>CM028131.1:1532840000-1535240000 GCA_016271365.2 Neoceratodus forsteri
TCCATTAACTCTGCCCTCAAGAACATCCTTGCCCCTTTCTGTGCCTGCCATGACCCTCCCTAATCCCATATTACCATATGCCTACTCCCCACCACTTCCATTTCCCTCTGATCGTGCTCCTCCTTGTCCCGTACTCTCCCTCCTCCTGAAGTGTTCCTCCCCCTTCTTTCTGTACCCTTAAGCTATTCCCTCCTGTGAGCTCGATCACTGCCTTATACAGGCAAGATCCACAGTGCACGGTGGGCAACAACTTTACCCCCTTCCCCCATTTCTCCTTTTACTGCACCCCTTCAGTCACTACTACATCACTGCCTTGTGCAGGCAGAGTCACCCAGCACACTGTTAGGGTACTACCCCCCCCTATAGCTGACCTGTGCTACACTCTCCCACAACATCCCTGCCCCAACACCCCCCTCTCGCATCACTATATATAAATAGCTCATCACCTATAACCGATGTCCTACCAGTAGGGCTGTCCACCACCCTGCCCAAATAGGGATAACAGGACACTGTTGAATTTCAACCCCCACCCCACCCCCGGATACCACCCACCTACAATCTCTCTCTCTCTCAATCTCATAACCCTGCTACACTCTCCTCTCCTCATACCCCCCTTCCGTTTAACATAGCCTAACACTGGCCTACCCCTACACTCAATTAAGCACTTATAACCCACTCTTATACCCCTCATATGCAATTTAGTCCACCCTGTAGTCTGTTTGCCTCGAAAATCGTACTCCGTCTGCGTCTCTCTGTAATTTTCCTTTTTCTTCTTCCATTCTACCCTCCGCAATTTTTTGTTCCCTCCTTCCATTCTTCCTTTCTTTACGGCAATCACTGTAAATCTTGTACATCTATGTTACACTAATGGCTACCAATTACTACTGAGTCACCTTACCATCTAGCGCTACATACTGTTGCCAAGTTATTATATGTGTTCCAGTGTTACCAACTATTGTCAATTTGCTATGTGTGTCTTTATATTTATTATACTTAATTGTTGCATTGTTAGCCAATGTTATCCACCTGTGATCCCTCCTGCTCTCATTGCATGCAAATAAGCAAATTGTATTACAACATTGCAACATTTCTGTGTATTCTATCCCACTGTTCCCTACCCCCCAGGTTGCACCGGGAGACAAGCAGCTTGTTGCTCAGCATGCCTTCCCGGTGAAACATTTCAATAAATAAATAAAAATGGCGAACCTGGTTTTGGGTCCGGAGCCAAGGTCCAGCCAGCCCTGGCAGGCATCAGAGTGCACTCCACAGGGAATGCATGATGCCTCCAGAGAGGGTATGTGGAATCTACTGCTGTTTGGCTGCCTCTTCTCAATTCTTCCCTAACCATTCGGGTGGGGTCACACACAGATGAATCAAGCACCACTCAGTACACAAATGTCAAGCATGGGACAGCACCACCTCAACAGCTGAGCTAGATACCCGTCTATACCAGCGGTGTGCCTTGCCCAAAGGAAGACCCCAGACTGGGGCAGGGTTAAGAGCTCAATAGGCAGCGAGCAGAAGTAGCAAACATTACAAGGCACCCTGCAACTTAAGTCAGGGGTAGGAAAACGGGAGGCTGTGATGATTATGGTACAATCTGAGGTTATCCAGGGAAAAATTGAGATAAAGAGAATAATTTAAAAAAAACTAACTTACATCTTTCAAGAACAAGTGAAGACACATCACCGGACTGATGTCTACAAAACTGCTGAAATATCTGAAAACAAATCATAAAAATTAGCTGAAGGTGCAACATCTGAATAACATGAAACTTTATTATAACTCAGTTCATGTGCTAATTGTGTGTTATTCTATTTTATATTTGTTCGAGCTGATCATGCATAGGTAAAGCGTTAGTTCTCAGCAATGTTTTTCTTCAAAACTGAATACCAAACACGGGGTAGGGGGCAGGGTAGTAAAGGAGGACAAGCATAAAGCAATTATTTTCATAGTCCTGGCTAAGGCATCAGATTATGTACCCATCCTCTAATCCTAGATAAGCCGACGGGTGCCGAGCTCCAAGTATCTGACTTTGAATGGTTCTACTCATACCTCTCTGGAAATGGCCACTTTGTCCAGGTGAGGAAAGCCTTGTCTGCTCCTCCTCCACCAACTTCAGAGTGCATCAGGGCTCCATTCTCAGCCATATCCTCTCCTCTGCCTTTCTGAATGACCTCGGTTTGTGCTTCAGCAATCATTTGTATGTATGCTGACAACAGTTCTTTATGCCTCTGGAACCTCCATCGCCTGGCTGGAATAGTCCCCTACAGCATCACTATAATGATGTCCAACACTGGTTCTGTACCAACCAACTCAAAAGACTGTCTGTATGCTGTTCAGTTCTCACTGTTGGCTTAGTAGTCTTAGCTGAACCCCAGTCATCTCAACCCTTAATGACACTTCTTTAATTCAGTCCCATTTCAAGTATCTTAAAGAGTGGATCGATAGTCACCTAGGCTTTTCAGTCCACATTAAATACCATCATCAAAATAGTATACCCTAAACTAATGAAACAAATCCTGGCTTCCACTCAGTTTAGCGTGATTGTTCTTAAAAGGATTTTCCCCACTGTTTGACAACACAGATGTGGCCTACGGTGGTGCTTCCAAATATACCTCAGTCAGACCGAATTCTTTCATTCAGTCTGTTGCTTTGCTTCTGGCTCCCCCTTACCCATCATTGTTTCTGTACCAACTCCTCGCCTCACCCTCCCTTTGCTCACAGCACCTACCCCACTGCTCCTCTCTTCTAAGTACTGGTTTTCAACCCTTCCCTCCAACCCATCAGACCTTCTTTCTCTTTGCTTCTTCTTATTCTCTCTGCTCTTCTAATTGACATACCTTTCATATCCTGTGTTGTGCTCCAGCTATGGCCAGTCTGTCTTCTCTGTTCAGCTGCCTTCATTCTAGAATTCTCTCCCATCCTACCTTACCCTTAAGCCCCTGCCAAGTCCTATTTTTTCCCCTACTTGCTCCTACCTGCACTTATTGGGCACCTGATCTAGCAATGCCTCTGCCCTCCTCACCCCTACAGCAACCCTAGCTTGATTTTGATTTGTGCCCATTTCTTTCTTTTTATTGCAATTGCGTTTGGGGCTTTATATTTATTTTTTTGTTGTCCACTCTCATGACATGATTGAGACAACCAAATACTTAGAGTATTAAAGTGGCAGTAGGGAGCATCTTCCAACTAAAGGGGCGATCGAAGACATAATTTGCAAATTGTGGGGGGGGGGAGGAGAAAAGAAGAGTTCAGAGGAAACATTAGGAAGCACTTTTTTTTTTTTTTTTTTAACAGAAAGGGTGGTGGATAAATGGAACTGGCTTCCGGAAGAGCTGGTCGGAGAGATGACAGTGGGGGGTTCAAGGGGGCATGGGACAGGCACAAAGGTCTGTTGGCAGTGGGGATTACAGTTAAGTCCTAGCAGTGGTCTAGGCAATCTGAGCAGATTAGGTGGGCCTGGTGGTCCTTTTCTGCTGTCACGTTTCTATGTTATGTTAAAATGTATGGTGCCATTCGAGTTGTTGCCCTACCACTACTGACAGCCTACACTACTTTTGGTTGTCTGCAGCATCAATGATTTTTCATGTGAGCTTGCTTCTCCCTTGTTCCCCTTCCCCAGGTCGCACCTGGAAATGAGCCTTGGCTTAGTACTCTTTTCCCGGTTGCCAGTTTTCAAATAACTAAGATGTTAGCTGTGTAAAACCTTTTCTCCCCCCAGATAATTCTCTGAATTAATTACTAATAGGAACAGCTACTCTTTTTACTCAAGTTAGGCCTACTGAGTCTAGGACTGCACTGTAGCTGTATCTTTGGTTTACATTAAACTTTTCACACAGTTCTCAGGAAAGGTGAATAAAAGGTACTGCACAGTCCTTCAGCAATGTGGAAGGGAACCTGTATTCTCTTCACCAGTGCTTTGTGATGTAACGTATCTTCTCCTCACCTTCTTTGTGTACTGGGGCTGACTCTGACATGATTACTCATTGCCAAATCTGACTGAACTCCTCTGGAGTATGCATCTCACCAACACATGGATGAGTGAGTTAGAATGCAGCACAGTGTGTGAGCAGTTTTCAAAACATTCCAACACTCTGGGGCACAACATAGGCACAGGTTATGTGCATAAAGTCTGGGACTAAACAGTCATGTTGTTCAAATGTAGATGTCGAGGTACTGTTCTCAACAAATCAGACGGAAACTGTATGTGGTCCACTTCAGTCAAGACAATAGCTTTGAAGGACTGGTAACAGTAATGGCAGACCTTCAGAGCCAGGACCAGACCGAACGAACCAGCCCAACCAGGTCAGATGGGTGAAGCAGCAACAGACACCACCCACTACAGAACAGATCAGCCCCATTTCTGGTCTCTGATCTCATTCAACATCCCATTTGGCTGCTGGTAATTTACAGCACCACACTGCTCGTGTTTTTTTTTTTTTTTATATTTTTGAAATATTATACAATACCATTATGGACTGTTACACATCAGCAGAGTGCTTATGGCAGTCATTTTAAAACAATCTAGGATTCTCCCCGGTCACCTGCAAAGTTTTTAAAGAGTCCTATCATAATACTTTATTTACTCAAAAATGGTAAGTAGGATAGTCATTAAAAAGTCATGGTGAAACAAATGGCACATTTTTGAACTTCCTGCTTCTCTGATCATGTGTCGCAAGCAAAATGTAAGGGTCCTGCCATTCCTGTTCTGCTCAGACTGCATAAATGGTCATGGAAGCATACAGAGGAGAGTCAGTAGCAGTAGAGTAAGGAACTTAAAGAGCGAGTGTATTGAACAATTTTGTAGTCTACTCAGTAGCCCCCCCCCAAACGCTTTTTTTTTTTTTTTTTTAAGTATTAACAACTTTTTATTTATTATTTATTTATTTAGAATTTTGGTAACCTGAAAGGCACACTGAGCCAGGGCTCATTTCAGGTGCGAACTGGGGAGATGGAGGAAAAATATAATACAATAAGGTAAACAGGTTGTTTACAACATAAATCTGGCATTTAAAAGTAGCAAGTAGTTAAACAATACTGGAATGTGGTACAATATGAAACATTGTACAACAAATAAGCACAACCAGGATATTTGACATATTCAAGAATAACTTAATATTTACAGAAATGGTTCAAAAAGAGGTAGATTCACAACAGGGAGGATTAAAAGTGATTGAGGGGGAATGAAAGATCTAGAGGTAGTGAAGAACAAAGACTTCCGTGGGCAACAGGTGTTTGAGGGGTGGGGGAGAGTAAGGTACGTAGGGAGATGGAGGGGTAGTGGTGGCAAGAGAGTGTAAAGAGACAGTGAAAATCAGAAGGACAGCAGCAAGCAGAAGAAAGGTAATGGGAAAGCATGAACATGCCTACCCTAGTATGAAACCCTAAACTAATACTTAACCTGTGCAAGTCACTTAACCCTCCCTGTGTTTAACCTCTCTAATCTCTTTCTGCCGTTTGAATCTCCCTACATGCTAAAAACAGTAACATTCTGGCTCTCTCTCTCTCCTTTCTCCTAAACTGTAAAGTATAGGTGCCCACCCCAGCACTTCCCCTCACCACAGTGCTGCTACTTATTAAATACTGTAAAGCCCACACCCAAATCACCCGAACCCGATCACCAGGGAAAATGTTATTCAGAAACGTCTGTACAAAGCTGGGCCGGTGGTGTGAAGGACTGAGGTGCTGGGCGCCTCACCTTCTACCACATCGGTGACCCAAGGTTGGGAATGAATATGATCATGTCAAGGGCTTGCTGGGGGAGGAAGAACTAAGCATCCCAAGGACAGCTCTCCTCCTTCAGGGAGGGAGGGAGGTATGTATGTTCCACTAGGGGGCTGTAACCTAGAGGTTGTGTGTGGTAGCACAGTGGGATGTCGGGGAACGAGTCCCACCTGCCTGATGCCAGGGGCACTTCCACAGAAGTGGAACTTGCACAAAACGTTACCGCAACTGCAGTGGATCCTGGGAGAAAACCAGAGGAAAACCCCCAATCGCTGCACAATGAAAACCCAGTCCCCTGCTGGCCTTACATCGGCAACTGGGCTCTCCAGAGCCTGTGGCAGAGGACGACTGCGAAAAAAAGAAAAGGTATTTCCCAGGGGAGCCAGAAGACGGGGCTGGGGAACCAGTCCAGGAGGAGACAGGCAGGCAGACGAGGATCCAAAACTACCATAAATAGAAAGTTTGTGTAGCAAGTAGCAACTGCTGTGAAACAAAAAACAACTGAAGTGGCAGGAGGAAAATGATGTGCAGCATTTTGCATGTAAGTTTCTGTGAAGCAACTGTACAGCCACTGTGGGGTGAAACTGCATGCATAGCAAGTGACTGCTACACATATACAATTTTTCATAGCAGTGCAGTTGATGAAAATTGCGTAGTTTTATGTTACGTGGCACCAGGCAAAATACTCACTGGCCAGGATCACTAGCCTTCATCTTTTTCTATAAATCCTGTAATGTTCTACTCACCAAGATTACTTGCACTGCATTTTAAGTGCAGTGCTACACATTTTTATGCAGACAAGGCAAGTAGTGTGCACGGGGCACTGAAACTGGAGCCACAAAAACGGAAGAAAAGCTCCAGTGTGCGCGCACACACGCAACTTATGCTAAAAAGGAGCCTGCCAATCAATTTTTTTCTACTTTCATGCGTTCTTTCTTCACTCCATGATTTTAAAAGGAGTTTCTGGTTTCATAAATCAGCTGAGGTGTGAATAAGCCTGCACACCTGCAAGACCACCACCTTACAGGTCAGGTGCTTGCTCTTCTAATTTAAAATGCCAACCATGGGCTGTGATCTCACTGCTTTTTCTCTCTGTAAGATGACCACTCTCTGGCTTCCTTTTTTAAGGCCCTGTCCAGATTACAACACAGTAAGTAGTAGTGTTTAATAAAATGTTTTAGCACTTACTGTGTTGCTGCATCCCAACAGAGTTCAGCCATGTTTTAGCATGGATAAAACATCCAAGCTACAGAGTCCATACTTGCAACTCCAATCACGCTCAGTGGGGCTTGCCGAACATGCTATCTGGGGTACCAAAGCAGCGATGGAACAGTGCCTGCCTTTCCAGATGTGCAGCCAATACAGTTCTCTACTGTAATCTGTTTCAAAAACCGTGTTAAAGCCCCGGTCATATCAAGGCTTTAACATGGTTTTTGAACCCGTGTTTAAACCTGCTTGTAGTGCGGACGTGATCTGTTTTATTTATTTAATTCTTGGATTACAATACCTTTGAGCTGGAAGCTCGTATACAAAGATCCCACGTCATAGTGAACACAAATACAGACAATCAGTGCAATGCACATAGTGAGGCTCTAGTGAGCACATAACAATAAGTTAAATATGTACATTGTTACACACACTAATGAACCAGTCAAAGATGACACTGCCAGGTTGCAGGGCAGGTGAAGGGAGGGGGGAAATGTGTAGAAGGGTGTGTGTGTGTGTACGCGGAGTAGGAGGCAGGGGAGGAAGAGGTGATTATGGTAGGCAATCACAGCTACAAAGTGTGATAAGGTGTTGGTGGAGTTTTCTCTTGAAAGGTCCGAGCTTGGGTTCAGCCACAATGTCTAGGGGGGTTCATTTAGCCAGCACGGCGCTCGGTATGCAAAGGACCGCTGCGCTTGTGTGAGGCAAACTTAAAACAAACAGATTTTATCATTTTAAATTCTCTATTCTGGATGGGGCCATAGACAAATCTATAGATACAGAGTTATGGCTATAAGGGCTCACAAGTGGCCGGTAAGGAGTATGCCAAATAGGAGAGAGTCACATTTCTGATCATTGCTAATTTAGGACACAAAAAGCCCTTGCTCATACACAGTGATGTAATCACATTTCTTATACATGTCTTTACTTTGTACGGCTGTATAAGAAATGTGATTCAAACTCAGTGGATGAACCAAGGTTAAGCTTGCTATGTGTCCTAGCAGCAGTATTTGTTAGTTGGCAAACAATTTCATCATATAGCTTTTTGGCAAAAATGTATTTCTGACATCCTTAGAATCAGACATGCTCAGTTTGTTATTTATTTTTTTTTTCTTTAGAGTTTTCAGATATTGTTAAAACAGCTTTTATAGCAATTTCTGTAATTAATGGCTCACGTCATTAAAGATGACCGCTACTCGCAATTGTTACAAATCTCTTCTGCTGAGGATACCTGTTGAAGGCACATGTTAGAATCATAATGTTAATGTTATCAGGATGGTGTTACCACATTTCTGATGATAAACAGCACAACACTGCACCAAGATACTTATTTTTTTTTTCATGGCGAGAATGGCACAAGAGTGGAGACTTCTAAAAACTTCCAAATCCCTTACCTTGGTTCAGGAATTAAAGAAATCTGTAATGCCCCAAAGGTGGTCATTCCAGAAAAATAAAATAAAATTAAATGAACGCAGAATACACAGGTGCTTAGAGTACCTGCTGCAGGGGTAGGCAGCAGGGTACTGTATGAAGGGGCCCGTAGACATAAAAAGTCAACCTCCCTACACACACAAAACACTGTAAATAATAAGAAAAGTGCACCTGTGCACCTACAGCTGGTCAAAAGATAGATTTTGTAAGCATTCCATGTCATAATGGTCTGGATGGAATGCTGTGCTGAGTGGCTCATGCACAGCATTCCAATCCAGCCATTCTAGAACCCAGTCAGTTTTAACTTTTAATAATAATTCTATAGTTAGGCAGTTAGGCAGTTGATGTGGGACTGTGGAGTAGAGAGGATCACAGGAGTGCAACAGGGACTTGTGGCTTACCTAGTGGTTGTGAAGCCAGTCCTGTTGACTCCCTGGTGAGTCCCCTCCTCCAGTCCAACGAAGAATTCCTCTCCTGCTCCAGTTCGTGGTCGGTGGTGCCATCGGGGCACCACGAAGAAGACAACACCCATTTTCGCCACCAAGGGTGTAGACAGGCATACTCAGTGTACACATTTGTGTACAGTTTTGTTGAGTGCCTGTCACAAACCACAAGCCACTCTGTTAATATTATCATTCTAATCTGTAGTATTTGGGTTAGGGTAGGCCACTGAGGAGTGGCTGATGCATGTATGACCTCTTTAGAGAGTAGAGGAATCATCTGACAACAATCTGACTTGTTTGGAAGGGGGTGCCATTTGGAAAGAATGTGTAAATTTTTTTAATGGGGGGGTGTAACTGTTGGAGACTGTGTACAAAATGGAGATTTCTGGTTACACTCCTGTTCGCCGCGTTTTATGGGCTTAAAAGCCCTTCGTTTATTTATTTTAGCCCCCCCGAGTGATTTTTAAAAGAAAATCTCGGTCCACGCTTCGGCGACATTGAAGCGCCATTCATCGCGCCTCCCTGTCACAGCAGAGGCCTCAGTCGCCCCCAGCTGCCTGTACATTTCTCCCACTGCCAGCATCCTCCCGCCCCACAGCACAACTACCTTCTGAAGGACTGCAGTGCGGTGGAGTCGGTGGCAGCACGCCAGCTGGACCGCCAGTTACTAGAGGGGACTGAATTTGTTTAAAAAGCGCATTAGGCGCTTGAGAGAGGTGGCTGAGCGCCGGAGGGAGCATCGGGTCGTTAGGACCCACGATTTTAATATTAAAGAGGGAGGCGGGGCTAGCGATGCCCCCGGGGAAGGGCCAAAAGCAAGGCCAGTGCATTCAGGCCATTTTAAAGGCCTATGAATATTTATTAAGAGGCGGGACTAAGGCAGGATTTGCCGAGAAGCAAGGCCAGCATAGCGGCCTATGAATATTAATAAAGGGGGCAGGATTAAAGGCGGCAACCTGTATAAAGATTGACAGCAGGCAGTGGGAGCCTGAAGACTTAAAAGGGCAACAGCACTTAAAAGGGCAATTCCGGCCCAATTATAAAGTAGGGCATTAGGCCCATTGTACAGTGTGGCATCAGGCCCAAAGTATAGAGGGGCATCAGGCCCAATCTAAGGTGGGGCACCAGGCCCAAAGCAACGAGGGGCACCAGGCCCAATATAAAGTGGGGCAGCAGGCCCATTGTCAAGTGGGGCAGCAGGCCCATTGTCAAGTGGGGCACCAGGCCCATTGTCAAGTGGGGCACCAGGCCCAAGCTAAGGTGGGGCACCAGGCCCAAGCTAAGGTGGGGCACCAGGCCCAAGCTAATGTAGGGCTTCAGGCCTGAGGTAAAGGTAGGGCATTAGGCCCGAGGTAAAGCCTGGTACTTGTGAAGTGGGGCACCAGGCCCAATCTAAGGTGGGGCACCAGGCCCAAGCTAACGTAGGGCTTCAGGCCTGAGGTAAAGGTAGGGCATTAGGCCCGAGGTAAAGCCTGGTTGATAGGGAGGCCCCGGCCCAGCGGAATAGGGCAAGCCAGCCTAGTGGTACTAAAGGGAGGCCCCGGCCTAGCGGAATAGGGCAAGCCAGCCTAGTGGTACTAAAGGGAGGCCCCGGCCTAGCAGAATAGGGCAAGCCAGCCTAGTGATACTAAAGGGAGGCCCCGGCCTAGCGGAATAGGGCAAGCCAGCTTAGTGGTACTAAAGGATTCCCTAGCCACAACGTACAGTAAGGGATCCTATCCCAGAATACCCTACCTATAGAAACAGGGATTCATTTGAGAGTGTTCTATTTGCCTATACTGTGAAACTACTGTGATTACTGTACTGCTTATGCTGAACTATTGTCCTAAGTACCTGAACTATTGCTCTAAGCACCTGGACATTGGCCCTTATCAGTAACAATTGCCCCTGAAGTTATAATTTGCCCTCCCTGGCAAATTATTGTACTATTCCACAGTTCTTTGGGCATTCTTCAGTTATATGTTTACTACTGTACGAAGACAGTCTCAATCTTCTACCACACTGCAGTCTCATAGTGTAGTCTGTAACACCACGTGCTCAGAATCAGTCTCTACTCAGAAAAAGACATCCTTCCAGCATTCTTCACTCCAGGAAGATCATCCATCAACTCATCCCGTCCGTTTGTGTCGTCCGCCGAGGTAGAGTCCGTCGTCAGTCTTACCTGCCATTTTCTTGTTTTCACAGCTTGAACGTACGTCCGCCGAAACGCATCACGACAGCCGTGCCAGTGTCGTTCCGTATGGTTCCTGTTCCAGATGTCCCAAAGTTGGTCGCCCTCTACAGAAGAGAGAGACAGCTCATCTTGAGAACTCGTTTGCGCTTCAACTGGTCGCTCACGAAGTAGAGTCCGTCAGCTTCAGTCCGGGATGCGCCCACTGTTTCTTTGTTTTGTGTTAGTTCCTGATCCGAGGATTGCAGAGTCAACCATCATCTCTTCAGATTCTTATGGTTCCTGGTCCTGTCAGAGTTCCTTCCTAGTCCAGCTGGCCCTTGGAGTGCTGCAGTATCAGTCGGATCGTGGTAGTCCTCCATTGGATTCATCGCCACGCAGATCTTGGTCTTTCTTCATCCTTGGCAACCCTAGAAGCGGGTTTTGGCCGAGGAACCTCTTGCTTAGCGTGTTATTTCAGGAACCAGTTGCTTTGGTTCCACATTCTGGCAGCCTCTGAGAGAGTGGGCTTTTGCCGAAGATATATGGTCTGTTTACCAAACGTCTCACCACCCCCAGTGGCCTTATCTAGGTCCTTGCTGGGAATTGAGATTAGGGTTCCACAGTTCTGTTTTATTTCCCTTGTGGCTACCAACGAAGAACGACGGTGTACACAAAGACGCCGGATCTCTGGACTTTTGTAAAATTCTGGACTCTTTTGTAGATGTGTGATGCTGATCACCCTAATGTAGTGCTGAGTAGCCTATGTAACTGGATTCTTGTTTAGAGTATAGAAGTACAGTATAAACTAGTATCAGAATAAGACTGGACTCTTGTTTAGAGTATAAGAAGTACAGTATAAACTAGTATTAGAATAAGAGTGGCAGTAGGCCTAAAGTTTATGCTTGTAGTGGTAATCATAAAAGTGGTAGATCAAAAGTATTTCAGTATATCCCTGTTCCATTGCCCTATTGTTAATTGGGCATCCCCTACTCCTTCTTGCGACTGTGTCTATCTACCCCTTGGTACCAAATAAACGCCCACCCTGCGGGCATCGAAATACTAAGTTGACTCCTGCCTCTCTCCTTGTCCAGATAGCAGTTATCCTATCCGAAATTTTAATTCGGACCTTGGGTGCCTCATCATAACATCTTCTTCTCTATAGCACCACTAGACCATTACAAAACGAAATGTGATATTTTGACATTTCTGCCAGACAAACATTTACTGATCAAAAAAATACATGGTCACTAACAAATTACAAAACTGAAGTCCCAAATATGGACTGCTGATAGTGCCTAAGATTTTAAGTTCATCATGACCTAGATGTCAATGTATCAAGGCTGAAAGGAAAACCAAGCCAGAATACTGTTATAAGCAGACCAACGTAAACCATACATCAACAGTCCACATAAATCATTTCATAACATGGTAGAACCATTCTGTGAGAACCAGCTACTTACAACAATGGGCTAATAAACAGGCAATGGGTTAGAAAATAACTACATCAACAATGGAAAGGTGTTTTTTTTTTTTTTTTGAGGTGAGGGGGGGGGCTTGCAAATATGTGCGTTTTACATACTAGAGATGCAGGATCCTTGACTGACTATGTCAAGCAAACAGCCAAACAGCCGAGCAGCTCGCCAAAGCAACCCAATAGTCAGACCTCTCACAGAATGAAGACTGTCATTGCATACCTCTCAACTAGTGGTCACTGAAATGAGAGACACTGACATTCAAAACAAAGGACAATAAGGACAGGACCCTCGTAATGAGGGACACACTGTATCCTCAAATATGAAAACGCAAGCTAGAACACTGTGGAAATCACTGTGTTTAGTTATACAAACTTTATTTGTGATTAGGTTAGAATAATATAAACTACTGCTTTTAAATCTGAATATACAACACACCGACTGTGAATGCATCCCCTTTTCCATAAGGGAGGGATGACGGACAGAGGAATTTTGAGAAGCAACATGATGGACGTCCCTCACAGTCAAAGACAGTTGAGAGGTATGTGTCATATTAGATCTTCATCATAACCCCGAAAGTCCCCGTGCAAGAAACGAACAGTCCTACCTGCACCGCAGATCTTCTGAGCATGTTTTACTTGTTCGTGAAGGCGAGTTTCTGAACAAAGCGAAAAAAAAAAGAACCGATTACTCAGGGATGACCATTTTTACTTTGACCGTCACGAGTTAAACAGCAAAAATACACGTTGTATTTGCCCTCAAAACACCAGATAAAATGAACAGTTTTCAGTCTTTACTTATATAAATAAGCCATTCAACATTTCGTGGACAGAATAAGCTTGAACAATCACGTGCAATGCAAGAACCAAGCCGTCTCGCTTACCTTAAAACTGCGTTCAAACAGAAATAAACACAAATTGCAAGATGAACTAGTAAAGCACCGCCGACTTTTCCTCTGCTGCTGGCGACGCTCGAGCTCTCTGTCCGTGAACAGCACGCTGTTTCCGTTCCGTCGCTCCGGGGTTCTCAGACGAAATGCGAGCCACTACATATTGGTTCCGGAGCGCCAGGTATCCGACCAGACCCGTAGAGGAGAGGACGGGAACGACGATGTATACCTCGCAACTGTCCTTGATTTTTTAGGGACGTGTCTGATGTTGCCTCAAATAGGGTTAGCACCTGTCCTGATTTTCGCAGGACAGTTCTGATTTGGGCAGCTGTGTCCTGCAAAAAAACATGAAAACTACTAAATGTCCTGATTTTACAATAGGAAAAATATTTTCTAACTTCCCACTAAATGTTCTAGAAAACTACTATAGCTTAACTAAAATGCCTTAAAATGATAAGGAACAATAGAAGCAACTAAGAAACTATAATACTTAGCCTTAATTCTGATTATATTGAGAAAACAAGTCTATGGCATTGGTCAAGGTTAGGTACTGTCCTGCGAAAAATCATGTTTCAGTAAGAAATGTCCCACTTTGGGCTTCTTAAAAGGTGGTAACCCTAGCCTCAAAATCTTCCTCTGGCCCTCCTAAAATGTGTTTCTGTGACTGAACAGTGAAGATTGTAAGCACAACATAATGTCAAACGTTAAAGTTACAGACTTCTTCAGAAAATGCGTCTAATAAACACCAATCCCCTTATTCTAGCAACTGAGTAAATATTTTTTTTTAACCAGGTGAGAGACACTAAGCTGAAAGCTTGTCTACAGGTGCATCGTGCGTATTACCAACTGTTTAGATGGAATCCCTGATTTGGGATCTTTATAACACACACCTTGTCGTGCCTTATTGCTTAAATAAGGGGTGAAGGAGAGAGAGAGAGAGGATGAAATGACAGGTAGTGCAGAATTGTGTCCCAGAGAGACCCCTTTAAGATGTGGGGAACCCTGCAAGGGGACTGGAATAGGGATTAGAGCGGGAGGGAGAGAGAAAAGGAGTAAGTGTGATTAACACCTAGGAGGGGAAATAAGGCCTGACCCAAAAAGAGAACCCCTCAGGATGCGATGAACCCTGCAAGGGGGCAGGGAAGTTCAGTCGATTGTAAACCCTCCTGTGGCTAGGCGTAATTATGGAGGGACAGTGAGAGGGAGGGAATGAGAAATAACACCTGGGAGGGGATGAGGCCTCATCAAGAACCCACCAGACTACTGGGGACCCTGCAAGGGGACCTGGAAGACCAAGGATAGGTAGATGGGAAGAAAAGGTGGCAAGCCTAGGCACTATAGGACCCCTTCAGGATGCTGAGAACCCTGCAAGGGGAGTGTGAAGGCTAGGGAGAAAGGGGGAGAGAGTAGGGGAAGGGAGAAAGAAATGAGAACTAGCACCTAGGAGAGGCTAGGGGCAACAGAGTCGATTGAGGCATTGGGTAAATTCCAAAGGAAAATGAACTTTAAGGAGCAAGATGAAGGAAATTAAGGCAGGTCGTAACAGGAAGAGTTAGGTGCAAGATAGTTGGAGAGGGCAGTGTTGATGGAATAGAGGGAGGAGGAGTGTCAGATTTGGGGAGGTAGAGAGTTCCATATTTTAGGGAAACGGTGAGAGGTTAAGCACAAGAAATCATGTCTCTCATCCTTTTCTCACTGAAATGAGGGACATGGGTGGTCAAAATGAGGGACACTGATCATTATAATGATGGCCACATCTTCAAACATGACAAGCTCAGAACACCATGGAAACCATTGTGTTTACTTGAACAGTTTCATTTTTTGTCACCATAAAATATGATGTAACCCCTTGTTACCCGGGGTTACTAGAATCCCAGTAAGACCTAGTGGTAGGCAGGGAAGGCAGCTTGTGAAACTCCAGTTAAATGGGTTTCACACTGTCTCACTCTGTTCTCAGTCTCAGCTGAGACTGAGAGATGACATCAACAATAGAACTTTCGCAGCTGCATAAGCCACATTGGAATCTGCAGCAGAGGAGTAAGATAGAACGCTGGGAGTTTTCAAAGTCAGTCTCCTGCTTGCCCTCAAGCAGGAAGGAGTTCCTGTTTACCTTCTGTGTGAGAAGGTCAGAGTCCAGTTTCAAGTGGTGGAGACCGTTGTCCAGGTCTCAGTGCCCCCTCCCTCCGGGGAAGTAAAGTATCCCTATGTAGATTCCAGGGGCAATCCCCTAATTTCTGCTAAAGGAAGAAAGCTGCCTTTTACAGTTTCTGTTTGGTCTTAAAAGTAGAAGGAGTTGTACTTCGCCTGTGGGGCACCTGCAACAAAAGGGTGAGTTTGCTCTAATTTGAGAGGGCAAAAATGTGTTTCTTCAGTTTGGAAAATGTGAAGAAATTTGGGATTTGAACTACTATTTGGGAGGTCTATAGCTATAGTACTAGGACAAACAAATGTAGTAGGTTTAAAAGCTTAAGTGCTGTGTGAATTCAAGTAATGTTGTAGAGGGGGTGCTACAGTCCATCCACCGTTTAATCTACATTTTGAAGTTTTAGTTTTTCCAGAGAAATGGCCGGGTATGGGCTGTGGGAGCTGGAGGTGGGCAAACCCCCCATCTTTAGTAACCAGGTCCACCTCTACGGATTTCTGCTGTGATTGCTACTTGCCTCATGCACCCTGGCCAGTGATGAGAGTAGGTACCCAGGCGTGGAGTGCATAAATGGAAAATCTCTCTAGGAGTCGCAGGACTCTAAGTGGTGTGGGAGCCACAACTTGGGGAAAAGAATTTTCTTGTGAGATGGGAGTCAGAAGAAGTAAGAAGAAATCTCTAGGGGTCGCAGACTCTAAGTGGTGTGGGGAGCAAAAGTAAAATGGGTTCATTCTTAAATGAACGCAGTCAAGTGGTCGGCAGAGGAGTCAGGCTGTCGGCTGTGTATCCAAAGCGCATGCAAGTCCGGGCTGTGTGCCTGGTGGGTCCAGAGCTGAAAACAGTAGAAATGGGTTCATTCTTTAAGTGGACCGATTGTAGTCTCTACTCTGCATTATCAGTAAACGTAGCCCCATGGGGGGTCCATCTATGCTTTGTTATGTTCAGCTAGTTGTGAATAAAAGCCACACTGGAAAATCCCAATCCTGGTTCTGGACATTACAGTTATTGCTTCCTGTGTTCGGATTTACTTGGGTGCCCCTGTGCAGAGTAGCCAAACCTAGGTCCCCTTGTGCCAGGTAACCTCATCCTCCCCGAACCCAGGTCCCCACCAGGTATTGCTGCCAGCGCCAACAGCATGCCACCTGTCATTTTGGTAAAAAGGCAGGGGTGAGGGGTTACAATGAATTTTTACTTTACAGTCTAAATTTACAGTATTGTGACAATTAAAACTAACGCCACCCTCAGCTAAAGGTAGCGGGCCTAAACTAGCTGAGGTGACAATGTCGGGTTGTTCAGCCCGACAGCTGGATGCTCAGACATGGTGCGGAGCCAGCCACTGTCGGGAGTGAAAAGGAACCTTAACAAGGGGGAGGCACTGTTCCCCCAGAAACGATACAACTGCTACCACCCAGAGGAACAAACTAAAACGGGGCATCAAAATCTACTAAAAAAAAAAAAAATCAATGGACAGAATTAAGTAAAATAAATAACATTTACTTGAGATGGTAAATGGCAATGCAACACAAAACTTTTGGTGCAATCAAGCCTGTAACTCTAATATCAACCGATACAAATGCCCATCACTGTACAATTAATGACAAGGGCTTATCACTCTAATATAAATGGTGAAGGCTTATCACTGTATCATTGATGGCAGGTCTTATCACTCTAATATAAACGGTAGCTGCTTACCGCTCTAATATAAACAACAAAGGCTTATCACTAATATAAATGGCAAAGGCTTATCAGTCTATCATTGACAAATGCAAGTATCAATCAATCAATCAAAATCTTTATTTATCCAGGCAGACACCATTGAGTAGTGCTCATTTTTTGAGGTGGACCTGGGTAGAATACAAGGTCAATATACAATACGTAATATGTAGTCAGTATATAATACATATACAAAAAATGGATCCAAAGCGAATACAATGAGCAAAGTGCTTAGCAACAGCAGTGGCATAGTCGAATATACATGCAGATTTTAAGTTATTTCAAGGAATAGGGGCAATATACTAACAAGCCAGACAGAGTCCAGCCAGAGGAGAAGATCACAAGTATAGGTAAGGAGTACAAGTCAGAACCAGCAGTATGTGTGGGGGGGGGAAGAGGACTGGAAGCATAGGGAGGGGTGGAGGGTGACTGTACAAGAAGGAAAGAAGAGGCATACATATACTGGGGATATATCATGGCTCAGACAGTGGAAGGCGTGCAGCTCCAGCCTGGCAAAGGAGGAGGTGAGTATTCATAAGGAGATGGTACACAGTTGATTAGGTTACAGTTCCTGGCATAGAGTTCAGAGGCTAGAAGTATGCAGGGATGTTGAGGTGATGGGGGGAGTGAAGTATCTTCACTACATCATTAATGGCAAAGACTTATCACGCTATCATAAAGGGCAAGGGGCCATCCCCTTGAAGTTCACAGAAAGGAACCAAAAGGGCTAGGTCTTACCTCTACCAGCCCAGAAAACTGAATGCCACTGTAGAGACAACCTGCAATTACAAGCCTAAAAAGGGCTTTTGCAAGGGATCAGACCTGCCCTGGAACTCTAGCCCCAATATCCAACTGGCTAGGTCTGGGGTGAATTGCTAGTCCACACCAGCACTAGGAAAAAGGGCACCTTAAGTACTGGTACCCATCACACCACATCACCTCCCCAGGGCTCCCTCCTCGGGTGCCAGATCTCCCCCCAAGGGCTGCTGCAAGCTTTGCAAATGGAGATCAGCCTTTGAAGATATGGTATGCTGCTAGCCAAGTGTCTCAAGGTTTTTTGCCACTAGCAGACCTACTAGCCGAGTGTCCCAAGATGCTCTGCCACTAGTCGACCTGCTAGCCGAATGTCGCAAGGTGCTCCACCACTAGCTGACCTACTAGTCAAGTGTCCCAAGGTACTCCACCACTAGCCGACCTGCTAGCCAAGTGTCCCAAGGTGCTGTGCTGCTAACCAGCCTGCTAGCAGAGTGTCCCAAGGTTCTTCGCCGTTAGCCGACCTGCTAACTGAGTGTCTGACGGACACCTGCTAGGGTTTGGGGAAGGCTGTCTGGAATCAACAGCTCCCCCTTCTGCTGGATGCCAGAGTCAACTACCTAGCCTAGTGATACAGATCTTAAGCCCTCAAAAAACAAAGGTATCAGGCTAGCAGGGCTTGCCCAGCTGCCCCTGCTGGTTCCACAAGACTCCTCCCTGGATCTCTTCTTCATGGTTGCTCCAGACTGGTGCACTTCTGACCTTCCTTGAACCCTCTCTCGAACTGCCCTTGAACTCCTCCAACACACTCCTCCTCCAGAAGCTCTCCTGGAACTCTCCTTTTAATTCCTTCTACAAAAACTCTCTTCCAGGAGCTCCTCTTCCGAACTCCTCCTCCAGGAGCTCTCCTTCTGGAGCTCTCCTCCTAGAGCTCCCCCCTCCTCCAGAAGCTCCCTTTCTGGAGCTCCCCTCCTCGAGTCCGTACTCCTCCTCTAGACTGCCCTTGACCCCTCTTAGCAGTTTCCTTTTATGCTGATTGGAGGGGGTGTGGCTACCCTGGGGGGGGGGGCTCCCTGACCAGCTAGGAAAGGGGGGCAGCATTGACTGGCTATGCAAATCAAGAGCTTGACTGCACAACTAATCAGCATTGAGAGCTGCTACTCAGCCCTCAAGCTGCCTCTTCAGCATGCAAGCACTTAACGGCTTTAATTGCCATTTCAGATTAAACACAGGAAGCAGCATCTTTGATGTGCCACCACAGGAGCTACTGGAATGGGACTCAACCGTGCAGCACTTTCACTTCTAAAAGAAAAAAAACTCCCCCAAGATCGGGAGGTCAGGGAAGGCCAAGACAGTCCTTCCTTACCCCATTCAGCAACATCCACATTTATTTTAAATAAATAAAATAGAGTAGTCGGTGACCAGCACCAGGGCCGCTGACAGCTGGCCGCCCAAACTTCTGGTGGAGCACCTGATGCAGCTGTGACTGCAGCCACTACAGTACTTTCTCCAATTCTCTGTGTGTAAAGCACCTTTTCCATGAGGGACACAGCAGTTTTGAGGTGTAAACTGAGGGACATCCCTTGTAATTTGGGACAGTTGAGAAGTATGCAGTGGATGGACTACAGAGATCATAGGTACAAACCAGGGAGATCTTGGGCTCGATTGTAAGAGCCCTCAGAGTTATGAAAAATTGCATTGCTCCAGGGCTGTGACAAACTCTGGGTATGTCAGGGACCCTGTGCCCAGTTTTATAAAAGTGGGGGTCCCTGTGCCAAAGACACAGCTGCAGGCTTGTGCCAAACATTTGGCACACCTGCAGGGTTTGACACAGGGATCTGCCCCCACCCCCACTGCAACACTACAGGGGCCGCAAAGATGGGGTGGGGGAGAACATGCCTGTCAGGAGGTGGCTGGGGGCAGAAGAAGCATGGGGGTGCCCATGGAGGCATCCAGGATATGGCAGAACTGCTGAGTGGTGATGTGGTACTCTGCAGGAGTGCCTTTTGCAATGCCAGGTAGCTGAATGGATTGGACCACTTGATGAGTGGTTCACAGGGACGGACAGTGACCTGGCCCCAGGTGGGTACTGGCCTGGCACCTGCCCCATAGGTACCATGATCCCAAACACTGTAGGTGGGAGGCAGTCTGCCACAATGTTGGAGGGGCTGGGTATAAGGGGACTGTTGCAGTGCCCAGAGAATGATCCCCTCCACCACTGGCAGCCCTGACCCTGCAGTCACTGCTTTCCGCCTACATGATTTGGGATTGTGGCACCTATGGGGCAGGTGCTAGGGATGTATCCATCTGGGGCCAGATCACCGTCCATCCCTGTATACCACCCCATGAAATGGTCTGATTCAGTCGTCTGCCTGGCATTGCAGAAGGCACCCCTGCTGGGTGCCACAACACCACCCTGCAATCCGCCACATCCTCAACACTCTCTGGGGCACCCCCTGTGCTCCTTCTGCCCCGGTCACCTCCTGGCAAGCCCACCCCAATCACCACAATGTCCAGCATTGGCACAAGGCCATTACACCACCTCCTGGCTGGTCTAACCTGAGCCACCTGTTGTGTCCATGGCGGGGCTCTCAAAATTCAAAAAAGGGCATGGTGCAGCCCCGCCATGATGCAAGCCCCCTTGTGACCTGGTGCAAGGGTGCTTTTGTCGCAAGGTTGGTGATGGGTGGCTTGGGTGCACGGCATCCAGATTTTGATGCAGCCTACGTTTGAAAATCAAGATTGCTGCAGACTTTGACACAAGTTATCACTTACATCAAAGCCGTTTGACACAGGCACCTTGTATCAAAGTTTGCCCTCTTAAAATCAGGCCTCTTGTGTTAATTGGTTGACTGTTTCAGAGGCAGGCCAGTTTCAGGGGTGACGTTCGTTGCCCAATTAGTCCTGCACAAAATAACAGGGATGAGATGTCCTTGCTGCGTTTGTCAAGCAAAAATGCAGCCACTGTATGCAATTTTTAAATTCATTTGTCATATGCAGAATGGGAAGCTGTATTTTTCTGTCATGCTCCCCCTCTCATCATCCACTTAGTCAGTGTTGTGTAAGAGGTCTAAACCTCACTTTCAGGTTCTTGGCAATATTGGAGATGCAAATAATCACAAACAAGTTGCATTCAAGTAATAAACAAGTTTTTTACTACAAACAGGGATGAATCACAGTTGCCCTAAGCAGTTCTTACCAATACGAACCGGGAGCCAGTGCTAAACGTTCCCTACACCTCGAGGTTTCTTTGTAGTCTCTTGGGATCTCTCGGGTCTCCGAGGTGTAAACCCTGTGCATAACATTATATACCTATGATAATTACTATGGTTACTCAAAGACAGAAACATTTCTAGTTACAGAGATGAGCACTATTGGCTAAATTAGAGGTGGCTCCACGGTCCAAGATAACATTATATAATTCTGTAAAGTCATCAGTTTTAGAACAAAGACATTCTTATACAAAGTCTTACATAACAAGGTGAAGTGGTGTCCATCACCAAAAGATGGCAATGTTACCTTACACATTATAGTTACTTCAAGGACAGGTGTCTTGGCATCTAACAAGTAAGAAATAGAAAATACATGGTATAATGTGTGTGCATTAGCAAGCAAAGTGAGTTACAATCATATGTATTCATATCCTGACATCTACTCTTGTACGGTAGATGCCCTTAGCCCTATGTATTAGTATAGCCTATGCCTAAATGATAGCTGTATACAGTGTGCCCCTGAGGGTATCAATTAGGGTGCAGGGACCTTGTGTAACAATTCCCCCCCTTGTTGCCTACAAAGGGCAACACAGGTGAATTCAAGGAGTGGGCAGGAGCAGTGGGTCTTTACAATCCGGAGGCACGCAGCCTGTAAAGAAGCTGCTGCTCACGTGTTGGCGAAGAGTATCATGAGGCAGCAAAGCATAATAATCAAAGTAAATATCAAAAATGCTTGTATTATAACAAAACCTTTAAAAGTAATCTCTAACCAAGTGTTAGTCAAAGCATTATTCATGTCTCCATCATTCATCAGGTCAAGAATGGCTTCATTGGCTTTGGTTATATTATTGCTGATGTGGATGAGGTGTGTGTGTCCTTTCTATCTAAAAGTGATTTCAGTGTAAGTGTCAGTGGATCTATGTGTACATTAAAGTAAGGTAGGTATTCCTCAAGTGTAAGTAAATAGTCTGGATTACCATCAATAATATCTGCTTCCATAAGGGGAACGGGGCTTATGACAATGTGTCCAATAACAGTTTGCTGATGGGGAACAAAACAGAAGTTGGGGTAATCAATTGCACAAGTAACAGAACCATAAGAATACATTTTTACATTAATGACTATGCAATATTCACCGTCAGAGTTGTACTGTGATCATACAGTAGGCAGTCTCCATTTTTGCAGCTGGACAGGGCACGTGTAGGTCATCTTGGAGATCCGTGTTGACAGGCGATGAGCTTCCTCACGATAGGACTGGTAGAGCTGATCCGGTGACTGCGTTGATTCAAAAGCATTGGTGCCATTCTCAGTGATGTCAGCATCCATAGTGAAAGTCCAGTCAATGCTGTCTGGAGAGTAGCCACAAACAGGGCGTATAACATCAAACACATTACATCGGCACAGGTAGATGTATTGCTTTTTCGCACAACAGTCCGTGTGCAGTGCCACCCAGGCATCCAGGAAGGAATGGTAGACCAGTAGAGGAGGTAGATCCAGGCGTTCTCGGTAGATGTCTTCGTCCAAATGCCCTATGGAATGCGCCTAGTGCCAGCTTGTCAAACAAAGCTGTAGTGGGATCAAAGTGGTAAGGAGACAGTAAAGAGACAAACATGGTATCTGTTATAGAACATTTCTTGGCAGAAAACAAGGACCAGTGTTTGGATGTCTGGTCACAAACCCCAAATTTCGAGCTGTGGAGAGAGAATGGACAGAGTCTGTTGCATACATAGGGAAATACAAGATGGAGATTTCATATTTAGGACAATACCACTTAGATAGACGTCTGTCATGTATTATATCAGGAATTCTTCCAGTTTCTAGGTCTCTGAAAGGTTATTAATGGTAAGTATATATGAACCATATGCAGAACAAAGTATTTCCTACCAATGTATTGTCTATCAGCTTTCTATTATTCTGTTGTATGAGTGCTTAATCTTATCTTTAGAATCAGTGAAGGCTTTGCAATGTCGCGCATGTTGTATACAGTGTATCTTTCTTCCTGACTAAGACCATCCACACCATGCAATAAAGGTGGTAAAACATCATTAACCAAACCAGTGGAGAACTTTGCAGAATGACTTTTGATAGCAGCAATGTCTCTTTGTTCCAAATGGACATAGTAGTGCCAAAAGACCTGTGACAGTTCCATGGCACCCGTGACATCAGAACTGTCAACTTCACGTTTAGTACGTTTATGAGTAAGAGTACTAGGAGGAGGTTTCCTCCTAAAATTACCTCTGTGTTCAGTAGAATAAACCCCAGTAAAGGGATCTCTGGTACGTATCTGAAATGCAGCTAAACTGTCAAGCAATAAAGTACTGTAAAATGCAGATGTATTGGTATTGTGACACATACCAAATTCTTTTATATTCCAATAAGTAAGGTTAAATAAAACAGGTATATGCATAAACTGTAAATTGTTAATCAAAGAACCTGGGAGGGCAGTGGCTGTGAGACCACTACGGGGGCCAGGGGTATGTTTTGGACATTTCAAAAGCTGTTTCTCAGTAGAAGGTAGCACAGATAGATACATGGCAGCAGAGGCCATGTGGTGTACAGCACAAAATCTGCGGGCAGAATCCTGAGAAAGAGAGTTACAATAGGAAGGGTCAATTAAAGCAGTAATGTTATACAAACCAGAGTGTCTTAATGCAGTTTGTAACAAGGACAGTGTACCATTCGGGACAATTTAGCGTTGGGCCAACCCTGGAAAGTTCCCTTTAGAGAGTTTGGCCACAGGAGAACTTGTCCTTGATGTGGTTTGCCACCAATCTGAAGGGTAGATTTGTCAGGAGCAACGACCGAGGCAGTGAGGTATGCATCGGAACCTTCCTGGACAGTAATCATAGTGTCTGGAATTTTGATGGAAACTCCCTCTGTAGGAGGTGCTGGAGGATCAAGGTGTCGAAGAAGGTCCGGTACCATGCCTTGGGCGAAAGGGAGTACTCCTGCAAGGAGTAGAGATAGGAACAAGATAGCCATCTTGTCAATGTATCTGAAAAGGAAGATGAAAGATTAGTATATTAGTACAGTTCTGCCCAATGGGGTTAGGAAGAGTAAGTTTTAAGCTCCTTTGTACAGTTTCAATTGGATTGCATGTAACCATTTGTCAGTCAGTTTATTGTTGTGGAGGAGTCTAACTTGATAGACTGCTGGACTGAGCTTGTTGACAATAGGTAAGGGCCTTCCCACTTGTTGGAGAAGGAGTGGTGGATGTGCAAATCGAGTACCATTACTGATCTCCAACTCTGCCAACCCACTTTATGCATGTTTGTCAAATTGTATTTTGGACTGTTGCTGGGCCTTGCCCATGCAATTTGCAGCATACAAGTGTGTGTGTGGGATGTCTTTTCTAAGTTTTTCCACATACTGATCTACAGACACGCGTCCGCAGTGGGGTGTGCAGGTTAAAGAGCAAGTGTTCAGGTAGTCTCATTTGTCTGCCAGTCATTACCTCAACGGGTGTAAGCTGGTAGTGGCTGAGGGCGACTCCTAATTGCCATAAGGAGTAAAGGCAGGGAATCCCTGGGTCTTGGGATTGTCCTCAATGAATTGGAAAGCATTTGCTTAATCCGTCTGTTAGCTCTTTCTACTTGACCTGAGGATTGAGGGTGATAAGGTATGTGGAACTTTGCTGAACCCTAGGAGTTCAAGGGACTCTTTCATCAACTCACCTGTAAACTGGTTCCTTTATCGGAGTCTACATTGAGAGGCAGGCCCCACCTGGAGAAAATCTGTTCTACCAGGATTTTGGCAGTTGTCTTTGCAGTGCAAGTCTTGGTGGGGAAAGCCTCAACCCACTTAGAGAATAGATCAGTGACTACAAGGGCATACTTGTTGTTTCTACTGGTATTGGTCAAAGGACCAATAAAATCAATTTGGATGGCATGCCAAGGGCCAGTATGTCTCTGTGGTAAAAGTTTGGCATTCCGTTTTGTAGGTATTGGGTTGTTTTGTGCACAAACGAAGCAGTTATCAATGTATTGTTTAACATCTTTGGTTATCCCAGGCCACCATGCGGTGGTTTTGAGGCGTTGGAGGGTATTTTCAGCCCCCTTGTGTCCACCTGTGGGTGTGTCATGTACCTGGTGCAAAAATTCAGATCTCAAATGTCTGGGGACTACCCACAATTTGGTGGTAGTATCCTCTGGCTGGAACCAAATGAGTTTATCATCAGGGGATAAGTGTAATTTACCTTCATGCCTACGGTACGGGTTATGTGTAGGAAGCCTTTCTTCAGTACCCTTGTCCAAGAATCTGAATACTTCCTTGAGTTCAGTGTCCAAATGCTGGGCTGCTGAGAGGTCCAAGGGGGAAAAGATTCAGATTTCTTTTTAAGAGCTGCAACCTGTACAGCCGATTGGCCTCTGGATGTTCCATCGCCCAGACATCCCCCTCGGCCCCTTCCTTGGCAAGGGTGTCTGCTGTGTCATTAAATGCGTGGTAGGGATCATGTAAGGAGTGAGCTTAACCTTGTGTACATAGAGTTTGTGTGGGTATTTCTGACCTAATGCGTGTATGTAAATCACCACTTCTTTGTATTTCACTGAGCTGCCATCAGAAGAGAGGAAGGAGTTCTTCCGCCAGAAAGGGAGAAATTCTGTAAGGGAGCAACAAACCCAATTAGAGTCAGTAAAAATGATGGTGTCCTGAGTTCCATGTTGAATAAACTCTAATGCACAGGCCACTGCTGCCAGCTCTGCATACTGTGATGAAGCTACAGTACAGCGTTTAGATATCTTGACAGTGTTCCCATAAGGATACACCACCATGATACCCATCCTGCAATTTGTTCACCTTGATAATATGATGCTGATCCATCGGTGAAAACGCGCACAAAGAGGTGTTCTCTAATACTCAGGGGTGGCAGGGAAGAATGGACCTGGATCTGGGAGATCAGGTGACTGTAAAGCGAGTCGGGGCCCCCTGAAAGAGGAGGCCATGTGCAGTAGAGATGGAACTTGGTTTGATGGACCTGAATATCCCTATCCTGGAGGAGGAGGACCAATGTCAGCCTGGTGTTAGAGACTGACCCATCCTTCACTCTGTCTGAGAGCAAAAGGTAGTAGGGGTATGATTGGTGTTAAGAATCAGCGGAGAGTACCCAATGATATACAGGAGGCTTGACCGCCCAATAAGTGGCCAGAAGATTCCTTTCACAAAGGCCGTATTTCTGTTCTACTGGGGTCAAGAGCTGCGATGCATATGCAATAGGTCTCAAAGAGCCATGTACCTTTGGGCCAACATCATGGACATAGCAATGTCAGAGGTGGTACACTCTAGGTGGAATGGTAATGTTGGATTGGGGTTTACCAGTGCTGGGGCGGAGGCCAAGGCCTGCTTCAGTGACGCACAGCCTGGGTATGGACAGGGCCCCAATTCCATGGAACGTCCTTTTGAGTAAATCGTCACAGTGGAGCGGCTTTCTGTGCAAAATCACAAATGAAATCTCTGGAGTAGTTTTACTACCTAGAAACTCCTAAGAGTTGCCACACTGGTAGGTAATGGCAAGTCTTGTAACCCTGAATCTTTTCCAAGTAGGACCTGACCTTGATCTGTTATCTTCAAACCCAGAAAGAGTACTCTTTCTGACATAGTTGTGCTTTTGCAGGATTACACTTCAAGCCTGCTCTTTGAATAAGAGTCAATAGTTCATCCAAGAGATCCAGATGCTGTTCCTGTGTGGCAGTAGCCAACAACAGGTCATCTACATACTGTAAGAGACATTGGGGGGTTGAGAAACCTTGTAGGGCATCCACCATATGGAGATGGAAGAGGGATGGGCTGTTATGGAACCCCTGTGGCAAGCAAGTCCACGTATATTGTCGCCCTTCAAAAGTGAAGGCAAACTTATATTGACTCTTGAGGGCCAATGGTAATGACCAGAAACCATTGGAGATATCCAGAGCACTGAACCATTTCTGATCTGGTGTTAAAAGTCGAAGCACATCCGGTGCAGACGCCACAGTTGGGGAGCAACTGGGAGTGACCTGATTCAGTTTCCTGTAGTCAATAGTAGGTCTCCAGGTACCTGTGGGTTTCTTCACAGGCCAAACAGGAGAGTTGGCAGTGGAGACACAGGTTCTGATTACTCCTTGTTTAAGAAGTGACTTAATTGTTTCTCAAAGAGAAGGTAAGGCTTCAGGGGGAAATGGATATTGCCTTTGTCTCTCATGTGCCGGGCCTGGCACCTCAATGACGGTATGCATTCTGCCACAATCGTGTTTGTTGACTGCAAAGCGCTTCAAATGTCGTTGCAGGATAGGTAAAAGTTTTGGGAGAGTTCATGATTCTTGAATAAATCTATGACGCCATACTCTTTGTTGTAAATGGATATTGTTGCCACAGCATGCGAGTCAGGAGTTAAGACAGTATGGTATTGACCCTGTATCTGTATCATACAGTATGTTTATAGATCCACCCACAGCCATGTGGTGCAAGAAAGTCAATCCAATGATGCTAGGGTGATCGTGCAACACCATCAGTTGGAAAGCATGTGAGGCCTTCAGATGGCCTAGTTCTACCGGTGAAGGCAGAGAACGGTATGCAGGTAACCTAGCACCATCAACTCCTGACATACTGGTCTCCGTCCGTAGACCATGGAGACGTTTAGGGTGGTCGTCAGGTAACACAGATACAGCTGCACCTGTATCTAATAAGACAATTAATTGGCGGCCCCGACCGCCTCGGTGCAGGGCTTTCCGTTTGTATCCAAGACCAGCTTGTTTACAATGCGGAATGGGGCCTGTAATTGTCAATCCGTATTGTTGGAGGCATGCAGAGGTTGGGCTTGGCTTGCATGAATGACTTCACCGTGTTGCACTGATGCAATGTAAGGTGGGGCTTCCGGGTTCAGACTGGTATGGGTCTGCGCACCCATACCTCCGGTGTCGCCATGGCCAGTAGTGTCATGGGTCGCCGGTTGTACTGCTGCAAGTGTTTGTGCAGGAACGGCATCCGCTACAGAACGCACTTGCCCCAGGAGCTCCCGAAATTTTTGGTTTTCTTCAGCTATCTCTTTATATGAGGGACCCAGTCTTTGTAATGGCTTCCCTTTGCCTTTGTACCTTCTGTTCTTAGGCCAATTCCGGTTCCCACCCCACTGTTGTTGTTGTTGTTGGGGGTTTTGCTGGGTGCTAGCTGGAGGGGCCGAAGGAAGTTTGGGCTGTTGTTGCTGGGCCTGCCCTTCCACCGTGTAGGGTGTCGTGGTCCCAGAAGTGGGTTCCACAGCGGCAACCTTTTTGGAACCGGAACCCAAATCGCAGATGTACAATTGGTACACTCTCTTGGTTTTCCGAAGGATATCGGCAAACCTATCCGTATTTGGGTATGTGGTTGGCTCTACTTTCTCTCTCACGGCTGGGATCATGTTTCTAAGGAACAGGGTCTTATATTCAATAAGATCTACATCCGCGGCTTCTTGTGCCAGATGTTTCCCTGCTCGATAGGCCATCCAGAGTCTCTGATGGTAAGTCGCTGGACTTTCTTTAGCATTTTGCTTCACGGGGTATGCTAGCATTACTCCAACCACACCAGGGCTGTGAGCGGAAATGAGTTCAGCTGCAACTTCGTCAAAGGTAGCGTTCCCATCTTGGCGAACTACTTTGGGGAGTTTTGCCCATAAACCAGGATCGATGGTCTGGCGTAGTATTTGGACCTGGTATTCTGCGGCGAGACTAAGCATCCCGCACTTGGAGCGCACCTTTTCCGCGGTAGCTGAGATTGTTGGATCGGTTCATCCGACCGATGCTGTCAGCAATTTGCTGAACAGAGTAAGCCATTTGCAGGGATTAGTTGGTGGTCGATCAGGCAAGGGTAGCGGCGTCTGAGCACCATCCAATGCTGCGGGCTGCAGCTTCAGCCGCAGTCCGCACAACACCTTCCTGAGTGCCAGCTTCTTGAAAATTTGTCGAATCTGACTTTTAATGGCTTTCATACTTCTTTCAGGAAGAGGAACACTTTCTAGTGCCCTATCAATCATGGTTTCAATCTCTGCCTGTCTTCCCACTAATAATGGCTACGGAGGCGTATCCGGACCAGGCTTGGGCCTGCTCCCCATCATGTGCCGCCATGATAGCGTTCCATGATGGCGCTACACGCCATCTACGTGTGACCTGGGAGTAGTGGGCGGGACCCGCCATGCTATGGATGGCTGGGTGGGGAATCTGGGCCATAGTAGGGGCGTGACTGGGTGTTATACTGCGAGATATCGTCGACGGATGGCTCTCCCCCTCCGACGACGAATGAAAGGCAGGGGCTACGCCACCCATTGCCTTAACATGGCCAGTCAAAACCTCTCGCTGATGGCGCAGTTTATCCATCATGACTCACACTTGCAACATCCATATCAACCTGATCCTGTTTCTGTTTCTGCAAAACACGGTACGTGGCACTCAATTCGCGATTGTCCCTATAGGCTGTTTCTAAATCATTACGTACCTGATTGATCTCGTCCTGCAGTTCACCCATCTCATCACTCAATTGTGCATTCACGGCACTCAACAAATCATTCATTTGTACCACCTGACTCTTATCCTGTCTTAAACTTTCACACTCATTCTTCAGAGTACACATTTCTTGTTCACCAGCCTGTGCAGAATGATGCAATAGTAAATCCTTTTCATTACGCAGAGATTGGAGTTCTGACTCCAAGTTCTGCTGTATCCGAATTCATTCTGTTTCCTGCAGACCCATCTCCTGCTTAAGAGATGCGATCTGCAGATCAAGTGTCTCAAACCTCGCCGGAGGCTTCCAAGGCAGCGAGAGCAGCGACCATCAACCCTTAGCACAACGCCTATTGGTTGACTGTCGGCGCCTGTGTATACTGGGTTGAAATTCCAGTACAGGGTTTTGGATTGACTTGCGTCCCACGCAAGTCAGCCCATCCTCCATGGAGGTAAGAAAGTTTGAGACATCGAGTCTCAGTTCTGCGAGATATCTGATACGGTGGCCATTTTGTGGGAGGGAACGAAAATTCAAACTGTGAAAAGACCATGCGCTATGACGATCCACAATACGGTACTTTAAACACAGCCGGGCTACTGTATAAGTTGTAGGCTTGCAATTCAAAGCTGCTATGGAGTGGGTCGAGACGGCATCGACCACACCCGAAAAGTCAGCCAGACCTTGCAAGTGTCTACAAACTGGTAGAAAAGATGGGAGAGGTGATACGGAAATGTACACCTGCAGTCCCCGTGGGAAAAGGGAAATTTATAGCAACAAGTGAAAACTTACAACACCCAATATCGCCTGCACGCGGTCGCCAATTGTAAGAGGTCTAAACCTCACTTTCAGGTTCTTGGCAATATTGGAGATGCAAATAATCACAAACAAGTTGCATTCAAGTAACAAACAAGTTTATTACTACAAACAGGGATGAATCACAGTTGCCCTAAGCAGTTCTTACCAATACGAACTGGGAGCCAGTACTAAACGTTCCCTACACCTCGAGGTTTCTTTGTAGTCTCTTGGGATCTCTCGGGTCTCTGAGGTGTAAACCCTGTGCATAACATTATATACCTATGATAATTACTATGGTTACTGAAAGATAGAAACATTTCTAGTTACAGAGATGAGCCCTATTGGCTAAATTAGAGGTGGCTCACGGTCCAAGATAACATTATATAATTCTGTAAAGTCATCAGTTTTAGAACAAAGACGTTCTTATACAAAGTCTTACATAACAAGGTGAAGTGGTGTCCATCACCAAAAGATGGCAATGTTGCCTTACACATTATAGTTACTTCAAGGACAGGTGTCTTGGCATCTAACAAGTAAGAAATAGATAGAAAATACATGGTATAATGTGTGTGCATTAGCAAGCAAAGTGAGTTACAATCATATGTATTCATATGCTGACATCTACTCTTGTACGGTAGATGCCCTTAGCCCTACGTATTAGTATAGCCTATGCCTAAATGTTAGCTGTCTACGGTGTGCCCCTGAGGGTATCAATTAGGGTGCAGGGACCTCGTGTAACAGTTGGAATTACACTATATGAGATGTGGGTGCTAGGGAAGTCCACAAGGGCCCTATCTATAAACTGAGCACCCCTTACCGTTGTATGTCAATGGCAGTGATGCATGAGCTACCAGAGCTCATTTCAAGTGGGGGGGGGGTGACGAGCCCTGGCAAGCCTTCCAGTAATTCACTAAAAATACCTTTAACAGCTTTATCTGGTTCAATGTCAGATGGCATCCATCTGTATCCCCCACCCCCCGACGAGGCTGAAAATAGGCAGAATTATCTAGCCCTCCTTTCCTGGACAACAAAAACTAAATAAATAAAATTCCTGCACCACCCATAGTATCTCTCAGCTTCTCAAGTTGGTTCCTGGGGTCAGTAAAGAAATGGCTGTAACATTGTGAGGAACAGCCAGTGCGAGAATTGGACAAAATTCACTGGGGGGAACCCAGCACCTTTCACATAGGATCAAACATACTGTACCGGACATGGGTCTGGAGATAGATTTTCTAATTATATGTTGCATTTTAACATGATATTTATTCAGTATTCGGTCTTTTGAGCTGGCCTTTCAGTGCAGCGGTAGTGCTACCACTGACGATGCTGGTGACCCGGGTTTGGGAACATGCCTGGGTCTTCGGGGGCTGGGTAGGAGGACCAATCATCCCCAAGGATGCTCGCCTCTTCGGGGGGGGGAAGGGTCACTATCCTCGCTGTTCTGTTGTTACTTGGGCAGCTGAGGTCATCAGGGAGGCTACAGGGCTGAGAGCCGGAACAACGCACATGCTCAGCATGACCATGCTCCTTAGCTCTCCCAGCACGCCTGCGTCTTGAGTCTGAGAGTAACTAAGAAAAAGATCCCAGCAGAGCAGGATGTATCTCCACTCACAGGCCTCACACCATCAACTGCGGCACCACTTCATAGATGCTGGCTTAAGTTGCCTGGAGGAGTTCACAATCCTCCTAAGGACTATGATGAAAGAGCCCTGCCTTGGGAGGTAAGCCATGGGAGTGAAACATGGAGCTGGGTAAGTCCCAGAGAAGGTGGGTGTTTGGAATGGTGCTGTAGGGGGATGAAAGAGGCATGCTGGGGGAAGGGGGGGTGGATATTAAACAGGGAATATAAAAAAAAAACAAAAACATCTTTTAATGTGTAAAAGTTACCCCATTTTACACCTGGAACTGAGTCAAGCTCTTACTTTTACTCCTGGAACTGAGTTCCCTCCCCCACCCCCATTTCCACCATTGGTGAAACTTTATGTAGCAAAGGTAATTTAAATTTTTTTTCCGTTTATATTTATGCCCCTTACACGCAGACTCCGCTGTCATCAGAGCCCCATGGTAACCACCCAGCCAATAGCATCACTACTGCATGGACCTGCTCCTTCAACTGATTGCACATCTGAGGTCACTGGGAGGTTTAGAGGTAGACTGTGTAAGGCCCATGTGTACCAGGCTTTCTTCACGCTATTGAGTTGGCATTTTCCATTTTTTCTGTTTCCCCACTCCCCTGGGACATTTTACTGATGAACAGAGTGCGTTCGTACACATGAAGTGTGACATCACAAAGATAACTTCAGATAATGTCCCCTCACGCTACTGAAATGTTTTGCAGCATGGAGACACAATACAGCCTGTGCAATAAATGTGCCGTGTAATCTACTGGTCAGTACTTGTATGGGTTTTGTGCAGGAGTGGAGCAAAACATTGTTTTTCTGACTGGTACAGCAGGGCAGAAATATTTTTGTGTCTCAGACTGCATCTCCAAATTCCACAACCCTCCCTTCCCCACCATGCAAAATATGTAAACAGTAACACACAACGGGGTGTGAGTTATGCTCTGATAAATGCATACCTAGGGGTGTAGTGAGGTCTGAGTGCTTTACTGCCCCTACAAGTGCATTTAACAGGGCATAATCCCCCCAGGTCTATTATTGCACTTATAAAATGGGAACAGGTTAAGAAATTGTATAACCATTTCAATAATTGTAAAATTCAAAGAATGTCTCTTTTTGGTGCATAATAGTTCCTCTGCTTTAGTCACTAGGGGCGCTGTGCTACTGTGGAGCGAGATTGCTGGCTGCAACAAAGTTTCCTTTCTACATCTGCAGAGTGTTTTTTTGTTTTGAAGAGTTACTGTTTTTGTTCTAGATGTGTGGATTCTGGATCAGAAAGAACTGGTCGGATTGTATTCACTCGGCCGCCAGCAAGACAACAATTTTGTTATGGTCTTGCTTGTAGCACGCTACCATCTGTGGTAGTGACTTTTGTGAAACTACCAACACTGTCACCTGACTGAGGATCAGGAGGGATAATGATAGCACAGTTGGCACAGGGGGCAGTCTCCAGATTGGGAGCGGGGAGCGAGCGGGTGGGGGTAAGAGAGCAAGAGGGATTTAAAAAAGAAAACAACCGTCTCTGCTGTTTATTACTGTTTTGTCATTTCTGGGGGCCAAAAGCAAGTGGCTCCCTGACAAACAACATGGCAGCCAAATAAGTTTTTTATGATTCTGTCACTGGCACATTGATTTCCTTTGCAAAGCAGACACAGGTACTGGCACTTTTTTTTTTTAACCAGTGCTATACTAATTAAACAAACGAACAAACAAAAAACAACATGCATGGAATCCTATTTCAGCCAATCAGATTCCAGGACTGTCATCCAATTTTTTGTAAATAGCAGTTGTGCATCATCCAGCCAAAATATTTTGTGGAATTTAGAAATAAGAAAATACAGGCTTAAGCAACTCATAAAGCAATGTGAAAATAACACGTTTGATGCTTCTGATGCTTGCATGATTGAGTAACATGCCTTGATATGAGTGTTTGCTTTATTTAAAACCTCATTGCAGACTGGAATAGAGGGCTTCAGGCGTCCTGATGATTGAGTGTCCCTCCTTTGGGATAGCTGAGCGGCAAGGGTGCTTCCAATGTGCATACTATATGGTATACTGTCAAGGCCAGGGCATCAAAATTAGTGAGATGGGGAACCCAAAGTGTGTGATTTGTAATTGTTCAATTGGAATGCTTTGTAACTTTCTTGATTTTCGGAGTGAGATTATACACAATAATAGATAGGAGCCCATCAACAAGGCAGTGTTTCCATTGAGGGGTTGTGATTACACCATAAACCACAAGAGGGAAGTGTAAGTGGCCTTTTAATGCCGTCAGACCCCTAGATAGAAACACAATCTTGTTCTGCTAGCTTCCTAGTTCTTATTTTTACAGTACATGATTTTAAATAACCTTAACACCTAAACTAATCTGCAGGTTGTTTTTTTTTTCTTTCAGGAATTTGTAACAGAAAATCCACCTGCTCACAGCTGCTCAGTCTACCATCTACCCATTGCCCCAGTTCTCTCGTAATATGAAAATACACCCCTGGACCCCAGAAATGTTATTCACCCTGCTGTAAATCCTGCTCTGCTCTGTACTGCTCAATTTCTCACCCAGCTGTTGCCCCAGTTCTCACTTTACATGAAATTACCAGCTCCCCCCCAAAAAAGTATTTCACTCACTCTGCTGTTTGTTTTATATTAAATTAAAAATTCCTCCATGCAGTGGCTGTCTGATTGCCGAGTGGGCAGCACAACATGCTCTCACTCCATCAACCTGGGTTCGGGAATGGACTAAGGGAGCTAAGTCGGTGGACAGAGGATGGGGTGTCACTGACACAATGGCAGCACTGCCATGTTCTGTAGCAGCCCCTGTGGTGGGCCAAAGAGCTTGCCTCCTCTACAGAGTGTCTCTGTGTACTTGTGAGGCCTACCAGCGCACTGCCTGGTGCCTAGTGAGAGGTGAGTGGACCAAGAAAAAGGCCAAAAACAAAAAACCCACGTCCCCGAGTTGCCTGTATGTTGGTCATCAGCACTCTTGAACCCTGCTCCACATGGATCCCTGCTGGTGCTGATGGTGGGGGAAAGAGGCTGGCAGGGATGGGAAGTCACCTGTATGATGACCTGATAGCAAGCCAACCAAGGTGGCAGTTTGGGGAAAACCAATTATATGAAAAAAATCCCATCCCACTCCTAGCCACTCCATAACTGACCCACATGCAGCCTACATTGTCACCTTTATGGTAGATAAACTGTTTCTGTTCTTATGTTTTCAGTACCAGTGCCAAGCAGTAATGCCTCATCATCACACAACTTCCACTCAACTAAGCATTGCTGCTTCGTAAATTTAGGTGGAGGCAGTGAAAACTAAATCTTTCTATTTTTTTAAAAATGAAAGTGAATTTAAACATTTGACAAGATTTTGACATCTGGATGCTGTTGTACCATTGTTCTGATATCAGGTTGATGGTTCAAGAGCATTTGGGCTAGATTTCTATATACAACAAAACTTAACCATAAATTATAAACTATTATCAAAGTAGCACTTATACTGAGAGGCATCGAGCTGCCTTAAGCAGAAGCAAGACCCCACTGAAAATGGGATTTGGCATCCCAGTTAGGCTATCCTGTTTAAATTGAACAAAACAGAAAAAATGCAGCACCAGGGAACAGGTGCTCATGGTTATACTGAGAATGCTGAGGAAAACAAAGTGAAAATGAGCACTCACCACCAAGATAAAAGTCACAAGATACAGTATATTATGGTGAAAAATGTGTCTTTATTAAGGTGTCAGACTGTAGGCATCTGTAAATTTTGCAGAGTCTGGCACCTTAATAAAGATGACTTTTTCATAGTAATGTACTATACTTTGTGGGTTTTACCTCAGTGGTGAGTGCCCCATTTTTTGTTTTGTTCTGCATTATCCTGTGTGAATAAACTGCCTGTAAGCTGGGAACAGATACAGTTGAAGTCTTTTTATTACACAACGGCAAGGAAGTTTCCTGTATTCTGATTGGTCAGTGGGTGCCTGGAACAGTGATGTTATTTCACAGTACCATCACTGTATTAAGTCCAGGCACACACATGGCCGCATAACCCAGGCAAAAATCATCCGAGCACTCCACAAGTACCGCTGCCGTAAACGGCTTTAGCAACAAAGCACACCACCTACCATACCATCATGCCCCCCCACACAAATACACACATACTTAGTCCCTTGCACCCCGTTTCCTTGTGTTTTGAGTTTGCACCATCCTCCTGCATCTCCATCTGCATGGATTCTGACAATATCTCCTGGGCCATGTGACTGCTGTAAGATTTGACAAAAAAATTAATAATTTACTGGCTTTATTTACACAGTGAGTTTACTATGTGCTTGGTTTTATATTACTAGAGACCAGTTCTTGAATGGTGGTTCTCCCGATCAGCTGAATGAGTTACTGTGTGCATGTGTTTGCATGCATTAGCAGACAATCTTTTGGTTGCAATTTGAACTGCTTGGTTTTTACTTAATACCTGTTCACTGAACTGTGAGCCCACAGCATTTTTGTTTTATTTTGTGGAATAGGGTGCTGACCCAAGATATATCAGTGAGATGTAATGGCTACCTGTGTGATACATTATTAATCTGCACAAGAACAGTTAGACTTTGGGTAACCTCACAAGTAGCATAAGCCATGAGTGATGTACGTGAGGTCAAACTGCTCAAGTGTAGACACCCTGGTCATTTTTTAGCTCTGGGGGCAGCCAGAATCTCATAGATCGGGGGATATATATACTGACATAATCAACTAAACTATCCATAATGTTTGATGGGCCATGCGGAAATTTGTTTTTATTTAGTTTTTGTTGACCGGGTAAGTGCACTAGCCAAAAAATGACCATTTTCAGGCATGACCCAGGAGAGTACAAGGGATTACATAGAAGAAATATTTCAGAAGTGCATTACAATAATACATACAGCTTAGTTTATAACCATTTAAACAAGGATACAACAGCAGATCAGTAACAGAAACAACAGCGAGCAGTACATGTAAACAACAACAAAAGCATATTTATTTATTTAGTTTTTGTTGACCGGGTAAGTGCACTAGACAAATCCTGCCTATTTTCAGGCACGACCTGGGGGAAGGGGATACAGATGAATGCCAACTGACCTTGAACCAGATTAGGCTGTTGGTGGTATTTTTAGTGAATGAGGGAAATTTGGCCGGGACACCAGGGAAATTCCCCTACTGGCTGCTGGTCAGTGGCTGGTAGGGAGTCTTTCTGACGTCATGACAAGGTATGGCAGACGACTTTGATGTTGGGCCCGAGGAGGAGGTTGGAAAGAGTCTGAGGATGGAGGAAGAAATGAGTCGCATTTCAGAGAGTGAATTTCAGAATGAAAACGGTACAGGTCGACTGAAAACAGCACCGGAAGATATGGAGAATGCTTTATCAGTGGCTGGTAATGTTTCGGTTGATATTGTACAAAATTTCAATGATAATACACTTACAAATGCAGATTTCAATCCGGTGCCGAAGAGAGCTGAGCAGAAGGAGTGTTACACTCATTTGGACCCACAATAGGAACCAGGTCTGCAAGGAGATGTTTCCGGGAGGACTATTCGCAGTGACAGACTGAATACGTCACATTTAGTGCGACGGCAATTCGGGATGGGTGAAGGAAGCAAAGAGAGCGACAGGAAAGATTGGTCTGAGGAGGTTGCTCTCACAGAAGCAGGCTGGAAGCGCTCGGACTCTGGGGACTGGATACCTGATTTTACGTGGTCTACATCTTCCAGCACACCTACTGAGGATCCTCAAACAGCAAGCTCAGGTATCGCTGCTACAACGAAAAAGCGTTTTTTTTAAAATACAGGGGAGGGTGGAGAGAGTATCTTGGCTTGTGAAAAGCCGACCTCTAAGGCAGTGTTTTGCTGAGTCTGTGGTTGGAAAACCTTTAAATTCTGCTTTGCTGGACCATAATACAAAGCCCACGATGTCTGACTTATTTAAAATAAACTGGAACAAGCACCACGCTGCAATGCTATAACGGTTAAAGTATAAAGGAGGTTTGAAGGAGCACCCAGATAGATATTATATCTTTAAACAGCTTTTGAAAACTACAATGGTTTTTGTGCAAAAGACATTTATGCTTTGATCCATATTTCTGGAGAGGACTCATTTGATATTAGCTTTCAAACAAATGCTCTTATGGATAAGTTCTGGGACAAATATGCTATACAAAAGAATACCCCTTTATGGTTACCTTTTTTTGCCATTCCACTAACTAGGCCTTTGATTAGATTTGTTACCATAATGTTTAGAAATGAAGGAGTGAATGTTAGCGACATATATCACTGGTTACGTCAAAATGTGAAGTATTAGGTCCCCCTGAAGCGTTTTTGGATATTGAAGGAATTTGGACAGGGGGATTGAAATTTAAAGTAAAACTTTTGCAAGTTAATTCTGACATTGTTCATCTACCAAATAGTTTTTTCTTAGGCAAAGATAGAGGGGTGTGTTTTTATGGAGGACAACCAAAAGCTTGTTACAAGTGTGGGGATCGAACACACATTAGTAGTGTTTGTGACATGTTAAAATGTCCATTGTGTGGGGGTTTTGGACATTCCATGGATATGTGCACAAACATTTTCCAGTGTAATTTATGTGAGGAAAAAAGGACATGCTTTCCATCAATGCCCTTGGGCTAGGCATAATTGTCCTGATGGGTTAGACCATGATGGGTTATTGCTAAGCTCAATCTAAAAATAAAAGTTCAAATGGGCCTATTCTCACCCACCTTTCACAACAGGAGTCTTCATCTATACCTTTGGAATTAGATAAGATTAGGGAGGTACCACCTGTGGTTAATGACCCTCAGGTTGCAGTGGAAAAATCTACCGCTCAATTAGGGGTTAAGCAGATTTCTTTTTCCTCCATGCCGCCCCCTTTTGAAATTGTGAAAAATAGAAGATTTACAAGAGCTTCACTAAAACAGAATCAAACAAGTCCTTTAATTACGGAGAATTTTTTCTTACCTCTTCAAGAAGATGTTAGAGATTCAGATTTAGAATCTGAAGCTTCTCATCTTCGAACTAGTAACAGATGAGGAGGAGAGTAAGTCCACTGAACTTGCAAAAGATAAGAAAGGAAAGAAAGGCAAAAAAAGGGAAGTGAGTCAAAAAAATAGCATTTAAACATCTCTATGGCATCCTTAAAATTTGCCTCTTTTAATGTATGTAGTTTGAAAACCTTTCGGAGGCAGATATCTATTTTTTCACACCTTAAATCTCTACAATTGGATGTCATTTTCCTACAGGAAACTAGGCTATCTTCCCTTTCTGAAATAAATCAGTTAAAGAGAAAATGGACATGTGGACCTTCTTTCTGGTCTTTTGGTTCAGAGGTAGCTGATGGGATTGCCATACTATTTGGAAGCTTGTCTTTTAAAATCTCCAAGGTTATAGATTTATTTCCTGGTAGGGCTCTCATTTTAGATTGTTTATGGGGAGATTATTTTTCGTTTTATTAACATATATGGTCCTCAAACCAAAACAGGCCGTATTGATCTTTTGGAGAAGTAAAGCCTTTTTGTTTACAAAAACACATAGTATGGGAGGAGATTTTAATTGTTCTCTGGATATACTGATCGGAGAATGTCGGGGAAAAAAATATACTGTGACACTAATGCTCTTCTTGAAATTGTGAAAGATGCGAAACTTACAGACGCTTATAGAAGCTTACATTCGCAGGACGGTGAAACTTATCACAGGCATACTTTTGCGACTAGGATAGATATGTTTTTTGTTTCACATTATTTTCAAACAGCGTCTTGTTCAGTAATCCCATCGGAGTTTTCGGACCACCAAATTTTATTTTGTGTCCTATCATTAAAAAATCTGCCGCCAAGATTGTATACTTTGATACAAAGGTGGAGATTAAATACCTCCTTTTTAGTGAATTCAGCTTATTTTTCTCAATTAGAATTTTTCTTGGCTGCAAAATTTTCTACTTTGGATTTGTTTCCATCTCATTATGAGTGGTGGGTACATACAAAACTGAAAATTAAAAACTTATTTCAAAATTGGGGTAAGAGTAAAGTTGATGATGATTACAGGAAATATTTGGTACATAGGGATCAATTATATAGGTTGATGTCATTTCCTCCTAAAGATCATAGCTTATTTACCTCTCAAATCAAAGAGATAAAAAAGCTGATGAGAAGGTTTCAATATAATAGAGCTAAATCTTTAGACTTAGAATTTAGATTTAACATAAAAAATTCTCCAATGTCTGACCCTTATCAAGCTTGTAAAACGCACCTAGCTGACACTTTAATGACGGGGCTGCTAAATTCCAATAATGAGATGATTACTTCTGATTTAGGTATGTTACATTTAGTCCAAACATATATTCAGGATTGTTTCTCATCTCCGCAAGTGTCATCTACTGATACTTTTCCGAAACAAATATTTCATAATCTTCCTAGTGTTCCTGATAATCTAATACAGTCATTAACAGAACCCATTTCATCTCAGGAGGTAATTGATGTCATTAAACAATTAAAAAATGGGTCTTCTCCTGGGATAGATGGTATTCCACATGAATTTTATAAAAAATGTGTAATTTATATGGGTTTCTTTCTCCCTCTTGTATTTAATTCATACTTATCATCTGGAATATATTGTGAAGAATTTTCTATGTCCATAATGACATTTATTTATGAAAAAGGGGATAAGGCGACTTTATCAAATTGGCGGCCAATTTGTCTGTTAAACAGTGATTATAAAATTTTATCAAAAATTCTGCATAATAGGTTAGAAAAACTGGCAGAAGTCTTAATCCATCCAGCACAAACATCGCCATAAAAATAGAAAATTCAGCATAACCTTTTTTAATTAGAGATCTTTTGCCAGTCAGTCTCGCTTTGTAAATCAGAATTGGTAGCAGCTTTAGATCACTCTAAAGCCTTTGATGCTAGTAAGTCATTCCTATCTTTATTTCATATTATCTTCTTATGGGATCCGGATGCCTTTGTTTGCTGGATTTCACAATTGTACAAAACTACGTTACTGTCCCAATAGTCAATGGACTGATGGGAGAAAAGATTAGAATTAATAGGGAGTTAGACAGGGATGTCCCTTAAGCCCTTTATTATATACCTTTATCTTAGACCCAGTTATTAGACATATTGTATCTGAAGAAATCATAAAAGGTATTGCCCCCTTCTCCCATTTAGAGAGTGTCAAGGTAACTGCTTTTGCAGATGATGTAACACTTCTCTTAGCTGACACAATTTCTTTAAAAAAAGCATTGGAGATTTTTATTTTTTTTGGTCAGTTTTCTGGGGCCTCTCTTAATATTCAAAAAAGCTTTGTTTTGCAGTTGGGACAAATCGTTCCTGACTTATCTGACTGCTTTAATATTTCTTTAGCGACTCACGCCCAAAGATTCTAGGAATTTGGTTTGGGGTGGAAAATATGGAAATATATAACTGGGAAAAGCAGCTTAGTATTGGTGAAATGAAAGTTAACCAATGGAAACATTGGAAATTTGGAAAGCATAAAAGGGTACTGGTTATAAAAAAATTCTTATTGCCGATTTTTATTTACATCAGCCATCTTTTTCCACCACCTATCATTTTTGAAACCAGATTATATAGTATTTTTTTCAGATGCTCTGGGGAAATAGGTTGAATCCGGTTAAAAGGGAATTTACATACCTTAAGAAAAGAGATGGAGGTTTACAGATGATTAACCCAAACATTTTTTTTCACTCCACATTTTTATTTTCTTCCTTTCCGTTTATTTGGCAAGAAGCTTCTTTACCTTGGCATTTTTGGGTTAAATCCTTATGGCATAAATATTTTTTTAGATGGTCAATATTACCGCCCAAAATCTTGATGTCAGATGAGCTTCCAAAATATGGTCTTTCTACCTTTAAAAAGTTATTCCAATGGAAGATTCCCTTACAAAAACTATATTCTTTAACTAGGAAAACCTTTTATGATTTTATTGTTTATGATTTACAGAAAGTAAGTTTGATTTTTCCCAACTGTTCCCCTACAAATATGAAATATGCATTAAATAAGCTAACAGATATTATGATTCCGTTCAAAATTTGGGATGTTATTTGGATTTCTGCTCATGGACGGCTGGGAGTTAGAGGAAATTTGAAATATAAGCCAGTGATTGATAGGTATTGTTTAAGGCCTGATTGTATTAACATAGAAGAAAGCCAATCCCACTTTTTTATAGACTGTAATGACAGTAAGAAATTCTGGGAATTTGCAGCTACACACTGGTGTATGCCTCATTTACGGTCTGTTACTTACACCACTTTGGTATTAGGGGATTATTCGGGTAGATGGGAACAATATCACAGGAGTACACTAAATGTTTTTTTTGCTCTCTTACAATATTTTTTATGGCAAGCACGCTGTCACTTTGTATTACAGCAAGTTCATATGGAATTTTCAACTATTGTGTCTTATGTAGCTTCTGAATTGAATGTACTTCGGATACAAGATGGAAAGAAGTATTCTAGCTCTTATGTTAATCATTTATGGACTCATTTTCCAGATTTTTAAAGCTATAGGTTTTGTGTGGCTTTTTTTTGGCACTTGCTTTCTGTTATATGTTTGAGACCTTTTTCTTTGTTTGCAAATGGAAATTTCTTTTACAGTGATGTTATGTTTATTTCTCAATAAAATTTCCCCTACTCTTTTCAATAAGTGCCATGGGATCTTTAACATCCACCTGAACTACCACCAATCCAAGCAGATGGGACCTCGGTTTAACGTGTCACCCGAAAGACGGCACCTCAGAAGTGCAGCACCCCTCTCATGCTGCACTACAGTGTCAGTACTGGGATATTAACCCAAGTGTCAGATGTGGGAACTGAACCCACAGCCCCTCTGATCTCCCGGCCTCAGAGGTGAGTGTGCTACCTACTGAGCCACTGACACTGACAACATAGTATAGGAGATAGTCAATAAACAAATATTAGAATGGGTCACAGCACCAGCAATCAAAGTGCATGTGCATGTCTCAGCACATATAGGATACAACTTAGCTCATTGTGACACCTAAGAATTTCAAGAGAGGAAATAGCAGGAGGAGGGCAACTGTGAAATAAAGTAGAGTAAAAAGGGGGGATTATAGAGGATAAGTATATGAGGAGGGGTGGAGGGAGGCCAAGGCAAAGTCAAAAAGAGGACAAGGGCAGGGGTAAGATAAGAGGAAAGTGGAGAAGGGAAGGGTGTGATAGGGTAGTTGTAAGGAGCAGGAGAGTTTTGAGAATTACTGATATCAGCGCAAGGGTATGGCAGACCTCCAGACAAGTCAAGTAGGGTCAAAGCAAGTACGGGGTTCAGCCATTGATAGGTATCATCAGAGCTCACTTTTGAAGCGACAGTGAGATGCAGATAGCCTTAGATCTAAGGGAAGAGCATTCCAAAGCAGAGGAGCTGCATATTTAAATGCCCCAGTGCCTTTAGAGTTATGACACCTAGGTACCCTTAGTAATGATTTGTCATCTGATCGCAGTCCACAGCAGGAGGGGAATTAGCAGTGTCACAAGTGAGGTAGGGGTTTGAAGCCCGATAATGGAGTCAGACTGAGAACCAAGATAGTATTGTCTGGATGCAGAGGGAGAGAGCCAACCAAGGTCACTACAGAGTTGACAGCGATGCTTAAGTTGAGGGGACAATGATGCGTAGTGACAGACGTTGTAAGTGGCATCCCATTTCTGAAGTGATAATTTTTGGGCAGCCACAAGGATAGGAGCACAATATGTTAGGGTGGGGAGCAGGATACCCCTGACAATGGCTAGCTTAGCAGATGATGTTAGCATGTAGCTAGTTTTGTAGGCAACACCCAGCCTACTATTAACTGTTTTGCAGGTTGGCTGAATGTGGAGACTGAGATCAAGTGATTGGCCAAGCATGACACCAAGATAATTAAAATATGTGACAAACTCTAGTTTAGTCCCCTCAAGGTCATAGACCATCAGGGGTGATGGACACACCCTTAGTTTAGGGACAGAGCCTAGGAGCATAGTTTTTTTTTTTGGCATTTAGAACCAATTTATGGTTGGGCAGCCAGTTTTGAATGTTCCCGAAATCAGTAGAAAGTGACACGTTGAGGCGATCAGCATTTGCAGTACTGGTGTAAATGACAAGATCATCAGCGAAGGGAAGAGATGAGCAGGTTGTAATGGTATCTGGAATATTGTTGATAAAGAATGAGAATAAAACTGGCCCCAGAATGGACCCCTGGGGAACACTAATGTTGACTGTAGTACTGTTAGATATTGCGGAGTTGAATTTCATTATTTGGGTCCTGCCAGATAGATAGCTGCTAAAACAGTTCACAACAGGAGTCGAGAAGCCCAGGTTTTGTAGGGTAGACAGGAGCATGGGGTGATCAACCAGATCAAAGGCCTTGGTAAGGTCAATGAAGACAGCCCCTGTAAGCCATCCAGAGACCATGTTAGAGAGTATATCCGAAGTGAGTTTTATCAGCGCTGTTGACGTACTATGATTTTTCCTGAAACCATGCTGAGCGTCAGAGAGAAGATTTGAAGTTGCCAGGAAGTCATGTGTTTGGACTGCGACAAGCTTCTCAAGTATTTTGCTCAGGACCGAGATAATCACCATCGACCTGTAATTTGTAATATCCTTTGTATCCCCCTTTTTAAATATAGGAATAATCCTAGCAATTTTCCAAAGGTCTGAAACAACACCACAGGAAGGGGATAACATGTACATTTTTGCCAGTGGAGAGGCAATGAGAGGAGCCACCAGTTTCAGCAGGCGGGGTTCGAGGGAGTCAGACCCTGGGCTAGTGTTGTAAGAGATTGATCTCAGTTGTTTAAGGACCTGCAATCTGGTTATAGCCTTAAAGTAAAAAGGCAGAGTCAGAGGAGACCCTTTAGAAGGTGAAGGGGCTCCGCTAGATTGCCAGAGACAGAGGACTGAGAGGATGTAGACATGGGAGGGAAGGAAGAGGTGTATAATGAGAGATCAGAGAACATCCTGTTGAAAGCATTCACAATGGTATTAAGAGTCATTGCAGTGAGCTCCACTGAGAATCATTTCTGATGGGGTAGTAGTTTGTGATGCACCAAGAAAAGTCTTTACATGGGCCCAGAATTTCCGAGGGTCACGGACTGAGCTAGATAACAGGTTCTGGCAGTACTTACTTTTGGCTTGTCTTATTCATTTTTTGCAGGAATTTCTGTGAGCTCTATATGTACTGAGATCAGAAAGCAGGCCAGCACGTTTATAGTGCTTCCACAGCTTATCCTTGAGTCACAGCTCAGCAAGCAGTTCTTTGTGGAGCCACCTAGTTTAATTACCTCTGACCCTCCTAGTAACTTTTGGGGCATGCTTCAACTGAATTGCACTAAATTCACTATGAAAAATATGTAGGGCATCCTCAATTTTTCATGCTTGATAGACCTCAGACCAGTCAATGTTGGAAACATCATGAAGGAATGCATTTTCATCCATGGCTGCAAAATCTGTGAAGGTGACAGAACGAGGTGGAGGAGATAGTGGGGCACCCAAGGTCCAGATACAAAAAAAAAGGAAAAAATCAGAGAATGGTCAGTTATTGCATCTGCCAGGATTCCCAATGTGGTCACATGCTCCAGGCGATTTGTAAGTAACCAGTCAATAAAGGTGCCTGGTTTAGGTGGAGTTGGCGTTCTCGTGTGCTCGGTTGTCAACTGGTATAGGTTATAGCTGTGCACTAGTGACATCAAAGAGCTTTGAGTAGGTCCTAGCCAGTTTAGGTTTAGATCCCCCAGGATTATAGCCTCGTTTAGATTGACAGACTGTGATTCTTGGTCAAGGAGGGCCTGGAGTCCTGCCAAACCCCCAGAGGGAGGGTTTTGTGAGCAGATAATATGTAATTTCTTTGCACCAAGTGAAACTATGGCATGAATGGATTCACACAGGGTAGGTGAGGCCTGGGTAGGGACAGCTATAATGCTAAGGTGGTTCTTGTGGTAGAGAGCCACACCCCCACCATGCTTTTGCCCCCCAGTCTGTCTCCGTGGATCAAGGAGTAATTAGCTATTGAGCAGAGTCAGAGATCTGAGGTTTCAGCAAGACAGAGTATGTCTGGGTTATAGACTTTGATCCACGCTTCCAGTTCATCCATGTGGCACGTTAGACTCCTAACGTTCATATGTGCAATGAATAGTCCTTTATTAGTTATCCCAGATAGGTCAGTAGCAGAGAAGTGGGTGGGAGGACCTGGATTAGGTTCCACATTGCCTGATAGAAGAAGCACTAGCATTGGTAGGAACAAGAGCCTTACAGGGTAGTATGTAAGGGGCAAGGAATGCTTCCCCCCTCCACTTACAGAGGGCAAAATGCGCATAGTATGTACATCTACTTTTGTAGAAAAGGTATGGCCAAGTATATACAGGACAGTATTTCAAAATTAAAAGGTTATAGAACCTAAAGTCCCTAAGTCCATGAGAATTACTGTTCTGGTTGCACGATAAAGAAAGAGATAATTCATTTACACAGAGTAGTAATACGAGAGAGAGGGTGACCCCTACCATGGGGTAGCGGAGCATTATATTGTCACCAGAGGATCGGGTGAGGCCACTAACTGGTGGCATAGTTATCACACTACACTCCGTATTACAAAGGGATATCAGGATATAGTCCGGTTGAACAAATTCCCTGTTTGACCTACAGTGTAGGTGAGTACCTATGCTAGCCGCTAAGGACCCAACCATCCCAATTTTATTACAGTACAGCTATAGATAGGAAAAATGAAGCAGAGTAGTCGTAAGGGTTGGGAAGACATTTAGGTTCAAAAATGAAGTAAATAAAACTAGTTTAGGAACACCGCTAGAAAAAAGAAATTCAAAAAATATGAAACTGAGGCAGTCGGTTAGAGAACACCACTAGACAAAAGCTGCCCAAACATATGAGGCTCAAGTAGCTCGTGCAAGTGTAAAGGATGCGTTGTCAAAGTCTAACAGTGAGTATAGGTTATAACACACCCCTAGTGGCTACACAGTATATAGAGCCAATGGAAAATCAGGCACTTCGTCATCTGACTAAGAAAGTCCTATATAAGAACAGGTCCACCCAGGGTGGGTGAGGTAGGGGGTGGGTGGGGAGCCGTGGGAAAAATGACTTGGAGGAGCGGCATAAAAGTTTCAGTGCCTGCTGCATGTCTCCGCTACCAGATCATGGAGGACCACGGGTCGGGCAAAGACACAGGGCACTGTTCCAGCACAGAGGTCCGAAGCCCCGGTGGGCTTAAGGAGACCTGAGGGGAGATGAAGGGAGAGTGGTCTAAGTAAGAGCAAGTGGGGGGTGGGGGGTTTCAGTAGACAAAGAACCTAGGCAGGCAGAGAGATTAAGGGGGGAGGAGAAGGCAGAGGGTAAGTGGGACAGTGAGACAAGCTTGCAGCAATTAACTACTTTAAAGCTGTACCAAAAACAATTCCTTAAGGCTCTAAAGTTAGGAACAGGTCAATATTTCAAAATTAAAAGGTTATAGAACCTCGGAATAAAATGGTATTAAATACCAGCAAAACTAAAGCGATGTTATTCGGGCCCAGATCCTTGGGTACAGATAGGTCGCTGCTCCTTCAGCTCCAGTCCAGAGGGGGCGATAAACTTGAGGTGGTTACCTCCACTAAATACCTAGGGCTAACCTTGGACCAAGGCTTCACCCTAAAAAATCATGTTGACCAACTCACCAAAGCCATACATGGTAAACTCGGTATCCTCTACAGAATAAAGGACCAGATTATCCCAGAAGCCAGAGTTGCCATCGCAACTAGCGTACTTCTCCCCAAGCTCACTTTTGCGGCACCTGTTCTCCACATGGGCCACCACGGAACTTGGCAGGCTCCAGACCCTATACAATAAGATTGTCCGATTTGCAACATTATCTCACCCAGGACACACCACTGTGAGGCTCAAGCCAAGCTCAGCTGGCCATCATTGAAGCCCGCCCATCTACTCCCACTCTATGTCTCGCTTTTTAAGCTTCTGGGGTCTTTACCTCCCTAGTCTCAAAGGACTAGTTAGTGTCAAAACCAACCTGAGGAGCCTCTTGTCTCAGGACAAACCTCTTAGTGGTCCCCAAAACAAAGACAAAAGCTGGGTCCAGGTCCTTTGCTTTACTGCACCCTGCCACTGGAACAAACTCCCACTGGAGGTAGGGGAGGCAAGGTCTATCACCTGCTTCCGTCTAAGTTCAAAGCTCACCTGTTCGCAAGGAGCACTTGCCAATGCACTAGGAACTGACCTTACGTCCTCGGCCCTCCTCCCTCTCCAACTTCTGTATGGTAAAGGCTATTTAGTCTTTCACAGTTATACAGTATGGAATTTTGCTTTATGTGTGTTATCACTGTTTAAACCATTTGTAATTTTATGCAAGCTTGCAGCCCTGCTTACCTACTTGTACTGTCTGTTAACCTGTATGTTAATTTTACAGCTCTTACCTGCTTTTACTGTTTCTATGTACCTGTACTGTAGTGTTTACCCCCGGGTCGCCCCTGAAAAAGGGACCTCCGGGGCCCAGTGGGCCTACCCGGTCAACAAAATTCAATAAATAAATAATATATTAACAAACTTAAAATAAAGCCGTAAAGCACATTAGTTAACTTAACCCAAAGAGGAGCTGAAATCACAGTAGTAGCAAATTGACTTTGTGTTCCTTAGCTAGGCACCAGAAAAGGCGTACTGAAACTGGGGATTTCAAAGGACAAACAATTCCTACTGTGTAGTGGCCTAAATATGGAGTCCACACTAAGAGGAGCAAAAAACTAAAATGGGTGCACTACTTGAACTGTAGTCCACGGCTCAGGCCAAGCGGTACTGGAGACCGGAGCCAAGAAAGTCCAAGGAACTCGCACCAATCCGTGATGCTCACAGGAATAGGTTTCCTCCAATCACAGGCAGGGTGCCCCCTTTTAAAATTCCACGGTGTTTTGAGCACCAAAAGACATACCTTGTGGCTTTTCAGCTTTACCGGCCCAATGCTCCAGTGAGCAACTGGCCTGCTGGTCCACACGCTGGGCTCAGGACTTAAAGTTTGCGGACGGCTCCTTCTATGAGGGATGGCTTGGAGGAGCAGCGTAAAAGTTTCAGCGCCTGCTGCGTGTCTCCACTACCAGATCAGCAGGACCATGGCAAAAGACACAGGGCACTGTTCCAGCACAGAGGTCCAAAGCCCTGGTGGGTTTAATGACTGGGATTATAGGGTCCAGGGTCTACAATAACCAGAGATATATGATTGAAGACCTTGAAGGCTCGATTAAGGTGGTGGTAGGACTCAGGGGAGGAGACGGAGGGTTGCCCTCCCTTGGGAGGTGAGCAACCCTATGGCAACAGGTTCAGATCAGGAAAGGGAAGAGGGACTAACATTACAGAGGGACTATCTTGAGAATTATCAGGGGAAAGACAACACCAGAAAAGGGGAGGGTATGCACACATTTGCAGGGGGAGTCGCACCATGGAATCACCAATTTGGGGTCATAGCTGTGCGTTTCATGCAGTTTTGACCCTTCAAGGAGCCATACTGGCCTTGTAGGGGCTTTAACCACTAGATTAGTGGTGGCTACCCACTGCCCTGTAGGAGTCTTCCATGAGTGAATCTCTCCTCTGGTACACAGGAGGCAGACATTTTTTTACTGCCTCAACTGGGAAAGTCATATTATATATAGTTCTACAGTTAAACTGGTTGTTGTTTGTTACCCTGTATGGGGAAGGGAGGTTGGGAAGGATTTGGGTGGGGGAATTTGGGTTGTTCCAGTTTAAAAGGTTTAGGAATGTTGTTTTTTTCGACATAAGTCTAGTTTATTTCTAGTAGAAAAAACAAGGCACAACAGTCTTATAATGGTCACTAAGTTCTGTTTATTTTTATTACAGAAAGGAGTTGCCCCCCACTAATGTGGGGGAGGATCCGGACTCGTGGTCACTTGTTTTCTTCCCAGTCTGCTGCGTTGGATCCTTCGGGATGGCTGGGTTGGAGTGGGTGTGGTCCGTGTTCCTTCATCTTCATCCCTTAACGTTGAGGTAGAATGGGCGGCTTTCTCCTTGCAGTTGGGGGGGTTGGGCCCTCTTCTCAGTCCAAATGATATTACCACATCCTGTTGAAATATTTTCACAGAACATAAATGGATTGCATAACCCGCTCAAAAGAGCACGTTTCATGTAAGCACTTAAAAAACATCCTGCCAATATGTACTTCGTACAGGAGACCCATCTGTCGGAGGCTGAACATCTTAAGCTCAACTGGGGACACCATTATGAGGTTTATGCTTCCTCCCACCCTAGTGGGGAAAAAAGAGAGGTACGGCCATATTGGTTCCTTCCACAACACGTTTTGAGGTTCAGCAATCTTATGCTGACCCACAAGGGAGATGTATTATTCTTCAAGGATTGCTCTATTCTCAGGAAGTTACAGCAGTGTTAATTTACCACCACAAACTAAGCTCCCTGTGGTTAGATCCATTTTGCAGAAGGTCTTGGATGTGCTCCAGGGCTGCTTCATTATGGGGGGGGGGGATTTTAATATGACTTTTTCGGCACAGCTGGACTCCTCCAACCGACAGGCACATAGGGCTTCTAATGCAGTCATATGTTTGAGGGGGACCCTTGATTATTTGGGTATAGTGGACATTTGGAGAAAAGTATTTCCTACATCTAGTGGATATACCTATTATTCAGGGTACCAGCATTCATATTCCAGGCTGGATTACTTCTTTGTGACCTGTGAACACTTCTCCATTGTTCAAAATATCTATATAGGCCCCAGATTCCTTTCAGATTACCATTCCCTACTTTTAAAAATCGGCCTTGGGAAAGTTAAGAAACAGACATTATGGCATTTAAACCCCATTCTTTTAAGAGAATATACACAATATACTGAACTGATGCAGCAGCACATCCCACAGATTTTGCAGGATAATTTGGCTTCTCAGGTTTCTGATCCAATTCTGTGGGTACTCTGAAAGCAGTTAAAAGGGGTGAGACAATAGCTTATTCGGTCAAAAGGAAGCACAATCTATAGGTAAAACATGACTTTATTTTAACAACTTCAGACATAACTCCTATATCGGGAAGGGGATAAGAAGCTACAAAGGAATATTAGAGATACTGAAATTGAATTACAAAAATAATTGACTTAAAACTCCAACAGGCCCTAATTTATCTTAAGCAAACCAGGTATGAGGGTGGGATGAGAGGGACCCGTTTGCTAGCTTGTAGACTAAGGATGCATAAACAAGACTCCACGATCCTGAAAATTAAATATCCAGACACTAAACAAATCCTACACCATGAGGGGGAGATATTCTCAGCCTTCATTTCCTTTTATCAAACGCTATATCTGGCTGGCCCTTCAATAATGGCAGAAGACAGAAATAATTTTCTGTCACAGTTGAATTCCAAAACGTACGGAACACCAGTGATCTGCCCTGGAGGCTCCAATAAGACCAAAGGGGTCTTGAGAGAGATTCAAGCTACTAACATGCAAAAATTTCCTGGTCCTAGCTGCTTTATTGCTGAGTGGTGAAAGAAATTTTTGAAGTTACTTCTTGCCACCTTACTTTCGGCCTTTAGGGTGGTTGCAGGGGGTAACCCTCCTGCGCCCTCTTAGTTTTGACGGCTTTTCCTAAGCCAGACAAAGATATTACAGAAACAACAACTTATCGTCCAATTTCCATACTAAATGTTGCTTGTAAAATCTATATGGCGATCTGGGCAGCCCGACTGGAGCATATTTTTTCCTTACTTATACATCCTGATCAAGCTGGTTTTATCAGACGCAGGAATACTATGGATAATATTCGGCAAACCTGGTTACTTATGGAATATATTCAGACAAGACATATTCCGGCTTCCCTTCTTAGCCTGGATGCCGAGAAAGCATTTGACTGGGTGTCCTGGGACTGTCACTGGGACACCCTGTTGGCCTTTCATTTTCCTGATTCTTTCCTGAAGTGGATTAAAAATATTTACCATGAACCCCAGGCCTATATATGTATCAATGGTGCTATTTCTTCCCCAGTACCTCTGCAGCGAGGCACACACCAGGGCTGTCCCCTCTCCCTGCTCCTGCTTGCCCTTTACATGGAACCCATGGAAATGGCCCTGCGTGAGGAGCAACGAATAGAAGGCATTTCCCCTAGGACAATGAGAATATAAAATATCCTTTTTTGCAGATGATGTCCTCCTATCTGCCCTTTTCCCAGAAATGTCAATACCAGTAATTTGGAACATATTACAAATCTTTGAGATGGTGGCCAATTTCAAACTTAATATAGCTAAAACTGAAGTTCTTTTATTAAACTTTGCTCCATTGGCAGTATTAAAGAGCAATTACCCTCTGAAATGGTTGCGTACCAAAATAAAGTACTTGGGCATTCATATACCTATTTATTTTCATGCTTCTGTGTCAGTTTATTTGAGATGAGGCCACACACACACACTTTTTTTTTTTTTTGAAAGAGAAGTGGGTGTGAAGCCCCCAACTCAGAATAATAAAAAATAACTTGCGAAAGGCCGGTGTGCAGACTGCTTGTGCCTGCTGTTAATTTTGGTTTTGTCAGTTTATTTGAGTTGGGGGGCTTCACCCCACCTTGTTTTGTTTTTTTAAGGGGGTGTGGGGAATGAAGCCCTCCAGCTCAAATAAACGAATAAAAAATAACGGAATGGGCAATTTGGCCAAGTAGCGTAACTTGAACTCTACGCTAATAGCGTAGGTCTGTCGCATGTCCGATAATCTACACAATCACCATCTAACCTCCAGCAGGTTAATGCCACTGCCAATGGTGTGTGCATGTCACAGCTCATGAGGATCCACTCCATTTGTCGTAAATGCCTTTGTAAGAGCAGCTGGAGCAAAAAAAAAAAATATTGTGTTGCTGCTCTCACACCACCTGCCTTGCAGCTCTGGGACTCTAGACTGAGAGGACAGAGTCAGACTGGCATAAAAGAGGAAAAAGGGGCATACAAACAAAAACAGAATAGTCTGGCATAGCCAGAAAAAAATCAGAGAAAAAGACTTGCTTCTGCTGCAACAATATGAATGTACCCCTGTGTAAGAGCTAGTGTATCTTGATCCAATCTAGTGTGAAGCACTCCTCCATAGACAGTGCTACTGTAAAGTGGAGTTGGATTGGATAATGCCCAGCGGCACAGATTGTGTTTACCAACTAATAGGGATATACCTCAAGAAGGGCCAGCCTTAATCATTCTGGGCCCCTGTGCAGCCCCCTGCCAGGGCACCCCACTCCATTCCCTGTGGGCCCCCCCAACATCCAACATTTACACCTAACTAACCCGCCTGTCTGTATTAATAAAGCAGTAGCAGGTCTACTAGTTTAACCAGCATATTTTAATTAGTGCCATTGACTGCACTGAATTATTTGACTTCACCACTGGAAATGAATCTGACTGAGCCTGGAGCCAGAACTTAAGTAAGTATGGTACTACTGCCGTATTCATTTCTGTAAGGACAGGGACAGGGACATCATCACTGGACACTCACACCTCAGTTACTCTAATTTGCAAGCAAGTTAAACAATTTAACTTTTCTGGAGGTGTGAGAGAGAATAGAAAGGATTATCATAGAAGGCAGTATAGCTCAGTGGTTTAAGGTTCTGAGCTGCAAAGCTGGAGACCTCGGTTTGAATCCCACAGCCCCCACTTACATACTGTGTGACCCTGAGCAAGTCATTTAACTTCCTTGTGCTTCCCAGATTGCACATGTAAACAAGCTTTCAACTTAGTGTGTCTCTCCTGGTAAAAAAATAAATAAAATCACGGTACACCAGTAAGGTTGCCACCTGTCAGGTTTTTCACTCGGTGCTCAGGTTTTCAGGGTCCCTATCAGGAAATCCGATTTTGCTCTGTGCTGGTCAGGTTTTTGAGCCATTGTGAGCAGGGGTCAACCTTAAATCTTTTTTTGCACTAGCCAGCAAGGCAAGTTGATTCAAAATTGCACTAGCCGGCAGATGGTTGCACTAGCCCTCAATTATAATGGTACGTTTTGATCACTTATACAGGAAACAATGCAAGCGAAGAAATACTCTGATTGCACATTTGTCCTGCTTCCACACTGCTTCCAGCTCCCCAGCAGAAAAAAAACTGCAATGCCATCACACACAGTGAGCCCCCCCTCCCCATTGTTTTGTACCACAGCCTCCTCTCTTCCTCTTCTCTTTCTACACCCCCCCCAAACTAGTGGATATCACAACAGCAAATGTTCAATCAAGCAGTCCTAGCTCTGCACACACACAATAGCTGACATCATCATGCACCTCACCGCACTGTCACCACCACCCACAGGGCAATGAACAGAGTCAGGCAGAGAAAGACACTCTCAGCCCCCACCCTATAGTCAACTGGAGACCTGCACTTCTAGAGGTTTTTGTACAGTCTCAAGTGAGCCAGGAGTACACCTAAGATTTCTTTGGGGTGGGGGCTTTGGAAATAGAAAACTATGATATTTTTATTTTTAAAAGCATTGATTTTAATATGCTCTGCACCAACAACAACAGATTTTTCTTTAACATTGTCCTTTCATCAGCGCAGGGGAAACAGTACACAGGCACAATGCTATACTATCTCTATTTCTATATAAAGCAGTGGCTCTCAAATGTTGAGGCCAGCCTCCCAAGGGAGGCCTCAAATTGTTCCAGGGGAAGCAGAGTCAAGTCTGAGAATGTACAGTATTTAAATTTTAAGTTTTGGCTGTTTTGTGTGAAAGGATAAAACAAATGAAATAAGGATAACTGCAGGTGACTGTCTTTACTTATGCACAAATATTTGACCAGGAAGTCCCCATTGAGTCAAAGCTTGTTTATAGGTGTGTATTCATATGTAAATTAATGCCTGGGGAAGGCATGCTGAGTCAAGGCTCATTTCTACAATAGGTATTTATATGCAAATTAGTAACTTGGAAAGGCACACTGAGTCAAGACTCACTTCTATAGTAGGTATTTATATGTAAATTAGTGACTGGGAAAGGCACAGAGATCAGATGTATGTTTTCAGGTGTGACCTGAGGTAAGGGTACAGGAAGTTGCTTAACAACAGGGTAAGGGAGGGAAAGTTAAAGTGGCTAGGTATAGCTGTTCCAGATAGAGAGGAAACAGAGTAACAAGGGCCCAAGAGTCAGAAAAAAGGAGTGACAAGTATAACCTGGGGTGGAGAGCAATAAGTTGAATAAAAAGAGAATATACTCAATCAACTTTATTAGTTTCACTGTATTCCTGGTGTACTGTGCAAAGTAGGAGTTATTTTTTTCTGTGGGGAGGCCCAAGATTTTTTTCCAAATTTGAGGGAGTCTCAAAATCTTTTTTATGGCTTGGGGAGGCTCACTATCAGAAAAAGTGTGAGAACTAATGCTATATAGGGTGATCTATGTACCCCAGGAATGCCTATTTTAAGCTTTCAAGTCATGCATTTTATTAAAGTTTATTTTTGTACCATACATGATCCAAAGTTTTGTTTTTAGGATGAAAGGACATGCTGCGTGGGATAAGGGTGGGATTGTATGAAACATAGAAACATAGACTTTGACGGCAGATAAGGACCGCTTGGCCCACCTAGTCTGCCCATTTTCCTACCTAGAGGATAAGCTGCAGATCCTATTTAACCAACAGCCTATTTCTTCCTACCCCCCACAAAAATTGCCTTATGTCTGTCCCATGCATTCCTGAATTCTCCCACAGTTTTAGACCCCACAACCTCCTCAGGAAGGCTGTTCCATGCATCCACCACCCTCTCTGTGAAAAAATACTTCCTCACATTGCCCCTGAGCCGTCTCCCTCTATCTTCAGATTGTGTCCCCTTGTTCTTGCACATCTCTTTTTCTGAAAGATGCTACCCTCTTGGACTTTGTTGATTCCACTGAGGTATTTAAACATTTCTATCATGTCCCTCCTCTCCCTCCTTTCCTCAAGGGTATACATATTAAGCTCCTTTAGTCTCTCCTCGTATGGCTTCTCTTGCAGACCCTGCACCATTTAGTTGCCCTCCTCTGAACTGCCTCCATCCTGTCTATGTCCTTGCAGAGATGGGGTCTCCAGAACTGGACGCAGTACTCCAGATGGGATCTCACCAACTGTCTGTACAGGAGGATAATAACTTCCTGTTTTCTGCTGGTGATACCTCTCCCTATACATCCCAGTATCCCCCCAGCCCTCCCTACCGCCTTCTCACATTGCTTGCCAACCTTAAGGTCATCTGTTATGATTACCCCCAGGTCCCTTTCCATTTTTGTCATTGTTACTACCTCCCCCCCATTGTGTAATTTTCCCCTGGGTTTTTGTTTCCCAGGTGCATTACTTTGCACTTCTTTGCATTGAATCCAAGCTGCCATACTTCTGACCATTCCTCCAACCTTGCCAAGTCCCTTCTCATCCTTTCCATGCCTCCTTGTGTATCAACCCTGTTGCAGATCTTTGTGTCATCTGCAAAGAGGCATACTTTTCCTTCCAGTCCCTCTGCAATGTCACTTATAAAGACATTAAAAAGGACAGGACCCAGTACTGAACCCTGGGGTACCCACTAGTAACCCCTCTTTCTTCAAAGTGGACTCCATTTACAATTACCTTCTGTGTCCTGTTGTTCAGCCAATGTTTTACCCAGGCTACCACCCTGGGACCCACTCCCAGGCTGGTTAATTTGACTACTAATCTTTTGTGTGGGACTGTGTCAAATGCCTTGCTAAAGTCTAGGTAGACCATGTCCACAGCCCCTCCCAGGTCTACTACTTTGGTCACCCAGTCAAAGAAATCAATTAGATTCGTCTGACATGACCATCCCGCTGTGAACCCATGCTGTCTTGGGTCCTGTGCCCCATAGGTACTCAACAATTCTTTCCTTCAGAAGTGATTCCATCACTTTCCCTACCACAGAGGTCAAACTGACAGGTCTGTAGTTTTCTGCCTCTGTCTTGTCCCACTTTTGTGAAAGGGAATCACATCCGCCTTCTTCCAGTCCTCGGGTACCACACCATCCTCCCATGATTTGTTAAAAAGGGTAGTCAGTGGTGTCACTAGTTCTCTGCTTAATTCTTTTAGAATTCTGGGGTGAATTCCATCTGGCCCCATTGCTTTGTCCACCTTCAGTTTTAGGAGTTCTTTCAGAACCCTTTCTTCAGTGAAAGGACTGGGATCGACCCCCTCTCTAGAGTGCTTCTGTTAATTGGATTTGGCACCTCCCCCACTTCCTCTTTTGTGAATACTGAACAGAAGTATTCATTCAGTATCCCTGCTTTTTCACTGTCACTCTCTGCCCACCCACTATCCATTCTATTCAGCCTCACTATCCCTCCCTTTGTCTTTCTACGCTCCCTGATATACCTATAAAAGGTTTTATCCCCTTCTTAACTGAGTTAGCTATCTTTTCCTCAGTTTGTGCCTTTGCTATTCTGACTACCCTCCCTGCTTCCTTCTGCCTTAATTGGTACAGTTCTCTGTCCTGCTCCTTCTGTGTTTTCTTATACTTCCTAAATGCTATCTTTTTCTCCCTAACCTTCACATACCTCTTTTGAGAACCATAGTGGCTTTTTCTTTCGTTTGATTTGTTTATTTGCTTCACACAAAGGCTTGTTGCCTCTGTGATGGCAGTTTTGATATTTCCCCATTGTTGCTCCACCCCTCCTTCTAGCCTGTTTGCTAGTGCTTTTCTAAGGCACTCTCCCATCTTGCCAAAGTCAGCCCTCCTGAAGTCCAGAACCCTCACTTTTGTATGGCTTGACTCTGTAGCTGAGTTTATCGTGAACCACACTGTTTGGTGGTCACTTGTTCCCAAATGGCTACCCACTTCTAGATCTGAGATCCTCTCACTGTCGCCATTTGAGAGTATGAGGTCTAAGATTGCTCCCTCACAAGTAGGTTCCAAAACTAGCTGTCTGAGGCATGCCACCTGAAGGGCATCAAGAATGGCCCTGCTTTTGGAGGTGGCTGCCGCAAAGGTGCTCCAGTTAACATCTGGCATATTAAGGTCCCCCATCAACAGTATCTCCCCTTTCTCTGCCATCCTAAGTATGCCTTCTATCATATCTTTGTCCATTCCCTCCCCCTGACATGGGGGTCTATATACAACCCCTGTGCGGATTGTGGTGCCATTTCCAGTCTCTAAGGTGACCCACAGTGCCTCCTCCTCCCTGTTTACTCTTTGTTCAGTTGCTTTTATCCCTTCCCTTACACAGAGGCTACTCCCCTTCTGCCCTCCTGTCTCTCCTGTAGGTTGTGTACCCTGGTATGTTAACATCCCAGACATGGTTCTCTGTGTACCATGTTTCTGTGACTGCTACAATATCCAGGCATCCCTCTTCCATCAAGGCCACCAGTTCAGGGAGCTTGTTGCCCAGACTATGGGCATTGGTACTCATTACTCTCCATTTCTTGATGGCCTTACCTCTTTTTGCCTCATCCCTGTCCTTACTGCATTTGTCACTTTCTCCATTTACCCCTGCACTTCTCCCTATCGACATCTCTGTGTTGGTGTCTACCTCACTTAGTACCCTGATATTTTGGGGGGGGGCTAGGATTTCCCTGCTCCTTTCCAGTGCCTCCCCCCTTGGCTAGTTTAAATGCTTGTCAATGAAGTATTTAAACCCATCACCTAGGATCCTGGTTCCCCTCCTGGACAGATGCAGACCATCATGCCAGTATAGGCCTGCATCCCTCCAGGTGGACCCCCAGTCCCCAATGAAGCCAAATCCCTGAGCTCTGCACCAGTTTTTCAACCACTGATTGAATTCCATGGTGTGGAGCACCCTAGCCTCACCCATGCCATAGACAGGCAGTACCTCCGAGAAGGTTACCGTGTGTGCTATTTGTCTAAGGCCCCTCCCCATCTCTACAAATGCTTCTTGCATTGCTCTGATCCCTTTCTTAGCCAGGTCATTTGTCCCTAGGTGGACAATTACATCCAGCTTTCTCCCCTGTGCAGCTGCTCCTGCGATCCTGAGGATTCGCTCCCTGTCCCTCAAAGCCATGGTACCAGGCAGGCACCTTACCTCCCTCTCCCCTTCCTCCCCCAGATCTACCTTCCTAACAACGGAGTCCCCCACCAGGAGTTGTTTCCTTCCCCTGTGGGGTCCCATGCCACCCTCCTGTGAGTCTCCTTTGTGGAGGTTCCCAGCATCCTCCTTGGTCTCCACTGTGGGTGCCTCCATAGAGGAACCACACTTTTCCAGAACGGCATAGAAACTGTGGAGAGGTACAACTGGAGGGATGCGCTCTGTTCCACCACCCTCAGCCTCCCTGAGCCCACTGTGGTCCAACCACTCCTCTTTCTTGGCAACCTCTGAGGCAATGGCAGTGACCCTGGTGGTCCCTGAGTGGGAGAGGAGGTCCCACAAATCCTGGCCAACTCAGCCTGGAGATGAGCAACCTCCTCCCTCAGCCTAGAGACGTGCCTGCAGATGGGACAACACTGCATCCTCCAGAACATCTCCCAGAAGACTGCTGCTCCACAGCCACTGCACTGCACCACTCCCAACATGTCTTTTTCCTGGCCCCCTAACTGTTATTTGGAATACTTACTCTTTCCTCTGTTTGTTTAATTCTTTTTTTTCTCCTTCTCTTCTCTCCCTACTTACTTACTGTCTCTGCACCCTTTTAGCTCCTGATCTTCCTGTTCTGAGACAAGAAGTTCCTATATTTCTCAGTATTCTCCTTATTTGCTCAGAGTTAGACCTCCAGCAGCTGGCGGGGGGGGGGACGGAGAGCTACTCTTGCCCTTCTAGGATGGCGAGTCTTTTGTGGCTTTGTGATCTCTCAATTCCTGCTCGCAAACAGGAAGTTCCTGTTGTCAGTTAAATCCTGTGCCTATAAAAGTAGAACTGGTTTGGGGTGGAGGGGAAGGAAGGAGGGCAATATAGCCCCAGTAGAGAAGTTTTAGTTATACCAGTAGCTCCTTCCTCCTGGTTTTCTGTCTGCTTTGTGGCAGAAGCTATCTAGGGCAGTGTTTATATCTGGTCTTAACCTGGCTCCTTCTAGCTAAGCCACTCCCCCTACTTTGCAAATCTTTCTACACCTAGTTAATTTCACAGATAATTCCCTTCTGACACCTGTGACAAGCACCTAGATAAGTACACAGATAACAATTTACTTCAACTGCCTCTTGACAAACACACTAACTCCTTTTTTTTTTTTACCCTAAATTGAAGGTCCCACTACAAGAGATCTAGTTCTTAGCCACAGTAGAGAAGCTTTAGTTATACCAGTAGCTCCTTCCTCCTGGTTTTCTGTCTGCTTTGTCATTATGGATAGTGATGGCTGGCATGGTCCATTTAGATGGGCTGGGGACCCCCTACACTTGCCAGTAATGGCAGTTATGGATCTGTGGATGGTCATTTCAGAGTCTGGTCTGCAGTGGTGTCCAGGGAAAGAACAGAGTTAAGAGATTTGGAAGGGAGAGGGAGGTTATAGTAAGGCTGGGATAAAACCCACCACCTGCAGGGCCGACCCTGTATACCTCTTTGCATTTTGTCACTGAAATATTGGATACAGACACTCAAAATGTAGGGAAATGAGGGGCACTGGTCTTAATAATATGGAACAAATTTTTAGACAGAGACAAATTCAGAACACTGGAAGCTAGCGACTCATCAGCACTCTACCCTTGATCACACCCTGGACACTAGCTGAAAGTCCTAACAGTGAAGCGTGGGTGCAGGCAGGCATACTCCAAGCACTCCATGGTGTGCAATTTTATTAAAGGGGGATAGCAAATAGGCTCTGAACTGCTTCCTTTTTCCATGAAAACTAACAAAGAAAATACTGAACCTTTCTGTAATTTTATTCATAGGAGTTGAAACTAGAAGGCTGGTCACTAATACTCTCTTTGCATCCCAAGGACAAAACAACTTTACAGGCTCTGGGCTGGTATGTGGGTGTCTTAGGGAACAATTCATGGCATTTGTATTTACCCATGCATGGCAACAACCATTGTCATGGATACAAAAGTTGTATTTATTGTGCCAAATGAAGCAACAAACATGGTCCTGGTGTACATTTGTATATTGTCTGGCTCCACCCTGGGGGGGCCGGGTAGCTCACCCTAGCAAGGGGGGATGGGGTAGCAGTGAGTCCACTTGGTGTGCAGATCTGAAATCCCTGGCTATACCCCTGCAGTGGAGTGATAATGACTCACATTGAGTCTTTTGTGGGATCTACCTCTTGAACTGCCAGATAATTGCAGCTCTTAATGAACTGCTAACCACACCATGCCATCTGGAACATTGAGTGAGATTAGCATGAGGACTAGAGCCTGCTAAGGTAGACTTTTTTTTTAACTTCATTAACAGCCATGAAAACCTGCACTAGTCAAGATGAACAAGTAGAGAGTTAGCTGCATTAGCCCTGGACAATTTGCACTAGTTTTTGGGCTAGTAAAACAATGTTAAGATCGACTCCTGATTTTGAATGCTCACATACTTTTTAAACAGATTTTGTCATTGATTTGTACCGTTACAATAGCCCCTATTTAGGGGAGTTTATTTTATCTCTTAGTTATTTTTTGCTCTTTATGTTCTGAAAATTAATCAATTATAATGGTATAAAATGTGACTTAAAACAAATTGTAAAATAAAGATGATAAAGGAGAACATAGGGAGGGATATAAGAAATACACTAAACAACTGTTTGTTTTTCCTGAAGCATAGTTTTATTATGATGGATCTGGTTGGGTTGAAGATAAGATTGGTTAAGTGGTGAATTGTTTCAGTAGTCCCTGTAGCTCTCTGGTTGTACGGGACAGAGAGCACTTCCAACGAGTCTCACCAGCTGGAAAGAGACACAAGTAACCAACTCAACCTGCAAGATATAAAATGGACTGAGTTAAGTTATTGGCTATGTATATATGATAGTATAACCCCACATAACGTATGTAACATATATGTTGATACTAAAGTATTTGTGTATTTCTGCATGAACTCCTGTAAGAATGAAAAGAAAAAATTCAATAAAAATTAAGTTAAAAAAAAGATTTTGTCATTCATTGTTTCAGCTACATGTCCAGGTTACAAACAAGTTCTCTTGTCAATATAGCCCTTTGTGAAAGCAGTCAGCCTGGGAGATGTAAAGTATGGCCATTAACACTTGCTTAACCTAATCTTTTCCACTGCAGCAAAGCTGCCCCCACCTTTTGTAACAGTAGCATGGCCAGTAGTCTTCCACTTTGATTTGCTGGTAAACATTTTCATCTATAACAAAATGTTGGCATTTTTAAATGTTTTAAATTATTTTTGCTTCCCCAAGAAATAAACATGGGCCCCCAAGGTGCAGGAGCACAGTTTGCACCTAGCTAAGGCTGGCCCTGACCCCAGGCAGGGAGAAGGACGGGAAAGGAGTGTTGGGGCGAGCAAGCTTTCTCCCTTGTAGTTCTGTTGAACGTGAAGTTCTGAAAAGTTCTGCAGATCAGAGAAAATGCAAATCAGGGATACTTGGGCTGAACAGTGGCCTTTGCCTATTTACAGCATAGGGATGTCAATCTGGATTTCTTAATAGGCAGGGAAAAGGGGCAGACTACATGGATGTACTGGTCCTTTTCTGCCGGCAAAGTCAATGTTTCTAGGATTATTGCGCCCTGCTTAAATATGAAACTGATTGGGACAGGCAGGTAAACATAGGTGCTTTAGAGATGTCGCTGATTTTGCCTCAAACATGTCATTGGCTGCTCCTAAATCTGGAATTTGTGTCACTGAAAAGGAGTGATTTAAAGCATAAAAACACTGTCAGGCATTAATACCACGTCTAGCATAATGCTTTGTACGTTACATCCCACAATACAACAGGCTTTTTGAGCAGATGTTTCTATTTTGTAAGATGTGTCCCTCACTTGGGTCAGCTGTTCCTGATTTTTAAAACCCCTTTTGTAAAGCAATGCAAACTTCACTTACAGGGCGCCTTTCTTAAACCAAAGCGCTTTACAAGTTAATCACAATAAAACATATAGATTAAAATAAAATTACAAATATATAAATTAATTAACAATCATCTGGGAAGAGAGGAGACTGAGATGTATGGTACTTGAGAAAAACACTTGTTGGTCCCTCTATAGCACAGTAACATCAGCTCAGCACTAAAACTTCATCACTGAACAATCCAAGGGGTTTGTCGGGTGAGTGTAGGGAAGATTTAGTAGGCTGTGCACTGTCGGTGTAGTGTGTGCATGTTCATTTATCGATATTTCACTTTATATCAGTTCATCTTGTAGCATTTCCCCTTCCTGCTCTAAACCTTTAAAAGGGAGCATTCTGTTCTCATCTTCTGAGTGTTCTTTGGAATTTATTTGTTATGCTGTTCTAGTGCACTTATCCAGCTGCTGCATTTTTTACAAAAGTTTCATTTTTTTTTTTTTTATTAAAGGACATAGCTGTTTTTAAACCCCATATACAGTAAGTGAATACAGTTTTGAACTTACAGAGGATAGGGGAGTTTGCCGAGTGGCAATGGCTCAGGTGGTCTGTAATGGACATGGACCATTCTGTACTGTTCTGCCCGTGTAGTCATGCAGCCAGCTGACCATCCAGCATTCCATATGGCTCACCTCGTTGGCACAGCAGTATTTGGTTTAGCGTGGTCACCATGTGGTGCTCGGGTCATGGTGGACTCTGTTGTTGGCCTCAATCAACTTGGTCCACTTCCCTCCCAATAGCACAGGCCATTGGGAATCAACTTGGTCCAGCTCCCTCCCAACAGCAGAGGCCAGTGGCCTGTGCTATTTGGAGAGAGCTGGACCAAGTTGCAACCAACCAGCCATAACAGCTGAGCTGGTGCCTTACACAGCAACAAGCCAAGTTAAGGACTAGTCAGTGTAATAGCCAACTCCCTGTTCTCTTGCAACCACTCCTTGGTGTCTGTCCACATTCCTATCCTTTTCCAAATGCTTGGGGGCAACTTGCTGGACTGGGGATTCTAGGGAGGGGAGCTACAGTGCAACATGTTGGGCTCGGAGTGGGCCAGGGATCTTGCACTGGAGCAGGAGGCTGGGCTGTGGGGAGACTGGTTCGGGTAATATACTGGACTGTGGTGACTCTTGGGAAGGGGCTAAAGTGCAACTTTATGGGCATGGGGAATGGGGTAGCAGGATAGCAAATTCTGTTTCAAATGACCCCAGAATGCACCCAATTCAAACAATTTTCTGAGGCCTAGGCTGCCCAGACCCCTGGACTATAGTTATTCATTTCTGAGCCCTGTGCATACATGTTTTTAAAGGCTAGCTACTCCAGACTGCTTGTTTGCCTCTTATGTTGAAATAGTCTGACTCATGCAGGCAGTTACACTGCATGTTGCAGTCTCTGTGGACTTGTTTATGCCGAATAATGCAGAAAGTAGCTCAAAGTCTTGTGTTTCTTTTTTTACTTTGATGTGTTTTTTAGTATTCATCAGCTAGAGTCCTCAAGCCACTTGCCTTCATCATACAGTGCTCCAGACCGCACTTCCCATAGTTGTTCACCATAGTTTTGGTACTGTTTATAATTTATTTATTGAAAATGTTTTACCAGGTCTTAAACAGATTTTGTCATTGATTTGTACCGTTATAATAGCCCCTATTTAGGGGAGTTTATTTTATCCAGGTCAAGTTTGCATTGCTTTACAAAAGGGGTTTTACCAGGAATCTGATTCATTCTGGTGTTGTCAGGTATTTTGTGCTGTGTACTTACAAAGTATTATCTGTATAAAGGAATGAAATGAGTCAATTATACCTGTCATAATATATTTGCAGCCAGGCAGATATGTTAATAGAATCGCAATCTCTTCCCCCCCCCCGAAGTATTTCAACAACTTGTCACACACTCACAAAACTTCAAACTCACATTTTGTTTCCACATGAACACTGAACCAACAAAATGTGAATTTAATAAAATACAAACCAGACACCTTCGTGAATTTTTTTTTCTTTCTGCAGAAACAGTGGAATGTTCATAGAAAATGCGTTTAGCAAATAAATAATTGCATGACAATTGTACTCGCAATTTCAGCCCAGCCCTATGTACCTGACATCACTATCCAGAAGCTCAGCAGGATGACACGCAGGGTACTGCTGTCATTGCTCCGCTGTTACATCTTTCAATCCACCCCAGCCCACCTAGTAAGCAGTACTGTCACAGTGTGCCTGCACAACAGCGCTGTAGATAATATGTCATGCTTGCTCACCATGGATGCGGGTTCAGGACTAAGCATAATCACCTATGATTGTGCTGACATGACAGCATTAGGGTTGGAAGTGCAGGGCCTTGTGTTTGATTATACTTTCTCAAAAATTAAGGAAGTTCTCTGCAAAAAATCTTTGTTAATGGAGGGTTCCAGCATCAAAAGTAGGGAAATGCCATCTTAGGGTTCCCAACCCTATGACTCCACCCCACCCCGAGTTTTCAAGCAGTATAGTGCAGTGGTTTAAGGCTCTCAGCTGCAAATCTGGAGACCTGGGCTTGAATCCCACAGCCCCCACTTGCATACTGTGGGACCCTGAGCAAGTCAGTTAACTTCCCTGTGCTCCCAGGTCGCACCTGTAAACAAGCTTTCAGCTTAGTGTGTCTCTCCTGTTTTAAAAAAAAAAAAGGCCCCACCACACCCTGCATGCAGGAACAGGCATCAGGGGTGTGTCTTGGGGTTGTGAATCCTAATGCTCACCCCCATTCTCTTATACTGTACCCATCTTAGTGGAGTCACTCATGGAATGGGTTGTATGCTGTCATCTTCTATGGACTGAGACACTTCTGCACTCTTCAAAGCGGAACCGTAGACTGAGGAATAAAGTTAAGTGCTGTATAATGTATTTCAATGGTGTTTTGAACTTATGCTCATAACTTTGCCATTGTTTGAAATTTTTTCACCAGATTTTCAACATGGCCTTTTTGGGACCCCACCTTATGAACACTGTAACTATGATTTCATTAATCAGGCCCAAAAGGTGATTTTGCGGTCACTGCATAAAATCACCTTTTAGGACCGAATAACAAAATTTCACTGCCAGAGTTCATGAGATGGGGTCCCAAAAAGGCCATGTTGAAAATCTGGGGGAACAAATTGCTAAAAATGGCTGAATTATGCATGTTCTTAAAATTGTTCTATACACGCACATAACTTTGGTAATTTTCAATATTTTGACTCCAAATTTTCAACATAGCCATTTTTCACACTAGCTCATGAACAGTGCAGCTGTCATTTTTCATATCCTGTTGGAAATGTGTTTTTGCACATGTGGTGTGGAATGATGTTTTGGCATGGATTTGAACGATATCACCTACGGGGTTTAAGAGGTGGGGTCATAAAGAAGACTATGTTGAAAATCTGGGTTTAAAATATGAAAAAATGCCAAAGTTATGACCTTTCATTGCAATTTTACTACACACTCATAACTTTGGATCATTTAAATATTTTGACCCCAGGTTTTTCACATAGCCTTCTTATTACCCCACCTCATGTATGTTACAGCTGTCATTTTTCAAATCCTGGCCAAAATGTGTTTTGACACCTGTGGCATGGAATGGTGTTGCAGTTGCACAAAATTACATTTTGGTGGGGATTTGAAAATGTTCTGTACCAGGTACAGTACATGAGGTGGGGTAATAAGATGGCTATGCTGACAATTGGTCACTGTTGTGCTATAAATGGAAGCATCAGAGCCCAGATGGCCCTGTGCTTGCACAATTTATATTATATCTCATATATATATATATATATATATATATATATATATATATATATATATATATATACACACACACACACATAACACACACACACACACACACACACACATATGGAGGGACCCTGCGCTCCCACACAGTAAAATAAGGATACTATTATACTATCTCTAAAAGTAAGGAAATAAGTTGCAAAAAACTTTGTTAATGCTCCAGTTAGGGTCAAAGTGACAAAAGTTGGGAAATGAGGCATTAGAGTTTCCAACCCCAACACCACACCCTCCCAAACAAGGCAGGAGAGCAGGTGTGGGGTGTGCCTTGGGCTTCTCAAGCCCAACGCTCACCCCATTCTCAAAGTCTACACATCTGACCTTATTTACGGATGGAATGGGGTGAGCGTTACGCCTGAGAAGCCCAAGACACACCCCACATCTGCTCCCCTGCCTGGTTTGAGAGGGTGGGGTGTTAGGGTTGGAAATCCTAATGCTTCATTTCTCAACTTTTGTCACTTTGACCCTAACTGGAGCATTAACAAAGTTTTTTGCAATACACACACACATATACACATTAATTATTATATGAGATACAAAATCCCCCTACTGGAAATATTGTCAGTATTTTTTGTTCGAGTGCCAATTGACTCTATAACATCATGAGTGGCAAAGCCACAAGTGATGTCATTGGATCAATTGGTAGAGGCATTGCATATTCCATTTATGCATACCTCCAAAAGTAAAAAAAAAAATTTGAATTTCTTGCCATTATTTGCTGATTGTAAAAAATCTAAAAAAGGTATCTATAAATGAAACATAAAATGAAACGCTGGCTCCACACACCTCCCATGCCTCCAGTACCTTCTCACAAATAGTAAAGTCCACAAACTTAGGCACCACGGTGTACTGTGCAAAAAATCTTTATTCAAAAAAGTGCTCCATACACAAAGCAGCCACCCTGCAAGTCGGGGACACCTTGACCGGATATGCACATCACGTGCGTCCTCAGGAGGATGTACTCCCCTATGCCCACACTCATTAAAAGAGCTACTGCTTAAAGTGACAGTGCAGTTAAAACAACATATACAAGTTACATTTAAAAGCAGTTAACAGTGTTCAAGCAATCCGCATAACCTCAGCATAAGTTTAAATAGTGCTTAATAGAAAAAACTGTGCAAAAATAAGTAATTTCAACTTTTGACTGCCAGCTTTAGGATATGGCGAATACCAATTAATTAATGAATTCAGTAGCCTAGGCTATAAGATCAATCCTATGCCAAAAAGAGATCCTAAAATGTCCTTGAGGTACTTGTGGACACAATAACTTTTCTAAACAGTACCATTGAACAACATACTAAATATTTACTTTTTTTTTATATTTTTATCTCTTCATACAGCAAAATGTTGAATCCATTTCTATATTGAACTTATGGTAATGAAGTAAACAGCATCACCTATAAGAATTCATTTATACTGAAAGCTCATAACAGCTAAATGCTGAGTCCATTTAGTCATATAGGCTTCTGGCTCCATCATGCATTTTAATGTGTACAGCACCACCTAGTGGAAAAAAGAGCACATCACTTCTAGCTATATCTACATAGTTCTATCTTATTTCTTCTTTTCTTTATTAATTGCATTACGGCAATTTTTTAATTCAAACCCAGGTGCTTGAGTCCCCCCCAAGGTATATATCTAATAGGCCTCACAGTCCCACAACAGGTAGTTTATATCTTCCCCTCTTGGTCCCAACCAGTTTCAACCCCACAACATTTGAATCTGCGTTGTCTACCATCCCCACTGTGCCTTTTGCAGTGTATTGCTAGAACATTCTTCTCATCCTGATTTAGGATACTTCACACATGTTCCCCCACTTGTATCTTTAAGGGGTGTGTAATCTTCACATTATAAAAAGCCCCACATTCTCAAGTTGCCAAGTACACTAAATCTTCTGTGATGCAACTGAAAAACGACCTTGCTATGTACGTTTTATTAGCATTCATGATAGTGAAGGTGTTGCATTTTTAAATGGTGCTACAACATTTACAATTGCCACAAGGATATGTCCCCTATGGATTTGGTGGCAACCAAGTACCCCCACCCTCCTCTCTTTTGGGTGGGCTGGTAGCTATGCATAATCATGTCTTCAGTATTCCTACTTCTCCTATATACCATGAGTGGTGGAATGGTTGTAACCTCTCTCAAGTGGGGATCTAAACTCAAGAGGTGCCAGTGTTTCCTTATTACCCCCTCTACTGCACCAGACTGCCTGCAGTAGATGCTAACAAAATGCATCCTGTTTGGTGTCACAAATCCTGACTTCTAGGGTCATGACTTCTTCCCTGCTCATACCTGAAACCTCTCTCCTGGCTTCCTCAACCAGTACTACTGAATAACCCCTTTCTCTAAATCTAGTACACATTTCTTGTCTATGTATTTGGAAATCCGCTTACAAGCTGAAGTTTCTCCGCACCCTATGCAATTGGGCCCTGGGAATACTGTAACCATATGTCTGGGGTGGCAACTGGGGGCACTTAAAAGTGACTTCCTATCTGCTGGTTTACGAAAGAGGGATGTTTGTAGTTCATTATTAGCATCCCTTTATATCTCTAAATCTAGGAAAGTAACAGTTGGATCACTTTGTACACTAAATTTAAGATCTGGGTTGCAGTTTTCCCAGATAATCAACAAAATCTTACCATTAATCCCCAGTGCCTTTCCAGATCATAAGAATGTGGTCAATAAAATGGTGCCACAGGTCAATACTATGGCAGAAAGGACTGACCTGTGCATCATAGACCACTGATGACTCCCACAGGCCCAAGCAGAGATTCGCATAATTGGGTGCAAAAGTTGCACCCATAGCGGTCCCCTTCACTTGTAGGTAAAAATCTCTCTGAAAGAGAAAGGCATTTTTTGTTGAAACCACCTCAGCACAATCCAAGACAAATTGTTTCTTATATACATCAAGTGTATCATCTTTTTCCAGCCAACGGCTGAGTGCCTGCAACCCCTCTAAGTGAGGGATGTTTGTATATAGTGTATATAGTCCACAGACACCAGAAGGCATTCTGGCTCAAGTTGTGTATCATTGACAATGCCCAAGATATCAGCTGTGTCCTTGACATAGGATCGCAGACGAGGCACATATTGTTTAATGTGAGCATCTACAAAATGTGATAGGGGCTCTGTGACAGACCCAATGCCTGCCACAATGGGGCGTCCCAGTTGGTCTTGAAAGTTCTTGGGAATCTTTAAGTGCATATATTTTGTATGGAGCACTTTTTTGAATAAAAAGATTTTTGCACAGTACACTGTGGTGCCTAAGTTGCAGACTTTACTATCTATAAATGAAAAACCACTCATTTTGTAGTTATTTTTGCCCTGATCAACTTTTCTGCTCAAAGTACCATGGTATCATGTTTTATTTTAAAGTTATTTGAATGTTTGTTGCAAGAAGTGAAAAAAATTGAATGTTCTGCTGTTTTTTGCCAATTATAAAAAAAAACTAAAATGTATCTATAAAAGAAAGCTCTCATTTTGTGTATATTTTTGTGAACAAATATGCTCACAGTACTGTGCTATTTTTCATTTTAAAGTTATTCACATTTGTTTGTTGCAAAAAGTGAAACATTGAATTTTTTGCTGTTTTGTTGCCAGTTATAAAAAACTAAATGGTATCTGTAAATGAAACACCACTCATTTTGTAGATATTTTTGTGCTGAACTTCTGTGCTCATAGTACCATGCTATCATTTTTCATTTTAAAGTCATTTGCATTCGAATACAGTTAGTACTGCTACTGAAGCCGAACATTCAAATGAGTTCTGAATGAGCTAGGACCTACTATATGTAGATTCTGGACCTAGAGTGAGGATATTTCAATATCCTCACTCCAGGTCCCTAGGAAGCAAAAATATCACAGATATCTGCCCTGAAATATACTCACAGGTGTGGCATACACACACACACACACACAGGTCCCTCTATATAGTGAGCACCTCTGGAGCCAGCCAATTTGTTCACTATAGTTAAGAGTTTACTATAGTGAGGTGTTAATATACCTACTTGGGTAACAACGGGAGCCATCACAGGTATTCACTATAAAAGAAATTCATTATAGAGGGGCCATAGCAAAGTTTCACAATGTGGAGCAAGGTCAGCACTTACTTAGGCAAGACGATGTCTTAAAAAAATCAGAAAACCTGATGTATTCTTTAATTAGAAAAAACGGGGCTAGCTCACCCACATCCACGGCACCTAGGCTTAAGTCTGAAGAACACTTTCTGCGTAAGTATAATAAAAGCAATTGTAGCTCACCTAGTGAGAAGCAGCATCTCGTTTCCACGTAGGTGCCGTAGGCTAAAATCAGAAGTCCAGGCACTTAGCTACAGGTCCATGGTTCGATTCCAAACTCCCATACCACACCTCATGAGTGTACCTATTCCTAGTAGCCAATAAATGCTAAGGACATGAAAACAAACTGTCGTTAGCCATTATGACTAGTGTTTGCAGTATCGGCCGTCTCTTCTGGGTGGGAGATCACATGCTTACACATTTTGACTATGCGTCACCATCACAGCGTGATTGCAAGGTCTTCTAAGTGCACTTAAATAGACACATTTCTTAAAGACATATACATCCCAACTGGTACACTTACAGTGCAAGCAGTGTCAGAAGACAACAAATGGACAAGACATGTGATTGGGGGTGTGTGTTCCCAGGTGATGCATATAAATATAAAATACAACACAACAGTAACAATGAAGGTTATGCATTCACAGCAGAGCCGGCAACACATACTGCCTCAGGTACAAGAAACAACGTGTCTCAGCGCAAACGGGGATTATAAATCACAACAAAATAAAAGCAACAGACCACAGCAGAGCTGGTAAGTTATGCTGCCCAAAATGCGAAAAACAAAGTATGTGTCTCAGCATTCACAAGAATATAAGATAACAGCAGAGCTGGCAAGTCATGCTGGAAGAACAAAGAGCCAACAAGTCGTGCTGTATGAAGCAATACTATGGACACTGATTACATTACAAACCACAAATCTTAAAAACAGGCTTATATCAGTTGCACATATGCCAGCAGAGCCCATAAATCACACTCAACTATTACCAAGCCAGACAGACGAATTGCATCTCAATTTTGAAATAGCAAGGGCTGCAAATTTTTTAATAGAGGGGAAATGTTTATATTCCTAAATCCCACTACAGTAGAGCCTCCAAGTCATGCTGTGTGTATTACCACACCTCACTGTGATATTCTATCTTCCTAAGGGCTAAAATAGCCCGCAAAACTGTTGCCCATTCTGTTAGAGTTAAAAAACATCAAATCAGACAGGCAAAAAACCCTTTAGCTTATTTTCAAAACTTTTGATAGTTTTTTTTTATGTGTTTCACAGCAGAGCCGTCAAGTCATACTGCAGAGACACAATTTGCTTATTTCAGATTCAAGAGCCAACTACCAATGAATGACCACTACTTGGCTACCAAATTCTACAAGGTAGCTAATCGTCCAAAAGTAACAGAGAACCAAACAGTGATCATGTATATTTCAAGTAGCTATGCAACAGTATACCAAATTCTACAAACTGGCTAGTCATCCAAAAGTAAGAGAACACCGAACAGGGATCATGTATGTTCCAAGTAGCTATGTAATAGTATATCCTCGTTGAGACCCATAGGAGCTAAAGTATTGAGTGTAAATCCAAAAGGATTCTCATTGCAGGAGATTTTGTTTTAAGTCACCACCTCTTATACTCCGTTCCACTTTTTCTAAACCCACAAATTTCAATGAGGCTGGGGACCCATGTCTCACCTCTTGATAATGTCCTGCCATAGAGTACTCAGGATTATTTCAAATCGCTGCTTTGTGCTCCCCTACTCTTAATTTCAAGGCTCTTTTTGTTTGACCCACATAACCCAACTCATGTGGACATGTCAAAAGATAAATCACTCCACAGGTACTGCAGTTTATAAACTGCTTATCTTGAATCTTGCCTAAACGTGGGTGGTTAAAAGTATGCGTGTTCAAAGTGCTTGAACAATGGGTACAATGGCCACATCTCAAGTTCCCAGTAGGTGGTTTTGAGAGCCAAATGGTCTGATTTTGTATCAGAGGGAGCACTGCATGTACAAAGGAGTCCTTTAAGTTATTCCCCCTGTGGTAGGTAATCCTGGGTTTTTGTCTGGCCATAGCTCGTAATTTCAGATCTGTCTCCAACAAGTTCCAATATGATATTTCCAATTTGTGGTGTTATTGGGTCATATTGCATCACAACACGTACCTGTAGGTACACTGTCCTTTTCCTCCGTATTCATTTGTTGTAAAAGTGTGTTCCCTTCTTGAATGTGATTCTGAATAACCTCTTTCAGAAAATCTTTTTGTAAGGTTTGTTGCAGCTTCTTTGCAGCCTTCCTTAGAAGAACACACCCCTCCTTGTTCGTATAAATTGATCTTTGGGAATGTTCCCAACAATGTTGCGAGGGTGGTAACTATCCATTTTAAGCAATGTGTTACATGATAGGGGGTTCCCATATAGTTTTGTATCCAATTTGCCATTTTCTTTATATAACAATGTCCAAAAAGGATATTTGTAGTTGCTCAAATATGTGAATTTCAGATGTGTGGACACAGTTTAAACTCAATTTCAAAACTGCCACTCCAAATCAATAGTCTATATAGCATTTCCTTAATTTAATGTGTGTAATAAGCACATTCTGTGCCGCATTAAAAATGTACATGTCCTCCTACACCCCGATATAGATGTTAGCAAGGCTGGGGCGAATGTTGTGCCCATAGCGGTCCCTTTATGGTGGGCATGACAGTTCTCAAAGAAAGTAGTTTGCTTCCAATACAAACAGTGCAAGCTCAATGATATAATGGTTAGGTGGAGCCAAATTCTCTCTGTATTCTAATGCCTTTTCCAATGCTTCCAAACTACCTTCAAGGCTTTCTATATCAATGGTCACCAACCAATTGTTCTCAGTTATTGGGATATTTTAACACAGTTAGTGTGTCATTTGTATCCTTTAAGTATGACCTAAGTTGAGAAACCGGTTTCTTCATGCAAAAATCCACAAACTTGGGAACTGGTTTGGTCATTGAACCAATAGCAGACACAATAGGTCTCCCTGGCACAGGTACAGTGTCTTTGTGTACTTTGGGCAGCAAATAAAGGGCAAGTTTCCTAGGATTTTTTACTTTAAGGAATTCGGCTTCAGTGTTGGTAATCCGCTGCATATTAAGGCCTATCGTGATCAGATGTTCGACTCGATTCTGTATTTCCTGGGTGGGGTCCTTTTGTTTTTATAGAATTCCTGTTTGGAAAGTTGTCTTGTGTGCTTCCGTAATATATTCTTCACGTCCCCACAAAACAACTGCCACACCTTTATCAGCTGGCTTGACTATTTCCTTCATCTCACCAAGTTCTTTTATAATCTTGTGTTGAGCAGGTGTCACATTCTGTTTACAGTTCACATTTCTGTTTTTTTAAAAGTTTAACATCTCTTGTAACTACATTGTAGAAGGTGGAAAGGGTAGGGTTATTTGGGGCTGGCAGAAGGATGAGGGTTTCTTGAATGGGGTTATTTCATGGTGTATTTGTTCAGACTGATTATCAGGGTCGTTCTGGATCTTCAAAAAATTCCCATAGTTGCAGGCATCTGAAACATTTACAAAGGTTTACTTCTACTTGAAAAATTATTCTGCCTTATTTGTTGGAGAAAAAGTCAGGCCTGTATTTAATAAATCCATATGTATAAAAGGGAGGGGGAGGTGGGAGATCGTCGTTAGGCAGACTTGATGGGCTAAATGGTCCTTTTCTGCCGGCAGGTTTCTACAAGTTGCTCAGCTGGCAATTCAATGCTTAAGTTTATGACCGCCAATTTGGATTCCTCATTCTGAATGACCTCCGTACCTGGCCCCACTGTCTCACTCTCGATCATTGCCCTCTCCTTCCTCTGTTGCCTCTCGCGCTTCCTTTTCACCATTCCCCTCTTTGTTCTTCCCCTTCTATTATATTCACTAGGTCCCGATCCCCCTGGTCCCTGGGGGGGGGGGGAACATCTACTTGTGGATCGACTTCTTTCTCTCTCCCTCTGCCTTCTCCATAATCACTATCCAGTCCTGACAAAACATCCCGTCCATCGATCCGGCAACAGATATTCCTACCCATGTTCGTGTTAGCCAGTCTCCTCTTGGCCATGCCAGTTGTATACTGTACTTGACTTGCAGTCATTTTCATCCCTTAGAGATTTTTTTGTTTGCAAGTTAAAAATTACATCTTGTCCGTTTGTTGTCTGACACCACTTGCACTTTGATAAGTGCACCCATTTGGGATGTATGTCTTTAAGAAATTCAAGTGTACTTAGGAGACCTCGCAATCACACTCTGGTGACACATGGTAAAAATTTATGTGCGTGATCTTCCACCCAGAAGAGATAGCTGACACTGCAAGCACCAATCATTATGGCTAACAACAGTTTTAATGTCCTTAGCATTTACTGGCTACTAAGAATTGGTACACACTCATGAGGTGAGGTGTGGGAGTTCGGAATCGCACCATGGGCCTGTAGATAAGTGTCTGGGCTTCTGATTTAGCCTGTGGCAGCTATGTGGAAACGAGCATGCTGCTTCTCACTAGGTGAGCTACTACTTTTATTGTGCTTATGCACAAAGTGTTCTTCAGACCCAAGTCTAGGTGCTGTGGATGTGGGTGAGCAAGCAGTTTTTTTCCAAATTAAAAAATACACAAATAAAGGTTTTCCGATTTTGAAGACACTGTCATTTCCGTTGTTTACCAAGTGCTGACCTTCCTCTGCATTGTTGAACTCTGTGCTGTGGTACTGTTAAACCCTCCCAGGTATGTGCACTATGGTTCTGTGCTGCTCCTTATAGAGGGGGTTCACTACAGTGAGGGAGTAATATAGTATCTATTATAGGGGCACAGTAGCGCCCCCATAGAGTTCAACAGCCAGTTCTATGTTAAACTGAAAACTGTGGACTTCAATAAACGTTGCAACTGTTCAGCCAATTCGCATGAAATTTTGCATGCACCATTAGGGACCAAAGAACTCTTAATGTGACAAGTTTCGTTCCGGTTGGGTGTGTGAGAGTGGAGATACGGAGTGTTAAAAAATGTGAAAATTACCATGTTTTGTCAAATTCTGTGTCACATTGCTGTGCAGAAACAGTGTGGAATTGTGGTCTGAAACTTTCAGGGTAAACAGGCCTCGAGTCACAGATGCGCCTTTTGAAGATTTGGTGAAAAAAATATTAATCCGGTTAAAGTTTCCCATTTGATTCAATGGGAGCAGTTAGATGTCCCGCTGGGAAAAGGATCCTTTATCACAAATGGGTAAATTTGTGTTTTTTTTTGCAAAATGTGTGATCCTATGTTGCAAAAGGAGCATCTTTTCATGCGGCCGCCATTTTGTGTTACAGTTCGCGATGGAAACAAAAATCAAACAAAAAAAATAATGACTTTAGTACAAACTAACATATGTAGCTTGTTTATCGGGACCCTCTAAGCTGGATTCTGCACTTATTGGTTGCAGAAATGGTCTTGAAGTAGTTTTTTTTTTTTTTTTAACATTATGTTTTTTCGTTACTCGTGATACAAAAAAAAAAAAAGATTCTTTTTTGTATTAACAGTCACAAAAAAGGATCCCTTTTGTGATGGAAAATCGTCCCGTCCCTGGTAGTGTAGTGGTCCCTCCCCTTATCGACTGCCGTCTCTGTATTCACAAGATAATATCCCTGGTAGACTAGTGTTGCCTCCTCCCCCCCGTTCTGTGATTGCCATGCCTGCAAGAACTAAAGAATGTGCCAGTAGTCTAGTGGCTCTCCCCCCATACCCCTGTGCCTCAATCGCCCTCCTGTACTACATGAAACAGTTTCCCTGATAATCCAGTGGCTCTCCCCTGATGCTCCAATCATAGGCCCGTTATGAAAGATAAACCTGCCTGGTAGGCTTGTTTTCCCTGCCCTCTCCCCAGATGTTCCCATCGCTGTCCCCATATAAAAAGAGTATAATATCCCTGGTGTCTAGTGGTACCTCCCCTCTCCCGATAGCCGTCCCCGGATAATCAGTAGAATATCCCTGGTAGTCTAGTGGTCCTTTCTCCCACCGATAGATAACATAAAAGATCCCCTGTCTGTTGTACCCACCATAAAAGCAAACACCTTTGTTAACACGAAATATTTTTATTTCAAAAATTTAAAATTTAAAATATGGCTGTTGGTAAAGTAGTGGAACTTAGTCTTATCCATCTAGGATGCATTTTAATCATTGTCAGATAGACCTAAATCATCTTGGTAATCACATACATCTTGGTCCTCATCTGAGTCTGTATCACTTGCATTATAGACCAGAGATATAACATCACCTGGAAATGGTGTGTCCTTCCACTTTACATTGAGATCACCAGTTCAACCATGAAAGCTGCATTTGGGGCATTGATAACTGCAACAGAAGAAAGCCTTCTCAATCACCACATATAGTTGGCTTGGTTTCCTGGCAGTGTGCTAGCAGAGACAGATAGGTATTCTGTTGTCTTTGTTATATTTCTCCCAGAAGATTTGCTGCATCACAAAATTTATACTAGTAACTTGCTTCATTCTATACAGTTTACAGACATACTCCTCCAACAGAGCTATAACACCCTTATCCACTTGCCAATAACTCTTAAGTTTCTGAAAGGCATCCAGGAATTTGGGGTACTTTTGAAGAACATTTCAGCAAATCTTCTTACCCTTTTTGAAGACTGCAGAAACATAGTCATTGCCTGTGAATGCATGGAGACTGACTAAGGCTTTCTTTGTTGCAGTGGTCATTTCACACTTGCTCATGTTAAAGATTGTCCTACTGTTACCATGGCCATTGTCCAGGTATATACTTTGACTGAATTCTGAAAATAATGACAGTAAAATGACTGATATATCAGTATCCTCAGATGGTGAACAGATGATGACAGGGCCTGGGTGTATTGCAATGGCATGTTGCACATGAAGAGCAATTTTTGCATCTGCTTCCTCCTGGTCAGAACAGAGATCATCCACAAATACAGTCTCTTCTTAGGTGATCAAGTAGCATTTGTCTCTCTTCAAAAAATAGATCACTTGGCCCTCTGGAAAACTCATGCAATTTTCTCCCCATACCTGCATGATCAAATCAATTAGGTGCTCCTTGTTAGATCCATTAGAAAGGAAGTAACTGAAATTATTTTGCACTTTGGTGTTGGGACCTTTGATAATATGCGTCTCACTAAATCTTTGTTGAAATCTCTCAGCCTCTTTGATTAACTTCTCTCTGTATGTATCTCCAACAATATCCACTCTTACAAATCTCTTTGGAAGACTATTCAGAAAGTTTCAGGGATTCCTGTCATAACCAGCACTGCTACCATTAGATCAACTATGTATGCTGTGACACTTTTCCTGGGGGAAGCTGTAAAGTGTCTAACACTGGACAGTATTTCTGCTAGCACCTCAAATAACTTGCTCTTTGGTGTTGTCCGTCTAGTTCCATCTGCATTGGCTAGACTCAGTGGGACTAGGCCCAGGCAATATGTTAATAACTTGTTTATATCTACAGGGAAGATGTGCTTGTTTCAAAGGGTCAAACGTTTTCTCAATATATCTCTTTCAAATTTAAGTTCTATAACTTTTCTTTTGGTAGGTACTTGTGCTTTTTTGTTTGCATCAATGAAGGTTTTCACTGAGGCTTTTGAAATTGGACCAAAATATTTCTTTTTACCACTTTACAGTCTTTCTTTGACAAACTGTTCATACATTTCTATACCTTGTTCAATGATACTGGTGAGGTTCTCTTCAATGTCAAGTGCAACAGGTGCTCCCAAGGACAAATTGCACAATATTTCAGCATCTAAAGTAGCACTTAATGGGTTGATAAACTCTTGATTGAGAAGTGCTCAATATGGCTTTGATGCGTTGTTCTGACTTGATGATTTCAGATGGCCTGCATGCTTTTTGCGAATTACTGGCTGAACTGTGAAGGCAAGTCATCTCCAAAAGTGCCCCTCTGAATTTTGCTAGATGTGGCCAATTTAACACCCACTTATCATAGGATATTTGATTTGCAGCAAAGTCTTTGATTCCACCTGGAATTTTGGCACTTCGATTGTACTGTATGTCTGCTCACTTGCTTGGTTAGCTGATTCCCTAGAAGCTTTGTGATGGCTCCTTTGAACTGAACGTCTTGATTTTCAATTAATGTCCTGGGCCCTAGATGAGAAGATTCAAGAGTTTCAAGTGTTTGCACATAATAAGCCCCATATTGAGCATAATTTTGCTTGTTGAAGGTGAAGAACAGGGGCAGTGAATATTTCCAACACAGTAGTCTAAGATCAAAGCTGTTCTCTTTTATTGCTGTTTGGAGCAAATGCTGCTGATCCACTATATCCATATATGTCATCTAGAGCTGTGGGGCTTTCCACAGCTCACCACAACAAATCCTCTGCCTGAAGGCCTCATACTTAGTCTGGAATGTGAAGCACATTTTGGAAGTCTGTGGGTTGAGGTGATGATCTGATCAGGTCAAGCAATACTGCAGCAGTGGTATTCAATGCTGTTGAATACTCTGGAAATCTGACCTGAAGCAATCACTTTAAGGCATCTGCAAAATGTTCATGTATAGTCTCTGCGAGCTGTCGTTCTTTATTCAGGAGAGCATCCACTGTTGTTGGCCATGGTAGTGAAGGTGATGTCTTTACAAATCTTAGGATATGTTCATGCAACAAGGTAGCAACATGCTCATGTACAGTCCATGCCCAATTGTAATGCTTCCCACACAAAACTCCCCTAGTGTCAGCCAATCAGTAAACCTTGGGACAAGCTGATCCTCCCTGTGTGCTTCCCAACTGAGTTTCCATAGCATTTGCTTTGCTTTGCCAGTATTTACCACTGATGTTGGCACAGTAGACTTGGGCATATTGGCAAATGTGGTTGGCTCCTTCTTTGAATTCACAAGTGCATGTTTTGTAGTGAGAAACTTGATGTGTGTGGCACCATGAATTAGGTCTTCTGAGTAGGACTTCAACAATGGGGAGACTTGTTCACTCTCCATATGTTTGGGGGATTTTAGTACATGCAAGAAAAATGATTGAACTGTCCCTGGGGGATGTCATTCTTCGCTGAGAAGAGCATCCACTGTAGGTGGCCATGGTAGTGAAGATGCTGTCTATACAAATATTAAGAAATGTTCACACAAGGAAGCAGCATGCTTGATAACTTGATTATGAAATTGATAGAATGAATGCTGAATTCTGATTGGCCGAGAGCTGCTTTCAGCTGGGCCATTATCCCAGCACAATGGCCCAGCTGAAAGTATCATGTTTAAAAATGCATGAAATTTACTAAAAATGGCCCATTTCATAATCACAATAAGGCATTCCAGGGGATGTGTTATGGTGGGCTAATAGCCCTTCTCGGTTGGTGGAAGCCCTCAGCTATGCCTCGTGCTTTAACCCACCCCAAGGTGGGCCGTTTTCCCACCATAACACACCCTCTGTCATGCCTTATTGATTAATTGTCATCCATCCATTCTCAAAAGCTCTGTCACCAGTGCACCGCTAGTTAATGATTCAGCACTGGTTACTGTCACAACCCCACTCAGCAGGTCAGGCCCTCTGCTCCCACAGTGCCAACCTCCGAGCACAGTATTGTGAACAGGGTAACAGAACAGGGTAACCCTCCTGTCTGTTTTGTGGGTCCAAATCACCTTTGGTCTCAAGTTCTGGAGGGATTCAAACTGTGAACCTTATGCTAGCATACCCAAATGTACAGGCTCAGATAATTCTGCTCTTTGGGGAATGCCAGATATCTTTCGCCTACGGGCACCTAACCAGGTATACAAAATGAACCCTTAAAAACTCTATGAAACACCTTAGATAAATTCTTACCTTTTCCTAGTTTGGTATACCATTAAGCTTATGAACAGTGCTGTCAAAATCTTAAGCATCCATACATCACAAGCAAAAAGGAAGGACTTGGAAGACACAGGCAGTCTCTTTAAAATAAGAGATTTTACTTAAAATGAATAAAATATGTAAAATGTAACCACAGAACAATATAGCACAAAACATACAATCACTTAAAAGAACAAGGTAAAATACAAACATAAACTCCTACCAAAATACACTTAGACTTGTCTATCTAATGTATACCTTCTTATAGTGCTTTAGTTAGCTGTTGTTTCAAGAGAGTCCAAACAGGATTGTGTTTAAGTGGAAATACAGAATGCAGTTAAACTGTCTCTAAACCTGCCCCTTCCATGATGTCACCTAGCTCCCCCCCCCTGTAAAATATAAAAATGAATACACACAGGATGTCCCATCACTCAGGAGGTATATTAAATAAGGTGACATCAGCAAAAACTCATTTCCCAAATGACTTCTTTGTTCTTGAGTGGTTTCCTGCTCCTCTTTGATCTTGGAGCAGTTCCTAGTTCCACACTTCAAAGGCAGGAGGTCATAAATTGCAACTTCTTTGAAATGTCACAAAAGTTTATGGTCACTCCTTGCAGCTGGTCAGGTACAATTAAGTCAGAAAACAGGAGACCCTTAATTATGTCTCTCTAGTCTCTATCTCCTGGCTTTCAGGTTAACATAGATCCTAAACAAGGCTATAAAATGTGAGTTCTTGGAAGTTAATCACATCACAGATATCTGCTGTTTAACATATCATGTCCTTTGAACTGAAACCTGGGGGGAGGTTATCATAGGAGCACAGGATGTCTCATGAGAGACATTCAATAACACATTTTTATTTTACAAAATCATAGAGCAATCAGAACCAGCTGTTCAAGTGTCCCAATTACAACTAGTGGTTTTTGAGGATCAACTGTTAAAAATAAGAATCTCCGTATTTATTTTTCAGTTGGTTTCTAAGTTTATAATGGCATAGTCGATCTCCTACTCCAATGCCTGAGATTTCATTCAACGCCTTCATTGAAATGGCTTGGTGTCTTTGAAGCACATTGTATTCAGTTACATGACAAACAGCCTCAAACCCAGTTCTATCTGACTGCTCAATGTCATCCTCATCATCACTTCTATTCTGATCATCTGGGGTCCTGTCCCTGCGATTACTGTGCATTTAGGTAGCACTTGTCATGTTTATGAAACTTCCTTGTAATTAGGAACTCTGTCTTAATTTTTGTGAGCATATCTTTGTCATCACATAGCTCTGATACCCTTTTCATTGTGGCTTCAGCTGTTTCTGTAACAATAGCAGATGGATATTGCTTCTCCTCCTTCATTTTGATTACATATTTGTTACAGATTCCACATGTATCAGGAAATAACACTCTAGATGATGAGACACAAGGAATACCATCCCTGAGACAATGATGTGAACTACATTCACCAGTATCTGCATGTTCTCCAGGTTTTCTGATGCTCTTGGCTTTTGTGAACGTTTGATAGAATTGTGTATGGTAGCCATGCTTTGCAGGGTCATAGTTAAGCATTGGAATTGATGCACACAGCTCATCATGACAATTTTCACCATCTAACTGGGTTTGAATATCTTTGTTCTCTGTAAGTGAGCGGTAGCATTTGTGTCACAGAGGAGTTACTTCTGAGTCTCTTGTCAGGGCAGGGTAATGCACTACACACTGCAGGGTCCTAGGATTTTCTTTTCCACATTTCCGCTTGACAGAAAAGTTTAGAGACATCCTCCAAGAGTCTGAAATAAAAGAAATGCAGTGCTAGTATATATATATATATATATATATATATATATATATATATACATAATATATATATATATATATATATATATATATATATATATATATATGCATGGTTGTGACCTGATAGCTAGGGCTGAGTAGCCTGTTTTATGTTAAACTTCAAATTTTGCACTTTAATAACTTTGCAACTAATCGCTGTAGTTGTACAAAATTTGGTATTCAGTGTCCTGTGGGTAGATCTCTTGATGTGTTAGATGTACAGATAGTGCTAAAACCTTAAAAGTTGCCTTTTTTTGCAGTTTTTTTCTTAGTACCTTACAGCCACATGGTGTGGAATTTTGGTGTGATTTTTTTATGGTATAACCAGCTTGGGTAACAGAACTGTGATGCTTAGTTTGGTGAAAAAATATTAATTTGTTGCAAAGTTATTAATTTTTTAAGTTTCCCATTGTTTTCAATGGGCATTCTCCTGTCAAAATTATGGGATAAATTTCAACCAAAAATTGACCTTGCAAAAAAGGAATCATTCTTGTGAGATCCATTCCCTTTTTGTGAGAATAAAATCCTTTTTCATGAGAAAATTCCTTTTTTGCCAACTGCCATCTTGTTTTTTTCCATGAACTAAAAAACATGGAAAATACATAAAATGTTGTCATGTTCCAAAACAAATACCAGAACCGAGATCAACAGGCCCCATTTAGCTACATTCTGGTGTTTGTTTTTCACAATTCGTCCCATAAATACTTTTTTTGGGCACCCAAAATCCCAGGTGCCCAGCTTAGTGAAAGGAGCCTTCCACCACGTTCTCTGTAGGTGGATAGCAGATTTTATTTGGTACTGCAGCCACAGCTGAACTCCTGCTGCCAGCTGCAGTGTGAGTTGTGAGCCCCCCATTTTCTCTGGTGTGTAGTGTCACCCCTCACTCCACGATCACTGTCCCAATACATTCTCTTGTGTCTAGTGGCACCCCCCACCATCTGATCAATGTCCCCTAGTCCCTTGATGATTCATTTAATATCTGACACCAGGATGCCCACCCCCAGTGTTGGATATCCCTCGCAGTCTACTGTTTTATTAATAAGCTAACATCGGGGGGCCCAATCCCCGTGTTGGCATTTAGTGCCCCCTGCAGTGTGGAACACTGGTGAGCCCACCCGCAGTGTCCCAAAATACTTATTTAATTTATTCACACCTGAAAAAAGAAAACAGTCCCCAATGTCTTTTAACATAAAAAGAAAATGGCCCCTCGTCATCCCTGCCGCCCCCCCCATCCTGATCTTCCCACTGAGCACCCACCAACCCACACACACCCTTACCCTATGCTTACCACTGGAGGTCATAGGCTGTCATCTTCTGTGGACTGGGACATGTCTGCACTCTTCAAAGCTGAACCGTGAACTGAGGAATAAAGTTAAGTGCCATACAATGTATTTCAATGGTGTTTTGAACTTATGTTCGTAACTTTGCCATTTTTTGGAATTCTTTTCACCAAATTTTCAACATGGCCTTTTGGGGACCCCACCACATGAACATTGTCACTGTCATTTTGTTAACCATGCCTGTAAGGTGATTTTGCAGTTACTGTGAGAAATCACCTTTCAGGATTGAATAACAACATTTTACCACCAGTATTCATGGGGTGGGGTCCCAAATAGACCATGTTGAAAATGTTGGGGAAAAATTCCTAAAATTTGCTGAGTTGCTCACATTCGTTGACATTTTTCTACACACGCACTTAATTTTGGTAATTTTCAATATTTTGAGTCCAGATTTTCAACAAACCCATTTTTTCACAACATCTGATGAACAGTACAGCTGTCATTTTTCACATCCTGTCTGAAAACATGTTTTCACACCTGTGTCATGGAATGACATTTTGGCACAGATTTGAACATTTTCACTTAAAGCGCTTATGCGGTGGGGTCATAAGAAGACTATGTTGAAAATGTGGAGTCAAAATGTGAAAAAATGCAAAAATTATGACCATTCATTGCAATTTTGCTATGCCCACTCGTAACTTCAGAAATGTTAAATATTTTCATCCCAGATTTTTAACACACCCTTCTTATTACCCCATCTCATGTATGCTACAGCTGTCATTTTTCAAATGCTGGCCAAAATGTGTTTTCACACCTGTGGCATGGAATGGCTTTGCAGATGGCCAGAATTACGTTTTGGTAGGCATTCAAACATTTTCTGTACCGAGTACATGAGGTGAGGTAATAAGATGGCTATGCTGACAAAATTTGGTCACTGTCATCCTATAAATGGAAGTGCAGACCTCAGCTACATACATATATGCATCTACAGACCCTGTACTACCATTGTAAAATAGGGATACTATTATACTAGCTCAAAAAGTAAGGAAATAAGTTACAAAAAATGTTGTTAATGCTCCAGTTAGGGGCAAAGTGACAAAAATTGGGAAATGAGGCATTAGGGTTTCCCAAACACTCCACCCTCCCAAACATGGTAAGAGAGCAGGTGTGGGGTGTGACTTGGGTTTCTCAAGCCAAAGCTCACCCCATTCTCATAAAGTCTACACATCTGACCATATTTACAGATGGAATGGGGTGAGCATTAGGCTTCAGAAGCCCAAGACACACCCCACACCTGCTCTCCTGCCTGGTTTTGGAGGATGGAGTGTGAGGAAAACCCTAACATCTCATTTCCCCAACTTTTGTCATTTTGACCCTAACTGGAGCATTAACGAAGTTTGAAGTTTTTTGCAACATACATATATATATATTTATATATACACATACACACACACAGCATATATGGATGACACACATGTATGTGTCTGCTGTTCTTAGCCATTGCTGATTGCACTGTGAGGCCTTCTGGCACCATGCACTTCTGCTTAAAGTAGAGCCTGTCCAAATTCTCTCATGGGGATTTGCATGTTTCCCATGATGCTTTGCATTATTGAGGTGTGTGCAATTGTGTTTCCTTTAAAACTTGGTTGTATGGCCACTATCCTCCAGGATAACCCATGCCTCAGGGCATTTGCTCTGGGGTTCTTTTGTAGTTCTTTTCCTTCTCTATTTTGGGGTCCCCATGACCCAAACAAATAACATCCCTCTTAAGAGGTGGGTGGCTGTCTACCTCTCCTGGGCTAAGACACAGATATGGTGCACTGATGAGTCCAAATAAGGATGAAATGTGTATGTGTCTGCTGTTCTTAGCCATTGCTAATTGCACTGTGAGGCCTTCTGGCACCATGCAATTCTGCTTAAAGTAGAACCAGTCCAGAGCAACAGGACCTAGAACAGCCTATGCACTACTTTCTCAATGAACAGTATATTGTGAGACTTATAGCCATTTTTGACACTCATTTATTCCCTTATTTTATCACTTCACAAATATTTACTTAGATTGCCATTTTCTAAGCACAATGATACCTTCCAGGGTGGGCATTATTGGGAAATAATGGACCTTCCAGGGGCTATAAGGTCCTCCACCTGTAGCATCAGGCCTCATTATGCCCTGGTGGTCCGTTATTTCCCAATAATCTCCACCCTAATAATATTAACACATGTCTGGTGTGTTCCTATATATATATATATATATATATATATATATAACATATACACATACACATACATATGCATACTGTACATACATATGCCACACATACTGTATCTAAACACAGAAGATATGGTGTGAAAAACTCAAAAAGTATAAACTTGCTAATATTTCATTTATTAATGGTGTTTTCCTTTTTATCAATTTGTCCTCTTATATTTATTTATTTAGTTTTTGTTGACCGGGTAAGTGCACTAGACAAATTCTGTCTATTTTCAGGCATGACCCGGAGGAAGGGGATACAGATGAATGCCAACTGACTTTGAACTAGATTAAGTTGTTGGTGGTATTTTAGTGAGTGGGGGAAATTTGGCCACGGAACTGGGGAAATTACTAACATACTAATTGCCAGCAGATTAGGCCTTACTGTCTATCAAGTCTGCTCGAACCTCAGATCCCTAGTTGGGTGCCGAGGCCCTCCCCCCCCCTTGTGTTCCAGAAACCCCTGTCATCCATCCCCACCCCCTGGGCCAGGCCATCATCTAGTACATCCACTTTCTGTGTCTGTTCCACCCTCTCTTGAAGCCCTCCACTGTGGATCTCTGAACCAGCTCACCAGGCAGTGCATTCCAAGGGTCCACCACCCTCTCAGTGAAAGACCTCCTCTTCCCCCCTCACCCTTCCACCTTCAAACCATGCCCTCTGGTGATACCTTCCTGCTTTAGTCTAAAGATCCCCACCATGTTTACCCTATTTATTCACTTGAGGTACTTGAAGACCTCAATCATGTCCCCCCGTCTCTCCTCTCTTCCAAGGAAAACAGGCAGAGCTCCTCAAGTCTGTCCTCATACGTCAAATCCCTAGTCCTTGTATCATCTTACTTGCCCTCCTCTGTACCCTTTCCAGGAGCTGTATGTCTCTCTTCAAGTGTGGTCTCCAGTACTGTACACAGTACTCAAGGTGTGGTCTAACCAGTCTTTTCCAGAAGTGCCATGGGATCTTTATCATCCACCTGAACTACAACCAGAACAGGCAGATGAGATCTCGGTTTAACATCTCATCCGAAAGACATCACTTCAGGAATGCAGCACCCCCCATTCTGCACTGCAGTGTCAGTTTTGGGTATATCTGGTACATTAAACAACCATCGACATTTATTTAGATTTCAGGTGACACTCCACCTCCATCTACACTTGGTCTACATGTATTATTGCTTAATTATACTACACTTGTAGCATGCGGCATGAGTTTTGGTTCACAAGTCAGATTATGAACCTTACAGTTTTTCAAAGAATGCAAAAAAGGGTTTTGAGTTTGTTTGCTAACATTAATGCTGAAACACTGAGGAGGTTGGGACTCTCCTGGAGCTTTGCTTTTCTCATGGGTCAGGGAGCCATTTATAACTTGTACTATATGGTAATGGGCTGAGAAACTAAGGTAAGTTTTGTGTTTTGCAGATTAATTATCAATACTGAAATAACTTCTGACTATAGAAAGTTAGACTGGCTTATGCACTAACAAGCAAGGCAGTCACACAGTGCAATGAGACTTTACTTGATGTGTTTACTAACATGTTCTTTGTTAATATTCATCCAAAACTTTTCCTGGATACTTAGCTGAAATTATATCTCTCATAGGTTTTTTTAAAGAAAACACCATTGACTGATGAAACCTGACAAAGACAAAATGTTGGGATAGTGCTTGTTATATTTGGCTAGTGAATAAAAGAAGAATCATCTATGAACACTTTGGTGTGACTATTTTTCATTTTGAACACTGATTTGTGCCATTAACAGCTCCCACCCTGAACTTTTAATGGTGAAACCTATGCGAGTGTACCTGATGGGAATACTGGTGTACTAAAGCATAACTTATGCCTGCTGCTTTGTGGTTCCTGTATCCAGTCAAGTTGTTTCCAACCTGCATCCAGCAAATCCAGCATCCGTTTCCAGCAACTAGAGGTCATCTTTAAGGATTATCAACATCCAGAATCCATGCTGTTCTCCAGGAGGTCCAGATGCCCAGTGATTTCCCCAGCGCTCAGTTTTACAGAATGTGGTACAGTAGCTTATTTTATTCAGGTCTAGTTCAAGAGGGAAACTCGTCAAATGAAAGAAAGACTTATAGTCCATTAACTTCAAAGGACATTCATCCAGAATTTGAAAGGGTTTCTTGTACAGGGACTGAGGGGAGGCACCTATGGGAATTGTTTACAACTGATTGTTAGACAATATTTTTGAATGATGCAGTGATTTAAAAAATGCATGCATAAAGTGTTAAGAATGCTATAAAAGTTTAAGTACATGGCTAGAATATAAGTAACTGCAGCGTGATAATGTATATCAGAGACAGGTATCTGGATAAAAGGGGTGAGTGGGCTGGCTGTGGTGGGATAGGGCTAGTAGCCACTGCATTCCATTAAGGCAAGCAAAATGAACGTAAAGTGGCTGAGGCCAAGGGCTGGCCTAGTGGTTCTATTATCTGGAGGACTAGTGGGTAGAATGTATAGCTTACAGTTGCAAAGAGTTAGCAGGCTCAGACTGGTGTGTAGAAGAAAGCATACAGAGTTTAAGAATTGAATGCATAAAGAACCGTGAAGCTCACCAGGATGGAACCCAATTCTGCAGAATTCTGCTCCAGAGTTAATGCAAGAAACAAGGCAGTTTCTATGGAAGTTAATCCCGTTGGTCATGCAGGAAACTGACACTTTGTTTCATCCTGGTGGGCTCCACTGTATAAGTCAATAAAAGTTATTGAGGTGTTATTGCTACAGTTACTGCCATTTTATTTATTGCTGCTGTGTCTGTCAAGCTGGCTGAACAATTTAGTAAAGTTTTACCTCTGGTTTACTTAAAAACTGTCCAAGTCTTGCCTCAGGGCTGTCTGAGTGTCACAGATCTTCTTTGAGGATATCTCTCTCATCAGGCCACACCTATGGAACTATAGCTGGCAATGCTAGGACCATACAGAAACTTTTTTGCAAGCAGTCCACTAGGCCACCCATGATGAAATTAGTACTGCCTTTCTTCCCAATGAGTCCCACATACCCTGCCTGGCAAATGGCTTATCCTTTTCTAAAATAACCCCTCCTGACACCCTCAAAGCCTTACTTGCACTGAACCCTTCCAAAGGCAGCTCACCTAATGGACTAGACCCTAGATTGTTATATCTCTCAGCCCAGGTCATTGCTGCCCCCCTTACAGTACTCCTCAACCTTTTCTTTGACTTGGCTGCCCTCCCTGCTAGCTGGAAACATGCTGTTGTTCTTCCCTTACCCAAGGGAGGTGATCCTTCTACCTCTGGTAATTACCGTCCTATTTACCTTCTTCCCACCCTAGCGAAATTGCAAGAGCATCTGGTCCTCAACCAATTCTCTTCCTATCTCTCTGATGCTAATTTCTTTACTCCCTTCCAATCTGGCTTTCGGAGAAACCACTCCACTACCACCACCCTGATTAGGCTTACTGACTTCATCCTCTCAGGGATGGACAGGGGCCATATCACCTCCGCCATATTTGTAGCTTTAGCCAAAGCTTTCGACACCATCTCCCACTCATTACTAATAAGTACCCTCTCCTCAGCTGGCTAATTTGATCAAGCAACTAACTGGTTCAAATCCTACCTCATAGGTCACACCCAGTCAATCAGAATAGCAGATTCCATATCCACTGCCCTCCCTATTAACAATGGAGTACCCCAAGGCTCAGTGTTAGGTCCTTTACTCTTCTCCATATTCCTGAATGACCTCCCATCTATCTATACCTCTTCCTCCATACACATGTATGCAGACAATATGGTCTTATTCACCTCAGGCCACTACCCCACTGATGTTGCTGACAAACTACAGCATGACTTCAACAAGGTCTAGCTCTGATTTAGCTCACATCAACTCTTCCTAAATGACAAGAAGACAGTCTCCATGACCTTCGGCACCAGGCAGAGACTCTTTAGGCTCCCTTCCCCTCCTTTCTTCCACACACTCGATGGGACTATTCTTGAGGACACCTTCTCATTCAGATATCTGGGTGTTTGACAGACCAACACCTAAATGTCTCTGGACACATCAACGCCATCCTAAAAAAGTTGTGCCCCGAGCTTGATGCTTTATACAGGAACAGGAACTGCCTCCCTCTCCTGGTAAGGCATGAACTTGTCCAAAAGATGATCCTCCCTATTTTTGACTACTGTGATGTAGTCTACAGTGCCACCCACAAAACATCCCTGGCCAGATTGGATACACTTTTCAACTCCTGTCATTTCGCATTAGACTTTCCTCCTCTCACCCATCAGTGCTCTCTCTCTCTCTCTCTCTATCACTACCTGGCTATCCTGTCTCTTGCAAATAGATGCCGTCAGCATTGTGCAAATTTGTCTCCAAATTCTGGTTTGGCTCACTTCCCTCCTACCTCTCTGTTCTCCTCTCAGTCCCCACCCCCCATCAATTTCCGCTCCCTCAGATCTATCGACTCCCATTCCTTGGCTGGTCAAACCGCCTACTCATATCACTTCCCGAAACTCTGGAATGCACTCCCCATTCAGATCCACCACCCTTCCCCCCTTCCATATCCTCTGCCTTACATAACTTCTTCTCACTAAATTGCTCATGCACTTAATATTACCCCTCACCCCGCAACCTACGACTATTGCTTCTTATCCTCCATTACTCCCCTGCCTAATCATAACTTCCTGTCTGTAATTGCTCCTGCACCTAATATAACCCCTCACCTCAAAACCTATAAACCTCACTCCCTCTCCCTTTACCCTCAAAGTCCTTCTGCCATCCTTCTGCATCTTTCCCCCATTTTCACTCTAGCCTTTCCAGTCCTCTTGCAGGGTTCTCAGCATCCAGAAGGGATCCCTCTGGGATTTAGGCTTCTCCCTCACTTCCTCATTTTACCCGTTCCTGCTCTCTCAGTCCCCTTGCAGGGTTCTCAGCATTCTGAAGGGGTCCTGAGGGTCTAGTCTACATCCCTCCTCCACAACCCACCCTTTCCTCCTTTGATCTGTGCTTCATTACTTACTTCTTTTCCCCAAATTAACATATTGTCTTGCCCGCACACACTCAGATCCACCTGTTCCTCTTGCACTTATTGTACCCTTTTACTATTCCCTATTTGATGTCCAACTAGTTGCCTCCCTCCATTCTGACTTTCCTTCCTCATCATAGTAGCTAACTCTCCCCTTTTGTTTCCTTTCCACGTTCGTCCATGTCTGTACTGACCCTTCCCCCTTCCTCCCTTTGCACTTATGATTGTTCTCTCATATTAACCTTATTGCACTTTACACTGTTGTGTATCACCTGTCTTATGCAAATGTCTGCTCTAGCAGAGCACCCTATTGTACAGTATGGTACAACTGAATGTAATTGTTTGACCTATGTAACTTGAATGTATGTATTACTGCTCCATCCTCATTGTACCCTCTCCCCCAGATCACACCAGGAGATGAGCAACTTGTTGCTCAGTGTGCCTTCCTGGTGAAACATTTCAATAAATAAGTAAATGATGACGTCTTACATCGACATCCATTATATAAACATGGGCGGGCCCCCCTCCCTGCTCAGTTCTTTTCCCGCTATCAACATACTCGCTGGACTACACAGAAATGTCACCATTACAGTCAACTGCTAAATCATCAATTTGCTAAGTTTTATTCTTTTTCTCACCCTAGTAATTATCATTTTATTTTAAAGGGATTGTCGTTGTTGTGTATGTCGATGAAAGATGCCGCAAAACTCTTCTGTTACTGTGAGTACAGTGGAAAAATCTACTCAGGTTATCATCACGATGTCTGCATAGGCTGTCTTGGAGAGGCCCACAATGTTGAGGCCTGCGAGATTTTCCTGAAGTTTAATCAAGCTACCTGGTGACACCTTCAACAAGCCCTGCACACTTTTCTCCCGAAGCAGCATGTAGCCAGAAAGGAGAGAGAGAGCTCCCGGCGAAGAGCTCCACCATGTTGCCATGCCATTCCTCAGGCTCATAGTCTTCCAAGACCTGAGAGGAGGCTTCAGAAAAGCTCAAATACCAGGAGAGGGAGCAGAGTAGGGATATTCCCCCCCCCACACTGCACACCCAGTATCCGCTTCATTTGGCACCAACTGCTGCAGCACTGTTGAGTGCTTCACAGTGATGTCACCTGCCACTCAGACCTCAGAACCCACAAGGTCAGCTCTGGCACTGAGTTCTGTTGGACTTACTATGGCCAGTGAAGGCCCATCAATGTTAAGACTGTAGACACCCCCGTTGATGTTGCAGAGCATTGCAGAGCACCTCTACAGTACAGGCCACCGTTGACATGCAGACGGTGCTCTCCATCTTTGCAGAGATCATACAGCACCTTATACCTCCTCCTTCTACTACAGGCACAACATCAGTGGGGCCTCTCAGATGAGCCCCAGTATCTATGTCTGCTAGGCTTACATGCCCAATGCACCTCAGAGCATCCACATTCTCACATCCTTCCTTGCACCCTTCAGGGCCCATCAGTGAGGATCAGGAATACAACTCTGACCTCCTTTTACAAGAGGAAGAAGAGGAGAAGGATGATATGGGGAGCCCATCTGAGAGGTCTGGCTCCACCATTTCCATCAGGAGTAAGAACTCCACATTACATATTCCAAGGTCCACTGTTTCTCTTTATGATGAAGCAACTCCAATATGCAATGGAGTTTGATGCTGAAGAGCAAGGCATCACAGGGAGAAATTTGGTGGAGTTTTTACAGCTGCCAGATTCTCCACCGCTTATCACTCCTCCTCTATAGGTTGCACTAGAGGATGCCACCCAGGCCACCTGGCACAGACCAAGCTTGATCCCTGCAATGCCCAGAAAAGCAGACAAGCTGAGGCTGATTCCATTGTGATAAATGCAGCCCATGATAGGTCTAAGGTGCCTAAGCATCTCACTTCTCTCCCCCCCAATAAAGAGTTGAGAAAACTGGACCTCATGGGAAAGACAACGTTTGTTTCTGCCACACTGGGCCTCAAAATAGCAAAGTATCCTGCCCATATGGTCAAATACCAGAATACCCTCTGGAAAAAGGCTAGAGCAGCAGGCCAGTCCTTCCCAGAGGTACCCCAAAACAAGAGATGCTTAAGGCCCTCTAGACTAGGGCTGATGTGGGTAAACACCTCTTAAGGTCTACCTACAACATTTCAGATGCCTCAGCCAGAGCAGCTGTAGCTGGCATCTGCCTAAGAAGGCATTCTTGGCTGGGGGTGTCAGGATTTGTTAGTGATGTCCAGCAATTCACTCTGAATGACCCTTTCAGAGAATACAGGCTCTTTAGAGTAGATGTGCAGGATACCCTCTCCAACCTGCAAGCTTTGGGCTGGACACTAAGATCAGTCTATTCCCTTTACCACACACAACCAAGAAGTAGGTAGAGGGTGCCATTTCACAGGACTACCAACAGGTCTTGGTCAGGGGCCAGACAACAGGGCAAAAGCAGAGCAGGGTCAACTTTGTCAGCCCCAACCTCTTCCACATGTGTCCACTCCAAAGCCCATAGAGGTGGGAGGTGCAGCTGCAGCCACCAGATCTGCTCCAGTATGACTACTTCTTACACCCCTACCCTCCTGTACCAGATCTGTAGGTGGTGGTAGGGGGTTGCTTTTCCCTCCATCTAGAACAGTAGAGAGAGGTTACAACAGATGCTTGGGTCCTGGTTAATAGAACAGGGCCATGCTCTATAATTTCTGGAGTTGCCTCCAGATCTTCCTCCAATTCCCTCAACTTAACCTTCAGACCACATACCAGTGCTACTAGAGGAAGTATGTGTGCTGCTGCAGAAGATGGCCATAGAACCAGTTCTCTGGGAGAAAAGGACAAGGGAGTTCTTTTCTCATTTCTTTCTAGTCCCAAAATCCACAGGGGACTTGAGGTCCGGGGACTGGATATGCTCCCTGGACATGCAGGATGCTTACCTGCATATCAAGATTTGTCCACCCACAGGCTGTACCTCAGGTTCCTGTTTCAGGAGGAAAAATACCAGTTCAGGGTATTGCCCTTTGGCTTGTCATCTGCACCATGGGTATTTACCAAATGCTTGGCAGTTGAGGCAGCTGCTCTGAGGAGAGAGGGACTGTATGTCTTCCCCTCTCTAGATGACTGGTTGCTCAAAGCTCTGTCCAAGGAATAACTATCTTACCCCTCAACATGTACCAGACAGCTGTTGAATGCCTAAGAATCATGGTCAATCTGCCCAAGTCAGTCTTGTCTCCTTGTTAGCATCTGCAGTACATATGGGTGGTACTGGACGGTTACCCCCCCCAACAGCGACATTTCACCAGCGAGGTCCCCCACAGTGACTACAGTGCCATGCCGCTGTGGGAAACCCACTGGAACTTGGCATTGTCTGTCAGGGGTCCTGCACCCCCAATCAGCTCTGACTTGGAGCTGATCATCTTTAAGTGTGGGGGGTGTGGGGGATGAAGCCCCCCGAAGAAAACAAGGACAGACAGTTCTAACCAGCAGCTGACTGAAGAATGCAGTCAACCTGCCGGTGTTGCTGACGGGGCGTTCAACAAAAATTTTATCGAGCTTCTGTCGTGGATCCAGGACTGGACACTGCTCAGGGCCTGGCCTTCCTGGCACAAGATAGGATAGAGAGCCTCATGGTGCAGACCCAGCTGCTTTACAACAACAGATATGTCACAGCCAGGACATTCCTGAGAATGTTGGACCTGATGGCAGCAGCTATTGTCATGGTAACCTTGGCTAGGCTGCACATGAGGATTCCTCAATGGACATTAAGAGCTCAAATCTCAAAGTCCAAAGATTGATGCAAGGTGGCTGCAGCAACTATAAATGGTGCAGGTGGCACCTTGCATCAAACAATGAGCCCTGAGCTATTCACAAAAGCAGCCTGCATCAAACACAGGCTGCATGTGTCAAAGGAGACTTGCATCAGCCTAGTGCCACAAAATGGGCTGTGGCATGGTGCTGGGGGCTTGCAGCAGATGAAGACAGTGGGATTCACAAAGCTCACCCAGTGGGAGAATTTATAAGTACTCATAAACCAGCCAGGGCTGGTCTAAGGGTACTTAGACATATCCCTTTGGGAGAGTGTAGCACCTCATGGCATTGTGCCATGGTCCCCTCTCCCAAGCCCTGATCCCCCATTACACAGTACATAGTACTGGTGATCTAGTGGCCCCCCTCCCTGATCCCCGATGTCACCCATTAGCATCATATTTAATCAAGCCCCCTTCCCTGGTGCTTTAGTGGGCCCTCTCCCAGATCCCTGATATAGCCTGTTATCATCATATTTAATCAAGCCCTCTTCCCTGGTGCCCTAGTGCTTCCCCCACCCCAGCAGATAGTGCCTACTGCACCACTACCCCCATCCTGAAACAGAGCCAGCGACTGGCACAGCCCTCCTCTCATCTCAATGGCTGGCCACCGACTAAACTGTCATAAAGCATGCTGCATAGTGTACATGCTTAATCAATGAGTGCATACACTTTACAGTACATTCGGTGACAGTTCAGTTGGCGGCCAGCCACGGAGGTGCTGGTTGCCGCAGCTTGCGTTGATCTAAGCCCCCTTTGAAAATCGAGCCCCAAGAGTCCATTGGGATCAGTGCACCAATGATCTAGAACAGCAGGTTCTATTTACTTCTTCTGTATGAAAAGTGCTCCAGTGGTGGATGGAACCCAGCAATTTGCTGAAAGGGATTCCTTTCATCATCCCTTCCCCTTAGCAGATTCTCATCACAGGTGCTTCGAGGATGGTCTGGGGTGAAAATCTGGGGTGTCATCAGACACAGGGAACATGGACCAGAGTGGAGACTTCCCTCCACTAAATGTCCTAGAGATGAGGGTCATTCTGTATGCTCTGCAAGTCTTCCAGAACCATTTGCCACTGGGGCATCTGCCGGTGCAGATGGACAACATCAGTGTAGAACACTACACACAAAAGCAGGAGGAACTCATTCTTACCCCCTGTGCAAGGAACTGATGAGGGTTAGGTACTGCACTCTAGAACATAGTCTAGAGCTGTTGGCCATCTATGTTCTAGGCATCCATAACGTCCAGGCAGACAAGCTAAATAGGTTGCAGTCCAGACTGCATGAGTGGGAGCTGCTAACCTCAGTGGTCAAAGATCTGTTCAACAGGTGGGGTCATCCAGAGTTGGGACCTTTCTGTGTCCCCTCTCAATGCAAAACTGCCACTTTTCCACTCACTTGTTCCAGGACCTGGAGTTTTCTGGCTAGACGCATTGTCCCTCTCTTGGAAAGGAAGGTTGCTTTACACCTTCCCTCCCTTTCCTCTGATTCAGAGGGTTCTAATCAAGCTCCAAATGGAGGAAGCTACTCTAATTCTTGTGGCTTCCTTTTGACCTCATCAGATCAGGTTTCCCTTACTGCAACAGTTGGCAGTGCAACCCCCAGTACTCCTGACCCTGTACAAGGGTTTGTTATCCCAGGAACAGGGAACCCTGGTCCATCCAGATCTCAAGTCACTCCATATCCATGTCTGGCTCCTGAAGACATAGCCATTGCGAGGTTCAGAGTGTCCTTAAAAGTAGCTGATGTTGTAGTGGCTGCCAGGAAGCCCTCCACCAGGGCCACTTGTTCCATGAAGTGGAAGCGGTTTGCTTTGTGGGCCACTTCCCATCACTTGTATCCCTTCATTAGCCCAGTGAACCAGGCTCTGGAGTATTTATTGTCATTGTCAGATGCAGGACTGCAGTATTCTTCTATCAAAGTGCACCTAGCTGTTATTTCAGCTTTCTATGTGCCTACCGATGGCTGTATGGTGGCTGAGCTAGAGGTGACCCATAAATTCTTGAGAGGCATCTTGCACTTGAAGCTTCCCATCCACAATCCAGTCCCAGCTTGGCACCTGAATTTTGTGCTAGAGAAACTCACTTTGGCTCCTTCTGAGCAGGCCATGACTTGTGATTAATGCTTCCTTTCTTGGAAAGTGTTATTTTTAGTTGCTATTACTTCTGCTCAAAGGATTTCTGAGCTTTGGGCTCTTATGTGTGGGCATCCTTGTTTGATTTTCCATAAAGACAGGGTCTCTTTACAAACCAATTTTAAGTTTCTTCCTAAGGTAGTGTCAGAGTTTATGTTGAATCAAACTATTCACCTACCAGTTTATTTTCCTGAGCATGCCAATCCAGTGAAGCATTGCTCCATACCTTAGATGTACATAGATTGCTCAGATATTATGTTCATCATATGAAGGACTGTAGGAAGTACTCACAGCTTTTAGTTTCCTTCACCCCTGGGAAAGAGGGTGTACCAGTTTCTAAATAGTGCCTGTCCAAAGGGCTGGTCATCTGTATCACTTATTGTTGTAAGAAGTACAGTATGGAACTTCCTGGGGTTGTTCAGGGCCATTCAACCAGAGACATGACCACTTCCATTGCCTGTTTCAGGAACGTATCAGCTGCAGAAATTCATACTGTTGCATCTTGGAGTACTGTCCATACTTTCCTTAAATACTACAGTCTGGGCATTGCCTCTCGAAGAAGAGCAGACTTCAGTCTGGCTGTGCTTCAAAGCCTCCTTTCTTAAGCCTATAGCCTTCAGCCACCCAGACTATCTGTCAATACTGCTTGGGACTCGTTCCATAGGTGTGGCCTGATGAAAAGGATCCTCAAAGATCTACTCTTATAGTAAGTATGCAACTGTTCTTTTCTGTTGTCTCTAGAGTCAGTCCTGTACAGTTCCTTTGCTCCCACACAGGTTTCCACAACTGCCTCTTTGGGGAGATAGCCAAGCTTACTATCCATTTCTACCCTACGCAGTGGCTGTGGGTGGATGGGAAAGTAAAATAACCTAGTGACACATTGACCCGCTGATATGTTGCATTATAAAGCGCAGTGGAGATTATGTTTACATCCACTGTTTGGGCCAGGGTACATGTCTTTTGGGTATTTGTTTAAAATGAATACCTTTTTTTATGGCCCCAGACATTGTGCAGTTTATTTTTTCGTGGCCTTGGGTACTGAGGTTAGTCCCTTTGGGACCCAGCAGTTAGGACATTACCCTGTTGCAGCACAAGGTAGTAGGGTCAAAAGAGGCTTTGACAGAGAATGTGAGGGCTGCGATGGCTTGTGAATGGTGGCCCCAGTCCCTTTCCCAGCATGGCTGTAAAGTATTTTCTGACCATGCAGGGAAGGCTGCAGTCTCTGTTGTGCATAGCACAAAGAAACAAGAATCACAGTGTCACAGCTGGTGCAAAGTGGTCAGACTGACCATTTCGCACCAGCAATTGAGACTTAAACTAGGGACCCTGAACACTTCAGTTGCATTCAGGAAACATTCATGAAATATATAGCTTTGGCATTCACACACCCAGAATCAGGCAAACATTTTAAATAACTAAATTTGCATAACAGATTATCTATACATTTATCAGGATACAAAAAAAACTGTTTTTTTATAATGGAAGTCATAACAATAAAGCTGTACTGTAAGTATAATCTACGGAGCTGTACTTCTCCTGGATGTGGAGTCCATCACAATTTTTAAGCAAAGGTTAATTATTGTTTTTCCTGTTTAATGTTTTATGATTCACTGTGATGTAATTATACTTTGAAGCTTTTGAAAGATGTGTAATCAGTGCCTGAAGAAATAACAAAAATCCCATAGGAAGGATTTTTTAAATGCATCTGGACCCCATATTTTCAGAACAGACTTCTGTGTGCACTGTTAGACCATCTATTAGACTGATTTGCAGTCTGAATGCAAAACCTGCAGCTTGCTTAACAAAATGACTCAGAAACCATTTTTGACACATGTAATATGTTTTCAAAACATGCATTTTTTTATTATAATTATACATCACTTTTTTGACTCTAGTTGGCACACATCGTGGAAACTGTTGCAAAACTCAAGACTCTTTGAAAATAGGGCTCCTGAGTTTTGGTGCAATTGGGCAGATGCAGACAGAAATTGCATTTGCATCTCCATTTGCACTAGAGATGTGACGAAGTGAAACTTCACCGGTGAAGTTTGCACAACGTGCCAAAATTCACTCTTCATGGGGCATCATGAAGCTTCCCCACACCTGAGAAACTTCAACTTCACCCAAAATCATGAATTTTTTTGCCACAGATTGTGGAATTTCACCACCAAGCATGGAATGTGCAGGCAAAATTCTGCACTTTGCTGTGAATTTCTGCACTTCGCGATCCTCGAATTTCATGACTTTCACAAATTCACACTTCATGAATTCCATGAAATTTGTGAATTAATTCATGGAGCAAATTTTACAGACTTGATTCATCTCTAATCTGCACTTTGTGAAAATCCCCTCCCAGAGTGTCTCAAAAAATGAAACATTATCAGTACAGTACCTGCTATGACATCTAAAACTGGAAAATGCTTCTTTCTTTTCTTTAGGAGTGCTGTTACCTGGAAGGAACTGGTAAATATTATTAGCCAGCAGCATGGCTTGGACCCATTACAACATTCTGTTAAGATTATTATGGACATGCTGCAACTGTAATTAATTCTCTTAATTTTTCACTTGAGATAATGGTAATTTGCAGTATTGTTCTATGGTTTGTCCAGTTGTGATAATGGTATTTTGCTGTACTGTGCTATGGTTTGTCCAATTGTGATAATGGTATTTTGCTGAATTGTGCTATGGTTTGTCCAATTGTGATAATGGTATTTTTCTATATGTTGCTATGGTTTGTCCAATTGTGATAATGGTGTGTTGCTGTATTGTTCTATGGCTTGTCCAATTGTGATAATGGTATTTTGCTGTATTGTTCTATGGTTTATCTAATTGTGATAATGGTGTTTTGCTGTATTGTTCTATGATATGTCCAATTGTGATAATGGTAGTTTGCTGTATTGTGCTATGGTTTGTCCAATTGTGATAATGGTATTTTATTGTATTGTTCTATGGTTTGCCCAGTTGTCATAATGGTATTTTGCTGTATTGTGCTATGGTTAGTCCAGTTGTGATAATGGTATTTTGCTGTATTGTGCTATGATTAGTCCAGTTGTGATAATGGTATTTTGCTGTATTGTGTTGTGGTTAGTCCAAATGTGATAATGGTATTTTGCTGTATTGTGCTATGGTTAGTCCAGTTGTGATAATGGTATTTTGCTGTATTGTGCTATGATTAGTCCAGTTGTGATAATGGTATTTTGCTGTATTGTATTGTGGTTAGTCCAAATGTGATAATGGTATTTTGCTGTATTGTGCTATGGTTTGTCCAATTGTGATAATGGTATTTTTCTTTATTGTCCTACAGTTTGTCCAGCTGTGATAATGGTATTTTGTTGTATTGTTCAATGGTTTGTCCAGTTGTCATAATGGTATTTTGCTGTATTGTTCTATGGTTTGCCCAGTTGTCATAATGGTATTTTGCTGTATTGTGCTATGGTTAGTCCAGTTGTGATAGTGGTATTTTGCTGTATTGTGTTGTGGTTAGTCCAAATGTGATAATGGTATTTTGCTGTATTGTGCTATGGTTTGTCCAATTGTGATAATGGTATTTTTCTTTATTGTCCTACAGTTTGTCCAGCTGTGATAGTGGTATTTTGTTGTATTGTGCTGTGGTTAGTCCAAATGTGATAATGGTATTTTGCTGTATTGTTCTATGGTTTATCCAGTACTGATAATGGTGTTTTGCTGTATTGTTCTATGGTTTGTCCAATTGTGATAATGGTATTTTGCTGTAGTGTGCTATTGTTTGTCCAATTGTGATGATGGTATTTTGTTGTATTGTGCTATGGTTTGTCCAAGTGTGATAATGGTATTTTGCTGAATTGTGCTATGGTTTGTCTAATTGTGATAATGGTATTTTGCTATATGTTGCTATGGTTTGTCCAATTGTGATAATGGAATTTTGTTGTACTGTGCTATGGTTTGTCCCATTGTGATAATGGTGTGTTGCTGTATTGTTCTATGGCTTGTCCAATTGTGATAATGGTATTTTGCTGTATTGTTCTATGGTCTATCTAATTGTGATAATGGTGTTTTGCTGTATTGTTCTATGGTATGTCCAATTGTGATAATGGTAGTTTGCTGTATTGTGCTATGGTTTGTCCAATTGTGATAATGGTATTTTATTGTATTGTGCTATGGTTCGTCCAGTTGTGATGATGGTATTTTGCTGTATTGTGCTATGGTTTGTCCAATTGTGATAATGGTATTTTGTTGTATTGTTCTATGGTTTGTCCACTTGTAATAATGGCATTTTGCTGTATTGTTCTATGGTTTGCCCAGCTGTGATGATGGTATTTTGTTGTATTGTTCAATGGTTTGTCCAGTTGTAATAATGGTATTTTGCTGTATTGTTCTATGGTTTGCCCAGTTGTCATAATGGTATTTTGCTGTATTGTGCTATGGTTAGTCCAGTTGTGATAATGGTATTTTGCTGTATTATGCTATGATTAGTCCAGTTGTGATAATGGTATTTTGCTGTATTGTGTTGTGGTTAGTCCAAATGTGATAATGGTATTTTGCTGTATTGTGCTATGGTTTGTCCAATTGTGATAATGGTATTTTTCTTTATTGTCCTACAGTTTGTCCAGTTGTGATAATGGTATTTTGTTGTATTGTTCAATGGTTTGTCCAGTTGTGATAATGGTATTTTGCTGTATTGTTCTATGGTTTGCCCAGTTGTCATAATGGTATTTTGCTGTATTGTGCTATGGTTAGTCCAGTTGTGATAGTGGTATTTTGCTGTATTGTGCTGTGGTTAGTCCAAATGTGATAATGGCATTTTGCTGTATTGTTCTATGGTTTGTCCAGTGCTGATAATGGTGTTTTGCTGTATTGTTCTATGGTTTGTCCAATTGTGCAAATGGTATTTTGTTGTACTCTACTGTACTGTGCTATGGTTTGTCCAGTTGTGATGATGGTATTTTGCTGTATTTTGCAATAGTTTGTCCAATTGTGATAATGGTATTTTGCTGTATTGTTCTATGGTTTGCCCAGTTGTGATGATGTTATTTTGCTGTATTGTGCTATGGTTTGCCCAATTGTGGTAATGGTATTTTGCTATATTGTTCTATGGTTTGTTCAGTTGTGATAATGGTATTATTCTGTATTGTTCTATGGTTTGCCCAGTTGTGATGTTGGTATTTTGCTGCATTGTGCTATGGTTTGTCCAATTGTGATAATGGTATTTTGCTGTATTGTCCTACTGTTTGTCCAATTGTGATAATGGTATTTTGCTGTATTGCTCTGTGGTTTGTCCAGTTGTGATAATGGTATTTTGCTGTATTGTGCTATGGTTAGTCCAGTTGTGATAATGGTATTTTGCTGTATTGTTCTATGGTTTGTCCAATGTCCTATAGTGTAAGACCACTTTACTACTGATGTCATTGTTTTCTTCCAGGACACTCTTGGACAAGGGATGTTTTCATCCCTTGGAGTGTTTCCTGGTCCAAAATAATAAAGCAAATAGAGACATAATATTAACCATTGTTTGGTGATTTACTGTAGTACTTATCATACTTTCAATATGGGGGGTGGTGAAAAAGTCTATGCTTGCTAAATTGAATAAAAAAGAGACCAGCCTGCCTTTTACATTGGGTGATGGGGGCAGGGATTTGACCCATTTAATTTTTGCTCTCAGCTGCAGCTCATGGCAAAAACACTAAAAGCTGCTCTGTTTCTTGGATCCCTGCTGTTTGATGTTGCATGTGAGCAAAACAGGAGACATGTTGCGTGACTAGAACATGCACCTTGGGTTAATGTATTGCATTTTTGCACGCCACATTCAGCTGAGGAAGCCTTTTTTTCTACTAATTTTCAGATCATAGCAACCAAGAATGCTTCCAAAGGGACATATAAAAAGGGTCTTCCGTGCAAACAAATGAGAGGGAAGAGAAGGTCACGCACCCACAGTTCACAAAGCAATCAAGAGCATGCAGCAGGAACAATGCAAACACCTTTTATTCACCTTTGAGAAACCCCTTAGGGTTCTGAGTTTAAGTATCCAGTCCCACTGCCAGTCTTTCCTTTTGAAAATAAATGTACAGTACATTATACTGAAGTGTTAACTCAAGGGTGAGAAGTACAGGGCTTCAGACTTCCATTTCATTCTCAGACCCCCTGTAAGTGCACCAGGTGTTCTGCAGACACATCACTTGTTTAATATTTATTTGCAAATCTGCCTTCATAGTGTCCAGTCTTTTTACATGATTACATATGGCACTCAGAACATAACTCTGGAAAAATGTAGAGAAAGCTAGAAGTGTGTGTGTGTGTGTGTGTGTGTGTGTGTGTGTGTGTGTGTGTGTGTGTGTGTTAGGTGAATGCTTAAATCTTTAAAATATTTAGTCAGTTAAAGCTCTCAGAAAAACAAAACTTTTTCTTTAAGGTTACTTCTAGCTAACACAGGGGCTCAGTACACCACAGACTGGCACCATACATCGGACCCTTTTGGAGTGTGACTGTAGTACATTGATGACAGTGTTGACCTTGAATTTAAAGATGTGACAAGCCTGGTCTGGTGTCTCAGGATGGAGTGGGACATTTTTGTTGAAGACAAGGACTGCAGTTGTTTAAAGGAGGAGAGTAAATAAGCCATAATCCATGACAGGGCATGGATGTATTGGGCATTGATGTATGCCCCAGGTGCTGCACAAGTGCTCTCCAGCCACCCAAGAAGTGCATTGATGTCCATTATAAAATGGGTAGGGAAAATTCTGTATCCTGATTGGTCAGAAGCCACACTCAGGTGTGCATTTATAAAATAACAACCCTGAGGGTGATATTTTTCTAGCAACCAGGATGCAGCGCATGGTACATATCCATGCTTTCTGGCAACATGTTAGTTTGGTAAAACACCATTTTTTACCCTAACCCACTGAGTAAGATTCCCAACCATAATACTAAATACCCATACCAGCTCCACAACTAACACACATATGATATAGAAAAAGAACCGTTTTACATAAAAAACTAACCTGCTGAAAAAAAATTGTAGACATTTTGTTTCTTCAGGTCTGTGATTCACAGTTCCTGAGTTATTGCCAGTATGTGATCCTTTACTCCATTTTTATTGCGGCCTGACGATGCTCACCTGCCCTGCCCATGCTGCTACCACTGCTACTAACATCTTCTTTCTCTGTCACATTAGAGGGACATGGAGCTACTTCTTAAGCCATTTAACATCCTTTGCTTTTTTCAGATGCATTTTGAAAGCACCACATGTATTAAGTGGTGTTCCTATGGATGAAACCTTGCAGAACATAGGCCAGCCCGGTGGTGCTGAGGGTTGAGGTGCTGGAAGCCATATCTTGCTTCATGCTGGTGACCCAGGTTTGGATGTGAGCCCAGGTTGTCAGGGGTCAGTAGGGGAGAATAGGATTGAGCATCTGAAGGACTGCTCTCCTATTCTGGGCAGGGATGAGGGTTTCCACTGCTCTGCAGCAGCCTCTGGGGATGCCCAGAGGCACTGCTAGAGTTGGTGCAATGTAGGGAGGAGTGCAACGGATGTCAGCACATCAGTGCTAGACATCATTGCACGTCTGCACTTCTGGGGAATAATCAGAGGAAAACCAGCAGCGTCACTCCTGGCAGCTTGATGGCTGTAGCTTCCTGAGCCTGGCGATGGCCCAGGGGTGATCTGACATGCCAGGACTGGATCCTGGCCTAGCATGGGGACCAAGGAGGGGGTCCCTCTCATGGGTATAGTAGCATATTCCAGCCGGTTGTGTGGGGCACCCTTGGGGGGTTGTCAGGGGAAGCAGAGCAGTGGCTGGATGTAGGGCAGAGTGGTGGCTGCACAGGAGGATGAATAAAGTTGATAAAAAAAAACCTTATAGAACAAGCACACACTACAGAGTCAGCAGCAGCCATACAAAGTCACTGTTACTCTTTCTGTTACATGATCAAGTGTATTGTAATTGAGCTTAATTGTCATTCTGTATGTTTTTAACCTGTTGTTTATGTTTTTTGTTGTTTTTCATTGCAAAAAATGTTTGTTAATGCACCAGTTAGGGTTCCACCATGAAAAGTAGGGAAATGTGCTTTTAGGGTTTCCAACCCTGACACCCCACCCCACGTGTACCAACAGACATTGGGGGTGTACCTTGTGGTCATCAGCCCAAACACTCACCCCATTCCAAGTGTAAGGAAGCTGAGATGTTACAGTCCATGAGAATGGGGTGAGGGTTGGGGGCTGAAGACCACAAGGCACACCCCCAATGCCTGTTGGTAAGTGAAGGGTGGGGTGGGATGTTTGGTTTGGAAACCCTAACAGCACATTTGCTTACTTTTGATGGTGGAACCCTAACTGAAGCATTAACAAAGATTTTTTCCAAGAATTTCCTTACTTTTTGAGACAGTATAATCGTAGTCTCATTTGCTTATGGGAGTGCAGGGCCCTCCGGGCCCTAGAAACAAAGAAACATAGAATTTGATGGCAGATAAGGACCGCTTGACCCACCTAGTCTGCCCATTTTTCTACCTGATGGAAAAGCTGCAGATCCTAGTTAACCAACAGCCTACTTCCTCCTACCCCCCACTAGAACTGCCTTATGTCTGTCCCATGCATTCTTGAATTCCCCAACTGTTCTATGCTGTTCCATGCATCCACAACCCTCTCTGTGAAAAAATACTTCCTCACATTACCTCTGAGCCGTCCCCCTCTATCTTAAAATTGTGCCTTCTTGTTCTTGCACATCTCTTTTTCTGAGAGATACTACCCTCTTGGACTTTGTTGATTCCCTTGAGGTACTTGAAAGTTTCAATCATGTCCCCCTCTCCTTCTTTCCTCAAGGGTATACATATTAAGCTCCTTTAGTCTCTCTTCATACGTCTTCTGATGCAGACCCTGCACCATTTTGGTTGCCCTCCCCTGGACAGCCTCCACTCTGTCTATGTCTTTGCAGAGATGGGGTCTCCAGAACTGCACACAGCACTCCAGATGGGGCCTCACCAGCTGTCTGTACAGAGGGATAACAACTTCCTGTTTTCTACTGTTGATGCTGCCTCTCCCTATGCATCCCAGAATCCCCCCCAGCCCTCCTTACTGTCTTCTCACATTGCTTGCTCACCTTTAAGTCATCTGCTATAATTACCCCCAGGTCCCTTTCCATTTCTGTTGTTGTCAGTATCTCACCCCCATTGTGTACTCTTACCCTGGGTTTTGTTTCCCAGGTGCATCATCTTGCAACATGTTGCATTGAATCTAAGCTGCTACACATCTGATCATTCCTCCAACCTTTCCAAGTCCCTTCTCATCCTTTCCACTCCATCTTTTATATCAACCCTGTTGCAGACCTTTGTGTCATCTACAAAGAGACATGCTTTTCCTTCCAGTTCCTCTGCAATGTCACTTATAAAGACATTAAAAAGGACCAGTCCCAGTACTGAACCCCATGGTATCCTGCTAGTAACCCTTCTTTCTTCACTGTGGACTCCGTTTACTGTTACCCATTGCGTCCTGTGGTCTAGCCAATTTTTTATCAAGGCTACCACCTTGGGACCCACTCCAAGACTGGCTAACTTGTATATTAATCTTTTGTGTGGGACTGTATCAAATGCCTTGCTAATTTCTAGGTAGGCCATGTCCACAGCCCCTCCCTGGTCTACTACTTTGGTCACCCAGTCAAAGAAATCTATTAGATTCATCTGAAATGACCTTCCCACTGTGAATTCATGCTGCTTTGGGTCCTGTGCCCCACTGGCCTCTAGGTACTCAGCAATTCTTTCCTTCAGAAGTGATTCCATAATTTTCCCTACCACTGAGGTCAAACTAACTGGTCTATAGTGTCCTGCCTCTGCCCTGCTCCAAATTTTGTGAAGAGGAATCACATCCACCCTCCTCCAGTCCTCAGGTACCACCCCATCCTCCCATGATTTGTTAAAGAGAGTAGTCAGTGGTGTCACTAGTTCTGCTCTTAGTTCTTTTAGAATTCTGGATGAATCCCATCAGGCCCCATTGCTTTGTCCACCTTTAGTTTTACTAGTTCTTTCAGAACCCTTTCTTCTGTGAATGGACTTGTATTGACCCCCCCCCCATCCAGAGTGTTTCTCTTGTTTGGTTTAGGTACCTCCCCCTCCTCTTCCTTTGTGAATACTGAGCAGAAATATTTGTTCAGTATCCCTGCTTTTCACTGTCACCCTCTGCCCACATTCCCTCCCTTTTTAAGCCTCAGTATCTCTCCCTTGGTCTTTCTTTGCTCCCTAATGTACCTATAAAAGGTCTTATCCCCCTTCTTAACAGAGTTAGCTATCCTTTCCTCGGTTTGGGCCTTTGCTATTCTGACTGCCTTCCCTGCCTCTTTCTGCTTTAACTGATAAAGTTCTCTGTCCTGCTCCTTCTGTGTTTCCTTATATTTCCTGAATACTACCCTTTTCTCCTTACCCTTCCCTGCCACCTCTTTTGAGAACAATAGTATTTTTTTCCTTCATTGTGTTTTGTTGATTCGCTTCACACAATGGCGTGTTGCCTCTGTGATAGCTGTTTTGATTACTCCCCATTGTTCCTCCACCCCTCCTTCTTGCCTGTTTGCTAGTGCTTTTCTGAGGCACTCTCTCATTTTCCCAAAGTCAGCCCTCCTAACGTCCAATACTCTTGCTTTTGTATGGCTTGACTCTATGGCTGTGTTGTCCTGAACCACACTGTTTGGTGGTCACTAGTTCCCAGATGGCTTCCCACTTCTAAATCCAAGATTCTTTCTCTGTCCCCATTTGAGAGTACCAGGTCTAAGACTGCTCCCTCCCGAGTGGGTTCCAATACTAGCTATCTGAGGCATGCCCCTTGTAGGGCATCAAGAATGACCCTTCTCTTGGGTGTGCCTGCAGCAAAGGTGCTCCAGTTAACATCTGGCATATTCAGGTCTCCCATCAACAATATCTCCCCTTTTTCTGCCATTGTAAGGATGCTTCTATCATTTCCTTGTCCATTCCTTCCCCAAGATGGGGGTCTGTATACAACCCCCATGCAGATTGTGGTGCCATTTCCTGTTTCCAGAGTGACCTAGAGTGCCTCATCTGCTCCCTGTTTACTCTTCAGTTCTGTTGCTTTGATCCATTCCCTTACATACAGAGCTGCTCCTCCTCCTCTTTTACCCTCCCTGTCCCTCCTGCAGATTGTGTATCCTGGTATGTTGACTCCCAGTCATGGTTCTCTGTGTACCATGTTTCTGTGACTACTACAATATCCAGGCATCCCTCTTCCATCAAGGCCACTAGTTCAGGGAGCTTGTTACACAGACTATGGGCATTGGTACTCATCACCCTCCATTTTTTGATGGCCTTACCCCTTTTAGCCCCATCCCTGTCCTTACTGCCTTTGCCTTTTTTTTGCATTTACCCCTGTCCTGCTCCCTAATGACTTCTCTACCTTGGTGTTTACCTTACTAATTACCAAGTTTTGTGGGGGGAGGCTGGGATTTCCCTGCTCCTTTTCAGTGCCCCCCCTTGGCTAGTTTAAATGCTTGCCAATGAAGCATTTAAACCTATCACCTAGGATCCTGGTTCCCCGGACAGATGCAGATGATTGCACCAGCATAGGCCTGCATCCCTCCAGGTGGCTCCCCAGGCCCCAAAGAAGCTAAAGCCCTGAGTTCCATACCAGTTTTTCAACCATTCATTGAATTCCATGGTGTGGAGTACCCTAGCATCATCCTTGCCATAGACAGGCAGCACCTCTGAGAAGGTTGCCATACTTGTCTAAGGCCCCTCCCCAACTCTACAAACTCCTCTTGCACTGCTCTGATCCCATTCCCAGCCAGGTCATTTGTCCCTAGGTGGACAATGACATCCAGCTCCCTCCCTCATGCAGCTGCTTCCATGATCCTGAAGATTCGCTTCCTATCCATCCAAGCCATGGCATCAGGCAGACACCTTACCTCCCCTTCCCCTTCCTCACCCACTTCTACCCCCCTAATGATTGAGTCCCCCACCAGGAGTTGTTTCCTTCCCCTGTGGGGTCCCATGCCACCCTCCTGTGGGTCTCCTTTGTGGAGGTTCCCAGCATCCTCCTTGGTCTCCACTGCAGGTGCCTCCATAGAGGAACCACTATCCATTAGAACAGCGTATGAATAGAAACATAGAAACATAGACTTTGATGGCAGATAAGGACCACTTGGCCCACCCAGTCTGCCCATTTCCCTACCTACTGGATAAGCTGCAGATTCTAGTTAACCAACAGCCTACTTCCTGCCACCCCCCCACTACAATTGCCTTGTTTCTGTCCCATGCATGTTTGAATTCCCCCACTGTTTTAGCCCCAACAACCTCCCCAGGAAGGCAGTTCCACGCATCCACCACTCTCTCCATGAAAAAGATTTCCTCACATTACCCCTGAGCCGTCCCCCCTCTATCTTTAAATTGTGTCCCCTTGTTCTTACACATCTCTTTTTCTGAAAGATGCTACCCTCCTGGACTTTGTTGATTCCCTTGAGGTACTTGAACATTTCTATCATGTCCCCCCATCCCTCCTTTCATCAAGGGTATACATATTAAGCTCTCTCAGTCTCTCTTCATATGATTTCTGATGCAGACCCTGCACCATTTTAGTTGCCCTCCTCTGGACTGCTTCCATCCTGTCTATGTCCTTGCATAGATGAGGTCTCAAAACTGCACAGTACTCCAGATGGGGTCTCACCAACTGTCTGTACAGAGGGATAACCACTTCCCTTTTACTACTTGTGATGCCCTTCCAATGCATCCCAGTATCCCCTGCTCTCCTCACTCACTTCTCACATTGCTTACCCACCTTTTGATCATCCGATATGACTACCCCCAAGTCCCGTTCCATTTTTGTTGTTGTTAGTACCTCCCCTGCTATTGAGTACTCTTCTCCTGGGTTTTTGTTTCACAGGTGCATTACTTTGCACTTCTTTGCACTGAATCTAAGTTGCCATATGTCTGACCATTCCTCAACCTTGCCAAGTCCTTCTCATCCTTTCTACCCCCTTGTGTAGCAACTCTGTTACAGATCTTTGTATCATCTGCAAGAGGCATACCTTTCCCTCAGACCCTCTGCAATGTCACCTATAAAGATGTTAAAGAGGACTGAACCCAGTACTGAGCCCTGAGGTACTCCACTAGTGACCCCCCTTTCTTTGGAATGTGTGCCACTCACTATTACCTTCTGTGTCCTGTTGTGCAGCCAGTTTGCAACCCAGGCTACAACCCTGGGACCCACTCCCAAGCTGGCTAACTTGATTATTAATCTTTTGTGTGGGACTGTGTCAAATGCCTTACTAAAGTCTAGGTAGGCCATATTCATAGCCCCTCCCTGGTCTATTACTTTGGTCACCCAGTTAAAGAAATCTATTAGATTCATCTGACATGACCTTCCTGCTGTAAATCCATGCTGCTTTGGGTCCTGTGCCCCGCTGGCCTCTAGGTACTCAACAATTCTTTTTTTTGAAGTGATTCCATAATTTTCCCTACCACTGAGGTCAGACTTACAGGTCTGTAGTTTCCTGCTTCTGCCTTGCTCCCACTTTTGTGAAGGGAATCACATCTGCCCTCCTCAGTCCTCAGGTACCACCCCATCCTCCCATGATTTGTTAAAAAGTGTGGTCAGTGGTGTCACTAGGTCCTCCCTTAGTTCTTTTAGGATTCTGGGGTGAATCCCATCAGGCCCCATTGCTTTGTCCACCTTGAGTTTTAGGAGTTCTTTCAGGACTCTTTCTTCTGTAAATTGACTGGTGTCAACCCCCCTACCCAGAGTGCTTCTATTGTCTGGTTTAGGTAACTCCTCCTCATCTTCTTTTGTGAATTCTGAGCATAAATATTCATTCAGTATCTCTGCCTTTTCACTGTCTCCCTCTGCCCACCTCCCCTCTCCCTTATTAATCTTCTCTATTCCTCCCTTAACTTTTCTATGCTCCCTAATGTACCTATAAAAGGTTTTATCCCCCTTCTTAAATGACTTGGCTATTTTTTCCTCAGTTTGGGCTTTTGCTATTCTGACTGCCTTCCCCACTTCTTTCTGCTTTAATTGATACAGTTCCTGTCGTGCTCCTTCTGTGATGCCTTATACTTTTGAATGCAGCCTTTTCTCCTTAACCTTCCTGCCACCTCTTTTGAGAACCGTAGTGGTTTTAACTCCGCTTTGTTTTCTTTATCTGTTTCACACAAAGGCTTGTTGCCTCTATGATGGCAGTTTTGATTTTCTCCATTGTTCTTCCACCCTCTTTGCCCATTTGCCAGTGTATTCCTCAGGTATTCACCCATTTTGCCAAAGTCAGCCCTTCTAAAGTCCAGTATGCTTGTTTTGTATGGCTTGTCTCCATGGTTGTGCTTATTGTGAAGCACACTGTGCAGTGGTCACTTGTTCCCAGATGTCTACCGACTTCTAAATTTGTGATCCTCTCTCCATTTGAGAGTACCAGGTCTAGTATTGCTTCCTCCTGAGTGGGTTCCAACACTAGCTGTCTAAGGCCTGCCCCCTGCAGGGCATCAAGAATGACTCTGCTCTTGGATGTGGTTACAGTACATGTCATCCAGTTAACATCTGGCATATTCAGGTCCTCCATTAACAGTATCTCCCCTTTATCAGCCATTTTGAGAATGTCCTCTATCATTTTCTTGTCCATTTCCTCCGATTGAGATGGGAGTCTGTATACAACCCCTGTACAGATTGTAATGCCATTCCCTGTCTCCAAGGTGACCCAGAGTGCCTCTTGTCCTCCCCCTTTACTTTTTAGTTCTGTAGCTTTGATCCCTTCCCTTATGTATAGAGCTACTCCACCTCCTCTTTCCCCTCCCTGTCCCTCCTGTAGACTGTGTACCCTGGTATGTTGACATCCCAGTCATGGTTCCCCATGTACCATGTTTCTGTGACTGCCACAATATCCAATTGTGCAGAGGTATAGCTGGAGAGATGCAACTCTGTTCCACCACCCTCTCCCTCCCTGAGCCCACCTTAGTCCAGCCGCTCCTCTTTCTTGGCAACCTCTGAGGTAGCAGCAGTGGCCCTTGTGGTCCCTGGGTGGGGGAAGAGGTTTCATGAGTCCTAGCCAGGTCAGCCTGGAGACTGGCAACCTCCTCCATTAGACCAGAGAGGTGCCTGCAAATAGGGCAGCATTGCAGCTTCCAGAATGTCTTCCGGAACACTGCTGCCCCATGGCCATTGCACTGCACCACTCCTACATGCCTTATTTTGTGTCCCCTGTCCTGTTGCTCTGTATGCTGACTCTCTCCTCTCCTTACAACTCTCACCCTGTGGTCCCAATCATCAATAATTTTTGACAGACTGTAATTGTATACTTATTTCTGTGTGGGAGTGCAGGGCCATCCCACCACTTCATAATCCTATTAATTCTTATAATACTATCTTCTGCTGTCAAAAGTGTTTTTTACCACTTGAGGAACATCACCAGGATCAAGCCCTCTTTCTGCCCAAAGACCTGCCAACACTAGTACATGCATTTGTTACCTCTAGGCTTGACTACTGCAACTCTCTTTACTTCAGGGTCATGGGAGGGACCCTCCACAGATTGCAGCTGGTGCAGAATGCAGCAGCTCAGTTACCAATGTGCATGTCTCGGTCTAGTCATGTGACTCCAGTCCTGCATGCTCTGCCTTGGCTGCCTATCAGGTGGATGGTCCTTTTCAAGGTGGGCTTGCTCACCTTTAAGGGCCTATATGGGTCTGAGATATCTGACTGAGCTCTTGACACCTGCAACCTCTGTCCGCTCCCTCCACTCCTCATCTAGGGGCCTCCTGGATGTTCCAAAGATTCATCTGAAGGCATTGGGTGACAGTGCCTTTAGTGTCACCAGGCCGACCGTGTGGAACTCACTACCACCTGCAGTCTGAGAGGCCCCTTCAGCTGAGGTGTTCAACCACAGACTAAAAGCCCACCTCTTCTGCCTAGCCTATCTGGAATGACTTGCCCTTCCTGACTGTTTTGAGTAATTATAAACACATATGATAAAGCTGTGATTATGAATTTTAGTATTTTATATTGATTTTAATGTGCTGTGCTTTCTATTTCTTGTATTGTTAGGCACCCAGAGCCACCAGGAATGGGCACCCTAGAAATTTATGGACCCTGTGCTCACATTTAAAGGGCAAGAGTGATGAAACTGTCAGCATAGCCATCATATCACCCCACCTGATGTACCCTGTACAGCAAATTTTTGAATCCTCACCAAAATGTCATTCTGCACAACAGCAACACCATTCCATGCCACAGGTGTGAAAACACATTTTGGCTAGGATTTGAAAAATGACAGTTGTGACATACATTTGATGGCATAAGAGCAACTCTATGTTGAAAATTTGGTGTCAAAATATTTTAAATTTACAAAGTTACAGAATCCGTAGTGAAAGTGCAAAAAATGGTCAAAACTCTGCCATTTTTTGACATTTTGACCCCAAATTTTCAACATATCCTTTTGGATACCCCACCTCTTGGACTATATGATTGTCATTATGGAAATCCCACTGAAAGGTGAATTTTCCAAATAACCACAAAATCACTTTTCAGGAAGAAGTTGCATAACAAAATTTATATTGTTCATGAGGTGGGGTCCCCAAAAGGCTATGTTGAAAATGTGGGGTCAAAATCTCAAAAAATGGCTGAGTTATCTATAAAAGATGAAACCCTCATTTAAATACATTGAACCGCATTTACCTTAGTTTCTCATATTGTAGTCACCAGTTTCGGCAGCAAGATGTGTCTTTGATCAAGAGAGAGGATCTCAAACCTGGGACCTCTTCAGGTGAGTGAGGGTGTGCAGGGGTGTCAAGGGGGTGTGGGGATGAGGGTTCACAGTGGGAGGTCAGGTGAAAGGTGTGGGTGTGATCAGCAATGGACTTTTTTTACAGGTTTAAAAAAGTAAAGAAGACATCAAGGGATGGTTTTCTTATTTACAGCACTACTGAGACATGGCAGGGTGGGGGTGCCACCAATCGATAATGATAGCTGCGTGGGCATCAGAGGGTGGGGGTTCCACTAGACACCAGGGATGAAGCTCAGTCAGCTTGGTTTGGGGAATGGGGAGCAGGGTGGTAGAACAGGACCTGCTGGGGTGGAAAGGGTGGGGTCCAGTATAACAGCAATCATGGGGATGAGAAATAGTTTGCCGCAACCGTCGTCTTCTGCAGGCGGCAATCTGTAGACCACGCATTTCAATATAGAATCTTGTCAATCAATCAATCAAGCTTTATTTTTATAGTGCCTTTCAAGAACCAAGGCGCTGCACATAAAAAAACAAATACAAATATAATATTAAAACAAAAAGATAATATGCATTAATCATTAGGGAAGGCCAAGTTAAATAAATATGTTTTTAACTCAATCTTAAATCTGTCAACAGTCAAGCATTCTTTTAACCAACAAGGTAGAGAATTCTACAGGGGTGGAACCGAAAAAGCAAAAGCATGGGCACCTGATGTTTTTAGTCATACCCTGGTAATCTCTAGCAATCCCTCATCGGTGGATCGAAGAGGACGGGAGGGGCAGTAGGGTATCAAGAGATCTTGCAAGTAACCATGTCCCTGATCATGTAGGGCTTTGAAGGTTAGCAAACCAACCTTAAAGGTGATCCACCACTGAATAGGCAGCCAGTGCAGTTCGTGGAGCACAGCAGTAATATTACTGGATCTAGAAGTCCCAGTCAAAAGCCTGGCTGCTGCATTCTGCACTAGCTGCAAGCAGTGGATATCAACCCCTGGTAGCCCTAGGTAGAAAGAATTGCAGTAATCAAGGTGGGTAGTGATGAAGGTGTGGACCAAAGTTGGAAGATCATCTGGAGGAGCCAAGTGTTTCACCCAGGTGATATTCCTCAGATGGTAGAAAGAGGATTTGACAACAGCCGACACCTGAGATCTTAGTGTCAGGTGGTCATCAAAAATAATGCTAAGGTTATGCACTCGGTCTGAGGTAGTAAGCTGTATGCCGTCAATCAGAACACCTGATGCCTGGCAAGCTCCTATACCCACCCCCAGATGACCAGGGTCCACAACCAGCACTTCGGTCTTGTCCAGATTCAGTCTCAGCCAGCTAGTACTCATCCAAGCTCTGATCTCAGTAAGGCAGTTGTTTAGCACAGAGAGTGCAACGTCCTGTCTGGGCAGAAAGGACATATACAGTTGAGTATCATCTGCATAGCAGTGAAAGCTCAAACTGTATCACCTGATGATATCTCCCAATGACAGCATATATACTGAAAACAACATGGGGGCCAAAACGGAGCCCTGTGGCACCCCGCAAGACAGGGAATAAGTCCCAGAGGAATACATTCTGATGGAAACTCTCTGAAATCTGTCAGTGAGGAAAGAATGGAACCATTTGAGGACTGTATCAGACAGACCACAAAGCAGCCACAGGCGCTCCAGCAGCACACCATGGTCTACAGTATCAAATGCTGCAGAGAGATCAAGAAGGACCAGGATGGTGCATGCCTTTCAATCTCTAGCCATCAAGAGGTCATTCAATACTCAGACAAGTGCAGTCTCCATGCTATGCTTTTTCCTAAATCTGGATTGGAGAGTATCATAGATCTTGTGAGTTGTAAGATGATCATCCAATTGCAACGCAACCACCTTTTCATTAACCTTACCAACAAATGGCAGGTTAGCGATAGGTCGGTAGTTAGCTGGACAGTCTGGGTCCAAGGAGGATTTCTTAAGGAATGGTTGAATGACCACCTCCTTTAGGGGTTCTGGGAAGACCCCTGTCTCCAAGGACCTCTAGACAATTTCAGCAAGGATCAGGCAGATAACATCAACACATCCCAATAAAAGGGGTGTCGGGCCCGGATCCAAACTACAACTGGTTGGGTGCATAGATTGGATAATCATCACAATATCTATGAATTCTGGCTGGCAGAATTCTGAACAGAGAGACCGAGTGCACACCACATCCTGATGATCATCACAACCCCTCATAGGAGAGGCTATGCCGATGCTAGACCTGATGTTGGCAACCTTATCTGTGAAGAATTGAGAAAATTCCTTGCATTTCAGCTGAGAAAAAGGTTTTCTGGGCTGAAGACAGATTGGATTGCACAATCTGTCAACGGTCCAGAAAAGCTGAGCTGGTTGATTCTGCGTGGTAGAAATCTCCCTGGACAGGAACTCTGCCTTCTTACGGGAGATTTCTAGCTGATAGCCATCATAATGTGCCATCAGCTTAACTCATTGCCTCCTAGAAATGTCTGTAGGCATCAGCAAATCTAACTACAGCGTGTCCCAGAATGTCTACAGAAGTCACCTACAGACTTCCTGTGTGCCCTAGAAATGTCTGGAGAAGTCACTCACATATTTTAATATTACTTGCCAGCCAGAATTGATTAGAATTGACTGCATAGTACCATTAGAAAGGTAATGTTGTGCTGAACAACCTTGCCACTGACACTTTCTGTGTATCATGTTCACTTTAGGAGTTATTCACATTTGTTTATGACATTTTCTCAATCTAGAACCACCTAAGCACTTTGAAGAAAACACACATTCTGGGTATCTTAGCCAGTATAAAACAAAAACCAAATTGAGTACAGTTGATTGCATAGAACCATTGGAAAGGCAATTTTGTGTGGAACAAGTTTGCCACTGATATGTTGTGTGTGTCATGTATACTTTAGGAGTTATATGCATTTGTTTATGGTATGTTGTGCATGGTTCAGATTTGTCCCTCAAACCTCACCAATACACCTTGACTCAAATAGGGAAAATTATGTTTAATACTACAGAAATAGCTGTTTGTTTTACAAACAAATTACTAAAATTACATCTAATGTCTGGATGCTTAATTTGGTGTTGATATGTTACATATTTCCCAATGAAAAAAGGTTTATGGTGCATTTTTAGTGGAGAAAATATTTTGTTTTGCTGTTTCGATAAGCACAGAAATAAAACTAAATTACCTGCTATTCCTTGCATACCACTGTTGGAAAGGTAATTTTATGCTGAACAATTTTGCCACTCATACTTTGTGTCTAGCACTTATGGTTTTTGTGCTATTAGCATTTGTTTGTGGCATGCCAATTATGGCTTAATCTTGCTTAGAAGGGTCCAGGATTAACTGTTAACAGTATACAGGAGACAAGTGCTGCAACTTCAGAGAGCTCCTGTGGAGGAAATGAGTTAAGCCTGTCAGTATCAAGACCAGACTTTTGCCAAGCTCTCTCCATCCTTCGACCAGCTCGCCTCAACTCCTTCAAGGAACCATCAAACCAAGGGTTCCTTGGGTGAAGGGTGAGAGGTCGAACACAAACAGGAGCAATCTTGTCCAGGGCATCTCCCACAGCCTTATTATAGGCTGATATGAGATCACCTGGACTCATGCATTCACCCAACAAGCCCAATAGGTCCAATGCTACCGATAGGTCATTAGGGGTAATGCCCCTCAAAGGGCAGTACTGGACCATCTCTGTAGGGGCAGACCTATTGGGGAGACCCTGAAGCTAAACCTTATGGTGTGATGGTCAGACCAGCTGACTGGTTCCACCCCCAAATCAGCTATCTCCATACCCAAGAGAAAGATCAGATCCAATGAATGACCCCCTACATGGGTTGAGGAGGTAACTACCTGTGTAAAGTCCAGCGTTATCATAAGCTGGAGGAAATTTTGACCAAAATGCAAGAGTTCATCACTGACCCAGGCATTGAAGTCCCCCAGAACTATCCATCTGGGGGACCTCAGCACCATGTCAATGATGAAGTCCGCTATCTCCTGCAGGAATGCTCCACCATCTCCTGGTGGATGGTAGATGAGGAGTATCCCGCAGTCTACACCCTCACCCAGGATACACTCAAAGGATCTGGTACTTCCCAATGGCACATCCATAAGGCCCAGCTCAGATTTAAATATAATGGCCACACCCTCACCCCTACGATCCAACCTTGGGCAGTGTATCACCAAGAACCCAGCTGGAACTGCAGAAGCCAAAACAGGGCCTGCATTGTCATCCAACCAGGTCTCGGTGATGCAAGCCAGATTTGTGGTTTCAACAAGATCAGCTATAATAGTTGTTTTGTTCTTAATAGAGCTGGCATTGCACAACACCGTCCAAGTAGGATGAGTTGTCGGGGAAGACCTCGGCACCTGCCCACTAACATCGGAACCCTTGGGTATGGGGACAAGACAGGGAAGACCCATGTCTTGAATCCATTTCACCACAGGGTGTCTCTTGGACCCCACTACTCCTATCTGCCCTTCCCTTTCTCCTCCCCCACCATACCCAGTTCTTCCCTTTCTTATACGCCTTCTAACCATCCCCAAAGCATGACACCCCAAACAGGTGTCAGATGTTAATGGAGGACAGTCAAAAGGATGTAATTCCCTGAGTTTGGTGGGGGAGTATTGCCTGACAGTCGCTAAGCCTCCCCAGCACATAATACTTCAGATCAAGTAAAACAAGATATTAAAAGCTAATAACCCACCCCAAACAATAAACTTATAACTAATCTTAATGATAACCCTTGATCTAAATCTTAATAACCAATCTCCTATATCCTAAACTACAAAAATGAAATAAAATAATAAAAACCCAACCCAAAATATAACCCCCAAAGTAACAATAAAATGCAATTTTGATAACTGCAACAACAAGTTAGATCATTTGTTATTATCCAATAAAATGCACTGTCCAGTGTCTTCAAAAGTTGCTGAATCCTTTAAAGAGTTATGAGACAAAGGGTAATGAATCCAAACTGAGAAAATGTGGCACTCTCACTGCCACAACAACTAAAATTAAGTTGTGCATGAATCTTTGTTATCGACGAAGCTCTCTCACTGCTTCCAATATAAAAATATAATTACAGTACCTGAAAATGATGTAGCACTGAACAAAAATGAAAAACAGAACAGCAAGCCTTTAATGGTCAAATCAAGGGAGAATAGTGCAAGTATTACTGGCCAGAAAAAAGGGCCCCGGAACGAAAGATACCCCACTTAGCCCACCAGAGCCACCCAGTAAAAACTAGGGAGCCACAGAGAGCAAAAGAGGAAGATTATCCACCAGCCCTCTGACTGGTAGCCTCAACCCCCACAGGGAGTCTCAGGAACCGGGTGTCCAAACTCTGTTATCAAGCCAGTTCAGGATCCACCAATTCTCGACCAGATGTAGCTCCACACATTCCCTCCAAGTAAATATCGAGCGAGGCTCAAAGCAGCAGTCAGCCAGTCAATACCAACACGGCAATTCAGAGAAGTCAGTATCCAGAAAACCTCCAGCTATTCCAGGGATCCAAGTCCACAGTGAAGACAGCATGAAGAGCCAGCCACCACCACAGAGCAAGCACAAAGCTGTCCAGATCCAGATCCGGAATAGAAAGTCCCAACGTCAGGCAAGTATCCCAAAACACAACATAGCAGATACAGCAGGTTTAGAAGCAGCAGATATAGCAGGTTTAGAAGCAGCAAAATAACAAAGGTGCTCCAGGAGCATAAGTCCACAAATCCACAGCAAAACGCCAATATCGCTACAACGGGCAAATAACGGTCGGGGAAATCTCGAACGACCGAACCGATTGCAGTAATCAAACAGATAAAAAATAAATTAATAAAACAGCAACGTAAACATTTAAAACATTAAAATACAAGGGTCAATCAAAAGCTTAACGTGGTTGCAGACCCAGCATGGTTGCCATCTTGATCCTATTGCAGGTTCGTGTTGCCTGTTGAACTGATAACATAGACAAAATCTCCTGTCTTATATGGGAAAATAAGCAAAATGTAAAACCTCAGAACTGTACAACAAAGTAATATATTTTCAGCAAACCAACAAAAGGTACATCTATGAGGGGAGCCCTTTGTACCCTGAAAAGTTCACCCCAAAATTCAGAAGACTTTCATTGTTATAAAGTGACAAAAAGCAACAGCCACATAAAAAAGAGTATTGTTGAAAATTGTGAGAAAAGATCCAGGTTTTATGGCAAAACCAGACCTTTTTCTTGCAATTTGCAGGGAAAAGATTGTTGTTTTGTGGAACAAAGTGCCGCCATTTGCAGCAAAACAATCCATCAGATAAAAAAATACACAGTTGTGGGCATTGTTGTAAAAAATTGACTGCAGAATCCGATTCCTTGGGCCCCTAATAGGTAAACACAACTGTTGATGTTTACCAACAGACAGTATTTTTAAAAATATTAACATTTTTTTGCCTGGCTAACTGAAAACAAGATGGCAGAAGCTTGATAAAACTTTCCGCCCACATTCGCAGCAAAAAAGAGTTATTTCAAGACTGCCATCTAACTTTTCCCATGGGAAATCATGGGAAACTTTGAAATTTAATAACTTTTGAATGGATTAATACCTTTTCACCAAACCTTCAAAAGGCATATCTGTGACCCAAACCCATATACCCTGAAAACTTCAGACCAAACCCTCAAGCTGTTTCTGAGAAACGCGGTGACAAAGAATTTGACAAAAAAACAGTAATTTTCACATTTTTTTACATTTAGTTTCTCCACACCCAAACATCCAACTGGAATGAAACTTATCACGTCCAGAGATCTTTGATCCCCAATGGTGCATGCAAACTTTCATGCATATCAGTCAAATGGTTGCAAAGTTATTAACATGCGAATGCTGAGTTTATTACACTTAGGGTTAAGGGATCACTTTGATGTTAAACCCAACATTTTTCACCTTAATAATTTTGCGACAGTTCAATAGTTTTGCATGCATAATCTATATGGATAGGTCTCATGACGTGACAAATTTCGCATGAATCTGTTGTGTGGTTTCTGAGATACAGAGTGTCAAAAATCCCTACATTTACATGTTTTTTTTTTGCTGTTTCTTTGACCACCTGTATCTCAGAAACTGTTTTAGATTGTGGTCTGAAATGTTAAGGGTAGAAACCATGACTGGGACATAAACATACCAGGATACACTATCTACAGGAGGGACAGGGAGGGTAAAAGAGGAGGAGGAGTGGCTCTCTACATAAGAGAAGAAATCAAAGCAACAGAACAAAAGGGTAAACAGGGAGGAGAAGAAGCACTGTGGGTCAATTTGGAGGCAGAGCAATGGCACCACAATCTGCACAGGGATTGTATACAGACCCCTCCTCTCAGGGAAGAAATGGACAAGAAAATGATAGAAAGTATACTTAGAATGGCAGATAAAGGGGAGGTATTGCTGATGGGTAATCTGAATATGCCAGATGTTAACTGGAGTGCAGTTGCAGCAGCCACTTCTAAGAGTGGGGTTATTCTAGATGCCCTACAGGGGGCATGCCTTAAACAACTAGTATTGGAACCCATTCAAGAGGGAGCAATCTTAGACCTGGTCCTCTCAAATGGAGATGAAGAGAGGATCACAGATGTAAGTGGGTAGCCATCTGGGAACTAGCGACCATCGAACAGTATGGTTCACAATAAACACAGCAATAAGTCAAGCCATACAAAGGCAAAGTACTGGACTTCAGGAGGCTGACTTTGCTAAAATGGGTGAGTGCCTAAGGAATGCACTAGCACATGGGCAGGAAGGAGGGGTTGAAGAACAATGGGGAATAATAAAAACTGCCATCACAGAGGTAACAAGCCTTTGTGTAAAGCAAATAAACAAAACAAAATGATGTAAGAAATCACTATGGTTCTCAAAGGAGGTGGCAGTGAAGATTCAAGAGAAAAAGAAAGCATTCAGAGAGTACAAGGAATCACAGAAGGAGCAGGACAGAGAATTGCATCAGTTAAAGCAAAAGGAAGCTGGGAAGGCAGTCAGAACAGCAAAGGCCAGACTGAGCAAAGATAGCCAACTCAGTTAAGAAGGGATAAAACCTTTTTAGGTACATCAGGGAGCGCGAAGGAAGGCTAAGGGAGGATAGTGAGGGCTTAATAAAGGGGGTGGGCAGAGGTGATGGTGAAAGGCAGAGATACTAAACAAATATTTTTGCTCAGTATTTACAAATGAAGAGAGGTACCTAAAACAAACAATAGAAACACTCTGGATACAGAGTTGATACGGCCCATTTGCAGAAGAAAGGGTTCTGAAAGAACTCTTAAAACTGAAGGTGGACAAAGCAATGGGGCCTGATGAGTTCATCCCAGAATTCTAAAAGAACTAAGGTGGAGAACTAGTGACACCACTGACTACCCTCTTTAACAAATCATGAGAGGATGGGGTGGTACCTGAGGACTGGAGGAAGGCAGATGTGATTCCCTTTCACAAAAGTGGGAGCAGGGCAAAAGCAGGAAACTACAGACCTGTTAGTTTACCCTCAGTGATAGGAAAAATGATGGAATCACTTCTGAAGGAAAATAATTGTCGAGTACCTAGAGGCCAGAAGGGCACAGGACCCAAGGCAGCATGGATTCACAGCAGGAAGGTCATGCCAGACGAATCTAATAGATTTCTTCGACTGGGTGACCAAAGTAGTAGATCAGGGAGGGGCTGTGGACATGGCCTACCTAGACTTTAGCAAGGCATTTGACTCAGTTCCACACAAAAGATTAATATACAAGTTAGCCAGCCTGGGAGTGGGTCCCAAGATGATAGCCTGGGTAAAGAATTGGCTGGAAAATAGGACACAGAGGTAATAGTAAATGGGTCCACTCTGAAGAAAGCGGGGTTACTAGTGGGGTGCACGAGGGTTCAGTATTAGGACGGTCCTCTTCAATGTCTTTGTAAGCGACATTGCAGAGGGACTGGAAGAAAAGTATGTCTCTTTACAGATGACACAAAGATCTGCAACAGAGTTGATGCACAAGGTGGGTGGAAAGGATGAGAAGGGACTTGGCAAGGTTAGAGGAATGGTCAAATGTATGGCAGCTTAGATTCAATGCTAAAAAGTGCAAGGTAATGCACCTGGGAAACAAAAACCCAGGGGAAGAGTACACAATGGGGGGTGAGATACTAACAACAACAAAAATGGAAAGGGACCTGGGGGTAGTCATATCAGATGACTGAAAGGTGGGCAAGCAATGTAGAGAGGGCAGTAAGGAGGGCTGGTGGGATACTGGGATGCATAGGGAGAGGCATCACCAGTAGAAAACAGGAAGTTGTTATCCCTCTGTACAGACAGCTGGTGAGACCCTTTCTGGAGTACTGCGTGCAGTTCTGGAGACCCAATCTCTGAAAGAACATAGACAAGATGGAAGCTGTCCAGAGGAGGGCAACTAAAATGGCGCAGGGTCTGCACTGGAAGACATATGAAAAGAGACTAAAGGATCTTAATATGTATAGCCTTGAGGAAAGGAGGGAGAGGGGGGACATGATAGAAACTTTCAAATATCTCAAGGGAATCAACAAAGTCCAAGAGGGTAGCATCTTTCAAAAAAAGAGGTGTGCAAGAACAAGGGGGCACAATTTGAAGATAAGGGGGCATCTCAGAGGTAATGAAAGGAAGTATTTTTTCACAGAGGGTTGTGGATGCATGGAATGGCCTTCCGGAGGAGGTTGTGGAGTCAAAAACAGTGGTTGAATTCAAGCATTCATGGGACAGCCATCAGGCAATTCTAGGGAGTGGGGGTAGAAAGAAGTAGGCTGCTGGTTAACTAGGATCTGCAGCTTATCCATTAGGTAGGGAAATTGGAAGACTGGGTGGGCCAAGCAGTCCTTATCTGCCATCAAATTCTATGTTTCTAGAAAGTCTTTGCCTCACATATGTGCCTTTTGAAGGTCTGTTGAAAAAATATTAATCCATTCAAACGTTATTAAAAATTTGAATTTCCTATGGGAAAAGTTAGATGTTCTGCATGAAAATAGATTTATTTTCACAGGAGCTACTGTGTTTTCACAGACAGGGTCATACAGTATTGCAGGGAGTCTAATATATTTATGCAGAGCTCTGCTGTGTCTGGCATCTTGTTTTTCAGTTAGCGAGAGAAAAAAAATAAAGAAAACATGTAAAAATGAATGGAATAGAAAGAAGAAACATCTGAACTTACCTAAATGGGACCCGTTTACCTACATTCTGATATTTGTTTTTAAAACTGTGGCTAGAAACACCTTTTCTGGGCACCCTAAATCCTGGGTACCGAGCTTAGCAAGAGGACCACTTCTGCCATGTTCTTTGTATAAGAACAGTAGGGTTTTCTTGACTTCTGCAGCACAGCTGGAACTCGTGCTGCCAGCTGCATGGTGAGTTGTATAGCAGCACTCCTCACTCCCCAATCACTGTCCCTTTTAGTTAATTAAATATATATTCCCTGGTGTCTAGTGGCACCCCCCCACCCTCCAATCAGCATCCCCTAGTCCCTACTTCATTTAGCTCTTATTTATATTTTATATAATAATCTGACACCGGGATGCCCTCCCGCCTCCCCTGCAGCCCATGGTTTTATACTGTGTAGCCAACATTGGGGGGGTCCAATCTCTGTATTGGCATTTTGAGCCCCCCAGCAGTGTGGGACACTGAGGAGCCCACCCCCAGTGCTACCAGATGGTTTCTTTAATGTACCTGAAATAAAAAAAGTCACCTGACTCCTTTTTTTCCTGAAACAAAGAAAATGGTCCCTCATCATCGCTGCAGACCCCCTCCACCATCCCAACCCTCCAACTGAGACCCACCTCCCACACCTCCCTTACCCTATACTTACCATCCGATGTACAATTCTGTCATCTTCTATGGACCAAGACACATCTGCACTCTTCAAAACCTAACCAGAAACTGAAGAATCAAGGTAAGTGTCATTTAATGTATTTCAAAGGCGTTTTGAACTTATTTCATAACTTTGACATTTTTAGGAATTTTTTCACCAAATTTTCAACATGGCCTTTTTGGAACCTCACCTAATGAACACTGGCACTGTTGTTTCATTAATCAGGCCCAGAAGGTGGTTTTGTGGTCACTGCGTGGAATCACCTTTCAGGACTGAATAATGAACTTTCACCACCAGTATTCATGAGGTGGGGGTCCCAAAAAGGCCATGGTTAAAACTGTGTGGAAAAATTCCTAAAAATTTCCAAATTATGAGCATTCATTGAACATTGTCTACGCACACCCATAACTTTGGTAATTTTTAATATTTTCAGTCCAAATTTTCACCATGGCCTTTTTGGAACCCCACCTCATGAACACTGGCACTGTCATTTCTTTAATCAGGCCCAGAAGGTGGTTTTGTGGTCATCACGTGAAATCACCTTTCAGGACCGAATAATGAACTTTCTTCACCAGTATTGATGAGGTGGGGTCCAAAAAAGGCCATGGTGAAAATTTAGTGAAAAAATTCCTAAAAATGTCTGAATTATGAGCATTCTTTGAAAATTACACCCATAACTTTGGTCATTTTCAATATTTTCAGTCCAAATCTTCGACATAGCCATTTGTTCACACCACCTCATGAACAGTACCACTGTCATTTTTCACATCTTGTCTAAAATGTGTTTTCACACCTGTGGCACAGAATAGCATTTTGGCATGGATTTGAAAATTTTCATCTAAGGAGTTTATGAGGTGGGGTCATAAGAAGACTATGTTCAAAATTTGAAGACAAAATATGGAAAAATGGCAAAGTGATGACCATTTGTTGCAATTTCACTATGCCGCTCGTAATTTTGGAAATTTTAAACATTTTGATCCTAGATTTTCAACATATCCATCTTATTACATGACCTCATGTGTGTCACAGCTGTCATTTTTAAAATCTTGCCCAAAATATGTTTTCGCACCTGTGGCATGAAATAGCATTGCAGTTGTACAGAATTATGTTTTGGCTGGGATTTGAAAATTTTCTCTTCCGGGTGCATGAGGTGGGGTAATTTATTTATTTATTACATTTTGTTAACTGGGTAAGCCCTCTGGGCCCTGAAGGTCCCTTTTTCAGGGGCGTCCCAGAGTTAGTTACATGTAGTTTTCACATACAGGCAGGTGATACAGTGTAGAACGTATCATACAGGATTACAAAGACAGTGTACAGTTTTCATGGAAGAGGACAGTGAGTACATCACATTACAGAATACAACAGTGGTGGCAGATAGATGCGGGGCACTAAATGTGTTAAGAACCCAACAAGAAATTCAGCATAGAATAGCGTGCCAGTTTAAATAGTCAGTAACCATTACCCTTAAAGGGGAGCAGTTTTGTATACCACAATTGACACAGTCAGTGGTGGCTACATTATAAGCAGTTATGTACAACACATTGACACATTCAGCGGTAGCTATATTACAGGGGTGAGGAAGGCTGGCCATTGAAACAGGATCAGGGACTAAGATTAAGGAGGTGAGTGCACAGTCCCTTCTGAAATGTGGCTGGGGAGGGTGCTTCCTGAAGGTGGCTAGGGAGATTATTCCATGACATAGGAGCTAGGTGGGAAAAGGATTTACTCCCAGCTACAGAACAGGCCATGGGGATTTCCAGTAGTTTTTTGCCTGAGGAATGGAGTGGTCAACTGGTCTGCTTAGGGGCAAGCAGTCCGAGTAGCTCTGCAGGAGGTTGGGTGTCGAGGAGCTTGTAGGTCCAGCTTAATAGGGGGTACTGGAGCCTGTTGTTCAGGGAGGGCCAGTTGAGTACTGCGAGGGCTTCACAGTGGTGGGTCCTTGGGTGGGATTTCATGGCAAAGCATGCGATTTTGTGGTATAAAGTCTGTAATCTACAGTGGCCCAGTTTTGCAATGCCTAGTAAGGTAGGGCAGTATAGGTTAAGGTTGGTAGAAGAATGCTTTGTGCAACTGACAATCTCATCTCTGGAATCATGTTGTGACTTAGGCAATAGAGGAGGCCCAGTTTTTGGTGGATGTTTTTTGCTACCAGATCCACGTGGGACTTCAGTGTGAGACCCTGATCTAGCATGAGGCCTAGATATTTTACAGATTGTACCACCTCAGTTTTGGAGCCAGATATGGTAGTAAGTGGGAGAAGATGGTCCTGGGAGGGACCCAGGGATTTTGGCCTGAACAGTAGCGCTTTAGTCTTATTGGGGTTGAGTACCAAGTGGTTGTCAACTAGCTAAGTCTCGGCCTTGGAGAAATCTGCTTGAAGCAGGGGTCCTAGGTTGGATGGGTGGGCCCCAGTTCTGTATATTACTGCATCATCAGCATACTGTACTATGGAGCTGCCCCCACAATGGCAATGGAGGTCATTGATGAATAGGGAGAACAACAGCAGACCTAAGATTGAGCCTTGTGGGTCCCCCTCAGTTAAAGGTAGGGGTTCGGAGGTGACCCTTCTCCACTTGACCTGTTGAGAGTGGTCAGTCATGTAATTACAGAACCAGTTCAGGGAGTGGTGGTGAAGTCCAAATTGGCTAATCATTGTTAACAGGAGTGGGTGATTTACCAGGTTGAAGGTCTTGGTTAGGTAATTGAAAACGGCCCCTGTGGGGGGTACCCTTGTCCAAGGCAGCTAGGACATTGGAGGTAAATCTAATAAGGGCAGTGTCAGTCCCATGCTTTTGATGAAAGCCATGTTGTGAGGGGGCCGGGAGCCTGTTGGCTTCCAGGTAGTCCCTTAGCTGGCAGTACACTAGCCACTCCTGGATCTTTGCCAGGTGGCATAGGATGGAGATGGGTCTGTAATGGCCTATCATTTCCCTAGCTCCACCCTTATGGATTGGGACTACATGGGCCTGTTTCCACATTTTTGGGACTGTTCCTTCCTGCAGCAATTGGTTTATGAGCAGAGCGATGGGTAGGGCAATGGCTGGTGCAGTGGCCTTAAGCAGCCTAGGGTCCAGTCCATCTGGTCCTGGAGATCCATTAGGTTTTAAGGATTGTAGGAGGGGTAGCACTTCTTTGGCATGCATGGTCCATAGGAGGAAGTGGGGGGTCAGCAGATCTTGGGATTCAGTGGCCAGGGGGCTCTGTGAGCAATATGGGGGGCTAGATCTGTATGCCCCCAGGTCAGTGAAAAAGAGTTTAAAGGCTGTGGTGGCCTCCCCTCCATCAGTGAGGTAATAAGATGGCTATGCTGATAATTTAGTCAGTGTTGTCCTAAATAGAAGCACAGGGCCCAGAGGTCCATGTGCTTCCACAGCTACATACTGTACATACAGTATACGCACCTATGGAGGGATGGAAACACAGGGCCTAGAGGGCCCTGTGACTACAGACAAAAATGGGTATGATTATACTATCTGAAAAAGTAAGGAAATTAATTGAAAAACTTTGTTAATGCATCAGTTATGGTACCAGTGACAAAGTAGGAAATGTGGAGGTTTCCAACCTACCTCACCCCCTCACCTGCACACCAACAGATGCAGTGTGTGTTTTGGGAAAGTCATCCCTAACTCACCCCATTCTCCTATGCTGTACCCATCTCAGCTTATTTAGTTGTGGAATGGGGTGAGCATTAAGGCTGACAACCCCAAGGCACACCCCCAACACCTGTTGGTGCATACAGGTTGGGGGTAGGTGTTAGGTTTGGAAACCCTAACATCACATTTCCCTACTTTTGTCACTGATGTCCTAATTGATGCATTAACAGAGTTTTTTGCATACCTCCCTAGATAGATAGATAGATAGATAGATAGATAGATAGATGAGATAGATAGATAGATAGATAGATAGATAGATATTATGGGGCATGGTCACGCCCTTATAGTTAGGGTTGAGTAGGCACTTTAATGTTAAACCTCAATTTTTGAGCGTTAATAACTTTGTAACTGTTCAACAGATTTGCACAAAATTTGGAATGCACGGTCTGGTCTGGTAGCTCTCTTGATTTACTAAGTTGTGTTTCAGCTGGACTTACAGTTTCTGCACTGCAAAATGATAAAAAACACGTTTTTCAACCCTTTTGACACATTTTTTGTCCATGGCACTGCAACCACATCGTTTGGTCTTTTGGTCTGAAATACAAAATGTAGAAAGAGTTTGGGTCAAGGAACAATCCAGCATTGGTTTGGTAAAAAAAAATATTAATCTGTTCCAAAGTTACTAAATTTAAAATTTTCAGGTTCTGAGCATGTTCAGTTCACTCTAAGATGTATGTGTATATTTGTCGAACTAGGACTGGTCCCACAGCCAAGGATTTTGTCAGCTCGCTGACTAGGATTTTAAAAAATCCTAGTCCATCAGAAAAATTCCTTGTCCTCAAGCTGCCATCTTGTTTTCAATTTTTCCCCCAAACAAAATGTTGTAGCTTTCTCCACAGGTGACTTTTGGGCCAAATGAGGCATGGGTTTTGTTCAGGGTGATGGCCTCTACAAAGCCATGCCTTTGTTTTGGCTCATTTTGGTCAAAAAATAGCTTTTTAAAATTATATTCTTTGACCATGACTCGCTAACAATCCTAGTAAGCAAGCTGTCAAAATCCTAGTCCGTGAGACAATCCTCTTTTGCAAACCTACAAAATCCTTGTCCATCACTTTGTGACCAGATGGCCCTTCACATAGACCAGGATTAAGCTGATGGACTAGGATTTTGCTACCTCGCAAAAGAGGATCTGCTGAAGGACTAGGATTTTGTCAGCTCACAGACCAGGATTGGTTTTTTGAATCCTCTTTCATCACTTGACAAAATCGCAGTCCATGAGCTGTCAGAATCCTAGTCCACCAGCCAATCCTCTATAGCGAGGTAGAAAAATCCTTGACCATCACTTAGGGACCAAATGGACAAAATCTGTCTGTCAAGGATTTCTCACTGATGGCAATTTTGCCACCTCGCAGATGGGGATTGATCTGACAGCTGGGGATTGTGCTACCTCACAGACTAGGAATTTTTAAAGATGTAAAAAGTTTACCATTGCATTGCTAATCAATGGTTTGGTCTTTTTACTTGCAATTTCAGAAAATTGATGGGATGCCCTACAGGTGTGAATTATGTTGTTTAGTGGTTCCATAGATATGCCATCACGAAGCTGAAAATTTTCCCATAGGATAACATTGCAGTGCCCGTCATGCCTTTTGGCACCCGTACCTGGAAAACGGTTCAAGATTCTGAGTTTTCATCACAAAAATTCTTAGTCCTCCTGTAGGGGGAACTAAGTACAGAAGTAGGTTTGAAAGCCATGAATACCATGAATTTTGAAATTTTTTGCTACCTTGTATGGTTACTGAGATATTTGGAAAATAGTATTCCAATTGCTCATTTTCAGGTCCCGTGGGCCAGTAGTACACCCTCAAAGGTAGCACCCACAGTGCTTTTCAGTGCCCATGTCTCATAAACAATGTGCGATACAGATTCAGCCAATGTATGTTGCGTGAAGTGCTCATTGTCATGATTACAATGACATTTGAATTTTTATTCTAGCTGCTACAGTTCCTGAGATATCGGCAATTTAGTGTTACATGGGTCCCTTGCCCTATAGGGTTGCTGTATGGCTCTGTAGCTATGTGTAAGTGAGAGTGCAGGGCCCAGAGGGCCCATGTTACCACAGATGCATGTCATTATGCACAAATGGGCAGCTTGGTGGGGCCACACGCTCCCACCAACACATGCTATTTACTTCTTTATTACACTTTTCAAAACATAAGGAAATTCATTGCAAAAAAATTCATTTAATGCATCGGTTAGGGTTAGAGTGACAAAAGTGAGGAAATGAGATGTTAGGGTTGAGCCCCTAACTCCCCATGACCCCACCCCTCCTCTCATCCTCTACAGACTGACAGACACCGAGGTGTGCCATGGTGCCATGAGGTCAACTCCACCCCATTCTCTCCTTTACTGCAGCATCTCAACCTGTTTGACATGTGAATGGGGTGAGAGTTGGGCCTCATGACCCATGGCACACCCCTGCCTGTCGGTCTGTAGAGGATGGGGGTGGGGGTTAGGGGCTCAACTCCAATGTCTCATTTCCTCACTTTCATTGCTTTAACCTAACTGATGCATTAAATTAAGTTGTTTGCAATGAATAAAGATATATATATATATATATATATATATATATATATATATATACATATACATATATATATATATATATATATATATATACACACACACACACACACACACACACACACACATATATATATATATATTACACAGGCACAGTAGTGTCAGTATAGTTAGGTTTACCTTAGCCACTTCTATGTAAAACCCAAAATTGTGCACTTTAATAACTTTGCAAACATATGACTGATGTGCTGAAAGCTTTTCATGTGCTGTCTGGTATGATAGATCTCTGGATGTGGCAAGTTTCATTCTGATCAGAGTTGCCAAAAAATGCAAACTTCACCATTTAGGTGCAAATTCTTTGCTTGCCTATAAATCCTAAACAGTTTGGGGGTCTGGTCTGAAATTGCTAGGGTATATGTGGTCTGTGTCACTGATGTTCCTTTTGAAGGTTTGGTAAAAAAATACTAATCCGTTCAAAAGTTATTAAACTTTAATGTTTCCCATTCTAGTCTATGGGAAAAATTAGACTGATGTGAAAACAGTTTCTGCTGCTGCAAAAGTACTTTCTACTGCCTCAAATGGTATCAGTAGTGTCGTGCTACTGCCATCTAGTGGTTGGGAAAAATGCTATGATTCAGAAAATGCTGCTCCTTGGTAAACACCAACAGTTGTGTTTACCTAATCGGAGCCTGAGGAACATGACCCTGGCATTGCATTTCAAAAATAATGCTTGGAAATATGTTTATTGAATTTGGCATTTAGTAGTGTACCAACTTGAGGCACTATTTTTGCAAAATTACCACAAATTGTCGCAGTTTGTCGTGCAACCAATGGCACTGTTGCATAAAAACTGCCACAATTTGCAGCACTACTTCAATTTAAAAAAAAACATTGGCCCCTGTAAGAAACCCAAAAACTTTTCTGGACACATTTTGGGCCAAATAATTACAGAATCGTGTTACTCAGGCCCTGTTTAGGTAAACACCTGTTGGTGTTTACCTAATAAAAGGAGGTTTTCTCCTTTTACTGCCTCCAAGGGGGCCAAGGCATGTTTTAATAAAAAAATGTTTTTGCTGACATCGGAGTGCCCAATCCCCATGTTGGCACCAACACACACCCCACCACCAGTGTGGAACACTGGGGAGCCCACACCTAGTGTCCCCAGCTATGTCCTACCCCCCTTTACTGTGGAACATTGGGGAGCCCACCCCAGTGTTCCAAAATACTGTTTTATATTTTTTTTACATGCTTTATCCAACATAGGGGTGCCCAACCCCTAAGTCAGCACTACAACCCCTCCCTTGACAATGTGGGATACTGGGCAGCCCACTCCCAGTGTCCCCCATTATGTCACCCTTACCAGTACTGTGACACTGGGGAGCCCACCCCCAGTGTCCCAAAATATTGGTGAAATATGTACCTGTTAAGAAAGAAAACAGTCCCTCAACTTTTTCCTTTTTTTTAAAGCCTGAAAAAAAGAAAATGGTCCCTCATTATCTCTCCCATCTCCCTCCCCATCCTGACCCTCTCACTGAGAAAGCCATCATCCCACACCCCCCCATGCCCAATACTTACCACCAGAGATCTTCAGCTGTCATCTTCTGTGGACTGGGACATGCCTGCACTCTTCAAAGCTGAACCACAAACTGAAGTTTCACGGTAAGTGCTGTATAATGGCTGTCAATGGCATTTTGAACTAATGTTGATATCTCAGTCATGTAATGTATTTTTTTCACTAAATTTTCAAAATGGGCTTCTTGGGACCCCGTCTCATGAACACTGTCACTGTCATTTTGTTAATCGGACTTATAAGGTGATTTCATGGTCACTGTGTGAAATCACCTTTCGGGACAAAGTAATGAACTGACAGTGCTAGTGTTCATAATGTGGGTTCCCAAAAAGCCCATGTTGAAAATTTGGTGCAAAAATACCAAACACTCGAGTTATGAGCAATCAGTGACATTTTTCTATGTATGCTCGTAACTTCAGCAATTTTTAATATTTTCACTCCAAATTTTTAACATAGCCATTTTTTCACACCACCTCATAAACAGTACAGCTGCATTTTTTACATCCTGCCCAAAACATGTTTTTGCACCTGTGACACAGAAGAGCATATTAGCTGTGTGAAATCACCTTTTGGGATGATTAATGAAATGACAATGTCAGTGTTCATGAGGAGGTGTCCCAAAAAGGGCACATTAAAAATTTGGTGCAAAAATTCCAAAAAATGCCCACGTTACATGTGCCCATTGAACTTATTCTTCGCACGTGCATAACTTTGATACTTTTCAATTTTTTGACACCAAACTTTCATCGCAGCCATTTTTCACACCATCTCAAGAACAGTACAGCTGTCATTTTTCACATACTGCCCAAAATGTGTTTTAGCACCTGGGGTGCAGAATGGCATTGCAGTTGCACATAATTATGTTTTGCCTTGCATTTCACAATTTCTCTGTACTGGGGTAAATGAGGTGGGGTAATAAGATGGCTATGCTGACAATTTAGTCACAGTTGTTTGACATGTGGAAGTGCAGGGCCCACACCTACATACCTATGTGCATCTGTGGAGGGATTGGAGCGCAGGGTCTGAAAGACCCTGCACTCCCTCAATAAAATAAGGACACCATTATACTATCTCAAGAAGTAAGGAAATTCATTGCAAAAAACTCCATTAATGCATCAGTTAGAGTTCCTATTAGAGTAACAAAAGTATGGAAATTTGGAGTTAGAGTTCCCAACTCTGCAACCCCACCCACCCCACCCTCACACACCAACAGGCATTGGGGTGTGCCTTGGGGTCATTTGGCCTAACTCTCACCCCATTCTCCTATATTGTACCATCTAATTAATTTATTTGAGATTGTCCGAATAGTTTGATGTGTAGAATCATGTATCAATGGTACTCTCCTTGATTTCCTATAAGTATCTAATAATACTCCTTTTAAATGCATTTTACTTTCTGAGTACCATATATAATTTCTTCCAGTAGGTGGTTTTTATTGGGTAGGACTGCCCATTCCCATGTAAGTTTGAGCTGATGGCTTTTATTATAAGTTTCTAAGTCAGACCAGCAGTACCCCCCCCCCCCCATTTCTCCTGGATATGACTAGTTGTTTCAGAGCTATTCATGGCTTCCCACAACTCCATAAGAATTTTGTAAATATTATTTTTAGGTCTGCAAACCAAGAGCTTGAGGAGAACTAATCACTGTTTGAAGTATGACTATAAAATGAGGGCACTACCATTGTTTTGATTTGTTCCCAAAAAGATAGAGATAATTTCTGCCAATTATCTAGTAGGTTTTTAATTTTGTCTTTGACATTATCTTAATTAATTTTTATGGTATTAGTTTGCTTATTTGTAAGAATAATGCCTAACTATTTTATAACCAAACTTATTGCAAAATGATCTTTAATGTCAGGGTCCAGGACATAATTTGTGTTGTTTATATCTATAATGATTGAGTTATGTTTATTCAAGGAATATCCAGAGAGTTTTGCATAGTTCTCTACTTCATTCAGAAAATGGCATAATGTTATATTAACATTCTTCAAGATCAGCAAAACATCATCAGTAAAAGCATTACTTGGTAATTTGGTGTTTTGTAGACAGAAACAGGTAGATGCCCATCGTGACTGTCTCCCACTAGTGTGGATCACAGTGTACCTAGTATCCCATAAACTTGCACAATTCTTTTTTAAACAACTCAAAACTAATAATATTCACTAGATGTTGTGATAATTTATTCCATTTTAGTGGAACTCTAACTACAAAGTAATTGTCCCTTTTCTCTGCATGTGATCACGGGATCTTGAATTCTTTATGAGAGCTTAAATCCTGGAGTTGTGTAAAAGGAGTGACACCACAAGCTTTTTTTAAGTCATTATTGTGAATTATTTTGAAGAATCTGAGTAAATCTCACTCCTAGATATTCTGGCCTCCAGCGACATCAGATTTAGTTCTTCCAGTCTCTCCCCATAGGAGAGTTGTTTCAGCCTTAGTATAAGTTTGGTAGTTCTTCTCTGAACTCCCTGCAATAGCATTAGGTCCTGTTTCAGGTGAGGAGACCAGAATGGTGACCCATAATCTAACAGTGGTCGAACGTAGATTCTGTAGAGACTCATGATACATCATTTGTCTCTAGCAATAAATGACTTTTTTATGATGTTTATATATTTGTTAGCCAAGAGTGTTGCTTCTGTGTCTACAAATGCATACTTAGATTGTAGTCAATTATTATTCCAAGGTCTTTCTCGGTGCTTACTATTGGTAGGGCTTTATTGTCTATAAAATATGGTCTCATTTAATTATTTCATCCCAAATGCAGTACTGTACATTTTTCAAAGTTTAGAAACATTTTGTTTATTTTTGTCCATTTAACAATTTTTAATATGTGGTTTACCAAGGACTGGTGTTGTATGTCAGAGGTGACCTCTCCTGTTATTTCAATATCATCTGCTAACTTTATTGTTTTACTAATTAATCCTACATGTAGGTCATGAATAAAACTACTAAACAAGTATGGTCCCAGCAAAGTGCCCTGTGGTACCCCACTAGTTACTGCTCCTGTGGATGAGGTTTTGCTTTGGATTCTATTCTTTGACTCCTGTTGTTTAGTCATGCATTTATCCAATTAAGATAGGTGCTAAAACCCATAGATGTTAGTTTCTGCAGACGTTCCAAGTGGGGGACAGCATCAAATGCTTTCCTAAAATCAAGGTGTACAATGTCATATGGCTTACCAGCATCCAAGCAAGCACTCACAAATTTGCAGAAAGCAATTAAATTTGTAGCACAGGACCTGCCCCTGCTAAACCCATGCTGAGTATTATCCTGAATGCCTAGGGCAGTGGCTTCCTCCTTGAATCTTGTCTTGATTATTTTTTCCATTACTTTGCTTGGTGCCACTGTAAGGCTTATAGGCCTATAATTTTCCGGGTTAACTCTGCTACCTTTTTTGTGAATTGGGGTTATAAGTGCCTGTTTCCATTCACTGGGTACTATACCAAGCTTTAGGGATTTATTGAATAAAATGTGAAATGGTTTTGTTAAACTTTTAGCCATATTTTTTAAGTAATGAGGGTGGATACCATCAATCCCTCCTGAAGAGTGTAGTTTTAGTGACTTAAGTCCCATTAATATTTCATTGGTTGTGAAGTCCTTTATCTGAGTTTTGATGCTGGGTAGTGGGTTTACACATTTCTCTTTATCAATAAAAACTGTAGTAAAATAGTTGCTGAATATGTTGGCAATCTCAGTTGGGTCACTAATGTTTGTGCCATTAACTTTTAGTGATCCAACTGAGTTATTGTCTTTGTTCATATTGTTGATATAAGGAAAAAAACATATTTTGATTTCCTTTATTGTTAGCTATTTTGAATTCAAGGTTAGATTTTTCTTGTTTGATTAGCTGTTTTTTTTAGCTATTTTTTGTAACTGGAATAAGCTTCCTCATTCTTTTTATTTTTGTAGTACCTATTTTTTTTTCTTCTTTCTTATTTGTTTTTTTTAACCTATTGGTCATCCATAAGGGGGTTTTGCCTTTATTGTTTGATAATACTTTATTGGTACTAAACCAGTCCTCAGTTGTTTTTATTATGTTTTTTATGGTGTTTCAACACTCTTCTACACTTAGGCTATTAAGTATATTTTCACAATTTATAGAATCAAGGAGATTTTGTATTTGTGTATAATTTGCTTTGTGATCATGTTTTATACATAGTTTATTAGTTTGAGATAATATATTGTACGCATAGGTGAAAGTCATCATGAGATGATCACTACTACCAAGGTGCTCCTTTGTTACTGCTTCCGATATACCTGAGTTGATATTAGTTATTACCAAATCCCAAATGTTATGTCCTCTATTTGGAATTGTGACTATTTATTCAGATCCTGCAGCTGACAGAGAGTTTAAGACGATCTGTTCTCGTTTATATTATATCCCATTTACTGCTATTCCCTAAGTCTCCTGGTTCTGTCTAATATGGTTTAAAAGGGGTTCCAAGCATAGCACATACAGACCTGGAGACAGCGGACATCCTTGTATAACTCCATTTAACATTTGAATGGACTCTTTCAAATAGGAATTGGTCATAAATCTAACAGTAGTATTCTCATACATCGTTTCAATCAGACTCGATAGTTTTAGAGGTAACCCCCATCCTTTCAAGCATTCTGTCATAAATGCTCTGTCCAGTACATGAAACGCTTTTGTGACATCAATTGTCAGCACATGATAGGGCTCCTGTCTCCTTGTTGCTAAATATAATAATGATTGCATCCTTTTTGTTGGTTGAAATATAGTTCTACCCTGGATGAAGCCAAACTGATCCTGATGGATGGTCTCAAGCAAAGTTATTTAAATTCTATTACCTATTAGTTTGGCTATGATCTTACAGTCAGTGTTTAAAAGAGCTATTGGTTGATAACTATCTACTTTATTTGGATCCTTGCCTTCCTTCAACAGTGGAATTATTTTGGCTTCATCTATTGACTTAGGAATATGTTGAAGGCCATCCAATAGTTCTTTTATCATTAGGTCCATCCAAAGTATTAATAGATCAGAAAAAATCAGATAAAAAGCAGATGCAAACCTATCTAGATTGGGGCTCTCATTTTTTTTTTGTTTGTTTTTTTTGTTTTTTTTTTTTTGGCATAGACTTAATAACATCTCTAATCTCTGTTTTAGAGATGTCATGGTCAGAGCAAATTAATTTAGGTAAACTAGCATTGTTGACATAATGATGTAAGTTCTGGGGGGTAGGTAACTGTCTTTAGTAAATGGCTTCAAAGTGATCCAATACCACTTTACCCATTTCCCTCTCCTGGGTGACCCTATTACTTTCTTTATCTTCCAGAAAAATAATTATATTTTGTTCCTTTTGTTTGTTTGTTTGTTTCAGTAATGATGCTAATAATCTTCCCAATGTACCTCCTTGTAGATATTTTGCTTTCCTAATTTTTTTAAGAGGCAACTTCCACATTATTGAACTCTATTTTTGTAACCTAAGGGCATCCCATTCTTGTTGATACATCTTTAAGTATTTTCCTACTAATTGGTCCAGTTCTTTCTACCATTTATTTATATTTTCTTCTTTTAGTTTCATTAGTTTCATTATATAGGTTTCATGTGAAATTACTATACCCCATTACAGTTTTAAAGCAGTCCCATAACTTTGTTACCAAGGTGCTTCTGTCATAGTTGTAAAACCAAAATTCATTAATGGTATTTCTAATCTCTCTACTAAATTTCTCACCCTTTAATAACTCATTATTAAATCTTCAAAATATTTGGTAGGTTTTCTTGTTATTCTTTAATATAAAGTCAATTTGAATTAGAGCATGATCTGACAATAGTAGAGTATTAATTTGGGGATTTATAAAGTTGGTTGATAATTTTAATATAAAAAATATAGTCTATACAGGTAAATATCTGGTTCTTTTATCAAAATGCATATAATCTCTGGGAACTCAGAATGTTTGCCTCCATGGATCAATTAGGTCAAGGCTTTGGAAAAAATTTCTTAGGAGGTTAGCCTGATATGTATTTATTTGCTTCATCTTTGAAGATTCATCAACCTTGGGGTTTACCATTGCATTGAAGTCACCTTGTAAAATTATATATTTGCATTAATTAGGACAAAACTTTCAGTAATTTTGGCTAAAAATTCAGAATAGCCTGAAAAGGGCACATATATTGATCATATCATTAGGTCTTGGTTCTTAAATGTACTTATTTAATAGCCTTTGGTGTCTGAGTATGCATCTATAAATTTACAATTAGCAAATTCCCTTAAAATTATTGCTACACCTGAACTCTTCCTAGTTCCCTCTGAGCTGTATGTATGTGAGATCCAATTTCTTTTTAGTTTCATTATTTCAGTTTTATCTAGATGTGTTTCTTGTAAACATATATATTCTGGTTTAGTTTTATTTATATCATTCAAAAACCTAGATATTTTAGTCAGGGAATGAATGGCATTAAAATTAAAGGAGACAGATCTAAAATTGTTGTTAACCATCTGGATAGGTCTTGTATCTTAATAAACTAATTCCATCCTTGTTGAACTTATAAAAGATAACATAGAAGAAAATAAGCCTAATCCGACCCATAATGGGCCTCTCTCCTTCCCCTTCTTTTAAAGATTTGAAAATTAAATAATCAATTTTCCCTAATACCTCCTGAAGTCAAAAGTAAGTAGGCAACTAAATTTAAAATTGTGCTGCGCACCTAGACAGCCAAAAATACTTGTTTACTATTATTCAACCCCCCCATCACTGACTACATGAATCTAAGAACTAAACCTTGTACAGAAAGTTCAATGTTACCTTAACCTGTGTCTCCATGACCTTACTTTACATTCAATTATCCTTGAAACAAATTAGGAATTTTAGATCTTTCTCAGCTTCTTCCATGGTTCCATAAACATAATGAATTCCATTGATCACCACTTTCTTTTTTGCCAGAAAGATCATTGTTGCCTTATAATTATTTGGCCATAATTTCTTTCTTAAAAAAATAAAACTTTCCTTTCCTGTACCAGTTCCTGTGGGAAGTCATTGTACAGAGAAATGGTGTCCCCCATCAATGAGATCCTCTTTTTTTTATAAACTGATGCCATTAGTTTTTCCTTGTCTTCTGTTAAAAAAATTACAATAATGGGTCTTGGAGGTGCCTGTATGTTTGAGTTTGACCTAAATTTTCTACGGATATTATCAACTTCTACAGATATATTCCCAGGGTCTGTTTCTAGAAATTCAGCCATTACTTGATTTAGCATCTCTCTCTTAAGGATCTATTGTTATCCCAAGATTCTGGAAAGCCAAGAATCCTGATAATCTTTTTTCTAGGGTGTGTTTCAAAATCCAGTAACTTTGCTTTAAAATCTTTGTTGGATTGATCCAGGGAATTAACTTGTCTTTTAAGGGTGAGAATTTTGTCTTCCAAGTTTGATATTTCTTTGCTGAGCCTGCTTCAGCTCTGATTTTAGCCTTTAGTTTTTAGTGTCAGTGGCTCAGCAGGTAGCACACTCACCCTCTGAGGCCAGAACACTGGAAGGCTGTGGGTTCTAGCCCCACACTGGGAACTTAGGATAAATCCCAATACTGATACTGTAGTGCATCATGAGGGAAGTGTTGCACTTCTGAGGTGCCATCTTTTGGATGAGACATTAAACCAAGGTCCTGTCTGCCTGTTGTGGTGGTTGTTCAGTTGCAAATTAACGATCCTGTGGCACTTCTCAAAAAAAGCAGGGGAATTTCCCCAGTGTCCTCGCCAAATTTTCCTTCATTCACTAAAATGCCACCAACAGCTTAATTGGTTCTGTATTTCAGTTTGCACCTGTATCTTCTCCCTCTACCCAGAAACAAGGCTGAAAATAGGCAGATAGCCTAGTCCTCCTTTCCAAGTCAACAAAAACTAAATAAATAATTTATTTAATACTGCTGACAAATATATCTCCAAATCCTGTCTTCTTCAATCCTTTAAACAAGTAACCACACTTCACCCTATTGAATGCCTTCTCTGCATCATGTGAAAGATTCAGAGAATCACCATTCTTTCTAATAGATATCAGTAAAAGTATTTCTTACAGTACTGAACCAGCATGTAATATAAGTGTGGCCTGGAAGAAAAATATATATGGTATGAGTCCATTCACCACAAATTAAGCAATGACCCAGTTGTACTACAGATTGACTCTGACTCACCAATATTGTTAAAATTCTATTTTGTTGGTTTAAGGAATCCTATAATCTCCTCACAGTTTAACCACCAGTGTTTCATGGTCACATACCACTTCTTCAGGGTAAACTGAAGGTTGTACTTCCATAACAGAAATAATATTCGATAAGCATATTTACAAAGGTAATCAGTAGTGAGACTGGTCCTGTCTCATTACTATGTTATTATCAAACAACAGGAAAACATTGCTGGGCCCTACCTTATTCATTTATAAAAGGATTTCCTATGCTTAGTGCATGTTCTAGACATTCCATCCACTGCCTGTTAATATACAAATTGTGTATGTCAAGCTGTGAAAGTTTTTTATTTTTTTATTTTAGTTGTTTAACCAGGAGTAGTGCACTAAGCTGAAAGCTTTTTTACAGGAGCAACCTGGGAGCACATGAAAGTTAAGTGACTTGCTCATGGTCACACAGTATGCAAGTAGGGGCCGTGGGATTCAAACTCAGGTCTGGTCTGCTGGATGTCACCAGATTTGCAGCTCAAAGCCTTAAACCACTGTGTTACACCGCCTCCAGTTTAGACCTGTGATACTTAATGTTACAGTAGTAGCCACAGACATTGCCAGCTATATCCAGATATTTCAGAAAATTTCTAGAGAGTTTCTCTCTGCTGCCCCTACTGTGGAAATGCAGAAAGCAGGAGATTTCTCTAGAAATATCACAGAATTTTCAGGAAATAGCTGGCAATGTCTGTGGCTACTACTGTAACCTATAATGACACTGTATAATCGGGATCCTGTATTAGCATACTGTCCATAAGGCTCTCAAAAAATGTTTTGCAGTCTATTTACTAAATCTATAAAAATATATAGAAAGAAGCATTTATTTTATTTGAGAATTTTGCTGTTAAACAGGTTCCTTATATTGTAGCTATAACACTCTGTGATTTACAAAATAGTACTAACATTGATTTTTTTTTAAATGAATATTAAAGATGCTGTTGTAATCTTGTATATTATTATTTATATGTTATGCCTTTTCTTTCTGCAGTTGGGATGCTATTTTCCTGATTTGTCAGCTTGGCCACAGCTGTGCCATTGTTTGTAGGATTAAACATTCTGTTTGTTTATTCATTATGGTATTGTATTCAGTTTTCAATGTTGTCAGTTTCTTATAAACTGTACTTAGTCTTATGTGTACATGTTTCAGTTCTGCCAGTTTGATCTCCAGTTCTAGATTTTTAATTTTCATTGTGCATTCATTTTACAGCTGCATGGTGTTGTCACCATGGTGACGTATTACTATGAGTAGGAGAAAGCACTGTGAAAGCACATGACAGGATTGTAAGACTGTGGTCTTCCACTGAATAGTTTGGTTTGGACATGACTCACATTACTCCACAGTTCTCTCCATTTACTACAGTGGTGTGTGTGTGTCTGCACCCCTGCCTGCAGTAGACAGCACTATTTCAAGAGCCCCTTTAATAATTGTGCCTGTTAAAAGAGCTTAAGGTAGTAACTGCTGTGATTTCTATTGAAACATCTTAAGGGCATTAACAAGGTGAAAGAGTCTAACATGTTTCCATATAAGAAAAATAGCAGGACAAGAAGACACAGCATAAGATTAGAGGGAGGCTGATTAAGGGATAATGTGAGGAAGTTCTTTTTCACAGAAAGGGTGGTGGATGCATGGAATGGCCTACCTCAGGATGTGGTGGATATGAATACAGTGCAGGGCTTCAAACAGGCATGGGGTAGGCATAAGGGAGCAATACAGATGAGTATGAATAGATAGGTCATTGACAGAGTAAAGGCCTATGGCACATTTAAAAGGTAGAACAAATGGGCAGACTGGATGGGCCTTGCTGTCCTTATCTGCCATCAATTTCTATGTTTCTATGTTTCTAAACATGTTCATTATAATAAGGGTATCTAAGATAACTAGCTTTGGAACAGCTAACTTCCATAAACAATGAAAAGATTATTTTCTTTCCATGTCACATCAGCTGTACTCTGTCCTGCATGCCATTGTTCAGCACTCCAGCCTCTGCTTCAGCCAGATTCAGCATTACAAGATTTTGTCTTTAAAAAGCATGCTCCTATTATATGCCTATAATTCTGTTATTGCTATATATTTACCTGATTCTGTGGTATATATGTGTTGATTTCCTGCAAAATATGTCTTTAAAACAATATATTTATATTGATTACACAGTTAATAAAGCTGTGTGCCTTTTCTAGGTGGCTTTGAGTTTCATTGTTTCCACCCCACCCCACACCTGCTCTCAGGTTACCTTGCAACACATTTGAGTTTTAACCCTTGACTATCCTGGTAGTTTATCTTCAGCCTTCTTGTGTGTTTTTACATAAATACACAGTAGTTGACATTTTATTTTAGCTGTCTGTTCTTTAGTGCATTTTCCTGTTCAGCCCCATAAAAGCACTGTGATTTTATAGAGTTTTTTTTTCAATTCCTCACCTCTCTCATTGTATTATGCTGTCCAGTGTCCACCTCCACATTTACATTTTTTATTTCTATTTGATCAAGCTTCACAGCATGTGAGGCAAGCTAGGAGGAAGGTGCACAGCTGTATATTTATAGTGCAATGTACAGCATTTATCTCCTTATTTGTCTCATTTCAGTAACATGTTTTGTGTATATGCAGCAGTCTGTATATTGAAGGCACAACAATCATCAAACAGTTCACTGCCCCTCTGTGCATGCAGAGGTCCTGGAAAAGCTTGTAAGGGACTCTGGGTCCATCATGTCCAACCCCTCATTGTAACACGGTAATTTAAGGTCATCAGGGACTCTAGGTCCATCATGTCCAACCCCTTATTGTAACATAGTAATTTAGTATTGTAAGGGACTCTAGGTCCATCATGTCCAACCCCTCACTGTAACAAAGTAATTTAATATTGTAAGGGGCTCTAGGTCCTTAATATCCAATCCCTCACTGTTTAACAAGAGGTATTGTAAACAATGGGGCCTGACAGGATTCACCCCAGAATTCTAAAAGAACTAAGGGGAGAACTAGTGACACCACTGACTACCTTTTTAACAAATCATGGGAGGATGGTGTGGTGCATGAGGACTGGAGGAGGGTGGATGTGATTTCCCTTCACAAAAGTGGGAGCAAGGAAGAGGCAGAAAACTACAGACCTGTTAGTTTGACCTCAGTGGTAGGGAAGATGATGGAATCACTTCTGAAAGAAAGAATTATTGAGTACCTAGAGGCCAGCGGGGCACAGGATCAAAGATAACATGGATTCACAGTGGGAAGGTCATGTCAGATGAATCTAATAGATTTCTTTGACTGGGTGACCAAAGTGGTAGACCAGGGAGGGGCTGTGGATGTGGCCTACCTAGACTTTAGCAATGCATTTGACACAGTCTCACACAAAAGATTAGTAAACAAGTTAGACAGCCTGGGAGTGGGTCCCAGGGTGGTAACCTGAGTAAAACACTGGCTGGACAACAGGACTCAGAGGGTAATAGTAAATGGAGTCCACTCCAAAGAAATGGGAGTTACTAGTGGGGAACTGCAGGGTTAATTACTGGGACCAGTCCTATTTAATGTCTTTATAGGCAACATTGTGTAGGGACTGGAAGGAAAAGTATGCCTCTTTGCAGACGACACAAAGATATGCAACAGGGTTGATACACAAGTGGGGTTGAAAGGATGAGAAGGGACTTGGCAAGGTTGGAGGAGTGGTCAAGAGTATGGCAGCTTAGATTCAATGCAAAGAAGTGCAAAGTAATGCACCTAGGAAACAAAAACCAAGGAGCAGAGTACACAGTGGGGGGAGGTACTAACAACAACAAAAATGGAAAGGGATCAGATGGTAGTCATCTCAGATGACCTAAAGGTAGGCAAGCAATGTGAAAAGGCAGTAAGGAAGGCTGGGGGGATACTGGGATGCATAGGGTGAGGCATCACCAGTAGAAAACAGGAAGTTGTTATCCCTCTGCACAGACAGTTGGTGAGACCCCATCTAGAGTATTGTGTGCAGTTCTGGGACCCCATCTCCACACAGACATAGACAGGGTGGAGGCAGTCCAGAGGAGGGCAACTAAAATGGTGCAGGATCTGCACCAGAAGCCATACGAAGAGAGACTGAATAAGAGTAATATGTATATCCTCATGGAAAGGAGGGAGAGGGGGGACATGATAGAAACTTCCAAGTACCTCAAGGGAATCAACAGTCCAAGAGGGTAGCATCTTTCAGAAAAAGAGATGTGCAAGAACAAGGGGGTACAATTTCAAGATAGAGGAAGGATGGCTATGGGGCAATGGGAGGAAGTATTTTTCATGGAGAGGGTGGTGACCACATGGAACAGCTTTCCAGAGGGGGTCATGGGGTCAAAAAACAGTAGGAGAATTCAAGAATGCATGGGACATACATAAAGCAATTCTAGAGAGGGGCAGGAAGAAGTAGGCTGTTGGTTAACTAGGATCTGCAGCTTATCCAATAGGTAGGGAAATGAGCAGACTAGGTGGGCCAAGCTGTCCTTATCTGCCATCAAAGTCTATGTTTCTATGTTGTAAGTCTCAGGAGGTATCTGCATTCCAAAAGAGAGTTGTTACTTTATTCTAATTAACTGAAGAAAAGTTAATCCCTCCTGACACAGGGGAGTGAGTGGATTAAAATTTTATAAAACCAGACCCACATTTTACCTGGGTTTGAGCAGTCTGCCTCAGCGTGATGCAGGAGACTTATGACTGGGCTTCAACTATCCAGGAGTCAAGGGCATGCCACTTTCTCTGACAGGGTTGGGTGTGAGCACAGAAAACGATGAGGGTCTGCAGCAGCCAAGTGTGAGATGCATGCTGGTTAAGTCATGGCTGGGGAATTTTTGACATAAACACAGAACAGTCAGAGGCATATGAATCTTGCTTCTGATTGAAAGCCTGAAGCTGCCACTATTAATATAACTAGGCAGTCACCAGGAGCCAAACCCCAGTGCTGCTCCCCCCACCCTCACCCCCACCCCAACACTGAGTGCCCAATTCCGGAGTTGGATGTAAAACTGAAATGAAAAGTAAGTAGCCACTTGCTGCCCAACCCTGGTGCCACCAAACTCCCCAACCCTGAGTCAGACAATAAATAAAAAGTAAGCAGACACTAACAGCCAAAACCCAGTGCTGCCAACCCCGCATTCTGACACCAGGTGCCTAGCCCCGAAGTCTAAGAGTCAATGAAAAAAGTAAGCAGACACTGGGAGCCCAACTCCAGTGATGTTTTAGAAAGAAACATTAGTTGTTTTTTGCACTAATCTATCGTAGCATTGCTCCCCGCTATTCATTATACTATTGCACTTTTGTGTACTTGCCACTTGTATATCAAATAAAAAGCAGCTTTATTCCATAGTCAGCAGTAAAACTTTAACCAGCTTCATAAAAAAGTGAATGCACATTCATAGGATGAATACTCAAAACAATAAAAGTGCAGCAGTACAATGAATAGCAGGGAGTAATGCTATGCCAGACTGGGGCAAAAACAACTAACATTTCATTCCAGACACAGAGCTTCATCAGAATTAACAACTTAATGCAGAAATGCCCTTATATTATTCACCACCAGTGATGTGTCTAAATTAAAATTTTAAAACAACGAATGTGATACATCCTCAGGATATGAGGAGGCACTTATAAAATTACAACCAGCAATTAAGGTAATGAAAAGTATAATATCAAACCTGGTATAAACTACCCATGAGGCATATTTTCACAGTTTGTAGTGCATGTAATTAGAAAAATGCTTCACATATAAACTCCAATATCAGGAAATACAAATTTATATAGAAGTCCATTTTGTGGATGATGGGGTGAAGCACTGAGGATATAAAATGTACAGGTATTCATTTACATATCCCTTCTCTTGAGAGACATTTTCTTTAGGACTATGGGACCAATGAACTCTGCAGTACAATGGCAAATATCAGGCATCTGTTCTAAAAATATCAGATTAAAAGCAGGACATTGTTATATCAGCCTCTCAGGCATAATGGATCTTTTTTTTTTATTTTAATCTTTGGTAACCAGGTAAGGCCCACTAGGCACAAATGCCTGTTTTCAGGTGTGACCTGGGAGCACTGGGTGGTTAAGTGACTTGCTTAGAGTCACACAGTATGCAAGTGGAGGTTGTGAGAATCAAACTCAGGTCTGGTCTGCTGGGTGTACCAAGCTCATTCACATCTCATTCCTCTAACCTCTAGGCTATACTGCCAGCCCAATCTATACTTTGGGGGCTCACTATAGGCCAGGTGTGAATGATTGTTTTGAACTTTTGCACTTTCTGTAAGATTTCTATAGACAGTCTTTACTTCCAGTATATGAAGATGGCATACTTTGCAATAGAAGTGTTTGTTTATTGTATTATTACTAAATGAGCATCTGATATAATAATATCCTGCTTTTTATTGTTTGTTTGTTTTTTTAGAATACATGCCTGGCATTTCTATTTTGTATTGTAGAGTTCACTGGATCCACGGTGCTAGAGAAAATGTCTCTCAAGAGAAGGAATATATATGAATGTACACCTGAACATTTTATATCTTAAGTGATTCATCCTAATATGTGCAAAATGGATTTCTATTATAAATTTATATTTCCTGATATTGTGGTTTATTTGTAAAGCCTTTTTTAATAATTACATGTACTAACCAACTGTTGTAAATATGCCTTGTGGGTAGGTAATACCAGGTTTGATGTTATACATTTCATTACCTTTATTGCCAGTTGCAACTTTATGAGCCTCCTCGTATCCTGAGGATGTGTCACATTAGTAACAGACTGCTAATGTCTCTTTCATATACAACAGTGTATGCAATATGACAAATTTTAAATAAAACCTTTAACAACAAAACGCCATACTAATTTCTGATACAGTGTCATGAACATTCACTAAAATCATTTTGCAGCTGGATTGGCTCCGATCAGATTTTGTTTATCCATGCAACATAACAAATAATCCCTTTGAGTAGGCCTTAAGTGTATCCAAGTACGTGGTGAGAGAGAAATATTCAGTCATATTAAGTTGTTAAGAACAGGAAATTTCATTGAGAAGTTAATCTTGAAATAATGTATTCCTTACTAAAACAAGATCCATAAACAATCTACTCTTACAAAGGGGTGTTCTTTTTATATATACTGTATGTAGCTTTTACACCATTTGTAATGAGTATATTAGGTCCTACTGAATATCACATCACTTTATAGCATCCCTATCCATTAGCAACTGGGTAACACCTACCTGATAGGCTAATAATGCACATGTGACCATATCTTTGTAATACAATCCACCTTAGCGCCTCTCCTTCCAGCAATAACTTAATTTCCTCATTTGCATCATGAAGGCTACATGCACAAGACAACTGACTCCCGATGTGCACTACCATTTAGGTAAGACTGCTATAGAAACTCCTACATTTCTAAGTTACAAGGCTATTATTGGTGCCCTCCAAGCCTGTACAATGTTTCAGCATGATAATTCAGCATGAATTTAGACCAAAAATAGCAGAGTCTCAGTCCAAGGTGTTTTCTCTGGGACACACCCTGTAAGGCTTTCTTCTTACTTGTCCTCTCTCACTCTTAGCTGAGAGTATGGGTTTCTTGTTTCTAGTACTTCCTATATCAGCATAATACATATTCCTGGTCATACCACTCAACCTTTCATTGCCCAAATGTGTGACATGCTGTGTGACAAATGGGCAAATGTGTGACATATCAGACATGACAGCAAGCACAGAACACTGTGAATATCAGTACACTAATATTTATAATGTTTTCTGATAACTCCGCATCAAAGATTCTTATGAATTTTTGGCTTAAAGCCTCAGTGAGCAATGTGGAATACTGCCTTCTCCATGTGAAACAGATGGTTTCTGAGAGGTGAAATAAGTGACATACCTCATAGTGTGTGACAGTCGAAAGGTATGTTTCTGGTTCAGAATATAATTATTAGCTTTTTTCTCAATTTTATTGCTGCCTTGCTGCTTAATTGGTTATTTGACTGGCTCAGTTCAGTTTTGCATGATCATATGCATGTTACTTCAAGCCCTGTTACTTGTTTGAAATAAATCAGTGTTTAGGCATGCAGATATTTTCTTATTAGGCTGTTTTTGGTTTCTGAATTGAGCTCTGTGCTTGAATTTGAGACCTCAATGGTTGTATGGTAGCAGAGGTGACTGATGTGGTTTCCTATACTTTCCATACACTTCCAGGCTCTTATATTAACATTTTCTGTACATGCTGTGTGCATTATCAAATTACTTAGCATTTTTGTTGTGGATGCAGCTTTTGTGTGGGTTTTGCCTAGTGTCCCAAATGTTGCATGGCAAGAGAGGTACTCACAAGGTTCACCATGACTCAGATATGGTGTCAGAATGCCCAAGCACTAGGAAGCCCCCCCCCCATTCCTCCACAAATTTACCTTTGATGTCGGTTTGAACTGTCTTTAGTCTCACCTAGTAATTCGACCTCTAATGTATGCAGCAGCAATCCTGGGGCCTCTTCTGAGCAGCTCCTGTAGAGGAAGGTGAGCCAACAAACCAAACTCACCACCCATCAAGGACCCTCCCAAGCAACCTCCGCGAGGAAGCCACCCCATGGTGACCACCCTCACGAGTAATGTCTCCCTCTGTGGGAGGCATGATTAGTCAGCTGTGATTGGGCTCTCACATGTGGCATGTCTATGACAGCACACCTATTGAGTAGTGCCCATCTGGCCATGGATACATATCGCACAGCCTACAGTTGTGCCGGTGACAACAATACCCGCCATCTTCTACAGAAGAGGCCACAGACTTTACTCTCCTCCGTTTCCTGACACATGTATAATGCACATGGACAATACCACTCGGTGAGATACACAATGCTCACCTAGCTGGGCCACACTAGATGGAAGAGCTTGTGTCACCACAAACACCACATATGCGAAGAACTAGTCCTCATGTATGCCCCAGCACATAGTCACGCCACTCGTATACCACCAATTGTTGCCCATTTATAGCATGCTCAGTGGCCATCTTAAAGAAGAACTGTGTTGAATCTACAAGTCATTTTTTCCAAATAAAAACTGTTTTTTAAATCCTGGTTAAAACTATGCTATTGCTATTGCTCCTGCTATTCGGACTTTTAGTTTTCCTATTGGTTATTTCTGATTTACATGCTGCTGGTAAGAACCATTTTAGAAATGTGTGATGTAGTTTATGTTCCTGTTCTATTCTTCAATTGTTGGCAAATTGTATCTATGTTCAATTATAGAACTCTGTGTCTAAGAGGGACATACACTACATCAAACATAGAAACATGAAGCCAGCCAACTGGCACAGCAGCAAGGCATCCGCTTGTGCGCCGACATCCCTGGTCTGGAGATAGACTCAGGAATCAGAGGGCTGGCTGGGAGGAGAAGGATTGAGCATCCCAGGGACTGCTCTCCTTCTCCAGGGGAGGGGGGAAAAGAGTGTTCAGAGCTCTGTGGACCTCTGGCAGAGACTGGAGGTACCACCACTGCCAGGGCTATCACCTAAGTGGGTGGGGAGGATGTTGGCCATCATTGCACATCCCCTCCCCAAGAATCTACAGCATCAGCAGACATGGCTAGTGGCCCCATCAATGATGCCCACTACCAGACTCGTTCTCTCCTGCTACACCTCTCGGTCATGGCCAAGACGTGTGTTTTGTAAGTCGGCTCACCCTTGTGGCCCCACATGGGGGGGTAAGCCCAGGGAGCACTGCCAGCAGTGGTGATGCTGCCAGTAATCTGGAAGGGTGTCCGTGGGAAGGGGCCATATCAGTGGCCCTGCCTTGTGAGGGTAAATCAGGATGGTCGGTGGCCATGGAGGTCATGGTGGGAGGGAAAGATCTGGTGAAGTTGAGTCAGATGTTGTGGGGGTTGCCAGCCACAAAAAAGAAAAAAAGAAACATAGAATCTGTCCACAGACAAGGACCTCCTGGCCCATCAAGTCTGCCCATTTACTTGCTTATTTCCACTATCCTCACTCTCTGTTTGTCTATGGCTAACCTTTACTCCTTAGATGAAACAGTTCTAAAATGGTACTTAACAACAGATTGTAAAGCCGAAAAACTCACTAAGGTTACTAAAAGGCCAAAGCAGATGGCAAAATAACAAAACTGCAACCAGTATTTAAAAACAGCTTATTTTGGGAAAAAAATTCTTACACTTTCACCCCAGTTCTCCTTTAAGTGGCCAGCTCATGGTTGGACATCATCTTGAGAGTGGCAGTCATGCTAATTACCATGACTATGGGATAGGTCGGAACTATGTGGGTAACATACAAGACACTCAATTATTTATGCCCTAGCATACACTGTATGTGTGTATATATAAATATATTTACATTTTTACTGACACAGGGAGCTCCACGTGACCCTTCTAACATGGTACCCTATTACAGACCATAGTCAACATGTTCCATGACAACAGATCTGACTGAGGGGCCAGTACAGCATTAATAGTTTAGTTTAATGTTTATTGTTCAGCTTTGTGTGTGGTTAACAATCAAAGTTTTTATAAAAAAAGAAAAAATGTATACAAATTACAGACATAACATAGATAAAATCACAATATAGCATCAAATACAGCTTATTATATGGCTAAAATCTAATTGGTTATATACACAACAGATTACCCTATAGAATTTATTTTTGCCATGTAGTTATAAATATTGCAAAGAAAGATTTCCATAAAATGCTCTAAACCCAATTCATACATAGATAAATTTTAAATCATGGGAACTCTAGCATGTTTTCCTCTATCCCATTTACATTTACCATACAGTTTAAATGTCGTCAAGACTACAACAACGTTTATAAAATATAAATATAATTCAGAATTTCTAAACTGTCTGCTTCCAGAAAAAGGACAAAAAATTATAAAGCACTGTTATGTGGCTTAAAAATGCAAATACCATTAATTCTAGCATATTTTTTCTTTATCCTACTTATGGATGCAACACATTTAGATATCATTAGGGCATCAGCAACATTTCTAGGGTGTAGAAGTATAAATACTGGATCATAGTCAGTTTTATCATACAGTTTCAAAAAATGTCCAAGCAAGTTGTTTCTAAGACCAGAATAAAGAGGGCAGAGCCTAATTAGATGATTTAATGATTCAATCTGGGTTAAATTACATCTACAAAGATTAGATGTATTAACTGGTCCTTTTTTAGTAGAAGGACCTTTATTAAAAAAATATAGCTCGAATTAATCAGTCCTGCACAAGCCCACGTAATTAATTTCCTGTCCAAAAATGCTATAGGCAAAGTTAAATATTCTTCTAAACACTAATCAATTTTATTAGTGCTAAACCAAACAGCATTAATAGCTGCCATAAGGGTCTGAGATAAGGGAAGCTACAGCCACATCAGATGCATCACCATAGTTGATATGAATACTGCGAAACACCTAGTACCATCATAATGACTTGCTAGACAGGCAAGCTTCTTGATCCCATGTGGGCCCATCATGCCATAACGCACTCCACTCCCAACACAGCATAGGGAAGGAGATCTAGCAGGCCCACTGTGCAGGTGACTAGAGTAACGGCACCTACACTAAATAACATCCTCTACCTTCTTGTTGCACACAAGTCTTTAATCATGTACAAGGCAAAGAAATGCAAGTCATGCAATATCATGCTCATCAACTCCCAGCAAGGTCACTTATGCAGCTCATGCTCCAAAATGTCTCAAACTCCAGAGGCAAACAAAGAAGCAGAAATGGACATTGTAGAAGACTCAAATGTCTAGAACACTATTGAAGAACTAAACACAAATACAGCAGCATTTATCAAAGCAAAGCAAGCAATTATGCTGGGTATGCTGTACCACTTAGAAGCCATGTCCAAAGTTGTCCCAGCATCCACCTCCTCTCTGCCATCCACCTCATCTACGGAGACAAAGAAGGACACAATGCCTACGCAACATCAACGTTTTGACAACTGAGTGGCAGCAGGTGGGGACACAGATAAGTCAGATAAATCAGCAGAGGATGCTCAAAAAGATGACAAGTCAGAGGGGGAGGAACAGCAATGGGAAGAGGGAAGCCAAAGAGGCTATGCACAGCAAACATCATGCAGGAACTGATTTGTTCTATCAAAAGCCCAATGGGATTGGACATTCCCCAATCCCCTGAACAATCCTGACTCAACCCATTGCTTCAGTCTAAACAAAAGAATCTAGATTTCTTTTCAGTGTACGACTTCATCAACAAAGTTATTCGAAAAGAATGGGATGCAGCAAGTCCAGCAAAAATCTCAGAAAGGAAGACATTTCACAGGTTCTATCCCATACAAGAGGGCACGAATAAGGCATAGTGCACCATGCCAACACTGGATCCACCAATAGTGGCTCTGAGTAGAAACACCGTCCTACCAGCAGAAGGCACAGCATCTGTAAAAGACCCAGTAGATAAAAAGATGGAGGAAATATTGCTGAAGATTTTAAAATGGGGGGCCTTGCCTGAAAGCCACTACAGTGGCAATCTAAACTTCACAAGCACTGCGTACATGGCTAGAGGAGCTGGCTAGTTCTCTGCAGTTAGAGTCTAAGCAGTTTGATCTTGCTGAATATGCCATCCAAGCAGACAAGTATCTAGCTGATGCATTAGTAGATGCACTAAAGCTAAATGCCAGAAGAGTGGCAGTCTGAAACAGGGATAGACCTCCCAATGGCTCAAACTCCGGCAGGCCAGCACCAACTCCAAAACCTTCCGAGCAAGCTCCCATTTAAAGGCAAACAACTATTCAGAGATGATCTAGAACAATTTATCAAACAAAACGTGGGTGTCAAGAACTTAACAAAGGATAATACAGGTTATACATCCTTTCTGCCATTGTTTCAGGGCCAATTTCATGCCAATAGAGCAAGAAGGGACAGGAGACTAAACAACTATTCCTACTCCCAAGGCTGCTCATACAACTCAAGCCCTCTTTTTTTCTTTCAGAACACTATAGGCAGGGGCAAAGGAAGAAACCAGAGTGGAAGTTTCTGAGGTAGACAGAATAACACCTGACTTCCTAACAAAGGTTTCAACGGATCCCCCAGTGGGGACAAGACTTCTTCAGTTTCATCACCAATGGAAAAAAACAACATTGGACAAGTGGGTCCTAGATGTTATATCCTCTGACTAATCAAGCAAATTCACAGATACCAAAAATAAACAGGCTTATAACATCGCCAGTTTTGAGACAGTCACCCAAAGTGCAGGACTTTAAACAGTTAATGGACTGTAAACTAACAGAGCAATAGCCCTAGTCCCAGCAAACCACCAGGGTCAGGAATATACTCCATTTTCTTCATGGCCCCGAACAGGCTGGATTTTCAAAGCCCCGAGATTGCTGCAAGCCCCTGGTGTGCCGCAGATACGATGTATGAGGCTTGTCACAATCACCAGCATGCTGTATGGGCTAGTTCTTTATCTAGTATGTAACACTATAGGGCAATACATGCCACTAGTCATTATGTCATTGGACAGTGCCTTTATTTGACTGCCATGCTATAACATATCTCACAAAGTTTAATCCATGTGTAATACAAAGCAGGAAGAAGTACAGCTTCAAAAGATTCAGAGTTCCTACTGGAAGGAGAGGAGAGGAGTTGAGGTGGATCAGATTACAAAGATCTGGTCACATGTGCATTATCAGATGGGCATAACCCAGTTGGTAATAGACAGGATGCTGTAAAGTGATACTTATGCAATCACCTTTACCAGGTGAGTAAACTACCTTTCTAGAATAGGAATTGTCACAATTCGGATAGAATGAGTATTCATAAACATTAGAATTTAAGTGTTTACAGAAATCTACCAGACCCAAATCCCCAGTTGTCCTTTTAAAGTTGTAGCAGAGTTTGATGGGGAGAAGAGAGGCCCCGTCCTGTCCCGTTTTGGAGATAACATTAAGATAAAATCACTATTACTGTATATATGTCTAGAAAAACTAGGAGAGCTGTAGAAAAATTCCTTATCATCTATATTTAGTCTTGTGTCAACAAGTTTTAGTTCTGCGTGTTTGATCTCCTGTTCTGCACTTTAAATGTTGTCCATGTGTCCCTTTATTAACGTGCAACATAATTAACAATCACTCACCTTGAGTCTACCGGGCCAATATGTTGTACGCTTAATAGCATACGACATTAGGACTAACCTGGAATAGCGCTGTAGAGAACAGCGAGAGGTGCAATACTGTGAATACTGCTGTATGCAGTATTGCATCCTCTCACTGTCCCAGGCAGAGGATAAGACCTCTGCTGGGGTGGGGTTCCACCCAGCAGCTGCCGTGGCTCAATGGAGTAAGCAACTGGCAGCAGGGAACCCAAGCACTGCGTCTGATTCCCGGTCCCAGAAGCGAGAGAATTTTTTTATTTTTCACACTTTTGTGCGATTTCAATGTTAACCCCCTCAGAGTTGAGAATCCTTATTTGGGGTTGAGGCACAGCCTCAATAACAGGGGTTCCAGGGAGGAGCCCCCCTCAAAAAAAAGGACTTATGCCAGATACAAGAAATCGCACTGTATTGGCAGCGCAACTTTTGCATGCAGTATAATGTCTTGTGACATTATGACCCATGCACTCTTTGAGTAGATGCAATCCCCACTAAAGATGCATATTCACCATGGGACCTTGGGCAAGTCACTTAAAGTGGAACTACAGTCAAAACTGACAAAAAAATATGTTGTGCAGGGCATTTTGATTTTTGGATGTAGTCCTAGTTTGTCCTTTCCTTTGTCTGTTGTTAGTTTTTCTTAAATCTGCCTACTAGTTGTATGACCCCTGGGGATCTCCATGACTGAATATTGTATTGCTTTTCTTTTTACTATAGTGCCTCTTGTCCCATGTAACAGTGACGCATCTGTGACCATGGATTCAGCAAGTGCTTATACAGTGTCAAACTACAGCAGCAGAGCTGTGATTTTAAGTACTAGTCCTTATACAGTGAACATTTATGAAAGCTACATTTACAGTTTTACAAAAACCCAAGGGCTAAATGAGTGGGCTATTCTGTAAGAAAAGAGCTAATGTCTTCACTAATTATAGTAGTGATGGTCTGGAGTGATTTGTGTGCTTTTACATGGCTGGGTGTGATTTGATTAAACCATAATCTTTAAAAAACAAAACATTTACTCCTGCTAACTAGACCTAGACACATACCTAGAAAACAAAGATTGGATTTTAAAAAAGCTATTAAGTTGAGGACAGAACATCAGGCTATTAACAGCTAATTGCTGCTGCAGCAGCTATCTCTCAAGGAATCAATGATCATGAACACTGCACTGTCACATGGGATAGAAGGCATGGTAGGAGAAAGAAAAGCAATAAAGAAATTGAACATGGAGATCCCCAGGGGCCATAAAACTAGTAGGCAAATTTAGAAAAAAGACCCCTGAATCTGTTCCACACAACCATAAATCTATCCACCATCCCCACTTCCACTAATCCCTTCGGCACCTATTTAACTGACCCACCACTCTGTCTGTGAACATTCTTCTTAAACCTCCTGCCCACCTGTTACCAGTCATGCCCCCTTGTTTGCATTTCCATTCCTAGTGAAAAGGTCCTCACTATGCACTTTTCTATACCCTTCAGAAAATTGTTGTCATAGCCCCCTCACTCTTCTGGCCTCCAGTTAATACTGATTGAGGTCTCCCATCCTCATATATCCAATCCTGCTGTCCCTGGATCATCCTGGTGGACCTCTGCTGCACTGTCTCCAATATGTCCCTATCCTTCAAGTGGGGGTTCCAGAACTGGGCACAATACTCCAGATGTAGCTTTCCCAAGGTCCTGTGCAGGAGTGAAATTGCCTCGCTCCTCTGCTGTCAAAACCCCTACCTATAAACCCCAACATCCTATTTGCCTTGTATGCCTTGCTGAACTGCCTTGAAATTTTGAGACTGTCATGATAATGACCCCAAGATCCCTCTTCTTCTCTCTCTGACATCCTCCCCCCAATCAATACTCCATGCATGGGTTCCTCTTGCCAATGTACAGATCTTGCACTTTATGGCATTGAACCTTGGCTGCCAAATTTTTGACCAGTTTCCCAGCTTTTCCAAAACCTTTATCAATTTGCTGACACATTTCTCACTGTCTACCCTGCCACATAGCTTTGTGTCATTCCCAAAGAGACATCTTGCCCTTGCCTTTTTTCCCATATGTCACTGGTGAACATGTTCAACAGGACAGGCCCTAGGACAGGCCACTGTGGCACCCCACCATTTACCCCTAGAATCTGATTCCATCCCATTTACCACCACCACCATCTGTTGTTCTCCCAACTGGTTCTATCTACCTAGTCTTGTCCCAGTCTCAGATCCTTCAGTTTACTTAAATGTCTCTGGTATGGAACAAAATCAAAGGCCTTGCTGAAGTTGAGGTAAAGCTCATTGACAGCTTGCCCTATACAGTCAAAGAAGCCCCTACCCTTTGAGATCTGAATGGCACCATTTCCCTTACATCCTTCTTGAATGCATTTACAAAGCATTCCAGCAGGGGTCCCACCTCCACCACCATAAAAATGAAATAAAAATAGCAATTCAGTAAATCTGTCTTCTGCCCATCACCTTCCACCCACACACCCCTTCTTCTTCAGGGTGATAATCCCTTTCATTGACATCTTTTTTGCTCTGATGTATATACAGAACTATTTTCTCCTGCATTTAACAGACTCGACTATCCTTATTTCTGTATCTGCCTTTACTTTCTTGGATGCGCCCTTTGCATCTTTTAATTTCTTTTGATAGCTTCCCAATTTTCATCACTTTTCAGACACTTGTATTTCTTGAAGGCCATCACTTTTGCCCTCACCGCTTCCCCCAACTCCCTGGAAAACCACAATGGTTTTTGTTGATTATTCTTAACAACCTTTCTCATGCGATTTTCTGTTACCTCTGGATTCCCCTTTTAATAACCTCCCATTTGACTTCTACTCCATCCACCTCCACTGCCCCATCAACTTTTCTCTGAGCACCTCCATCATCCTTCCAAAGTCTGCCCTCCTAAGATCCAGAACTGCAGCCTTTGATGTAAAGTTGAATAGCTCCAAGAGTGGTACAACTAATTCAAGTTCTAGCTCTTTTAGGAGCTTGGGATGCAGTCCTTTGGGACCTGATGCCTTATCCACTCTGAGTGCTACAAACCCTTTCCTTACCCTATCATCTGAGATCTAAACAGGCTCCTTTTCATCAGAATCCTTCAATAGAATTACAGCCTTGTAATTCACAGTTGACATGTCTTCTATATATTATCTGCACATCCATAATTCTAATAATTCACTTGAGTATTAGTACATGAAGAAGAATGCACATGCACAGACACACACACACACACACACACACACACACACACACAAGCACACACACTTAAGGATTGCTGACTATGCACCAAAGAAATAGACAAAAACTTGTAACAGTCTTATCCAGTCTGAGGTCTACATAGAGCAAGCAGAAGCTCCCTAATTAATTTCCCAGTACACTGAGGTGCTGACAGTTGACAGAAAGTTTTCCATGACCTGTAGTAATCCTGCTGCACTAGACCACCAGGTGTCTAAACACTGACCTGAAAGTCATGTGTAGAGACAGAGAACCTCTTTAATCAACAGCATACGAATGACCTGAGGCCATGTAAAATGTCCATATTCACCCAAACAACTGCAATCTCCCCACTGTATTTATTTTTCTGCTGTGCATACATACAGGGGATTCTTTCATACTGCTGTCAGGGAGCAGGGCAGATTAAATCTAATATTCAAAAGCAACAGAGCACAAGAAGTGGGAATCTGTTTTCAGAAAAATATGAATAGAGTAGGACTCTTAAGCTGCTGTTTTCATTGCCTTGATTCTGTGTATTTTATAAAATTGCTTGGATCATAAAACAATTCTGATTGCCTTTGTAATGGGAGTAGCTTAGCCTATGAAAACCTAGCAACTAAAAACATAATTAAGCCTTTTTTATTAAAATATATTTTATCTGTTTTATGGCTCTCTAAGAATGTCTCAGAAAAATTAAACTGCTCCCTAGTTGTAGCTGGACAATTCTGGGTGAACTGTACCCATAAGCATTGTTTGGAAAATAGCTACACATATGTAATTTGTTCAGTTCAACCATTTAATTTCAACCCAATGACAGTTACACACACCAACTTGATCTGGACTCAAGAACTATAGAGAATAGTAAATAACCAAGAGTGAGAGGATCCAAAATGTGGTAGTCCAGAAACCGCTAGGATCCAGCAACTACAGAACTGTGAGGCTGAAGGTACAAATACAGACCACAAAAGGGGCAACTCAAAGGGAAAAAGCTCAGGGGAGCCAAATATGGTTCACAGTAGAAGTAAATAAACTCTAGCAAGAGCCAATATGGCTGCAAAATAATGGTATTGTGGGCAGTGAGAAATGTGTAAACTAGCAATTTTTGTACTAACCACTGAGCCACCTAATTGCACCTTCTAATTGTTGTGACACACACACACACTGATTAATACATCTACACATATTATGCATCTGTGGCTCAGTTGGTAGCACATCCGCCTCTGGACCAGAAGGTCGTGGGTTCTCATCCCACACCAGGATGGACTTGCACCTAAAAATCACTGGCATCCGAGTGCAGTATTGGGGGGTGCTGTACAGCTGGGGTGTGCTGTCCTTTGGATGAGACGTTAAACCGAGGTCCCTTCTGCCCATCCTGGTGTTGTCCTGGTGGGTGTCCAGGTGGAAGCAAAAGAACCCAGGGTACTCTTCATAAAGAGCAGAGAACATTCCCGGTGTCCTGGCCAACTTTCTTCTTCCCATAAACCAGTTCATGCAATTATCCAGGCTGTGTGGGTGATGATGTGCGATATGGCCGCCACCACACATTCAGTCACTTCACTACCAGGCTAGCATTGCTTGTAAAGCGCTTTGGGATACTGTGTATGAAAATTGCTATATAAATACTGATTCTTCTTCTTCTTCATATATATTCCAGTGTAGCATAGCAGTGCACTGTCTATGCACATTTTTACAGATAAAAAAATAGACATCAAGGGACTGTTTTCTTTTTTTTAGGCTCAGAGGGACATTGGATGGGGGAGTTGCCACTAGACACCTCATTTAAATCAACAATGACATGCATAAGGCTGAAACTGATCTAGATAGTGGGGAAATGCAGACTAGCAATTTTTGCACTAACCACTGAGCCTCCTAACTGCACTTTCTAATTGTCATGATACACACACACTAACATATATACACATACTGTATATACATATATATGCCAGTATAACATAGCAATGCACTATCTACACACACAGAGCACTGCCACACACACACACACACACACACACACACACACACACTAACACACATACACTGCCTTATACAGTACAGCATTTATTTACTTATACATCTAACCCTAACCTTTATTGTATTTAGGATAAGCACTGTGTTTTGCACTAACTCGTTGTACTGATCTATGGCATGACTGGGTAAATAAGGTACTGAACCAGGGTGGACCGGTGGATGTGGCCTATCTGGACTTCAGAAAGGCCTTCTACATCATCCCCCATAGAAGGCTGATTTACAAACTGCGCAGCCTAGGGGTGGATCCTAAAATAGTTTTGTGGGTGAAGAACTGGATGAATGGCAGGAGTCAGAGGGTAGCAGTAAACAGGAAATACTCTGGAGAGGGAGAGATGACAAGAAGGGTGCTGCAGGGGTCGGTGCTGGGGCCAGTCCTCTTCAATGTCTTTACTGGGAACAATGCAGAGGGACTGGAGGGGAAGGTATGCCTCTTCGCTCATGATGCAAAGGTATGCAATAGGGTGGACATGCCAGGGGGTGTTGAAAGAATGAGGAAAGGTTTTAAAAAACTGGAGAAATGGTCTGAAGAATGGCAGCTGGGATTCAATGCAAAGAAGTGCAGAATCATGCACATGGGGAACAAGAACCCAGGGGCAAAGTATGAACTAGGTGGGGAGGTACTGACAGTCACAGAGCAGGAAAGGGACCTGGGAGTTATCATCTCAGAGGACCTAAGAGAAACTAGGCATGGTGCGATAAGGCAGCCAGAAAGGCTTGCCAGATGCTTGGATGCATAGGGAAATGAATCAGGAGTATAAAGAGGGAGGTCATCTTACCCCTGTATAAGACACTCATGAGAAACCACACCTGGAATACTGCATCCAATTCTGGAGGCCCCATCTAAGAAAGAACATAGACAGGGTGGAATCGGTGCAGTGAAGGGCAACTAAAATGGTGCAGGGCCTGCGGGATAAGACCTATGATGAAAGACTAAAGGAGTTAAATATGTATTTCCTGGAAGAAAGGGAAGGGGAGACATGACTGAGACATACAAATACATCAGCAGTATAAACAGAGTACAGGAAGGAAGCATCTTCCAAAGTAAGAGATGCTCCAAGTCAAGGGGGCACAAAATTAACTTAAAGGAGGGAAGGCTCAGGAGAAACATGAGAAAATGTTTTTTCAAGGAAAGAGTGGTGGACACCTGGAATAGCCTGCCAGAGGGGGTGGTAGGTATTAAAATGGTCACAGAATTTAAGAAGGAGTGAAGTGAATTAGGTTAACCGTCTGTATTGAAAATGCTTTTTTTTTTCATGTTTAAAGAGTGGTATGATGAACTACATGTTTTCTCTTTTGTAATAGCATATAGCACAGTGACATAGTGACTTCCTAGCAAACTTGAGTCAGGTAATTATTTGTGCCTGGTGAAGGTTTTGATATTGCATTTAAAAATGAACTCCTTTTGTAGACGATTGTGTGGCCATTAACAAGTTTTAATAGCATGTCTTAGTGATTTTGCAGTGTTCATATTGATATTTAGGAGTATAATTTAATATATGTTTATGCACACATATGTTTTGAAAAAATGTTTAAAAAAAGCAGATAAGAAAGTGCATAAATTGTGGCACTATTAAGGTAATGTGGAGACTATTTCACTCCGTGATACAATTGAGGCTGGCAGTATAGCTTAGATGTTAATGAGTTATGAATGAGCTTGGTACATCCAGCAGACCTGAATTTGATTCTCACAACCTCCTATTGCATACTGTGTGACTATAAGTAAGTCACTTAACCACCCCAGTGCTCCCAGGTTGCTCTAGAAAACAGGCACTTGTGCCTAGTGGTCCTTACCTAGTTACCAAAAGAATGAAAACAAATTGATTATATGAATTATTTTGGGAGGTATGTTAGCAGTGAAACATTGCATACTCATTTTCATGATTATTATGTGAATTTCAACCAATTCCCTGATGAAAATGTTTTTTATGATCTCATAATGTTGCATGGTTTGGAATAAAGAATATTGGCTGATGAAATAAAACTATGCACTTCGTGTGAAAGCAGGTCTCTGGTCTGATTTCTCATTTATGCTTCAGTTTTTGTCTGGCCTGTCTGAGACCTTTCATCATAGCATCTGAAATCTGAAACCCCCTTCCTCACTCTCAAGTTACCCTTTCTGCCTGGGAAAACCTGCGTGACTTGACATGTTTATGAGCTATGAACATTTCTTCAAAGATAATTATACCCAGATTGAAGCTTAGCACACAAAATAGTGCTTTGAAACTCTCCTCAGCAGACTGCTACAATCAATTAGCATACTGATAACACAAAACCCCCAACATTATCTAGTCCATTAGGAAACTGGAGGGCTCCCTTTTTCTGCTGAAATATCAAAGGTTTGTAGGGTTCTACCCACTGCAGTTGTAAGAAGGCAGTAAGAACAACAAGGAGGATGTTCTTGAAATATAAAGGAAGCCAAAGTAGGAAGACAGGGAAGAGTACCTTCAGGCAAACAAGGTATATAGTAGAAAGGTCAAGGAGGCCAAGGCAGAGACAGAACACCAGCTAGCAATTAGGATGAAGTAAGGGAAAAAGGCATTCTTCTTATACACCCAGAATAAGGGAAAGGTCAACTGGGGAATAGTGAATCATAAGAAAGGGGAAGGATGGGAGGAGAGGGACACAGGAAAGCAAAGATACTGAACAAATATTCCCTGTCATTATTTACCAGGGAGAAGGATGGTCCACTGCTGGAATGTGGGGTCAGGAGGGAAATTGGGGGAGGGCAGGTGCATAAGCACCATAGAAAAAGTAATGGGGGAAATGATGTTAGAAAAGTTAAAAGGGTTGAAAGTAGATAAATCTATAGGACTTCATATCTTGCACCCTAGGATGCTTATGGAGGCTGTGGAAGTGATAGCAGTGCCACTTGCAAGGATATTCAACTGCTCACTGGCCACATGGTGGTCACTAGGGATGGAGGACAGCAGATGTGGTCCCTCTACACAACTGTGGGAGAAAGGGAACTATAGACTTGGAGGGAAATGGTCTAAAGGACCCAGGTAGCATGGGTTTACAAAGGGGAGGTCTTGCTAGATATATCTAATTGACCTCTTCCAGGGCTGCTGATAAGGGCAGGCAGCCAATTTAGTGCACTTAGATTTCAGTAAGGCCTTTGTATCAGTACCCCACATGAAACTGGTCAATAAGCCATGGAACGTATGGGTGGAGGACAAATTGGCAGCTTGAGTGGAAAGTTGGCTGCAGGTAAGGATGCAAAGGGTCACAGTAAATGGAGAGTTCTCAGAAGTAAGTGAGGTTACAAGTGGTGTACCAAGGGGATCAGTGCTGGACCCTGTCCTTTTCAATATATCCATTTCAATATATCCATTTCCAGCACTGGGGAAGGCATTAGGGCAAGATCTGCCTATTCACAGATGGCAAAAAATCTGTGAAGTGTTGGTGCAGAGGAAGGGATAAGGGAACTCAGGCTTAATCTGAGCAGGTTTGAGTTCTGGTCAAAGACCTGGCAGCTTTATATCAACACAAAGAAATATAAAGCAATGCACATGAGGAAAAGAATGAGTGCAGTATGAAATGGGGGTGGTGCTGAAAAGCACCATGGAAGAAAAGGAACTATGGGTCATAATATCAGAGAGCCTAAAATCCAATGTGATCAAGCAAGGTGATTTGCAAAAAAAACATTACAAGGTGGGATACCAAAGTAAGTGCAAAGCAGAGCAGTCTAGTAAGCTAAGCTGAGGTGATCCTCCCACTGTACAGGTCATTGGTAAGACCACATCTGGAGTACTGCACAAGGTACTGAAGTCTACACCTGAGGAAGGACTGTGATAAGGTGGAAGTAGTATAGCTCAGGGCAATCAAGATGGTCCAGGGACTAGGGGTCAAGTCATATAAGATGTGGTTGAAGAACTTGGACATGCACAACCACAAGAAGAGAAGGGTAATGGGTGACATAGAAAGAGAAACATACACAATGATTGCAGGAAAAGACCAAAAGGTCCACCTAGTCTACATAATAGAGTACAAGTACCTGCATTAGATAAAGACAGTGGATGCCAAAGGACTCTTCTCCTTGAGCTCAAGTACAGGGACAAGGGGGAACTCACTGAAACTAGCAGGGAGGAGACTGAAGGAATGAGCAAAGACAGGAAGAGCATGACTGTCCCCAGGAGCTCCACAGGTGGGAAATGGACACTGAGAAAAATGGAAGGTTGTTCCCAGGTCAGGTCAGGTCTACGGTGATAGAAAAGAAAGTATAAAAAAGATCTGATCCTTCCTGCAGGGCTGGAAAGCATGAAAGACCAAAACTCTATTAGTAGGTAAGAGAAGCAACTCCCCTGGCATGGCTTGTAGGAGCCAGGTTCATTTCATCATTCTCCACCATAAAGAAGCTTGTCCTGGATCTCAGTTCACTGTTACTGGATTGCTCTTACAGGACATAACTGAGGTGGACTTTTAATAAATTTGGGAGCCCATATAAGTTACATATCACCATACAAGTCAATGTTCATTGCTGCCATCTGTAGAACAGTTGCTAAATTACACATGAAATACAATTAAGATTACCTACCCATGTCACTTCATTAGTTGCCCACCCTGCACTTTAGTTTTCCCAAAAATAGAGCCCTCAGCTTTACTTATATATTATAAAATGGGAAAGGGATTTCAGCTATTCTGATTGGTTGTTAGCTGTGGGTTAGAAGTGTCTACCATACGGCTAAAACTAGAAACCCTATGTAGACTACACAGTCCTATTTCATAAGCTTAATATGTCACTCTAAGGATGTGCATTAGACAGTTCTACGGGCTATGGGGATTAAACGACTGCCTATGGTCTTCACAGTACACACTGATGCCTCTAGCTGCATTAGAACTGTCTAATGCACAGCCCATCGCATCTTATTGCGTACATGGTGCACAGTGTATATTTCTTTTTGAGTCACTCAACTGGATTTATTTAATTGAAAAGCAATAGAAGGGTCGCTCCCTCGGGTGCAGGTGCTAATGGTCCTGAGTATGAGCTGTAGACAAAACGGGACCCAGCACTCAAGTGTAGCCAAGGATTGCAGCAGACTCCAGCCACTTTACAAAATTATCTTTAATGTGAATGCAGCAGTACATGCAGAAGAATGGTGTAGCCCAGGGAGACTACCCATAAGCCTAACATTTTACTTCCCGACTGGACTGCTGCAATCCTTGGCTACACTTGAGTGCTGGGTCCCATTTTGTCTACAATGGATTTATTTAAAGCAAGTTTTTTCATGCCACTAATCATCATCATCATCACTTTATTTTTCCATTGGGTGCCCTTCCAGAGCCCAGGGCGCCCTTACAGTCCAAACAACATTACAGATAAACATAAACAAATTCACAACAACATACATCATAAAATACTTATAAAATATAAACCTATGAAGAAACACATTAAAAGCAGAGACAATAACGCTTAATACTGGGCTAAGCTTATCCTATTTCTAGTAATAACTAGCAAAAGGACTTTCCCTCCTATAGACCAGAAAAGGCCTGATTAAAAAGGTGGGTTTTTAAAGATGTTTTAAAACCTTCTACAGTCAGGCTATCTCATATCCAACAGGGTAGAGAATTCCACAGGGTCGGAGCCATAAAAGCAAATGCTCTTTCTCTGAATGTCTTCAAATGGACCCTGGGAATCTCTAGCAATCCCCTGTCAGATTATCGGAGTGGGTGGGAGGGACAGTAAGAAGTCAGAAGTTCTTTCAAGTACTGCATTCCCTGATTATGTAGTGCTTTATAGGTCAGCAAAGCGACCTTGATAAGTTATCCGCCACATTAGAACAGTAGCTAGTGCAGTTCACGCAGCACAGGTGTTATATGACTGGATCTAGGGTCTCCAGTCAACAACCTGGCTGTCGCATTCTGCACTAGCTGCAAGCAGTGGACATCCATCCCTGGTAGCCCTAGGTAGAGGGCATTACAATAGTTAAGACGAGCGGTGACAAAGGCGTGGACCAGCGTAGGAAAATCTTCAGTCGGAAACAGGTGTTTCACCCTGGCCAAACTCCTAAGATAGTAAAAGGAAGATTTGACTATGGCCAACATCTGAGCCTTCAGGGTCAAGCCCTCATCAATAATCACACCAAGGTTACGCACCTGGTCCAAGACAATAAGCGGTGTCCCCCTAGCTTTAGATCAGAGGGTTGTCCCGCCAACATCCCGGCCGACCTACAATCTGGGTCCACAACCAACACCTCTGTTTTTTATGGGTTTAGCCTCTGCCAACTGGTACTCATCCAGTCCTGAATCTCAGCCAGACAGCTGTTAAACACTGATACAGTGATATCCTCCTGGTCGGGCACAAAAGACATGTACAGCTGAGAATCATCTGTATAGCAGTGAAAACTCAAGCCATACTGTCCTATAATGCCCCCCAATGGTAGCATGTGCACTGCAAACAACATAGGAGACAACACCAAGCCCTGCGGTACCCTGCAGGGTAACTCATAGGGGCCGAGGAATAAATCCTTGATACCATCCTCTGAGATCTACCCCTGAGGAATGACCGAAACCAACCTTTTGGGGTGGGTTTGCATAATATCACCACTTTTGTTCATGAGATGGGGTCCCAAAAAGGCCACATTTAAAATCTAGTGACAAAATATTCAAAAATGATTAAGATATGAGGACAAGTTCCAAATCCATTGAAATACATTGAACCACATACCTGATTTCCTCGGTTCCTGGTCTGGCATTGAAGATGAAGACATGTCTCCAATCCAAAAAAGATTACAGTATTGGACTCCAGGTAGGTAGTAAGGAGTGTGGGAGGAGGTTGGGGGTTGATGAGGGGGAGGGTCAGGTGGGGAGAGGGTAACAGTGGCAGTATGCCAAAGGCATAACAGACATTGATGAATGGTTTTATTTTTTGCAGGGTGTGTATAACAAAAAATTAAAAAAAAATAAAATGAGGGTTGGTTTTCCTTATTTCAGGTACTGACACTGGGGATTGGGCAACCCAGTGTCAGTGCTATGTTTTTAGTGGCACCGGGTTGGACTCCCCAGTGTCGCACAGTAAAGACGAGCCAGATGGGGGGGTACTAGCCAGCACTAGGTATTGGGCACCCCTTTGTTAGAAAATTTAAAGTAAGGGGGGGATGGGGTGGATGATAAGTGGAAGGGTTGGGTGTGGGGAAGGTAATAGCTGGAAAAGTGTGCTGGCAGCAATAACACACATTGATGGACAGTTTTATTTTTTTACAGTACGCATAAAATTAAAAAAAGACCATGAGGGACGGTTTTCCTTATTTCAGGTACCAACACTGGGGAAAGGGCACCCCAGTGTTGATGTTATGTTTGGCAGTACCAGGGGTGCTTCCCAGTGTCGCACAGTGAAAATGGGTGGGGGTACCTAGCCAGCACCAGAGATTGGGCGTCCTGGTGTTAGACATTTAAGAAGGGGGAAGCAATGGGAGGTGGGAATGATGCTTGGCAGAGAGTGAGACAGATTGTTTTTACAGTAGGGGGGGCCACAGCAGGCAGATCATGATGTTGATCAGTTCTGCTTGCTAGGCAACCTTGTACACATCAAAGGAAAGAGCTGACCTATGATACAGCCAGCTCTTTCTTTGAACTATGCATAGTTTCTGCCAAGCAAGACCAAAACTGTGACAGGATCAGCCTGGCTGATGATTTATCTGACACTGTCAAACCCCTTGCAGACTGCCCTGCACTGGACCAACAGTGACACACACACACACACACACACACTATCATACCAGTATGTTCACTTTGTGCAAACACAAGAGCGAACATAAAAATGGTTTAAAAACCACATCTTGTAGCCAAAAAGCAGCAGCCTAGCAATAAGGTATTTTTTTAAGGAGAGAAGCAGCTACTAACATGATCACAACAATTTTATCATATCAGAGACAGAACAGATGTATAAATAAAAATAAAATCACAAGAAATCTTGTCATACCTACTGTCTGGATCTTGATGGTCTCAGGGAAAATGCTGTAAACTGGGAGTTCAAATAAACATCACTTCACACAGGATCAGCAGTATATATGTTAATGAAACACAGAAACAGAATTTGTCAGCAGAAAAGGTCAATTTGGCCCACCCAGTCTGCCTAGATGTTCCCTGTCTAATATGTCTTTGCAGACCCTAACTGGTACCCAACGACCCTCCCTCCACCCAGTCTATTTATTAATATACCCCTATCTCTTTCTCATGCATGCTTGAAGCCACCCACTGTTTTTGCCCCCATCACTTTTGCTGGCAGTTTGTTCCAGTCATCTACCATCCTTTGAGTGAAGAACTATTTCCTCAGATCTCTCTTAAACTCACCCCTCATCTTCATTGCATGTCCCCTGGTCCTGGTGCTTTTTCTCATTTGAAAGAGACTTCACTCCTGCACCGTGTGTACCCCTTTGAGATACCTGTAGGTCTTTATCATGGTCCCTCTCGCTCTTCTCTCTTTCGGGGTGTACATGTTGGAATCCCTCAGCCTCTCCTCATATGGCTTCTCGTGCAACCCCTGCACCATTTAAGATGTCCTTTTCAGGATTGCCTCCACTCTGTCTATGGTGTTTTTGAGATACAGCCTCCAAAACTGGACATAATACTCCAGATGGAGTTTCACCAGTGAGTGATACAGTGGAAAAACTACTTCCCTCCTCCTCCTGCTGGGGATACTCATCTCTGTGCACACCAGCATCCCACTAGCCCTACCCACTGCTTTGTCATACAGCCCTGCCACTTTGAGGTCATCAGATAAAATGACCCCACGGTCCTTTCCCTGTTTAGTGACTGTTAGTAACCCCCCCGCCACACATCTTATACTCATCTCCTGGGTTCCTATGCACTAGGTGCATGATTTTGCACTTTTGCCATTGAACCCCCGACTGCCATGCTTTTGTCCACTCCTCGAGTTTCCCAAGATCCCTGCACATTCTCTCCACCCCCAACTTGGTGTCCACCCTATTGCAGATTTTGGTATAATCCACAAAAATGTATACCTTTTCTTCCAGTTCTTCTGCAATGTCACTTATGAAGACATTGAAAGGGACCAGTTGCAGCACTGAGCCCCGAGGCACCATGCTGGTCACTCCCCTATCATTAGAGTGAGTGCCGTTTACCACCACCCTTTGTCTCCTATCCATGAACCAGTTTCTAACCCAATTCACCACTTTGGACCCCACCCCTAGGCTGCTCAGTTTCTTTATCAGCCTGCTGTGCAGCACAGTGTTGAAGGGCTTGCTAAAGTCCAAATAGGCTGCATCTACTGCCCTCCCCTGATCTATTTCCCTGGTCACTCAGTCAGAGAAATCTATGAGATTCACTTGGCACCCCCTCATATGAATCTATGCTGCCCGTGGTTTTGCAGCCATTGGATTCGGGATACTCTACCAGTCTTTGCTTTAACAGGATTTTACATTCATTTCACCACTACTGAAGCAGGACTGACCCATCTATAATTACTAGCCTCCTCCTTGATGCCACTCTTCTGTAGTGGGACCATGTCAACTCTTCTCTAGTCCTCCAGAACCATGACTGTTTTCAGTGAGCTGTTTAATAAGGTTGTCAGTGGGGCAGCTAGCACCTCCCTGAGTTCTTTTAGAACTCTTGGATGGGGGGTGCACATGTGCAGCCAACGAGAGAAGATGCCTACATTCAAGCTCCTGACCCACCCTCAAATAAAAGTTAAAGTTTCATTGGTTAAACCTCAGCTCAAGCTCTTGGATGATGGTGCCTGCTTCTATTATCACTATGGACTGACATCACACCTTGGCAAGTGGGAAATCCACAACAGCAATGAAACAAGGCAGCAAGAAAAATCCTCTGGAATTGGGAGCAGGCCCAGCCACAGATATGGACGGGACTGTGGAGGCGGCTGTGGCACTGTGCCAAATAATTTCCCAGCAGGTGCTGTCAATCCTGGCTCCCAAGTTGGAAATGGTGGCTGCTAAGTTAGACAAGTTAACGGCACAATATGAGTAACAGCAGCAACACCTCACCGAAGTAGAAACAAGAGTCTCCATCATTAAGGATATGACTAGTGCACTGCCTGCCCACCTAGCCCAGTTGGAGAAGGAGGTTGCAGAATTATGAGATAATCTAGACTCCCAGAAGAACTTTCAGTGGCACAAGACTCTCCATATTTGGGGTATCATGGAGGCAGTGGAGGGAGGAAATATAGAGGAGTTTATCAATAAATGACTCCTGCAAGTTCTATAACTGGAGTGCAAACATGACCACATCAGAATTCATCGAGCTCACCTGGCACTCACACCTAAGCCCCCAGCAAATGTACCCAGGCAGATCATCCTAAATTTACACCATTATCTGGATAAGCAACTCATATTATCTGCCTTTAGGAAGACTGGCACAGTAAAATAGGGGGAGCACACTGTTCTGATTTTCCAGGGTTTCTCCTGGATTTTCCAAAATAAGCAAAGAGAGATGGCCCTCCGGTGCAGTGGTGGGGCTTCTGATTGTGATGCTAACACCCCAGGTTTGGGAATAGATCCAAGGAGTTAGATGGCCGACTGGAGGGAGATGGATTGGCATCCCAGGGACTGCTCTCCTCCTCCAGGGAAGGGTGGTGCAGGCTAGTGCTCAGTGCATGGTTGACACCTGGCAGAGGCTGAGGGAGCAGTGACCAATGCTTAGTATTTTGGGAGATATGTCAGAAGTCACGCTTCTGCACATTACATCACTGCACACAATGCCTTCCACTGGGGACAAGATATGGGAAAAAGTCGGCCCCGCTGGTGATGCCTTGCTTCCTAGTCCTGCTGTGCCCACTGTAACCCCCTGTTGTGACCCACCTTAAGTCTTCTGTTTGGACTTGCGCGACCTCATGACCCCACCCTGGGGAGCAAGCCAAGGGAGCCCTGCCGGCAGAAGCCAGGCCTGCCAGTAATCTGGATGTGTCTCCATAGGGGGGCATGCCGGCTTGGTGGCCCCACCCTGTTGAGCAATCCATGGTGGATCATTAACTTCAGTAAGTCCCGGTGGGTGAGTGGGGACAGGGAGAGTAGGGGGCTGAGGCACACTGGGGTGATGGCCAAAAAAGAAAAAAGATAAACAGAGAGTGTTTGCACCCTTATTGAATGAGCATCATCAAAATAAAGTGGATTTGTGCTTTTTTTTATCCAGCAGTGGCTAAGGTGAGACACAAAGGCCAAACATTCATATTCTGGGAGGTGGATAAAGCAAGGGCATCCTGCACACAAATGGGGCTGATCAAGAAATAATGCTATCCATTTCTTGGTACTGTGTGATACTTTATGGATTGGCTGTAGAGTAGTTTCCTGGGTAACGGTACCCTCTGACCTTTCTTCCATTTCTTTTTCCTCCCTGGTGCTTCTCTTCCCACTGAGATTGGCTTCCTGGATTTCTCCTCCACTGCGATTCATTATGGACAGTGACTAGTGTGGGACTGAGGAATTTATGGTGTGACTGCTGACTACTAATGGTGCAGAAGTTGTCACTGCATAAACTGACACTAACTGAGGTAACTGAACTATCGCACGGGTATGTGTGCATGGGTGGGCACTCTTCGCCTGCTGATCTGATGCCATCTCTGTGCTTATGCACACTGATTCCAGGATTGTTGGCAGAAAATGTGGCAGCTTGTACTCTTTGCCAGCACATGAGGGAGGGGGCACTTTCACTGCCCCAGCTAGATAACTGAAGACTGATTAGCTCTCATGTCAGCTGGGAGCCATGACACTTCATAGGTAGGTTATTTTCAAGCCAGGGATAGAAAATACTAACCAAATAGGCTTGCCTTCCATTTAGAAATTAACAGAAAAATTTGCTATTTCCATAATGATCATCTATTACCTTTTTAAATGAATTCATACTAGAACTATTTAATATCTGTTCAGGTAAACTATTCCATGCCCTGACCACTCTTAAACTAAACCAATGTTTCCTGAAATTATGCACCCAAATTTGTTGGTGCAGTTGTTTAGTGTGCTTTCTTTTGCTAATTCTTCCGTGATTGAACATTATTCCCACATCATTTAACAATTCAACATCCTCAATATTTTAAATAGAAACATAGATCACCCCTCAATCTACGGTAATATAGTGAATAAAGATTCAAATTCACTAATCTTTCCCAGTATACTTTGCCTGCCTGACCCTTTATTTGTTTCGTCAGTCTTTTTTGAACTTTCTCAATGGAAAGTATATCTTCCCTATTGTAAGGAGCCCAAACCCTCGCACAATATTCCAAATGCGGTCTAACCAAGGCTACATACAAGGGAATCAAAACCTCCCTCCTCCTACTTGCAATGTATTTTAGTATACAATTTAGAATCTGAATAGCTTTCTTTAATTGTTTTCGACAATGTACCCTAAATTTTAAATCGTTTGTAATTATAACACCGAGGTCTTTCTCTTCAGCAACCACTCCCAAATTAATATTATCTAAGTGGTAAACTGCATTGTTGTTTTTCTTACCCAGGTGCATAACCTTACATTTGGATAGATTTAATTCCAGTTTATTCAGGTTTGTCCATTTATTAATTAAATCTAGCAGCTTGTTGTAGTGCAACTATTTGCTCATCATTTGATGGAACCACACCCAGTCTACAATCATCAGCAAATTTGTACATCCATACATTTATGTTGTTAATTTGTAAAGAGGCAATGTACAAATTAAACAAGAATAGCCCCAACACTGAACCTACGACACACACGCTAGCAACAGGGGCCCATTGTGAGTATTCTCCATTCACAACCACCCTCTGCTTCCTATCCCATAGCCAATCTGAAATCCATCTACAGATATTACTACGCAACCCTAGGTTATCCACTACCAATAATAATTCTTTGTGGGGTATTTTATCAAAAGCCTTGGAGAAGTCCAGGAATACCACATCCACAGGGTTCCCAGCATCCATCTCTCTATTCACCTTTTCATAAAAGGACAGCAAATTTGTTTGACAGGATCTGTTCCGTACAAAACCATGCTGGACTGGATCAACCAGATCATATTGCTCAATATGTTCCACAAGAATATCCTTAATTATTGTCTCCAAGAGTTTCCCTAGTATCGAGGTCAAGCTAATAGGCCTAAAATTACCTGGGTCTGTGCTTGGTCCTTTCTTTAATATAGGCACTACATTAGCCAATTTCCAATCTTGGATTACAGTACCAGAATTTATTGATTGTTGGAAAATATAAGTTAAGGGATGTACCAGCATATCTGTCATTTCTCTCAGTATCCTGGGGTGTATACCATCAGGGCCAGGGGATTTATTAGACAGATCACTTGTTTGTTGAAATGGGTGTGTGCAGGTCTGGATGTGCTGGGGGGAGGGATGTCCAGGTAGGCATGTCTCTATTACTTGTTACTTTTGGTCTGAACAGAGATGTAGGGCATAGTGTGCCCTCATGGGAGCAATCTGCTTTTTCTTATTCTCTCTCTTTGATGAGTGCCATGGCAGGATGGGAGGGGCAGGGGGAATGGGATACACAGGTGTGGTGGGCATTTCTCCACCCATGATGTTTCGTAGCGGGGCTCACATTACACACCTGTAATGAGGGGGGCCACTACAAATGCAGCCCTCACATGCTTAACAGCGGGTGTTCAGTTTCTGGGCTGGTCAAGGTGGACTTTGGATCTGAATGGCCACCCAAATTGACTGTAGATAGATGGGTTGGGGGCACCCAGTATGTCTAGAGGTCTGAGAACTTTTGAGCAAGGGGAGGGTGGGCTTACAAATTTCTGCATTTCATATTTGTGTCATGTATCTGTGACAGGGTTGAATAAGGCCTTGTCCCAGCTGTTATGCAGAAAGAGTTTAAATGCAAGGGTTTGTTCTATCCTCTCCTTTTCTGTCTCTTGTCTGGTTGCACAACAAAATTTTCTTGTGAGACCTAGGAACTGGTCACTGAGACGGTTTCGCTATCTGCCTGCCTTCCCTTGCTGTTCTGTCTTTTCTTCCCCCTTGCATATCTGCGAGTATAAAAATATATGTGAATCTGTATGTGAAACTGGGATCCCTTTGTTTAAAATTGTATATAGTTATACTGTTGAAATGATTGCAGAAAGCTATGTGGAACTCAAGGGGTTAACCTGAGAAGCTGGTTTGCAAACTCTCTGAGATGCTGGCAACAAGAGGTCAGTTCTGGGTTACTATGTGCTGTTTTGTTGCACCGGCAAGGAATGAAACTTGCAAGAACATTCTGTAAACTTACAAGAACTTTCTGTGACAAGCAGGCTCCCAGACAAAGACTTATAAAAAGAGCAGCAATGCTTCTGCTAGAGAGACAAGGATAATAAGAGACTGGGAGACTGAGATTTGAAATTGAGAAGAAACACTCAGATGAAGGACTGTTTTCTCTGTTTGTTCTGCCTTTGTAAATAGTCATACTGAACAATTTTATTTTTTTTATTTAACAGTTATTAGCAAAAATAAGATGCTACTTGTGAATTTTGATACTGCTCCTGGTTTTCCTATGCTTCCTGACCTGTGCCTCGATGACAGTATCAACCTGACTGCGGTCTGTCTGAGGCAGGCATCTCTCCCTGTACAATTCGGGGGGGACCCACCTTGGTGGCAGACAACAGAAGCGGTCTTGAGAGGGCAAGGGTGAAACTGTAAGACACTGGGTTACAAATGCACTAATGATAACAGTGCTGTCTAAACTGTGCTAAGTACACATGCCGCAGCACAAAACAGTGCCACTGGTAGCAGCCGTAAACCACACTGACGACCGCTACCAGTGCTAAAAAGCACACTAGTCACTTCTGTTTAGCGGGGAGCTCTGCCCCCATACACCCCAGACTTTATATAACCAACTCCGGGGGAAGGTGGATCAAGGGGTAAAGGAGAAACTTGAGGGGGGGAGGATTTTTCTACCATGGCAGATAGAAAAAAAAAGACACTTTTGAGCAGGAGGATAAAATGTAACTCCATGTGTTGGGAGACCAGGACCAGAACCCTGGTTTCTCGCTCTGTGCTGCCTGAGCTGCTGCCTTAACCCACTGCGCCACTGGAACAGCTTGGCCAGCTTGGATATAGTTGACGTATACCTGCAGCCTTGATGGAGAATGGCTTTGTTGGTGCTGGGCCATTCTACTGAAAAACTACCATTATTCAGTATAAGCTTGGCAATAATGTTTGATGTTCTGGGTTGGAATTGTCTCTCACATCCTGGATCATGTGGGAGACCCCTGCACATTTATGTATCTCTGTCTCTACTATGATTGTACTCTTTCCACTCCTTTGCCCTACATTGTGAATATATTGAACTTTGTTTTTGCACTCTGACTGGATGCACAGGAAGTTTTAATAGAAATATAATTACAAAAAAAGAAGTAAAAACACCACACATATCATGTGTTATCTGTGGTTGTGAGGCAATACGTGCATTGCATTAGAATAGTACATTTAACTGGCCCATCAGTGCAGTGGTAGTGCCACTGCTCATGATGCTGGCTACCAGGTTTTGGTAGCGAGCCCAGGTCGGCCAGGGGAGGAAAGGTCTGAGCATTCCAGAGGATGCTCTCCTCCCCAAGGGAGGGTGGGTCCCATCAGGCACTGGAGGTAGGGGACAGTCAGGCCAGAAATAATATGGGGTGGGCAGAGTCACACAGGCTGCATGTGACATCACCTTGTGATGTGTACACTTGCAGCCCTTGCATGCATGACTCCAAGAGGTCTGAAAAGAAAACATTACCATAAAAAGCATAGTAGCCCTTATTGGGAGATGACAGACCCCCACACCACCATGGTCCCCCACCTGCCATCAGAGCAAGGCATCTCAATGAGACACAAGAAGAGATTGAGGGTTCCCTGCCCCTCTCATCCCTACTCGGGGGGGGGGAGTAATCCAGTGCTCAGTGGTGGTATAGCACCTCAGGATTGTCATGTAAGGGGGAAAACTGGGTGACCTTGGGGTCCTGAAAGAGTCCTAGCAGAGTGAAGAGGGCATAAATAGAAATTACCAAAAAAAGAACATTACATTTAGGACATATATGACAAGAGCACTACAAGTAAAAAAAAAAATATATATATATACTGTATATATACATACATTATGGTAGAGTAGCACATTTAAGGTTAAAGGGTCAAATTTTGCACCTTAATAACTTTGCTACTGTTCAACAGATTTGCCTGAAATTTGGTATGCATGATTGGGCATGGTAGATCTTTGGATCTTCCAACTTTCGTACTGGTTGGATTTACGGCTGTGGAGTTATTAAGCAACAACGAATTGCTCAATTACGCTTTTTTGCTATTTCTTTGCTCTCACCTACAGGTCGCATGGTTTGTTCGACCAGTCTGAAAACTTCAGGGACCATGCAGCTGGAGCCCCGATGTGCCTTTTGAAGATTTCGTGAAAAAATATTACACAGTTCAAAAGTTATGCAAAAAACAAGTTCCCATTATAAGTCAATGGGAAAAGTTAACAAAAAGTTTGAAAGTGTCGCAAATGCAGTTTTTACTTTCTCAAATGGCCCTTTTACTTTCGCAAATCCACCATTTTGTTTTCAGTTGGAGATCAGAAAATGCTTGCCATTTAAATTTGGGACCCTGTAGCAACCTAATTCTTTTTGTATTCACCTAGTCAGACCCTGAGGAGGCTAGGCATGTCTTTATTTTGGGGTAAAACACCCCAGAAATATGTTTTTCACATTTCTGGAAAAAGTACTTTTGCAAAGTACTTTCGCACCTGCGACACTTTCAAATGATTTTTCGAAAGCTTTCACAAAGTTCAACAGTACTTTTCAAGACTATAGCCAAAATGACAGGAGTTCTTTGTCACCCTGCTGCAAAAGAACCATTTGGTCTTTTGGGCTGAAATTCGGAGGGAATGCAGCCAACATCTCACAGATGTGCCTTTCAGTAGTTTGGTGAAAAAATATTGCATGGCTGCCAAGTTACAGTAGTCTGAAGTTTACATTTTTTCCCATAGACTAACATGGTGGCGTACGCCGCGCCTTTCGGGACTCGTATCTCAAAAACGGTGCAAGATACGGAATTTTTGCCACAACTATGCGTAGCCTATGGCTATGTGCAAACAAAAACATAGCCAGGAAGTGCATGATTCATGTGACATTTAAATTTTATTTCTACGTCGTACGGTTCCTAAGATATAAGCAATTTAGTATTCCAACAGCTCATTTTCTGCTCCGAGGCCCATTGCTATGCATACATTCTTTGTGCACACTGTGTTTCTCTATGCAGCTGTTGGGGAAAAACAGAGTATGCACTTCTGTTAATGTTACAGTTACTGTTTCCACTTGCTTTTACATACCTGTTGGCATTTCTGTTCCCGGGTGCGCGCCACCGCGTCCGTTACCTTTTGCGTTCTCGTTTGTGCTTGCGTTTGCATTACTGTTAACATTTGCATTTCCCCTACTGTTTGTAATTGCATTTCAGTTCGCGTCCCCATCTGCATTGCCATTTACGTTTATGGCAGCCCTTTTGTTTACTTTACCGTTTCTCTTTTGTTTTGCGTCTTCGTTGCTGTTACTGTTACCATTTGCATTTGCAATTGTGTTACTGTGCCCGAGCGCATTACGATTTGTGTTTCCATATGCGCTTGCATTTCATTTTGTGTTCCTGTTTCCTTTGCTGCTATTGTTGCTGTTACCGTTACCATCTGCATTTACAGTTGCGGTAATGTGGGCTCCACGCTCACGCCGCTGCATTACTTTCACTATTTCTTGTCATCATTCTCAAAAAGAAGGGAAATTAGAGGCAAAAAACTCCATTTAATGCATCAGTTAGGGTTGTTCCACAGCGACAAAAGTGAGAAAATTCAGTGTTAGGGTTGAAAGCCCCCCTTGGACCTCCCAGCCCACCCCTCCAACCAGCATCGGGGTGCACTTTGGGGTCATCGGTCCTAACTCTCACCCCATTCTTCTATACCTCAGCTTCTTTACACATGTGATGGGGTGAGAGTTAGGGCCGATGACCCCAAGCGCACCCCGATGCTGGTTGGGGGAGGGCTGGGGTTCATGGGGCTCAACCCTCAATCAATTTCTCACTTTTGTCACTGTGGAACAACCCTAACTGATGCATTAAATGGAGCTTTTGCTGCTAAGATATATATATATATATATATATATATATATATACATACATACATACATACACACCTGTATATAGGCATGGTCATGGGCTGAGTAGCATGTTTAATGTTAAACCTCAAATTTTGCACTTTAATAACTTTACAACTGATCAACTGAACTGAACAAGATACCAAGATACCAATATCAATGGATCTGCACAAAATTTGGTATGCACTGTCCTGGGGGATAGATCTTTTGCTGTGGCAAGTTTCGTTCCAGTCGGATGTGCAGATTCTGAGAACTGGATAGTGAAAAAAATAAAAAGTCACCCTTTTTGCAGTTTTTTCCTCATCACCTTGCACCCAGATAGTGTGGAATTTTGTTTTGATTTTTATGGTAGAAAGAACTTGGGTAACAGAACTGCCACTGTAAGTTTGGTGCAAAAATATTAAACTGTTGCAAAGTTATTAAGTTTTTAAGGTCCCATCATATCCTATGGAAAGTTTATTTTTCAGGACAGATGCCTTGAGTTCAACAAAGGATTAAATCTTGCAAAAAAGGATTTAGTCTTGAGAGCACATATTCTGTTTTGCAAGAACAAAATCCTTTTTTATGAGAAAAAACATTTTTTCATGAGCTGCCATCTTGTTTTCTGTTTTCAAAAAAAAAACTGAAAGCATAAACATAGTATCTAGAGACACCAACACATGTGTCTTGTTTATTGGGACTCTGTTAGGTGGACTGTGAAGTTATTTGGTGGAAGAACAACCTTGCAATGCCGTTTTTTTAACATTTTAATTATTTTTGTGACTCGCTTAGACAGTGCCATTTTATGAATAGGCTTCGTGGGCTGCAGCCAAGGGGTGCCAGCTGTTTAGGGGCACCTGAGAGTCTGAGAGGCACTGAAAAATTGGCTGGCTTCTCTGGGACCACACTCAGCATGCCCCCTGCAACCCGTCCCCCCCACCCCACCCACTGAGATCAGACAGACCAGTCCAATCAGCAGCATCGGATTTGATTTTAAAATCCATTGTGTGGAGTGTGTATGCATGTGCATCCATGCCAAATTGATGAAGAGGGGCCGGAGAATGCTGGGCAGGGAATAAGGCATGACGAATGCACGAGTCACGGATGACAGCACTGCCACACTGACTGAGAGCACTTCTAGATGGCTGGGATGGAGGATGAAGGATGGGTTACAGTCGGACCTCTCTCTTGACCTCATCAGTTGGTTTGCAGCTTCTCTGTCTCTTGGTATCATGTGTGTGTGTGTGTCTCTGGACCGCATCCCATCTGCTGAGGTGAGAGCAATCATCAGGGATGAACCAACGAATGAATGAGAGACCAGACTAGGTCACTGGGTGATCCGCAACAGTGGCAGCAGTGTTTCTTCTTGGGGCCTGCCACAGGAGTAGCAGAGACAGTGCACTGTGCAGCTTCACATGCAGGGATGGAATGAACTGAAAACTTAAAGGTAAGACACCTGGGACTTGGGCCTGGCCTCCTTTAGAGGGCAGGACTCAAAAATCTGTTAAGGAGAGAGTCATACTTAAGACCAGTTCTTCTGTGGCAATATAAGCAGAAGATGAATGGGGCCCCAAGTAGTCACTTAAGAAGCATAGTTGGACAGTGTAATAGTGCAACTTAATGTTGGGTAGAAATAGGCCTCCCTTCCCTAATGCCCGGTCAAGATTCTAATTATTGCCACTTACCCCTCATCCTATACAAACAACAATAGCTTTGTTTCTTTGTGTTCCTCTACAAACAACAATAGCTTTGCTTCTTACAATGGGATGTGTTCATGCACATGTATGTGAATGTACATGCTTTCAAACATTTGCATCTGTCTTAATCTTCATACAATGCACAGAATCAACATTTTGTGCACCACAAACTTGAGCAATTTTTGCCAGACTAACACGTAGAAGTAAAATGGGGGAAAAGATGCCCCTCTTGGAATGTCTCTAGTTAAAAAAAAGACTCTTTGGTTGGTTGACTAGTGATGCTTATTTCACAGAAGCCCATTATATATAAAAAAGAATGTTAGCATGTGTCTTTCATAGCTATATAACTGGTTCCTAACTTTTGTATGCATTATATTTACCCAGCTTAAACAAACTGAGACACAATATCTCATTTTCATGGGGTCTTTCTTTATTTTATCTACATCTAAAACTACAAGGGAATAAAGCACATGGAGGTTTATTTGTTCCATATTTATTTAAATAATTTTATACAGGATTAGCCTACTGAGATTAATCGTCTTATTTATATAAGAAATCTGACTGATGGAGTGAGGGGTACAGTTACAAATGAATGCTAGGCAATGATGAATACATACATTCAGGTGCTGCACAGGTACCCAAACGAATGTACATAGGTGAAACACATGTACCAGTGACCTTGTAAAGTCCATTCAGTGTTTTTTTAACATATCTTCACTGGTAAAGTATGTGTAGGGTTGTTATTGACATAGATCGAATGTTTATGCAATGTGAACTTTGGTTGTTCTGTTCTCTGTCTCAGGAGGGGACAACCACCCTTTGAGTATAAAACTAGAAAAAATGCCATCTAGGTTTTAAAGAGTTCGAGGGGTATCCTGAATTTTGAGAGACTGGGAAAGATAAAGTAATTTGTTTTTTTCATTAATCCTTAAGGTGACAGTAGTCTGCTTGTTTTGAATGTGGGTTCCTGCATGAGATTTTGTCTACTGTACTGTTATTTTTTATTAAATGACAATAAACAGAAAGTAAAAAAAAGGCAGTATTCTAATTGTTTTATCGTTCTTATGTGAATATGTGTTGTTGCCATCCCCTGAACTGAGCCATGTTTGGAGGGGGGGGCACCTGAAGTTTCCAGCCTATGGGCACCATGTAAGTTAATGTGGCACTGCGCTTAGATCCTTTTTCGCAAGTCAATTCCTTTTTTGCTAGCCAATTCTTTTTTTGTAAGCTCACGAAAAAGGATTTTACAGGCTACTTTGATGCATAACTCAGCTGTTTTTTGAGATTTTGACCCCAGATTTTCATCACGGCCTTTTGGGGACCCACCTATGAATAATACAATTGTCATCTGTCAACCCCTACACAAAAGGTGATTTTGCAGTCGTTTGGCAAATCCACCTTTCAGGCAGGATTTGCATAAGGACAGCCATATTGTTCATGAGGTGAGGTCCCCAAAAGGCCATGTTGAACATTTGGGGTCAAAAAAATGGCTGAGTTATAACCATTCATTGCAATTTCACTGTGCACACTCGTAACTTTGTAAATTTAAAATATTCTGACCCCAAATTTGAAACATAAACTTGTCATTATCCCACCAAATGTATGTCACAACTGCCATGTTTCAAATCCTTGCTGAAATGTGTTTTCACACCTGCAGCACAGAAATGGCATTGCAGTTGCGTAGAATTATGTTTCGGTGGGGATTCAAATATTTTCTGCACTGGTTACATCAGGTGGGGTAATAACATGGCTATGCTGACAATTTCATCACTCTTGGGCTATACATGGAAGTGCAGGGCCCTACTTTCACAGCTAAATATGTATAAGCATCAATGGAGGAATGTGAGCACATGCCCTGATCTCCCACAAGCAAATTACAATATGATTATACTATCCTAAATAGTAAGGAAATACATTGCAAAAAACTTTGTTAATGCATCAGTTAGGGTTGCCACAACAAAAGTAGGGAAATGTGGCATTAGGGTTTCACCCTAACACCCCACCGCTACCCTGCACAGACCAAGAGGTGTCGGGGGTGGCATTGGGGTCATCAACCTAACGCTCACCCCATTCCATTACAATATAAGCTGGGTGGGTATAGGAGAATGAGGTGAGCATTAGGGTTAATGACCCCAATGCCACCCCCAACGCCTCTTGGTCTGGTAGGGTAGGTGTTGTGAAGTCCTAGTGCCACATTTCCCTACTGACATTTTTTGCAAACTAAATATATATATATTATACTGTCACGGTAGAGCCAGTATAGTTAGAGTTGAATGCAAACTTCTGTGTTAAACCTGAATATGTGAACCTTCATAACTTTGGAACTGTTCAACGGATTGGCACAACATTTGGCATGCATAATCTCTAGGGGAAAGTCTCTTAACTTGCCAGATATTGCATAAATCTGTTTTGTGGTGTTCGAGATACAAAGTATCACAAAATCCTAATTTTACATGTTTTTTGACATTTCTTTGTCCACCTGTATCTCAGAAACGGCATTACGTTCTAGTCTAAAATTTTCAGGGTAGAAAGCCTTTGGGTCACAGGTATGCCCAATGAAGGTTTGGTATAAAACAAATGAATCCATTCAAAAGTTATTCAATTTTTAATTTCCCCATCATTTCCTATGGGAACATTTATATGTCAGGCATGAAAGCTGTTTGTTTTCTCAAGGGCTATTATTTGTACCAATATTAGTTTTTTTCGCACACATTTTTGCATGGAGGTTTACATACAGCCATTCTTTTTTACAAAAGTTACTGTCTTTTCCCATGTAGGGTCACATAGAGCCCTAAGTACTTTCACAGAGCTCTGTTGTGTCTGCCATCTTGTTCTGCTGTTGGCGAGATAGTGAAAGTAAGGAAAATGTATGAAAATTCATGAAACTGATAAAAGAAACATCAGAATCCAGCTAAATGGGAGCCATTTAGCTAGATTCTGATATTTCTTTCTTCAAAGTGTGCCGGGAAACACCTTTGCTGGGCACCTGAAATCCTGGGTGCCTTTCTTAGTGAGAGGAACGCTTCCCTGTGTTCTCTGTGCAGCTGCAGCTGGAACTCGTGCTGCTGGCTGCACTCTTACTGTATGTGTGATTCCTGTTTGTCTTGTGTAGTGGCACCCCACCCCACAATCACTTGCCCTAGTGGCACCCACCCATCCCATATCTTTCCCTGGTGTCTATTGGCACCCCCCAGCCTCTGATTCCCATACTTAATTAATTTTTACTTTTTTAATATATAATCTGACAATGGGATGCCCACCACTGGTGTCAGATTCCACCCCCCCAACAGCCTGTTTTGTTTATTTTCTGAGATCGGAGGGCCCAATCCCCATGCTGGCATCAGAAGCCCACCCAGCAGTGTGGGACACTGGAGAGACCACTCCCAGTGTCCCCAAATAAGAATGTATTTGTTCCTGTGAAAAGAAAACCCTCTCTTCAGTTGTTTTCCCTGTAAAAAAGAAAATAGTCCCTCATCATCCCTGCTGTCTCCTTCCCCATCACAACCCTCTCAGTGAGAACCCACCACCCCACACACCCCTCCTTGCCCTATACTCACCTTCGGAGGTCATGCTCTGTTATCTTCTCTACACTGGGACAACTGCATTTTGATGTTCGAAAATGTGTTACATGCGAAAATAGGTATATCTTGTTTTCGCACATAACACATTTTTGAACATCAAGATGATTGAGACAAGTGACAAAAAATACTGCTTGTTCATGCAGTTCCCCTGTGGTGCAGAGGACAAAGCACAGGGCTGGGATATGCAAGGGTCCTGGGTTCAAACCCAGCTCCTAAATATATTTTTTTTCAACCTGCAATGAAGAAAAAAAATGGGTAGGATAGCTTCAAACCCAGATCCCTTGGACTTGTGGTCCCATTCTCTGTGCTGTGCTCCACAGAAGAATCACAACAGCTTTGGAGATTTTTCTTTATTTGTCAATTATGTGGATGTTTGACCGCAAGTGGATGGTTAATGTTCAAAAATGTGGTATGTGCAAAAATAGGCATAGCCTATTTTCACAGATAAACACTACTGACATTAACTATGAGATTAATGAGCAAAGATCCAAATCATTCCCAGCCCAAAAGACCTTGGTTAGTTGCTGACATCAGGGGGCCCAATCCCAGTGTCAGCAGTAGAAGCCACCCCTTCTCAAAAGTGTGGGATACTGGGGAGCCCACTCCCAGTGTCCCGAGCATGTATCCCACAAGCAGTGTGGGACACTGGTGAGTCAACTCCCAGTGTCCCTAAATGTGTATCCCCCCTCCAACAGTGTGTAACACTGGGAAGCCCACTCCCAGTGTCCCTAGAGATGTATTATACCCCCTCCCATCAATGTGGGACACTGGGAAGCCCACTCCCAGTGTCCCGAGTCCTGTGTCCCTGCCACCCTGCAGCAGTATGGGACACTGGGGGCCTCACCAGTGTCCCCAGACATGTATTATATCCCCCAGCAGTGTGGGACACTGGGGAGCCCACTCCCAGTGTCCCCAAATAATAATGTATTTGTTCCTGCAACAAGCAAACAGTCCCCCAATTTTTTTTTAGCCTGAAAAAAGAAAACGGTCCCTCATCATCCCTGCTGTTACCTTCCCCCATCATAACCCTCCCACTGAGCACCCACCACCCCTCAACCCCTCCCTGCCCTATACTTACCACCAGAGGCCATCTGCTGTGATCTTTTGCAGACTGGGACACGTCTGCACTCTTCAAAGCCGAACCACAAACTGAGAAATCAAAGTAAGTGCCATATAATGTATTTCAACGGTGTTTTGAACTTATGTTGATATTTTTGCCATTTTTAGGTATTTTTTCACCAAATTTTCAACATGGGCCTTTTGGAGACCCCACCTCATGAACATTGTGACTATTGTTTCATTACTTGAGCCCTGAAGGTGATTTTGCAATCGCTGCATGAAATCACCTTTTGGGACAGATTAAGAAAATGACAGTGCCAGTTCATGAGGTGGGTTCAAGCCATGTTAATCTAATTAATGTAAAATTCAAAAATGAGCAAGTGATCATGGTCATTGAAATTTTCTATACGCTACGTAACTTTGATAATTTTCTTATTTCACTCCAAGTTTTCAACATAGCCATTTTTCACACCACCTCATGAACAGTACAGCTGTCATTTTTCACATCCTGCCCAAAAAGTGATACGCACACTCATAACTGCAGAAATCTTAAATATTTTGACCTCAGATTTTCAACATAGCCTTCTTATTACCCGAGCTTATGTATGTCACAGGTGCCATTTTTCAAACCCTATTCAAAATGTGTTTGCATCTGTGGTGCAGAATGGCATTGTAGTTGTGAAGAATTATGTTTTTGGTGGGGATTTGAACATTTTCTCTGCTGCCAACATGTGTTGGAGTAATAAGACAGCTATGCTGATAATTTGGTGACGCATCTATGGAGGGGTGAGTGCGCAGGGTCTGAAGGACCCTGAACTCCCACAGTAAAATTAGGAAAATCACAGAGCTTGGGAGCACAGGCACTGATGGGTCCTGTGCTTCCACTGTGATATAATGACAGTCATGGAGGGTGGGAGTAGGCAAATAAGGATAGTACTAAACTATCTGAAAAAGTAAGGAAATTTATTGCAAAAAACTTCATTAATGCATGAGTTAGGGTTGTTACTAAAGTGACAAAAGTAGGGAACTGTGGCATTACGGTTTCCAACCCTAATGCCCCACCTACACCCTGCAGACACTGACAGGCATCAGGAGGGTGCATTGGGGTCATCAGCCCAATGCTCACCCCATCCTCCTGTACTGTACCCATAACAGCTTATTTACTTGTGGAATGCGGTGAGCATTGCGGCTGATGACCCCAAGGCACACCCCCGATGCCTGTCAGTGTCTGCAGGGTGGGGGTGGGGTACTAGGGTTGGAAACCCTAATGTCATATTTCCCAACTTTTGTCACTTAGTAACAACCCTAACTGATGCATTAATGAAGTTGTATATATACAGTGCCTGCTACAGTAAAGTTGCGCGTGGCATGGCATGTGCAGTGAATGTGATTGTGGTACCCATTGGATAACATGCATACAGCTACACGTACGATATATATATATATATATATATATTTATTTTTTACCATTCAGTATTATTAATACGGCCACCACCATCTTCTTCCTCTGCTGCCAGAGATGCCTCTGCTTCAATGTCTTCATTTTGTGCTTGGAGTTTGAGTTCATACATCCAAGGCTGGACATATAATAGATTTAGCCATGTGCCCTCTGGTACAAAAGCACCCTGCCCTTTCCCTAATTCTCAAAATCTATGTCTAAATCAAACACTTTGCTAGTGTCAGAATTATCCACATTAGTGGATTCAATATACTGTGCACACCTATTAGTGGGAGAAGCTGTCAACGCTGTAAAAACTCCTACAATGCTGTGACAGGACTACATGTTTGAATCCAATACACAGGAGGTGCGTTCACCATTTGACATCATTCTGCACTGACATCAGGAGCATGCTTCGATGCTAGACATGAGTAGAAAACCTGAGATTACTGCACATAAGCAGTAAAAAATTTAACTTTTGCAATACAGTTTGAGATGTATTTTATTTTATTAATGGGGAGGATACCCAACGCGATACCAGGTCAGAAGTCTCTTCAAGGTAGGAGACACCAGCTTTTTAATTACTGTGTACATTTACAAGAAAACACGCTGCTTCTACCCAGACTTTATGTAATCCTCCAGCTTCTTCACCACTGAATTCATAATGTTTGATTTGTGAGAGCATAGTCATTTCCATAGCAACAGATTATGATGTCACCAAGAATTACAATGTCACCTTCACCTGGAGAAGCAAGAAGATGAGGTGAAGTCTGGGGGCAAATATAATGTTTTCATGCAGATGTTCTCAGTAACAAAGAGCAAGGAGACATAAATACAGACAGTTAATGAAATATAAGTTGAGTCTGAATATTATACTTTAAACATTTTTTCAGGATACTGGAAAATGCATTAGCAATAAAGTAGGGGATAGAGGGTGGGCAAGTCAGTGTTCACTCATAACCATGTGCTATAAACTGTTCCACTGACTATTCACAAATATGTCCTGCAAATGTCTTCCATATACACAAGGCTCAAAAAGTCAAATAAACAGTCCCATCAATGAAAACAGAATAGTTTAAACACAGCATTCCAGCTGAGAAAATGGTTTAAACAGAACCTTTTTGTTAAATAACTAAGTATGCCCTCAAATCTGCTCAGGCCATTCATACTGCAATTTTTTTTAAATATCAATAGCAACACAAAATGCTAAATATTTTATTTGAACTTTAAATGTGTACGCTATACCAGAATCAGTTTTGCAAAATGAAACTAATGTTGAAATGTGTCAGTTACTGTATGTATTAGTCACTGAGCTACCTCTTTCTTGAGTTCTCAGAACTAGTTTTTCTGTGGAAGGTAGCATGATGTAATTTTCATTGTAATACCCCTTCCTTCTGCAAATAAGAAGCATAAAGAAATAAGATTGTATCACTATAAGTTTCTCTTCCATTACATTTCTTTTAGTCACCATGGGCCCGATTTTCAAAGGTGGACGCAGGGCTTGCGTCAAACCTTGCGTCCACCACAAAGTTTGACGCAGCTGTTCCAAAGCCCACGGATGCAATGCAGTCCGATTTTAGTAGGGCTGGTGCCGTTGTGACACTTCACCCATTTTTCGGCAGCTTGGGCCAAAGGTTTGGTGCAAGCCCCATAACAAGGGTACCCCCATGGCCGTAAATGTATACCAGGGGGTAGGTGGCATAACTGTGCTGCATCGCCACACGGCTTCCACAATTGCACTTGCTGCATGGTTTGTCGTAAGTCACCACTTGTGGAAAACCCCACTCCTGCAAGTCCATTACGGCGACACAGCCCCTTTGAAAATCGGGCCCTAGAAGTTTATCTCCCTTTACATTTCCTTTAGTTACTAAGAGGACACAGTATAAGACTAATCTAGCAAATCAAATCGAATGTCATTTTCAGGGCCCTGTCAAGGCAACTCCAGTAGCTGAGTCCTGGGGCAAGATTGTCAAAGCCCTGTGTCCACATTACTTCCAGACGGAGTTTCACTAAGACAGATCTGAGGGCAAAAGACCAAGTCAGCATGTTCATCAGATAGAGGGAATCAGGCACTTAGCTGAACCATCTTTTGGATGGTCTATCTGACTGAGTCCTAACGTGGTCACATTTGTCCACAGTTGGACACATGCTGCTATAAATTGCATCTAATCACAATTATAGCTCAAGGGAGGGCTACCGACCAGAGTGCTCCTTTCCTCTGCATATGAGACACTCTAATTCTGTGAAGAGTGTCTCACATGTAACTGCCCAGAAAACTGACATGTCCAGGGAAGGCTTTTTAAAATGTTAGTATATTATTGATCAGTCTCAAGCAATAATATATTAATACTGCTGCTGAGACCATTCTTATGGTTGCAAGCATGGTCTCACATATTTAGTGTATCAGAACCACTCACGTTCAGTTTGCAGTTCTCCTACCCTAAAAATGCAAGTAAGATCACTCTTACAACTGTAAGAGTGGTCTCGGCAACAGTATTAACATACATAATCATTTGGTATTAATTGTGCTCAGCGTCCAGATGTGCACTGAATGTACCAGATGCAGCCAGATGCAGGTGTATCTTCAAGATGTGCCTAAATTCAGACTTTTGAACATCTGACTCTAAATCTCTCCCTATTCTAACAAACTCTAGCCTGAGCTGATAGGGCTGTGAAAAGCTACCAACTGATCGAAGTTACATGTGCATAGAAATGATGCAATGCACAGGTGTAACTTGGCCATTTTTTGGAGGTGTTGCTCCAAATTCTCAACATGGCCTTTTTGGGACCCCTCTTCATGAAAAGTGCCAGTGTTATTTTGTTCACTTGTCCCGAAAGGTGATTTCACAGAGTGAACATGCTATTCTGTGCCACAGGTGCAAAAACATATTTTGGGCAGGTTATGGAAAATGACAGCTGTACTGTTTTGAAGGAGGTGTGCAAAAATGGCAATGTTGAAAATGTGGAGTGAAAATATTAAATATTGGTGAAGTTAGAAGCGTGCTTAGAAATTGCGAAATGCACACGCATAACAGTCATTTTTTTTGGAACTTTTTCACCAAAATTGCAACATGGGCTTTTGAGGACCCCACCTCATGAACAATGACACTGTCATTTCATGAATCAGTCCCAAAAGGTGATTCCACGCAGTGACCACGAAATCACCTTTCAGGACCAAGTAACAAAATGACAGTGACAGTTTTCATGAGGTGTGGTCCCAAGAACCCCATGTTGAAAATTTGGGGCAAAAATTCCATAAAATGGCTGATTTATCAGCATAAGTTGAAAACCCCATTGAATAGCATTACAGCATGCTTACCTTTGATTATTCAGTTTGCAGTTCGAGCTTTGAAGAGTGAGAAAGGCGTGTCCGGTCCAGAGATGAAGACAGTGCCAACCTCTAGAGGTAAGTATGGGGTAAGGGGGTGTGGGTAGGTGGGTGCTCAGTGGGAGGGTGGGAATGGGAGAGAGTTGGAGCAACAATGAGGGACCGTTTTCTATTTTGCAGGAAAAAAAACCAAGACTGGAGTGATGACGAGGGACCATTTTCTTTTTTACAGAAAAAAAGAAAAGAAAACATTTGGGCACACTGGGGTGGGCTCCCAGTGTGTGTACTGCATGAGTGGGGGGTGCACATAATGCTGACACGGGGACAGGGCACCCCAATGTTGGTGGGTACAATTAAAAATCTTTGGGCACACTGGGGAGGGCTCCCAGTGTGCCACATGAGTTGAAGGGGCCACAGAATGTTGTGTAGCTGGCGACAGCGACGCAGCTGCACATGTGTGGCACTCATGCATGTGCAGTTTTGATGAATGGTATTTTGCCATTCACAGCATGCGCAGTTCATGCACCGGAATGTGGAAGTAACAGCCGAAATAGTGCGGTTGTTATTCCATAGCGGCCAATCGTGGTGGAGGGTTTCAAGCTCCATTGGGCATTCAGAAGGATACTTCCAAATGTCCAATGGAAGGTTGCATGATCTGCCATTTTCAGAGCTAGAATCCAATCCCAATATGGCTGTAGGCTCCACCCACAGCCCTAAAAACTAGCAAAAGGCTGTGGTCCTTCTTAAGTGGACTCAAAACAGGAACAGTAAAAAGAGCATCTTAGAAGACAGGAGAGAAACAGCATGCTAAAAAAGAATTAAAAGGAATAGGTAAAAATGTTCAGCATAACACACACTGCTGCTTGAACAGGGACATAAACTCCATCATACAGTTCTTAAATAGCCTTCAGCACCAGTGTGCAACTTAGAAATACACAGTGGAATTTACTGTACAGAAATGCCAGTAAAGATGGGACAATTTAAAAAGTGAACCAGTATTTTAAAAGTAGAATCTACAGAAAATACAGACCTGTAGGTTAAATGTGTCAATATATACAGGCGTTTGTTTGTTCCTACTCTAGCTATTATATTGTAGTCTTATTGTCTATTGTAGTCTTATTGTATTTATGACTTATTGCCCTTCTGCTGCATTCCATTACCACGTTGTGTTTCTACATACCATCCTTGTTTTGTAGTTTCAACTGGTTGAGCTTTCTTTCCTGCTCCCCCTTCCCTGGGCCATGCCTGGAAATAAGCTCTGGCTCACTACCCCTTTCCTGTTTTTTTTTGTTTTGTTTTTGAGTTTTATATTTGGGTACAGAATACAGTACTTCTTTCCAAAATTATTTTGGCACTACAACAGAGTATGCAGGAAACCTCATACAAGAGATTCCTGGGTGTACCCCTCTGTTGTTTTGTATCACTCCTCACCTGAATATTGGGCTCTGTGCACAGTGGCTATGTGGCATGTGCGCAGGTGTGCAACATGCTCACTATTAGACATATACAATCGGTGTGCATGGCACATCACATTGGCCAATGGCACGTGATAGAGGCCCACATGCAACAGTGCACCTGCTGCATGACGTACGTGATAGGGGTCGGGCTGCATAGCAGCATGCGCAGCACCCATGAACAAGCATGCACAAAGCCAGGTACGACAGCCAGACATGTGGTGTGATATGCGTACACTTACAGCAGGTGGAGGGCTGCCGGAAGCAGCAGCAGCAGTGCACCTTGGTAGGTACCTCCTCTCAGAAAGAATGGGAAAGTCATGGAAGAAAAAATTACTCACCATAGTAATCTTGTTTCTTCAAAGTGATCACTCATTATGATTAAACTTAATGCAGTCAGCCTCCTGTGTTGAACTGCCCGGAGAGATGGAATTTTATGCAAATTATAGAACTCTCAGTTGGCTCATGCCACTTTCAAACTGCTGCCCTAGCAACTGCTGCACTCTGAGTGCTTCAGATTCTTACAGAGCCTAACTGGGTAAAAGACCCATTAGCTAAAATTAACAACCTTAAAAAATAATATTTTTTGCCCTTTCAGGTCAAAACATCCTTAACCAACAAATTTAAGAAACTTGAGACCACCTGGACACCAACTGGTTAAACAAAGTGAATCTCTATCTTAACCTATATAGGAGAAAAGAAAAAACCCTAATGCAGGGATGCAGAGCAACTTCTATAGGTTCTAGTAGGGGAGGTAGGGAGGGTCTTTAATCATAATGAGTGATCCCTTTGAAGAAACAAGATTACTATGGTGAGTAATTTTTTCTTCTAACCCCAGGAATCACTCATTATGTTTAAACTTAATGCAGACTACCAAGCAGTACCTTTGGAGGTTGGGCAGAGAACCTATTTCAGAAACAGGCTCTGCAGTACTGCTGTACCAAACCTAGCATCACCTCTGGATTGCAAGTCCAAGCTGTAATGCTTTGTGAAGGTGTGTACTGTTTTCCATGTAGCTGCTTTACAGATTTCCAGAGGTGGAATTTCTCTTGAAGCTGCCACTGAAGCAGCTGTGCCCCTGGTGGAGTGTGCTCTCAGGCCCAGAGGTACCTGTTTACCCACCTTACTATAACAAAACTGTGTACATGCCACTATCCAGTGAGCAATTGTACATTTTGTTGCAGCTCTGCCCTTACCAACTTCACCATATGTGAGAAAGAGCTGTGATTGACTTGTCCTGTAAGACTTGGTTCTGTCAATGTGGTGGCTAAGCACCCTTTTGACATCAAGGGAGTGAAGTCTCCTTTCTGGAGAACTGGAGTTGTCTGTAAAGAAGACAAGTAGAGTGATAGACTGATTCAAGTAAAAATCAGATACCACCTTGGGAAGGAATTTTCTAATAGTCCTAAGGACCACCTTGTCCCTGTGGAATGAGATGTAGTCCACATCTGTGCACAGGACTTGTAATTCACTGATCCTTCTGGCTGAAGTAATGGCAACCAGGAAAACAGTTTTCCTAGTGACATACTTCAAATCTGCGGTTGCCATAGGTTCGAATGGTGCATCCATGAGTTTAGCAATGCAAATATTTAGATTCCAGTCCGGAACCGGTTCCCTTAGGGAAGGGTGCAGAAGATTAAGGCCTTTAAAACATTTTCTAAATACTGGATGACAAGCCATAGACCTCTCCTTACCAACTGACAGGTAAGCAGAGACTGAAGCTAAGTGGACCTTGAGGGTGGAAGGCTTCAGACCTAAGGAATGTAAATGTAAGGTAATCTAGAAGAATAGCCAAATCAGCCCAGAAAGGGCTCAAACCTTTACCTGTACACCATATTGTAAATCTTTTCCACTTAGAGGAATATGCCTTCTTAGTAGAAGGCTTCCTGGAACCCCTAAGCACTGTCAGCGCTTGTTCTGATAGGTTAAGGTTAGCAAATTCTAAGTCCTCAAGAGTCACGCCTTGAGCCTCAGTGATGTGAGATTAGGGTACAGGATCCTACCCTGAGAGGAGGTTAACAGGTTTTGCCTCCTGGGCAGATGGATTGGGGAAACCACTGACAGAGACAGCAGAAGAGAGTACCAGTGCTGTCTCGTCCAATCCGGAGCCACCAGTATCATTTTTGCTGGTTGGGACCTCAATTTCAGTAGGGTTCTGAACATCATAGGAAAAACAGGGAATGCATACAGAAATTTCCCTGTCCAATCCAGGGCCAAGGCATCCAGGGGGATTGTGCCCCTTAGAAGAGGCCTGCAACAGTACATTGGAAGCTGGCGGTTTTCTAGGGAAGCGAAGAGATCCACCTCTGGAGTGCCCCATTTTCTGAAAATTGTACTGAGTACCTGAGAATTCAGGCACCACTCGTGGTGGTCCTGACTTATCCTGCTTAGAGAGTTTGCCAGCACATTGTCCTTCCCTGGAAGGTGTATGGTTGACAGGGATACTCCCATGGAGTATACCAGGGACCACAGTCTCATTGCTTCTGTGCACAGTAGATGTGACCTGGTACCTCCTTGCTTGTTGATGTAATACATGGTTGTGGTGTTGTCTGTTCTGACTTGCACCACCTTGTTTTGCAGGTAAGGAGCGATTGTTTTCAAAGCCAGGTAAACAGCCCTGAGCTCCAAGAGATTTATGTGCAACAGAGACTCTTGGGGGGGGACCATGTACCACTTGCTGTGTGCTCTAACATGTGTGCCCCCCAGCCTAGAAGAGAGGCATCTGTTGTGAGGATTACTGATGGTTGTTCCCTTATAAAAGGTACACCCAACCTGAGGTTGTGCTCGTCCAGCCACCATTGTAAGGCCTGGACTAAACTTTCTGTGACTGGAACCAGTTTGGACATAGGATCCATCCTTTGAGACCAATACTGTCTGAGATGGAACTGCATATCTCTCATCTGAAACTTGGAGCCCATTACCACTGCCGTGGCAGATGCCATGTGGCCTAGTAGCCTGAGAAATTCTCTGGCTGTTCTGGGTCTCCCAGACACAAAGGATTTTGCAATCTGCAGAATGCTTGTCGCTCTGTCCTGTGGCAGGAGGGCTCTGCCCTGTCTGGTGTTTAGTTCTGCTCCAATAAACTGCAGCACCTGGAGTGGTACCTGTTGAGATTTTTCTTGGTTTATCAGAAATCCCAGGGACTCTGGTGTGGATTTTGTGAGTGCCATTGACTGTACTGCATGCTGCAGAGACTGTCCTACTACTAACCAGTCGTCCAGGTAGGGGAAGACTGTTATACCTTGTTTTCTCAAAAACTCTACCACCACTGATAGGCACTTTGTAAAAACCCTTGGTGCTGAAGTTAGCCCAAAGGGAGAGCTGCAAACTGATAATGGCCTGAAGCCAGCCTGAATCTCAAGAATTTTCTGTGAGATGGTCTGATGGGAATATGGAAATAAGCATCCCTTAGATCTAGGGAGGCTAGCCAGTCTCCCTTTGCAATGAAGGAATGATTATGGTAGAGTGACCATTTTGAACTTTGGTTTCAAAATGTGCTTGTTCAGAAGTCTTAGATCAAAATAGGCTGCCAATCCCGTTTTCTTCCTTATGAGGAAGTACCTGGAATAAAAACCTTTTTCCCTGCTTATTAGAGGCACTACCTCTACTGCTTTGATTGCTAGCAGATGTTTTACCTCTGCTTCCAACAGAATCCTGTGTGCAGCTGTTACCGGAGCAAAGGTTCTTGTTGTCAGCTTTGGGAATGATTTGAAACTGAGTGCCAGGTGATGGAATGCCAAGCGTGAAGGTAATGAGCCAGTCTGCCACCTACTGGTGGACCTGTAATAGGGGATGCGACCTGCACTAGCCCGTCAGGGATTCTGTGCGGGCTGTGCCTGAACCTGTGGTGCAGGAGCCACTCTTCTCATGGCTCTCCTTCCCCTTCCTCTAAAATAACCTCTGGCTTGCTGCTGAAGCTGGGAGGCTTGCACCTGAAAGAAAGGTCTGGGTTAAAAAACCCTACCCCTACCTCCCCTACTCTGGGATCTATTAGAGGTGAAGGGTCTGTCCTTGGAATTGCTCTGATAGGTGGATTTATATTCCGCCACCTTCTTCATGTATGCTTCTGTTTTATCCCCAAACAAGGAGTTGTTCTCAAGGGGGAAATCCATTGCTTTGGCCTGTCTAAAGTCAGGTTGGTGGCTCTAAGCCACGCAAACCTCCTGAGTGAAACTGACAAAGCCATTAATCTGGATGCAGTATCACTGGCATCCACTGCCATATGAACTTGGTACCTGGTAGCATCAAGTGCAGTCCTTGCTGTATCTTGCAAGTCTACAGCCACTTCACCTGGGACCCTATCAGCCAAAGCTAGAACAGTGTTCCATAGAGCTTTTCAGTACTGCACTGAATATGCCATGTAATTGGCCTGCCTAACTAATAAAGAGGCAGCCATGTACCCTTTCTTTCCCATAGCATCCATTTTTCTTGAATCTTTGTCTGGTGGATGGGTAGCCAATGGGATCCTGGCCTTGTCACAGGCAGCAGCTTGGACTACTCCCTCAGGATCAGGATGCATAAATAGAAAATCAGCTGTAGTTCTGTCCAGCTGGTATTTCTTGTCAGCTTTCTTATCCACACCAGGGTTAGAGGTTGGAGTCTTAAAAATATCCACTGCAGCCTTCTTTAAAGATTTATGCATGGGCAGAAGTAGACGTTTCGTGGGGGTTAACCCCATCATTTCTAGAAAGTGTGCCTCCTCCATATCCTCCTCTGTTTCCTGAAGAGGAAGTTTCAGGGTTTCCACCATGTTCTTAACAAAAGCATAGTGGGAGGAGTATTCTTCAGGACCCCTAAGAGGAGATCCAAACTCTTGCTCAGGAGAGATCTCTGGATCTATAGGTTCCCCTTCAAAGTCATCCTCCTCCTCCTCCTCACCAAACACTTCCAGCACTTCTTGCCTTGCTAGGGCTGTAGGAGAAACTGGGGCAGTCAGTGTAGGAACTGGGATTGCACCCTGTAGAGCTTGTAACACTTGTAGTGCCTTAGCAATGTCCTCAGCCGAGGGCATAATATGCTTGTCTGCTGGGAGATCCTTTCCTCGGCCGGAGGTGCAGTGACATGTTTTTCTTTGCACTTTTTCTTTAATGGAACAGGTTCAGTGCCTGTTTCCACAGCCCTTTTTGTTTTACCATGTTCAGATTTATCTGAACTCCTGTCAGGATCCTTGGCTTTAACTCCACCATTTTTGTGGGAGGAGGAAGAAGCAGAATTATCCCCAGTAGAAGCAGAAGCAGAAGCCATCTCTTCTAAAATGTTAGACCTTTTCTTTCATGTTTTTGGGCAAAAGGTCTTACAATTATCACAACTGGCAAATATATGACTTGTACTCAAACAAAAAATACAGAGAGAATGTCTATCTGCTTTTTGCCATAAGTTGCTCACAAGACTCACAACATTTAAAACCTGTGGGTCCTGTGCATTTTTTAGGTTTATCCAAATGGACCTCTGACATTTAAGCTAGACAAAAAAGATTACTTCAAAACAACTGTTATTTAAAGTAATTCAGAACCGGAGATTACTTTAAAATAACTACCGCTAGCGGTTCCTGGAACCGAACACTATTCGGTTCCTGAAGAAAAAGGAACCGAGAAAAATACTAAATTTAGACCAAACTAAAGCGGTTCAAGGAACCAACTGCTAAATATCTCTAACTAATAATAAATTGAGATAAAACCTTTAAAATAGACACAGAACCCTCGGTTCCAAGAAACCATGAGGGAACCGCGAATATAAATAAAAAACTACTAAAACACTAATTTACTATACTAAACAATGTTTCTAAGGCAGCAATTTAAAATTAAACTGAAAATGAGCACTTATCTACAGATAAACTTTAGTCTGAGACAGTTCAAGGAGAGCTCTCCGGGACATCCTTACTAGGCAGGCGGAGTAAAGAATCTGAAGCACTCAGAGTGCAGCAGTTGCTAGCGCAGCAGTTTGAAAGTGGCATGAGCCAACTGAGAGTTCCATAATTTGCATAAAATTCCATCTCTCCGGGCAGTTCAACACAGGAGGCTGACTGCATTAAGTTTAATCATAATGAGTGATTCCTGGGGTTAGAAGGGGATGTACATGGGAACACTGTTGCAGGTACCGCCATGGGCACAAACATGGACACACACCCTGTAACACCACTTGGAACCCTCACCAGGATATCTGGCACACAGATGTGTGACCAGTGTGGATGTTAGAGCCCCCAGCACAGGCAGGCAGCCCCCAGGCAGGGCTGCACCACTGTCAACACAGACACCACCATCATACCCTAAAACACCTGCCATACATATCAGGGATAGGGCATAAAATGTCAGGGACAAATGACCAACATCAGGGGCACAGCATAAGACATGATAATACCTGCCTAGAACATGCACTACAAAGTGCGGCCCAATAGAAAAGGCAGTGTCTGATAGAAATCCAGACTGCAACACCAATGAATTCCATCACTGCTTTCTTCAAATCCCCACTATGTAGTGACAGAGACTACAGTTGGATAAAGGACAGAGGAAAATTCAGAGGCACACTAAGGGACTTCCCTGAAAATCAGGGACAGGTGAGAGATATGACCACCATGGGAAAATCACCCACCCCACACTGGCCACACAGGCGGGACCACAAACACATGAACCTCGGTGCACAATGTACACACTACCCAACCCACATGGGGCCCCACACAAATTCCCTAAGCCCCCCCCCCAGCCACAGCAGCAGGTGAACCACTGTGATGGAGACAATGGATGACACAGGTGTAGGAAAATATAAACTATATTGTACAAAAAGGTACACATAAATCAGAGAACATGAATGGTGCTGGCGATATATGTCCAGGTACAGGGCAGAACACAAAATACAATCGTACTGCACACCGGTACACAGTCCACAGAATTAAATGGCAGTCAGACGTCACTGCACGCATGGCCACAGACCAAATGTATGCAGTCCAGTCATTGCCAGGGCATCATCCTGCCCTCCTCCCCCTCCTCCTGGGAGTCCCCACTGGAACCCAGGAGTGTGGTGGCAGTCCATGGTCATGGCAGCAGCACCATGCAGTGCAGTGGTTCCCTGTAACACTGCAAAGAGAAGAACACACAGGGAGGAAAGGCATGAGTGGGATACATATGATAGGCCCAATAGGCAATATAAAATGGCACAGATATGCCACAGGATGCAACACCTACCTTGGCTGGTTCCACCACCTGCCACATCTCCCCATTGTCTGCCTTGTAGAATGTGTCCCTCGACCCCACCCACAGGGACAGAAAGTAAGGATTCCATCATTGCCAATGTCATCTTCGGGATTTTGTGTGGACCACACAGGTGGCCCCATCCAGCTGCTCCACCCTTGTCAGCTCCATCCTGCCTGGGAGACCTAGGCAATCCTATGAGAAACAGATGCAGACACAACATTCAGCACCTTGAATAACACAGTCACACCAATACACCACACCCAACCATCCAGACAAGGTACATACCCAGACTGGAACCTCAATATGCCACATGTTCCCACTGTGGGGTTGTCGAGGCAGCAGTCCTCTGACATCCTCCACAGTTTTCAAAGGTACAACCTCAGTCACCTAACCTGCTGTGCAGAATAGTACTAGGGACCCACAGCAGGCGTCATTGCCCACGATGCACCTTGTGGCATGTGCATGTGAGGCCCAGGCAGGTACCATCAGCATGCACCTGGGGCCCACTCACACCCACTTAAAGGTACATGTGGGTGTTCTGAACAACATAAAGACCACTGTCCTGACACCTACCTGTTGACAGGTATCCATAAGGGTGGGACTTGATGTGTCCAAGCTTTCTGTTGAATATGCTCCTGCCACAGGTATTCAGACCACACACTGCATCAAATGCTTCAGGGTCGACTGGGGCACAATCAAACAGGTGTGTGACATGGTCCATGACACTGCTGCACCATGGACACAGTGTTCCAGGGTGATGACAGTGGAGACCAAGGTGCCATGTGAATTCTCATACTATGCAACACGGTCATGCCAGAGGGTGTCCGGCAATGTCATCAGCATCAGTCAGCCATCCCTGTTGAGGGCATTGGTGCAGGTGACAGATGCCCTGATCTGATAGCCCATGTGCAGATGCACATTAGATTCCCCATGGCCGAGGTCGATGTTCATGACGTTAAGCAGACATTCTATGCTATGCATGGCATGCCTAACATACTCGCACTATAAACAGTGCCCATATACGGATACTGGCCGTGTCCATGAATGAGGAGGCATATAGGAACAGAAAGTGGTTCCACAGTTTAAACTGTCAAATTGTGTGTGATGCAGATGGCATATTCACCAACATGCGTGCCAAGTACCTGGGTTCATGCCACAACACATATATACTTGATGGGTCATGACTCAGTGCACTGCTCGGCTCTGATCAGATTGATGGATAGCTGTTAGCTGAGTATACATCGGCAACATGTGTGATACCATATGGCATCCTGTTAACTCATTGTCTCCTAGCAGACACCTGTAGTCATCAGTAAAATACACTGGTGTGTCCTGAGGACGCCTACAGAAGTCAGCTACTGACTTCCTGTGTGCCCTTGCAACATCTGGAGACGTCACTTATATATTTCAATATATAATATAACAGAATATAATATATATTTGATTGCATAGCACTGTTGGAAAGGTAATTTTGTGCTGAACAATTTTGCCACTGATATTTTGTGTATATCATGTATACTTCAGGAGTTATTCACATTTGTTTATGGTATGCTGTGTATGGCTTATGTTGCCTATTTTAGTGAAAAAAAAAGGTTTTTTGTGCTGTTTCAACCAGCACAGAAAACAAACAAAATTACACATTATTATTTGCATACCACCATTGGAAAGGGAATTTTGTGCTGAACAACTTTGCCACTGATATTTTGTGTATATCACGTATACTTTAGGAGTTATTCGCATTTGTTTATGATATGGTTTGTATGGCTTATGTTGCCTATTTTAGTGAAAAAAATATTTTTTTGCTGTTTCAACCAGCACAGAAAAACAACGAAATTACATATTATTATTTGCATACCACCACTGGAAAGGTAATTTTGTTCTGAATAAATTTGCCACTCATACTTTGTGTCTAGCACTTATGGTTCTTGAGCTATTAAGATTTGTTTGTGGCATGCTGACTATAGCCTGATTTTGCTTAGAAAGGTCCAGGATTCACTGTTAACAGTATACAAGAGACAAGTGGTAAAACTTCAGAGAGCTCCTGTGGAGGCAATGAGAGCACCTGACTGTGTGTCATTTGTGTCCCCTGCACAGATGACAGTGGATACCCACTATGTCTGCACCTGATAATAGCCTTCCTGGAGACACATGGCTCTGTCAAGGAGGTGTATAACAATGCCCACATGAGGACATGTTTCATCATAGAGAGGACTACTGGCCTACTGAAGATGAGATTCCATTGTTTGGACCATATGGGTGGTACAATAATGCTGTTACCTGTTAGGGCATGCAAGGTGTTCACAGCATGTGCCATACTCCAAAGCGTTGCCATATGACACCATGTACACATGCCGATGGACATACAGAGGTGTGATCAGCCAGATGTGGATGATGGGCAACTTGGCATGGGACAGGAGACACTCAGTGGCCATGCAGCATGTGATGCCCTTGTACAGGGCTCATTCCACTGGTAGCAATTACCACTGCCAGGTGGCAGCCATGACCGACGTGAGACATGTACAATGACATCCATCATGTGCATGTCCACTGTACAGGGGTGTATGTGTGTGCCGAAGGTGGGGACATCACTGTCGTGGCGTGTGTGGGAGGTGGACCTGGTGGGGGGGCAGGTGTGCAATGATGACATATGCCACTTAGTGCACCCGCCTGGGAGGGTTGGGGCAATGTAGTGTGTTGGGGGTGTTAATGTAGTGTGTTGGGGGGTACTTGATGGAGTGTGTTTGTGGGGGAGTGGGTGGGTATGTGCGTGTCACCGTGTTGAAATGTGTGTGTAGTGGTCCGGTCAATATGGATGGGTATAATATGCTTCTGTTGTGTGATGGGTCATGGCTGTACAGCAGTCAGGGTGTATGGCTGCTGTGCATGATATGAGGGCATTGGGGGTGTCACTGTGCCTGTGTGATTCAGTGCTTATAGACATGTGAATGCTGTTTCACTGTCCCAGCCCTCTCGTCGAGCATCTGTCTGAGGCATGCAGATCCTCATGTGGCCAGATGCAGTGAGGGTGCCTGTGCACATTCAGCACTGCGTTGGCGCACAGCTGTAGGTGTGGGGTGCCGTCTGTTGTGTCCCTGTCTCACCCACAGGTGCTATGCTGCTGTTGTCTGTGTGGTCATGCGTGGTGAGCTGTGGGGTGTGTCGTCTGCAGGCATGCTGCCATCGCTGTCCTGTGTGGATGGTGTGCGCATCAGTGTACAAGGTCCTGTGTCTCATCTGTGTGCAGGTGTGCCATCCCTTCATATGGGACCCCACCTCCTGGGCACTTTTCTGTGTACCACAGCTCGGTGTTCCATAGCATCTCATTGGGGATCTGTGATGCCAAATGGTGTCGGCTGGTCATCTGCCACACGATGTGGGATGTACATGGTCTGGGATGGTGTTACAGGCACTGACACAAGGTTGTCCACTAGGCATTCTTGCAAGTCACCCAGCCTGTCTATCCCATGCCGCATGTCCTGCACCTCCTCTGTCAGACCCATCAGCACCTCCATGTTCCTGTTCTGTGCCACCAGCCTGTCCTGCTCCAGCTGCCGCTCTTCTGTGTAGCAGGTGTGCATGACACTTCGGGTGTGTGGTCTCCATAGATGGCCTGCTGGCCATGTTGACTGGCCCTCATTACCACTATCCCCATGGGGTTTTGTTTCTATCCTGTGATGGCCAGTGGTGCTCACATGTACAAAGTGGCACCACCACTGGTGTGCAGGACCCTGTAGCGGTCCTCTGTGTTGCTTTTGGGATGGCAGGGGGTGGGCTGGCTGTCTTGATTGTTGCTCCGTTCTTCCATCCCCTCATCCTGCCTCTCTGTCCCCTTGTTTATCCACTTCTGTGTGGCGTCCCTGTCTATCTACATCTCCTGGTGCGCCTCTGTCTCTTGCTCAGGACCTATTGGTCACATGGGGCTGTTATACTACCCGAGCCAGGGCACCCATGGGTGCTGTTTGCTGCTGTGGTGTGTGCACAGTTGGTATCCTTCCTGTGCTGTCCTCATCCTCGTGGTCATCTATGCCTCCAAGCCACTGGGGTGTTGGGTCCTGGGCAGGTGTTATGGCCCCTGTGTTAGTGTATACCTCTGTGCCGGGGTCTGTGGGAGCAACACATGGTGGGTAGCACATGCATGGGGTACACGCCCTCAGGGCCCCTGTCCCTGCTAAGACTGGGTTTGCTGGCAAGGGCACCTAGCTTCACCTGAGCTCTTTGCTTCTAGGTTTGCTTGTAAGGACAGAGCAAGGAACAACATTATCAGAGCAAGGAAAAAGATTAAGGCTTCTTATTGCTAGGCAGATTTACTGTGTGGTGTTATTTGCTTTTGTACTCACAAGATTTGATACTGTTTTTTGCTTACATTTTACTGCTGCAATCTTCTCTGATTCAAATTGCTGTTGCAGGGTATACCTTCTGCTGCATTATTACAGGGTGTGCCTACAGGTTTGCTACTGTTTTGTGCTTACAGATTACTGCTGTAATCTTCTCTGACTCAAACTGTTTTTTTGCAAGATATATCTTCTGTTACTGCTTTATTTTTCTCTGTAGCAAAGTGTATTTTGCAGGGTATATCTTATGTGAAATTGTTACAGGCACGCTTTCAGGGTTTACAGTTTTATCTATCACTAGGCTAAGCTTTCAGTGCTGCTGCATTTGTTACTGGTTGATTGTTTCTGCTCTTACCTCCTTGTTTTTTTTGTCTGTGGTTCCTTTTTCGGCAGGGGCTAAACCTTGCTATGTACTGTTCAGAAGAGACCAAGGTGCAAAAAAAGGTAGGGGAGAGTCACCCTTTATGTCAATGAAAATATCAAAGCTACAGAAATTCAGAATACACATAAGGAGCCAGAAGAACTGTGGGTCACCCTAGAAACAGAAAATGGGACAGCCATATGTCCTGGGGTTGTCTACAGGCCTCCAGACCAGGGAGAGGACATAGACACATTACTGTTAGAAGCTATACAAAACATGGCAGCTAAAGGGGAGGTTCTGATAATGGGAGACTTCAATATGCCAGATACAGATTGGTCAATACCAGCAGGAACATCCACCAGAACTAGACACATAGTGGATTCCCTGCTGGGGGAGGGCCTCAAACAACTGGTACAATAACCCACAAGAGACAGGGCTATCCTTGATCTAGTAATGACTAATGGGGAAAGGATCACAGAACTCCAGGTAGAAGGTCACCTGGGGGCCAGTGACCATCACATGGTATGGTACAATTTGGCCACTAGAACTAAACCAACCCATTCCAATGCAAAAATATGGGACTTCAGAGGAGCAGACTTTGATAAGATGGCCAACAGAGTTAAGCTAGCCCTGGCAAAAAGAAATACAGGTGAGGGGGTACAGGCAAAGTGGGCAAGCATTAAGGATGCAATACTTAAAGCAACATCCCATTATGTTAGGGAGAAAAGTAAGAGCAAAAGAAGGAGGAATCCACTTTGGTTCTCAAAAACAATAGCAGAAAAGGTCAGAGCCAAAAGACTGGCCTTCAGGAAATACAAGGGAAAGCAGTGGGACGAAGATAGGGAGGCATACCAAACTTCCATAAGGGAAGCAGGGAAGGCAGTAAGGCAGGCAAAGGCCCAAATCGTGGAAACACTAGCATGAACAGAAAAAGAAGAGGGTAAGACTTTCTATAGATACATTAATGAAAGGAGAAGATCCAAAGGAGGTATTGCTAAGATCAAAGGGGATAAGGGGGAGTGTGTGGAGAAGGACCAAGGAAAAGCATCTATCACCTCCACAAACCATATAAAAACTACAAACAGGTATCTACCTCTGTCTCCAAAATCAAACAAAGGGGCAGAGGACACTGCAGAGCAGGACACTGCAGCACAGGAGCTAGCACAACAAAACTCACCTGAAACAGGGACCAAAACAAAATAAAAAGCAAAACGGAAATCCAGAACACTTCTGATCATTGGAGACTCCATGATTCGGGGAGATGATACCTACCTCCAGCCGGGGGTAATGGTTAGATGTCGCCCAAGTACATCAGCATGGAGAAACACTGACTGCATTGCTAAAATCATGCAGGAAGCAGGAGAAAACATTAATGTCCTGGTACACATAGGGACTAAAGATCTCTCCAGCCGGTCAGTTGAGGAGACCAAGGAACACCTGACCAGGCTGGGAGACAAACTGTCATCCATTTCATCCAGCATCTCCTTCTCTGAGATCCTGCCGGTCTGGGAGGGGGGGCAGATGGACGGAAGGTCAGAGAAGGGGAGCTAGGGGAGCTAAACATGTGGCTCAAGGGCTGGTGCCAGGAAAAAGGACACAAATTTGTAGGTAACTGGCAACAGTTTTGGGAGCGAAGGTTCTTTAAATTTGATGGACTGCATCTGACTAAGGAGGGAGTCAGTGCATTGGGGCAGAAGTTTGGTGTCTTTGCAGAATATATAAACTAGCCAATGGGGAGAGGGGTGCAGCACCTGATACACTGAATGGGAAGAACACCCTTCCCCCCTCAGATAGTGATCAAACAGGAGTTCAGCATGTTTGTAGTTCATGTGCATCACCAGATAAGGAAAAAGGCGACTTCCCATATGATGCACAGGAAATGCAGACCTAGCCCAACAACTAACGCACTGAAATCTGACCAATAGAAAATCATGTACACAAATGCTTGCAGTCTGGAAACAAGATCCCAGACCTGCAAGCAATCAATACAGAGCCTAAACCTGGCTATGTACTGTTCAGAAGAGACAGAGGTGCAAAAATGGAGGGAGTCGCCCTTTATGTCAATGAAAATATCAAAGCTACAGAAATTCAGAAAACACATAAGGAGCCAGAAGAACTGTGGGTCACCCTGGAAACAGAAAATGAGACAGCCATATGACCTGGGGTTGTCTACAGGCCTCCAGACCAGGAAGAGGACATAGACACATTACTGTTAGAAGATATACAAAACATGACAGCTAAAGGGGAGGTTCTGATAATGGGAGACTTCAACATGCCAGATACAGATTGGTCAATACCAGCAGGAACATCCACCAGAACTAGACACATAGTGGATTCCCTACTGGGGGAGGGCCTCAAACAACTGGTACAACAACCCACAAGAGACAGGGCTATCCTAGATCTAGTAATGACTAATGGGAAAAGGATCACAGAACTCCAGGTAGAAGGTCACCTGGGGGCCAGTGACCATCACATGGTATGGTTCAATTTGGCCACTAGAACTAAATCATCCCATTCCAATGCAAAAATATGGGACTTCAGAGGAGCCAACTTTGATAAGATGGCCAACAGAGTTAAGCTAGCCCTGGCAAGAAGAAATACAGGTGAGGGGGTACAGGCAAAGTGGGCAAGCATTAAGGATGCAATACTTGAAGTAACATTCCATTGTGTTTGAGAGAAATGCAAGAGCAAAAGAAGGAGGAAACCACTTTGGTTCTCAAAAAACAGTAGCAGAAAAGGTCAGAGCCAAAAGACTGGCCTTCATGAAATACAAGGGAACGCAGCAGGATGAAGAAAGGGAGGCATACCAAACTTTCGTCAGGGAAGGCAGGAAGGCAGGCAAAGACCGAAACCGAGGAAAAACTAGCATGAACAGGAAAAGAAGGGGACAAGACTTTCTATAGATACATTAGTGAAAGGAGAAAGTCCTGAGGGGGTATTGCTAAGATCAAACGGGATAAGGGGGAGTGTGTGGAGGAGAACCAAAGAAAAGCATCTATCCTAAATGATACTTCTGCTCAGTATTTACTGAGACGGTAGAGCAGAGCCCACAGCTCAGCACCATGGACACAGGGAAGGGAGGTGTGCACAAGTCCCTTCACAAAAGAAAGGGTCCTATAAGAGCTCACTAAGCTCAAGGTGGACAAGGCAATGGGACCTGATGGCATACATCCCAGGGTGCTAAAGAAGCTAAAGCTGGAACTAGCAGAGCCATTATCAGAATGGTTTAGTGAGTCTCTGAGCACAGAACAGGTTCCAGAAGACTGGAGAAGGGCTCATGTCATCCCGCTTCACAAGAGTGGTAGCAGGGAGGAGGCAGGGAACTACAGACCAGTCAGTCTTACCTCAGTAATGGGCAAGATTATGGAGGCACTCCTTAAGGAAAGGATAGTGGAACACCTGGAATCCATAGGAGCACAGGATCCACGACAGCATGGGTTTACACAGGAAGGTCCTGTCAAGCTAATCTCATAGATTTCTTTGACTGGGTAACCGGTGGACCAAGGGGGTGCAGTTGATAACGCCTACCTTGACTTCAGCAAAGCTTTTGATACTGTTCCACATAGAAGATTGATTAATAAGCTAAGTAGGCTTGGGGTGGGTCAGAAGTTGGTCAACTGGGTGGCAAACTGGTTGGCGGGCAGAAAACAGAAAGTGGTGGTAAATGGTATACAGTCAGAAGAGATGTAAGTCACAAGTGGGGTATCTCAGGGATCAGTCCTGGGGCCAGTCCTCATCAATATCTTCATCAGTGACATTGCAGATGGATTGGAGGGTAAGGTTTGTCTGTTTGCAGATGACATCAAGATCTGCAACAGAGCAGATGATCCAGATGAGGTGGCAGAATGAGAAGAGATCTGGATAAACTGGCACAATGGTCGGAAGAGTGGCAACTGGGGATTAATGCAAAGAAGTGCAAGATCATGCACATAGGGAAGAGAAACCCTGAAGCCACCTATAGGTTGGGAGAGGAGTTGCTGGCAATCACAAGGGAAAAAAGAGACTTGCACATCATCATCACAGATGACCTGAAATCATCCAAGCAGACCACTAAAGCAGTAGGTAAGGCTAGGGGGATGTTGGGATGTATTAGTAGGGGTATCACAAATCGTGAGGGGAAGGTAATAATCCCCTCTTTACAAGACACTGGTTAGGCCCCATCCGGAGTACTGCATGCAGTACTGGATGCTGCATCTTCACAAGAGCATTAACAAAATGGAGGTAGTCCAGAGAAGGGCAACCAAAATGGTGCAGGGACTACATCAGAAAACATGTGAGGACAGATTAACAGAGCTCAATATGTATACCCTGGAGCAAAGGAGGGAGAGAGTGATATGATCAAACATTCAAACACCTTAAAGGTATTAACAATGTGAAAGAGTCTAATATGTTTCAATATAAGAAAATAGCTGGACAAGAGGACACAGCATGAGATTAGAGGGAGGCCGATTAAAGGGTAATGTGAGGAAGTTCTTTTTCACAGAAAGGGTGGTGGATGCATGGAATGGCCTACCTCAGGAAGTGGTGGATATGAATACAGTGCAGGGCTTCAAACAGGCATGGGATAGGCATAAGGGAGCAATACAGATGAGTATGAATAGATAGGCCATTGACAGAGTAAAAGTCTATGGCACATTCATAAGGTAGAAAAAATGGGCAGACTGGACGGGCCTTGCAGTCCTTATCTGCTGTCAACTTATATGTTTCTATGCTAGTCACTACATACCTGCCACTGTGTCTATGCCCTCCTACTCCCCGTGTAGGCCCACCTCTATGAGGGTGTCGGCAATCATCATCTCAATTGGTGCCAGGGTTAGGGATCGGCTGGGTGTCCCAACCACACATGCCTTGTCATGCCTTTGCACCCAAGGCAAGCTTTTTCTTCCCCAATGAGTGCAGGTCATGCCATTGTGATTTATGGCAGCCAGTGTCTGTGCCTTTTACCCAGCAGCATTAATGCTGGCCTGGATGTTCAGCCACAGACGTGCTTTGATTTCCAGGGCCATTGTTAGGGATTGTGCCCTGTACAGTGTGGCATAATGAGTCCAGATGTTCAATATCATTGATACCACCTGGCCACCTGTGAAGTTTGATGACTGAGGACATACCCCGCCTTGGGTATGGACACATCCACAGCGCTGTCAGCCACTTTGGCCTACCCCATCAGGCATCTCTGGTTGCGGTGCTGGGTCCTGCACATCTCTGACACTCTCTGTAATTGCCTCCACATTTGTTGCTATCACTTACGCATCTCCACGTGGGTCAGACAGCTTGTCCATATATGGTGGGGTCAAAGGGAGGATCCACATATTCTTGGCCAGCCCTGCTTGGTCTGCACAGGGCACTGTGTATCTCCTGTGGTTCTGCCTACCAGCTTTGTGCCCACTGCATGCCCGCTGGTGCATGCTTTGTTCTCCGGGTGCCTCACATGCCACATAGCTGTGCACTGCATTTCTGACACTTTTCTGTATACTTTGCACACCTGCGTGCATAAAGCCCATTATATCCCCTTGGCGTGTCTTCTGATAGCTAATTCTATTTCCACTGTACCCTCCCACCCTTCTGTTTGCCTTATAATATTTGTCTAGAAATTAAATCTTGAATTGGTTCCCAAGGTTTGCAAAAATTATCAAGTCTATCTAGACTGAGGCAAGGTATTTTTTCTTTATTCATGCAGTCTATAAACAGATTCCTCCAAAGCAGAAATTCTGGTGGGTTACTGTCTTTCCAGTGCCTTGCTATACACCTTCTAATATTAATAAATGCCATGTTAAGTAGTTTTCAGGCATTCCCATGGGGTGATTTGTGTTCTGCTGAAGTACCTAATAAACATACCTCAGGTTCAAAATATATCTTTATGACTGGAATATTATTAAGTATATTTATGAGTTTTCCCTAAAGGCCTTATTTATAAGAGGTGGCTATTACAGTATTAGGGTCCCTCTCTGTGTACCACATCTATGGCATATTAGTGAAATAGCTGCATTCATGTTATTTAACAGATGAGGTATAAAATATATGCTATGAAAAATATTGAATTGTGTCTGGTTTAATCTATGATTGACTGAAATGTTAACTAATCTAATTGCCTCTTGCCATCTGTGTTCAGTTATGTCCAAGTTCAAGGGCAGGATTCACAAAGCAGATGCACTGAGCATAAATGAGATGCACCAGCGCAACCTGAAAATGCACCATGGATCTATTCGCAGACAGTGCGATTGCTGCCACATACCAGATGCGCTGTACTTCCAACAGGATGCACCAGAGATGCAATGAAATGATATATGGCGCAAATTGAGGGGCGCACTTGCATACACAGTGCAGAGTCATTCGTGCAAATGACTGAAGCAGTGTGGAGTATCCATCGCGCAAGGCCAAAATGCGCCATGGGGAGATAAGTATAAAAGAAGGAGACTTAAGTGTAAGCCCCCAGCAGGCCAACAGCAACATAGCAGGAGCAAGCAGGAGGACAGAGGCAGCTGAAAGGTAAACATGGATGGTAAACCATTCCTGATGGTGGCCATGATGATGGGGATGAGGAGACGGATGGAACAGCGACATGGTGGTGGAAGGCACTGTAGGCGGCCAGCCCCATAGTGGTATCATGCCAGACTGACATTCGAACAGCTCACCGACATGGAAACAGTTGGCCAATACCACCTGAACAGGGCCATTCTGAGGCAGCTCTGTGAGCTGTGCCATGATGAAATGCAGGCATCCACTGGACGAGGTCATGCCATAGCTATGGAGACCATGGTGACAACAGTAATGTGCTTGCTGACCATGGGAACCTTCGGAGGCCATCTGGGGACACCACAGGCATCTCACAGGCATCTACATCCCATCTCCTCACATAATTCCTCACCGCGACAGCTACCACACTTCGGGTACATCCACTTCCCACACAGGCAGAGCAGACAGAAGCCATGCAGCAGTTCCACAGGGTGGCACACCTACCAGGCATCATAGGGGTCATTGACTGCACTCATGTGGCAATCCGCGCACCACCTGGTGAGTATGCGATGCGTACATCAACTGCAAGGGTACCATTCAGTAAACTGCCAGGTGGTGTGCAATGCCACAGGGCACATCAGCAATGTCTGCACTACACACACTGGGAGCACACATGATGCCTTCATTTGGCACCAGTCCACCCTCTGCCACAGATCTGAGGCAGGGGATTACCAAGCGGACACTTAGTAGGTGCGTGAGACATGCCAACCTACAGAACAACAGGGCACCATGGCACAGGATAGGATGGGGGGGCAGGTGTGCAGGTAGTACAATGCACAATGTGCAGAGGGGACAGCAGAACTGGGACAGTGGAGGAGGGACAGTGCCATGGGGAGCACACAGTGGGACAGTGTGGCGCAAGTACAACGCATGGAAGGAGGGGTGCAATGCCATGGGGGCATGTGTGGCAGGGTCTAGCACACACATGCAGACAGGCAGGCACAGCTGATGGGCACACTAGGGCAGGCAATGGGGGCTGGAGCAGACAGCAGCAGCAGGGCCAGACCCCAGCAGGTGGGAGGGGGAGGTAGGAAGGCAGGGAAGTCCAGAACACGGGCAGTGGTGTACCCACACCACACACAGCAGAGCGCCATGGTGCAGGGGGAGGTCATGTTGCACATGTGATCAGTGGACTAACAGCCACCCTTGCTCCCACAGGTGATGCAGCATACCTGGTGAGACCCTGGCTACTCACCCCCTTCAGATGACCCAGAACAGAGGTGGAGGAGTGATACAACAAGGCACACACCACCACGTGCAACACCATAGAGCACATCTTCAAGATGCTGAAGATGCACTTCCAGTGCCTGTAGGTCAGGTGGAGCCCTACAGTATAGCCCTGAGAGGCCTGTGGCATGTTCCTGGCCTGTTGTACACTACACAACATGGCCATAGACCATGGAATAGCTGTCCAGGCTGTAGAGGGCGACAGTTTCGGGGAGGAGGAGAAAGGTGGGGATGAGGATGCATGCCACAGAGGCAGCGGGCCGGACCACCACTGGCATGTTGTGACCCATGCTTGGCTGCAAGGGCCAAGCAGTACAGGGACACAATTGTGGAGGGGCACTTTGGTGACCGCAGGTGAGTAACACAGGTTTGTAGTGCAAGGAGGGCACAACACTCCACACATACAGCACCACACAGCCACACACACACAAACAACACAGGCCACGCAGCAGTGGCGATGCCGCAGTGGAACACAGCCATGCAGCACACACACACACACACACACACACACACACACTTGCATGCCACAGTCAACACAGCCATGTGCCACAATATCAGTGCCAGGGATGGCATGGATCAGTGTACAGCTGCTGGCACACTTGCACAGCAAACACAGGTCCACACACATCACGCCAATACCACACGGCACAAATACAGCACACACAGACATGCAAGTGGCACTGCAAAGGGGGCCCATGATGGCAATGCACTAGGGCAGGCACATGCCCCCACACCACCCCAGGCAGTGTTAGCCAGGCGAGTGGGACACACAGATAGCAGGTGCTGTGACCATTGGATTGGGGACCTGGACGTCACAGGGAAGCACCACGGCCACCACGGACATGTGGGCAGCCTTGCCCATGACTGGTGGATGCTGCCACAGCACCATCAGCCACAGGGGGTGTTGCCATTACCCCGGTAGGGGTACTACAGTGAGACCACGAACAGGTGCTCACTGGGATGGAGGCCCCATGAGCCATGTCAGGTCTGGGGATGCTGTGCATGGTGAGGTGCGGTGATGGCATCAGCAGTAATGGGTCCACCTGATGCCACTGCCTGGGCATGCAGGTGGCACTCCTGGGTGTACGGCTGGAGGCCTGGTGGCCACGTCGTGCACCGGATGCACACGCAGCCTTGGCAGTGGTTGCAATCCACTCAAGAGCTGCAGTCATGCCCACCTACAGTAATTGTGCCTCTGCCAACATCTGGGCATACCACATAACCACTGACTCATGCTCAAGGGCCAGCAGTGTCCAAAGGCCCCTGATTTCCACCTGTAGGGATGCCTGTCCCTCCATGGTGTCCCACAGGAGGCAGGCATAGCCCTCGATCTCTTCAGCAGGTGAAGGCTCACGGTGATGACACCGACAGCTGGGTGGAATGCCAGCCTGCCGCGGAGCATACATAGGTGGTGGGTGCACCACTGCATGCTGGGGCATGGGTGGGAAATGAGCATGCATGGGCATGGGTTGGAGGAATGGTCAGAAGTATGGCATCTTGGATTTAATGCAAAGAAGTGCAAAATAATGCACCTAGGAAACAAAAACCCAGGGGAAGATTACACAATGCGGGGGGAGGTAGAAACAACAACACAAATGGAAAGGGAGGAAAGGGACCTAGGGGTAATCATATCAGATGACCTAAAGGTTAACAAGCAATGTGAGAAGGCAGCAGGGAGGGCTGAGGGGATACTGGGATGTATTGGGAGAGGCATCACCAGCAGAAAACAAGTTGTTATCCCTCTGTACAGACAGTTGATGAGACCCCATCTGAGTACTGCATCCAGTTCTGGAGACCCCATCTCTGCAAGGACATAGACAGGATGCAGGCAGTCCAGAGGAGGGCAACTAAAATGGTGCAGGATCTGCAAGAGAAGTCATATGAGAAGATACTAATGGAGCTTAATATGTATACCCTTGAGGAAAGGAGGGAGAGGGGGTGACATGATAGAAACTTTTAAGTACCTCAGTGGAGCCAACAAAGTCCAAGAGGGTAGCATCTTTCAGAAAAAGAGATGTGCAAGAACAAGGAGATAGAATTTGAAGATAGAGAGGGGGGACGCCACAGGGGCAATGTGAGAAAGTATTTTTTCACAGAGAGGGTGGTGGACATATGGAACAGCTTTCCTGAGGAGGTTGTGGGGTCTAAAACTGTGGGAGAATTCAAGAATGCATGGGACAAACATAAGGCAATTCTTGTGGGGGAGGGTAGGAAGAAATAAGCTGTTGGTTAACTAGGATCTGTAGCTTATCCTGTAGGTAGGGTAATGGGCAGACCAGGTGGGCCAAGTGGTCCTTATCTGCCTTCAAAGTCTATGTTTCTATGATATTTAGTGGTGCCTAAGGCTGTTCTGGCTGTTTCACCAGGTCAACAGCCACATCCCAAGAGATCTTATCACTCATGCCCAGAATGGATGACTAGAGAAGCCTTGTGGTACTGTGCTGTATAAGCCATGCAAGTAGCTTGTCTGAGAAGGAGGAAAGCTGCCAGGTACCCTTTTTTCCCCATACTGTCCTGCTTCCTGGAGTCCTTGTCAGGAGGGTGAGAGAACAAAGGTACCCTAGCCATATTGCAGGCAGCTGCCTGTAATATGCCCTCATGGTCAGGATGAACAAAAAAGAAAATCAGCATTTGTTCTGTCAAGATGATATTTATCTATTTTCTTATTGACCCCTGGAATGAATGTGGAGGTCTGTAGAATCTTGAGGGCAGCCTTTTTTTAGTGACTTGTGGATAGGCAGCAAAAATCTTTTTGTGGGGACTAATCCCATCATATCCAAAATTCGGCCTCATCCTTGTTTTCCACTGTCTTAAAAACATAGAAACATAGAATTTGACAGCAGATAAGGACCGCTTGGCCCACCCAGTCTGCCCATTTCCCTACCTAATGGATAAGCTGCAGATCCTAGTTAACCAGCAGCCTACTTCTTCCTGCCCCCACCCCCTAGAATTGCCTTATGACTGTCCCATGCATGCTTGAATTCCACCACTGTTTTTGACTCCACAACCTTCCTCCGAAGGCCATTCCATGCATCCACAACCTCTCTGTGAAAAAATACTTTATAAATTACCTCTGAGCCACCCCCTCCTATCTTCAAATTGCTGCCTTGTTCTTGCACACCTCTTTTTTTTGAAAGATGCTACCCTCTTGAGACTTTGTTGATTCCTTGAGGTACTTGAAAGTTTCTATCATGTCCCCCCCTCCTTCCTTTCCTCGAGGCTATACATATTAAGCTCCTTAAGTCTCTCTTCATACGTCTTCTGGTGCAGACCCTGCACCATTTTAGTTGCCCTCCTCTGGACAGCTTCCATCCTGTCTATGTCTTTGCGGAGACTGGGTCTCCAGAACTGCACGCAGTACTCCAGATGGGGTCTGACCATCCGTCTGTACAGAGGGATAATAACTTCCTGTTTTCTACTGGTGATGCCTCTCCCTATGCATCCCAGTATCCCCCAAGCCCTCCTTGCTGCCCTCTCACAGTGCTTGCCCACCTTTAGGTCATCTGATATGACTACCCCCAGGTCCCTTTCCATTTTTGTTGTTGTTAGTATCTCACCCCCCATTGTGTACTCTTCCCCTGGGTTTTTGTTTCCCAGGTGCATTACCTTGCACTTCTTAGCATTGAATCTAAGCTGTCATACATTTGACCATTCCTCTAACCTTGCCAAGTCCCTTCTCATCCTTTCCACCCCACCTTGTGCATCAACTCTGTTGCAGATCTTTGTGTCATCTGCAAAGAGACATACTTTTCCTTCCAGTCCCTCTGCAATGTCACCTATAAAGACATTGAAGAGGACTGTCCTAATACTGAACCTCATGGTACCCCACTAGTAACCACCCTTTCTTCAGAGTGGACTCCATTTACTATTACTCTCTGTGTCCTATTCTCCAGCCAATTCTTTGCCCAGGCTGTCATCCTGGGACCCACCCCAGGCTGGCTAACTTGTATATTAATCTTTGTGTGGGACTGTGTCAAATGCCTTGCTAAAGTCTAGGTAGGCCATGTCCACAGCCCCTCCCTGATCTACTACTTTGGTCACCCAGTCAAAGAAATCTATCAGATTCGTCTGGCATGACCTTCCCACTGTGAATCCATGCTGCATTGGGTCCAGTGCCCCTCTGGCCTCTAGATACTTGACAGTTCTTTGCTTCAGAAGTGATTCCATCATTTTCCCTACCACTGAGGTTAAGCTAACAGGTCTGTAGTTTCCTGCTTCTGCCTTGCTCCCACTTTTGTGAAGGGAATCACATCTGCCCTCCTCCAGTCCTCGGTACCACCCCATCCTCCCATGATTTGTTAAAGAGAGTAGTCAGTGGTGTCACTAGTTCTACCCTTAGTTCTTTTAAATTCTGGGATGATCCCATCAGGCCCCATTGCTTTGTCCACCTTCAGTTTTAAGGTTCTTTCAGAACCCTTTCTTCTGTAAATGGGCTGGTATCTTCTTCTGTATCCAGAGTGTTTCTACTGTTTGTTTTAGGTACCTCCCCCTCTTTCTTTGTAAATACTGAGCAAAAATATTTGTTTAGTATCTCTGCCTTTTCACAGTCACCCTCTGCCTACCCTCCCTCCCCTTTATTAAGCCTCACTATCCCTCCCTTGGTCTTCCTTTGCTCCCTGATGTACCTATAAAAGGTTTTATCCCCTTCTTAACCGGAGTTGGCTATCTTTTCCTCGGTTTGGGCCTTTGCTGTTCTGACTGCCTTCCCAGCTTCTTTTGCTTTAACTGATACAGTTCTCTGTCCTGCTCCTTCTGTGATTTCTTGTACTTCCTGAATGCTTTCTTTTTCTCTTGAACCTTCACTGCCTCTTCCTTTGAGAACCATAGTGGTTTCTTACATCGTTTTGTTTATTTGCTTCACACAAAGGCTTGTTACCTCTGTGATGGCAGTTTTATTATTCCCATTGTTCTTCCACCCTCCTTCCTGCCCATTTGCTAGTGCATTCCTTAGGCACTCACCCATTTTGGCAAAGTCAGCCCTCCTAAAGTCCAGTACTTTTGCCTTTGTATGACTTGACTCTATTGCTGTGTTTCTTGTGAACCATACTGTTGATGGTCGCTAGTTCCCAGATGGCTACCCACTTCTACATCTGTGATCCTCTCTTCATCTCCATTTGAGAGAACCAGGTCTAAGATTGCTCCTCTCGAGTGGGCTCCAGTACTAGTTGTCTAAGGCATGCCCCTGTAGGGCATCTAGAATAACCCCACTCTTGAGAGTGGCTGCTGCAACTGCACTCCAGTTAACATCTGGCATATTCAGATCACCCATCAGCAATATCTCTTCTTTTCTGCCACTCTAAGTATACTTTCTATCATTTCCTTGTCCATTTCCTCCCGTGAAGAAGGGGTCTGTATACAACCCTGTGCGGATTGTGTTCCATTGCGGTCTCCAAATTTACCCACAGTGCTTCTTCTCCTCCCTGTTTTCCTTTTGTTCTGTTGCTTTGATTCCTTCCCTTATGTAAAGAGCTACTCCTCCTCCTCTTTTACCCTCCCTGTCCCTCCTGTAGATAGTGTATCCTGGTATGTTTACGTCCCAGTCATGGTTTGTGTGTACCATGTTTCTGTGACTGCCATGATATCCAGATGTTCCTCCTCCATCAAGGCCACTAATTCAGGAAGCTTGTTACTCAGACTACGGGCATTGGTACTCATTGCTCTCCATTTTTTGATGGCTTTACCTTCTGTTGCAGCATCCCCCACTGACCTTTCTACCTCGGTCTTTTCCTCATTTAGTACTCATTTAGTACCCTGTTTGTTCTGTCTTCTGTGGTGAGAGTGAGGGTATCCACCATCTGTCTCACAAAGGCATAATAAGATGAATAATCCTCATGTCCCCACAGTGGGGAACCAAAGTCCTGCTCTGGGGGACCCTAAACAATACGCTCCACTGATCGACATTAAAAATCCACTGGCATCCAGACATAAACCCATCATCCTGTCAACCAAAAGAAGAATATCTGACTACCTGATGCCTCTGAAGCATAGATGGAGGGATAATTCCTCAAACCAGCAGAATAAAAGTTTAAAAATGCCAGCTTCACTTTGCAGCAAGGAGGCCCTGGAATCCATGAGTCTCGCACCCAGACAAACAGTGGAGGCTTCCACGGAAGAATCTGAATGTACAATTACATCCACAGAACTTTGCCAAACTCAAACAAATTAACCAAGCCCTTCAAAGGTTAGAAGCAAAGGTATCAGATAAATGCTCAGAAATTACTACATTAACCAAATGGACTGGGGAGATCAAGGAGGTTCTAATGGACTATACCACTACCACCGATATTCATAACAAAGGCCTTTTGGACCTTCATTACCGTTCTCAACAACTTGAAGCCCACCTTGAAGAATTAGAGAACAAAAATCGGAGGAACGACCTTCGGATACACAGGCTCCCCGAGGGCACTGAGACTGGTGCAATGGTTAGTTTTATTGACTCTTTCCTGCATGAGATCCTAAATCTCCCCCAAGACAAAGCTTTTAATATTATCAGGGCTCACAGGTCATTGATCCTGAAACCTCGGGACCCCAAAGAGAAGCCACGTTCTGTAGTTCTTGCTTTGCTGGATTATAGGGTAAAAGAGGAAATATTACAGCTAGCATGGTCTAAAAAAGCAGTTCATTTTGGGGACACACGTTTATACTTTGACCACGATTTTACACCACAGCTGGTCTCTCAAAGGAGAAAGGTACTTACAGTAGTTAACTACAGCAGCAGAATATTAGGGCCTTTGTCGAATACCCACCATGCCTGAAGGTTCAACTGGTCGAAGGCCTGAAATGGTTCCCCGACTTGCAAGCAGCAGAGGACTTTCTGAAACCATTGGGTATACAATTCCCGACTGAGGAGGTTAATCTCCCACAGTACAGTCTGTTGGAGTCCAGGGACTGGGTTTTTGCTGGAACTAAAAGGCAAGGCATAAAGGGTAATATGGCCTCTTCCGCTATGTGGGATTCCCTACACAGTCAGAAATGCTTGAGAGGCCAGAACAGCGAGCCAGGACAGACAGAATCCGAAACGGTCCAAGGAGACTCCACGGAGGAAGCAACAGAATCTCAAACTACCTGAACAATGCCAGGCGCAGTATCTCTCTTAATAATTTGACTTTTTTGACTTCCCCCTCTCTGACTTTGCAAGGACACATGTTGTGGCCTTATCAGAGTGCTTAATGGGCTTTGAGCATTGCCCCACCTGAAGCAGAGGACAGATTCTCTTTCTTTCATTAATAACTGGAACACTTAAAACTGACAGTTAATTTGTTTAATTTTCTAGAATAAGGGGAAGATTTCTTGACAGGATGTACAGACTATAAATATATCTGTGGTATTTCTAGAGCCAGTGAGTCAATGGATGGGGAGATGCGGACCTTCCTCACTGTGGGGCTGCAGGGCCTATTGGGGTTGCTACATGTTCAGGTGAGGAAGACATATTCTGGAAATTTTGGGCCACCACACAAATTTGGAAATGTCAGTGGGGTGATCCGGGCTAATGGTGTGGTTGAATGTGGCACATAAATATGTTTAAGCAGTTGATTGTGAGGGACTTATTGGCCTTTATTGGTGGTCCACTGGGAGGTGTCCTCAGGGCTGTGCTCTTTTCTGGGCAGACAGCTTCCTCTGCTTAGGGGGCCTTGGCTGGGGGACACTCTGGGGGGATGCCACTGAGGTTTGGTCCCTTAAAATGTTTGAAGGTGCTTGGGCCACGCTTGCCTTGTATCCCACCCCCAGATTAAGATTCAGCCAGTATGGTAAACGTGGGGGCCTACTGTTCTTGGTACTACAACATTTAACATTTTTTTTTTGTTTGGCTTCCTTGCCTGGGCTGAGGAGGTAATCAGGGGCCTGCCATGGGCCCTGCTTGCTGTTCTTCGTGGGGGGGACTGCGTTCCCTGTTGCCCCCTTGCTATGGACTGGGATACAGCTGATTCATCCAGTATCTAACATTTCTTAAAATAAGTATTGGGTCAATTGGCTAATTGCTTGTCATGTTAGTATCAGAAATAACTTGACTAAATAACATTTCCTTTTTTTTCTCTCTGAACGGTGTCCTACCAACAAGAGTGTTAAGGACGGTTTAAACTCCAGATTGTTTGAGCTGGTCTAACTGCTAACACTCACTGCAAGGAGCTTAAAACATTTTTCATTAGTGAAGCTCTGGGGGGGCCCTCCAGTTGGAGAGCAAGGGCCAGATATTCAAAACATTGCCCCGGGCCAAAATTAGCACTGCCCAGCGGGCAAACTTAGCCCAGAGCACAGAGCACGCTATATTCAAAAGGAATAGCCCAGGGCAAACAGCTTCCGAATATGGCATGGTAATGAGGCCATGCAAACTGGGTTGGGAGTGCAGGGCAAAAATAGCCCTGGAATAAGACAGCACTGAATAAAGCAACCAGGAGTGCAACCCACAACAACAACCCAGTACACAGCAACATGAGGGCAGGTACAGACGAACTCAGGCGTGACAATGTGTGTGCCAGCAAATGCATGGACTCAGTACAGCTGCAGGAAGCAGCAGATGTGAAAGAACAGTGATCAAACTGTATAATATTCCCGATGCGTTAGCGCGGCTAACACATAAGCGCGGCATTAGCGCGAGCTAAGCAGTTAGCCGGAGCAAACACGTTGCCCGGGCAAAGTGCCATATTCAAAAGTGCCATGCAAATGAACCTACTTACGTAGTCTCTGGGCAAACAACCGGATTAGTATCTCATTATACCCTGATTTGCATGCAGTTTGCCCAGCGTTACTGCAGAGTCCCACAGAGCCACCTGTAGGTCAGTCTGGAAGTACAGGGCTGACCAGGTCCAACCGCAGCTCCACCTGTAGGTCAGTCTGGCAGTGCATGATGATAGCTGCAGGCTACATGTAAACAGTACAGCATAGCATATTATACCCCAGGGGACAGCACACCATAGGCACAGGTGGTGGTGGTGCTACATGCAACTGTCACATTGTAGGGCATGCTACAGTGCACAGCAAAACTACAGTAGCAAGGGGCCAGTAGTGCGTGGACACAGCAATGCCTATGGTGTGTAGGGCAGTGATGATGACTGCACTATACACAGTGGAGCGCCCAACCTGTGGATGTTTTCTGACACTGGACATTACTGTTACGCTGTTGTGTGACCCACAGATGCTGCACCTGTGGCATGGATGCTCACAGTGACAGGTACATTCCTGGCTTTGTGTGCTATGGCAGTTGTACAGCTGTGAGGTATGTGGCGGGGGCATATATTATCCAAAAGGCACACTGGTGTTGGGGTATTCCAATACTGACCCATGTACACTGCATGATGTGTCCCAGCCTTGTGGCCACACCTGATCTGTAGCACAGCCTCGCCACCCATATATGCTCCCCTCAACATCCTCCATGCCCACAGTGCTGCATGTGTGTGCTGGCATCTGTTGGTGTCCACGGAACTGTGGTCCACAGGTGTGTGCTGTATGGCCACACTGCCGTGCTGTTCGCTGGTGGCAGGGTCACCACTTACTGCCTGGCATGGCTGGGACTGGTGACAGATGATGGCATCATTGTGATGCCATCAGTTAGCAGCATGCTTCCTCTATGTTTGGCTTTATCTATGTGTCATATTTATTTGTTAGGGTCACGCAAAACCCGCGCTAAACCCGCGCAAACACCGCGCAAAGCCATAATGTCGCGCAAAGCTGATTGCCCAGGATTAAGACCAGCTTTTCCTGGGCGGTAATGCGTAATCACAAGAAGTGTCGTGCGCTAAGTCGCATAAAACCACTTAGCGCTGCGCTTAGTCGCTGAATATAGCATTGCGCCTGTATTCATGTCAGTTTGCCCCTTGCATACATTATCATTTTGCCGGTGCTAATGCAGTTTGCCCGCTGCTATTTGGCCTTTTGAATATGTGGCAGACCACGCTTAAACCTCGCGCAAATGGTTTTGGCCCAGCTTAAAGTTTTGAATATCTGGCCCCAAGTGTATTCCCACCCTTCTTAACCCTCCTCCCATAGTGGGAGGATGAGTTTCAACAGAGATCCTTTCAGAATGGATCTTCTACCTAGGAAGTCATTTAAGGTTAATCAGATATGTTGTTGCCCTGTTGGCACTGATACCATTGTACAGTTAACATGTTCTAAGATGGAGAACTACTGCACTGTTCTGGGCTGGGGGATGGATTTTGTGGGGTGAGGGACTGTGACACAGTTGGGTTATTTTTATGAAACTCACCATGGCTAATTCAGTGACGTTAGTATGCACATATAATGTAAATGGACTTACAAGTCCAGTTAAACACAGTAAGATTCTGGCCTTGATTAACTCACTCAGCCCCATAGCACATATATGCGTCATCAGAAAAATTCCTCTAGTCCCCATAGTGCATATGTGCGTCAGGTATTCGCTTCATCTCATCCCCCGAGTGCATGTGAGCATCCTGCACTTCTTATGCACTTTCTGGATCAACCAACCAGGGATAAGGTTATTGGAAAGTGCAGGTCGGTAGGAAACATTCCTACCTACCAGAATACCAACTTTATATTGGACACATTTGCTACCTTTCAGATTTTTTATGTTTTAATTTGGGTTAAAAAGTGAAGAAAATGCTATTTTTCTCCATCGCAGGTACTGTTAAAAAAAACTGTAAATGCTAGAAACGTGTGATCCCTAATTTGAAAGCTCTTTTCATTGTGTAAAATTAGTATGCTGGTGTCTGGGAGCCAGGAGGTGTACTTTTTTTTGTTTAGTTTTTTTGGGATAACAAAAGTGTAAAAATGTGATTTTCCTCCATTTCGGGTACTGTAAAAAAACTGTAAATGCTAGAAACGTGTGTGAACCATCATTTGAAAGGTCTCTTTAATGAGGGCAATTATCATGCTGGTGTCTGGGGTCTAGGAGGTGTACTTTTTATGATGTAGGTTTTTATTTGGGAACAAAATGTAAAAAAATGCTCTTTTTTTATCATTTCAGGAACTGTAAAAAAAAATCTGCAAATGCCACTAACATGAGTGACCCATCATTTTAAAGCTCTTGTTATTGTGAACATTTTCCGCGCCGGTGTCTAGGGGCTAGGAGGCATACTTTTTTAGCTTTCGTGGTTTGTGCGTCATGTGGACAGTTGTGCAGAGCATTTTTCCGAATTCAGTCAGTTTACTGGCATTATGTGTTGGCACATGCCTTACCTTATGGTCTGTTTTATTATGTAAAACAGCTCAGAAATACTCTAAACTGTGGCAGTGTAATGCACAGATGTTGGTGTGATGGAAAACCATCATACAAAAGTCATTTGCCACTTCTAAGGTGTTTTTTGTTTTAGTTTTTTTTTAAGAAAAAATGTAAATTTTCATTGTTAGATGCTCTGTAACAAAAAAAAAAAGGTTAATGCTACTAACATGTGTGACCCCTCATTTTAAAGATTTTTTATTGTGAGCAAACATCATGCTGTAAGTTTTGTGACAGGAGTTGTACTTTTTAGTCATTTATACTCCAAGTCGGATGTTACCATTTTAGTTCCAAACATTCTAACTGCTCAGGAAAACAGCCATTTTTACTCAGGAATACAGCACTCACTCAAGATTCCATTCTAGATCTGAGTGAGTTAAGAAATCGGCAGCAGATTATGTGCTTCTACAAGAAACACCTCTCCGAGAGGGAGCATAGCAAATTTCTGAAGTTGGGCTTTAGGGAGGTGGCTACCTCCTCGTATAAAAAGGGCAGACGGAGAGGTACTATGGTGCTGATACCACATAAGTCTCATTTTGAAAAACTGGCTGTGAAGGTGGATAATGAAGGTAGGTATGCTCTCATGAAGGGCAAACTTGAGGGGCAATTAATGACACTTATATCAGTGTATTTTCCACCGGACATCCCTTATCAGGATTGTAGATCCTTCTTCCTCTGCTTCATGAGTAGGGGAAGGGCATTTTGATCTGTGGGGGATGCCTAAACCTTACTCTTAATCCTGCCATCGATACGATCTCCCAGATTCCCAGAAAGTCACATCAGGTGGGAAGATCCAAAAGTTGTTAGGAGAGTTGGGTATCCTCGATGTTTGGTGTCACCAGCATCCTAGGCAGAGGGATTATACCTATTTCTCTGCCACATATAATATTTACTCCAGATTGGACTATTTCCTGGTTCCAAGGGATGAGGTCTCTACAGTCCAAGAGGCTTGGGTTGGAGACTTTGCCCTCTCGGACCATCCCCCACTTTATATGCATCTGGATATGGGGGGATTCCGTAGAAACACTTTTTGGAGGCTCAGTGTCTCCTTGCTCAAAGATGAGACAGTTAAGGATCAGATTGTAGATACATAACATTTTTTGGCAGAGAACGAGGGACAGGGCACATCAAATGCCACCTTTTGGGATACAGCCAAGGCTGCTCTCCGAGGCAGGTTTATACAGTTGGCCAGCCAGAAGAAGAGAGAGAGGGGGAAAAGGAAAACACTTACTGAACAAATCCATTCATTGGAGGAAATGCAAAAACAGAAGTTTACCAGGGCAAGAGCTCAGCAGCTTAAGACTCTTAAAGGGGAATTGGGACAGTTATTGGACTATCAGGTAGAACAGAAATTGTTATTTTCAAGGCAGAAGTATTATGACAGTGGTCCAAGGGCATTAAGATTATTATCCAGCAGATTGAGAGCACAAAGAGCTAGGGCCACAGTCATGAACTTATGGCACCCTGGATACCAGAAAGTGGTGTACAAAATGATTGAGATAGCTGAGACTTTTCAGGAATTTTATGAACAATTATATGAGAAAGGAACCCCACCTCCTGAATAGAGAATAGGGACCATCTTACAAAAACTGAAACTACTGACTGTGTCTCCAGACCAAGTCAAAGAGCTGATGCACCCACTAATGGTAGAGGAATTTAAGGTAGAAGTAGGGGCCCTGAAGACAGGGAAACGCCCTGGGACAGATGGGCTTCTGGGGGAATTTTTTTAAGTGTTTTAAGGATCACCTTCAACCTCTCATTTTGAAAGCATTTTCTGAGGTCATGGGGGGAGGGGTTTGGCTCCACCCTCCTGGGCCACAGCACTGATATCAGTGATACCCAAGCCGGGGAAGAACCCTTCTAAATGTGCCTCTTATCACCCAATTTCACTCCTAAACATTGACTATAAGATCCTTTCCTCCATTATGGCAAAAAGAATTCAACATTTCTTCCCCCCAACTTATACAATTAGACCAGAATGGGTTTGTCCCGGGCAGACAGGCGCAAGACAATGTAAGAAGGACCACCCACCTTATTGACCATATCAACAATTCTGGTACCTCAGCTTTATTAATGAGTCTCAACACTGAAAAAGCATTTGACAGAGTTGATTGGAACTTTTTGGGAGCAGTCCTGTCCCGGTTTGGGTTCCCGAGAGAATTTACACAACTTATAAGTAAATTGTATGACTCCCCAACCATCTATGTTAGAGCAAATGGCCATATTTCCCCGATGTCTGAAACTTGGTAGAGGCATGAGACGGGGGTGTCCATTATCACTGCTGCTTTTCACATTATATATAGAGCCCTTGCTCAGTCTATCAGAGAGAAAGGAATATAAGGAAATACAATAGATGGATTTGAACAAAATTGGCCTTATACGGCTATGACGTGTTCATGTATCTCACAGAGCCGGACTCTCCCTCCCTGCCCTTTTCAGACAGCTGGAGGAATATTCCTCCCTTTCAGGATATAAGCTGAACTGCAGTAAAACAGAGGTACTTAGTTATAACTGTATCCCCACTCCGGGTTTGCGGAGTAGACACCCTATGAGATGGAACCTAGATTAGATGAGTTATTTCGGGATCAAGATTGGTATTAGCAATCAGCAGTTGTGGGATCTTAACTACACCCCTTTGATTACACAGTTAAGGAAGGACATTCAGAGGTAGACCCTCCTGCCATTGTCTATATATTCTAAAACCCACGCATTGAAGATGAATGCCTTACCTAGGCTACTTCACTTATTTCAATGTGTACTTTGTCTGGTTTCACAGAAAGATTTAAATATATGGCAGAACCTGTTTTTAAATTCTGTGGGCTAGAGACTGACCTAGGATATGCAGAGCTCTTTCTACACCCCAAGGCCCAAGGGGTTTGGCCTTTCCTAACTTGCAGGGCTATTGGGCAGCAGCTCAAATGCGGTGGCACTTTTATGGGGTAGTCTGGGCTTTGATTCTCATTGGAAGAGGATGGATTTAGCAGTTAGACTGAACCACCCCTCCAGGCCCTCCTGTTCCAGAGTGGTGCCAGATTTCCTGAGGTGTACTATACAGGGACGAGGGCTGTCCTGGAGGGATGGAGGTGAGGTGTAACTCGAGGTTCCATTAGATATCAAATGTGGATGTTTCGCTGGTGGGCTTATGACCCTTTGTTTCCGGCAGCCGCTCTGGACCCCTGGTTTAAGAAATGGGCTAAGAAAGGATTCCACTCCCCCATCAGGTCTTAATAACAGATAAGAAAAAATTACTCACCTTAGTAATGTTGTTTCTTCTAATGGAGTCTTGCTATATTATAGACCTTAGCAGTTTGATCCAGCTCTAGAACTGCCCCAGAGTGAAATGGTTAAAACCATTCCAAAATAGAATTTTGGCATGAGAGCAGCTCTATCTATGTCATTTCAAACTTGAACTGTCAGATCTTTACGAGCCAAACTCACTAAGGTCTGTGTGGAAGCTGTAACCTACACTAGCCAAATGGCTACCTGAATAATAAGAACCATTGATGGTCCCAACACCCAAGACTCAAGTCAGGGACCAGAAATACTAACACCATTCTAATAATATGAAAATGGAACATAAGTATAATAAAACACACACAGCGTACACATACACACCCCCAAAGTCCCAAAGGGGGACAAAATGCTAACAGGACATAAGTAGTGCCCACACTAAGTTGCCCGCACCCCACCAAGTAGAGGTTCTGAGAGGGGCAGGTTGGGGAGGAGGTCTATAATATATCAAGACTCCATTAGAAGAAACAACATTACTAAGGTGAGTAATTTTTCTTCAAACAACATGAAGTCTTGCTATATTATAGACATTAGCAGAATACACAGCAGTACCTCCATGGAGGAGGGCAGAACCTACTTAGGGAATAGGCTCTGAAGAACAGCTGTGCCAAACCGAGCATCTCTCCTGGCCTGGACATCCAGGGAGTAATGCTTGGTAAAAGTGTGTACCGCTTTCCAAGTAGAAGCCTGGCAAATCTCTAATAAAGGATATCTCTGGCAGCAGCTAGAGATGCAGCTGTACCCTGGTAGAATGAGCCCTCAAACCAAGGGGCTCTGCCCACTTTCTGATAACAAAATTGGATGCAAGAGACAATCCACCTGGCTATTGATCTCTTAGTGGCAGGTTTGCCTTCCCAACTTCACCATAGGTAAGGAAAAGTTGGAGGGATTCAACCTGTGACCTTTGGTACGCTCTGTATAATAACTAAGAGCTCTCTTAACATCCAGGCTGTGCAACCTCCTCTCACCCGAAGAGGAGTGATCAGTGAAAATACTGAAGGAGATAGATTGATTAAGATGGAAATCTGAAACCACCTTAGGCAAAAACTTCCTATTAGTCCTAAGGACTACCTTATCCCTGTGGAAAGAAATAAAGTCAGTCTCCACTGACAAGGTTTGCAATTCACTTATGCGTCTGGCAGAAGTGATAGCCACTAGAAAAACAGTTTTCCAAGTTAGGAACTTAAGCTCTGCAGAAGACAGAGGTTCAAAGGGGTTGCATTAACTGGGCAATGCAAACATTAAGGTCCCAAGCAGGGGCCAGTTCCGAAAAGGAGGATTAGTATGGAGTAATCCTAAAAACTTGGAAAACACAGGATGAGAGGAAAGAGGATGACTTTCCTGCTGACACAAAAGCAGACACAGCTGCCAAATGAACTCTCAGGGTAGCTGGTCTGAGACCCAAGGAATTAAGATGTACCATGTAATCTAACAAAATGGGCAATTCAGCAGATTCTGGGGAAATATTTTCCCAGCACACCAAATGGAAAACCTTTTCCATTTAGAACTATAAGTAGCCCTAGTGGAAGGCTTTCTGGAAGCCTTTAGGATCTCAAGAACACCCTGAGAGGTGTAAATCAGCAAACTCTAACTCCTCAAGAGCCAGGCCTTGAGGTTGAGGGATTGAGGTCCGGATACCAAACCCTTCCCTGGGCACAAGTCAACAGATTGTGATTCCTGGGGAGGCACAGGGAAGATGGACTGTCAGAGACAGAAGGAGTGGGTACCAGGGCTGCCTGGCCAATCCGGGCAATCAGAATCACCCTGCAAGGCTGAGATCTGATTTTGACTAGTACTTTGAATAGGAGAGGAAAGGGGAAGCATAGAGGAACTTCCTCCCAATCCAGAAGAAGGCATCCAGGGGAACTGAGCCCAGCACTGGAGGCCTGCAACAGAACAGAGGAAGTTTGTGATTGTCTGGGGCTGCAAAAGATCTATCTGAGGATGCCCCACCTCAAAAACTATCCCCAGCACTTGAGGATCCAGGGACCATTCTGATGGCCCTGGGAAATCCTGCTGAGGGCATCCGCTAGGACATTGTCCTTCCCCTGGAAGATGAACTGCTATGAGGGAAGTGTTCAGGGAATAGGCCAGAGACCACAACTTCATTGCCTCGGTGCACAAGGTCAAGACTGAGTGCCCCCTGTTTGTTGATGTACCACATTGTTGTGGTGTTGTCTGTTCTGACTTGTATCACCTTGTTGTGGACAGATGCAGAAAAAGCTTGAAGAGCTAAAAAGACAGCTCTGAGTTCCAGCAAATTGATGTGGAGCAGAGATTCCTGGGGGGACCAAACTCCCTGAGTGGAAAGGTCACCCATGTGGGCTCCCCAACCCAGAAGGGAAGCATCTGTAGTGAGAGTCAAGTCGTGAGAAGGGGAAATGAAGGGGACCCCCACTCTTAAATTGCTCTGATCCTGCCACCACTGGAGAGCTAGGATCAAGGTTCGAGTCACTGGGACCAACTTGGAAAGGGGTTTCTTCTCTGAGACCAAAAGGTTCTCAAGTGAAACTGAATGTCTCTCATCTGAAATCTGGCTCCCTGCACAACAGCTGTGGATGCAGCCATGTGCCCCAGGAGCTGCAGAAAGTGTCTTGCTGGTCGAGAGACCTGCAGAGTGAAGGAAGAGGCCAGAGCCACTAAATTCCTTACCCTTCTGGGGAAGAAAGGCTCTGGCTAGCTTTGTGTCCAATTCTGCCCTATAAAGGTGAGTACCTGGACTGGTTCCAGAACCGACTTTGTAAGTTTAGCAGAAAACCCAGGGAGGTGAGAAGCTGCTGGGTGACCTGCAGGTGAGATTTTACCTGTTCTGGGGACTGGCCTACAATGAGCCAGTCATCTAGATAGGGAAAACAGCAATCCTCTGCCTCCTTAAGTGGGCCACTGCCACTGCTAGACACTTTGTGAATACCCTTGCAGCAGAGGGGTCCAAGGGCATTGCTCTGAACTGGAAATGACCTGAGGGCAGTTCGAATCTGAGGTACTTTGATGGGATCTTCTGATTAGGACATGGAAATAGGCATCCTTGAGGTCCAGGGAGGCTAGCCAGTCCCCTGGCCTTAGGGAAGGTAAAATCATTGCCAGAGTTACCATTTTGAACTTTGGTTTCAAAAGATGCTTGTTCAGATATCTGAGATCTAAAATGGGCCGCCACTCTCCTGTCTTTTTTGGGGTAAGGAAGTATCTGGAATACAGACCCCTGCCCTGATGCAGGGGAGGAACCCTTTCTACTGCTCTGAGAGCTAACAGGGATGAGACCTCTGTTTCCAGAGCGAGGGTCTCTGAAGCACTTGCAGGTAGAAAGTCTGCTTCTCAACTTGGGAAACTTTTTGAAGCTGAGAACCAGACCCTGGCTTACTACTTCCAGAACCCACTTGTCTGAGGTTGAAGAAGCCCAATTCTGACTGAAGTAAGCCAGCCTGCCCCCCACTGGTACAGAAGAATGGACCTGGGCACCCCATCAGGGTGCCTGTTTGTGAGGAGCTTTAGGCTGGGGGTGGGAGCAGGTCTGCCCACCCCTCATCTGCCCCTGCCTCTGAAGAAGCCCCTCTGAGCATAGGCAGAGGAGGCCTGAGTCCGTAGAAAGGCCTGTGAAAAGGCCTACCCTACCCCTGGGGCATGCCTTGAGGAGTGGCTTGCCGCCTCCTTAGCCTGGGCACTTTGTAAGTAGTCCTATATTCATCCATCTTCTTCATGTAATTCTCTGTCTGCTCTCCAAACAGAGAATTTCCCACCACAGGAAAATCCATAGCCTTAGTCTGGGTATCCTGTGACAAACTAGTACACCTGAGCCAGGCCAACCCACGTAAAAAGCTACAGATGTGGCCATGACCCTAGAGGAAACATCATTAACATCCACAGCAGCATGAAACTGAACCTTAGAGGCTTCAATGCCATCAGCAGCCACCTGTTCTAGTTCACTAGCCAGCTGGCCATGGGCCTGCTGGCCAATTCATAACAGTATCCCATCTAGATTTCTGATACCTAGCTACATAAGCTATATAATTTGCTTGCCTGAGTCCCAGAGAGGCTGCCATATACTGTTTTTTGCCATGGCATCAATCTTCCTGGAATCCTTGTCAGGAGGATGTGAAGCCAAGGAATATTAGCTTTATCACAGGCAGCAGCCTGAACTACCCAACATGACTGCATTGCTGAGAAAGGAATTCTGTATCAGGGCCTGACAATGTATACCTTCTGTCCATCTTTTATCTACAGGAGGCACAGAATTAGGAGCTTTTAAAATTTTAATTGTTTGTTTCCTAAAAGACTTATGTAAAGGAATAGACAATCTCCTAGACTCTGAATATCCATCATTTCTACAAAATCGGCCCTCTTGCTCATCCACAGCCTCTTCTAAAGGAAGCTGGAGGGTTTCAGCAACTTTTATAAAACATAAAATGAGATGGGACTCAGACAGCATACGGGAGATTCTAAAGGTCTGTCTGGGGAGATGTCCGGTTCAATGGGCACACCCAGACCTTCCCAGCCACATTCATACTGTTCATAATCCTCCTTCCCCTCCTCTGGTTCATAAAATTCCTCAATATCATAATCCTGAACCACTGGGACTGGACGAACCGACCTTTTACCAGATAGTGGTGGTTCAGACGGACCCTGAGACAGTGACTGGACAATTTGTATGGCTTTTGCTATCTCTGCAGCAGTTGGAGAAGGAATTTTGGACTCTAGACCTGCTGATTTTCTTGTTTTCTTTACTGGAATTGGTTCCTCAGAACCAGCTTTTCTTTGGCCCGAGGAAGTCTGGCCCTGGTCAGAGGGCACTCCCTCTGGTTCGGTTAGCACCGAACCGGGCTGGCCATCCGGTCAGCGGACTTTTTGACCTCTCGCTCCCTGAGCCTGCAGAATCTTTTTCCAGGGTGGCTGCAGGAAATTCTTACATACCTGGCAGTCTGACTGGAGGTGGTCAAACCCCAGACAATAAACACATGGTGTGTGGGTCAGCCTTGGCAAAGACTTCCACAAACATCACAGTGTTGAAACCCAGTGGCCCGGTTTTTCTTTTGGGTTTCTGAGACATAATGCCAGCCTAACCAAAACTTGCCCTTTTAACGGCAGTGCCAGGCAAGACACCCTTATCGGTTCCAAATCGTCACGGTATTGGAAAACCGTAATAAATCCGCTTTTTAGAACCGATAAGAACCGGAACCGCACTCTAAAATAGTAACTTTTAGTTTTAAATGAGTTTTAAACCCACTGATCGGTTCAAACCGAACTGATAACTTATATGTTCCACACAGACAAAACCTTCATTTACTTTACGGTTACCACAGATAGAGCTTGAACTCGAACGGTTTTGGCGGTTAAATAAACTATTCTCGGTTAAATCCAACCGAGAAAACACTTTTAAACCGAGAAATGAACCGAGCAGAAGGAGAAATCTCTGGAGCGACTGTTCACTGAGGCGGAGTAAAGAATCTGACAGTTCAAGTTTGAAATGACACAGATAGAGCTGCTCTCGTGCCAAAATTCTATTTTGGAATGGTTTTAACCATTTCACTCCGGGGCAGTTCTAGAGCTGGATCAAACTGCTAATGTCTATAATATAGCAAGACTTCATGTTGTTTGAACTCTATTTCCTTTGAGGCAGCCAGATAGACATTTGGCCTACATTTAGGGGATAATTTGAGATTTTACCAAATGAGAGATTATATCCATACCCTTCAGAGAACTTGTGCTCGGGGGCGGGAGGACATTGTGAACTCCCCTTTCCGAGATATTTGGTCATCGGGGAAGGTAGAGGAGCCATATCCCTACTGTATCAAAGATTCTTATTGGACATGTCCCTACCTACAGATCAACTTAAACTTAAGTGGGAATCAGACTTGGGGATTACTCTCATAGAGAAACAATGAGCTGGTATATGGAACATGGCAGATCTATTAGGCCCCCGCCAAGGTGGAATATGGCTGAAGGTGTGGCCCTTGTACTTCTGTGTCCCAGCACAGGTGGTGCATTATGCTCCAGTAGCTGGTTCGGCCTGTTGGAGAGGGTGTGGCCATGATCCCGCCTCCCAGGCCCATATTGTTTGGACATGCCAAGTCCTCAGGGCATATTGAAGGGAGACAGAGCATCATCTTACTGGGATTTTTCAATTTCAGTCCTCTCTGGGACCGGAGCATCTTGTTTTGGGTTTATGGCCTAGGGAAGTGAAGGGAAAAGAAGTAATATATTTATGGTCAGTTCTGACAATAGCTGCTCTAAGGCCATTGCTAGGAAATGGGCACAAAGGACACCCCTTGTTGGAGGACTGAGGGCTATTATAGAGAGTATTTATTTAATGGAGAGAATTCCTTTGGCCTCCGGCCAGCAAACCCTTTATACCAGAATAGGTGGGCCAGATGGCTCTTGCATGAAACCAATTTAGATGGAGATGCTTAGACTCTCACTCTTGGTCACCCTCCCCCACTATCTCAGCCAATGCGGTGCATATTTTAAAGTTTCTCCATAGAGTTTGAGTAATTAGAAAGACTTGTAAAGTTAACTGATAGATCTTTTAGATTTGTCAAGTCTGTTTAATTGGATCATCATATGCTTTTTTCAGTAGAAAGCTTTTTTATAGGTATACACTGTGATGTCACCAAGATTTATCTTATGTACCTATGTATGAGATGTATAATCAATATGTCTGGACATGATGTAACAAGACCTTTGGGCCTCCCATAATAAAGGAAGTATAAAAAAAAAAGTCCTGCTCGGGGAGACTTCAGGCTCGATAGGGTCTCCTTCCTCCTCCTCATCCTCCAGTTCCACATATAGAAACTCCAGTTCCTGTCTGGGGGAACTGAAGGCGGAACCAGGGAAACTGGGGGGGTACAAGGAACTAACAGCCTGAAGAGCCTACAGTATCTGCAGAGCTTTGGTAATGTCCTCCGCAGACGGAATGGTTGGTTTGTCTGCTGAAAGCTCCTTTGCTTTTTCAGCAGAAGATGCAGTGACATGATTTTCCTTATGCTTCCCTTTAGCAGGGACCAGTTCTGTTGCCAGTTGCATGGGCTTCTTGGATTTTGAGGCATCACCTGTGTCGATGGGTTTGGGATCCACAGACTCCTTAGGCCTATCCTTTTTAGAATGAGAGGATGAGGCCTCTTTAGTTGGCTTCAATGAGGAAGAAGTGGAGAAGCCATTTCTTCAAACATTTTTTGCCCTCTTTTACTGTCTTGGGGTAAAATGTACTGCAGACCTCACAGTTTGCAAATATGTGGCTAGGACCGACACCCAACAGGCAAAGATCATGCCTATCCACCTTGGTGATTATCTGCCCACACTACACAATTTTTAAAACCAGTAAGTCCTGTTTTATTTTCGGGTCTTTCTGACATGCCAACTGCCAGAAGACCGTGAACAACTAAGCCCAAAAAGAAAAAAACAATTGTGGTTGGTTCCCTAGAGCCATAAACCCCAAAGCAAAAAGGAAAGTGCTTCGTTCCCTAAAATGGTTTAAAAATAGGTAATTAACTAAAGTGTTTGGTTCCTTAAAAAAAGGGGAGGAACCGCTTACTACAATACAACTTCTGAGAAAAAATGCTATGATTTCCAGAAATAGGAACCAGAACGTTCTATGGTCTAAAAGACATAGTAAAAAAAAAAACACCGAGGAGATGGTTCCCTGGAACCGCTGAGGAACTGAGAAAAAAAAACACAAAATATAATAAAAACTAAACTAACTAATCTAAAAAGGCTACTAGGAGTAGCGTTTATCAAATTTATTAAAACTAGAAGTTTTTTTCCCATGGAAAATGGCAAAGTCAGACAGATGCTGAGAAGAGCTCTCAAAGGGTCTTTACCAGGCAGGTGGAGAAATGAATCTGAACAGTTTACAGCATCTCCTAGGGGCAGCAGTTTGAATTGTGGCATGAGCCAATGATGAATTCCATCATTTACATAATTCCAATCTCTCCAGGGCAGTTCAACCCAGGAACCTGACTGCATTTTAAGCATACTGAGGGATTCCTGGGGTATGAAATTCTGTAACCTGAAAGCTTGGAGGAATTGCCATGCATTTTTCATGTATTTTATTGAGGGCATTCTATTTGTATCTAAGATGGCTCCTTTCCTTCTTCAGGAGGAGTGATAATGACGGTTCTTTCTTGTTTTTCTTAGCAGGCACCATCTCCAATGTCTGCTTAGAGGCACTTTATTTATTTATTTTTGCATTATTTGTTTATGCTCCTACCTGCTCACACCAGCTAATCTCTCCTTCAGGTCTTCAAGAAATGTACTTGGCCCAGGCAACCCCCCATGCACCAACTGCCCCACATCGCAGCCCACCACCAGGGTAACCTGATGTATCCCTTGCATCAGATGGGTCCCTCCCTGCAGAGGGACTAGCCTTACCAGCCTGATTCATTGGTCCTGGGTGCTGCTGGGGCAGCCATCAGTGGTCCAGAAGCTCTGGCGGTGAGGGTCCAGGCGACTGCTAACTGACCAGCCGGTGTGCAATTTTTCCTGGTTTCTCCACCCCTCCCACCACATTTCGGCCTATGGTGGTGGCCAACCTCTGGCAACCACACATCCCCACAAGCACGCACCCAATCTGCCTAGAGGGACTACCAGAGCCCACTCCCCAGGAGGGAAGTGTCAATGGAGCTTGTACATACCTCCCTGCTGGTCTCTGCTCCTGGCACCTGGGCTCGGGTGTGAACCTGGGTCACCAATGTGCTGAGCGAACCCCTTCGCTCGGCGCCACGGCACTTTTATTTTTACTGGATTCAGGGTTCACCCATTCAGACACTCTGATTTCTGAGCCATCTCTTGCAGCCTTTTCTTTGTTATACTGATTATTTAGAGGGGCTGGGCCTTCATCAGAGACTTTAGGTGACAAGGAGGTAGACTGATAAGCCATAATGACTTCTAATTGCTTAGCTCTTTCCTTTTACATTTTAGTGCAAAACTTGACACCAAGTTCACAAATAGACAAAATTGTGATCTGGACCCAGGCACCTCAAACACAACTCATGGCAGACTGCCTTAGCCAGGAGTTCAAAACAATTTCTTAAGGCCCCTGGATCCTGTCTTCTTCTTGAGCCTGTCAGTCATGCCAAACACTTACCACCCTGGGAAGGCATTCCAGTTCCCCAAAACTATTTTTTTTTTAAATTACAATACAAAGAAGCAGTCTGGTGTCTTTATAAATAGAACTGCAATAAATACAGAACACCAAATGGTGTCAAAGTTGAATGTAGAGACCAACTGTTGTCTTCATTCCCAAACAAGGAACCAAGAATAAAATGGTGAAAAATAGAAAAGTGATACAATTTAAACCACAGAATAAGGTTTTTAAAATGAAATTTGAAGCACTTTCCAATGGCGGGAACTGTGCCATACAACAGCTTTCTCCAGTTCCTGGGGACTGATTTGGAACCAGAGAAAAACACCAGAAAACACACACATATACACTCTATCATAAAGTATTAATAAAGTAACTAAACAAGTTAAACTGTGTAAAAATAATACACCAAGATTGGCTCAGAAGTTAAGAGAGGACTTCAGGGGGACTGCTTTCTTCAGAATGAGAAATAAATCTACCTTTAGAATGCAGGGGTGAGCGTAACCACACAGCAGAGTTTTGAGTTTTATTCTAAGATTCTCTAATTAGCATAAAATTCTAAGCTCTGGGGCAGCTCATTCCAGGTGAATAATTGCAGTTGTTAAGTGTAAGTAGGGGATTCCTGGCATTTGAAGGATATACTTTTCCATGGAATTCCACTGTATTTTATGTAGTTCTGTGCTTGTGTGCCCTTTCCATGGAAAACACTGATGTATGGGAGACATGTAAGTGCCATCATTTTCATGGAAACCATGGAAACCATGGAAAATGTGTTTGAATACTCCATGGTTTCCAAGATCTTTCCATGGTATATTTCATGAAACAATGGAAAAGCCAGAGAGATTATGGAAAATCTATAGATGGGAAACTGTGGCATCACAACTGAACAAGAAGAGCTAATCACCTGCTGCCAGTTTAGTGGCTTGTGATGTCACAATGCTGAGGAGGTACTGTATGAAGAGGAATATAATTAGATATGTCAGTCTCCAGGCAGAGTACTACTTTACATCACAACTATTATTAGACTGAAAACGTTCAAATGAGCAAACAGAAAAATATTGGGAATAAAAAGTAGTAATTTCATCATTTAAAAAATAAACATTTTCTGCCTGCTAGTTTTGGTGGTTTTAGTTCTTTAGGTAAAATGTTACAGTGCAAGAAATAGAGCAGATGATTCTGTGGGACCTTCTTCAATGAAACAGAGACAGAGAAAGTTACCAGCAGAAAAAGGCCTATGGTATATTGTGTCTGCCCAGGATGTAATTTAGAAATACCAAGAAATAAGCAATCTATACTATTTTCATTCAACAAACATATGTTAGCCCTACATTTGAATTCCATTACAAAATAATTTATATTCCTTAGGTAACAACATCAAAAGGCATGCTGGCATTTAATGGCATCAAAGCTGGTTTTGAATGGTCATTTCATATGCTCTGAATTCTGGCACCAATCTCTCCGACACTGTTTTATGACATTTACCAAAATTTACTGACTGCACAATATAAATTCTGCAGCTTTACTCATTACTGCATCTAGCAGATGCGCAGTCCTGAGTCAAAAGAAAAGGTGAGGTGGTGGCACTGATTTCTTTGGAACTGATGCACTGGAACTGAATTATCTGTTCCAGCACTTGCTTGTCCTGGGTACTGAGCTATAACCTGGTTTACATGAAGTGTGCGAACTATTCACTTGTCTCCACAGGGCATGTAGTACATCTGCGGATGTGTGTACATGATCAACACAAAGATCATTTTTGAGCTTGCTCAAGGATTCATAAGTTACTCTGGTCCTGTCTACATGCATAGAGCTATCAAAAGCAGAGGAGTGTGCACTTTATTCTTTTCAGTTGCATTTGGTTGAAACCCCAACTCAAAAGCAACTGGTTTGGTGGCATCAAAGAACAAGCACTTTGGTAAACAAAAAATCTACGATAGAGCTAAAAAAGAAGTACAACAGCAGACACATATACATGCTTTTACTAAGGAAAATATTTAATTGCAACAGAAAAGCAAGCATAACATAATATAATTTATTTTTTTAAATGGAACCTACAAAGTATTTTTGCTTTAGAAAACAGTCTGCATAACAGAAAAAAAAAACATTTTGCAGTGCGGATGACAGCTGAGCTGTGGTAACCACATTTACAGTGCATATTCAGAAATAGTCACAAAAAACTGGGATAAAAACAACAGTACAGAAATGATAAATGACAAAATCTGCAGATAATTAAAATAATAAAATGACCTTACAGTTTACTAAAACCAGAAAGACTTTTTAAAAGAGGACAGCTGTACTAAGCTGATCCTAGATGCAACACCCTAAAACAATAGCGATCTTCCTTTGGGGTCTGACATCTTTTAGTCTGCTGTATACATAGATTTATCGCTGTCCGAGTACAAGCTCCTTCAGGTGGATGGAACAATGTATTATCTCTTGGAAAGTAATTGACTGAAACTACAGGCATTTTAGCATCCTGAAGAAGATTCAGATGAAAGAAAATGTCAGAACGGGTAAGTGAAAATAAAAACTATTCTGTTCAGAATGTTGTCAAAACAAAAAAATAATGACTACCTTTTTCTCTTGTCTCCTTTAAAGCCCTAGATACACTCTTCTCTTATAAAGCCTTTCTCCTTCAAACTTGTGTAAATGTTACATAAGTTATATTTTCTAGATGTCAATCATCTCTGCTCATATTTGACCTGGTGTGAAAGGATCATGTACTTTCTTAAAATGCATACATAATTTTAGCTACAGATTTAAAAAAATGTATGTTGTAGAAAAGGGATATTGTGTTTGCAATGCAATCTATTTTGTTGCATCAGTACCTTCAGTTCTTTAGTACTAGCACAAGGAGTAACGTATACCCAGGTATACATAATAAGGATGTAATACTGTCAAGGGGATCTGGTGACATTTATAAACATTGAGAGTGAAGCTTGGATCATTTATATTTAGTACCAAAACCCTGTGTTAGAATTACCATCCTTATTTATGGATCTATAATTATATTTTCTAGGGGCATAGATATAGTTCACTATCCACACTCTGGCAGTTCCACTGGCATAGCTGATTTGCTGGATGTCTTTAAGCTATGCTTCTCCCATCGCCCAGGTGGTATATCCCCCGACTCCACCCCGTGACATCAGATTTTTCTTTCCACTGGAAGAACAGGTCACCTCCTTTGCCGCTCTCACTTAGAATTTTGTGTGCCATACATGAACCTTGCGTTTGAAGATTTTTAAGTTCTGCTAGCTTATTTCCTTGGTTCCTTCAACTCCCCTCGCAGATCACTGAATGAGCAATGGAGGCCAGGGTTCACGTTTTGCATTCAGTGCCAGCAGATGTTGGCCACCAACCACATGACACATGCATGTACTGCCTGGGCAGGCAGCATGATGTGGCAAGGTGGGGCTTCTGCCCATCCATGTTTCCTCAGCCCTCGAAGACTGGAAGTTCTGGTTATTGCTGGGCCAGCCTTTGGAACAGGATCCAAAGGACCATCCTAAGGGCTGCAAGAAGGCTCCAGCTGTGGCTGGGTCTGCTCAGCAGCTTGCATCTTTGATGTGGAAGTGACGGATGCCGCAGTGTGCACCTCCTCAGTCTTGGTGCTGTTCTCAGCTGGGGCCAGTAGTGGATGATCATTCAACAGAGGCTTCTGGGCCATGTATTTGGCCCTTCAGACACTGGTGAGAGCCTTTCCCACTGCGGTTCTAAACACAAGCACAACCAGTGGTCATGAGACCCAGAGAGACTGAGGTCCTCCTGATCCCTTGACTCCCCTGACTGCTGGACAGTGGTTGAGCACCCTTCAGCTGGGAGGCAGGTCAGGGGCTCTTATGCCTTTCAACTTCAACTCTGGTCAAGCAGGATGTGGAGATTTTCCTCAAGCCTGTTGAATGGCCGTCAAAAGAGGTTGAAGAATTAATCTCACAAACCCCAATGCTCCCTGTTCTAACCCAAGACTATGTGAATCAGTCGGTGTCCCCTTCCAGTCTTTGGTGGAAGCAGCCTCCATCAGTGGTTGATCCTTCAATGCCTATCCTCTTAAATGTGGGCAGGCATGTGGTGTAACACAATCAACCAGAAGGCTAACCTCACTGTCAGTTGCACAGTTGATAGTCAAGGTCATAGTCTCAATCAAGAGGCTATCGTGCTAGATCCTGCTTGACCAGGAAGCATCACCATCGACACTCCTTGAACTCCACATCCTCAGCTGAGGAGAGGCATTGACACAAGCTGTGCTGTGGTCAAGGAGTTCTCCGCCAAGCAAGGCACTGTGTCTTCGGGGCTCTTCTCTGACGTATAGCGGAGTCCATGTCAGTACCACTGGAGCCAGTTCAGAAAAAGACCAAGTATCCCTGTATTGACATTCTAGACTGGAACAACTCCCCAAGGGTTGCTCTTCCCCTGGCTGAGGCCATTTGGGACCGTCACCCTGGAGCTTTGGCAGCATTCTGCCCAGCACCCTCTACCCATATGGTCTGCAAGTATGCAGTCCCCACAAGGTCCTTTCGGGATTCTCAGACCACCTCCCTGCTGAGAAGTTGTTGACTGATTTGATTTTCCACAAGTTGGGAAATGAGGGGGACGTGGACATGTCTCTGGACAAGGAGTCCCAAAAAACTTACCATGCTGCTAAAAGGTGTATCCTGTGACATCCTTGGGTCTCCATCAGGATAGTTATGCCATGATGATGGCAAACCTCCATCACTCCCTGCTGGGAGTGTTTGATGTGATCCTCCCTCACCTTCTGGTTGAGCAACAGTCATTGGTGACAGTCATCACAGACCAGGGTTAATCACTGGTTAAACACCAGCTCCAGATGGCCTTGGACATGGGTAATTCATGTGTCTGTGCCATGGTGGCAGTTGTCTCCATGCACTGCAGAGCCTGGCTGCATCTCTCCACCTTCACCACAGACACCCAGCACAAGCTGACAGATGTCTCTTTCTTGGGCACCGACCTATTTGTCCCTGGGACGGAAAGACATCTCACCCATACTGAGGACGCCCAATGCCACCCTGTATTCTGTGGTGTCATCCCAGAAGGACCAAAAAGCAACCTAAGAAACAGGCTTCCAGTACTGGTCTTTTCAGCCAGCCTTAGCAGCAGCACTAGAGAGGCAGTACCAGGCCTGCATCCCAAGCCAAAGTCCACAGGACAGGTTCCTAAGAAGGGGCTGGGTGATGGTGCCCCACTGCTGCAGCCACTAGTGTCCCTGTGAAAGCTGCCCAGTTACAGTTGGGGGATGTCATGCCTCCACCAGTTCTGCCCCTGTCTGCATTCCCCGGAGGTAGGCTACATCACTTCTTGCCACGTTGGTCCACTATCACAACAGACATGTGGCTGTTGGCTGTAGTGGGCAGACAGTTGCCTCGGACTTCAAGGCTCTCCCATCTTACCACCTCCATGCGCCCAGGAGTCCAGGGTGTTACAGAACGTGTAATCTGCCCTTGGAAGGATATTGCTCAGCTCCTGCAAAAGGGCAATAGTCCATGTCCCGAATGCCCTGTCCAGTCACAGTCATGTGTTCTGGTACTTCCTGGTCCTGAAACAGATGGGGGCAGTCAGCAGCTCTGGACTGACTCCTTATTGTCTAATACTACTAGAAGATTCCTGGGGTTTGAACCCCATACTGAACTGGCATGATCTGAACCAGTTCATGTGGAAGTGCAAGTTCTAAATGATCACTCTGAATCAGATCATTCTATCACTGGAGGGAAACATGTGGCTTTGCTTCCTAGATCACCAGGATGTGTTCTTCCACATCCCAGTCTGCCCATCCCACCACTGGTACCTCTGGTTCTGAGTGTAAGGGGTCCTGCATCAATTCCAGGTCATGCCTTCAGCCTCTTCTTGATGCCCAGGGTCTACACTAAGTGCACAGCAGTGGTGGCAGCTTACCTGAGATGCCTAGACATTAGGGTATATCCCTACTTGGATGACTGGCTGCTAGTAGCTCCATCAAAAGAGCCTGTAGTTTGGTCCAGAGATCTGGCTCTCCATACCTGACAAGACTTCAGCCTGCCGATCATCCTGGACAAGTCTGAATTGGTACCAGCACAGGTGATCAAGTTAATTGGGGCAGAACTAGATCCACCTCCCTGCTGGACTGGGTATTAAACCTTAACTCTGTTGCCTGATCATTTCAGGTTGGGCTGTCATGCCCTTTCTGGGATTTCCTGTGGCTACTGGGGTACATGGCATTCTGCACCAGCATGGTCCAGTGGGCCCACTGGCAGATGTGTCACCAGCAGTAGGAGTTGAGCTGTCAATGGTCCCAGTGCCTACATCACTTGTACCAGTTGGTCACGGTGACCCAGCCAAAATGGGATGCCATCCAGTGGTGCCTGATCCCCGAACACCTGGAGGAAGAAATCCCATTTGCCCACCCAGAACCATCATGCTCATGATGGACGCATTTCTGGTCAGGTGGGGAGCACATCTGGGAGACCACAGATCCCATGGTTCTGTAAACTCCAGATCCTGTCATCACATAAACCTGCTGGAGTTCCATGCAATGCAGTTTTCTCTGACGGAATTCACTCCTATAGTCAGGGGTCAGGTCATGCAGATCCAGATGGACAACCCCACCACAATGTTCTACCTGAGCAGGCAGAGTGGAACTCACTCCCTTCCACTGTGTCAGGAGGTCCTCTGCACTTGAACCCTGGTGCACAGCCTGGGTGCAGATCTCTGGTGATCCATGTTGCAGGAGAGAACAATCAGCTGGCATATGCTCTTAGCCAAGTAGCACAGATGTCACACAAGTGGTCCCTGAATCAGGAGGTGGTGAACCACCAGTTCTCCCTGTGGTGCAGTCCTCTGGTGGAACTGTTTGCCTCACAAGAGAATGCCAAACTGAGGCTGTTTGGAGCCTGCCCACCACAGTCCAGGACACTTTTGGGGGATGCCTTCATGAGGCCTTGGACCCCAGGCCTCGTGTATACCTTCCCTCTCTTCCCCTTTATCCACAAAGTGGTGGTCAAGGCCTGGAAGGACAAGGCACGGATGATCCTAATAGCTCCAGACTGGCCTTGGCAGTTCTGGTACCTGGATCTCCTTAGCAGCAGACATCCATAGCAACTGCCTCTCCACCTGGATCTGCTAATCAGACAACAGGGGATGGTTCTGCACCAGGACAAACAGGCCCTGTACCTTATAGCCTGGTTCCTGAGTGACTAGAGTTCCAGGGCAAGGGTCTTTCAGATGAAGTGCTCCACATTGTGAAGACCTCCCAGAAAGAGTCAACTTGTCGGTGCTATGCCTTTAAATGGAAGAGGTTCTCCATTAGGTGCAAGGGCAAAGAACTTAATCCCCTTGCCTGCCTTGTGGAGAGCATCTGGACTACCTCTGGTCCCTCTTTCAGCTGTAACTGTGAGTAATGAACCTTAAGGTGTACCAGTCAGTCATCTCTGCCTGCCAGGCACAGGTTGGTAAGCCAAGAGTGGCCAGAAGGTAGTCAGGCACTTTTTCAAGGACCTGGACCACCTGTACCCTCTGGTGTGTGACCTACCTCCACCATGGGACTTGCTGCTGGTGCTGGCTATGCTCATGGGCGAGCCTTTCGAGCTTATGCACAAGTATGAGATGTCACACTTGACATGGAAGACAGCCTTCCTAGTGGCCAATACATCAGCCAGAAGGATCAGAGAGCTTCAGGCGCTCTCAGTGGAATCTCCCTACCTGGTCTTCCACAAGGACAAAGTTGTCCTGTGCTCCAACTGGAAGCTCCTCTTCAAGGTGGTATTAGAGTTTCACCTTAAGCAGGGTGATGAACTTTCCAGTATACTTCACAAACCCATCTTCAGAGAGGGACTGTAGGCTCCACACCCTGGACCAGCAGAGGGTGCTCTCTTATTATAAGGAGTGCACAGCTGGAGTTCAGGGACACGTTCACCAGCTGTTTGTCATTTACGCTGAAGCTACATCTGGTAGACCAGCAGCAAATTGGGTGATGGGCAGGTGGATCACATTCTGCATAGACCTCTGCTCTAGGTTGGCTGGTAGGGAGCCTCCTGCAGGGCTTGCTGCTCATTCCACCAGACATACCACTGCCTCAGTGGTTGCTTCCAGGGATGTCCCTATACATGAAATCTACTGGGCTGCTACCTGGAAGTCAGTAGCACCTTTATTGCCCATTACTGCATTGACTTTGAGTCTCACCGGGATGCTGGTTTTGGGACCTCGGTTCTCCAGTCTCTGCTCACCAAACAGGGTATACACCTTGTCCCCTCCTCCCCGAGAACTGCTAGGAGTCTGCCAGAGTGTGGATAGTGAACTATATCTACATCCCTAGAAAAACAGGTTACACACCAGTAACTGTGGGTCTAGGACTGGTATACAGTTCACATCCACACAACTCATCCAGCCTTCCCTGGCAAGTGGCACACAGATTGCTGCTTCCGGCATTCAAGATTTGATGGCGCTGAGTGGAGTCAGGGGATATACTGCCCAGGTGGTGGGAGGAGTATAGCTTAAAGACGTCTGGCAAATCAGCTTTTCCACTGGAACTGCCAAGATGTGGCTGTGAACTATATACCACTCCTAGAACTATGGTTACAGGTGAATAACCTATTTTTATTTGTTATAATATGTAGTTGTATCAGCATCAGTGCAGGGAGTTAACCTACAAGGTGAGAAAGTCTGTTCAGCATGAGGAGACCAAGCTGATTAGAACCAGCAGAGTGGGATGCACTCTTGATAGCAAGAATGAACTAACAAGAGACAGCTGAACATACTGCAGTTTAGTGGTAGTTTACTACGAAAACATGATGTATGAGGAAAGAATTTTACAGTTTTATAATCGGTGAGTTCTCTTATATCAGAACTAACCGACTACATGGCTGTAGAATTTAACTGATGACAGATCTAAGAACATTCCCATCATTCACAAATATATATTAAGAAGAAAATAACTTTTTTTTTTTTTTTTGGAATTTAATAAAATATTATTCCCTATAAATAATACACCCTCTAAAACCTTTAAATAAATGAATATGCTCAACTTCAGCTCCAGACTGTTACTAAACAGCTAAACATTAAATGTTGGAACATTTAATTAAACAATAAATACTGTTTGATAATTTGACATATGACCTTGTTCATGTGTCAGTGGACACCTTGAGTAAGACTGCTTAGGAACCTTTAGGGGGAATAGGTAGGGTTTAGAACTGTATAGGTAGGAGACACTTATTTGGCGGCAGGTACTGGGGTGGAAAGTAGTATGTAGGATACTTGCACAGCATGATTACACCTTTGGCTTATGCGCTCTCTGCCCCTGCTAAAGAGGCTACCACCCTTTCGGGATGCAGTAAAGAAATAACCCTCTTGAGGAGGGTCCCACCCCTAGAGGTATCACATTAGTATGATCCCCTTAAAGAAAAGGTACCTTAAGGAAAATATGGTCAACCCAAGGAAAGAGAGGCACAACCCATGGGGAAGATAGTGGCAGCAATGAAACCGGGGGCCCAAAGGATGCTTAGGAATGCACAGTTTAAGTAGCACCTGGTGGGGGATATGGAAGGTATAGCTCCTACCCCCTACCAAACCCCAGGCAAAACCTGTCAATTCAATTGGCCATCAGGCTCCTTGTGCAGGAATGCTTAGGCACCTTAAGTGGGAATAGGTAAGGTTTAAAATTGAGTAGGTAGGAGGCAATGATTTTGGTGCAGGGTACTGAGGTTGTGTGGTAGGTAATGTGTAAAACAGGACTGTAACTTTGACTTATGCTCTGTCTGCCCCTGCTAAAGGGGATACCACCCCTTCAGGGTGCTGTAAAGATGGTTCCACCCCTAGAGGTGTCACATGGATAAGATCCCCTTTGACCAAAAGTTCCTAAGTAAAGAAGACCCAAAAGAGCAACATGAAACAAACACTAACTTCCTGTGGAAGAGAAGAGACACAGCTTGCAAAACACATCCTTTAGATAGCACAAAACTGAAGGAGGGAAGGAGGACTGACTTGAAGACCACCATCCAACTCCAACTCTCATCGGAATGTAAATATACATAAACACGCATAACTGTATGATCTTCAGTACAGAGGAGAGGAAAAAAAAAACAATTGTGGAGGAAAGCTAAGGTGGCCTTCACATCAATCCTCCTTGTCTCGATTTTGATGCCATCTACAAGATGTGTCCTTCTCTGGTGCCCAAGTACCAATACATATGGTGATATCCATATAGCACTAATATACCATGTTTAAAGGCCATGCCCATAGATTTTCCTATAGCAAGTAGAGCAGACTCACTTCAATAATGTAATCATGTTTGACATCAGCACCATTTTGTGAGATGAATGGCAGCTTGGCACTTTAAAACTTGTGTTTATATTCCAGACATATTTTCAAACATGATGAAACTGATTTCGATTTTCATATTCAAGGTAACTACTGAAAGTATGTAATTCAACTGTACCTAAGTCTGTATTTACACGAGAGCATTGGTTATTTAGGTGAACCCCTCCAAAATGACTATTTAGTTGTCCTTTAACCCACACCTAACCACATCACTGAAAGTAAGCTCTATGTTTCTGTGTGCTTTAAAACCTTGTTTAAGGTGCTTGTTCTGTAGACAGAAACAGACATGGTGTACTGTTTATAAGCACTGTACTTATTTTTTTCTTGGTTCCTTGTGACAAATCCATTGGCTGAGCTGGAGAGTGCATGCCTTCTGTTTATATGTGCATCCTGTAAAATGTTTGCCTTTCCCCAAAATTCTTTTAGTGTACTTCTGTTAGAATTTGAAAGCGCAATCCTCTTCTTGGGAGAGGACGGTAATGTTGCCTTCGTGCTTGCTATCAATCCCTGGACTCCTTGAAACAGTCTGCTGAGCCACACCAAATTGTGTAGCATTCCTAGAAACAGTCTGCTGAGCCACACCAAATTGTGTAGCATTCCTAGAAACAGTCTGCTGAGCCACACCAAATTGTGTAGAGTTCCTAGAAACCGTCGTCTGCTGAGCCACACCAAATTGTGTACAGTTCCTAGAAACCGTCGTCTGCTGAGCCATACCAAATTGTGTGGAGTTCCTAGAAACCATCTGCTGAGCCACACCAAATTGTGTAGAGTTCCTAGAAAACATCTGCTGAGCCACACCAAATTGTGTAGCGTTCCTAGAAACAGTCTGCTGAGCCACACCAAATTGTGTAGAGTTCCTAGAAACCATCTGCTGAGCCACACCAAATTGTGTACCGTTCCTAGAAACCGTCATCTGCTGAGCCACACCAAATTGTGTAGAGTTCCTAGAAACCATCTGCTGAGCCACACCAAATTGTGTAGAGTTCCTAGAAGCCATCTGCTGAGCCACACCAAATTGCGTAGTGTTCCTAGAAACAGTCTGCTGAGCCACACCAAATTGTGTAGAGTTCCTAGAAACCATCTGCTGAGCCACACCAAATTGTGTAGAGTTCCTAGCCTGTGTGGTACAATCTTTCAGGACCTAATCTGAGACCACTAAAATCATACCACACATGATTTAAGTCGGATATAAACCCATGACACCAGAGACTTCATCCCTTGACTTCACAGGGCAGTTCCATACACTATGTACATTTTAACATAAAAAGACGATACATTTTATAAAAAGAGAAACTAATAAATGTTCATAATTTGAAAACGGATGTTACATCAGTACTGTTTTTATATGTTTCATTTTTATGGGGTTTCTGGTAACCTGCAGAGTAGCCCAAAACCATGAGAAGAAAAAATATTTATTACAATATAGATAATGCTTTTGATTAAAAGGCAAATTGTGAAAGAAAGTGCACCCCTGTATAAGATCCATGAAGGAAAGCAAATGAAGAGCATATTATTATCAACTTTTCTAAGACTATCACTAAGACAAACTGGTGTGGAATGCTTTTTAGTATTCTACATATGGTACACTTCTGAAAGACATTGCCTGTGCAGTTAAAGACAGGCAATCCTTTTCCAAACTTGAAAACACAATACAGTATACGATTTGAAAAATGTGTGGAACAGGGCAATGTTTAAAAAAAAAAAAAAAAAAGGACAGTGCATCCTTACTCCGTTGATAGTACTAGTCTTCTTAGTCCAGCATGGCAGAAATCGTAAGGCTAATAAATACTATTTACAACAGAACACTGTGTCAGATGAAGCACACAAGAAACATATAAATATTAGAAAGAGTTGACACAAAGTGGGTTTAAAAACTGCTGATTGTCAGGTCACTTGGCAGACCAAACCAATGAGACTCATCCCTGTCTCCTCTGTCCTAGCACTGTCAGCAGCATCCAGGACCAGAAAGCCAACTCATGGAAGAGATGTAAACATTACCTTCAGTTCTGAGTGTCTGTAATGTAAATATATTCCTGCATCCCTCTGTTAATTCCTGTTTTGCAATTAGCTGACATAAAATGAGATGTTTTAATACTTTAGTTTTTTTAATGGAATCCATCTGTCACCTTTAGTGAGCTGTTATAAGAGGCCATGAATCAGCACTGCTCTATAGACTGACAGCAACTCTGCCTCCATACAGTAGATGCCACTTAACCATGTATCCAGCCTACTAGCTCATGAAATAGTTAATATTTAACCCTGTCCTGGTCCAGAAATACAAATTCCCAGTACCTCTGTAAAAGTATCTGTATGGTACTTGAAATGCAGTGCCAGTATTCTGGCATTACCAGCAGAAAATATTTTATTTTATTTTTTTTTTTGACAATGTGCCCCCCCTCATTCAAGCTGGCTGCATTGACTATGCATTTCCCCAGCTAGGAGGGGTCAGTCAGTGACTGGCTCCTTTTATAGTCAAAGCCATTATTCCTTGGTCAGCCTGTAATGGGGTGAGCAATGGCACTTTGAGCCTCCTGTAGCTAAACTTAATGTGGTAAGATATAGCTCAGACTCGTAACCCTTGTGTTCATGGAGCAATATGCTACTTCAGGTGGCATTCAAATCCAAGGTGGCATTAATTGCTCCTTTCAGCACTGCCTTATTTTCAACTGATCACAACATGAGCTACCAAGTGAACTGTGAAGAATAGGTGGACTTCTGCCCCTGATCTCCCCCCCAATGGTAACTGGATAATATAAAAAAGACTATTTAAATGGGAAGCAGGAATATACAAACAGTTACAGGTAAAGTCACAACAGTTTACTGCGGGTGATTTGTGAGGCAGAGACAAAAGGAGACAGAAGACCACTGGGGGCTAGAGGGGTCCTTTTATGAAGTTGCATTGACTCTTCCATCAATTTCTATTACTTTTGTTTCATTTGCCCCAAGCTCCGAGTTGACTCTGCAAATAAAAAACAAATACATACGTAAATAAAATAAGCAGAAAACAAAAATCACAAAAAAAGAAACAACATAGCTTGCCATGCTGGCTGGAGTGCTGGGATTGCATCTTAGGGTGACAGAGGCCTGAGGTGTATTCTGCAAGAACCATTCAGCTGCAGAGTGGACAGAAGGTTACTGACTATGACGGGCTTGGGGAGCAGCTGTAGGTTCAGTCTAATGTGGGCAAACCTCTCATAGCTTGGGAGGGCCCTGGCCCAAGTGGAAGGGGCAGGAAGAATGAGTAACAGGTTGTACCCTAGTAGAGGGGTTTGTGGGAACATTTGGGATGAGAAGAAAAATTACTTACCATAGTAATCTTGTTTTTTTCCAGGATCTCAGTATGCTTAAGCTATTGCAGTTCAACACAGGAGACTGACTGCAATAGTTTAAGCATACTGAGGGATTCCTGGGGTTTAAAAATGTATTCCCAAATTGTTGCAGTATAACAGCAGGGCCATGGCCTCTTCACAAGGAGCCCCCCCCCCCACCAAAGGAAGCATGGTGAAAGAATCACTTTCTCAGAAATGCAACATCCCCTAGGACATACTGTATACTTCTAGAGTGTAGACAGCAGCATGAAGATGGATGAACCAGGACCCAGAGACCAAGGTAGACCCATCATGAGGTGATGTAATAGAGTAAAGAAAACAATCAGTATTTTTCAATCCCTGACTAGTGCTGGAAGAAAACTAAAGCACACAAAGAAAAGAGTTAATAAGAACACTAGTGGATGTTACACTTTTAAACTAAAATATTATGTTGCCCTTTAGTAGGGCATACACTTGCGTCTTCTTTTTTTTTTACCAATTGTTTAACCAGCAGAGACACACTAAGCTGAAAGCTCGTTTACAGGTGCGACCTGGGAGCACAGGGAAGTTAAGTGACTTGCTCAGGGTCACACAGTATGCAAGTGGGGGCTGTGAGATTCAAACCCAGGTCACCAGATTTGCAGCTGAGAGCCTTAAACCACTGCGCTATACTGCCTCTTCTGAAGTATTCATAATCCTTTACATAATTCTCACTTTATTAATGTTGCTATTTATTTTATTTATTTATTTGAGATAATCAGAAAGACCTTTGAGTCAAAGACTCATTTACAAAGGTTCCACGTCATATATAGTGAGGTACAGGGGTAACAGAACATACAGGATGCTGTGCATTACATTACATCACATTGAGGATACACACTAGATACATCAAGTGACTATTAGACAAGGACATCATGGATTTCAGAGGGTTTAGCACAGCCAAAGTTAGAAGAGATGCTGCTTGTCAAGTCGAAGATTTAGTGGAGTTAGGTCTGGAACCCGACAAGAGGCTGGTCTAGGGGCAGTCACATAGGTTGGAGGCCTGGAGGTGTTTCCTTAGACTAGATTTAAAAGGGCCTAATCTTATTTCATTGGATATTAGACTGGGCAGCGCGTTAGTGCAAGATGGGGCGTTGTAACTGAAAGTTCTTTGGAAGTCCGGCAACAGGGTACCCTTACTAGTGGTTTGCTCGAGTTACATGTGGTTCTGACAGGGGATTCTGGGAGAATAATTTTGTTTAGGGTAGGAGGGGTGAGGCCTATCTTTTTGGTCATTAGGCAGGTGTGTACTTGATTCTGTTGTCTAAGTTTAGCCAGTTGGTGGCGCTGTAGAGGAGCAGGTGTGAGTGAATCGATCACATCTGAGTATGAGTCGCAGGCCTTGCTTAGTACGAGCTGAAGTCTATTGAGGTCAGAGGTGGGAGCAGCTGTAGATAAGAATGCTATAGTCTAGCAGAGAGAGGACAGAGGAGTTAATGGTGAGACGAGCCTCGGGGTGAGGCAGTGTTTGTACCAATAAAGTATGCCTAGTCTAGAGTTTAGGGCAGTGGATAGAAGCAGAATATGTTGATACAGCTGAGGGTCGGGTCAAGTGTGATCCCTAGGTATTTAAAGGTGTCCACTTGTTCGAGAGAGGTTTGATTTGCAGTTAGAAATTGGGGGCAGAGGCTCTTCAGTGGGTTCTGCAGGTGGGAGAAAATCATGACTTTTGTCTTATTGTAGTTAATTATTAGGCGCTGGGTGGTGAGCCAGTGTTCAGTCACACAGAGTGAGTGTTGGAGTGTTTGGTGGAGTTTAAGGGGGTCCAGATCAGATGTGAAAAAGAACAGCATCATCCGAGTATAGGAGCAGGCTGCTGGTGCAGACCGATGGGAGGGAGTTTAGGTATAGACAGAATAGCAGGGGGCCAAGAATGGAGCCCTGTGGGACACCAGAGTGGATTGGGAGGCTAGAGAACAGGACAGTGCCTACCTTGACCAGTTGTGTTCTATCAGAGAGGTAGCTGGTGAACCAGTTTAATGCATCATTGAAGAGACCATTGTAGGTGAGTGTGTTTAGTAAGAGGGCATGGTTGACGGTATCAAATGCTTTAGAGAGGTCCACGAAGATGGCTCCTGTGAGGTGGCCGCATCCAAGGCAGAGTGGATATGCAAGGTAAGTTCAAGGAGGGTGGTGGTACTGTGTCCCTTTGGAAACCGTGGTTGCTGGTTGCAAAGCAGGTTATATTTGGCAAGGTGGTCAGTGAGTTGATCGGAGAGTTTCTGTTTGGGGAAAGAATTATACTTTTTCACCGAGTTGTTATGCTCCAGAAAAGCATTGCACCTTATCATTTATAAATCACAACCAAAACTCTGGTGTGCTCAGGACTGTGTATGGGAAGGGTGAGGGGCCTCACAAAGCAGCGAGCTTTGAAACAGATAAGGCAAACAGGGATTAAATCCATTATCTCCAATAGCCCCGTATGAACTTTGAACCACCCATTGCTTAACCTAATGCAAAATGGCCACCCAGGTGAAAATGAGTTAAGAGGAACAAGAGATAATGATGGAATACAATATATTGCACTACAGCAGGCATATCTGCTTTGCAAAATGTTTTATTACCGTCCCATGAAAACATCCAAATAGTGGCATGGGGGGGGGGGGCAGACTACAAACACTCCTGCATTTGGGGGTGCCATGCATATATCATTTTAACTGCCAGAACCCATGCGCTCATAATGACGAATGGGACTTCCAACCTGATTTGAATTTTTAAATACAAAAAATCTGAAAACCTTTGCTTTTGAAATCTCTTGTATATTTGCAATCTGGAGTGATCAAATACTGTAAGTATATTAGAAACGTAGTCACGTTAGTTCTTCTTTTCTCTCTTCCTGCTTTAACTTTTGTTGCATTGGGTGTTGGCTGAATAACTGTTTAAGATGTACTTAATTACAATATTGTCTGGTGATTTATACAGATTGTTAAGGTACCTACTCATTGCTGTCATACTGCCCCTTTTTGAAGCTGTTTTACATTTGAGAACCACCTAAACATTTAATCTAGAATGTTTAAAACTTGAATTTAAAATAATATAAAATTATGTATTGTTCTCAGCTTCTTTAAATTGCAATTAATTGTGGCTGTACCGTTAAGGTTCAGGGTTTATGTGATGGATCCTGGAGTTAGCTCCCCTTGGAAAGAGCCAGAGTGGCTCAAAGCTACTAGGATTTGTGACCTCTAAAATGTCTCTAAGTGCCACTGTTTGGATGTTCTCATTGGCTGGTATTAATACATGTTGCAAAGGTGATATGCCTGCTTTAGTATGCTATATTCCATCCTTGTCTCTTGCTTTGGCAAGCCCTAAAATCCCAACTTGCCTTGTCATTTATAGGTGATGGTTCTGTTACTGATGGGAAATTACTAATAAAGCAAAATCAGTGTCTATGCATTCCACATACCTGTGTGATTGTATGTCTATAACAACAGATTTTTCTCCCCTTGTGGTGTTTGCTATCATGTACTGTCTTCCCGTGTCCCGAGCTTCTGTTAGGTCCTCAAGTGCCTGTACCACATGCAAAGAGGTTTCCTTCTGTGTGTCCCAAACAACAGTGCGATCTGCAGATGCTGCTAAGGTGTACTTCTCCTCCAGCTGGGCTGCCTCTTCATAATGCAACAAATTTCTCGATCGAACTGTGGAAACAGGAAGGGGAAGGTCATTACTAGTAAATACATAATTGATCTGCAGTGATCAGTACTTCTGAGGGCATGTCTTGTAAAATCTGTACTCCGCTATGTCTAAAAAACATCCCACTGATATATTATGGCACAATTCCACATATTCAAAACAGTCCAGGTGCTAAGGGGTGTTTGCCCACACTAACAGGGTTTTGCACTCCGCTTGTGGGTGGGGTCTATATTCAGAGACTACAGCATGGGTAAACCCACTTGCGCCAAGCGCTAAGTTACTGCTTCACTCTGTGATAGGGCTGGTTGTCCTACCTGGGAAGTAGAGGGAGTCTATTCTAATTTTTTTCCTAAAGCCTGTTGCAACAGCATTCTAACTTTCCATACTGTACTATCCTCTCCTTGTTCTGTCAGGATGACCACCTATAGAACCCCCTTTTTTCTTTTTACTCTAAGTTTCCTTTTCAAGGCCCTCTAAAATGTATCCTGCATGGCTCAAAGTGACCAAACAATGCAATAGCTAGCTAGCACAGTTTCATTTTGCCAATATATAACCAGATACCCATTGTTAAATTGTTACATTTGTCCATTGTTACAGTGGGCTATCTATTACCAAGCTTGTATCACCAGTGACTTTTAAAATAAGCCACGAGGGGTGTGGGAGTTTGGGATTTACCACGGCTGGAGTGGTTTGCCTGAGTGGGCAATCCACGCCAGCCATGGTAAACTGATAACCCAGATCCCCCGAGTGGCTTATTGCGATTATACCAAGTACTGCTTTTTTTTATTATTTAAAAAAAACAGTACTTGCTATAATGCTTAAGTAAATGACTCAGTAGTAGAGCAGTCAGTGTTTTTGTTTACTTTCCCCTGATGTACGGAGCTGCTGCTTTACAGTCTCCACTTAGCGGGGAAACAAGATGGCAGTCGGAGTTCCGCAATTTCACCGTCGGATTGCTTTTTTTCCTAGATGCGGCTGGCTGGCACCTTTTGCGGTGATTATCAGAGGATTTACAATGGTGGTAAGGTGCCAGTCAGTCGTTTTGATTGGTTGTTGTCTAAGGTCCATGGTATAATCTGTAACACTGGTTGCTCTTTTAAACTAAATGTTATATTCTGTATCTTTGTACTGTTTTTGCTTGCTGTGATGTATTGCTCTCCTGACGAGATGCCTTTGTAAATGAGTCCTTGACTCAAAGGTCTGTAAACCGATGATCAAATAAATAAATATTTGCACATTTAACATGAGCCTTTTTTTGCTGCACTGTTGTTATGCAGCACACAGTATAAATGCACTGTCCATGGCTCAGCAGGTTGCACTCTCGCCTCGGAGGCTGGACGATTGGAAGGTTGTGGGTTCTAGATAAATCCTGATACTGACACTGTAGTGCATCATGAAGGGGGTGCTGCACTCCTGAGGTGCCGTCTTTTTGATGACACGTTAAAACTGAGATCTCATCTACTTGTTCTGGTGGTTGTTCAGGTGGACATTAAAGATCCCATGGCACTTCTTTAAAAGAGATGGGGAATTTTCCTGGTGTCCTAGCCAAATTTCCCCCCATTCACTAATACCATCAACAGCTTAATCTGGTTCTGTAAGGCAGTTTGCATCTGTATCCTCCCCCTCCCCCTTGGACCAAGCAAAAAATAGGCAGAATTGCCTAATCCTCCTTTCCCAGTCAACAAAAACTAAATAAATAAAATATGTTTGATTGCCTAAGTACATTGAAAATGTTATTTATTATGTAGTGGTTTGGTATCTGACAAAGCCAGATTTAGTATAAAGGAAAAGGCTGGAGGACAATATAAAGGCCGTCTTTTCAGGCTGCTGAATAAGAAAATTGAAGTTTTTTCTTCTCCTTTTATAGAGAATGCATCTGATTTATTTTAAATTCATAATGGTATCTGATATAAACAGCCTTCAATTTTCAGTCTGTCCGGAGCCTGGGAGAGGGGAAAGACATGCAGTCTTAGAAACATAGAAACATAGAATTTGACGGCAGATAAGGACCGTTTGGCCCACCCAGTCTGCCCATTTCCCTACCTACTGGGTAAGTCCTCAAAGCAATCTGAAGCACAGATGAGAAAAGGATACCACTGATGTTACGTAATCCTGACTGTTGCATCCTGACAAATGCTATGTAATGATTATTTTCTTTTATTTATTTTTATTTTCTTGTGTTTTTTGTTTTGGAACCTTGTTGAAATAAAATCATGCAGCAAGCGTGTTGTAACTTATGAACTGAATCAGTGTCTTACACACACACCCTGGTACACACCCTTGTAATGAGGGGTCCTCCCATGCATATGGATAGGCACACTGGGATAGTGCGACATTTTCACAGGCAGTAAATGCCACCTGAATGGGTGCAAGTTACCACCTTTACAAACCCTGACTTAACATGGTGCAAGGTCCTGGTGACGGGCAAAGGACTGCAGTTGCCCATCCTGGCCATTGAAGCAATGACTTCTGTGGTGTCTAGTAGCAACCCCACCCTCCAATCACTTACTGCTATATTATAAAAGACTTCCCGATGTCTAGTGGCACCACCCATCCGATCACCCTCCGCTGTATGGGAAGCCATGTTCCTGGTGACTTGTGGTATCCACTGCCTGCCAATGTCCTGTGCCTGTACCCCCTCAGAGCAGGCCCCAGTGGCTAGTGCACCACTGGAACGTGCTCAGCACCCTGCTAACCCCCACCCATGCACCTCTCAGCAAGGGCTGTGCGACAATCCCAATATGATGACTGGCACAGCCCTCCTCTCACCTCATTTGGCTGCCATGTGGGATGACAGGCACATACAGTATGCGGGGATCAGAGGGGATGCCACTGGACATCAGAGAATATAATATCCTTCCGGGGATGGGGATCAGTGGGCAGGGGTGCCACTAGTCACCGGGACAACATATTGTTTATGCTGACAGGTAACTGGAGGGTGGGAAGGGGTGCCACTGGATACCTGGGAATACGGTGACCTGACAGGGATGGGGATTGGTGGGATATACAGTGCTGTACACGTGCTCCTCATTCCATACAGTGGCCAACCAAGAAGGTGTGAGGAGGGCTGTGCTGGCAGTCACATTGGGATCACCGCAAGGCCCCTTCTTGACGGGTACAAGGGGTTAGCTGGGTGCTAGGCATGGTTCTGGTGGTGCGGGGGGTGCTAGCCACCGGGCCGCTTAGAGGGGCACTAGCATGGGACATCAGCTGGCAGGGGGTAAACTGGTCACCAGGGTCATGGCTCCTCATATGGTGATGGGTGATCGGAGGGAGGGGGTGCCATCTGACACCAAGGAAGTCTTGCATAATACAGTGGCAAGTAATCAGAGGGTGGGGGGTCCCACTAGACACCAGTGAAGTCTATTATAATACAACAACAAGCGACTGGAGGGCGGGGGCTACCACTAAACACCAGGAAAGTCTTTTATAATACAGTGGTGAGTGATCAGAGGGTGGGGGTGCCACTAAACAGCTGAGTATGCAATTTCCGTAAGTGGATGGACATCAAAGGGTGGGGGTGCCACTGGACAACAGAGATTACCATGTCCTTCAAGGGACAGGGATTGGTGGAGGGATGCCACTAGCCACTGGGGATGGCATACTGTTTTTGCTGACAGGCGATCGGAGGGTGGGAACCACTGTACACCAGGAATATGGTGACCTCACAGGTCGGAGATTGGTGGGCAGGGGTGACACTGGACACAAGGGTAGCCCTTTGCATGGCTAGAATGGCCATTTGGGGTGGGAACTGCTCACCACCATGCCTAACATAGTGAGCAGCCACAGTAGGGTGCTAACCTCAATGCTGCTTCCCATGCAAATGAGCCCATAATGCGTACTGATATGGCCCCTTAGCACTTTGCATGCCATATGGGCTCATTTGCATTTTCTGTCTGTCTTTGTTCAGGTGCAAAAGATTTATTCAAGGTGCAGGTACACAGATGCACAGAGTGGAGTGCAGACCAACATTTCACACAGGTCCTCTGTGCTTTGTCAAGATGTCTGCCTCCTGCAGGTGACTTTATTTTATACAGGTAAAATGAGTGCGAAGATCAAAGTATAAAGGTAATAGGAAGCAGACAGTGCAACAATAAAGATAACAAATATTAAAAACAGTGGGGCCAATTTTAGAAGTTTACACATGGCAGAAAATGATTTGCGCCAACAAGAATGGCACAAGTAGCACTTTGTGCCATGAGTTGCGACATTTGGGATTGTGCAAAGCAGTTTGTGACATGTCGCAGGCTGCTCGCGCCAGAAAGGAGTTACCCCATCAGTTGCGTTAAACCTCTCCTGCAACATGGCGCAAGGGTTTGACAGCAGCTGTGCCCCTATTCTGTAAGGCTGCTGCAAAGTCCCCAATTTTGATATTCTAGAACAACCCCTGGAGGACATCCACCAAAGTAAATTTACACCAGCTATTAGCTGGTGAAAGTGTACTTGCAACTACCAGGGTTGTGCCAATGTGTCAGCCAATCCCTCAGTACATGTAGCCCCCCGACCCGAACCCCAAGAGAGTTATAAACAGCAGCCCCCTCAGCACAGATCCCCATAATATTTATATAATCCCCTCAGCCCGATCCCTGTAATATTCATATATAATCCCTCCTTCTCAGCCCAGATCCCCATAATATTAATACCATCTCCCCTCCCAATTCCGAACCCCAATCCCAAACCCGCACCCGCAACCTAGTAGCATATCAGCCATAAATTGGAAAAAATTTTAAAAACATATCCCATAGTCCTATTATCCTAGTGGCCCCCTGCCCCCCACCTGGCAGTGCCAGAACACCCTACTCCCCCACCTGTACCCAGCCGGTGACTGGCACAGCCACCTCTCACCACATGACCACCCCGACTGAGTTTGCTATGAGTGTGTACTGTTTACAGTACACGCTCACAGCAGAATCTCAGTCGGCTGGCAGCAATGTAGCGAGTCCTGTGCCGTCGCATGGTGGGGAGCAAGGTGATCTGGCACTGCTGGGTGGGGGCCACTAGATTACCAGGGATAACAGGGACTACGGGATATGTTTTTTTTTTTTTTTTTTTAAGTTTACAGCTGCCATACTACTTGGGTTGGGGTGCGTGGATTGATCGAGGCTCAGGGCTGGGAGGGGGTTGTATTAATATTACTGGGGATCAGGGTGAGGATTATATATGAATATTATGGGGAATCAAGGCTGAAGGTGGGATTCTATTTGGACATTATGGGGGATCGTGGCTGAGAGGGGGAGTTTATGAATATTATGGGGGGATCGGGACTGGGTGGGCACTTTTGCCCTTTTACTGGGCAATGCCACAGGCTTGCAGCTATGTCTTCAGCTGTGCCCTCTGTTTGTCACAAGTCTCCTGTTGGTGTATGCTGCAGGACTTAGCCACTGGGACCCTGCCCGATAAAGAATCGGGCACAGTATTTTTAACAAACTGGATTCATACTTCATATTACATGTATTTAGGTTCATGTACAATAAGTTTATATGGTACAATATCAGACAATATAATCAGAGAAAGGAGAGAAGAGGGAAGAGGGGAAGGGGTGATGTACACAATTATTTTGAACAAGTATTTTACCCTATCCATTGCTTCTCTGATTTTCCCTTAGGCTAGCCCCAGGTTGGGCATCCCACGCTCTGCGGCCATGGCTGGAACTGCCGCCAGTCGCTCCTCGCTCTGTTGCCCACTGGCAAGCCTCCAAGTCGGGCTAGCCCCAGGTCGGGCATTCCACGCTCAGCGGCCACAGCTGGAACCACCGCCAGTCGCTCCTCGCTCCATTGCCAAGCCTCCAAGTAGGGTAAGAAGCTCACTCTCCCCCGGGAGTGCTTTCAGGGACTCTGATTGGCTGCAGCTTGGACTGGCTGCTCCTGATTGGCTGTAGTTCTTACAGCTTTCCCACTGATTGGCTGCAGCTCTCCTGGGACTCCTGCTTGAATTTCTGACTGCTTTTCTGCCTTTTGTGAACTCTACTAGAGTTTTTTTGGGGCCCTCTCTACCCACTCCCTCCTCCTGCCTTAATTAAATACACATTAGCCCCTTCTCCTGCAACCAAACCTCTTCACTATTGGCCACCAGTGTTCTGCCTATTGGCCCCTCCTTCAACACCCAAATCTCTACCCATTTGGTCTTCGGTGCCAAGCCAGAGAGATCTAGCCAGCCTCCATTGCTCAGTACTCCTCAATTAGTGTATTTTCACTCCTGCCCTCCCTCCCTCCCCTTCCACCTCATAGGCCCTAAGTTGCCTTGTTCAAAGGTATACATAGATTTCGCTAGTACACACTTCGTCTCTGAAGGAATGTGGCTCTTATTGCTCATAGGCCTTATGGCCAATTTTATGCTTTTTTCGCTACCTCCCTGCATAGGGACCCATCCTTCAATTGGGAATGCCCCACCATGTAGTGATGTCCCCTTTACTTGGTAACTTGGTAGGCACAGACAAAGTAGGCTGAGGCCCATTTAATTGTCTCTCACTCCTAGTGGGCTTATTTATTAATATAGTGTTTACCATTTGAATACAAATGTGTATCTAACTCCTTTTTAAAGGAGTTAAATGTAGTGGCTTCTGCTATATATTTTGGAAGACTATTCCATATATGAGGAGTCCGTATATTTAAAAAATTTAAATGTCTATTTGTTCTTGTAATATTCATAAGGATTTGTTTGTCATGGGATCTTAAATTGAGGGTTTTATAGTTCCTTATTATATTACATTGCTTCATTAATGTTTCCTCTTCTAAAATGTGATATAGAAATAATAAATCTCCCCTAATTCGTCTCAGTTCTAGTGGATACAGATTTAACGCTAATAATCTGTCAGCATATACCCTATTCTGTAGTCCTTTTATGGATTTTGTTAAGCGTCTTTGGACTCTTTCTACTTGAAGTATATCCTTCTTTAAATAGGGACTCCATATAGGAGAACCATAATCCAGATGGGAAGTACATAGGTCTTATAAAGTTTCAGTACACTCTTTGTTCCTTGAAATAAATCCTTTTTGATAGTGAATAACACTATTGCATTTTCCTATTGTTTTTGAAATATGCATATTGAATGATAGTTTTGAATCTATCCAAATACCTAGATCTTTCTCTAGATTACTATTTTTTAACATTTTGTTATTTAAAAAGTACGGATACTTGGGGTTATTTTTTCCAAAATTAATCACTGCACACTTATTTTCATTAAATTTCATACAATTTTGTTTACCCCATTTTTATATTGTACTTAAGCTGTTTCTTAGTTCTTCATAATCACCATCAGTCGTAACTTCCCCACCTATTTTGGTATCATCAGCGAATTTAGTTGTATGGGATTTAACCCCTTCATTCATATCACTGATATACAACCCAAACAGCAATGGACCCAGCACCGATCCCTGGGGAGCCCCACTAGCCACCTCCCCCTCATCCGAAAACACACCTTTTATACGCACTCTCTGTGTCCGATCGGACAGCCAATTACTAATCCACCTAATTATAATTTTGTTTAAACCGAGTTTTATCAATTTATTTATTAATTTATAATGAGGGACGTATCTGAGCCTTTCCCAAATCCAAAAGATTACATCCATAGGTTTACCTCTATCCAAATTGACACTAATATGATTGTAGAAGGCCAATAGATTAGTATTACAGGAAAGCCCTCTTTTGAATCCATGCTGTGTAATATCCTGTAATTTTAATCTTGAAATGTCTTTTTCAATACTGATTTTGATCAATCTTTCCAGAATTTTGCAACAGACAGATGTCAAGCTAATAGGCCTATAGTTTAACAAACTTGATTTGTTACCTTTTTTATGAATAGGTACAACTATAGCTTTTCTCCAATCCAATGGAACATCACCAGTGGAGATAGATTTATTAAATATTATTGTCAAAGGCTCAACTAATACATCAGCAAGATTTTTCCAAACAATTGAATCAATATTGTCAGGTCCTGAGGAAGAAGATGTTTTTATATTCGACAGCTCGAGTCAAACAGAATCTTGACTAACATAGAGAGGAACTGTGTTACTGTCACCTGTAAGAAAAAATTACTCACCTTAGTAATGTTGTTTCTTCTAATGGAGTCTTGCTATATTATAGACCTTAGCAGTTTCATCCAGCTCTAGAACTGCCCCGGAGTGAAATGGTTAAAACCATTCCAAAATAGAATTTTGGCACGAGAGCAGCTCTATCTGTGTCATTTCAAACTTGAACTGTCAGATCTTTACGAGCCAAACTCACTAAGGTCTGTGTGGAAGCTGTAACCTACACTAGCCAAATGGCTACCTAAATAATAACAACCATTGATGGTCCCAACACCCAAAACTCAAGTCAGGGGACCAGAAATACTAACACCATTCTAATAATATGAAAATGGAACATAAGCACAATAAAACACACACACGTACACATACACACCCCAAAGTCCCAAAGGGACAAAATGCTAAAGAACATAAGTAGTGCCCACACTAAGTTGCCCGCACCCCACCAAGTAGAGGTTCTGAGAGGGGCAGGTTGGGGGGGAGGTCTATAATATAGCAAGACTCCATTAGAAGAAACAACATTACTAAGGTGAGTAATTTTTTCTTCAAACAACATGAAGTCTTGCTATATTATAGACATTAGCAGAATACACAGCAGTACCTCCATGGAGGAGGGGCAGAACCTACTTAGGGAATAGGCTCTAAAGAACAGCTGTGCCAAACCGAGCATCTCTCCTGGCCTGGACATCCAGGGAGTAATGCTTGGTAAAAGTGTGTACCGTTTTCCAAGTAGCAGCCTGGCAAATCTCTAATAAAGGGATATCTCTGGCAGCAGCTAGAGGCACAGCTGTGCCCTGGTAGAATGAGCCCTCAAACCGGGGGCTCTGCCCAATTCTGATAACAAAATTGGATACAAGAGACAATCCACCTGGCTATTGATCTCTTAGTGGCAGGTTTGCCTTTCCCAACTTCACCATAGGTAAGGAAAAGTTGGAGGGATTCGAACCTGTGACCTTTGGTACGCTCTATATAATAACTAAGAGCTCTCTTAACATCCAGGCTGTGCAACCTCCTCTCACCTGAAGAGGAGTGATCAGTGAAAAATACTGGAAGGGAGATAGATTGATTAAGATGGAAATCTGAAACCACCTTAGGCAAAAACTTCCTATTAGTCCTAAGGACTACCTTATTCCTGTGGAAAGAAATAAAGTCAGTCTCCACTGACAAAGCTTGCAATTCACTTATGCGTCTGGCAGAAGTGATAGCCACTAGAAAAACAGTTTTCCAAGTTAGGTACTTAAGCTCTGCAGAAGACAGAGGTTCAAAAGGGGGTTCCATTAATTGGGCAATGCAAACATTAAGGTCCCAAACAGGGGCCAGTTCCCGAAAGGGAGGATTAGTATGGAGTAATCCTTAAAAACTTGGAAAACACAGGATGAGAGGAAAGAGGGGATGACTTTCCTGCTGACACAAAAGCAGACACAGCTGCCAAATGAACTCTCAGGGTAGCTGGTCTGAGTCCCAAGGAATTAAGATGTACCATGTAATCTAACAAAAAGGACAATTCAGCAGATTCTGGGGAAATATTTTTCCCAGCACACCAAATGGAAAACCTTTTCCATTTAGAACTATAAGTAGCCCTAGTGGAAGGCTTTCTGGAAGCCTTTAGGATCTCAAGAACACCCTGAGAGAGGTGTAAATCAGCAAACTCTAACTCCTCAAGAGCCAGGCCTTGAGGTTGAGGGATTTGAGGTCCGGATACCAAACCCTTCCCTGGGCACAAGTCAACAGATTGTGATTCCTGGGAGGCACAGGGAAGATGGACTGTCAGAGACAGAAGGAGTGGGTACCAGGGCTGCCTGGCCCAATCCGGGGCAATCAGAATCACCCTGCAAGGCTGAGATCTGATTTTGACTAGTACTTTGAATAGGAGAGGAAAGGGGAAAGCATAGAGGAACTTCCCCTCCCAATCCAGAAGAAGGGCATCCAGGGGAACTGAGCCCAGCACTGGAGGCCTGCAACAGAACAGAGGAAGTTTGTGATTGTCTGGGGCTGCAAAAAGATCTATCTGAGGGATGTCCCACCTGGCAAAAACTATCCCCAGCACTTGAGGATCCAGGGACCATTCGTGATGGCCCTGGGAAATCCTGCTGAGGGCATCCGCTAGGACATTGTCCTTCCTTGGAAGATGAACTGCTAAGAGGGAAGTGTTCAGGGAATAGGCCAGAGACCACAACTTCATTGCCTTGGTGCACAAGGCCGAAGACCGAGTGCCCCCCTGTTTGTTGATGTACCACATTGTTGTGGTGTTGTCTGTTCTGACTTGTATCACCTTGTCGTGGACAGATGCAGAAAAAGCTTGAAGAGCTAAAAAGACAGCTCTGAGTTCCAGCAAATTGATGTGGAGCAGAGATTCCTGGGGACCAAACTCCTGAGTGGAAAGGTCGCCCATGTGGGCTCCCAACCCAGAAGGAAGCATCTGTAGTGAGAGTCAAGTCGTGAGAAGGGAAATGAAGGGACCCCGCTCTTAATGTCTGATCCTACCACCACTGGAGAGCTAGGATCAAGGTTCGAGTCACTGGGACCAACTTGGAAAGGGTGTCTCTTCTCTGAGACCAAAAGGTTCTCAAGTGAAACTGAATGTCTCTCATCTGAAATCTCACTCCCTGCACAACAGCTGTGGATGCAGCCATGTGCCCCAGGAGCTGCAGAAAGTGTCTTGCTGGTTGAGAGACCTGCAGAGTGAAGGAACAGGCCAGAGCCACTAAATTCCTTACCCTTTCTGGGGGAAGAAAGGCTCTGGCTAGCTTTGTGTCCAATTCTTCCCCTATAAAGGTAAGTACCTGGACTGGTTCCAGAACCGACTTTGGTAGGTTTAGCAGAAAACCCAGGGAGGTGAGAAGCTGCTGGATGACCTGCAGGTGAGATTTTACCTGTTCTGGGGACTGGCCTACAATGAGCCAGTCGTCTAGATAGGGAAAAAGCAATCCTCTGCCTCCTAGAGTGGGCCACTGCCACTGCTAGACACTTTGTGAATACCCTTGGAGCAGAGGTAAGGCGAAGGGCATTGCTCTGAACTGGTAATGACCTGAGAGCAGTTCGAATCTGAGGTACTTTGATGGGATCTTCTGATTAGGACATGGAAATAGGCATCCTTGAGGTCCAGGGAGGCTAGCCAGTCCCTGGCCTTAGGGAAGGTAAAATCATTGCCAGAGTTACCATTTTGAACTTTGGTTTCAAAAGATGCTTGTTCAGATATCTGAGATCTAAGATGGGCAGCCATTCTCCTGTCTTTTTTGGGGTAAGGAAGTATCTGGAACACAGACCCCTGCCCTGATGCAGGGGAGGAACCTTTCTACTGCTCTGAGAGCTAACAGGGATGAGACCTCTGTTTCCAGAGCGAGGGTCTCTGAAGCACTTGCAGGTAGAAAAATCTGCTTCTCAACTTGGGAAACTTTTGAAGCTGAGAACCAGACCCTGGCTTATTACTTCCAGAACCCACTTGTCTGAGGTTAAAGAAGCCCAATTCTGACTGAAGTAAGCCAGCCTGCCCCCACTGGTACAGGAGAATCAGCCCTGGGCACCCCATCAGGGTGCCTGTTTATAGGAGCTTTAGGCTGGGGGTGGGAGCAGATCTGCCCATCCCTCATCTGCCCCTGCCTCTGAAGAATCCCTCTGAGCATAGGCAGAGAGGCCTGAGTCTGGTAGAAAGCCTGTGAAAGGCCTACCCCTACCCCTGGGGGCATGCCTTTGAGGAGTGGCTTGCCGCTCCTTAGCCTGGGCACTCTTGTAAGTAGTCCTATATTCATCCATCTTCTTCATGTAATTCTCTGTCTGCTCTCCAGAGAATTTCCCACCACAGGAAAATCCATAGCCTTAGTCTGGGTATCCTGTGACAAACTAGTACACCTGAGCCAGGCCAACCTACGAAAAGCTACAGATGTGGCCATGACCCTAGAGGAAACATCATTAACATCCACAGCAGCATGAAACTGAACCTTAGAGGCTTCAATGCCATCAGCAGCCACCTGTTCTAGTTTACTAGCCAGCTGGCCATGGGCCTCTTGGCCAATTCATAACAGTATCCCATCTAGATTTCTGATACCTAGCTACATAAGCCATATAATTTGCTTGCCTGAGTCCCAGAGGGCTGCCATATACTGTTTTTGCCATGGCATCAATCTTCCTGGAATCCTTGTCAGGAGGATGTGAAGCCAAGGGAATATTAGCTTTATCACAGGCAGCAGCCTGAACTACTAACATGACTGCATTGCTGAGAAGGAATTCTGTATCAGGGCCTGACAATGTATACCTTCTGTCCATCTTTTTATCTACAGGAGGCACAGAATTAGGAGCTTTTAAAATTTTAATTGTTTGTTTCCTAAAAGACTTATGTAAAGGAATAGACAATCTCCTAGACTCTAGAATATCCATCATTTCTACAAAATCAGGCTCCTCTTGCTCATCCACAGCCTCTTCTAAAGGAAGCTGGAGGGTTTCAGCAACTTTTTTATAAAACATAAAATGAGATGGGGACTCAGACAGCATAGGGGGAGATTCTAAAGGTCTGTCTGGGAAGATGTCCAGTTCAATGGGCACACCCAGACCTTCCCAGCCACATTCATACTGTTCATAATCCTCCTCCCCCTCCTCTGGTTCATAAAATTCCTCAATATCATAATCCTGAACCACTGGGACGGACGAACCGACCTTTTACCAGATAGTGGTGGTTGGACGGACCCTGAGAAGTGACTGGACAATTTGTATGGCTTTTGCTATCTCTGCAGCAGTTGGAGAAGGAATTTTGGACTCCAGACCTGCTGATTTTCTTGTTTTCTTTACTGGAATTGGTTCCTCAGAACCAGCTTTTCTTTTGCCCGAGGAAGTCTGGCCCTGGTCAGAGGGCACTCCCTCTGGTTCGGTTGGCACCGAACCGGACTGGCCATCCGGGTCAGCGGACTTTTTGGCCTCTCATTCCCTGAGCCTGCCCAATCTTTTTTCCAGGGTGGCTGCAGGGAAATTCTTACATACCTGGCAGTCTGACTGGAGGTGGTCAAACCCCAGACAATAAACACATGTGGTGTGTGGGTCAGCCTTGGTAAAGACTTCCCCACAAACATCACAGTGTTGAAACCCAGTGGGCCCGGTTTTTCTTTTGGGTTTCTCAGACATGATGCCAGCCTAACCAAAAACTTGCCTCTTTTAACAGGTAGTGCAGGCTAGACACCTTATCGATTCCTAACTGTATTATGGTATTGGAAAACCGTAATAAACCGTTTTTTAGAACCGATAAGAACCGGAACCGCACTCTAAAATAGTAACTTTTAGTTTAAATGAGTTTAAACCCACTGATCGGTTCAAAACCGAACCGATAACTTACAAGTTCCACACAGACAAAACCTTCATTTACTTACGGTTACCACAGATAGAGCTTGAACCAACGGTTTTCGGTTAAATAAAACTATTCTCGGTTAAATCCAACTGAGAAAACACTTTTAAACCGAGAAATGAACCAAGCAGAAGAAGAAATCTCGGAGCGACTGTTCACTGAGGCAGAGTAAAGAATCTGACAGTTCAAGTTTGAAATGACACAGATAGAGCTGCTCTCGTGCCAAAATTCTATTTTGGAATGGTTTTAACCATTTCACTCCGGGGCAGTTCTAGAGCTGGATCAAACTGCTAAGGTCTATAATATAGCAAGACTTCATGTTGTTTGAATATTTATTTTAACATTATGAACCTGGTATGTGGTAACAAAATACTTATTAAAACTGTCAGCTATTTCTTTGTTGTTTACTATAGTCTCCCCATTTACTGTTACTGAAACAATCTTTTTGCATTGTTGTTTGTTGTTGTTATATATGCATAAAAGTCTTAAGATATTTATTTATAGCCAGGTTATTTTCAAATTTAATCTTACCTTTCCTAATAATGGTTTTAAGCAACGCTGCTGATGTTTATATTTAATGAGATTAATATCTGTGGAGTGATTTTATATTTCTTGAATGCTTTGTTTTTCTCCTAATTTGTTTTTTATATCGTTATTAAACCAATGAAGAATATATCCCTTACTATTATAAGTTTTGTGTGTAGGAATAAGATTCATTATAGTTTTTTGTATTTTATTTTTCAAATCCTCCCACATGGAATTTACACCCAATTTACAGTATGCATCCCCCCAATCTAGTTTTCCAAATACTTCCTTAATTTTATTCCAGTCTGTTTTTTTATAGTCAAGGGATAATGTACATTTACTAGTTTTGGGATTGCCAGTTTGAATAATACATTCAACAATGTTATGGTCACTGGTTCCTAGATGTGGTAAGATGTCAACTTTGTCAATCTTACCAATAGTGTTAGTGATAGCAAGGTCTAATATGTTTATTCCCCTAGTTGGGGCTTCAACCAATTGATGATATCCCTGGGTGATTATAGTATCAATTAGTGTTTTTTCAAATACAGTACTCCCTTTACGTTCTACCCATGAGATACCGGGGGCATTAAAGTCCCCTAAAATCAAAATATCCCCTAAATTGGCAACTTTATTAATCTCCTCTAGTAAATTATTATTTAAGATGTTATTACTATTTGGTGGTCTATAACAGATCCCTAAATGAATTTTAGACGAATGAGAAAAACAATACTTAGCCATAGGTTTTCAGGAGAGTTATCCTAATATTTATTTAATTTTGATTTCCTGGCTGTGTATTAATTCAGAAACATAGCAGCATACTCCACCACCCTTCCTACCTTTGTGACTTATTGTACAAAGTTGAAATCTTTGAATATTATTTGACCAATTGTTACTTTCATCCCACAAGGTCTCTGTTACACATATAATGTCCACATTGTATTTTTTAATTCGAATTTTAAGTTCACTTAATTTGGTGTTGTTCAAGCTTCTAGCATTGATAAGCCAAATTTTCAATTTTTTAATACTTTTGTTTTTTGAAGTTGGTTGTATTTTTGGTTTGGTAGCATAAGGCAGTTTAGATCTAAAGCCCTCATCCCCCTTATATTCTAGTTTAAATTTTTCAGAATAATGTTCTCAAATGTCCTACCCAGTTTATAGGTGCCCTGTCGACTTAAATGTAGTCCATCCCAACTGAACAGTGAAAATGAGTTGTTAAAGTTTTCCCAGTGAGGGATGGTTTTATAACCTTCATTGAGTGTCCATTTTCTTAACCATTCATTTATGGTTTTGATCTTTCATGTAGTTTAATAATTTGCTCTGGGGACTGGAAGAATCTCAGAGAACCATATTTCACAATTCAATACCGATAAAGTTTTACCGATATTTATGTAGTCTTGCTTAATTTCCTCAATAGTCAATTTCTTTAAATCATTTGTACCTGCATGTAAGATAACCAGGGGATTGTGACCTGAGTTATACAGAATATCCGGACACATTTTGTCTATGTCTTTAATGCCAGCACCTAAATGAAGAACATGTGATATTTTGTTTGTCCGATCTACATACAATTTTATCAATATATTTAACTAATGAATCCCCCAAAACAAAGTATTGTCTGCAAACACTATCAAATGCTGCAGTGTCCTTGGCATTATTCTCCTCATCTAGGTCAGGCTGAACTCTTTCTATTGTGTGTCCCATTTTATTGGGGTCAATAATATCAACTTTGGTTCCCTGTACTTGTGTTCTGAACTCATCCGATTCTATGTCAGACGTAGAATCCTTTGTATCAGTTTGGTGAGTTTGTACATAATGAGCTTCATCTAGTCCTATTTCCACCTCAGAATCTAGCTTATCTAATTTGATTAGTGTATCAAATCTATTAGATAAACAGATATTGTGGTCTATTGCCCTCCGTCGGGATTCTGATTTATGACCAATGGTAACGGCAGTCCATTCATCTGCCTCACTATTGGAACAGCTATTGTAAGACTCATTTCTCTTTCTCTTCTCATAGGTGCCTTCTTTACCAGACGCTTCATTTTCACACCCTCCATTATAAGTATCTGTATTTTCCTCTGTACTAATTAGGTTAGTGCTTTCTGGCATTTTGCTTCGATTTTCTTGATAGTGTTCAATAACTGACAACCTCCTATGAAAGTCATCTATATCCTCCCTCAAGACACTATTATTTATACATTTGTCGCATATTAAAAACGGGGTTCGGGGAAGAGTAACAAACAATGCATACATAAAGCAGGTATTGCATTTTAAACCTGTTTCTCCATCTAAGGTTATAATTACATCTCTCTTGGAGACATTTTCTGGTATCTTTTGTTTTACTCTAACCTCTAGATCAGTTTCCAATGTAATTAGGTCGGCCATACTTATGATTAGCTTAGCCCTATTACTGAATATCAAAGCTGTTTAAATGTACTACGAGATTGGAGTACTTTGTTATGTATAAGCCCTCACTCTTTCCTCTTGACCGCGTGACGCGATGTCTGGCGTGTCTTAAGCGCAAGTCTTCACCATACAGGCGCTCGCCTGCTCGCTGCAGGGCTGGTTAAGTAGCGAGTGATACCCGGAAGTAACTTGCAATTCCCGGGTGTTCACTCGCTACTATGTGACTCCCAAATCGTAAATTTCAGCACTGGTAGTGGTAATTTGTTAGAATAACCCCTCCTGGTAACAGTTTTGGTTAAAAATAAAATTAAACTGCTGAGTTGTAGTCCGGGCTGTTGCTACCCAGACTAGTACTCCTCTCCTAGTGCAGCTAGGGCTCCAAAACCTCGCGAGATTATGAGGTGTATCTCAGTTATTCACAAATACAATACAAATTAAAATAACAATATAAAACATTTAGTTTCATCTAGAAAGTGCAGGGTCTCAGAGAAACGTGCCAGGTATACTATTAGTTCATGTCCTCATCATTGGCCTACCTTTTCTGCTGCCATGGCACACTGGGACTTCATCACAGATGTTTAATATGTGCATTAGACTTAGCAAATCCCAACAGCTACATCCTTCCCTCTATGGCACCAGGCCAGGGCACTTCTACATGTAACCTTGGGAGCACCTGGCATCCGCTTAAACTATGATATGCCTTGCCCACCTCATCAGAACAAACGGGTTTGGGCCTGATCCATCAAGCTTGTGTTGAGAGCCCTTAAAAATTATACTATTCATGCTTCTGCTCTGTTCTGGCAGCGAACTAAACCCAGGCCTCCCTCTACCTACCTCTGCTCCTTGCGGCCTTATCAACCTAAACGGTCTAAGTATCCTCCATATTAATGTGTAGCCTCCTAAGTAAGTCAGATGCCATTCAGGCTTGGATCACACACACGAAACCCTGACATCCTGGTGGTTTCTGAGACCCAGATCAGCCCACCACCCTGGCGTCCTGAGGTCAACTTACCTGAATACAATATCTTTCGTGCAGATAGACAGACTGGGGGTTGCCATTCACGATGGAAAAATGTAACATTTCTATTACCAGCTCATCTTTGCCGAAGAGTTTGAAAGCCTCACATTCAAAGTCCAACTTCAACCACCTTGGTCTTGCACATCATAGGATGCTACAGGCCTCCCTCTGCAGGGCTTCAACTGTTAAGTCACCTTACCCACTCTCTTAGTGTGCTGCAGTCAGAAGTCATAATCCTGGGTGACTGTAACCTGGATTGGCTTTTGGACTCCTCCAAACCCTTAAAAACTCTATGTGACTCATTTGGACTTACTCAAATTGTCTTAGAAGTGACCCACCCAACTAAAAAGAACCCCAATAAAAGCTCCCTACTAGACATTATTCTAGTAAACAAGCCGCACCTCTTCTCTCATTCTGGAGTCTTCTTCACTGATCTCAGTGACCACTGCTTTATTGCTTGCATAAGAGCTGCACCCAAGCTATTTCTAATTCCCTAGTTCACAATCAGGAGATGTTTACATAATTTAGCACCACAAGCCTTCCTTTTGGACTTACAAAAACTCCTTGCTATGGCAGGACGTCTACCTAGCCAAGACAGTAAAGACAGCATACGAGACCTTCCATACTATTGTCCATGGAGCTATTGACAGACATGCCCCCTTGATCAAAGCACGTACCAAGAAAAAAACTCTCCCTTGGTTTACATGTCAACTGAAGCCAGCTTTGCTCAACAGGGACAAGCTCTGGAAGAAAGCACGTAAATCAAAGCTTCAGTCGGTTTGGGCTGATTTTAGGGCAGCCAGAAACCTCTGCACAAAGCTTGTCAGAAACACTAAGGCTAACTACTTCCAGTCAGCTCTGGATTCCTCCACCAAGGACCCTGCCAAATTCTGGCAAACCCTTAGAGATATTCAAGGACATGCTTCGTCAGGTTCGCTCCCTACCAAGATGTTATACGAAGGATCTCTCATTACCGAGAAGGCAGAAATCCTTGACTGCTTTAATAATAATTTTATTACCACAGGTATGGCCTTTGACATTTCACCTGCGAATAACCTACTTACCCAGTTCTTATCACAAGGACCAGCAAGCCCTCCCCCTGTCCACAGTAGTCCTGTCACAGGTTTCTCCTTCCAACCAGTAACTTACAAGTAAGTGGATGACCTGCTCCTTCAGCTGGTTGTCAGAAAAAGCACAGGAGTGGACCTCATTGGCCCTTTTTTCCTAAAGCTCGGTCACCAAGTACTGGCAGCTCCATTAACTCACCTCTTTATTATGTCCCTCAGCTTGGGTAAACTCCCTTCTGTCTGTAAGACTGCCTAAGTTTTACCACTCTTCAAATCAGGAGACCCCAGAGACCCAAATAACTACAGGCCAATATCTTTACTCCCCACCCTATCAAAACTGCTGGAGAAATTAGTGAATCGTCAACTTACAAACTACATTGATGCCTCAAATCTGCTAAACCCTGTGCAATCAGGCTTTAGGCCATGCCATAGCACAATCACAGCTCTGGCTAAAGTCACAAATGACTGGCAGAGAGCCCTTGACTTAAAGAATCACATATGCATGGTACTCCTCGACTTAAGCAAGGCCTTTGATACCGTCGACCATGCATTGCTCTTAGTTACTCTCCTCAACATTAGTCTGGATGCACCTTCCCTAAAATGGTTCTCATGCTACCTGGCAGAGCAGATGCAGCAAGTAAAAGCAGTAGGAGATCTCTCCACTCTAAAACAGATTAGCAGAGGCATACCTCAGGGCTCTATCTTGGGGCCCTTACTTTTCTCACTTTATATCAACATCGACCATGGATTCAAACTTTCCAGAGTACATCTCTTTGCGGATGACATGGTCCTTTACACTGCCAGGCCTACTCCCGAAAGTGCCTGCCCGGACTTGCAAGCAGATTTCCTTACACTGCAACAAAACCTCTAAGTCAAAAGCTCCTATTGAATGTCAAAAAGACCACTAGCTGTGCCTAAAGTCTTTTCCTGTTTTGGCAGAGCCTCCTTCAACTATGTGCTGTCCCAGCTGTGGAACAACATCCATAAATCCATAAAATTGGTGCAGCTTATTGGTTTTGCGGAATTCAAGTCACTCTATTCGAGATACTTCTTGAAGCCTTGTCAATGCCCTCCGTCGCTAAACTGTAGCCATACATTGCTATTCTTACAATCAACCCTCTACACTGTCTATCCTCTCATTAGAATCACCCTAAGCCATGTTCCTGGATTCATCCTTGCTTTCTACTTGCTACTGAGCCCCCAGCTTGCACTGTCACTAGCATTAACTCTGCTCTACTAGAGCTATCAGTGTCTAAAATCACTGGTTCAGCACATTGGTGCTGACTTGCTTCCATCTCTCTGCTGTACTGTTTACTGGAATGAGGCTTCACCTTATGACCGGACCTCATTGATTATCCTTGTACCTTGTTTTTATTGCTATATTGTATTACTATGCACATTTGTGCTATATGTTCTATTGTGCTACTGTATTATTTATTCTGTACCTACCAGGCCCTCCTTGAAAATTAGCTTGCTCAATGGAGTTTCACCTGGCTAAATAAAGATTGATTGATTGATGTAATAACAGATAGACAAAATGTAAAAAGATATACCACAGCTAATGACAAGATGACGTCCAATTCAGTGAAAATACAGTTACAAAGTATGCTTTGTACCATAATGTTTGATACTAATAAATGCTTTGTTTGATAATGTTTGATACTAATAAATGCACATGTCTAATAGTAGAACAGGAGTTAAGGCAAAACTAAATCTCCTTTCCCTGATTTTACTGCTGCCTGATATTGTACCTCATAACCTTATTTCGCATGCACTTAAATACAAGATGAAGTATTAGTCTAGTTTTTGGAAATACTGTTTTTATCTATTTATTATCTGCATTTTTGTAGTCTGCTTCCAATTATCTCTGCACTTTGAACTTTGCACTTTTTTTACCTGTATAAAATAAAGTCACCTATAGAAGGCAGACACCTTGACAAAGCACAGAGGACCTGTGTGAAACATTGGTCAGCCCTCTGCCCTATGCATCTGTGTGCCTGTACCCTGAATAAATCTCTTGTACCTGAACTCCAAAGACAGCATTCATCTTTATTTTCAATCCAATTAAATTTTATTTTACCAAGAAAATACACCATTGAGTATGGTATGTGCTCAGACTTTCTTCACTGACATGATAAAGACCTACAAGTGCCTCACAGGGGTGAAAAGGTGCAGGAGGGGAGTCTCTTTCAAATGAGGAAGAGCACCAGGACCAGAGGGCATGCAGTGAAGCTGGGGGGGTGCTAGAACAGACTGCCAGAAGGAGTGGTAGAAGCGAAAACAGTAGGGGACTTCACATATGCAAGGGACAGACATAAGAGAATATTAGTAAATAGGCAAGGAGTAGGGGGAGGTCGCCAGAGACCAGTTAGGGTCTGTGGAGACAGACTAGGCAGGGACCATCTGGGCAGAATGGGTGGGCCAGTGCTCCTTTTCTGTTGGTGAGTTCTATGCTTCTATTCAATATGAGCATCTGGGCTAAAACTTCCCCGGTACCAGTGGTTTTCATAACTTTTTTCTGATTTTACTTCATTCTGAGGGCACCTTTTTTTTTTTTCTCAATTGTTTAACCAGGAGAGACACACTAAACTGAAAGCTTGTTTACAGGTGCAATCTGGGAGCACAGGGAAGTTAAGTGACTTGCCCAGGTTCACACAGTATGCACATGGGGGTTGTGGGATTCAAACCCAGGTCTCCAGATTTGCAGCACAGAGCCTTAAACCACTGCGCTATACCACCTCCCTGCATATACTGCATCTTGCTCCCTTGTTGAAAACACCTCCCAATATTTAAACAGAAAAATTAATTTTATTTTCAATAGAGTAGCATAGCAAACATTTATGCATCACTCCACTAGAACAATCATCCCTACCAGTTTTAACCATATGTAGACCTACAGTATCATGACGAAGACCTACATTTGAAACCAGTTGGGGTAATTATTCCAGTGGAGTGACTCAGTAGATTTTGCTATACTGGTTCACATACCTTAAAATCACATTAATTTTGCTGCATAAACAGAATAAGATGATCTTCCTCGAGACAATCTCTTGCAGCAGGTCTTAACACATGGGATATCAGCTGCAGGCGTAATTTCCTCCGGATGACTTCTCAGCAGTCGACCCTAGGACCGCTCCCTAACATTACCACATGGTGTCAGTCTGGCAAGTATAAAAGGGGGAGGTCCCAGCTACTCCTCAGTTCTTTTTAACCGCGACTTGCATGCAACAAGTCCTCCTTCGGAGCTCTGCTTACCAGTCGCGACGAAGAGTTCTACCGACCAAATGTTCATTCTAAATGGGTTCATCTACTGAAGTCTTCTAATCCCTAACTCAGAGTGTACCTGTGGTCACAGAATCACTACAGAGGACCTCCACAACGTCTGTGTTCGGTGCCTTGGTCCTGAACACGACGCCCGGGATTGCATCCTCTGTAATCGGTTCAACAAGACCACAAAACGTTGAAGGCTTCTGCAGCTTCATGAGTTCCTCATGGAGCAAAGGCTTGCCCTTCTGGAGCTGCAGCAACGCTCCAAGCCCAGGGAGTCTTTGATGTCCTCCTCGGGGTCTCACCGCTGTGTGGGTGAGCCCTCCTCATTGACAGAACAGGGTCCCGGTAAGAAACATTCCAGCAAAGTGAAGCACATTTCTGCTGTGCCCTTGTTGTCAACGATAAGTACCCTGATCACTACCAAAAAGGTAAGTACTGAGAAGGTTGCCACCATAACATTGTCTTCTACACCATTGTGATTGTTGGCCCTCTCTTCCCTCGCCAATGGCTCCTCTGTTGGTGGTGGATTCTGGGGTGATCCTGCAGCTTCCATCTCTGCCTCTCCCCTCTATGGTTTCTAGCCATTGTCCTTCCCGATGGCTTCTGACCCATAGGCAGAGAGAGAATCAGCGGGCCAGAGGCCTTACCTCAAAGGGCTCTATGTTAGCACCCTCATCGATGATCCTGGAGTCTTATACACACCCCACATCAATGGCTTCTCGCTTGATTCCACTGCCACCTTCAATACCGTCAGTGGTTCCTATTCACTTAGTCCATTCTACCCCAGCTGCTTCTGCTGAACAGCTGGCCATGAATGATGTCCAGGCCCTAGTAAATACTATCCTGGACCTTACAAAGATGCCTCCCCCCCCAGTGAAGGGTCGGTGCCCAGTCTCTGGCCCCTCTCTGCCTTCTTCGACCCAGAGGATGGCCAGCTCTTCTCATCTCCCCAGGTTTTTAACCTTAGGATGTGGACATGGATAACCCTTTCCTGCAGGACTGGGATTTGGCTGACCTGGATGCTGATGACGGTATGAACCTGGAGGAGTCCCCTCAGTCCTCCTCAGCCACCTCGCCTGTACAGGGTGAACCTACCTCTGATCTACCCATGTTAAGTTTTCGGATATTATGATACATCTCCAGAAAACTTTTGGGTTCCACAGTACTGAGCAGGATGCTTCAAGAAAGAAGTTGGCACAGTATTTAGGTGTACTGGAATGTCCCACTCTGGTCATCCCCCCTTTGGTGGATGCCTCTAAAGAGGCTATCTGGGCTGCTTGGAAGCAACCCTTTAAAACTTCCTCCACTCCTCGTAAGGTTAATAGGATTTATCAAGCCCCGACTGACCACCCCTACTTTATGTCTCCACCTCAGGCAGATTCTGTGGTGATTAATGCTGCTCATGATAGGTCCTCCAGACCTCAACACATGAGTCCTCAGCCCCGGATAAGGAATCCAAGAAACTGGATGTTATGGAGAAAAGGGTTTATGCCTTGGCTACCATGTCTCTACATATGCTTAATTACATGGGACACCTCCTGAAATATCAGGAGGAAATCCTAAAAGCCTCCCAGGCAATGGTCCAGTCCCTCCCTGTGGGTTCTACCCAGAAGGATCCGACAGCCAAGATGTCTACTGCGGCGGCTGTATGCCACCACCTGCTCACTGCCACCTGTAATGCTGTTGACACTGCAGCCCATACATCCTCTGCAGGAGTTTGTCTAAGACTGGCTGAGAGTGTCAGGATTTTCATAGGACGTGCAGCAATCCATCCTTAATGCTCCCTTTAAGGGTGATCAGCTTTTTGGTCCATAGGCCCAAGAAATGTTAAAAGAGTTACAAGACTCAGGTCGCACCATCCAATCGGTCCATACCCTGTACCGACCAAAAGCAAAACCAACCTTACAAAGGGTCCTGTAGGAGCTGCCCCTACAGGCTGCATCCCAATGCTCAATGACCACCTGCCAACAAGTGTAAGCCTCAGCTGGCATTGCCTGGTCCTAGAAATGCTCTGAAAACATCCTGTTATGTCCCTGCTGCTCCCCAGCAGGGCCAGACTTGACCTGAAGATCTTCCTCCGTGTGGGACCGAGACTCTTCCATGGCCATCGGGTAGGTTTTTCCTGCACCTACAAGGATGACAAGCCATCTCCTCAGACCTGTGGCTCCTGCAATTGATCGAATCAGGACATATACTGGAGTTCACAGAGATACCCCACTTGCCACCAAGGGTCTCTCATTACCCCCAGACCAAGCATTGGTTTTACACAACAAAATCAATGCTTTGCTAACAAAACATGCCATCAAACCAGTTCCCCTTCCACAGAAAGGTGTGGGATTTTACTCCCATTTTTTTCCTGGTTCCCAAATGGACGGGGGATTTATGCCCCATTTTAGATCTAAGGAGTCTCAACCTCTACATCAAATACCAAAAGATCAGCATGGTGTCTCTTCCGACACTTCTACCCTCGCCGAACACAGGAGATTGGCCCTGTTCTGTCAATATGAAGGATGCGTACCTGCATATCCAGAAGCACCCTGCTCACAGGCGGTTTCTCCATTTAGTGTCCTGGGGTCATCACTGCCAGATCAGAACCCTCCCATTTGGCCTTTCTTCAGCCCCGAGAGTGTTCACAAAATGCCTAGCGGTGGTCGCAGTGGCCTTCCACAGGGAAGGCCTCTATGTCTTTCCTTACCTGGATGACTGGATCCTGAAAGCATCTTCCTGCCAAAGGCTACTGTTCATGCTTTCTCAAACCCTTCAGTTGTTCGCCTGGGTAGGGATAGCTGTAAACTATCTGAAATCCAAGATGGACCCCGGCAACACCTCCTTTACATTGGAGCCATGTTAGACACCTCCCTGGGGATGGCATTTTTGCCCAAGGCTCAGGCAAGTGCCCTGATTGCTTTGGCATACAGACTAGAGCCCAGCAGATTGGTCTCGGCATGAGACTACCTGCACCTTCTGGGTCATTTGACAGCCATGATACCGATGATCCTCCATGCCAGGCTGAATATGAAGGTCGTTCAATGGTCCCTGAGAGTCCAATGGGACCAGCGGAGGACGATTTCGATGCCCTGGTCCTGATGTCTTCCTGGCTCTTGAGCACTACAATGGTGGAAGTCCATGGACAACTTAATGCAAGGCATGCCATTTCATTCTCCTGTCCCATGTCTCATTCTGACTACAGATGTCTCCCTGACAGGGTGAGGAGCTCATCTGCTACATATCTGATCCCAAGGATCATGGATGCTGATAGAGACCTGTCTCCACATCAATATCTTGGTGATGAGGGCAGTCCTCTACACCTTACAGGCGTTTGAGACTCTCCTTCACCCAGGTTACCTTCAGGTGCAATCAGACAATTCTGCAGTAGTTCACTACCTAAACAAGCAAGGAGGCACCCATTCTTACCATCTCTGCAGAGAATCGATGAGGGTCTGGTACTGGGCGATCCAGAGAAGTATCCATTTCTGGTGGTCCACATCCCCAGAGTGTCCAACACCTTGGTGGATGCCCTGAGCAGATCCACTACCCTGGCCCATGAGTGGGAAATCCTACCTGACATCCTAAATGATGTCTTCCACCAGTGGGGCCAATCAGAGTTTGCCTCTCCGCAAAACTGCCTCTTTACTGCTCTCTCGAGCAAGGTCCTGGAACTGTGTGGTGGGACGTGTTATCTCTTTCCTGGGCAAGAAGATTTCTTTACACTTTCTTGCCCTTTCCTCTCATTCAGAGAGTGCTACTCAAACTGGTCTGGGATGGGGCATCTATGATTCTCATAGCGCCATTCTTGCCAAGACAGATTTGGTTCCCTCTGCTTCTACGGCTCTCAGAACCAGATCCCCTACCTCTGCTAATTTGCTGGGCTCTGTTGTCCCATGCACAAGGCTCCCGGTTACATCCGACCTTCACTCCTCCATCTGCACACCTGGCTCCTGAGGACATAGTCCTCTCATTCTTCAGGGTGGCCCCAAAGGTGGCAGAAGTCCTCCAGGCTGCCAGGAAGCCATCTACATGGTCTTCCTATTCAATGAAGTGGAAACGCTTCCACTTGGCATCTACACAGGCCTTAGATCCTTATGAGTGTTCCCTCAGAGTATCTTAGACTATTTGCTCTCCTTGTCGAGGGTGGACTGAAATATTCCTCTGCAAAAGTCCACCTTTCGGCCATTGCCACATTTCATTTACCTGTGGGCAACAAACCATTGCTCCAGTTACCTTTGATTCTAACCTTTTTAAAAGGTATTCTGCACATTCGTCCCCCTATCCAGGATCCAGTACCTGTGTGGGATTTGAATTTTGTGTTTAAAAAATTGACTGAGTCCTTTTGAGCCTGCTGACTCTAGCAAACTTCATTATCTTTCTTGGAAAACTATATTTTTTAGTTGCCATTATGTCAGGAAGACGTATTTCAGAGTTACAGGCACTAATGTGCAAATCTCCCTACCTGCAATTTCATAACAATAGGGTATCTTTATGCACAACCCTGTCGTTTTTGCCAAAGGTTGTTTCTGAATTCCAGGTTGCTATGCGGAGCCTATGAATCCAGGGGAATCCCTGCTTCATACTCGATGTTCATAGAACACTGAGAATTTATCTTCTCCACACTTCACAGTTGCGAAAACTAGCAACTTTTTTTGTCTCGTCACTCCTGGAAACCAGGGCATTCAGATTTCAAAGCAGTGCTTGTCCATATGGTTGGCCAACTGCATTTCATTTATCTATACAAAATACGACAAACCTCTCACAGGGCTTGTGAAACCTCATTCTACCAGAGGCATGGCTGCCTCCATGGCATGTTTCTGGGGTGTTTCTGCCTTAGAAATTTGTGAAGCCACCACGTGGTCTACAGTGCATACAATCATGAAACATTACAGTCTAGACATCATTTCCAAGAAGCGGACCAATTTTGGATAGGCCGTTCTACAAGGCCTCCTGTCCCAAGTCCTAAATGGTTTGCTTCCTCCTCCCTTGGCATAACTGCTTGGGAATCTTCCCATGTGTTATGACCTGCTGCAAGAGATCGTCTCAAAGAAGATAGTGCAGTTGCATAAGAACTTACAGTAACAGTAGATCTTTGAGAGTATCTCTTGCAGCAGGTCATGCTGCCCCACCTGCCTTCCCCCTTGCTGTTACTTCAGAAGGATGCCTTGCCCCTGACTTTCTATGACTCCATGAGCTGCTGCCTCATTTCCCTCCTCAGTTCCCATCAGAGGCCTGAGAAATGTTTTCTCATTCAGTCGCTATGATGGAAAAGAAATGAAAATTAAGTACCTACCATAGTTCTTGATCTTCTCTTGTATCTTCACCATTCATTACTGCTGGGTGTAAGCCGGAGGTGTGCACCTGCACAGCTTTTTTGGGGGGAAGGGGAGTCGGCACTGACAGTGCCACCCACGAGGCTGATGCACTGCGTAGCACATGGGGGTTGGCTGTTAGGCACTGCAGACTCCTCCTCCACCCCAGTTCTGTCCTGCCAGAGTGGATGAAACAAAAGAGGGATAGAGAAAACCAAAGAAGAGGCAAGGGAGCTGAGGGATAGGAAAAGGAAAGGATATAAACTAAAAAAGGAACAAGCCAACCAGAGGACAGAGGGACTAGAACTAATCTAACTGGCCTTAGGACCCCAGCCCCTGGGTGGCGGCACAGGAAAGAAAGAGCGAAAGAGACAGGAAGGAGAAAGATATAGTATACATGTTTATTTATTTATTTATTGAACATTTTGGATTGACAACCTTTGAGTCAGAGACTCATTTCCAAAGGCACCACGTCATTAGACAAATCTGCAGCAGGTGGGTCAACATACATCATTTGAGTACATAAAATAGTTATAGGAGATAACACAGAGGAATAGGAAACAGACTTAGGCCTGACAGTGTCAAAGTACAACAAGGAACTACATATAGTTGGTTAATAGAGCTGGGGGAATATTATATATATATATATATATATATATTTATACAATATATGTAGACAGATAAATGGCAGTATAAAACATGATATCTCAGATGGCCAGTGAAGATAACATTGTTATCTTCATGTTCCTATACATCATATGTTATCTCCACGTTCCTATACGTCATATCGAAACTTATCTGGTTGATCCTGCCACTCAGAGCACTTTCACTTTCCCTACAAGTGTAGCGTGACCGAGCGCTATGAACACTGACGATTTGTATATTGCCATATCTTTTGTAGGAAGTGCCCCTGGGTCAGTAAGTCAGAATTCCCGTCATTTCTTTGTTAAATCGTATATTTTCTTGTAAGAAAGCTTGAACTGCACATAGAGTGCAGCAATGACTGAGCAGTGACCTTTGAACAGTAAAATGAAGCGCGAGCATCTGTTGCCTGGCAACAGGCGGCTCGCAGCCTTCATTACTGTTGAACTCACCTGACTGGAGTCACTGCTGCACTCTATATGCAGTTAGCTTTCTGAAAAAACTCTGCGTGATGCAAACAAATGGCGGTGAATTCGACTTACTGACAGAGCTAAGACTGACATAACAAATAGTCGAGTGTGCATAGCTTGATCACCATACTGTAAAAGTGAAAGTACTAGAGTGGCAGGATCAACTGAATAACTCATTAAAAATAACTTTTCACCAAAATAATACCAGGATCAACCAGATATTTTAGTAATTTAAATTGACAGGATCAACCAGATATTTCAAAACTCTATGTAATCTGTTATGTTGGGGGGCATGTGGACCTCTGTTGGGGAGGGCATGGCAGGATGAACCAGATAAGAATTTTAAAACTAACCATAAATAGCAGGATCCACCAGATATTTTTAAACAATGAATGACATCTGCTGTTTTGCAGCTTTTCTGTAAGTGGGGTTCTATTGCTAGGGCCATCACCTTAATATCACCCATTGCATTGAGAGGGGCATGTGGTGAGTTGTATTGAGGGGTGGGGGCAAAGCATACATTGTATAAACAGAATATGACATGGCCTGACTGAAGATATCATATTTATCTTCACTCGAGGCCAGTCATATCATGATATCTCACTCGTGGCCGCCACTCGTGAGATATCTCATGATATCACTGACCTCTCGTGAAGATAAATATGATATCTTCAATCAAACCATATCCTATATATATATATGTGTGTGTGTGTATATATAATTGTGTGTGTGTGTGTGTGTGTGTGTACATATATATATAGAGTATACACTGTATGTATATATATATATATATATATATATATATATATGTGTGTGTGTGTGTGTATGTATATGTATATATATATATATATGTATGTCAGTTTTACTGTAGCACTGCAACATTGCTCCTGTCAACATCCCTGACAGCGACAGACACAATGCAAAGTGTCGGCATTGTTCTGTCGAGGATATCTCTGTTTTCTTGCCGAGGTTGGGCCACTGAACCCTCACACTTCCCGTTTCTAAATACACAACTCCAGTTGGAGTTGTCTTGGGGGGATGCAACACTGGGAGAAGCACCGCCAATGTCTGCAGGGACCAGCACAACAACCCTGATGATTTGGTGAAATCTGTCACTGTGCTGGTCTTCACTGATCAGTGGAGTCGACCTACGGTTGGCATAATAAATAAATACATATATATATATATATATATATATATATATACACACACACACACACACACACACATATATATAAACACATAGGGTAGTGGATGAAGGCCTCCATATCTCACCCCAGCCTCTCAACCCTCGGACTTGAGGCCGCCCTCTTCTTGAACCCAGTGCTAAGGAGTCCCTCAATCCGCAGGCCCCAGAGGGAGGCTGCAGAAGAGGAGGTCCCCATCCCCACCAAGGAGGCCACAGCAGGACCACAGATGGTAACTGCCCGGCCCCGTGGTCAGACTGCCACACTAGGCCCCTCTGAGCCGCTATCCACTGTAGTGCCCCCAACACCGGAGTCGGCGTGGGGGTCCATGGAGATCACAGACTCTGGGGAGCCCAGGAGGTGAACACTTGGCCGCCTGGGGCCGCATCTAAGAGGGCTCCCTGACTCTGAGGAGTCGCGGTGCCAGTCTGGATTGGCCAGCGAATCATTCGCCTCCAAAGAAGACAAGACCACACATACCGCTAGATTAGCAACCCTGAGAGCTCACCTACCAATGGCACTGTGAACAGCACCACCCACGGCACCACCTCGATCACCGGTACCATGAACGGCACCAGCAGGTGGCGCCGAGGGTCTGCCAATGCCAGGCCCAGCAGCTGTGGGCCGCAACACCGGGGGACCCTGCACCTCTGAGGAGGTGACTGTCACAGTGGTTCTCTCAACCTGGCTCCACACGGAACTGAGATGTTCCTCCAGCACCACGGAAGAAACCTCCTCGATGGGAAGGCTGGAATCCAAGGAGGTTTCCTCCTCACTGGGCCGTATAGATGCAGGAGGGGACCCAGAGGCAGGGTCAAGAGATCTTGCCATGGCATCCACAGAACGCCATCCTCCGAAAGTCAGTGGGGCCCTGATGACTTTAAATTTGCGGCTCTTGAGAATGCGGCGGTCCATGGAGAAACAGGTGCTGCAGTTATCCATATCATGGCTGGGACCCAGGCAATGCAGATAAACATCATGTTGGTTCATCACGGAAAAATGCCAGCCACAGGAGCACCGATGCATCATGACGTGAAAGAAATTTAACAAAATTCAGAAAAAAAGAACTTGGCACTGTCAGCAAGAAATAAAAGGAATGGGCTTACTGGTTTCCAATGGTGTCGGGAGATATTCAGAACCAGAGTGGAGATGGAGATAGCAGGAACGGAGTTAAATAGGTAAAGGCCTAGTGATGCAGTGGTAAACTTATGGAACTCAAGCAGCAGGTGCGGCCTCGATGGTGGGAGAAACAGAACTGGGGTGGAGGAGGAGTCTGCGGTGCCCAACAGCCAACCCTTGTGCACCACGCAATGCGTCAGCCTCGTGATCTGTGCCATTGGCGCAGACTCCTCCCCCCCAAAAAAGGCTCCCATGCAGGTGCTCACCTCCGGCTTGCACCTAGCAGTAATGAATGATGAAGACTAACAAGGAAAGATCTGAGGAGTAGCTGGGACCTACCCCCTTTTATACGTGCCGGACTGACACCACTTGGTAACATTGGGGGAGGTCCCAGGGTCGACTGCTGAGAAGTCATCCGGAGGAAATGATGCCTGCCACTGATATCCCACGTGTTATGACCTGCTGCAAGAGATACTCTCGAAGATCTACTGTTAAGGTAAGTTATTACACAACTATACTTTGTTCTAACAAGGGGGCATGACACTCTGGAAATGAAACAAAAAGAAAAAAACACTGAAATCCACAAGTGGTCATACTGGTGCAGTTTTAGACTGGATTCCTATACTGAAACAATCTGATTAATTATGGCAGGGCTACAATTTCTTTTCCTTATTATTTGTTATTTAGGAGAGCAGTGTGGTCTGTTAGAGAAATAGGTTGTGAGACAGAAGATCCTGGTATTAATTACAAGTGAGTTATAGACTTGCAGTTGTTGGGCAAGTAGCTTTAGCTCCTTGTGCTTCAGTTCCAAACAAGTGGGAAACTTGGGCAGAACAAGGACCCCACTCGAACAGTATTCTACACATCAGACTGGTTATCTTGGCCAACTCAGTTCCTTTACCAGCTGCCTTGCCAAGGCAAAGTGTGACCGAAAAGGAATACTGCTCATTTACTGCAGGCTGTTCCGTCTCCCTTACCAATGGATGCTGTGTATGGCTCCTGTGTAGAATGCTGGCTTGACAGCACAGTTTTTGTTATGGAGGAAGAATATGGTCCAAAGCTCTGAGAGAAACTGCCAAGAACCACAGCAAAGCAGAGAACCATCACCTAGAGAGAAAACAAAGAGAACAATTACGTTTGGGACTGATTAGTATCTGCTTGAACATCTCAGATCTGATATATGATAGAAGTACTGACTTATCTCACTAATATCAGGTACTGCTTATCTGCATGGAACAATTTACCTGACAAAATATAGCAAAAATGACACAATTTTTATCAAAGTAAAGCAATCCCTTAAGGAAAACTACACCTTCGTATCTTATAAATTTTGTTTCCATGTCGGAAGACAACCTTCTTCCCGTAGCTGTTGGGGATATACATGTTTGCTTTAGTCTGCTTTCAGTGTTCAAGCTAGTCCCCTGTAACTATTCTGGGGGTCTCCATTTTATAGAAACATAGCAGTTGTTGGCAGATAAGGACCTCTTGGCCCACCTAGCCTGCCCTATTTTCCCTACCTACTGCGCCACCACGAACTCTACTTGATCTCCAGTCTCCCACCCCCTTACCTTATTACTAAGGTCCCCTTGTGTCTATCACATGCATGCTTGAATCCTGTTACTGTTTCAGCACCCACCACCTCCGATGGGAGGCTGTTTCAGGCATCCACCACAGTTTCCATGAAGAAGCATTTCTTCACATCCCCTCAAAGTCTCCCCCCTCCAGCTTTGTGGCATGACTCCTTGTCCTCCAGCATCTTTTTCTATGTAAAATGCTACCCTCCAGTACCTTATTAATACCTCTGAGGTATTTGAACATTTCATCATGTATCCCTTTCTTCCTTTCCTCCAGAGAGTACATATTTAACTCCTGAGCCTTTCCTTGTAGGGCTTTTGATGCAGGCTCTGCACCATTCTGGTTGCCCTCCTCTGTACCGCCTCTACCCGATCTATGTTCTTCCTGTGATGGGGCCTCCAGGACTGGACACAGTACTCGAGGTGGGGCTCACAAACAAGCTTTCACAGGGATAACACTACTTCCTCTTTCTGCTGGTGATACCTTCCCTATACACCCAAGCACCTGCTGGCTTTCCCCACTGCCTTATCACACTACTTTGCCACCTTCAGGTCATCAGAAATGATTACCCCGTCCCTTTCTCTTTAGTGGTTGCCAATACCTCCCTCCCAATTGTTACATTTCCCCAGGTTTCTGTGTCCCAGGTGCATGATTTTGCATGATTATATGGCTAGTGAAATCTCATTATTATGAGAGTACATTAGCATATGAGAACATGATGCCACAGTACCCATTTAAACCATGTATCTCTGTGCTAAAAGTACAAATATTCTGAAAAAATCTCTCTTGAAACACACAAATTGAAAGCCATTTAAAGAGAACCCCTGAATTACAAATCAGACAGTTTGCACATCTAACTAAAGATAAACGTGGAATGTCACACCTTGCTGCAACTTATTCTGTTGAACTCTAAGTAGACAGCTATACTGCATAGTCTAAAGGGTGCTGACACATCATGTTCTCGTATGCTAATGAAGCTCTCAGGGACAATGAGATTTCAACAACCAGAAAATGGAGACCCCAAAAAAAGTTACAGGGACTAGTATGAACAGTGAAAATAAACCAAAACACTCACACATATCTCTCACAGCGACAAAAAAAAAGAGTTGTTTGTTGACATGGAAACAAATAACATTTACAAGATATGAGGATGTAGTTTTCTGTTACACCAAATATTTTATTTCAAGACTGCAACCACACACAACACACAGGTGGGTTCAAGGTTATTATAGTTATGTAATTACTGTTTGCAACTGCTCTGAATCCAGAGGGTGAATTCAGAGCAGTTACATCTAAGGGGTATCAGGTTAATATAGTGCTACAAGAAGGCGCTGCAAGAACCTGTACAAAGCGAGCGTTTGACGACAGGGGTATAACAGCAGCAGATTACCACTACCCCTGTTCTGTGTTGTTACTTGGAACAGATGAAGGTTGTGTGTGTGGTGGCTGGTCGAGCTGCTCCATGGTGGAGGCTAAGGTGCCAGCACATGGAAGGGTTGAGACCTAGGACCACGGATCAGTTCCCCTGGGTCTCTGGGTGTTGCTCCACCACTACTTTTTTTAAAGGAGTTTCCGTCCGATATTCTCCCATCCCCAAAGTCCACAGCCCCTGGGGTTGGTTATTTTTAGTCTGGGGGATGTGGGGATAAGCCTCCACGTCCAGGGGTTGTGGGAGCAGAGCCCCCTCAAAAAACAAAGAAGTCCCATTGTTTTCGTATTTTCCCTCACCTTATTTCGTGCATGACATTTTGCTTGTGGCATAGATTGCCGCACTATTATCGTCAGCAAAATTATGACCCCATGCCCATCTAAGGGAAAGTTAAAAACTGCAAATGCAGTAATATTTCTGATTTTGGAATATGGGAGCTCTGCATATGCACATGCTAGTGAAAAAGACTTGGGGAGCCTTGACAGGAGAAATTCCTTCATGCTCACTGTAATTTCCTTTTCTGCTAGCTCCAAAAATGTCAGTGAAGAATTATTACATTTTGGCATTGTGCTTCCCCGCTAGGGTAATGGTACAGCCCAAAGGCAGAAACCTCAGCATAGAACCCTAAGGATATGAACATTCCAATTATAGTTGTTACCTCAGTTGCAGCTGTACCACTGAAGGGGCAGCATAGACAGAACTCTGAAAGATTTGTGTGTTCTATCAACTATTTATTTTTATTCAGGATTTCTGTGACTAAGTCTGGCTGGGGCTACCTGGTAACAGGGAGCACCCCTAAATTTAGAAATCATGCCTGTTGTTGGGGGGGGCACTGAGCAGCAGAAGAGGAAGCAGCATGTTTCCTGAGCTCCTGAGTGCTTTTAATCATTTCTTTTTAAAGTTATCTTTTCCCTTTGATTTGGGAATTAAGTTTTCACCCGGTGTGTAAGCTTTTGGTAGGTTCCCAGTATGCACAAGAATAAGAGTAGTTCTCGCTCCTCAGCAGAATTCTTTGCCCCTAAGAAGGCACAACGTGATGAACAGCCTACACAGGGCACGGGGGCCTCGGGCTCTATTGATTCACTGGCAGAGGAAGTCTCTCTTAGCGCTGTACATGCTACTTCGCACCAACTGGTAAAAACGGTTAAAGAGTTAGACAAAAAATTTGATACTATTACCCCGAGAGTTTCAGCATTGGAAACCAGATTGGATCACTGCGAGGCTACAATGCAAAGAATGGAAGCTTCAGTGCTTAAATTTGTTGATTCCACAGCTAAACTCATAAAAGAATACAACTTACTTCGGCAACACTTGGAAACTGTTGAAAATCAAGCTAGAGAAAGGAACATTCAAGTGTTGGGACTAATTGAGGAAACTGAGGGTGAAGACTGTTTGGCCTTTGTGCGAATCTTTTTACCCTCACTGTTAAAAATTTCTGAATCAGATTTTCCATTGTCGATCGAGAAGACTATTGGGTGCCCCCTCAATGTGCAACAATGGCGGCTACAAATCTCAGAACGCTTCATGGTGATCTTACTGGTGTGGAGATCAAGACCGTACTAGCAATTGCAAGAAGAATGGGAATTTGAAATATGGTGAAAATCAAATTGTAATCTTTCCAGATCTCTTATTGCACCAGACAACGAGGAAAGGTTTCAATGGGTTAGGGGTCGCTTAAGGCCAACTTAAATTGCAGCATCAATTATAACTACTCAGAAGCTTAGATTGGTATGGAATGGGCATCAATATCTTTCAATGATCCTAATGAGGCCAAAAACTGGTGAATCGTGATCGATCAGGAAATGGCAGAGGATGAGGGAGCTGGACTTACTTTGGATGAGGACTAAGGTGTCTTTGTATGTACTAATACCTGTATGTTACAGATGCTTGGATATAGCCCTATTAATACTTGAGTTCTAGATGTTTCTATTTTTTTTTACTGCTCAACTCATGTCACCTGTTATTGCTTTCATTTGTTAATCGCAGTAAATATTTAAATGGGGCTATCTATTGCCTGATAGGTGATAATAACCTTGCTTTATTGCATAATCCTGAAACACGTTAGTAGACACATTGTGGTATAATTTGGAAGACTGTACACCTATAAGAAAGACATTATTTTAATTTATTCAAGTTAAAACTGGGTGCTTCATTGGGATAAAGATATTCTTTACTTGTGTACTTGTTACTGGACTCTCCAGGGCTCAGGTTTGTTCCTGTTTATTGTGTATATTTGGCTTAATTGGAGATTGTCATTGACATAGTGTCATGTTGGTAAACGGGTAAATGAATATTTTCTTCCTATTACTTATCCCCTTTGTCCTTCCATAGCTGCATGTGTTTGGAATGTATTCCAAGACTTATGTTAAGGTATTCCGTAACCCGTGAGGAGGGCGCATGGGGAAGGGTGCCGTTCAGAATGGCGATTTGTTCCCCAGCGAATGCCTCATGGCAATGGGGAGCAAATGGTGACAGGGATGTCGCTATGTGTACACATCAGGGGGCGAGTACAGCAAGCTTGGGCTGGAAGAGGACGGAGGGGCTGTAGGGGAGTGGTGTTGTGGTGGGCTGCCGAGCTGCGCCGTGGTGTCGGGGTTGGCCTGTGGTTGGGGCAGGTGAGGTACCGGTCTGGTCTGGGCTCTGGTGAGATTTTATTGCACCGCCTGAACCTTTATTTTGTCATGTTTTCACCCCCAACATGCACCCCCTGGAGTTGAGAACCTTTAGTAGGGGGGTGGCGAAGCCCCCAGCGAGTGGTGGAGTGCAGCCCACCCCACAGAAAACATTGAAAACTAAGTCCCGGTCCCGCTTTCTCTGTAGCAAGCAGGTCAGAGTGTCAAAATGCTTTTCGCACTCTGATTTCACGATAACGGTGATCACCTTTAAACTTTCGCCATTATCACACAGAACCAGGTATTGCCCCCTACGTTGTAACTAAAGAGGGGATATTTTGTACTGATCCTTGTAAATTGTGCAAGATAATAATGTATGGAATTATCTTCCTGTGATTTTATGTTTTGTAAGTGCTTTGCTTGCAAAATTCATAAATAAAAAGGAAAAAAAGAAATCATGCCTGTTAAGCAGTCTTTCAAAATGAATAACCTGCTAACAAACTCACTGTCCACTGCAGTGCCTGAATAGGGACAACTGGCCATTAGTAGGGTGTGTTTAACACAGGTTTATTGGAGACACTGGAAGATTTGATACCTTTTATTGGACCAACAAGAGTCTTGTACAAAGATGGAATTCTACACAAGCTGGGCCTCACATGTCCCTTCTTCAGGTGAATGACAAACTGAGTAACATAAGAAAAAATTACTCACCTTAGTAATGTTGTTTCTTCTAATGGAGTCTTGCTATATTATGACATATGCAGTATAACCCCAGGTTAGAACTGCTCTGGAGGTGAAAGAGTTAACTTCCATGCAGAGCATGGAATCTTGAGCGCGAGCTCGGTTGAACACTCTGTCTGTTGAAGCTCAAACTTAAACTGTCAGATCTTTACAAGCAAAAACTCACTAAGGTTCTGTGTGGAAGCCGTAAACCTACACTAGCCGCTGGCTACTAACTACAAAAACACCTTTTTGATCTTGATCCCAAAACGAAGACTCAAGTCGGGGGATTCAAGAAGAAACTTAAACATAACACCTAAGCACCCTAGAAGGGTGAAAAAGTGGGCATCAAAGAAGTGCCAACATTGCACTGCCCACCCACATCCCAAAAACAGAGGTTCTGAGAGGGGCAGGGTGGGGGAGGTCATAATATAGCAAGACTCCATTAGAAGAAACAACATTACTAAGGTGAGTAATTTTTTCTTCAAACAACATGAAGTCTTGCTATATTATGACATATGCAGACTACACAGCAGTACCTCCATGGAGGAGGGACAGTACCTACTTGGGAAATAGGCTCTGAAGCACAGCTGTGCCAAATCGAGCATCACTCCTAGCCTGGATATCCAAGGAGTAATCCTTAGTAAAAGTGTGAACTGTTTTCCAGGTAGCTGCTTGACATATCTCTAGGATAGGAATGTCCCTGGCAGCAGCCAGAGACGCAGCTGTACCTCTGGTAGAGTGAGCCCTCAGGCCTGAGGGAGGAACCTTACACAGTTTTTCGTAACAGAATTGGATACAAGAGACAATCCACCTGGCAATGGATCTTTTAGTGGCAGGTTTCCCTTTACCAACCTCACCATAAGTGAGGAACAATTGAGGATTCGAACCTGTGACCCTTGGTATGTTCTATATAGTAACTAAGGGCTCTTTTGACATCTAAACTGTGCAATCTCCTCTCACCAGAGGAGGAATGGTCAGTGAAGTACACAGGAAGAGACATGGATTGATTAAGGTGAAAGTCTGAAACCACCTTAGGCAAAACTTCCTGTTAGTCCTGAGGACTACCTTATCTCTATGAAAGGAGATAAAATCAGGCTCCACTGACAAGGCTTGTAGCTCACTTATGCGCCTGGCAGAGGTGATGGCTACCAGAAACACAGTTTAGTCAAGTACTTCAGCTCTGCATGAAGACAATGGCTCAAAAGGTTGCATAAGCTGAACGATGCAAATATTAAGATCCCAAGCAGGGCAGGATCCTGAACGGGGATTGGTGTGAAGCAACCCTTTAAAAAACTTGGAGAACACAGGGTGAGCTGATAAAGAAGAGGGCTTACCTGCTGACAAGAAGACAGACACAGCTGCCAAGTGCACTTTTAGGGTAGCTGGCCTCAGCCCCAGGGAATTCAAATGCACCAAATAATCCAGGATTGTGGGCACACCAGCAGATTCTGGGGAAATATGTTTACCAGCACACCATATGGAAAATCTCTTCCATTTTGAATTATAGGTAGCCCTGGTGGAAGGCTTCCTAGAGGCTTTCAAGATATCCAATACACCTTGAGAAAGGTGTAGGTCAGCAAACTCTAACTCTTCAAGAGCCAAGCCTTGAGATTGAGAGATTTGAGGTTCGGATACCAAACTCTCCCCTGGGCACAGGTTAACAGGTTGTGATTCCTGGGAAGGCATAGGGGAGGGTGGACTGCTAAGGACATGAGGAGTGGGTACCAGGGCTGCCTGGCCCAATCTGGAGCGATCAGGATCATCTTGCAGGATTGAGATCTGATTCTGACTAGCACTTTGAAAAGAAGGGGGAAGGGGGGAAAAGCATAGAGAAACTTCCCTTCCCAACTGAGAAGGAAGGCATCCAGAGGGACTGAGCCCAACACTGGGGCCTGAAACAAAAAGGGAAGTTGGTGATTGTCTGGGGCTGCAAAGAGATCTATTTGCTGGAGTGCCCCATCTGGCAAATATTACTCCAGTACTAGGGGATCCAGTGCCCATCGTGTGATGGCCCTGGGAAATCCTGCTGAGAGCATCCGCTAGGACATTGTCCTTGCCTGGGAGGTGAACTGCCGTAAGGGAGGCGCTCAGAGAATATGCCAGAGACCACAACTTCATTGCTTCGTGCACAAGGCCGTGACCAAGTGCCCCTTGCTTGCTGATGTACCACATTGTAGTGGTATTGTCTGTTCTGACCTGAACTACCTTGTTCTGACAGCTGTGGAGAAAACCTGAAGTGCTAGAAAACTGCTCTGAGCTCCAGCAAATTGATGTGGAGCAGAGATTCTTGAGAGGACGACAGCCCTTGGGTGGAAAGGTCGCCCATGTGAGCTCCCCACCCCAAGAGGGATGCATCTGTAGTAGGTCAAGGAATGAGACTGGGGAGTGAAGGAACCCCTGTCTCAGATTGTTCTGATCCTGCCACCACTGGAGGGCCTGGATCAGGGTTTGAGTCACTGGAATCAATTTGGTTAGGGATCCGCCCTTTGAGACCAAAAGGCTCTCAAATGGAACTGAATGTCCTCATCTGAAATCTCGCTCCCTGCACTACTGCTGTAGAAGCAGCCATGTGCCCCAGGAGCTGTAGAAAATGCCTTGCTGGTCGAGACCTGCAGGGTGAAAGAGGAGGCCAAAGACACCAGGGTCCTTGCTCTCTCCAGAGGAAGGAAGGCTCTGGCTTTTTTGTGTTCAGTTCTCGCCTATAAATGTGAGAAGCTGGACAGGCTCCAGAACTGACTTTGGAAGATTGAGAAGGAAACCTAGAGATGTAAGCAGGTGCTGGGTTACTTGTAAATGAAGTTTGACCTGTTCTGGAGACTGGCCTACAATGAGCCAGTCGTCCAGATAAGGAAAGATGGCAATCTTTTGCCTTCTTAAATGAGCAACTGCTACTGCCAGGCATTTTGTGAACACCCTTGGAGCCGAGGAGAGGCCGAAGGGCATTGCTCTGAACTGGTAATGGCCTGAGGGCAGTTCGAATCTGAAGTACTTTCGATGGGAGCATCTGATGAGAACATGGAAGTAGGCATCCTTGAGGTCCAGGGAGGCTAGCCAGTCCCCTGACCTTAGAGAGGGTAAAATAATCCCCAGGGTCACCATTTTGAACTTTGGTTTTAAAAGGTGGTTGTTTAGATACCTGAGATCCAGAATGGGCCGCCATTCTCCTGTCTTTTTTGGGGTAAGGAAGTACCTGGAGTACAACCCTTTGCCCTGGTGTATGGGTAGAATCCTTTCCACGGCTCTGAGAGCCAGGAGGGCAGAAACTTCTGCTTCCAGGGCAAGTGCCTCTGATGGGTTTGCAGTGGAAAGATCTGGCTCTCATCTTCGGAAATTTTTGAAGCTGAGAACCAGTCCCTGGCTTACTACTTCCAGGACCCACTTGTCTGATGTTAAAGACTTCCAGTCCTGGACAAAGTAAGCCAGCCTGCCTACCGGGTAGTGGAGAATCGGCCCTGGCTACCCCATCAGGAGCCTGTTTTGCAGGGGCTTTGGGTTGAGGGTAGAAGCAGGCTTACTAGAGCCCTTCTGCCCCTTCCTCTAAAGAACCCCTCTGGGCATAAGCAGAAGAGGAGGCCTGTCAGAACTGGTTTGAAAAGGCCTGCCCCTGCCCCTGACATGCTGCCTTTGAGGAGTGACTTGCCTTTCTTGCCTGTGCATTCCTATAGGTGGTCCTATTCATCCATTTTCTTCATATAATTCTCGGTCTGCTCCCAAACAGAGAATTTCCACAACAGGAAAATCCATAGCCTTAGACTGGGTATCCTGTGACAGGGCAGTACATCTGAGCCAGGCCATTCTGCGAAGAGACACAGATGTAGCCATAACTCTAGATGAAACATCATTAGAGTCTACAGCAGCATGGAATTGCACCTTGGATGCCGTCCACAGCCACCTGCTCCAGCTCCCTGGCAAGCTGTTCAGGGGCTTGTTTTGCTAGGGCCAAGACAGTATCCCACCTGGATTTCTGGTACCTAGCTGCGTAAGCCATATAATTTGCCTGTCTGAGTCCCAAAGATGCTGCCATGTACTGCTTTTTGCCATGATCCATCCTCCTGAATCCTTTTCAGGAGGGTGAGAGGCTAGAGGAATATTAGCCTTGTCACAGGCTGCAGCCTGCACTACCCCCACATGGCTGCACCGCTGAGATAGGAACTCTGTATCAGAGCCTGATAAAGCATACCTCTTGTCCATCCTTTTATCTACAGGGAGGATAGAATGAGGAGTTTTCAGAATTTTTACTGTTTCCTAAAAGATTTATGCAAGGGAATAGACAGTCTCCTAGACTCTGGAATATCCATCATTTCCACAAAATCAGGCTCTTCTTGATCATCAACAGCTTCCTCAACAGGGAATTGCAGAGTGTCAGCAACTTTCTTGTAAAACAAAAATGAGAAGGGGACTCAGATAGCCTGGAGGGATACTCCTGAGGGTCTGTCTGAGAGATGTCCTGTTCAATGGGCACATCCAGACTGTCAAAATCACACTCACTCTCCTCGCACTCTCCTCCCTTCCCTGGTTCATAAAAATCTTCAAAATCATAATCTTGAACCGAGGAACCGATCAACGGCGCTGCTCAATGGTGCCAGTTCGGACGGAACTGGGAAAGAGACTGGACAATTTGGATAGCTTTGGCTAGTTCCTCAGCAGTTGGAGAAAGAACTTATGGCCCCAAACTAGCTGACCTTCTAGCCCTTTTAGTTGGAACCGGCTCCTCAGAGCTGGCTCTTCGTTTGCCCAAGGAAGCATCGCCCTGGTCAGAGGGCACTCCCTCAGGTTCGGTTGGAACCGAACCGGGCTGGCCATCCGGGTCAGCGGACTTTTTTGCCTCCCTTTCCCTGAGCCTACCAACTCTTTTTTCCACAGTGGCAGCAGGAAAATTCTTACAAATCTGGCAGTCTGCATTGAGGTGGTCAAACCCCAGACAATATACACAATGGTGTGTGGGTCAGCCTTGGCAAAGCTTCCCACAGAGGCCACAGTGCTGAAACCCAGTGGGTTCGGTTTTCTTTGGGTTTCTCAGACATAGTGCCAGCTTAACCAAAACTTGCCCGTTAATGGCAATCCACTGCAAGACTCTCTTATCGGTTCCCAACCGTATCACGGGTCGTGAAAAACCGTAATAAAATCCGTTTTTTAGAACCGATAAGAACCGGAACTGCACTTTAAAGGGCTAGAAAGTAATTTTAAACCTCTGATCGGTTCAAACCGAACCGAAAAGACGCTTACAAGTTCCACACAGAAGAAAAAATAATAAATAAGCCTATCTATTACTTACAATACCACAGACAGAGCTTGAACCGATAATTGCGGTTAGATTTTAAAATAAACCAAGAATTACACTTTAAAACCGACAAACAAACCGAGCAGCAGGAGGAATCTCGAGCGACTGTTCAGTGAGGCGGAGTAAAGAATCTGACAGTTTAAGTTTGAGCTTCAACATAAAGAGTGTTCAACCGAGCTCACTCAAGATTCCATGCTCTGCATGGAAGTTAACTCTTTCACCTCCGGAGCAGTTCTAACCTGGGGTTATACTGCATATGTCATAATATAGCAAGACTTCATGTTGTTTGAAGCAGTATTTATATAAACTGTGGAGCAATGTATAAAAACAGTAAAAGAGAATTGCAGGAATTGTAGAATGGTAGGCAGGGTGAACCTCAGAAGAGAAGAAAAGGAACACAAAGCAATTAAGCCCTGAGGTAAGAGTCTATAAAAGTTGCAAAGTAAAAAACAATAGGATATATGAGGAAGAACTGAAGGGGCTATAAAGGAACAGGGCATCTAAAATAAAGGATGCTAAAAAGGTGACAAGACATGAACACAGATAAAGATGCAAGATGTTAGCAGGAAGGGTAGGAGGTTCGAATGTTAAGAAATGAAAGGAAGCCTAGAAGGAATGAAATTACACAAAACATAAAAGGCCTGGATCTACAAAGTGGTAGGTAAGTATACAGTGAAGTGTGAGATGGGAGGGCTGGGTAGGACTAGGCTGAAAGGAAAATGTAAGAGAGGCAGGAAAATAGGCAGGAACACAAAAGAAGAGAGAAAAAACTATGGATAAGTAGCAAAAAGAATTACAATTTACCATAGTGTGTCATAAATCCAATGTCCCGATTCAGTCCACAAATATTGGATTTAAATTGTTTAATATATTTAAGTTATGTCCCTCTGTCCTGTGTGTTTTGAAATTGCCTCTTAATATCAGGACAGATAAGTCAGACAGAGAATGATTTGTTTGTGAAAAATGGTTTCCTACTGGTGTGCTACTAATCTTGTTTACTATTGTGTGCCTCTGGCGGTTCATCCTGGTTTGCAGTGGTTGCCTAGTTTCCCCAATATAGAATCCATCTGTGCACTTCTTGCACTGAATTAGATCAACCACATTGCTGGATTGGCATGTGTAGGATCCATTGATTTTTATTGTGCTGTTCTGGCTTGTCTTGATGGTAGTCTGCGTGCATATGTGGGTACAGGTCTTACATCTTGTCATGTTACATGGTGGTGCCCTCTTGGTTCCCGTTACTTTGATCTGCTGTGAGTTTGTTATGAAATATGTCAGAGAGGTTGGGGCTGCTTATAGGCAATTGCAGGTGGTTCAGGGAAGATGTCCTTCAGTATTTCATCTTCACTCAGCAAGGATTGCAGTTCCTTAATCATTTGCTGGAGGGGGTTTAGCATGGAACTGTAAGTGACAACTAGGGGTATGTGATCAGTCTGATCTTTTTTGCCTGTATTACAGCAGGTTGTCTCATGGTATTTGTATGGCCCGTTCAAATTCTCTGTCAATTTCTCTTGGGGAGTGGCCTGCTGGATCAGAAAATTCTGAAGTGAGGAGAGCTGTCTGTCTCTTGTTCTCTCATCAGAGAAGATTCAACGTATCGAATTGCCTGGCTGTAGATTACAGATTTTTTGTATGCCTAGGATGGAAGCTGGAATTATGAAGGTAGCGGTGTCTGTCAGATGGTTTTCTATAAAGGGCAGTTTGTATATGTCCATCATTGGTGATACTGACTGTGGTATCTAGAAAATGTATGCTGGTGGTGGAGTATTCAATAAAGAGTTTTATAGAATTTTAGAATGAAGAAAGTTGTAAAATCATGATGGAACTTTTGAGGGAGTCTTCACCTTCTGTCCAAATCAGGAATATGTCATCTATATATCTGAGATAGGCTGATGGTTTGTAGGGTGTTTAAAAATATTTTTCTAGACATGCCATGAAGAGAGCAGCATATTGTGGTGCCATTTTTGTGCCCATGGCTATCCCCATGATCTGTAAAAGTGCTTGCCGTTAAAAGTGAAATTGTTGTGTCAGGATGAATTTTATTAGGAGCTGATGGTGGTTCCTGGAATGTCTCTTGCAGATGTGCTGTCCTGTAAAATTTCTGACACGCTGATATGCCATCTTCATGTGGGATATTAGTGTAGAGGTCAGTGACATCCATTGTGGTTAGGATAGTGTTGGGTGGCAGTTGTCCAATTTGCTTCAGTTTCCTGAGGAAATCTGTGGTGTCCTGAATAAAACTGCTAGTAGCTCTTACTAGGGGTTTTAAAGTGGATTCAATAAATCCTGAAATGTTCTCTCAGTGAGTGTGCCAATTCCAGAGATGATGGGTCAACCTGGATTCCCAGGTTTGTGTACCTTAGGTAGTATATAGAATGTCCCTAGAGTTGGTTTGTTTGGAATTAGTTTATTTAACTGTTCTTGGATGTTGTTAGGTAGAGACATGATGATTTATTTGAGTTCTTCAGTATATTGTGTAGCAGGGTCTTCTGTAAGTTCTCTATAATAAGTTGTATCAGGCAACTGTCTGCGTGCTTCCTTAATGTAGTCCTCTGTGTCCATCACAACCACAGCTCCACCCTTATCAGCTTGTTTTATTACAATGCTATGGTTGTTCTTTAGTGTTTGTATTGCCCTCTTTTCTAGTGGTGTGATATTATTATAAGAGTTGCTGCTGCTTGTTTAGGCTCTGGGAGTTTATTCTTCCTTAAGCAGATCGATGCAGGCATCCAACTTGGGGTTGCATCCACTCCGTGGGGTCTAGTCTGATGTTTTCTTTGTGCTGCCGTATTGTGTAGTTTGTGTGTTGTTCTTATCAAAAAAGTATTCTTTTAAATGAAGCCATCTAAAATATTCCTCCATCTCACCACAGAATCGAACATTATCAAATTCCTGTGTGGGGCAGAAAGTTAAGCTCTAGGATAATACAGATGTTTCCGCTGGTGTAAGTTCTTTATTAGACAGGTGGATCACTGGCAGTTGTTGCTGTGTATTATCTTGTTCCACAATGTTGGTGCTGTGGTTTACTTGCCCTGGATGAGTCAAGATCCTGTTGTGGCTGCTGTCCAGTAGTTCTCTAAGTTTTCTCCTTTTCTGTGATACAGCTGCCTTGAGAGTCTTTTGGTAATGTGTTTGAAGATCACAAATGAATGCTGCCAGCACATGGTTGTTTCCTTGAAGGATGAACCACCACAGACACACAATACTAAACAAGATTAGTAGCACACCAGTAGGAAACCATTTTCACAAACAGATCATTCACTGTCTGACTTATCTATCCTGATATTAAGAGCAATTTCAAAAAACACAGGACAGGAGGATATGGAACTTAAATATATTAAACAATTTAAGTCAAATATTTGTGGACTGAATCGGGACATTGGATTTAGACACACTATGGTAAACTGTAATTCTTTTGCTACTTGTTATCCATAGTTTTTCTCTCTCTTTTGTGTTCCTGCCTATTTTCCTGCCTCTCTTACATTTTCCTTTCAGCCTAGTCCTACCCAGCCCTCCCCATCTCACACTTCACTGTATATTTACCTACCACTTTGTATATCCACGCCTTTTAAGTTTTGTGTAATTTTATTCCCTCTAGGCTTCCTTTCATTTAACATTCCGAACCTCCTACCCTTCATGCTAACATCTTGCATCTTTCTTATCTGTGTTCATGTCTTGTCACCTTTTTAGCATCCTTTTATTTTCAGATGCCCTGTTCCTTTATAGCCCCCCCCCCCTTCAGTTCTTCTCACACATCCTATTGTTTTTTACTTTGCAACTTTTATAGACTTATCTCAGGGCTTAATTGTTTTGTGTTCCTTTCTTCTCTTCTGAGCTTCACCCTGCCTACCATTCTACCCTTCCTGTAATTCTCTCTACTGTTTTTATACACTGCTCCACAGTTTTTATAAATACTGCTTATGTTGCTCAGTTTGTCATTCACCTGAAGAAGGGACCTATGAGGCCCCGAAAGCTTGTGTAGAATTCCATGTTTGTACAAGACTCTTATTGGTCTAATAAAAGGTATCAAACCTTCCAGCGTCTCCTGTTTTCCAAGGACCAATACGGCTAGACTCTCTTTTTACCAAACACAGGTTTATTAAGATTTAAAATCTGGTGCCTCAGGTAAGTAATGGAATCATTTTTTTTTTTTTTAGGGGGGCTTCATCAGATAGTTAGGTAGGGTTATGCTAATATCTGTTCTACCTCTCTCCCCACAGCGACTGCCAGCACAGTTATTTTTTTTTTCCCCTCATTTAATTACTGATGTTGGTGTTTTTGGCTCTAGGAAAAAACAGTCTGTACTTTTTTTTTCTATGTGGAGATTTTTGGGCAGACACATATTCCAGTGCTGCTGCTGCTGCTTGGTCCCTAGCTCCATGCTGCATTTATATACTGGGATATTTTCTGGACCGCTTGTTGTTTGTGACTTCTAAATGTTTTTGCAGTCGTGTTATGTTATTTCTTTGTGCTTGCTCTTTTCTTTTTGGACTGTCAAGGTCTATGGTGTGTGCACAGCTCTTCATGCCATTTCTCAGTGCTCTAAGTGTTAAGGTGCTTACCATAAGACAGGTGCTGGTCTGTGTGCTGGCTACTTTATAAGATTTGGAGACTTTTCCTGCCACCACTGCCTGCAGCCTCTGCAACTGCTGCAGTAATGTTCTGCAAAACAGAATATTAAAAAATTATGTCAGGAGAAAAGAGAGAGATAACATACAACTTAGCAATCAGTGTATCAAACCAGACTTCACACACACGTTTTCATTTTTATCTTGGTTAATAAGCTAAGGCCATAGAAGCAGAGGGAGCAATATGGGTATAAAGGAAACCATTTCCAAGGTAAGTGTTAACACATCAGTTTACTAGTGTCAGCTGTTGCCAAGATTTTCAAACATAAGTGCTCTTCTTCAGCCCTTCAACTATGAATCAAAATTGTGAGATGTCTCAGACATATGCTACAGAATGTAAATCTGTCTATTTTCCACAACTAGTAGACTCCTACTTCATTCTGTAAGGTCCATCAAAGAACATAAGTCATGTGTAAATCTACAGTATTGTTCCATGCGCACAGACTCAAGTGAACTTAAAGAATAATTTGCAGTATGTATATTTTTGCCGAACTGTTTGAAATTTTTTTTATTTCTTCTCTCACTTATTTCTCTCCTACTGACCCCAGACCAACAGCTTGTCCCCAAGTTACTACAACCCTTACACAAGCCAGTACTCTGTGTCCCCCGCCATAGCAAGGCCACCTCCCAGAAGGAACTCCATCCCAACCCAACATGACACATTCATGCTTACAGATCCCTGCCACCAGATATGACAATGTAATGTTAATATTTTTATTATTGTACCACACTTTTACAAGTAAACAATTTACCATTGTAAATCAAATGCCAGAAACAATCTGAAACTATGAACCTGAAATGCATGCCTATTTCTAGCAAAATCCTGAAATCTTGTTTTCTGCTTTATTTGTAATTGTTGACCAGAATAGGCACACTGAGCTGTGCTCGCTCATTTCTAGGTGTGTCTTGGGTGATGGGTAAAATGAACCTTTTTTTTAGGGGTCAGGATGTTGGCCAGGACACCAGAGAAACTGTTCTACTTTTTATCAATAAGTGGAATGGGATCTTTAACTTCTACCTGGACATTGACCAGAGACAGGCAGAAGGGACCTTGGTTTAACTTCTCATCTGAAGGACGGCACCTCAACAGTACAGCACCAACCTTTTACTGCACTACAGTATCAGTAATGGGTATTACCCGAAATACCTGGTGGGGGGCTAGAACACATGACCTTCCAATATTCCAGCCCCAGAGGCAAGCATGCTTCCAACTGAGCCACTAACACCGACTTGTTTTAAATTAGTTTATGCCGGGGAGTCAGCTGGGACAATTAATTTATTTATTTCAAAAGTTTCACCAGGAAAGACATACTGAGCTGAATAGCAGCTCATTTCCAGATGTGACCAGGGGTAAAGTGCAACTGGGAAAAGAGAACAATCAAAGCAATGAAAATTACATAAAATCACATGTCAGGAAAAAGATCAAGTAACAAATACTAAACTACACTTAAATAAGCAAATTAAACAAATTATAACATATTTCGATACTGGCTAAAAGAGTGGTCCATTTCACAAAGGTAAAAAGTGCAGACCTACTATCAGTGAACAACGGCAGTGTGGAGCAAACTACTATTTGGAAATCCTCAAGTAATACAGTTCCAGAGTTGCAATCACCATTGCCACAGCAGTGTGTAGTGCCAGAACAAAATTCGCACTTCATAAAGAACTACACTTAGTTCATGAAACATACTGTACATAAAAACATAGAAGGTGATGGCAGAAGGAGACCGTTAGGTCCATCTAGTCTTCCCTTGATTTATTACTAACTCCCTACTTGCCCCAGTGTGTGAGGGATCCCTTGTGTCTGTCCCATGCTGCCTTGAATTCCCCAACTGTTCCCACCCCCCTAGTGGCAGGCTATTCCATGCATCCACCACTCTCTCCGTGAAGAAGAACTTCCTTGTATTGGTGTTGAAACCTTCCTCCTTTTAGCCAATTATCATGCCCCCTAGTTCTACTATTCTCCTTTAAGTAGAAAAGGTCTTGTGTTTGCACTTTATTTATGCCATTCCTGTATTTGATGGTCTCTATCATGTTTCATCTCCAGGAGTACATGTTTAATTCACTTAATCTTTCCTCGAAGACACTTTTGCGACCCTGAACCATTTCTGTTGCCTTCATTGCACCATTTCCAAACAGACAATGTCCTGTTTGAGGTATGGCTTCCAAACTGGATGCAGTATTCCAGGTGTGGCCTGACCAGGACTCTATACAGCAGCAGGACTACCTCTCTTCTCCTACTTGTAATTCCCCTTCCTATACATCCTAGCATGCTAGAGGCCTTTTACGATGCCTTTTCAGTTTCCCCTTCATGTCTTCTGAAATCATGATTCCCAGATCATGCTCTTGGCTGGAGGTAGTTAGTCTAACCCCTCCCAAGTCATATGCCGTCTTTAAGTTTCCTCTTCCCACGTGCATGACTTTGCACTTTTTGGCATTAAATCTCAGCTGCCATGTTCCAGACCACTCCTCGAGCTTTTTCAAGTTTGATTTCATCTTGCATACTCCGGCTATGGAGTCCACCCTGTTACAGATCTTGGTGTTATCAGCAAATAGACACACCTTCCCCTCAAGTTCATCCGTGATGTCAGCTCTGAAGATATTAAAGAGTAGAGGCCCCAGTACTGAACCCTGGGGGACCCCGCTGGTTACCTTACCTTCTGATGATACTACGCCATTTAGCTAGACCCTCTGTGTTCTGCCTTGTAGCCAGCTTTGTACCCATTTTACCACCTCATTACCAACCCCTGTGTGGTCTAGCCTCTTTACCAGCCTTCTATGTGGAACTGAGTCGAAGGCCTTGCTAAAGTCCAGGTAGACCACATCCACTGCCCCTCCACTGTCCACAGCCCTGGTAACCCAGTCAAAAAATTTGACCAGATATGTTTGACATGACCTTCCTGATGTGAAACCATGCTGTTTAGGGTCCAGCTGCCCCCTCGATTTGAGGAACGCTATTATTTTTACTTTGAGCAGTGACTCCATCATTTTACCTACTACAGATGTGAGACTAACTGGCCAGTAGTTTTCCGACATCTTCTTGCTGCCTGATTTGTGGAACGGGACTACTGTTCCCTTCCTCCAGTCCATGGGTACCACTCCGCTCTTTAGGGATCTGGTGAATAGTTTTGCCAAAGGAGCTGCCAGTTCATTTTTCAGTTCTGTTAGGATGGGATGAAGCTCATCTGGTCCCACGGCTTTGTTAACCTTTAGCTTACTTAGTGCCTCCAGTACCTGCTCCTCGGTGAATGGGCTTGTGTTGACTCCTAGTTTCGGGGTGCTGTTTTTCTTGAAAGCCAGGCCATTTCCTGCATCTTCTTCAGTAAACACTGAGAAGTACCTGTTCAGGGTTTCAGCCTTTTCATGATCTTCTACTGTCATTTTCCCAATCCCTTGTAGCAATCCTAACTATACCCTCCTTTGTTTTCCTTCTTTCCCTGACGTACCTAAAGAAGGATTTGTCCCCTCTCTTGGTCCCCTCTGTGATCCTTTCCTCTGTCTGGACTTCTGCTTTTCTAATCTGCTTATTTGCTTCTCTTAGTTTCTTGGTATAAATCCCTGTCTTTGTCATTTTTGGTTTCCTGGTATGTCATGTAGGCCTTCTTTTTTCTTTTACTATAGTAGCTACCTCCCTGGAGAACCAGAGAGGATTTCTTCTTCTTTTTGCCTTGTTGACCCTACTGGCACATTGGTCAGTGACTGTCTTTATTGCTGTCTTTATTGTATCCCACATGACCTCAATCTCTTCTTCGATCTCTTCAGTTAGGTACTGCTTTAGGTTGGCTCCCATTTTTTGGAAGTCTGCCTTCTTGAAATCCAGGACGTTAACCTTTGAGTGACAGGAGTCTTCAACTAAGTTTTTTGGAAACTTGCCATACGGTGATCGCAGTTTCCCAAATTGCACCCGACACTGATTTCTTTAACACTCTCACCATTTGTTAGAATCAGATCAAGAACAGCATCTCCCCTAGTTGGGAGGTTAAAATGCCCCACCTGAATTAATCTGCCTCTGTCTGTCATTTTGTATATTTCCTCTGTTATGTCACTGTCCTCGTTTTCTCCTTGATTTGGGGGTCTGTATACAACATCTAATTTAAAGGATCTTCCCTTACCCGCATCTGCTGTTAGCCAGAGTGACTCGGTCCTCCCAGAGGTAGTCTACAACACTGTGGCTTTTATTTCTTCCCGTACATACATAGCTACCCCCTTTCTCTTTCTGTTCTTTCTGAACAGATTAAAACCTGGTATAACTGTGTCCAAGTCATGGTTTTCTGTGTACCAGGTCTCTGTCACAGCCACCCAGTCCAACCTTTCCACTTCTACAACAGCCATGAGTTCTAGAAGTTTATTTGCCAGGCTCCTAGAATTTGGAAACATCGCCCTCCAGGAGTGTGCTCCATCTTTTGTGTGAGGGTGTACCCACTTCCTGGATGAGTCTCCTGATACCCCCACATCTGTGCTGTCACTGTTCAAACAGTCAAGGTTTAGCTCAGTTACACCACATATAATGTTCTGAGACTGAAGCCCTTACCAAGTTATGCCTGATAATGTTTGTTTCATTTTACAGAACAAGATGCACTGCCCATTACAACTTCAACACCACAGCCCACACCATTAGCAGCAGAGTTAATTCTAGAAACTGGCTGATATCTCTCCTAACAAAGAACAGTTACAGCATGAGATGAGTGGTACAGCATAATGTTAGATTGTCACATTACAAATAGCTCCGGTGAGTTAAACTTTCAAATATTTGGAAATCTGGCAATGTTTTTAAATGAATTAAAATGTTATTTAAAAAGACACATTTTTCAAAAGATCTTTTGTCAGAACTGTTTTCATTTGACAATACTCATTTTTGTATGCTTCCTTACAATTGCAAACTAATGTTTCTGTCACTTTAGGCTCAAAGCAAGAACAATTCTGAAAAGGGGTAAGCAAACCTGTTTGTGTTCTCAAGGGCTTCCACTTTCTTGCGTAGTTCACTGTTCTCATTTGAGCAGGTTTCCACTCTGCAAAGCAAACGGATATTAATCACTCCTCCTTCTCCCAGTTTTCCACTTCTAGGAATGGCCCAATATTTGCCAAAGATCATAAGCATGATATTCATTTGTGCTATGTCTGATACTGATAATCATTAAAAGGTGTTTGGGATGGTTTTAAATACGTAAACTTTTTGCTATCCTCTTGGTTACTTTTAATTGCAGCAATTTCAAATGCATTTTCTATTTTTTTTTTTATTAAACAACTTCTTTCACCCAATTGGCCCAGTAGTTGCTCATAAGGCTACCATACAGATGACTATCCCTGCAACCACATGCCCAAGAGTTAGGAGTGTTGCGGATCACCAGTCTTATGTCATTTTTTTATTTAAAATATTTGGTTTCAGAACAGCTTATTCCAAGAGTTTAGAAAAATTGGGATACAAAAATACAAAATCCAGTAAATACAATGAACTTAATGAACCCAAGAGACGTGTGATACAATAGGAGTTAAATGGTATAAAAATGGAAATGACGTACTTACTGTAATTCTTGATCTTCTTCTATATTTTCACCATTCATCACTGGTGGGTATACGCCAGAGGCACTATGACCCCATAGGAGCTTTCAGCTTACACATTTTATTTGTTTGGGGGAGGAGTTGACATCGAGGCCAGCGCCACCCTCGAGGGCGACGCACAGCGTGCTGTGTGAGCATCGGCCAGTAACTGATGCCAACTCCTCCCTCACCTCAGCTCCGTCCACCAGAGAGAGTGGAAATTAGGAAAAGAGGGTGGGGCAAGGGAGCCTGAGAGATAATAAAAGGAAAGGAAAGAATATAAACAGAAAGGAGAAAAAAGCCGACACAGGGGAAGGGGGAGGCTACCTGAAGGTGTGGCATGGGGTGGGGCCCAAACAACTGGGCAGTCCTAGGGGATAGGGAAGTAGGAAGGGTTTAGGAAAAAAAAGAAGAAGAAGGGATAGCAAAGGATGATAAGAGACTCCACAACACCCCACTCCCCCTAGGGAGAAGGATGGAGACAAGGCCGCCTCCATCTCTATATTTACCAGATGGTCCTTAAAAGGAAACAGGCTAGTCTCCAAGTCAGGCAAGACCGTATTGTTCGAGCCAGACTAGTTCAAGAAACAAACAACCTTGAGGCTGGAAAAATTAGGAGGCGCCAGACAACACAAACCTCCCCCCTCCTAGAGAGCAGGGTGTCAGGGGCTCTAGAGTCTTCCTAAGTCGTAGGGGTGGGGACAGAGTCCACCACAGGACATAGGACCTCCTAATAGATTTTCATATCCAGGCAATGATACACCCTGAAACTGCTCCCGAGCCAAGGCAAAGGAGAAAGAAAGCTGGAGTAGAGGTACTATTCTAGGCCAACCATATTGGTTTAAGGAGAAAGGGAGGGGTCCTCAGGTCCTCCACGCCCACTGGATCGAGAAGATCAGAAGAGGACCAAACCCCTGTTTGTCTTAAGGAGAGAAGAGGGACCCGAGGAGGCCCCATCACCAAGGGCAGAAAAAAAAGGGGGAACCCTGCTAGTCCTCCCCTCTTCAAAGAGAAGAAAAAATTCCCCTCGAAGAACAAAAGCAGAGAAGCAAGGCTTACCCCACAAGGTTTCCACGGAGACGAGAGCAAGCAGGGAGGAGGCACTGCTCAGAGGTTGAGGCACCAGAGGGAAGGTAGGCGGGAAGTAGTGATGAATGGTGAAGATATACAAGAAAATCAAGAATTACGGTAAGTATGTAATTTCCATATCTTCCTGTATGTATCTTCACCATTCATCACTGATGGGTGAGTACCAAGCCCCCCGAAGGGGACCGGGCTCATCCCTGAGGGCAGCCATTCCCTCAGCCCCTTGTGGGAAGACCCACAGAGGAGAAGTCCCCTACAGGCCCGGAAAGGCCTGAGACTGGTCAGGATGAGATGGGGACTCTCGTGACCTGGGAGAAGGGAGGCACCCCACCAATTCCCGTCTCACCCTGTGAAAATAAAAATGGGCTCCTTGGAAAGGAGAGGCAATCACCCTACACCATGCCCAGGGTGATAACCTAGAAAGATGAAGCCATGCTGCTGTCTTATACAGAATGCAGATCCTGCTAACCTAGAAATTACTTCATTAGCATCGTAAGATGCTCTTGAAAGATGCCTCGCTAACTCTAGGCCAGAAGCAGAAAGACAGATGGCCTACCTGTTTGCCTCCAAATCAGGCAGAGTGGCTAGGAGTTGTCCTAGTACCATCCATAAGTGTCTAACATAGACAGCCATATGGGCCTGATGTGATGAAATGCATAGGAGATGCAACAAGGAAAAATTCCTTCTCCTCCAATGGTTAAACTCAGCTGAGTCATACTCTGGGGGGCAGTCATGTCTCAGACGATGATGCCCAGAGTGGGTGCCCAGTAACTCTATCCCTGAAGTGGGATAAGGCAAGGTGCCTGGAACCCCCAGGGGGCACGATACCTGCACTGGCAGTCCCTCAGGGAAGGAGAAGGGGGGAAACAGGAGACTGCCAGACTCTATGGAACACTTCCTGAAAGGGAACAGTCCACAGAGAAATTAACACATTCTCAGAGGAAAACTCTCCCAGGAGAGCTCGCATCACATGGGCAGGATCATGACTTGTGAAATGGGAAATGTTAAGTTCCTCCAGCAACCTCAACAAGAACCGTTGATAGCTGATGATATCAGCATCTGAGGACAAGTGGACCGAGGAGTCTTCTTCCTCCCAGGAAGAAGACAACGAGGCAGAGGAGCCTGATTCAGATCTGGGTGTAGAGGTTTCTGGCCTAAATATGACCTAGTCCAGAGTTCTAAGATAGTGAGGGATACTGCAGCCAGGCCTCTGAATTGGTCCCAAGACAGGGGCCCTGTAGAACCCGAAATGCCCGGTAGAGCAGAAGAGTGAGGCAGAGGATACGAAGAAGGAGGAGAAGACTTGTGAACCAGAGGAGGATCCCTGCTAGGGCTTTGGGAATGCTCACGTGACCCCTCCTGAAGGGTGAGGCTGCACAAAGAATTCACAGAAGGTCACACAACCATGCAGGTGCAGCCTTTGTGGTGCCCTAAGGAAGAAGCTCCACAGTCAGGAGATCGGGGCCAGTCTGGCCCTTGCGGGTGGCTCCTAACCCCACCAGATGCAAGACCCCCCCTGCTGAGGAGAGCGAAAGTGCGAGGGCTCAGCACTGTGGCTCCTACCAGAGCCACCAGAAGCTCTTAGAGAAAACCCATGGGCCACCCCAGGTGCTCTCAAGCCCTCCTCCTCAGAAAGAGACCTGCCCCTCGTCCGTCATTGAAAGATTAAGGGGGGGCAACACCAAGGAGCCACAGGTGTGTGCAAGCCTATCACAGCAACCCTCGAGTTAAGCCCTAAAAGGCTAATAGAGGCCGTGCCGCTCCCAGCTTCAGTGATGGATTCAGCCCCCACAGAGGTGCAGATCTCTGACTCAGCATCAGAAGCAGCACCACCTCAGACCCGACATCATCTCCCGACTTCGCTCCATCATCAGTGCTGTCCTTCTCCATGGCACTAGAAATGGCACCACACTTCTCCACAGCACCAAGGATGGTGCCGGGGACGGCACTGCCTTGCTTCACAGCACTGGGGATGGCGCCGCCCTGTCCCACGGCACCGCAAAAATCCCCAGCACTGGCAACGGTGCCAGAGGACTCTGAGATGGCGGTCCCAGCGACAGAGTCAGTTGGAAGAGGAGAGGAAACCTTCAAAACAGTGCTGCTCGGCTTCATAGAGTGGTGAGACTCCTCAGAGCCTGAGAGCTCTTCAGAAGGGGCAACCAGTCTGGGTCAGACCCATCCTCCTCCTTCTCCTCCGAAGAGGAAGAGAGCAGGGCGACCAGGAGAGAGGCCACCCCTCACACCCTACCATGCTTGGCGCCACTCACAGCACTGAATGAAGGCCACGCCACACCTTCAGCACCGCCCTGCTCACCGTCCCCAGAAACAGTGCCAGGAGCTTGAGTGGAACTGATGGACAGAGTCAAGGGCACCGCTGCTTCAAATTCGGCGTATAGCTCCAATCATGACACAGGGGGAGGTCGTAGCTCTGAAGATACTGACAACAGTGAGGGGTGCTCAACCGACTCCCCAGAGGAGGTCGACTGCCCACCTGACCCCTCTAGCAAACTGGAGGTGCTAGTAAGGCCAGCACTGTCAACAGTTCGCAGCCTTCTGGTACGTGTAGTAATGGAGGACAACCCAGGGAAAGGGTCCACAGTTCTTGCCATGGCGTCCCGGGAACAACGGCACCCTCTGAAGGTAGAAGGTTTATGACCTACCTTCAATGCGCACATTTTGAGGACCAAACGGTCCATGGAGAATCATGCATCACAGTTGTCTATGTCATGTTGTGGACCCAGGCAAGAAGGACATCGATCAAGGCAATCCGTTATGGAAAAGGACTTACGCAGGGGCACTGACACATAGGGACACGTCCCCACCTTAGATTTGAATTTAGGCCCCAGACCGGACATAATCGACCACACAAAAACAAATAAAAAGGAACAGACTCAGTGCCATGAAATAACACAACAAATAAAGCAAAAAGGAATGGTCCCACCTATTGCTAGCTTCACGTAAGCTGGGTTAGGAATAGAACTTTCCGTGATTGGATGATTTAGCTATGAAATTGTTTTCAGCTCTCATGAGATGCACTCTCTATGGCAGGAAGAACAGAACTGAGGTGAGGGAGGAGTCGATGTCGGTTACTGGCTGAGGTCACGCTGTGTGTCACCCTCGAGGGCGGTGCCAGCCTTGACACAGACTCCTCCCCCAACCATAAAAATTTGTAAGCTGAAAGCTCTCGCGGGGTCATAGCACCTCCAGCTTGTACCCACCAGTGATGAATGGTGAAGCTACATATAGGAAGATCATAGCAGAACAAATACACTGCAAGTAATCAGATGGCAGTGCAGAATACATTATATAAGTGAATCGGGTACAAACGGTAAAAGTGAAATACAGTAGTCAGTTTGGCTCCATTCATCTAAGAACTGCACAGCAGGAGACAGGGACCACCTTAACGATACCAGTGAAAGGGTGGAGGGAGATGATGGGGGTTGGAGATGAGGGAGTAGTTCTTTTGAAGGTAGGGGGGAAGGGGACCCAGCACAGTTAGACAGGGTGGTTATGAGAAGGGAGTAGGAGTGGGCTAGGTGGGGAATGTGACTATAAGCAGGACAATGGGTGAGAAGTGAGGACTAGGTAAATGGGGGGAGTGAACTATGTGCTCATGAAGCTGAACATTCAGGGAGAAAGGAGGAAGGGTGGAGGAACGGTAAATCAGAGAAGGGTGAGCTTGTAGAAAAAGGCAGCCTGCATGGCTGAGGTCTTGGGGTGGTGGAGGAATGTGAGTCAGACCTTCTAAGGGTGTGGGAAGGGAGATAGCTGTAGGAAAGACAGCTGAAATAGCAGGGGAAGGAACCAACCCAGAATTCAAAGATGAAGGTGGTGCAGTGAGAAAGACAAATAGCTTCCAGGGAGGTGGGGTGGGAGGAGTATAAGGAGCAGTGGTGGGTTCAGGGTGGACAGTTAAGGAGCAAAACAACTTCTCCAACTCTGAAGAAGCCATGCAACATCAGATTGAAAGGTCAGTTCTGTTTTTTTCATCATGGTCACTCCAGGTGATGTTCTAGAGATGGTAGCACCTTGAGGACGACACATTGTTCTTGTACTCCACCTGTGTGTTTTTATACCAGTGCAGGAAAGTATGTATATATCTCATTGTTTTTGTATGAATAAAATGTATTTCATGATTTCAGTGAGTAGCTGGTATTTTTTTTTTTTCCCACAGAGTGCGCATAGTGTATGGTAGCTTTGGAGGGAGGCGGGTGCCCTTCACCTGGGGCAGAATTTTCAAACCGTGACACAGGGCTTGCATCCAGCCCAGCACCACGGTACTTAGGTTCTGGCTGTGCGCCAAACGCTTCCCTGCAACTGTGCCCGATTTTACAATCTCAGGTGCAGCTGCAACAGTTTCCATGTATTATGGCACAAGATCCATAAAATGTTCCCCAGGTTTGCAGCAAGGTAGACAACGAAAAAGTTGGTCTACCTCGTGACAATTGCCACATGGGATGGAAAATCCCATTAGATCGCCACAAGCCCCATCCGCCGTATTGCCCTTCTGCAATGTCACTAATAAAAACATTAAACAAGACTGGCCCCAGGACTGATCCCTGAGGTACCCCGCTGGTCACTCCCCTCTCCCCGGATTGGACCCCCCTCACCACCACCCTCTTCCTCCTGTCCGTTATACGGTTCCTAACCCAGTTTACCACCTTTTTCCCCATGCCCTGACCACTCACCTTGTTAACCAGCCTCTTATGTGGGACAGTGTCAAAGGCCTTGCTGAAATCGAGGTAGGTGATGTCCACCCCCCACCGATTTACTTCCTTCGTCACCCAGTCAAAAAAAATCTATCAGATTTGTCTGACATGACCTCCTGCTGTGAATTCATGTGGTCTTGGATCCTGGGCATCCACAGATTCTAAGTATGCCACTATTCTCTCTTTAAGCAGTGCCTCCATAATCTTACCCACCACTGAGGTGAGGCTGACTGGTCTATAGTTCCCTGCCTCCTCTCTACTACCACTTTTGTGAAGAGGGACAACACGATCCCCCCTCCTGTCCTCTGGAACCACTCCTATGTTGAGTGACTCAGTTAACATGGCTGCCAGAGGTGCTGCTATCTCCCTTCGCAGCTCCCTTAATATCCTCGGGTGTATGCCATTTGGCCCCATTGCCTTGTCCACTTTTAATTTTGTGAGCTCCCCCAGGACTTGCCCCTCTGTGAAATGGCTTGTGTTTACCTCCCCTCTCTTTTCATGTCTGTTGCCCAGCTGTGGTCCCTGACCCTCCCGTTCTTTAGTGAATACTGAACAGAAGCATTTGTTCACTATTTCTACCTTCTCCAGGTCTCCCTCCTTACACTCCCGTATTGCCTCTGAGCCTTACACTCCCCCCGGGTTTTCCTTCTTTCGCTGATGTACATAAAGAAAGTCTTGTCCCCTTTCCTCACTGTCTGTGCTAATCTTTCCTCAGTCTGCGCCTTTGCACTTCTAACAGCCTTCCTCACCTCCTTTAGATTCTTTAGGTACACCTCCCTGACTTCCTCCCTTTGAGTCTCTTTATATTTCCTGAAACTTATCCTTTTGGCCCTTACCCTGCCTGGCACCTCTCTTGAGAACCATAGTAGTTTCCTCCTTTTCTTGCCTTTGCTTACCATCCTAACGCATTGGTTGGTCACCTCCTCTATGGCCCCCTTCAGGTGTTCCCACTGCTCCTCCACCCCCCTTCCTATCTCCCTCCTCACCAGGGCCACCTTGATACATCTCCCCATTTTAGCAAAATCCACCCCCCTGAAATCTAAGACCCTGGCCTTAGTGTGACTAGCCTATGTCTCTGTCCCTATGTTAAACCACACTATGTGGTGGTCACTGGATCCCAGCTGCTTTTCCACCTAGATGTCTGTGATTCTGTCCCCACTGGACAGTACTAGGAATCCAGGATGACACGGCTCCTGGATGAAGCAGCTGCTGGTATATGTGGTATATGATGTTCATCCACACTTCTTGGCAGTGTCCTTTCCCTTTTAAGATCTGCCAGAAAGTCTTCAAGCAGGCTACTCCCACCCACCTGGGTGGTAACTCCCCTAGCACCGCCCCATGACGCCAGTTCTTGTTCACTGGAAGCAGTATTGTGTGCCACTGCCAGGGGAGGTCAGGTAAATCCGTTGGGATGAACATACATATACCACTCCTAGAAAGTACAGTTACATAAAAACTTACCGTAACAGTAGATCTTTGAAGAGTGTCTCTTGCAGTAGTAATACTTTGGGGTATCCAGCAGAGGTTGCTATGGTGCACGGCAGCTCTTCTAGCAGTTTTTCACCAGAGACCGCCCACACATGACATCAGCTTCCTGTTTCCTATGTAAGTGTGGGTGGTCCCTGGTATCTTCAGTTTCCCTGCTGGATTCAGCTCATAAAGCGAGGACTGAGGGAAAGCCGAGGTACCAAAGGAGTCCCAACCCAAAGTCATTGGACCAAAACTTGCTCTCCTAGAGAAAGAGGGGGATGGAGGGCAGGAACAAACCTACTGCAAGAGACACTACTGAAAGATCTACTGTTCAGGTAAGTTTTACGTAACTGTACTATTTTCCACAGAGTGGTCTCTGCAGTAGGAAATACTTTTGGGATGAATCCCAAGCAGTAATGCCCATGTGGGAGGACAGTTATGATAGAAGACCCTGTAGGACTGCACAAACGAAGGCCACCCTACTTCATGAGGCAATATCTAGATTGTAGTGCCTTGTGAATGAATGAATCATGGACCAGGTAGCTGCATTGCAGATATCTGAAATGGAGGCTCCTTTAAAGCAAACCACAGTGGTGGCCATAGCTCTAGTGCAGTGGGCTTGGACAGGTCCAGGTAAAGGCCCGTTGTATTTTTTGTAACAAAATGTAATACAGTTTGCCAGCCGGGATGAAAGAGTATGTTTAGCAACCGGGAGGCCATCACAACCCAAGGCAAAAGAGACGGACAGTTGAGACGTCTGTCTAATCAATTTTGTTAGATTTGTATAGTAGTGTAATATACGATGGACATCTAAAGTATATAGTAGATGTTCACCCTGATTGGAGTAGTCAGGATAGTAGACCAGAAGCTCCAAGGACTGATTTAAGTATGTTCAGAGACTACTTTAGGAAGGAGGGAAGGGTTGGGATGAAGGACCACCCTGTCTTTGTGGAAAATCAAGTAAGGTTCCCTACACATGAGGACATGAAGCTCGGAAATACGTCGAGTGGAAATGACAGTCACCAGAAATAGGGTTTTCCATGAAAGAAAATGAAGTTCACAAGTGGCTACTGGCTCAAAAGACTCAAGGGTCAATTTTTCTATCATAAAATTGAGATCCCACAAAGGAGTGGGTCTTCTAATAGGAGGTTTAATATGTAACATTCCTTTCAAAAACATCTTAGCTAGATGATGTTGGTACAGTAACCTGCTATGCAGAGGTTCATGGAAAGCTGAGATGGTGGCCAAGTGGACTTTGATGGAAGAGTAACTTAAACCGGATTCAGATAGTGAGGCCAGGTAGTCCAGAACCTTCATCAGTGGACAAGAGTAAGGGTCCAAACATCGAGAGGCTGACCATATGGAAAAGTGTTTCCATTTGGAATTGTGTGTTGCTCTTATTGCTGGCTTACGGGAGGACAAGAGAATATTGGCAACAGGAGAGGACACTTGTAATCTAGTTATGAAAGTGTCCTCAGGAACCAAGCGTGAAGGTGTAAAGCCTTCAGGCTGGGACATAAGAAAGACCCTTGACACCGCGTCAAAAGGTCTGGTCTGGCTGGCAACGGAACGGGGTCCCAACAGACAGTTGTAGGAGTAGGGAAACCATGTCTGATGAGGCCACATTGGGGCTATGAGTATCATTGTGGCTGGTTCTAGTTGTAGTTTCAGTACAGTCTGTTGCAGATAGTTAGGACAGGCCATCTATAGACCGTCCCTTTTTGTTCGGGATAATGTAAAAATACTGGGAAGATGGTAGCTCACTGGGCAGGCAGAGATCCAGCTGTGGAGTGCCCCATAGGTTGAAGATTTCTTGGAGTACTTGCTTGTGAAGCCTCCATTCGTGAGTGGGAGATTGGCGACTCAGCCAGTCTGCTAATTGATTGCAATGTCTAGGTAAGTGGACTGCTGTTAGCGTTAGTTGTTGCCAGATGGCTTCTTGCCAAACTGCAAGGGTCTCCATGCATAGGATGCAAGATTTCGTACCCCCTTGCTTGTTGAGGTAGAGCACTACTGCAGTGTTGTCTGACTGGATCAGTAACTATCCTGGCACGAGGTAGGGCCGGAACACCTAAAGGGCTAGATGGACCGCTTTCATCTCTAGGAGATTGATATGAGACTGATGGGGAGAAGCAGACCACTGGTCTTGGGTCTGATAAGGACCAAAGTGCATGCCCCATCCCTGTAGGGAAGCATCCATGGTTAACGTTTGCATTGGGGGAGACCGGAAAGGCATTCCTTGATTCAGATTGATTCTGATTGTCCACCATGTCAGGGTAGACGTCAGAGATGGAGTGACCCTGATTTTTGTCTTCGAACTGTCCTGTTTTTTGGGACCATTGATTCGGGAGGGTCCATTGGACAGCTCTCATGTGGAGATGGGTGAAAGCCACCATAGGGATGGCAGCGGACATGTGACCTAGAAGGCACAGCATTTGTCTGGCTGTGACTATTTTCTGAGTCTGTATGTGTGATGCCAGAGATATAAGCGCGCCCTGCCAGGCAGGCGGGAGCTAAGCTCTGGCTGTAATTGTATCTAGTACAGCTCCAATGAATTGGAGAGACTGTGTCAGATTTGGAATGGACTTTGGCCAATTGACTGTGATTCTCAGATTTGCGAACATTTTCAGGGTAGCATCTAGGGAGGCAAGCAGAGCTACTTTGGAGTTTGCTTTTATTAGCCAATCATCTAGATATGGAAAGATGAAGTGCCCTTTTCTTCGTAAGGCTGCTGTCACCACCGCTAGGCACTTGGTGAACACTCTGGGGGCTGATTAGAGGCCGAAAGGGAGTGTTCAAAACTGGTAATTTTGACCCAGTAGGTGGAAGCGCAAAAATTTATGGTGGGCAGGGTGGATGGGGATATGCAAGTAGGCATCCTTCATGTCTAGGGCACAAAGCCAATCACCCTGTTTCAGGATTGACATGATGGCAGGTAGGGTGATCATGCGACAATGTTTGCACTGAATATAAAGATTCAGTTGTCTGAGATCCAGTATTGGTCTGAGGTCTCCCGTTCGTTTGGGCACAAGAAAGAAGTTGGAGTAAAATCCCGTTTGATGAGCCGTAAGGGGCACTGGTACAACGGCCTTTTTGGTCAAAAGGGCCCTCAATTCCTCCTGTGAGATGGGTATATGATTTGGAGGATAATGAATCTTCCGTGGAGGGCAAGGGCATGGGGTGGAGAGGAATTCCAGAGTATGACCCTTCTGTATAATCTGAAGTATCCATTTGTCTAAGCGATCATTTGCCAGGCCTCCAGATGAAGGGCAAAATGACCCCTCCACCTGAGGCTTGGTCGAGGAGGCGGGGGGAAAGCCCTAGTGAGTCACTGGGAGGCAGGCTGCACAGCTCCAACTGACGGGTGGGAGCAGGCACCCTGGGTGACAGAGGCATTGCCCCTGGTGGACTGAGCATGACCTCTGAAGCTGCCTGTATTATTACCTCTGTATCTTCCACCTCTTTTGGTATAGGAGGAGTGTTGAGTATGGTAGTTTGTAGATGGAGTATGAGACATGCCATGGACCGTACGGAGGGTTCTGCCTGATGCCTGTAAGTCCTCCAGTAAAGTTTGAGTACCTGGCTCAAATAGCTTGGACCCGTTAAAGAAGGCATTAGCTACTTTATGTTGTATATCAGGTGTAAAGCCCGAAACGCGAGGCCAGGCATGGCAGCGCAAAGTGATACCAGTGGCTGACAGTAGGGCTGAGGTATCTACTGCATGTCACTGTAGCCAATGATTTATCCCTGTCCTGTGAGGGAGGGAGTTTATTGATGAGCTCAATGGCAGAGGACCCAAGGGTACGCTGATATTTAATCATGTGACCCATATAGTTCAAGATTCTGATATTCATAGCACCTGGGGAAAATACCTTTTCCCCAGATAGTCAATTCTTCGGGATTCCTTATCAGGGCGTAAGGAGCTCATGTCCTTGTTTTTTTTTGGTATGGTCATGAGCGGCAGTAATGACCACAGAATCCGCCTCTGGAATACTGGAAGAAAGGGGTGGTCCAGAGGCGCCTGATATAGATGATCCAACTTGCAGGAAACAGCTGTAATAGCTGAAGGCTGATGCCAAGCAGCCAGCATGGCATTCTGGCAGGTTGGTATTAGTGGGGGGACCACTAAAACGGGCTTCTCAGGTAATTCAAGGTATTCTGCCATATCCTTACATTGTTTGTCATGTTCAGTAGTGAAGAATCCCATGACCTTTTGGATCTGACCCATCATTTCACTAAAGGTCGGGTCGTCTGGGGGAGAGGCCACCGAAGATATAGGCAGATCCTCATCCAGAGAAGAGATTTCTGAATAGGACAATTCAGGATTGGGAAAATCCAAATCCTGAAACTCTGCATCCTCAAGATCACCGGTGAAGTCAGGTAGTAATTCTTGTTCATCTGACAAATAGTCCTCTATGAAAGGAAGAGGAGATCAGGGTGGCATGGCATCCCTGTCACTATGGAATCTTTTAGGTGGTGGAGAAGGAAGAGGAGGAGAATGGGGAGGATCACCCAGCTCTTCAGAGGGCTGAGCATGCCGCATTGCATGTAGGACCTGTCGGACTATGTTGCTGATGTCCCTTTCTTGGGATGGGGGGGTGAGAAGGGGGGCATGTTGGGAAACAAGAGGGGTGATAGAGGGGATGGGATGCATAGTATGAGCAGTTCGCACCCCAGGGTGGTAAAGACTAGGGTCCCGATCTCTGTCCACCTGACCCCTATAGGAAGCCATCAGTGAAGGCGGAGGGGCAGTTAATAAGGCATAAACCATAGGTTTCCCCTGAGCAATGCGGGGTCTCGTCGACGGGCCCACAGGGGAAAAAGAGTTATTTTCATTTAACTTATCAGATGCCATCGATGGGACAGGAGCCCCCTCGATGAAGCAACAGTATATTTAGCTGCATGTAAAGCAATGGAAAGTGCAGTCGATGAGAGGGTATGAGCCCCCATCAACGAAGAAGTGTTTAAAGGATGCACCATCGATGGAGGGACACCTGAAATGGTGGCCGTCAATGGCGATGAGGCAGGGAGTGTGAGGAGGATTTCTCCTTTTTCTGCCTGGAATGAGAATCAGTAGAGAGGGAGCCCTTGGTACAAGCCCCCTGGTTCTCGAAGAGAGACATTTTCTGCTCCATCAAAAGATGCTGAATTTCAAGCAACTGTGTCGATGAGTTGCCTGATTAAATTCCTGACATAAACTGCTAGAATTGGTGTCGTGTGTGGGTCCCAGATACCTTACACAAAGTGTGTGGTTGTCAAAGCAGTATATCTTCCTACTGCAATGGCAGGAATGAAATAATGCTTGTTTCTTTGAAGAATCTGTAGACATTTGTCTTAGTTCCAAATTTCTCATCAATGACTGCTACACAGAAGTTGCACTAGCTGCTGCATGAGCTGAAGATGGTGAGGAAAATGAGCTGCAGATACCAGGTACTGCCCACACTTATATAGGAAACAGGAAGCTGATGTCATGTGTGGGCGGCCCCTCGTGAAAAACTGCTAGAAGAGCTGCAGTGCGCCACAGCAGCCTCTGCTGGATACCAAAAGTATTACCTACTGCAAGACCACTCCATGGAAGATCTAATGTTACAGATGAGTAACTTGTTTTCTAAGGACATGGATATGATGTTCTATCCACACTTCTTGGCAGAGTCCTAGCAGTTCTCTGCGAAGAGGGAGGGAGGCAAGGTGCACACTCCCTACTTGGGAAATAAGGATTGGAGAACTGAGGCCCCAAAAACAGCATCCCAGCATAATTAAAGGTCGATGTGGTAGTGGGAAATGAAGGTGTGTGCTGACTTTCAGGTAGCAGCCCGACAGATTTCCTGGATGGGAACGTCCCTGGAAGCAGCAACCGAGGCAGCGGTGTGACAGGTGGAATGAGCCCTAAGCCATACGGGAGGCTCCCTACCCGCCAACCTATAGCAGAGGTCAATGCAGGACACAATCCACCTGCTAATCATCCACTTAGCTGCTGGTCTGCCAGGTGAAACTTTAGCATAGGTGACAAATAGCTGGTGAACCTCTCCCCGAACTCCAGCCGTGCACTCCTTATAATAGGCTAGCGCTTACCGTAGGTCCAAAGTATGGAGTCTGTGCTCGGCCTCCAAGGTGTGGTTGGTGAAGTACACCAGGAGATTAACCACCTGGTTAAGATGGAAATCTTACACAACCTTCGGGAGAAACTTCGGGTTTGGGCGAAGGACAACCTCATGCCTGTGGAAGGCTAGGTAAGGAGACTCTACCGAGAGCGCCTGGAGCTCATTGATCCTTCTGGCTGACGTGATAGCCAGCAGAAAAGTGGTCTTCCACGACAAGTGTGATATCTCACACCTGTGCATTGGTTCGAATGGCTTGCCCATGAGCTTTGCGAAAACCAGCAACAGATCCCAAGGTGGTGGAGGTAGTTCATGCACCAGAGGGGAAATGTGGTCAAGGCCTTTAAAAAAGCACCAGACCACCTTCTCCTGTGCCACTGACTGCTGACAAGCCCACACCTGGTAGGCAAAGATGGCTGCCAGATGCACTTTAAGGGTCATTAACCTAAGGCCTGACAGAGAGGGACCAGAGATAGTCAAGGATGCTAGTGACTGGACAGGACAAAGGGTCCACCCCTTGCCCTAGTACCAAATGGAGAACCTCTTCCATTTGAAGGCATAGCATTTCCTTGTTGACTCCTTCTGAGAAGCCTCAACAATGTTGAGGACATCTTCGGAGAGACCCAAAGCCTGGAACTCTAGCCGCTCAGGAACCAGACTGTCAGGTAAAGGGATTGAGAGTTCATATGGAGTACCTTCCCCTGATAGATGGAGAGAAGGTCTAGGCAAAGAGGAAGACGCCTCGGGAGTCTACTCCTGAGGCTGAGGAGATTGGGATACCAGAACTGGCGGGGCCAGTCCACAGCTACCAGGATCACCTATGCCTTGTCCCTCCGTGCCTTGAGCAGCACCTTGTGGAGCAAGGGGGATGGAGGGAAGGCACAGAACAGGCCCGGGGTCCAGGGCCCCAAGAAGGCATCTCCCTGCAGTGTTTCTTGCTAAGGGGGGTGGGCACAATACAGCTCCAGCTTTGCATTCTCCCTGGAGGCAAACAGGTCTACCACAGGGGTGCCCCATTGGGAGAACAGTGCACTATCTCAGGATGGAGAGACCACTCATGAGATGCCTCGCCCACCTTGCTGAGAGTGTCCACCAGCTGGATGGAGACACTGGCCACATGGATGGCAAGGAGATCGGCCTCCAGGCTGCACACGAGGATCCAGATGCAGAGAGCTTCCCTGTACAGCAGAAGGGATTGCATGCCACCTGTTTGTTGAGGTAATACATGGTCATGGTATTGTCCGTCTGGACCTGAATCACCTGACCCCTGAGATGAGGAGCAATAAGCAGTCAGTGTCAGCTGAACCACCCTGAGCTCTAGCAGGTTGATGTGGCATTGGGGCTCCTCAGGGGTCCAGAACCCATGGACCTGTGTTCCCACAGGTGGGCTCCCAAGCCCATGAGAGAGGCATTGGTTGTGAGGATGACCATCGGCTCTGGACGGAAAAATGAGACACCTTCCTGCAGATGTTCCAGGACTAACCACCACTGGAGTGCATTCCACATCCACCAGGTCAGAGATCAGCTGGTCAAAGTGACCCCTGTGCTGAGACCACTGGCTTGCCAGTAACCACTTCAGGGATGAATTCTCCAATGAGCCCATGGGACCATGCTGGTGCAGGCCACCATGTATCCCAATAGGTGCAGGAAGTCCTGAGCAGGGTGCAACTGCCCAACCCGAAACGATAGGGCAAAGGAGGTAAGAACCTCTGCTCAGTTTGCCGGAAGCCGAGCCCTGGCTCTGCAAGAGTCGTGCTCCACCCCGATGAAGTGAATCTCCGGTGAATGCATGAGTTCCAATTTGGCGTCATTGACCAGGAGGCCAAGAGAGATGCAAGTCTGTAGGGCCAGGTCCCTGGACTGCTCCACCTCCCACCTGGAATGACCCGCGATGAGCCAGTCATCCAGGTAGGGGTATACCCAGACTCCCCAGTGCCTCAGGTGGGCAGCCACCACTGCTACACATTTGGTGAAAACCCTGGGGACAGAGGACAGGCCAAATGGCATGGCCTGGAACTCGTAAAGGGTCCCCTTTGCTCGAACATGGAAGAACCACCAATGAGATGGACAGATCGAGATGTGGAAGAATGCATCCTGGAGATCCAGAGAGCAAAACCACATTTTGCTCAAGAGATAGTATGATCTGGGACAGAGTTACCATCACTGATGGTGCAGGAACTGAGGAATTTGTTCAGGTTATGTAGATCTAAAGTGGGGCACCAGCTCCTCATCTGCTTGAGTACCAGGAAGTACCTGGAAATGAACCCTGGTTGAGGTGGAGGGTCCAGGACAGGAGTCACTACCTCCTTGCACAGGAGTTGAGCAATGCTGTCCCAAAGGGCTGGCTGTACGTCGACTGACACCATGTCCTCCCATGGGGTGCAGGCTCGGCTGGGTGGGTAAGCCTTGAATTCCAGAGGGAGACCCTGGCCGACCACCTCGAGAACCCACCTATCTGTGGTAACAGTGAACCAGGTGGAAAGGAAGTGGCAGAGCCTGCCCCCCATGGGAGGACCCAGAGGGTTCAGGATGGGAGTGGAGAGGGCACCCTCATCCCATCACTGGGAAGGCTTGGACGCAGAGGAGGGGCTGGCTGAGGGACCACCAGGACCATGATCTCCAGGCCTCCTGATGACTGAGACCACAAACTGGGTCTGTGGGCACCAGGTCTGTTGTAGGCCAGCCTGGGGCTGGGTAGGTTTGGGCACAGGGGAAGATGCGGTCCGAAAGGGCTCCTTCTTAGAGGGTTTGGAGCCCTTAGAGTCCTTCTGGGCAGAAGTCACTGAGTCCAAGGTGGTGCTGGACTTTTCAGTCCTGGTGAGGTGCCCATCCACCCTGTCCCAAACAGGTCGGTCCCCAAGAAGGGCACATCTGCCAACTTGTGCTGTGTATCCACTGTGAAAGTGGAGATGCGCAGCCAAGCCCTGTGGCCCATTGCCACTGCCGTGGCCACAGACTAGGTGCAAGAGTCCCCGAGCTCCATGGCCATTTGGAACTGCTGCTTCGCAACAGTGTGGCCCTGGTCCCAGACCTGCTTGATGATGGTTTGCAGGGAGGAAGTGGAGCACCTTATCCAGGGACCCTAGGAGGGCATGAGAGAAATGGGCCATCAAAAGGGCTGAACTCACTTGCCGACGGCTGAGCGAAGAAGCAGCATACACTTTTTTCACCATATGGTCTAACTTCTTGGACTCTGTCAGGGAGTCTGTCCACATCCCCAACATTGCCTGTGCACCAAAAAACAGAGTCAGCTATGAGCCCCTCAACCAAAGGAAGCTCTGTGAATCCCAACAGGGATCCAGTAGGGATTGCATATTTGTGGACCATCTGGGCCAATGGCACAGGACAAGACACCGGATGCTGCCAGAGCTCCAGGGCAGAACCAAGAACGGTGTCCTGGACGGGGAAGGCCTCCACAGGGGTGTCGCCCTGGTCAAGGATCTCGGTAGGTGGGTACCACTCTCACTTTTGGATGGGCTCCAGTTTGAGACCCGTCGACTCAGAGATCAAACGGAGCAGGCCCATGAAAGAAGTGGGACTCTGATCCATAGACAAGTCCCCCACCAACTCCATGTTCAATGGGCAAGAGTGGAAGAAGGACCCCTCTGATTCTGAAGAATCATGGAAAAGAGGTCACCCACCCGAGTCCCCATTTACCCGGCAAGAGCGGTCTGTGGTGACGGTGACTGACAGCCAATGGGGCAACCCCTTGCCCAGCCAAGTGTCCTTAGTCAGAACGCTGGTCATCAGCTGTTCGAGCAGCCGCTTCACCAGGATTGGTGGAGAGGCTGGAGAGGGGCAAGCCAGGATCAAATGAATCGGCTCCTGTTAGGGCAGGGTCTGCTGTGGCTCTGGTAGTGGAATCCAAGGAAGGGCCAGTGAAGCCAGGATCAGCTTAATCCAAGTCAACCAGAGCTGCTGCCACATGAAATCCTTGTAGCACTGATGCAACTTTCGCCGGTGCCTCTCCTCACCCAAGGAGGATGAGGAGGACAAGGAATAGTGGCTGTGCCACTTGCCACACAGCCTGGAGCGCAAGCATCATGAACAACACAGGCTGCCCCAGTCCAGGCTTCTGGAGCAGGACTGAGACCACCGGGGGGACTAGTGATGGGTTTCAGAGAGGGCCGGTGAGACTGAGCCCTCGCCAGGTGCTGAAGCTCCAGGGTTAGGGAGGGGTGAAACAATGAACTCCCCAAAAGGTCAGAATCAGAGTCCTGGACAAGGAGGTGTCAACCGGGTTGAGAAAAATCTCATCTGGAATGTTGACCTGAGTCTTGGCCAACTGGTCCAGTGAGGAGACAGGCTGTGGAGCCAGTGGCCAAATCCAAAGCACCGGTCAAAGCCAAGTGTTCCAGCGAAGTGTAGGAATCGGAGGTCCAGGAGCACTCCCAATCCCACAAAAGTCAGCGAGATCGCTTCTTGGTCTCTTTCTCCTTGTCCTTTTTATGTTTCTTGAATTTGCTGCCCTTAGGACCCTGCCCAAGGGTGGACAGAGACTGGCACAGGTCCTTGAATGCTCTTGTGAAGGAAGTGCCGAAAGACAGTGGCAAAAAGACTGAAGCCGAGGAGGATTGCACTGTGGCATCCTCAAAGTCGCAAGTTGCTTGGTAGACCCCAAAGCCGTGGAGACCACCCGAGAAGTATCCTTTGAACGAACGGGCTGATCCCTGTCATCCAGAAAGCAAAGGAGTACAGTAGGTAGGCTTGGCGATCTTCTAGAGTTGCTAGTAGAAAAGAACGGCAATGGATGCAGGCCTGGACATCGTGCTCCTGGCCCAGGTAGTAGATATACAAGGTGTGCAGATCTGACTGTGACATAAGCTGCCCTCAACCACATTTCAGGAACCCCGGAGCGGACTTTGTATCGTCCATAGTGGCGGTGAAAAGAAAATGAAGACAAATTTAGTTTTTAATAGCAAAATGTAGCAACGGACCTCGGTATACACAACAGCGATAAGGAGGGAACCTGCTTCTTTCAGCAGAAAGGAAGAACTGGCATCACAGGGCGGAGCTAGTGGAGTTACCACCCGGGTGGGTGGAAGGAGCCAGCTTGAAGACTTTCTGGCAGATCTTAAAGGGGAAAGGACACTACCAAGATATGTGGATAGATCATATCCACATTGCTAGAAATATTAATCCATTCCAGAGTTATTTAATTTTTAAAATTTTGAATACTTGGTTCTGAGCATGCTCAATAAGCACCAAAAACTAGCAATATGAAACAAATAATTAATTTTTCATATTAACTTCATCCTTTGTCGTCGGGGGAAAATTCTTTTTCGTTTGGTCGCTATCTTCTTTTTGTTTCTCCCTAAAAATGTAAATTTCAAAAAACCACAAAAATGATATTCTGGGTAGATGCAACTTGTTTATCGGGACTCCCTTAGTTGAATTCTACAATTAACTGCTTGGGCAATGCCCTTCTAATGTTGCTTTTTACATTATAAATCCTTTTCCGTATCACGTGATACAAAAAAAAGATTATTTTTTCGTATGACAAGTGACGAAATAGGATTCTTTTCAGTGAAGTAAAAATGCTTTCCCTTGTAAGTAAAAATTTATTTAAGCTCCTTTCGAATACCAAGGTGCTATACAATAAAAACAAACAATATAATCAAATAATAGACATCCATAACATTTTTAAAAACCTTCAGAAAAAACTTGATAAAACAGATATGTCTTGAGCTCTGATTTAAAACTCGAGACGGTCAGGCATTCCCTTAACCGACGAGGTAGAGAATTCCACTGGGTAGGGGCAGCATAGGAAAAGGCACATGCCCCAGATGTTTTTAACCAAACCCTGGGAATCTCTAGCAATCCCTCATTGATGGATCAGAGTGAGCAGGAGGGGCAGTAGGGAGAAAGGAGATCTTACAGATACCAGGGTCCCTGTTCGTGTAGGGCTTTGTAGTTGCAGTTTGCACAGCACAGACATAATATGATTAGTCCTGGCTGTACCAGTCAAAAGCCTGGCCGCCACATTCTGCACTAGCTGCAAGCGACAGATATCAACCCCCAAAAGCCCTAGGTAGCAGGCATTGCAGTAATCAAGGAGGTTGGTTATGAAGGCGTGGACCAGTGTAGGAAGGTCGGCCAGAGGAACTAGGTGTTTCACCCGGGCAATATTCTTAGATGGTAAAAGGAAGTTTTAACACCAGTGATTTCATGGTCAAACTGCTGTCAAAAATAACACCCAGGTTACGCACCCAGTCTGAAGTCATGAGCTGGACACCATCAAGCCATAAGCCTGAGGGGTGCCCAGCCCCAAGACCCACCTCCGAACGACCTGGGTCCACAACCAACACCTCAATTTTATCCGGATTTAGCCTCAGGCAGCTATTGCTCATCCAATTCTTGATCTCGGCTAGACAGTTGTTAAGCACAGAGATCGCATCACCCTGTCCGGGAAGAAAAAATTACTCACCTCAGTAATTGTGTTTCTTCTAATGGAGTCTTGCTGTATTCTGACAATATGCTGTTAGCCCCAGCACTTGAACTGTTCCAGAGAGGAGAGAGTTAACTCTATGCCAGTGCACAGAACGTTGAGCTCGAGCTCGGTTCAAACCTCTGTCTGCTGCACTTTGAAGAGTAACTGTCAGATTCTTACGAGCTAATACTAACTACACCTGCTAGGTGGAAATTGTAAATTTACTAGCCAAAAAGGCAACCAAATGTTTCAGGTCCCAAAAGACTCAAGTCGAGAACTCCAAAACAAAAACTAGGTAGTGAACAACATAACTATCAAAACAACACAAACATAGCCCACTCCTCCTCTCTATACAGAGGGGAGTGCTAGATGTACCCCTAAGGTGCAGCACTGTACCTGCCTGCCTTCCCAAAACCAGGTTCTGAGAGGGGAGGCAGGGAGGGAGGTCAGAATACAGCAAGACTCCATTAGAAGAAACACAATTACTAAGGTGAGTAATTTTTTCTTCAAACAACCTGAAGTCTTGCTGTGTTCTGACAATATGCAGACTACCAAGCAGTACCTCCATGGAGGAGGGGCCGAGCCTATTTTGGGAATAGGATCTGCAGTACTGCTGTACCAAACCTGGCATCACTCCTAGCCTGGATATCCAGGGAGTAATGCTTGGTGAATGTATGGACTGTTTTCCAGAGGTGGCTGCTTTGCATGTTTCTAATAATGGTATATCTCTGGCAGCAACTGTACCTCTAGTCGAATGAGCCCTCAGGCCTGAAGGCGGTATTTTGCCTAGCTTCTCATAGCAGAATTGTATACAAGAGACAATCCACCTGGCAGCAGTCCTCTTAGTAGCAGGTTTGCCCTTTCCCACTTCACCATAAGTGAGAAACAACTGAGGACAGTCAAACCTGAGTGCCTTAGTGCGCTCAATGTAGTAACTAAGTGCACTCTTAACATCCAAGCTGTGTAACCTCCTTTCCCATGAAGAAGAATGATCAGTGAAGAAGACAGGAAGAGACATGAACTGGTTCAGATGAAAATCTGAAACCACTTTGGGTAAGAACCTCCTGTTAGTTCTAAGGACCACCTTATCTCTATGGAATGAAATAAAATCAGGCTCCACTGACAGAGCTTGGAATTCACTGATACGCCTGACAGAGGTAATAGCCACCAGGAACACAGCTTTCCAAGTCAAGTACTTAAGTTCTGCTGAGGCCAAAGGCTCAAAAGGTGGTTGCATAAGCTGAGCAATGCAAACATTAAGATCCCAAGCAGGAGGAGGATCCTTAAAAGGAGGTTTGGTATGGAGCAATCCTTTAAAAAATTTACAGAAAACAGGATGAGATGCCAGTGAGGATGCCTTCCCTGCTGACAGAAATGCAGAAACAGCTGCCAAGTGTACTTTCAGAGTAGCTGGTCTGAGGCCTAAGCCATTAAGATGAACCATATAATCCAGAACTGTAGCCAAATCAGCAGTATCTGGATAAATATGCTTATTGGAACACCAAATGCTGAATATTTTCCATTTGGAATTACAAGTTTTTCTAGTGGCAGGTTTTCGAGAGGCTTTGACAATATCCAGAACCCCCTGAGACAGATGCAGGCTTGCATATTCTAACTCTTCAAGAGCCATGCCTTGAGGTTGAGACATCAAAGGTTAGGTACCAAATCCTCCCCTGAGAGGAGGTTAGCAGATTGTGATTCTTGGGAAGAGATAGGGTAAGATGGACTGCTAGGGACAGCGATAGAGAATACCAAGGCTGCCTGGCCCAGTCTGGAGCAATCAGGATCACTTTGCAAGACTGTGACCTTATCTTGACCAGAACTTTGAATAGTAGAGGAAATGGGAGGAAGGCGTACAGAAATTTCCCCTCCCAATTCAGAAGTAGAGCATCCAGGGGGACTGAGCCCAAGACTGGGGGTCTGCAACAGAAGAGAGGAAGTTGATGATTGTCTGGGGCTGCAAAGAGATCTATCTCTGGAGTGCCCCACCTTGAAAAAATCACTTTTAACACCAGGGGATCCAGGGACCATTTGTGATGGCCCTGAGAAATCCTGCTCAGGGCATCTGCTAGCACATTGTCCTTCCCTGGAAGGTGGACTGCTACCAGAGATGTCTGAAGGGAATAAGCTAGGGACCAAAATTTCATGGCTCCCGTGCAAAGGCCTTAGACCGAGTGCCTCCCTACTTGTTGATGTACCACATGGTGGTGGTGTTGTCTGTCATGACCTGAACCACATTTTTCTGTACTGAGTCCGAGAAAGCTTGTACAGCCAGGTACACTGCCCTGAGCTCTAAAAGATTGATATGAAGTAGAGACTCCTGAGGAGACCACACCCCCTGTGCTGTGAGGACTCCCAAGTGAGCTCCCCACCCCAGGAGAGAAGCATCTGTGGTTAGTACCACAGAATGAGACTGGGTGATGAATGGGACTCCTTGTCTGAGGCTGTCCTGATCCAACCACCACTGGAGAGCCTGGATCAGAGTCTGAGTCACTGGAATTAGTTTGGTTAGAGGATCTTTCTTCTGAGACCAAAAAGCCCTCAAGTGGAACTGGATGTCCCTCATCTGAAATCTGGCCCCTGTACCACTGCAGTGGAAGCTGCCAAGTGGCCCCGGAATTGAAGAAAATGCCTTGCTGGTCGAGACACCAAAAGGCAAAAGGAAGGTCTGTAAGGGCCTTTACCTTTGCCAGAGGAAGAAAGGCTCTTGCTTGGACAGTGTCCAACTCAACCCCTATGAAGGTCAGGAGTTGCACTGGTTTGAGAACTGACTTCGGAAGACTGAGGAAGATCCTAGAGAAGTGAGCAATTGCTGGGTCACTTGCAGATTTGACTTGACTTGGTCTGCAGACTGTCCCACAATGAGCCAGTTGTCCAGGTATGGAAATATGGAAATGTTTTGTCTCCTTAGAAAGGCCACTACTACTGCTAGGCATTTTGTGAATACCCTTGGTGCTGATGTTAGTCCGAAGGCCATTGCTCAGAACTGATAATGACCTGAAGGCAGTTCGAACCTGAGGTACTTTCTGTGGGAGCACCTGATGGGAATGTGAAAGTAGGCATCCTTGAGGTCCAGGGAGGCTAACCAATCCCCTGGCCTTAGAGAGGGAAGAATTATTCCCAGAGTCACCATTTTGAATTTTGGCTTGAATAGGTGCTTGTTTAAGTATCTTAGATCTAGGATGGGCCGCCACTCCCCTGTCTTTTTTGGGGTAAGGAAGTATCTGGAATACAGACCTTTGCCCCTGTGTATAGTAGGAACTCTCTCTATGGCTTTGAGAGCCAGCAGAGAGGAAACCTCTGCCTCTAGGGCAATGGTTTCAGAGATGTTTGCAGGTGGAAAAGACCTGACCCTCAGCTTTGGAAATTTTTTGAAGCTGAGAGCCAGTCCCTGGCTTACTACCTCCAGGACCCACTTGTCTGAGGTAACAGACTTCCAGGCCTGGAAGTAGTAAGCCAGCCTGCCTCCTACTGGAAAGGGGGAGTCGAACCGGGCTGACACATTAGGGTGTCTGCTTGGCAGGAGTCTAGGACTGAGAAGAGGATGCAGCCCTGCTCATCCCCCTTCTGCCTCTCCCTCCCCCTTCAAAGAATCCCCCTCTGAGGAAAAGGAGAGAAGGCCTGTGCCTGGTAGAAAGGCCTATGAAAAGGCCTGCCCCTGCCCCTAGATTGCTGCTTCTAAGGAGTTGCCTGCCTTTCCTTGGCCTGTGCACTCCTGTAGGTGATCCTATACTCGTCCATCTTTTTCATGTAATTGTCTGCTCCCCAAACAGAGAATTACCTACCACAGGGAAATCCATTGCCTTAGCCTGGGTGTCCTGCAAGAGGCTAGTGCATCTGAGCCAAGCAAATCTCCTAAGAGACACAGATGTAGCTATGACTTGTTATGAAACATCATTAGAGTCCACAGCAGCATGAAATTGGACTTTGGATGCCTCAATCCCATCAGCAGCCACCTCCTCCAGCTCTTTGGCTAGCTGGGGGGAAGCCTGTTTAGCCAGCTCCAGAACAGTATCCCACCTGGACTTCTGGTATCTGGCTGCGTAGGCTATGTAGTTCGCCTGCCTGAGTCCCAAGGAGGATGCCAAGTACTGTTTCTTGGCCATAGCATCCACCTTCCTAGAGTCTTTATCTGGGGGGGGTGTGAAGCTCAAAGGTATATTAGCCTTGTCACAGGCTTTAATTTTTTTTATTTATTAAATTCTCGGATTACAAATACCTTTGAGCAGAAACTGCTCGTTTACAAAGGTTCCACGTCAAAGGATGAGGGTCAACATACATACAGAGGTAGTAAAAGAATGCACAATAAACAACCAAAACAACTAAAAGAAAAAATAAAGATACTCATAACATACTTTGAGATAACATTCATAAAACTAGCAGCTTGAGTAGGCAGCTGGCTGCAGTAACAATAAGAGAAAGAGGGCACCACAGGCAGTTAGTATTGCAGGCATGCGACCGGGAGAGGAAGTTGGTAGGCTAATGGGCCACTGTCCAATGGTAGTGGAAAGTGTCTTGTACCAGTGGAGATGTGAAGCAGGAAAGGAGTCACAAGGAAGGCCCAGTGCTAGAGGGAATGAGATTGAGAAAGGGCGGGCTGTGAGACATGAGTGAGCTGGGAGGTGTTTAGAGAGATCTCTGTTCAACAAAGCAGTCACATTGAGTGGTAGAGGTGAGGTAAAGTTTGAGATTCCTTTGAAGGGTCCAAGTGTAGTAGAGGAAAGTGATTCTTTATTGAGGGAATTGAACCATTGAGCAGCTCTATAGATAAAGGACCGCTGACCCATGGAGGTACGACATCTGGGAACCTGAAAGGTTAGAGATTGGGCACGTGTTTGTTGAGTGCCACTGTAGGTAGTAAGGAGTGAGCTAACACCAGGTGGCATGAGACCAAGGAGAATCTTTCTGGTAAGTAAGCAGGTCTGGTATTGTATTCTGCTGCTTAGGGGTAGCCAGCAGGCCTGTGCATAGAGGTCACAGGTGTGAGTTAGTCAGGCTGCACCTGTCAGTAGTCTACAGGCTTTGTTGAGAGCAACTGAGATCCTGCGGAGGGCACTTGTTGTGGCAGAGCCATAGATGGCAAGGCCGTAGTCAATGATAGAGGTGACAGAGCTGTAGATGGCTAGTTTAAGGGCATCCGCAGGCATACAGTGCTTGTGTTTGTGTAGTAGTCCAATCCGTATATTGGCGGTCTTGGCAACAGTGTCAATATGCCGAGTGTAGGAGAGGGTACTATCCAGGGTAATACCAAGGTACTTGAACTCCTTGACATGTTCGAGTGGGTTCCCAGCGTGGTTCTTGATGGTGAGGGACAGAGAGTTGTGCCTGCTCTGTCGGTTACAGAAGGACATGGCTTTAGTCTTGCTGTGGTTCAGGACAAGTTTATGAGAATTTAACCAGTCTTCGATGCGATTGAAGTCGAGCTGCAGCTGGGATTCAAGAACTGTAATGTCATGGTGGCTGGAAAACAGGACTGCACCGTCTGCGTATAGTAATATTTTTTGGTGGCAGGCACTGGGGAGATTGTTGATGAAGAGGGAGAAGAGTAGAGGGCCCAGAATAGACCCCTGGGGGACTCCGGAGCGGACTGGTTTCTCATCCGAAGAGATCCCTGCAATCCTTACACATTGGATCCGATTATCAAGGTAGCTGGTGAACCATGGAAGGGCACCGCTGGAGATCCCAATGGAGGACAGTTGCTTGAGCAGTAGAGGTGGTTAACTGTGTTGAATTCCTTGGTAAGGTCTATAAATACCTCCCTCCACAATTCCCTTTGTCAAGCGTGGCTTGGATGAAGGTTGTAAATTCCAGTAGTGCAGTGGTGGTGCTGTGCCCTTTCTGAAGCCATGCTGCTCTGGGCACTGTACATTGTACTTATCCAGGAATTCAGCTAGTTGGTCCGACACTATTCGCCCCAGCGCTTTGGATAGTGGGGGAGGAGTGAGATAGGTCTGTAATTGGTGTGCAGTGTCCTATCTCCGCTTTTGTGAACCGGTGTGACAGTGGCTTTCTTCCAGAGAGAGGGGAAATGGCCCAAACTAAGCGAGAGATTAAAGATCTTTGTAAGTGGTTCTAAGATTTCATCGAGGACTTGTGCCAGCAGTTTCAGGTCAAGGGAGTCACCACTGTACCCTTGTTTGCCGATAGCCTTTTGAATGTATTTTCTAGCTACTTGTGGAGGGACCTCCTTAAAAAAAAACTTTGGGGTTGTACGTTCTAGTTGGGGGGTAACTTGGGAGGAGCTGGAGGGGAGGTCGTCGAAAAAATTTGGTGGAAGGACACTGTCCAGGTTTGTAAATGCATTATTAAAAGTGCTGGTGATGATACCTAGGTCGAGTGTAGGAGTGCCATGAAGGTTGAGCATAGTGGGTGGTGCTTTAGGATCCTTGCCTGTGAGTTCTTTCATGTTGTTCCAGAATTTGTTTCCCTGGCCCCAAGAGTTGGTCAGAGCCTCTTTGTAATAGCTGCGTTTAGCATTCCGTATTCTTCGAGTGCAATCATTTCTGGCTGCTTTGTATAATTGTATGTTTACTTGCGTCGGAGTTGCACGAGCACAATGCCAGAGGTGGTCTCTGTGCTTGAGCAGAGTTAAAAGGTCAGTAGTAACCCAGGGGTTGGTCTGTCCTTTGACCTTCATCTTTTCACTGGTGCATAAATGTCACAGGCTTCATGTGAAACGCTTGATAAATAGGTCCAGAGCTTTGTTGGTGTCATTGAGAGAGTCAAGCACTGCCCAGTTCAGCCTGATTAGATGGGATTTTAACAGCTGGAGGTGCCCTTGTTTGATAACCCTGGCATAGATAAGCTTGGGGGGGAGGCTTGTGGTATTTGTTTGACCAGGAACAGATGACAGGCGAGTGGTCACTTATTGTATCCGGGAGTACAGAAACATTGGAGATGCGTTCAGGGTGGTTAGATAGAATCCAGTCTAGGCGAAGGAGCCTGTCCTATAGTTACACCTAGTGGGACACTGACTAGTTGAGTGAGGTGATGCGCCAGGCTGCATCCTTATAGGTAGCGGCCTCAGCGGAGAGCCAGTTAATGTTAAAATCACCCATGATTATGGTTTCAGAATTATGTTGTTGGACCCTTAGATATTCCATGATGCTATGGAAGCCAGCAGCCTGGTCTCTGTGGGGTAAACCGAGATGACAGTGAGTTCCTTGTTATGTGCACCAAGGAGGATTTTGATTGTGAGGACCTGAGAGGAGTTGCTCAGGCTGGGGATGGGATGATGTGACCCATAAGGGTATCCTTAAGATAGATGGCGCAGCCCCGGCCCCGTTTAGCAATCCTGTCTTGCCTGAAAATGCAGTAGCCAGGGATAGAGACTGAGTATCAGGGATTTTAGGGTTTAGCCATGTTTCCACAACTGAGAGGACATCAGGGTTGTGCTGTAGGATCCATGTTTGAGGAGTCAAGTTTGTTGAGGATGCTGCAGGCATTGATGGATGCCATGGTGAGTGTCCCTGTCCTTCTGCTTGGTGCCACTGTTGGTTGCCCAGGTGGTCCTGGGTTGGGGTGAACATTTCCTGAGAGCAGAAGCAGCATAAGGAGAATTTGTAGGAGAAAGGATTTCAGCATCTTGTACATACCTGGTGGTTAAGTCATAAGCCAAAAGAAATTATCAACAGCTGAGGTCCAGAGTCACAGAATGTGTTAGAATTCCTGCAGGTGATGAACTGTGCTTGTGCATATGCAGGATGTGAAATCCTTTTGTCTGCATGCTTCTTTGTCATTCAAAGAGGTTGTTGAAAAGCCAACATACAGATCATGGAGCAGGTCAGACGAAAATGTGGATTCAAGCAGACCTAGAGTCACTGAGTTTGTCAGACTTAATTGCTTGACTTATGTTTTGCTTGGGATAGCTTCCAAAAGTTGATTTTTAAATGAAAAATGCAGATACCTGGTTGTGATGTTTTGCAGAAATCCAGTTCAGGAGACTTTCACGGATGTAGTGAGCAAGAATGGTGTAGTTACTCCAAACAGAAAACCATGTAAATCCACAAAAACTAAGCTACAGACACAGACAAGCAGCCACTACAAACATTCCTCCAGCAAACACCCCTGCAGCAAACACCCAGCTGCAGCCTGCACGACTCCAACATGGCTGCATTGCTGGAACAAGTACTCTGTACCTGACAGCATATACCTCCTGTCCATTCTCTTGTCCACAGGAGGTAATAAATTTGGTGTCTGAAGTATTTTTTGTGTCTGTTTCCCAAAAGATTTATGGAGGAGAATAGGCAGCCTTTTGGACTCTGGAATGTTCATCATCTCTACATAGTCAGGCTCTTCTTGTTCCCTTAACAGTTTTGACCAGAGGATGCTGGGGGGTCTCTGCCACTTTTTTGTAAAATAGTGGAAGGGGACTCAGAAAGCCTAGGAGAGGAAACATTGGAAGGCCTGTCTGGGAGATGTCCGGTTCAATGGGCTCATCCAGGCCTTCCACACCATCATCATCATCCTCATCAAAACCTTCTTCCCTTCCAAATCCAGTTCAAAGTAATCATCCGGACAATATTCGGAACGGAACCACGACTGAACTGGCGCTTCTGCTTGAGCCAGATTAGCTGAGAACGAGCAGACAATTCACTATACTAATCGCCCTGGCATTTTCTTGTGATTTGCTCGTGACGGTTCTGGATCCGAACCAGGATTTCTTTTCCTTTTAATGGAACAGAACCTCGGGATCGGCTCTCCTTTGCCAAGGGAGTATCGCCCAGGTCAGTGGGCACCTCAGGTTTGGTTGAACCGAACCGGGCTGGCCATCCAGATCAGCGGACTTCTCGTACTCCTTTTCCCTAAGCCTACCCAATCTCTTGTCCAGGGTGGCCTTTGGGAAATTCTTACAAATTTGGCAGTCTGAATCGAGGTGTTCAAACCCCAGACAATACACAAAGGTGGTGTGAGGGTCTGCCTTGACAAAGGCATCCCCACACTCACTACAGTGCTGAAACCTAGTGCGCCTGGATTTTCTTTTGGATTTCTCAGACGTAGCCATCCTATCCACTTACCCTTTAGCAGCTTTAAAGCCAGGCAAGACCCCCTTATCGGTTACCAACCATGTTACAAACTGTGGAAAAAAAAAAAAAGTTTAAAATCACAGTTTTTTGAAACCGATAAGGACCAGTACCTCACAGTAACACAAATAAACCAAATATTTCACAATAAGAACAAAAAATCAATCAGTTCCAGCCGGACCGAAAGAAAAGTTTTAGTTTCCACACACAGAAAAATAAACCAATGTCCACTACCTACAACACATACTGTACTGCAGACAGGGATCTGAACCAAAAAATAATAAAAGTTACGGTTTAAAACCGACGTTTTACTGAAACCGAACCGACAAGTAAAGGAGATTTCTCCAGAGCGACTGTTCAGTTAGGCGGAGTAAAGAATCTGATGGTTACACTTCAAAATGCAGCAGACAGAGATCTGAACCGAGCTCGAGCTCAACATTCTATGCTCTGGCATAGAGTTAACTCTTTCCTCTCCAGAGCAGTTCAAATGCTGGGGCTAACTGCATATTTGTCAAAATACAGCAAGACTTCATGTTGTTTGAATAAAGGACATATACAGTTGGGTATCATCTGCATAATAGCAGCATATAACACTGCAAACAACATGGGTGCCAATATGGAGCCCCGCGGCACCCCACAGGACAGGGGGAGAGCATCAGAGAAATAAATTCCAGTGACAACCCTCTGCGACCTGCCCATGAGGAAAGATCGAAACCAGCTTAGAACTGTTGTAGATAGTCCACAGAGAAGCCGCAGGCACTCCAAAAGTACACCATGGTCTACAGTGTCAAATGCCGCCGCGAGATCACGGAGGACTGAGATGGTACGAGCCTTTTGATCTCTCGCAATTAGGAGGTCATTTAAAACCTGAACAAGGGTGGTCTCAGTGCTATGTCTTTTCCTAGAACCCAGATTGGAGAGCATCATAGACATTGTGGTTTGTAAGGTGGTCATCCAGCTGCAACGCAACCACCTTCTCAATAACCTTACCCACAAAGGGTATGTTAGAGACGGGTCTATAGTTAGCTAGACAGTCTGGATCCAAGGAGGGTTTTTTAAGGAGTGGTCGAATGACTGCCTCTTTGAGGGGATCAGGAAGGACCACCTTCTTGAGGGAACTCCAGACAATTTCAGCAAGGATCGGGCAGATAACATCTACGCAACCTACCAATAGTGGCATAGGGCCCGTATCCAAACTACAGCTGGTTGGTCACAGAGTCTGGACAATCCTCACAATGTCCATGAATTCCAACCGGCTAAAGTCAGACCAGGTAGATCAGGTGCTCGCCACCTCCCACCGATTTCCAGAATCCCTCATTGAGAGAGTTGGGCCAATACCCGACCTGATGCTGGCAACCTTATCTGCAAAGAATCGAGCAAGCTCATCACACTTCATTTGTGAAAAATCTCTTCCAGACTGAAGACAGACTGGATTGCTCAGTCTGTCCACAGTCCAGAAGAGCTGAGCCAGTCGATTCCGTGCAGCAGCAATCTCCCCAGACAGGAACTCTGCCTTCTTATGGGTGATTGCTGATTGATAGCCCTTATAATGTTCCATCAATCTAAGCCTGTCAGCATCCAGGCCGGATTTCCACCAAGCTCTCTCTCTAGTCTCGACCCACTCTTCTCAGCTCCTTCAAGGACCCATCAAATCAAGGGGTCCTTGGGCGCAGAGTGAGTGGGCAAACACAAACAGGAGCAATTGAGTTCAGGGCATCACCCACCGCCTTATTATAGGCCCATACGAGACCCCTTGGACTCATGCATTTACTCGATAAACCCGATAGGTCCAGCACCACTGATAGGCCCTCTGGGGTAACTCCTCTTAAAGGGTGGTACTGGACCATCTCCGAAGGGGCAGGCCTATTAGGAGATGCCCTGAAACTGAACCTTATGGTGTGATGGTCTAACCAACCGACTGGTTCCACCCCCAAGACCGTGATCTCCATCCCCAGGAGGAACACGAGATCCAAAGAGTGACCCCCTATATGGGTAACAGAGGTAAATACCTGTGTAAGGCCCAGCAGAGCCATAAGCTGGAAGAGGTTATTTCCAAATTGCGAGAGTTCATCGTCGACCCAGGCATTGAAGTCGCCCAGAATTAACCATCTGGGCGACTTCAAAGCCACAGACACTGAAGTCCACGAACTCCTTCAGGAGTTCTCCACCATCACCGGGTGGACAGTAGATGAGGAGTATCCTGAACCCTACACCTGCTCTCAGGATACACTCAAAGGATTGAGTGCACCCCACTGGCACATCCACAAGGCCCAGTTCCGTTTTAAACACAATGGCTATACCCCCGCCCTATGATCCAATCTCGGGCGGTGTATCACCGAGAACCCGGCTGGAATAGCAGATGCCAAAATAGGGCCTGTGTTCTCATCCAGCCAGGTCTTGGTGATGCATTCCAGATCGGATGTTTCAACAAGATCAGCTATAATAGCCATGTTGTTCCTAATCGATCTGGCATTGCACAACACCACCCGGATTGGATGGGTCATCGAGAAAGATCCTGGGACCTGCCCACTATTTGTGGAGCCCTTGGGTATTGGAACCAGGCAGGAGACACCACTTTCCTGACCCCATTTCGCCCCAGGGCGTCTCCTAGTCCCTACAACCTCTATCTATCCACCCCTCTCCATTCTCCCACCATGCCTAGATCACACCCGTTTCAATCAACTTTTGACTGTCCCCAAGGCTTGACATCTCTTATACACCTCAGCTGGTAATGGGAGACAGTCAAAAGGGCGTAATTCCCTGAGCATGGTGGAAGAATAATGCCTGACTGTCTTAAAACCCTCCCAACACATTTTAAAAATAACTAACAAAATAAACCCCAAGAATACAGTCAAATTATTTCAATCTACAATACCACCCCACACATATGCAGAACACCTTCAATGGGTGCCTCTCACACAGCTCCACCAAAGTTCCAAACAACCACCACAGTCAATACAATCAGCACCCAATTCAAACATACCACCCAAATAAATCCCACAAGACAAACAATATAACCTCAAAAAAAAAAAGACCAAAACATAAATAAAACAAAAACATTTAAAACAACAGTCCAAAGATGAAGTCCTGTAGAGCTTCCAGTTCATAATCAGTCTGCATTTAGAGATTCTCTCACACCTTCTCAATTACAAAAACCTTAACTTCAGTTTCAATACCAGTAGTCCAGCATTCCTCAATGGTGAATCAAACAGACGGCTTAAAATGTTTTATAAATAGGCCAAGCGAGCTGTCACCTCCCTTAGCCAATAATGCCAAAACTCTTAATCCCAGACTCTGCTCTCACTAAGGGTCTGAGAGATAAGCATACAATAAAACAAAAGAAATTCAAACCAGTAGAGTTCAGGCGGCATCCTCAGAAATGCTGCGGGTTTACTCAGCTGTTGATGTCGGATAAGGTCTCATATCCATGGAACGCTATCGGCATAGGGGGCCAGCAGCGTGAAGGGGAAAGCAACCACCTCTGGAAGAGTCACTGCACTCAGTCAGATCCGTAGCAACAGCCCCCGGCCAGGCATCCGCTCACTAGCAGATCCCCTCGGGAGGCCTAGGAGGCACCGGTAACGTGCGTCTGCCCTCCAGCGGTCCCAGGACCAGCGTCACCCACTCCAGACCCAGCCAACAACAGTGACCACCTCCGCTAGTGTTACCCCAAAATTCACAATTACCTCAGCTGGTCCCCTACCCAGATTATAGTTCAGATAGTCGACAGCAATTAGTTCCAAAGATAATCCCAGCAATGATGAAAATCCAGGGCAATATCGAGCTGCAGAGACTCCTCTCCTAACTATCCAGCTGTCCGAACTCCAAAAGTCTCTTCTCTCCCGGTCTAATCTGATCCCCAACACCAGCAGACCTTCAGAGCCCTGTCAGGCCCCTTTCAAGGACTTCTTTCACACAACAAATCACCAGGGCCCCCGTCAACCCTACACAGCCTGAACCAGAGGATGTTGACAGTGGGTAACATTTTCATGGATAAAAATTCCATTCCAATAAATAGAAGTATTGAGTTGTTGAGAGTGAATCAGGCCATTTGTAATGGACAGAGACAGTTCCGGTAACAGTCCGTGTCATGGTAACAGTCCGTTTCACGGTAGACAGCAAGTACAGCGAGGTACAACAAATGCTCACTTAGTCCCGTTTGTAACGGACAGAAGCAGTTCCAGTAACAGTCCGTTTCATGGCAACAGTCCATTTCACGGCAGTCAGTGAGTACAGAGAGGTACAACAGACACTCGCTTAATCCCGTAATCACTAAATAACTAAATGCTACACTCGAGTCTCTGCTAACTACACTACAAACATCTATAAAAATAAAGTAAACTAAATGGAGCTCAAACAGAAAGGTATTGTTACTAGTGACTAGCCCAATGCTACTAGTGCTACTAATGGCTAGCCCAACACAGCCACCATCTTCAAGTCTGGACCTAGAAGTTCACTGCACCCCCCACCCTCCAATTGCGTTCCCTGTTGTTTGTGGCACCCCCCGCCTGCCCTCCCCACTAGGCACACATGCCTGTTTTCAGGGGCCACCTGGGAACTTTCGGCTGGTTAAGTGACTTACTCAGAGTCAGACAGTATGCAAGTGGAGGGTGTGGGAAGCAAACCCAGGTCTGCTGGTATACCAAGCTCATTCACAGCCTATTACTCTAACCAGGAGGGTATATACAGTCCCTGCTGTCTAATGGCACCCCTCACCCTCCAATTACTGCATCCATTCTTTCCCTGGTCTGTAGTGGCACCCCCTGCCCTCCAATTGCTGTTTGAATTGTTTTCCCTGCTGTCTAGTGGCACCCCACCCTCCGACTGCCATCCGCTTCTTTCAGTTCTTTTCCCTGGTGTCTTGGCAGTCCCCCAATCATTTTTAATTCTCCGTGTCTAGTGCCCCCCCATCCTCGTATTTTCATGTCCTGTAATAAATAAAAACTATCCCTCTATGTAAAAAGGGTCCTTGCCATTCCAATCCCTCCCACGCCAAGCCTCCTACTCAAGACCCACCCACCCCCACACCCTCACCCACCTGAACAGGTACCAGGGTGAAAATCTACTCTCTGATCATAGACACGTCTTGCTGCTGGGACCACCGACAGCTACATGAGAAACTAAGGTAAGTGCAGTTCAATGGATTTCAATAGGGTTTTCAACTTTGGTGTATAACTATGCCATTTTTCCATATGTTTACACCAAATGTTTAACATGGCCTTTGTGACAACCCACCTCGTGAACAATGTCAGTGGAATTACACAAATCCGCCAAGAAAGGCGATTTTGTGGTTGCTTGGCGAAATCTCCTTTCTGGTGGGATTTGAAAATTTTCACTGTCCTTGTTTATCAGGTGGGGATGTAAGAAGGGTATGTTCAAAATTTGGGGTCAAAATATGTTACAATGGCAAAGTTATTCGCATCCGTCGAAATTAACCTATACTTGCTCATAACTTTCCTAATTTTCAATATTTCCACCCCAAATTTTAAACATAGCTATTTCTTTACATCAACTCATGAATGTGACAGCTGTCATTTTTCTAATCTTTGCCAAAAGGTGTTTTTGTGCCTCTGGCGCAGAATGACATCACAGTGGCGCGGAATGACATTTCAGCCAGTATTTGAAATCTTGCACGGCTGGCTTCAAAAGGTTGTATACTTAATAACAAGGCTAAGCTAAGAATTTTGTTGCTGTTGTGCTATGAGGCCCTGCACTTCCACAGCAACATACATATACACATATCTATGGAGGAGATAATGCAACATTGCCCTGGCACAAGGCTCCTTGTACCATGCTGCACTCCTTTTTGTGCTGCAGGGATGGTGCAAGACGCCCCTTAGTGCAAGCAGCCTGTGGTTGTTGGAGGCTGCATTTAAGAATTGCTCTCGATGCAATTCCTGATGCAAGCCACTCCTTGCATCATTCTATCTGATACGCGCTCCTTGCGCCATGCTGGATACTTTGAGAATTGGGCCCCATATGTTTCAGGCTGTACCTCTAATTCATATAAGTAAATTAAGATCAAAAATAAACCTATTATATTGCAAAGGAGCTTAAAGTTAAAGCAGCAACACAACAAAGCAGGGCAAAAAAAAAAGTACACATCTTTTTTCGTAATAAAAGATTCCAGGCATCTTCCAGTTTTATTTGGTAGCAAAATTGTCTTGATTCATCAAAATCTGAGTATTTTAAAAATGGTTTTATTTAGTTTTTTCTCAAGAAAAAAATGGCTGCCTGATTTGGCTTAGAAATGCCATTGTAGACCTGGTAAGGGTAAGATCAACAAAATAAACAAAAGCTCATGGTACACAGCATAGAAGGTACCTAGAAATGTAGATTTCACATGTATACTAACATTTTTCATTAACTGAAGCGGAAAACTAGCTTTTTGAAGAAACTTTTTTTGTTGCATTGTTGCTTTAAGTAAGTAAAATCTGTTTGGCACTAAAAAGTAACAACTTCAAATGTAAATGGTAATAAACAGTAATGTCTTCCATATAAATGTTTTGTTTAAACTACAAGCTCACCACTGGAGGGCAGTCAAACATTTAAATAGTACATTAGTAGACAGGCCAGATTTTACAATGGCTTGCATTATGAGAGCCCCCTTTGCCATGACACAAGCTTTTGAATTTTACATTAAGGCACTCTAGTTGCAGTTATTTGGTGCGAGTGACTGTATGGAATAAATCTACCATCTGTGCCCATTTTGTTGCCATCAGGAATATATTTTGTGCAAGCAACTGTACATGGGGAAGTGTACAGCAAACTGGCCAATTTATAGTCACCCTCAATTGAACAGCAGTAGGCACCCTTATAAAATAAGGCCCACTACACTTTTTTAATGTAAAATAAATAATCACTTTTTCTCCAGACTGTCCATGTATTCTTTCTTCTTCCTTCTGCTTTCTTGGGCCGAAATCTGACAACAGAAAAGTAGTTTATAATACAGTTTTAGTAATAACATTCCAGTGCAGTAATATAAGACAGTTGTTTCAGCCTCCACAAGGTGGAGTCATTGACTCATCTAACACACCAGAGATTCCTTTTCTACAACCTGCAGTCTATAATCTGCAAAATATTATTCCACAATTTACGTACTTTGCAGACATTTATTACGCAATTTACCTAGAAGTGCTTTTTGAAGTTCTATGGAATTCAAAAAGAAATGAAGAAAAGCCTTGTGGAAGCAGAACTTGCTATTCTGCACAAAATCCGCCAGCATAATTCTGCATTTCGCACAAATCTACTATTCAGGAAAATCTGAAGTAGTTCACTATCTTGCAGGTAAACTGTTCACATTTGTTTTAGTTTCAACTGCTTCAGGAAAGTGTTTGGATCTCATTTTCTTTGCTGTTAGTCTCACCTTATTCTTGATTTTCCTTCGGATTTTCTTCAGTGCTTTTTCCTCTGCTTTTGTCAAGGGCAGCTTATTGGGGATGGGGTACCCCTCAGCAATCAGTGTTCGTTTCTCTTCTTCTGTAAGAATCAGAGGACCTGTACCTTGAAGCTTCTAACAATGATAAGGAAAACGTGATGTCATTCACAATATCACAGGGGCAATGTTGCATATAATGGATCTAGGTTTCTAAAATCTTATTTGAGGAATAAGAAACAAGAAAAAAATTACTCAAAATAGTAATCTTGTTTCTTCTAAGGGAATCTTACGTATTCTGACTTATGCAGTATGGCCTCACCACAGGACTGCCCCGGAGCCAAAATGGTTAATAGAACCTATGCAAATGATGGCATGCTAGGCTCAAGCTCAGTTTTCAAACCACTGTCCCAGTTCTAAACCATCAGATTCTTAGGAAGCATGCACTAAGCAGTATCAAACTAATGTAACACTAATAGCAACCCTCCCTAATTAAGAACTAAACTATAAATTAAAGGAATTTCTCCATTTTTAGAAAAATATCTTCCAAAGTGGCATCACTAAGACTCAAGTCACAGATGCCCAAAAAACAAGAACATTATATACTCCCAGGTTTGCAACATCTCTACCATCACAGCTGGAGTGCAGTGACCATAGGTTTTTAGTAGGGGAGGAAAGGAGGGAGCTCACAATACAGTAAGATTCCCTTAGAAGAAACAAGATTACTATGGTGAGTAAATTTTTTCTTCAAACCTCAGGAAATCTTATTGTATTCTAACTTATGCAGATTATCCAAGCAGTGCTTTTGGAGGTGGGCCTATAACCTATTTAGGAAATAGGGTCTGCAAGACTGCTGTGCCAAACCTGGTATCTCATCTGGCCTGGACGTCCAAGCAATAATGCTTGGTGAATGTGTGGACTGTCTTCCAAGTGGCTGTTTTACAAATGTCCACTAGGGGAATGTCTCTAGCAGCTGCTAAAGAAGCTGCTGTACCCCTGGTTGAATGGGCCCTGAGGCCTGCAGGTGGCTGCTTACCCACCTTGCTATAGCAAAACTGAATGCAGGCTATAATCTATCGTGCAATGGATCTTTTTGTGGCAGGCTTTCCTTTCCCCACATCCCCAAAGGTGAGGAAATGAGTTTGATCCTGCCTGTGACTTTTTGTGTGGTCAAGGTAGTAGCCGATTGCCCTTTTCACATCCAGGCTGTGTAGCCTGCGCTCACCTGAAGTGGAATGATCTGTGAAAAAAGACTGGCAAAGTAATAGACTGGTTGAGGTGGAACTCTGATATCACCTTTGGCAAGAATTTTCTGTTAGTCCTCAGGGATCAGTGCTGGGACCGGTCCTATTCAACATCTTCATCAGTGACATTGCACAGGATCTAGAAGGCAGAATTTCACTGTTCGCTGATGACACAAAGCTCTGTAACAGAGTAGACACACCAGAGGGTGTAGACAGAATGAGAAGGGACCTGCAGAAACTTGAAGAATGGTCAAGGGTTTGGCAGTTGAAATTCAATGCAAAGAAGTGCAAGATAATGCATATGGGGCACAAAACCCAGGCACAATATATCAGTTGGGGGTGAGGATATAGCATGCACCAAGCAGGAAGGGATCTTGGGGTTGTCATCTCTGATGACCTCAAGGTAGGGAAACAGTGTGACAAGGCATCACGTAAAGCAAATAGGATGCTGGGATGTATAGGCAGGCATCACCAGCAGGAAAAGGAGGTCATAATTCCGCTATACAAGACACTAGTGAGGCCCCACCTGGAGTACAGTGTACAGTTCTGGAGACCATACCTACGTAAGGACATAGACAGGGTAGAGAAGGTTCAGAGGAGGGCAACAAAGATTGTGCATGGGTTGCATCACAAGTCCTATGAAGACAGGTTGAAGGAACTGAACATGTACTCCCTGGAGGAGAGGAGGGAGAGAGGGGATATGATAGAGACATACAAGTATCTTACAGGGAGGAACAGGGTGCAGGAAAACACTATTTTTAAGCGAAAAAGATGTTTCAGGACTAGAGGGCAGGGGATGAAGTTGGAGGGAGGACGATTCAGAGGAAACATGAGAAAGAATTTCTTCACAGAACGGGTGGTGGACAAGTGGAACACCCTGCCAGAGGAAGTGGTGGGAGCTGAAACAATCACGGGATTTAAGAATGCATGGGATAGACATAAAGGAATTCTAGAGGTCAGGGGTAAGGGAAATAGACTTCTAGGAAAACAAACTGAACTTACAAGCTCAAATGGGCAGACTAGGTGGGCCATAGGCCCTTATCTGCCGACACTGTCTATGTATCTATGTATGTACTTTGTCTCTATGGACAGCACTGTAACCGGGTTCTGTGGACAGTGTCTGGAGTTCACTGATCCTTCTAGCAGAAGTAATGGCTACCAAGAATACTGTTTTCCAAGTCACATATTTGAGGTCTGTCGAAGACATGGGCTCAAAGGGGGTGCTGCATAAGCTGGGCAATGTAAATGTTCAGATCCCACATTGGAGTAGGCTCCCTGTGTGGTGTGTGCAAATGCAGTAACCCCTTACAGAACTTCTTAAATACTGGATTCAAAGCCAAGGAAAATGTCTTCCCTGCAGATAAGTAAGCTGAAACAGTTGCCAGATGCACTCTCAGGGTGGAGATACTTAAACCAGTAGAGTGTAAATGTGCACTCCTGCCCTGACACCAAATTGAAAACCTCTTCCATTTAGAAGCATAGGTTTTCTTAGTAGAAGGCTTCCTAGATACTCTCAGGATATCCATATCCCCTTCTGAGAGGTGCAGTTCTGCATATTCTAGGTCCTCAAGAGCCATGCTTTGAGTCTGAGAGATTACAGATTGGGATACATGATCCTGCTCTGTGAGGATGACAGCAGGTTGTGCCTCCTGGGTAGACTGACTGGCTTGGTCACTGACAATGATAGGATCATGGAGTACCAAGGTTGCCTGGCCCAGTCTGGAGCAATGAGAATCATTGATGCTGGCTGAACTCTAAGTTAGTTCAATACTTTCAGTATCAGAGGAAACGGAGGGAATGCATACAGGAACCTTCCCGTCCAGTCCAGCAGAAGTGCATACAGAGGGATTGTGCTCTTGATGGGGGCTCTGCAACAACAATGTTGGGGCTGGTGATTGTTTGGAGCTGCAAACAGGTCCACTTCTGGATGGTCTTCAGGACCTGTTTGTTCAGTGAACACTCGTGGTGGTTCTGATTTATTCTGCTACATTGTCTTCCTGGGAGGTGGACAGCGGAAAAGGAGACATTTGGGGAGTATGCCATGGCCCAAATTCTCATTGCCTCTTTACAGAGAGGAGTTGACCTCGTGTCCCCTTATTTATTTATGTAGTACATGGTGGTTATATTGTCTGTTCTGACCTGAACCACCTTTCCCTTTATTTGGTTGACAAACGACTGAAGACCCAGAAGAACTGCTCTGAGTTCTAACAGGTTGATATGCAGGAGAGATTCTTGCTTTTTCCATGTGCCATGTGCTGTGTGATCCCCCAGATGTGTTCCCCACCCTAAGAGGGATGCATCTGTCCTAAGTAACAGAGAGGGGACCTGCTGCAGAAAAGGTACTCCTTGCCTGAGATTGCCCCTTTCCTGCCACCACTGTAGGGCTTGGATAAAAGTGACTGTGACTGGAACTAGCTTTGACAGAGAGTCCCTTCTTTGGAGCCAGTGATCTCTCAAATGAAATTGAATGTCTCTCATCTGGAACCTGGACCCTGACACAGTTGCTGTGGAAGCTATCATATGGCCTAGCAATTGCAGGAAGTGCCTTGCTGGCCTGGAGACATGATGTGTGAAGGAACTGGCTTCTTGGATAAGGCTGTCCACCCTGTCCTGAGGGAGGAAGGCCATCCCTTTTCTTGTATCCAGTTCTGCCCCTATGAATCTGAGCAGCTGAACTGGTACCAGAACAGACTTTTTGTAGTTCACTAAGAACCCCAGGGAGTGCAGTGTGTTTTGTGTTATTGACAGAGCCTCCCTTACTTGCTGGTGTGACTGGCCTACTATCAGCCAGCAATCCAGGTAGGGGAACACTGAAACCCCTTGTTGCCTTAGGTGTGCCACTACCACAGCCAAACATTTTGTGAACACCTTTGGAGCAGATGTCAATCCAAAGGCCATTGCCCTGAACTGGTAATGGCCTGATGGCAACCTGAACCTGAGGTACTTTCTATGTGACCCTCTGATTGAGATATGAAAATAGGCATCCTTCAGATCCAGGGATGTTAGCCAGTCTCCCTGTCTTAGGGTTGGTAATATAGTAGCCAGAGTAACCATCTTGAATTTTGGTTTTAACAGATGTTTAAGTACTGTATCTAAGATCCAGAATGGGTCGCCACTCCCCTGTTTTCTTTATTGTGAGGAAGTACCTTGAATACAGACCCTTTCCTTTCTGGTTTGAAGGAACTGGTTCTACTGCCTTCTGCAGAAGGCTTGAAACTTCCTCTTCCAGTAGAGCTGTTTCTGAGGGGAAGAGGGTTTGACGGCTCTTGACCTCAGCTTTGGCATTGCCTTGAAGCTGGAGACAAGCCCCTGGCCCACTACCTCCAGAACCCACTTGTCTGTGGTGATATTTTCCCACTCTTGGAGGTAGTAGGCCAGCCTGCCCACTACTGGAATTGGGGAGGCGACCCGAACAGACACCTCAGGATGTCTGTTTGGCTTGTGCTGCTGGCTGGACACTAGGGCTAGTGTGGCCACTGCTCCTTCTACCCCTGCCTCTGAACTATCCCCTTTGCTGGTACTGGGAAAAGCTTGAGGCCGTAAAAAAGGCCTATAAGCCGGTCTGCCTCTGCCACCCCTTGCATGATGCTTCTGGGGGTTAGAAGCTTTTTCCTTTGCTGATGCACTCATATGCAGCATTGTATTCATCCATTTTCTTCATGTATGCCTGTTTGCTCCTCAAACAGAGACACAGAGTCACAGGGAAAATCCATGGATTTAGTCTGGGTATCTTGTGTCAGATTGGTGGTTCTAAGTCAGGCAAACCTCCTAAGTGACACAGAAGTTGCCATTTGCCTAAACACAATGTCATTGGAGTGCACTGCCATCCTGAACTGCGTTTTAGCAGTTTCAGTATCCCTTTTTGCAGCTTCCTCCATGTTAGCAGCCATGGCAGGGGGAGCTGCCTTAGCAATCAGGAGCACTGTGGACCACATATACTTTTGGTACCTGGCTATGTAAGACATATAGGAAGCTTGCCTAATAGCCAGTGAAGATCCCAGATATACTTTTTTTGCTATAGAATCCACCATCCTAGAATCCTTGTCTGGAGGGTGGGAGGCCAGAGGGATGCCAGCTTTGTCACAAGCTGCAGCCTGCACTACACCTTCATGACTGGGGTGCCCAAAAAGGAATTCAGCCCCAGTCTTGGCCCCCCAATACTTCTTGTCCATGTTCTTGTCTGTAGGGGGAACAGAACTGGGTGTCTGCAACATCCTCATAGTCTGCTTTTCAAGGACTTATGGAGTGGCAACAGTAACCTCTTTGATGGTGGCACATCCATTATTTCTTTGTAGTCCTCTTCCTCCTCATCTTCTATGGATTCTTGAGATGGGAGGTCAAGGGATTGAGCAACCTGTTTCATGAATGAAAAATAGGACGTAAAATCCTCTGTTCCCTTGTCAGGGGAATCTGGTCTGTGAGGATCAGGGGAAATATCTGGGTCAATGGGATCCCCAAAGTCCTCATCATCTTCATCATCATCATCCTCTTCATACTCTTCATCCTCAAAATGCTCCCCACCTTGGTCTATTAAACCAGGAGCTAGATTTGAACCAGGAGTTTGTGGTAGCAGTTGCTTGCCAATCAGAACCAAGGACTGCAGAGATTGAATTATTCTAATTGTGTTAGCGATTTCTTCAGCAGAAGGAACCGTGGTCTGTCTTAGTTGCGGTTCCTGGTGCTTTTCTTTTTCCTTTCTTTTAACCGCAATGGCCGGTTCAGCAGCCTTTTCAGCTGTACTTTTTTGATGAAGAGTTATCACCTCTTTCAGAGGGCAGCTCTCCAGTTCAGGATGAAGAGGAACCAGTTGCTCCACGGCTGGGTTAGCAGCCTTCTCGGCCATCCTTTTCTTCAATCTTTTCAAACGTCTTTCAATAGTGGACTGAGGAGTGTTACTGCAGATCTCACACTCTGGGTGGGATATTCAGACTGTGCCAGGCTGTGGCGCAAGCCTGGGTGCAGCGCAACTGGGATGTGCCAGGGTGCTGACAGGGTAACACTCAACAGTGCTGCGCCATGGCTCAGCACCGTTGAATATCGCGCTGTGGCCACCCGCAATGTGCATGGCGCAGTGGCACTGCACCAGCGCAAGTGGCCAGAGAGTGGCGGGGGATGTGCTGGCGCAGAATTGTCGTTGCACTAGAGCACATCACCCGCTGATATCAAAGTGCACATCAAATGGGGCCATAATGCATGCAAGGCACAAATGGGGTCATTTGCATGCAAGTGCACCCATCCCCGGCGACTTGCGCCTGGTGCCCTGCCAGGCTGCAGCCGTCGGGGACCGACGTCCCCTGCACAAACGACAAAGTGCCCCACTGCCCGTTCTAGGGCATATGTACTAGATATAAAACGTCCTATATCCCTGGTGGTCCAGTGGACTGCTCGCAGCCCGATCGCGGGCAGATGTTATAAAATATTAAAACCAATCCATCTCTGGTGGTCTCGGTACCCTCTCTCACCGCCACTGGCCCCCGCCACCCCGCCCCAGTCAGGGCAGGCAGCAGCTCCCCACCTGCATGCTGCCATGCTGCCAGCCGCCTGCCGACTGACTCCATACGGTAGGGCTGTACACCCATTGGTCCACAGCATGGGCCAATGGGCGTGCAACCTACCGTCATACACAGTCACAATTGTAGATATGGATCCATTCACATTTCTGAACTGTAATGCCTTCAAACTGCATGTCCATTGGCCCATGCTGTGGACCAATGGGCGACAGCCCTACTGTACGGAGTCAGTCAGCGGGCGACAGGGTGGCATGCAGGTGGGGAGCTGCCACCGCCGCTGACCGGAGGGGGCAGGGTGGTGGGGCTCAGTGGGCGGATGGGGGGGTACTGCTGGACCACCAGGATGGATTGGTTTTAATATTTTATAACTGACGCTCACGATCAGGTTGCAAGCGTCCACCGACCACCAGGATATAGGAGGCAATTTAATTATACTTCTGCCCGCGATCGGGCTGTGAGCGGTCCACTGGACCACCAGGGTTATTGGACCATTAATACATTACTAATGCCTATGATCGCGCATGGGGGGGGCGCTACCACGAAGGTGCCACCGGAGCTTGGGTGGCCACCCACAGCTGGCAGCTGCCATGTTGTGCCCTGAAATATGGCAGCTCACCTGTGGGTGGCCAGCTGTTGCTCCTTTTATTTTTCGCTCAACTGTGTGTGGCGCAGGTACGGGTTGCGCCTGCATCTGCTCAGCACATCCCAGTCTGAATATTGGGATGTGCGGTGTATGCATGGGCACGCCCCCCTACTTGCGCCATGCGCAACCTTTCTGAATATCCCACCCTGTCTGCAAGTGGTCAGACCCCAGACAGAATAAACAAATTAAGTGTGGATCAGCTTTTGCAAAAAGTTCCCCGTACTCAGTACAGTGCTGGAAACCTGTGGGTCCTGTTCTCTTTTTAGTTTTCTGTGACATAACCCAGATCACCACACTAAAGATTTTTTTTTTGTCTGTTACACGAACCAGGCAACAAAACCAGGAGTTACCCCAGTTGAATTTCAAATAGAACCAAAATGACTATACTGAGTCAGAACAAATATACTTAACTTTAACAGTAATAAAACTACAAAGGGAGACTGTCGGTTTCCCCTCTGTTAACGAACCGGGGAGAAAATGACTACTTATACCTTATTAACCAAAATCTAAACAATTACTACCTGAAAACCAAGGACAGTGAAAAGAATGCCAAATAAAATAAATTTACTGGAAAGATAGCTGAGAAAAATAAGTTTCTTTAAGCAATGAAGGAGAGCTCTCCGGGGACGTCTTACTGAGGCAGGCGGAGTAAAGAATCTGACAGTTTAGAACTGTTTACCTGGGACAGTGCTTTGAAAACTGAGCTGAAGCCTAGCATGCTACCATTTGCATAGGTTCTATTAACCATTTCAGCTCCAGGGCAGTCCTAAGGTGAGACCATACTGCATAAGTCAGAATACAGTAAAATTTCCTGGGGTTTGAACTTAAGCAATATTCCAGTATGCTGCAATCCCAAGCCGTAGGTGATGAACCTTAATATCTAATAGAGGCATTATTTAAAGCAAAGATTGCCGGCCTGGTGGCACTGAGGGCTAAGGCGCTGGACGCCTTACCACGTGCCACGCCGACGACCCATGTTCAGGAATGAGCACGGACCATCGGAGATTGGCGGGGGGAAGGCGCGGAGCTGGCTGTCCTCTCCGGGGAGGGTAGGTGGTATCCCTCGACTCTTGACTGCCCCATGGTGGAGGCCAGGGGGGCAGTGCAGGCCAGAAGGAGCGTCAGGCGCTAGGCCATCGGGTGGGTGGATGGGGCCGGCACCGGGGATGTAGTACGCATGCATGCCTCCACGCACATGTGTCTGTAATCTTGGGGCCCTGCGGTAAAAATGGGACCTCAAAAAACAGAAAATCATGGCACCGGCAGCAGGATGACGCCCAACCCTTCGCAGGCTCCGCTCCCGGGCTGGGCTTACGTAAGCCCCAGTAATTCCGGGATGTCAGGACTGGGAGCGGCCAGGCTGATGGAGCTGCTGATGGGGACAAACAATCACTAAAAAAAAAAAAAAAAAAGCAAATATTAATACTGGCTGAATTATTGGGATTATACAGTAGCTCATAAAGTACTTTCAACATGTTTTTATGCAAAATACTTAACCAGGAAACATATCCTTGCTTCCAGAGCACTTTCAAGAGGTTAGAAGAACATTTTTTAAAGTTCTATTTCAGAAGGCTTTGTTATGATAAAAATGGAGCTTTCTGACTGGCTGATCATCAAACATAGGTTTATACTGTTTATTATAAATCTATACATTTGAACAACAGGGTTCCCCACTCTCTGAAAATATAGGGCGGTGGCAGTGGTGATCAGGTCAAAAGGTGTGTTATTTTTCTGGACCTCTTATATACACTGTACATGTGCATAAGTAGATTTTAAGTAACATATAGTGTGCTGGTATTAAATGGGTAGTAGTGCAATAAAATATGTCAATAAAAGACAATTTTGGAGGATTTTATAAAAAAACAAAAACAATAATGGATAAAAATATAGGGTGGTGGCAAAAAATATAGGGTGGTGGTAAAAAATATAGAGCGGTGGTAAAAAAAATATAGGGTGGTGGCCCACCGCACTAAAACAATGAATGGGGAACACTGAACAATGCTTTCTTCTCTGAGTGATCCCACATCCATGAAAAATGTCTAGCTTAAGGAAAGCACCTTTGCAGCCTAATAGCATAACTCAGAAGGAAGGAATACGATGTTATCACCCGAGTACAAAGCCAATGTCTCACTGTTCATTGGGAGTCACACACCCAACGAGTCCTACAGCCTCAATACAAACCCACTAACTTGCTTGACAGAAACAAAATAAAATTCTAGAACCATTAAGAAATCAGTTTTTCCTGGAGTTTTTTATTGACTGTGCTAGCAAATCTCCGTATCTTTGTAACCCATGAATAGTTTGTGGTTAATACATTACTTTTGGTTCTTGCATCATTAGTACATCAATCTCCCCCACACTTCCCCAACCCCCACCCCAGTTCTTTGTGAATTAGTATTTTGTCTTTCTGGATACAATTAGGATTAATAATCACAATCAATATTTTTGCATGTATTTTATGGGTACAAAATTTAGGCATATCAAAATAAGAGTGTCTTCCAGGAAAGCTACAAAAGTAACCTTGGTTGAACACAAGGGTCAGAAGAAAAACATTAGGATTGCAGTTTTTGTTTAAAACAATGAGGCTGTCTTCTCTGAGTCTGAAAACATTACATGCTGGATAAATGGGCACTCTTAAGTTAGGCCAACATGCTCTCTGTGCCTGGTTGTGCTGTACAGAAAGCTAGAAATGTCATTAGCTAAATAGGCATCCATTTCCAGATCATATTTTTTCCTAGAATAAACTGGGAAAGTACTGCAGTGTCTTTAAAACATCTGTTAATGATAATGGAAGCAGTTGGCAACTCACCCACAAGTTTTCCACACTCACTTTGATCAATAGTGTCCCATCTTGCTCAGATGGTGTGCAACACATTCATTCTGATTGTTTCCCTCCTTAGGAGCAAATTCAACTTTACTGCTGAGGGGAGCAACAGCTTGCTTGCGTACAACCAAAGTCCACAATCTTATCACATCAGTTCTTCAAACTCCAGAATGTTATCAGTAACTTGCACTGGCAGGGTGCATCTCCATAACAGTGTATTGTGCCAGTATGCATCATTCACTTTAGAAGAAAACACTGCCTTCTACTTACATGGGGAGCAGTGAGGAGAGGAGAGTTCGACAGTGCAGATGGCGAGCGTGATGTCATCTTGAGAGAAGACTGTGACTGAGCAGGACTTGATGGAGGCAGGGATCTGATGGGACTCTGGCCACCCTCTGAATCACTGCTGAGGCTACTTGGAGGGGTAGGAGGAAGCTGCAAAGTGTCAGCTACAAATAGATAATCAAATTATTCAGTCTATAACAACTCTGTGATGACATATTTTATTAAAACATTTAATTAAAATTTCAATCTACAAAAAAATCTTAAATGGTAAATTATCTAAAGACAGGACACTGACTAATGGAATACCCCTAAGGTTCCAATCTGGGGCCACTACTGTTTACATCTGTGACATATGCAAGGTTATTCAGGGCATGATAAGTCAATTCACAGATGATTGAAAGCTCTGTGGTGAGGCTGACAGTGAAGGAGTTGACATCATGAGACAGGATATGTACTGTAGAAGTGGTCCAGTTGTTGCAGTTAAATTTAAATGCCAAAAAGTGCAAGATGATTCATATGGGGTGAAGAGGTCTGGAACAGTTTAGTATACTGATGGGCTGCCTGCAGAGAGCAGAAAGGTGGAGAGAGGCATTGGGGGTGATGACAACAAATAACTGAAAACCATCTTCTCAGTTTTCTTACATTGAGGGCTAACAAGATTGCTGCATTGCATAAGGAAAGAGATTACTTGAAGAAGGAGGGAGGTGAAACTGCACCTGTATAGATCAGTAGGGCAGGCCACACCTGGTGTACAGTGTACAGTTCTGGGGCCCACATCTAAATGCAACCCTCCTTCAGGCAGTCTGGCGACTGACCTACACTGCTGCTCATGGCCCCGCGTACTCCTCTGTCTAAGGGTATATGTGATATGCATGCCAGGATCTCCTTGCACTCAACACTTCAGGTTTAAGATATCCTCCTAGAGGAGGTAATGGACATGGACACCGAAACGTGGGTGCAAACAACACACAGTCAACAAAAAGAGTTTAAATACTTGTTTCTCTTTACTGGCTCAAAGGTAGCATGTCATCTGGTGCAAATCAATAAGCTGGTACAGGGACCCGAATCATGTAGCTTCTATACAGCTAATTATGGTATTTTCAGACTTCTTTCCATTTGCAGATCCACTATGGCAGATGGTGTCCCAACTACTGCATCCCAGTGTACACCCTGACCCTTTTTCTTGGATCTTTCTGCCCTTGCAATAAATGGGCATCTCCCTGCCCAAGAAATCCACGTTCCCACTTTCGCTACAACTGACCTTAAATCCCATTAAATTGTTCTAAAGCATGCATTACCACAACCCTTTTCCCTGTGAACAATCTCCTAACAGTGGGTTTCACTGCATGTTCCTTTCTTGAACATCTGTATGCCTTCGTGAACATTTTTTGTCTCAGAGCTACTTGCCACTCTGGCATGGAACCCTAAAGTTCAGGATGAATGAACATGCGTGTATGGGTCCACATGAATAGAAAGCCTTCACAATCCTGTGGCGCCCTTGTTTAACTCTCGGTGCTCCCGCACTTGGCCAGGCCCACAACCAAGATCCATGCACTGGTACAACTTGCACTCCCCTCCTCCCTGGGAACCATCCTGGCATGGCCAGCCATAGGTGCTCAGTCTGCCTTAAAGAAAGAACCACCTCCACACATTCTCAGAGGAATACTTCTACCTTGCTCCAGTATCCCATGGCAAGGACCTTTACCCACCATCACTTTTGTGAAAGGATAGCCTCAAAAGCAGCTTCTTGGGTCGCACCATCCCTCTGATACCCACTGATTCTTCTGCGAGTAAACCCGCCTCAAGCCCAAGGGCCATCAAGGAGTATCCCTTGAGGGGATACCCTCCAGAGTTCCTGCACATGCCACTAAACTTCCCTGCTAAGATCAAAACTTCATATATGTCGTATACTGAGTACTGGTAGGGCAGGCAGATCAGGTAACATCCCAGCTGCCTGAGGTCTCCCTTGGCCTCTGCCAGGATCCCTGCTGTTCTGTGAAATGCTCACCACAGCGAGATGTCCCAGATTTCATACCACCCTTAGGTGATGAGGGCCGTGCAGCTCATGACTCTAGGTGGCAGCTAACTATGGGGCACATGCTGCCTCTAGCCTGAGTCCTGCAGCCAGCCACATGGAGGAGCACAGTATGTGCCTACCCCTGCAGGCACAGCCATGGTCCCTGGCACTCAGCTGGCAATGACTGATGCTCCCCAATCAATATCTCACTGGTGCCTAGTGGCAACTGTCCGACACAGGCATCTGGGACATGGTATTCCCTTCTACTTACTCCTTCTATCTTCCTTCAATGACTCCGGCAGTGCTACAAGGACACCTTTCTTTTATACTACCTAGGCTCTACCCACAATCCCAGTCCCCTAAGAGGGTGATGCCAAGACATCCTTCCCTCTGGTGGGCACAACTAGAAATAACCACCTCCCTCTACTGTACGGGAAGGGGTCATTACATAAGGAAGGATAAGGCTAGATTAGAGACAGTGTAGAGAAGGGCAACAAAGATAGTCCATGGGAAACAAGGCAAAACATATGAGGAAAGACTGAAATGTTTTAAAATGTACTCACTGGAATATAGGAGGGAGATGGGGGCTGTAATCGAGAATTTCATGTTCATGAAAGAGTTCAAAAGAGTGGACACAGCAAGTTTATTTAATCTGAGAAACAGAACGTCCACTAGGGGCCATGTGCTTACACAGGAAGGGAAAACGTTCAAGAAAGACATTAGAAAAGTACAGTTACATAAGAACTTACCGTAACAGCAAATCTGCAAGGGGATCTCTTGCAGCAGGCCACACCTATGGAACTACCACTGTCAGGCACTAGGACCACCCGGAAATGTTTCTAGCTAGCAGTCTATCTGGGGGTCACCCACTCCAATGTCACCCCTCTGACATCGGCTAACCCTACTAGGGTGGGCAGCCCCCCGCTCCCTCCTCAGTTCTCCTGCCAGAGACCACAGCAAAGTGAATCCTGCTGAGCAACTGAGGAGGTGCCAAAGGTTCCCACCAACATGGAAGGAGAAAAGAAATCTGCAGACAACAAAAAGCTCCACCAGAGCGAGGGGGAAGGACGGAGGGACGACATGGCCTACTACAAAAGATCCCCTCGCAGATCTACTGTTACGGTAAGTTCTTATGTAACTGTACTATCTGACCTCAGGGGTATCTCTTGCAGCAGGTCACACCTATGAAATGACTCCCAAGCAGTTCTAGCATCAGGAAATGCTGTCTGGGCAGCAGGAAATCAACAGCCTAAGAAAGTACAGTAGGCCACGTAGAACAGCTAGGCCAAAACTGGCCCTATGCCTAGAGTCAACGTCCACTTCAGACTTTAGTGTCTGGTAAAGGTGTGGACACAACTCCAAGTAGCCGCTGTACAAATTTCTGCAACTGACATGTTCCTGAAACAGGCAGCTGAAGCAGCCATACCCCTGGTGGAATGGGCCTTAACATCTTCAGGAAGTTCCTTGCTGGACTTCCTGTAACAGAACGTAATGCAGTTGGCCAACCATTTGGACAACACTTTTTAGAAACAGGAGCACCCTCTTTTCCAGGGGCAAAAGAAACAAACAGCTATTTGGACTTCCTGCAGTCCTTGGTATGGTGTGTATGGTAATGCAAAATTCTATTCACATCCAACATGTGAAGTAATGCTTCCTCTGGATTGGTATGCTCTGGAAAACAAACAGGAAGGTGGATGGACTGATTCAGGACAAACTCAGACATCACCTTAGGAAGAGACTTCGGTTAGTGCGCAAAGACACGCTGGGCCTGATTCTAGAAAGGGTTACGCATGGCGCAAAGTGACCTGTGTCAACAAGAATGGTGCAAGTAGCACTTTGCACCATGAGTTGCGAAAATCGGGATTCTGCAAAGCAGCCTGCGACATGTCGCAGGCTGCTTGCACCAAAGTGGACTTATACCATCATTTATGCAATAAACCTCCTGCGACATGGCACAAGGGGGTTTATGGCAGCAGTTGCGCCCTATTCTGGAAGGGCGGCTGCCAGATCAGCAAATTTGCAATTCTAAAAGAACCCCGGAGGACACCCATCAAAGTACATTTATACCAGCTATTAGCTGGTATAAGTGTACATTGCATCCAACGGGGATTGTTCCAATGTGCCGCCAGCCCATACCCCAGTTCATGTAGACCCCCCCCAATGCTCCAGATCCCCAATGTTAGATGCCTAGTAGGGTTATGGGGGCCCCAGCCAGCCCCACACAACCAAGACAGTGAGAAATAGCCCCTAGCCTCAATCCCCATAGTATTGATACACCCCCACCCAGCCACGAGCCCCTTAGTAATGATATAATCCTCCCAGCCCCAACCCCACACCCTGCAAGAGTAGTATTTCAGCCTTTAAAAAGAAAAAGTAAACGGATCCAGAAGTCCTGTATCCCTAGTAGTCTAGTGGCCCCCACCCAACAGTGCCAGACCACCCCCTCCATACCCAGCCGGCGACTAGTTCAGCCCACCTCTCGCCACCATGGCCAGCCACTGACTGACCTCCACTAGGAGCACGTACTGTAATTACTACACACTCAGTGAATGACAACTGTTAAAAATGTCTTTCCTGGGAGGGGTACCGAAGAAATCAGAGCTTGCCTTCCCCACACAGCATGCGACAAGACGCCAAGGAAGGTGGGCAGAGCATAACCCCACCCCCCCGGGTCTACATCAGAGTGCAGTGCCAGGTCAGAACTCATGTCCTAAGGACAGACTGAAAGCCATGGCTTGCAACAGGGTTCAGTTGGGACAAGTTCACGTTCAGGCTGTAAAACAAGCTATCATACCATTGTCAGAATGATGAGGTCCAGATCAGACTCATCATGCTCCACATAGCCCCAAGAAACAGGAAATGCCTCAGCAAGGCCAACCTGGGAAAGGGATAGACTGGAGGGCACCTCGGTCCGGGGACAAGCCCACCCCTGAAGACCCCAGTGCCATACACGGCACCAAGAAGTCAACGGTGCTGCAGGCAGCATCAAGAAGTCAATGGCACGGCACGCGGCACCACAGTCAACAGCGCCACACACGGTCCCAAAGTCGACGGCACCAATGGCACCGAACACGGCACCAAAGTCAACAGTACCGCACACGACACCAAAAGTAGTCGGCACCGTGCACAGCACTGAAGTCGACAACACCGCACAAGGCACCGAAAGTAGTCGGCGCCATGCATTTTTCACTTGCGATGAAACAGATATGTTACTGAATGCGTTTTTTAACAGACCGGATTGTTCTGCCTATATACAAAGATGGGCAATTATATCAGATAGTGTACACAACAAAGGTAGTACGGCATGCAATAAACTGGCGAACTTTGAATTTAGTACCATTTGTGGGGCTAGTAAAAAAGGTTCCTTGGGTGGCATATTGGCAAACATTGCAGTTCCCACATTTATGTGCTTCCAGTACTGGTGGAAAATGGCGGTTGGGCAAACTTGCTGATGTGGGAACAAAATGGCTACGTACTAGCTGATCCTTTATACTTCTGCTCTCCTACATCCGCTTTGCTATCGACTCTTCCCCTTCCCGCCCCACCACTGTGAACTCTATCGCTCTCTAACCTTCCTTCCACTATCTCACAGACACATCTCTCACTGTGCCAAACTAACCTCCAAATTCTGGTTCGGGGGGCTCCCCTCCTATCTCTCATCCTCTTTCTCCACTCCACCTCCCCCAACCACTCTCTCAGATCAAATGAGGCCCGCACCTTGATGGTCCTTCGCCGCTCCATCCTCATCGGTCACACTGGTTTAGCCGATCGTTTCCCTAAAATCTGGAATTACCTCCCCCCAAAATATGACACTCCTCCTCCAACTACTCCCTTACCTCTGCCGTACACAATTACCTTTCCCTAAGCTGCTCCTGCTTTAACCCACCTTAATACCTATCCCCAGTTTCTGCCTTCCTACCATGACCCCCGGCAGGGTTCTCAACATCCTGAAGGGGAAAATCAGGAAATGGCTACCCCTTCTCTTCATATTCAGTTCTTGCCTTTCCCCCTCTCTTCTCCACCTGCCCTTCTGGGTCACCAGTGTGCACAACCTAACCCCATCCTTTTTACTCCAACAGTACTTGCGTACTACCTCGAGCCTGCTCCTGGTATACTCATGCACTATAAATGGTTCTATCGCATTATTACTGTTGTGTACGTTTATATTTTCTTTTGTATGATTTTGGACATGTATTGTAATTTATCCAATGTTCCACTACTGTTTATGGTACAATACCCTGTGTTCCAACTGTTGCACAATGTTACAATGTTACAATGTTGTATTGTTTGTACTATCACATACTGTTATAACTGATCATCCTTCACAACCCTAACCCTTCCCCCCAGGTCACACCGTGAGACGAGCAACTTGTTCAGTGTGCCCGCCTAGTGAAATATTTCAATAAATAAATAAATAAAACACGGGGAAAATCTCCTATCACATTTCTGAGGTCCAGATCGGCAGACAGAACATGCCAGAACATTTTGAGTATCCCAACTATTTTAGGGCCGACTGCATTAAATTCAGTAATGAAGTTTATTCCCCCAGGTAGTGTTTCTGTCCTAGGTTTAGGTTTTAAAAGATCAGGGAGGGGCCTGATATTCAAAAATGTGCAAAGCAGAGCGCAAACATTTGCGCTCCACTTTGCGATAGCCCAGCTGCCCAAAGATGCAATATTTAGTGGAATAGCGCACCAGCACTATTCGACTGAATACAGGGCCATGTCAGCCCAGTGCTGAGCCACTTAGCATTCGGCAGATATGGCTCCCAAAATAGGGCGCCACAATGGCTTGCGGCCTTGCTACATTTCCAAAATTCAAAGGACCCATGCAAATGAGCTCACTGGGCATGCAAGGCACTAAGGGGACATTTGCATGCCCATTATGGGTTCATTTGCATGGTAGCCCAGAAATTTAGGGTGGCGCAACCCCCCACTTGCTAGGTCCCAGAGAGCTATCCCTGGTGCTAGTGATCCCTCCCCCACCGATCGCCATCCTGATGATAAATATAATCTTTCCTTGGTGCTAGTGGTCTACCCTGCCAATCACTGTCCTGATGTAAAATATAATCTTTCCCTCGTGAAGTGATCTCCCCTCTCGACCGATTGCCATCGATGGACAATATGAAAAATCTTTCCTAATTATGGTAGGCCTGCCAATCGCCATCCCGATGTCAAATATAAATGTTCCCTGGTGTCCAGTGGTCCTGCCCCCACCCGAACTGCATGACACACAAACGCCATTTCCCTGGTGTGCAGTGTACCCATCCCCATCCCAATCCCCTGTATATTATAGATAAACCATTTCCTGGTGTCTAGTGGACCCCCCCAACCCGGCAGGTAGTGCTCCACCACTCCACTCCCCTCCCCCACATCCTGACCCCAAGCTGGCGACCAGCACAGCCATCTGCCCTCCAACATGGCTAGCTTTGACTAAGCTGTCAATGAGCACATACTGGACGTGCTCATTGACAGCTCAGTTGGTGGCCAGCCATCGTGGAGGGCTGTGCTGGTTGCTGGCTCAGAGGCGGGGTGGGGGTTGGTAGGGGGGTCAGCTAGACACCAGGGAATGGTTTATCTATAATATATAGGGATCAGGATGGGGGTGGGGATACACTGACACTAGGGAAGATGGTGTCATGGTGTTCGAGGGATAGGAACCACTGGACACCAAGGAATAATACTCAAACATCAGGTATTGGTGTATGTGGGGGAGGACTGCTAGACAGCAGGAAATACTACAGAAACATCTGGCATTGGTGTGGGTGGGAGGAGGAACCACTGGACACCAGAGAATAAATATAAGAACATCTGGCATGGGTGCCAGTGGGAGGAGGGACCACTAGACACCGGGAAATGTTTATATTTTTACATCGGGCTGGTGATCAGCATGGGGGGAACCCTAGCACCAGGGAAAGATTAAGTTGTACACTGGGACAGAGATCAGCAGGGGGGACCAGCAGCACCAGGGAAAGATGATATTGTACATCGGGATGGCAACTGGTGGAGGGGGACCACTGGCACCAGGGAAAGATTATAATGTATATCGGGATGGCGCTCTGCAGGTGGGGCCACTAGCACCAGGGAAAGATTATAATGTACATGGGGACAGTGATCAGTGGCAGAAAGGGACCACTGGACACTGGGAACTACTGTGTTAAGGATCAGGGAGCCGATGCACTTCCTCCACCAACCGCTTGGGTTGCACCGGAGTACGCCACGTTGTAGGTCGGCGACATCTGCACCACACAAGGGGACCACGTAAAATGGCCTTGCGTGGTACAAATACTCTGAATATTGGACTGCACCAACATTCAGGTCCCTGCCCCTTCATTAACATTGTGCCCTGCTCTCAATATTACCTGGGCGCAAACCCTGTTTGCCTACATTAACCGGGCTTTTCAATATTGCACAACCACACAAAACCCAGTTTGTGCGAGCAAACTCGGATTTGCACCCAGGCAAACTTTTGAATATCTGGCCCCAGAACAGTTCCTCAAATGGGCAAAGTCAATGGCCTCATGGAGTAGTTTAGGATTATATCCCTATTGAGGAAACATATATGCAGGTCCTCTGCATATTGGTCATATGTATCCATTTCGAGCAATTTCTCCAGATTCTTAGACAGATCAACAGATGGTAGCAATGAATAAATACTATCTGGAGGAAACCCTGCTCCAGTTGTGCAACAGTGACAGTTACCATCCCCTAGATAGTGATCCTACAACTATCTTTAAATGTAGAATTGATGATATCCTTAATCACCTTCTCCACAATGGAGTCATTACAGAACAGGAGTACTGCTTCCTGTCCCAAGACTCACCAGTAGTCCCAACATTTTGCACACTTGCTAAACTGCACAAGGGCAGTCGACAACCACCAGGATGTCCCACTGTTTCCAGCACTGGTTATCTCACAAAAAAACTATCCTTGTTTGCGGACTGTTTTCGGCAAACAATGGTAGTAAGACTTCTTTCATATCTTAGAGATGCCATGGCGGTCCTTGAAGCCCTTGAGCAAGTTACCTTTGATGCTGGTTATTTGCGGCTCACTATTGATGTGGTGTCACTGTACACCAGCATCAGACATCATTTCACACTTAACACAGTCAGGTTCTTCATGGATCTCTATCATAAACACAAAATGTTATAGATCCTGAGTTCATTACTGAGACCTTAGACCTGATCCTACACAGCAATTATTTTGTTTTCATCTCCGAATTTTATTTACAGATTTGTGGTACTGTTATGAGGTTGTCGATGGTGCCCTCCTACGCTGAATTCTTTCTAGGTTGGTGGGAGGAGGTCACCATCTAGGACTCCAGAAGCAACCTTTACTGTGACAGCATCAGATACTGGAGCTGCTTCATTGATGACATTCTGCGTATCTGCAAGGAGTTGGTCTCTGAGGCTCAGGAATTTGTTAAATCATTGAATTATAGTGTATGGTAGAATGTTGTTCTCACTAGAAATCCAGCCTTTCAAAAACGCTGTTCAGCCACAGTCAGCAAAATGAATGGAACGCTGTACTCACTGTACATGCAGAATAGTGTTCCATTCATTTAGATTTGAAAACTCGAGCCGCGGGTCAAAATCATAAACAGAAAACTGCCGCATGTCAACATTATTCACAACTGCCTGAAAAACTAACGCAGCAGTTTTCTGAAACAGGCACTGTTCATTTCAATGCAGGATCGACCAGATATTCTAGTTTACTTACAGTTTTCTCTGCCTCAGGACAGTTATTTTTCTCGCTAAGCGAGATGTCTGGCCACTATGTTTTCTTTTTTCTAAATCCTGCCCCCAGCAGAGCGGCAACCAGTGGGCATGTGCGCTGCTACGTTAGGGACGCCCAGTCCCTAGCAGCCACCCAACTCCATCTCCTAGCGAGGGGAGACACCAATTTCTTTATCTATGATTTAAATACAGTCTGGAAGCCTAAAAATGTTTTAAAAACAATTTGAGGGGCACCATACACTATAAAAAATACAGGATGGATAACCCCATGCAGAACCGTGTGTTCTGCCACCTCCGGTCAGATTCCCAAGACCTCTCGAGCTTAGCTCTCGAGGTCACAAGAAATCAGACCCCTCTGTGGCAGAACACACTGGTTCTGCATGGTTAGCCATCCTGTATTCTCTATGTAATGAATGGAACCTGTCATTTTATCAGAACTATGGACATGGCAAGAGTTACATTCCGTGACTCACAGTTAAATGTAGATCCTGAAGACAGGATTCAAACTGCGAACTATCATAAGGATATTGCAGGAAATACACTTTTAAGGTCTGATAGTTGTATCCACCCCACCTTTTGAAAGGCATACCAAAGGGACAATTTCTACGTATCCAAAGAAAGTGCTCTGAAATGGGTACATACAACCAACACACAGAGGACCTGCACGCATGCTTCCTCAATAGGGGATATGATCCTAAACTACTCCATGAGGCCCATAACTTTGCCTGTTTGAGGAACCATTCTGACCTTTTAAAACCTAAACCTAGGACAGGAACACCAACAGGGAGCAAACGCTTCATTACTGAATTTAATGCAGTCAGCCCTTGAATAGCAGGGGTACTCAAAAGGTTTTGGCAAAGTCTGTCTGCAGATCTGGACCTCAAAAATGTGATAGGAAATTTTGCCCACGTAGTACACAGGAATGGAAAATGTATAAAGGACTAGCTAATATGTAGTAATTTTGTTTCCACATCAGAAATTTTGTCCAAACGCCCTTTTCCACCACCAATGGGAGCACATAAATGTGGGAACTGCAATGTTTGCCAATATGCTACCCAAGGAGCCCATTTTACTAACCTCTCAAATGGTACTAAATTCAAAGTCCACCAATTTATTACATGACATACGACCTTTGTTGTGTAAGCTATCTGATGTAATTGCCCATCTTTGTATATAGGCAGAACAATTCAGTCTGTTAAAGACTGCATTCAGGAACACATCCATTCCATCCCAAGTGGCAAATGTGATACCCCTGTGGGTACTTATTGGCATCAGGTCTGTGGATCAGTTCTGTCCGCTTTTCATCTCATGCTGATTGGACATATCAGTCCCCATCCACAAGGAGGCAATATAGACTTAGAAAACATTTGCAAAGAGAAAGCAGAACCATTTACACCCTTGGTGCCGTAACCACTATTGGTCTGAACAAGAATGGGACATTATTCCTTCCCTTTAAAATCCTCCACGTGATATATTGCAGGATTGGGTAGCATTGTATATTATTATAACTGTGGTTTATTATTTTGTATTAACATTATATGCTTCTGTCTTTCAGATTCCGTGGTTTTGCTACTGGAATTTTGAAGCACTGAACCTACCAAAATCTGCCTTCCTTATATCAGCATCACTGATCAGTTAATAGCTTAGTACAGCACAGAAACTTTTATTAATTACTGCTGGAAACATAAGAACATTTAACATGAAGCTGATACTTTAAAGTTATTTCTCTCTAACTTTTGTTAGAACTTCAAAAATAATTTAATTTAATAACAAAAATATTCTTGATTACTATATACATTAAGAAGGCAGTATTTGATTCAGTTTTAAAATTACTGAATTTTTAATATATTTTTAATGTGAAATACATTGTTTGTAACTTGATCATCTAAACGTTGATGGTATCTTGACGGTACTCATTTTTTAAATGTATTTTGCACTGGTACTTTTATTTGGTGTATTTAAAGGAAACATCCACGTCCCATCTGGCCCCACCTCCGGGTGCAGTGGGGTCCGATTAGCAGTTGTATAAGTAAAATAAAACGTTGCCCTTACAATAAGTTGTACTGCGGTAGATTGAAATAGCTCTGGTTTGGAATCTACGTGTGTCCATGCTACACTGAGACCAGGCACAGACTGACAGGCACCCTGGCAATCTGTATCTGGTATCAGGGTTTCACGGGGGCTCCATACTGGAGCGGTTTGAAAAAACAGTGCCATACTAAGTATATGGAGGTGCACCGGCTGCTCCGCGCCTGACATGTCATCACGGGACAGCCACGGCTGCTTATGGGCACACCGAGGGATTTGATCTAAATGCCATGGAAGGGCGAGGATCAACCAGGATACTTTTAAATAAAACAACAAGTAAGGGTAATATTTTATTTTACTTATACAACTGCTGGACCGAGCCCCACTGGATACAGAGAGGTGGGGCCAGACGGGACATGGACATTTCCTTTTAACTAGACTCCTCAATGGTGCCCCCTACTGTCTGATGAAGCATACACATGGGTTCTAAGCACTGGGGCTATAGTGCTAGTCCAATTCTTATTTCTGCACAGTAAGGCACCCCGCATTCATAACCTTGCCATGTTTTAGTATTCCTTTTTGTGCACTACATCTTTTGTTGTTAGAGCTAATAACAGAGTCAGCCCAGTAGTGTGTAAGGCTGAGGTGCTGTGCACATCACCTCCTGTCATGGCGGCGACCCAAGTTCGGAAAGGGACATGGGTTGCTAGGGGAGCCAGCTGGCGGAGGAATGAGCTTTCCTAGGACAGTTTTCCTCCTGGGGTGGGGAGGGAGGGAGGAACAGCATCCTGTGGCTCATCTGCTGCTGAAGAAATTTGGGTGGCAGTACAATGGGGTCATGCAGGGAGAGGGACCCCACATGGAGGACATCAGGGGTATTTCTGTGAAGTAGGAGTATGCACATCACATTCATGACACATGTGGTCGGCCCTGTGGAAAAAAAGTGGCCCCCGGAGGGACATGGCTAGCAGCGGAGTTGAAGACAGCTACTTTTCATAGCTCTGAGCTCTACACTACCTGATATCGGATTTTTCACCACTGGGAACCTTCCTAATTGGAATGAAAACATCTAATAGCAAGCCAACATCACTTACTGACCAGATCAATACCAAGTAGAGCAATAAAAGTCCAGCGATTGGTGAAATGGAGCACACAAAAACCAACCTGAGTGGAGACGGTGCGAAGCAGAGAGACACGAGGCAAAGCCCAGATAAGTCGATGAACTGCCAGAGAATGCATTGAGTCAGCCCTCTAATGCTGCATTATTAAAGGCGATACAAGTGATTGATGGCAAAATGAATGACTTCACTTCCCGAATGGTGGTGGTAGAAACAGGATTTACCAAGGTAGGAGATGAAGTTTAAGGTGCCACCTCAAGTGCCGAAAAAGCCCTAGCAACAACAACAGGCCTGGTAAAGGAAAATTTGAACCTCCGACAACGGCTTGAAAATTTAGACAATGGGGTGCAGGCATCCAATCTACGCATTTTGGGCATACCAGAAGAGTCAGAAGGGGATGAGTTGGTTACTTTCCTGGAAAGTTGGCTATGGGACCATTTTGAGCTGTCTTCTCCAGTTGAGGTGCAAAGGGCCTGCCGTGTTAATGCGAGAGGAGCTCGCCTTTGATCCAACACAGCGCAGCCACCAGAAGGGCGATTATAGCACTCCTAGGGTCAATTCGAGAGAGAGACAGCATCTTACAAATGACGAGGAGAAAAGGGCAGACATCATGGCATGAGTCCCGATTCAGGTTTTTTCTGATCTGAGCTATACTACTACCCGCCAATGCCGTAAGGCCTTTGATGGAATTCGGCAGAGACTTCACCAACTGAGGGTACACCATGTACTCCGAATGCCAGCGAACCTAAAGGTTGTGTACAGGACTAAAACGTACTTGTTTTCAGACCCCACAGATGCCGGTAAACTTTTGGCAAAAATCGAATCAGACTGTATGGCGAGGGGATCCAACTCGGAATCAGAGGAAGACCAGAACACTTGAAAGCTGGAGATTGAGGGTCAGTAAGTCATTAGTCCATTAATGGCTGTTGCAGGACTGCGATAAAATATATTTACATAAACTCTCTCAGACTGTATGTGTATTAATATATATATATATATATTAGAGGCAAAAAATTCGGTGTTAGGGTTGAAAACCCCCCTTGAACCCCCTGCCCACCGCCCCAACCGGCATTGGGGTGTGCATTGGGGTCGTCAGCCCTAACTCTCACCCATCACATGTGTAAAGCAGCAGAAGTATAGGAGAATGGGGTGAGGAGTTAGGACCGACATCCAATGTACACCCCAATGCCGTTAAGTAGGGTCCATAGTTTTCAACCCTAACACCGATTTCTTCACTTTGTCGCTGTGGAACAACCCTAACTAATGCATTAAACAGAGTTTTTTCTCTAATTTCCTTCTTTTTGAGAATGATAACGAGAAATAGTGAATGTAATGTAGCGGGGACCTCGCCACGTGATGTCTTGAGGCATAGGAAAAAATTACTCACCTTAGTAATGTTGTTTCTTCTAATGGAGTCTTGCTATATTATGACAATTGCAGTTTGTCCCACCATTAGACCTGCCCCGGAGGTGAAATAGTTAAATTTCATGCCAGGCATGGAACTTGAAGCGCGAGCTCGGTTAGAGAAGCTCTGTCTGTGTAGTTTCAAACTGAAACTGTCAGATCTTTACGAGCAAAAACTCACTAAGGTTCTGTGTGGAAGCTGTAACCTACACTAGCCAACTGGCTACCTAGATATTAACACATATTCCTGGTCCCAACACAAAGACTCAAGTCAGGGCCAGAAAATAAGATAAGATAAGGTAAAACAAAACACAACACCCCAAACCCCAAGAAAAGGGGTGGAAAAATACAAATGGGCATAACCAAGTGCCACACTGGACAGCCCACCCCATACCCAAGTAGAAGTTCTGAGAGGGGCAGGTTGGGGTCATAATATAGCAAGACTCATTAGAAGAAACAACATTACTAAGGTGAGTAATTTTTCTTCAAACAACATGAAGTCTTGCTATATTATGACAATTGCAGACTACAGCAGTACCTCCATGGAGGAGGGACAGAACCTACTTAGGAATAGGCTCTGACGGCTGTGCCAAACCGAGCATCCTCCTGGCCTGGACATCCAGGAGTAATGCTTGGTGAAAGTGTACTGTTTTCCAAGTAGCTGCTTGACATATCTCTAAGATAGGGATGTCTCTGGCAGCAGCTAGAGACGCAGCTGTACCTCTGGTAGAGTGAGCCCTCAGGCCTGAAGGGGAACCTTCCCCAGTTTTTGATAACAAAATTGATACAAGAGACAATCCACCTGGCAATGGATTCTTAGTGGCAGGTTTCTTTCCCAACCTCACCATAAGTGAGAAAAGTTGGAGGATTCAACCTGTGACCCTCGGTATGCTCTATATAGTAACTTAGGGCCCTCTTAACATCTAAGCTGTGCAACCTCCTCTCACCAGAGGAGGAATGGTCAGTGAAGAACACTGGAAGGAGATAGATTGATTAAGATGGAAATCTGAAACCACCTTAGGCAAAAACTTCCTGTTAGTCCTAAGGACTACCTTATCCCTGTGGAAGGAAATAAAGTCAGTCTCTACTGACAAAGCTTGTAACTCACTTATGCGCCTGGCAGAAGTGATAGCTACTAGGAAAACAGTTTTCCAAGTCAAGTACTTAAGCTCTGCAGAAGACAGAGGTTCAAAGGGGGGTTGCATCAACTGAGCAATGCAAACATTAAGATCCCAGGCAGGGGCCGGGTCCCTGAAAGGTGGATTAGTATGAAGTAATCCTTTAAAAAACTTGGAGAATACAGGGTGAGCGGAAAGAGAGGAGGGCTTTCCTGCTGAAATAAAGGCAGAGACAGCTGCCAAATGTACTTTCAGGGTAGCTGGTCTCAGACCCAAAGAATTAAGATGGACCATATAGTCCAAAACAATGGGCAAATCAGCAGATTCCGGGGAAATATGTTTCAGAACCCCAGATGGAAAACCTATTCCATTTAGAGTTATAAGTAGCCCTAGTGGAAGGCTTCCTAGAAGCCTTCAGGATTTCAAGAACACCTTGAGAAAGGTGTAGGTCAAATCTAACCTCAAGAGCCAGGCCTTGAGGTTGAGGGATTTGAGATTCGATACCAAACTCTCCCTGGGCACAGGTTAACAGGTTGTGATTCCTGGGGAGACACAGGGAAGATGGACTGCTAAGGACAGAAGGAGTGGGTACCAGGGCTGTCTGGCTCAATCTGGAGCAATCAGAATCATCCTGCAAGGCTGGGATCTGATTTTGACTAGCACCTTGAATAGGAGAGGAAGGGGAAAAGGCAAGAAACTTCCCTTCCCAATCTAGGAGAAAGGCATCCAGGGGACTGAGCCCATCACTGGGGCCTGCAACAAAACAGTGGAAGTTGGTGATTGTCTGGGGCTGCAAAAGATCTATCTGAGGGTGCCCCATCTGGCAAAAACTATCCCAGTACTTGGGGATCCAGAGACCATTCGTGATGGCTCTGGGAAATCCTGCTGAGAGCATCTGCCAGGACATTGTCCTTTCCTGGGAGGTGAACTGCTATGAGGGAGTGTTCAGGGAATAAGCCAGAGACCACAACTTCATTGCCTCGGTGCACAAGGCCAAGACCGAGTGCCCCCTTGTTTGTTGATGTACCACATTGTAGTGGTGTTGTCTGTTCTGACTTGTACCACTTTGTTCTGAACAGATGCAGAAAACACCTGAAGTGCTAGAAAAACAGTTCTGAGTTCCAGCAAATTGATGTGGAGCAGAGATTCCTGAGGGGACCACACTCCCTGGGTGGAGAGGTCGCCCATGTGAGCTCCCCAACCCAGAAGGGACACATCTGTAGTAAGGGTCAAGGAGTGAGATAGGGAGATGAAGGGGACCCCTAGTCTCAAATTGCTCTGATCCTGCCACCACTGAAGGGCCTGGATCAGGGTTCGAGTCACTGGGATCAACTTGGAAAGGGGATCTTTCCTTTGGGACCAGAAGGCTCTCAAATGAAACTGAATGTCCCTCATCTGAAACCTTGCTCCTTGCACTACAGCTGTGGAAGCAGCCATGTGTCCTAGTAGCTGTAAGAAGTGCCTTGCTGGTCGGAGAGACCTGCAGAGTGAAGGAGGAGGCCAGGGCCACCAGGTCCTTACCCTCTCTAGGGGAGGAAGGCTCTGGCCTGCTTTGTGTCCAGTTCTGCACCTATAAAGGTGAGTACCTGGACAGGTTCCAGAACTGACTTTGGAAGGTTGAGAAGAAAACCCAGAGAGGAGCAGCTGCTGGGTAACTTGCAGGTGTGATTTGACCTGGTCTGGAGACTGACCTACAATGAGCCAGTCGTCTAGGTAGGAAAGATGGCAATCTTCTGCCTTCTTAAATGAGCAACTGCTACTGCTAGACATTTTGTGAATACCCTTGGGGCAGAGGTGAGGTCAAGGGCATTGCTCTGAACTGGTAATGGCCTGAGGGCAGTTCAATCTGAGGTACTTTCGTGGGAGCTTCTGATGAGAACATGGAAATAGGCATCCTTGAGGTCCAGGGAAGCTAGCCAGTCCCCTGGCCTTAGAGAAGGTAAAATCATTGCCAGGGTCACCATTTTGAATTTTGGTTTCAAAAGGTGCTTGTTCAGATATCTTAGGTCCAAGATGGGCCGCCATTCTCCTGTCTTTTTGGGGTAAGGAAGTACCTGGAGTACAGACCCTTGCCCTGGTGTAGAGGAGAAACACGCTCTGAGAGCCAGGAGGGTTGAGACTTCTGTTTCTAAGGCAAAGGTCTCTAGAGGGTTTGCAGGGGGAAAAGATCTGATTCTCATCTTTGGAAATTTTTGAAGCTGAGAACCAGACCCCGGCTTACTACTTCCAGGACCCACTTGTCTGATGTTAGGGACTCCCAGTTCTGAACAGTAAGCCAACCTACCCCTACAGGTAATGGAGAATCGCCCGGGCATCCCATCAGGGTGCCTGTTTGGCAGGGGCTTTAGGCTGAGGGGTGGGAGCAGGCCTGCTTGCACCCCGTCTGCCTCTCCCTCTGAAGAACCCCCTCTGAGCAAAAGCAGAGGAGGCCTGGGTTTGGTAAAAAGGCCTGCCTCTACCCCTGGGGGTCTGCCTCTGAGGAGTGGCTTGCCGCTCCTTGGCCTGAACACCCTTATAGGTTGTCCTATATTCATCCATTTTCTTCATATAATTCTCTGTCTGCTCCCCAAACAGAGAATTTCCTACCACAGGAAAATCCATAGCCTTAGTCTGGGTATCCTGTGACAAGCTAGTACACCTGAGCCAAGCCAACCTACGAAAAGCCACAGATGTAGCCATGACTCTAGAGGATACATCATTAAAATCCACAGCAGCATGGAACTGCACCTTGGATGCCTCAATACCATCAGCAGCCACCTGTTCCAGCTCCTTAGCAAGCTGGCCAGGGGCCTGTTTGGCCAAAGCCATGACAGTGTCCCATCTAGATTTTTGGTATCTTGCCACATAAGCCATGTAATTTGCTTGCCTGAGTCCCAAGGACGCTGCCATGTATTGTTTTTTAGCCATGGCATCAATCTTCCTGGAATCCTTGTCAGGAGGATGTGAGGCCAAAGGAGTATTAGCCTTATCACAGGCTGCAGCCTGAACTACTCCAACATGACTGCATTGCTGTGACAGGAATTCTGTATCAGGACCTGACAAAGTGTACCTCCTGTCCATCTTTTTGTCCACAGGAGGCACAGAATTAGAGCTTTAAAATTTTTATTGTTTGTTTCCTAAATGACTTATGTAAGGGATAGACAATCTCCTAGACTCTGGGATATCCATCATTTCTACAAAATCAGGTTCCTCTTGCTCATCCACAGCTTCCTCCAATGGGAGCTGGAGGGTTTCAGCAACCTTTATAAAACATAAAGTGAGAAGGGTCTCAGAAAGTGTAGGGGGAGATTCTAAAGGTCTGTCTGGGGAGATGTCTGGTTCAATGGGCACACCCAGACTCTCAAAGTCACATTCATACTGTTCATAATCATCCTCCCCTCCTCTGGTTCATAAAACTCTTCTACATCATATTCTTGAACGGTGGAACCGACAACCGACCTTTACCAGACAGTGGCGGTTCGGACGAACCGAGAAAGTGACTGGACAATTTGTATAGCTCTTGCTATCTCTGCAGTTGGAGAAGGAATTTTAGACTCACACCTGCTGATTTCCTAGTTTTCTTTGCTGGAACTGGCTCCTCAGAGTCAGCTTTACGCTTGCCCGAGGAAGTCTCGCCTGGTCAGAGGGCACTTCTCCGTTCGTTGGCACCGAACCGGCTGGCCATCCGGGTCAGCGGACTTTTTGGCCTCTCGTTCCCTGAGCCTGCCAACTCTCTTATCCAGGGTGGCTGCAGGGAAATTCTTACAAATCTGGCAGTCTGAATTGAGGTGGTCAAACCCCAGACAATATACACATGTGGTGTGTGAGTCAGCCTTGGCAAAGGCTTCCCCACAGACACCACAGTGTTGAAACCCAGTGGGCCCGGTTTTCTTTTGGGTTTCTCAGACATAATGCCAGCCTAACCAAAAACTTGCCCTTTTAACGGCAGTGCCAGGAAGACACCTTTATCGGTTCCCAACCGTGTCACGGGTCGTGGAAAACCGTAATGAAACTGCTTTTTAGAACCGATAAGAACCGGAACCGCACTCTAAAAGCTTTAGATGCTTGATTTTTAAAGTTTTAAAATAACCTGATCGGTTCAAACCGAACCGATAAACATTTACAAGTTCCACACAGAAATAAACCTGTCTATTACTTACAATACCACAGACAGAGCTTGAACCGATCGGTTTGCGGTTAAAATAATAATACTCGCGGTTGAATTTAACCGAGAAAACACTGTTTAAACCGAGAAATGAACCGAGCAGTAGAAGAAATCTCCGGAGCGACTGTTCAGTGAGGCGGAGTAAAGAATCTGACAGTTTCAGTTTGAAACTACACAGACAGAGCTTCTCTAACCGAGCTCACGCTCCAAGTTCCATGCCTAGCATGGAATTTAACTATTTCACCTCCGGGGCAGTTCTAATGGTGGGACAAACTGCAATTGTCATAATATAGCAAGACTTCATGTTGTTTGAATAACAGGAACAGCAACGCAAACAGAAGCGCTAACAGTGGCGCACATGGTAACGCAAGGACGAATGAGAACAGAAAGGGTAACGCACACGGTGGCGTAGATGGGAACGGTCTGCCACGTAATGTGTTGTCACATAGTAACATGCTCCGTGCAAACGGAAATGTCAATGGGCATGGTGACACAAAGTGAAACAGAAAGAGAAACAGTACTGTAGACACAAATGGCAAAAAATAACAGAAACGCAAGCGCAAATGAAAACGCAAAGGATAACGCACATGGTGGCGTAGACGTCAACGGTAAGTGAAACGGGCACGGAACCACAAGCGGAAAGGGCAACGTAACAGTAATGTAAGCACAGGCTGGTTTTCCCCAAAACCTGCATAGAGAAAGACAGTGAGTACAAAGAATGTATGCATAATAATGGGTATCGGAGCAGAAAATGAGGACTTGGAATACTAAATAGGTTATATCTCAGGAACCGTATGACGTAGAAAAAAAATTTTAAAGTCATATGATTTATGACTGTCCTGGCTAGTGTTGTACTTACCTTTAGGGGGCTAAGTGTTTTTCCGATGAAAAGTCCGTATCTCGCACAGTTTCCGAGATACGGGCCCTGAAAGGCGCGCCGAACGCCGTAATGTTATCCTATGGGAAAAAAAGAGAAGTTCAGAGCACCATAACTTTGCCTCCTGTAATATTTTTCACCAAACTACTGAAAGGCCATCTGTGGGTTGTTGGCTGTCTTCCTCCAAATTTCAGGAAAAAGACCAAACCGTTATTTTGCAGCAGGGTGCCAAAGGATTCCTAATATGTCGGGCCGGATGTTATCCTATGGGAAAAACTGTCAACTTTGGAGTGCCGTAACTTTGCCGCCATGTAATATTTTTTCAACAAAACATTGAAAGGCACATCTGTGAGATGTCGGCTGAGTTCCCTCCAAATTTCAGCCCAAAACTCCCAACCGTTCTTTTGCAGCACAGTGCCAAAGAATTGCTGTCATTTTCCCACAGACTAGAAAACTACTGTCGCAATTTGCGAAAGCTTTCGCAAAAATTTGCAACACTTTCATGAGCACGAAAGTATTTTATGAAAGTACTTTTCCAGAAATTTGAAAACATATTTCTGGGGTGTTTTACCCCATAATAAAGACATGGCTAGCATCCTCAGGGTCCGACTAGGTGAATACAAAATAATTAGGTTGCTAGAGGGTCCCAAATTTAAATGCCAAGCATTTTTCTGATCACTAACTGAAAATAAAATGGCGGATTTTGCGAAGTAACAGGGCCATTTAGAAAGTAAAATGCATTTGCACTGTCGAACTTTTTGTTAACTTTTCCCATTGACTTATAATGGGAAATTGTTTTTGAATAACTTTTGAACCGTTTAATATTTTTTCACCAAATTCGAAAGGCACATCGGGAACCCCGCCACATCCCTTGAAGATTTCGGCTAAGAAACTATGCGACCTGCACGCTAATTACAGAATTCCAGAAAAGCGTAACACGCTGACAGATAGATCACACTTAATAACTCCGCAACCGTATCCGACTGGTACAAAACTTGGCAGATCCCAAGGCCTATTGTTCTTGATCGGTATTCCAAATTTCAGTCAAATTCATCAAACGGTTGCAAAGTTATTAAGGTGCAAAATTTTGGGTTTAATATAGAAATGGCTTTCAATTCCTAACTATGGTAGCACTACCATGCTACCATATATATATATATATATATATATATATATATATATATATGGGACTTTCTTCTAAAATTGGAATGACTGAAGGCATGTACCCTATATTAAGGGTTAAAAAGATTAGTCCTGTTGTACAGAAGGAGAGCGACATGTAAGACGAGTTCTTGTTATCCATTTTCTGTTGAAACATGGACACGTTAAATTACTCAGTCCAGTTACGCAGTGCGTACTTATTTTAATATGCAAAGCTGGTAATCGAGTGCAAATTTGTTAGAATATTCTGATTTGGAAGGGATGAAGGGGGAAAATTCTAACGATGTTTATGGTTTAACTAGTCAAGAACTTTAAATAAATAAATATTATAGATTGAGTTAAATTCCAGTTATAGGTTAAAGTGTGGAGAAAAGGAGAGCTGAGAGGAGGTTGTGCTACTAAGTGTTATCGTATTATGCTTAGGGAGTCAGCAGTACACCTTTTGAAAAGGTTGTTATTATTACAGGGTCTAATTGTACTATGGCTGTTAATGCTTTTCCCTACTCATGGCAGCAGTAGCCTTAAGAATACTTATATTAAGTTTATAAAACAGTTTAAGGGTAAGCCCTCATCTGATGTATCAACTAAGGAGTGTGGAAAATATTGTTTATATCCAAATGCTGTATTGTATGGCTTTATTGTGCACTGTCCTACAGGTCGTACTTGTACTTTATTGCAAAACCAATAAATATAAGTTACCAAAAAAAGTGCCCCCCAGCCATGGATGATGCTCAACTCCCCAAGGGCTCTGCACCAGTGACCAGGCACCTCCACGAGGGCCCTCTGGCAGAGGGGACACAGGTGTGAGGAAAGCCCCAGAAAAGCTGTGTGGCAAGGTGGGGGGTCACATGGGGGCAGCTGGGCAACACAAAAGTGGTCAAATAAATAACTGAAAAAAACACTAATAATAAACAATGTGTACAAGCAAGATGGGAAAATAGTACAAGTGTGACAGACAGGGGTCAATGACAGAGAGCCTTCCAGTGAAGGTGCACCTTTTCTTTTTAAATTAAGCAGTGAGGAGAACTGTTTCATATGGCACTGAAACTTAGTATCACAGCAGGGGGTGCAACCCTCCTGCTCTGGAGGAGTAAAGTGTCCTGTGGGATGTCTGATTCCCCCCTGATAGCCCTACTGGCAGCCCCAGGCATGGGACATGAGCCCATGTCACCTTTATTGCACCACTGGGCTCACTCAGAAAGACATTTTTGCTGTGTGTCCGAAGGGAGGGAGTCAATTGGTTCAGAATGTCGCTAAAATATATACTGTATAACGAAGTACTGAGTTTACAGACTACACAGACAATTAGAAAAAGTGGATTGTAAAACAATAAATAGTTTTGGATCATATGAAGAGTTTAAAGACAGTGCTGGGAGAACCTGGTGACAATTGTGGTTAACTATCTGCCTGTATAATTTATATCTTTGCCAAACTCGACCTCTGAATACTGGTGGAGAGCAATGGGCTGTAGCCAGATTACAATGCCTTCTCTACATTTCCTTCTTGGGCACTTTTTTGCCCTCAAATAGATGAATAAACTGAGTGCTGCCTCAAACATAGAGCTGCTAAATTTGGCCCACAAAAAGTATCAAACAGATCAAACTTTGTTAAAGCTCTCTGGATGGGACTGAACTTTGCAGGCAAAATAGTAAATGTAGTTCAACCTAGATCGAGCAAAGTGAACCATCTGAACCAGTTCAAAGTTTGGCAAAATTATTTATTTTTTTTTGAGATGACAAAATGGCTCACCTGCCCCCGAAAACAGCTAAAAGAATAAAAAAAAAAAACACAGAGCCAGAGCACACACGCCCTCCCCACACACACACACACTCCAGCAACATCCTAGCCCCATCCTAGCACCTTTGAAATGGTTGGGGGCTTCAGATATCCTGCATCCAGTTGTCTGCCTCCATGCCAGTGGGCCTGGCCTGCACATAGGACAGAGCTGCCAAATACATGACTACATTTATTTTTAGCATAACTGTCAAACTGGTAAGAACTAACATCATAACTTTTGCCTAGAATTTTGCTCAAACTATCATTTGCATTAGGATAAGTGAGCATTATTTACCAGACCATTTTAAGGGCTTTTCAGGTTGAGTATAACTGGACATTTATTAACCAACATATTTCAAGAAAGGAAGCAAATGAGTGAATTCTTGTGCACTGACTGAATGAAGTATTCATACTACAAATCTCATACACATACCTTCTTTAGGAGACAAATTCAGAAACTGATCCACTTCATGGGGCTCCAGTTTGATATTTGGGAGGAACGTCTGGCTCACTGTTTTAGCCTGCAGAAAAATCAATGAACATTTGGTTTTACTTTTATTACCCGAAACATATTTCATCTGCTAAAATCTCACATTAGATAAGAGTTGGATTGCTCAACGAATCTTCATTAACCAATACAGTAAACAGGCTCATTGGAGCCGAGTTTACATCATATGGATATGACTTAATGTAAGTTCATTCCCAGAAGAGCGGAAGAAGTGTGCCATGAAAGAAAAAAAAAATCACAGCACCTGGAAGCGTCTGTTTTCCTATTTTTTCCTCTATGTGCTGCTGTTTAATTAAACCTTTCAGTGCTGGTCATGTGTCTACCCAATGTTTTCTCTTTGACAAGTTGTCTTTAGACAGATATGGACAGATACACAAGTAATAAGTATTAATAGGACAACTTAGACAGAGGCTCTTACGAGTCAGGCCTGCTGTCCTTGGGACTGGTCAGGACCAGACGCACTTGTAGGAAGTGTAGTAGAGTGGCTTATGTCCCCTACCTCTGCCATTGTTGCCAGGTTAGCATCTGTTCCAAGCTTGTTTCTGTCCCAGCTGGTATTGTGGTTGCCGACAAAATAGTTACCTCTCTCTTTCTGCCTGGAAGGGTGGTTTCCTAGCCTTCAAATCCAGCAAGGGATTTTAAATGAAAGTGGCCATCACTTCTTCGGCCTTAGCTTACATGACACTAAACATGGTAGAACCTTCCAAGTGAAGGTCAGACACTTGTTACTGTAGCTCTTGAGAGAGATTGGAGCACTTCAGCCAGGGTTGACTATGGGTAACTGCCTCCATAGCCATGCCCATGTCCTAGGGAGAGTGTTATAGCATATACTGCTAACAGGGAGCTTTTTAGGAAGTTTTCAACCCATGCTGAATGTTACGAAGCAATAGCCCCCTATACCATTCTGTGGGGTTTCTATACAGGGCTTAATGGAGGATCTTGGGGTATGCTGATATTTGGCCAGATAGCCCTGATAAGTAGGTTGCTAAAGACCAGAAAGGATGGGAGGTAAATTCTCATCACCAGAGAATCCATCCTGCAAAGCTATTATCAAGTGGATTCACAGGGGCAAGGGTACTACACTTTTCACTGCAGGAAGCAGTTAGAACTTATCTTTCTGCTGGGGTTAGAAATTTGTGATCGTCCTTTGGTAAAACATACCTCTTTACTTCTCCAGTCTAATGCTGATTTATGTAGGGATTCCTTGCACACCCATAAACAGGCTGAATTCACCTGGAAAGTGAACCTTATCTGATGAGGTTTTCCCTAAAATATCCAGGAATTAGAACTCTTTTGTGTCCGAGTCCTGGCAAGGGACAGCTTTCCTTGACCATCCTTCCAAAAAAGTCTTGAAGGGATGGAAATTTTCAGAGGAAAATGTGGGAAATTCCCTAATGCCTTCAAGTCCTGAAACATCGGAGTTGTATCAAAAGTTTCCCCTGAATCATAGCAATCCTCAAGACCAGACTCCAGAAACACAGATTTAGGGTTATCCAACATCTGCTTACAGACTAAGGAATCTCAGAAACAGGAAGGATATTTATTTAAAGTTTTTAAACTAGGAAACCTTCAGGTGTAACACTGAGTATGCAAGAGAGCCTGAGGGGCATGAACAGCAGCAGTGGTACACACTGCAAAGTTACACAATACATTAAAGGAACTGTCATCAGCAGGGTTTCTTAATATGGAAGACCATAAAAGCTAAGTTGAGTAGCCATTGTGTTTATCTGTGAGTCTTGCAGTCAGAGTTATTCATATGTAAATCAGTCTTTAATTAAGGGCCGAGTGCAGCCATATGTTTTAGGCACCTGACAGGAAATGATGTCACTAAGGATCTTGGCCCTCCATTGACTGTAGGTCAAATAGGAAATTGTCTATTTTATTATATGTGTTTTAAGGTGTTATTACAACACTTTCTACATTTATATTATTTGTTTTGTATGTGCATTGAAACTAGTGAGTTATCACCTTTACATTTCAAACTGTTAGTAAAAATAATCCATCTTTAGGGTTGCATTAACCTCTAGGCTATACTGCCAGCTGATCATCAAAAACTACACATCTCAAGGCTGGCTCTGTGGTGCCAACAGGTACTGGGGGCCCATATCAGAATTTCTAAGCTCTGTCTGTGTTTATGTCAGTACAGATTTCTGGGGCTGCCACAGCACTAACTCTGTATTTTCCATTCTCTCTTATAGCCTTTTCTCTTACAATTTTGGGTATGAACTCGGGTCTACAAGATGCAAATGTGGCTCATGCCTACTGGCCTGGCATCATGGGGCCAGCCTTGAAATGTGAAGTTTTTGATTATCAGCTGACAGTACAGCCTAGAGGCTAAAGTGAAGAGCTGTGAACAAGCTTCGTTCATCCAGCAGAATGGGTTTTGATTCCATCATGCGCTACTTGTATATTGTGTGACAAGAGCAAGTCACTTAACCTCCCTGTGCTCCAAAAACACATCCAGGAACATCTGTAGCTATGTGTCTTTCCTGGACAAAGACAGTAAAAACAATCTCAGTATGTATTCTGATTCTGGAAATATTATGCTCTTTCTATCCAGATTTGACTTGAAAAGAAAAAATAGGACACCATTACTTGTTTATTAGTTGCAAAAACAGATAGATGGACAACACAGTTAAAACATGCATAATCTGAAATGCATTGTTAAGAGAGTATTTTACTTCTTTTGATGAAGTTAAAAGTATAACAGTTTCTTATTGAAATACTTTGGATGACATGGGATTTTCTACAGTAAAGAAAAAAATCAATCTGGTTGATCCTGCCGCCCATACCCTTCGAGCGTGTCTCACACTCCGCAGCTATGCTGATGGACCACAACTTTCCAGAATGCCATTCCCATTGTAATGTAAAAAAGAAGAAAGAAAAACAAAGGGAGAGACAGTGTGTGTGTGTGGTGGTGTGTGTGTGTGTGTGCGTGAAGTGCGTGTGGTGTGTGTGCATCTCTGACAGAAGTGCTGCACTAACTGAACTGTGCTGAAAGGGAAAAAATGATCACCATTAATTAAATAAAATAATATGTGGGTGGGTGTATAAAACAGAACTTTGCACACATCCTTGGTGTGGGATGCTTTTATAAACCAATCGGACTGTGCCATCAGAGTTAATGTAGCATCCCACACCTTGGGTGTGTATACATCTTTGGTTACACACACATATACACACACAAACATTATTCAATATTTTAATAATACAGTTCAGAGTATGCTTTTAAGCAATGTTGTCCATCCTTGTGTTTTTGCAATTAATAAACAATGGTGTCCTTTTTTTTTTTCTTTTCAAGTCAAATCTGGATAGAAAGAGCATATTTCCAGAATCATAACTCATGCTCAGATTGTTCTTACTGTCTTTGTCCAGGAAAGGCACACAGTTACAGCTTTTTTTTTTCTTCATCATATTTATTTGTTCGACACAAGCCATTACAAATCATTTAAAATAAATAGAACAAGTATTTACTTATATACATACAATAAGTAATCTAAACCTTCCAGGATAAATAACAACACAAACGATCCTCCATATATAATCCTATAGCTTTAAAATCTTTAGGAACTGTGCAAGTTTTGTTAGTATCTGTATATCATTAGGCGTAAACAATTTTATTAATATTTGATCAGTGGGAATCCAGGTCCCTCAAAATAGGTCCTAAACAGGAGGATCTATACTTCTGGTATAATGGACATATCAAAACCACATGTTTAAATCGTCCACCATATTTAAGTGACATCTACATTTGTTATTATTCACTCTCTCTCTTTTCTGGGCATAATGTACATAACATGAATCAAATAATTCCATTCAGAATCTAGTTATCCCTCTTCTTAGATCAGGTTTATCTAGAAGCAATAAATAAGGTTCTATTGTGTGAGATAATTTACGTTTTTTAAACCACATAAAGTTTTTATAGGATTGAATTCTCTCCATGTCTTTACTACTATAAACATTTCTAACTCTTTCTTTGACCTGAAATTTTATGTCCCCGAATGGGAGGGCGTGAATTTCACAAAGCAGATGTTCCAATCCCAGCAGATAGAGACATGTTGCTATACAATCTATACTTGGGAATTTATAACCCAACATTGTATACTTAATCTCTTCTAGACACATTCTAGGAATTCTATACTCCGGGTACAAAAATAACTTGAGTAGAAACAAAATTTTCCTTTCTACCATATAAGCTTCAATTGGAAGCTGACCCAGTTCTGTTCTTACAATTGAGGCTGGCACTGATTGGGATGTTTTAAGGATGTATCTTAAAAATTTATCTAATTGTACTTCCAACTGTTTTTGGGCCACTAGTGCCCATACTTCTGAAGCATAAAGTAGACTTGAGCACATCTTAGCCTCCATTGCCATCAGGAGACCTTTCACTGATCCATTCCCCATCTGGGCCGTGAATCTCTTAAAGGCACTGAAAGCTGTAGTTGCATTGTATTTTACATAATCAAGGTGAAAATTCCAACGAGTGGATTGGGATAATTTTACACCTAAATAGGTATATGTTTTAACTGTCTCTATTTAGCTTGTTTCTCAGTGTGTTTTGGGAGCACATGAAGGTTAAGTGACTTACTCTGGTCACACAATATACAAGTAGAGCATGTTGGAATCAAACCCCATTCTGCTCGATGAATGAAGCTTGTTCACAGCTCCTAGCTTTAACCTCTAGGTTGTACCACCAGCTGTTAATCAAAAATTAAACATTTCAAGGCTGGCCCCATGGTGCTAGGCCAGTAAGTACATAGCCACATTTGCATTTTGTAAACCTGAGTTCACACCCAAAATTATAAGAGAAAGGCTGGGAGAGAGGGAACAGAATAAGACAGACATTAGTGTTGTGGCAGCAACAGAAATCTGCACTGACATGAACACAGCCAGGGTTTAGAAATCCTGATACAGTATGGGACCCCAATACCTGTTGGCACCACAGAGCCAGCCTTGAGATGTGTAGTTTTTAATGATCAGCTGGTAGTCTAGCCTAGAGGTTAAAGCAATCCTAAAGAAGGATTATTTTTACTAACAGTTTGAAATGTAAGGGTAATAACTCACTTGTTTCAATGCACATATAAAACAATTATTATAAATGTAGAAAGTGTTGTAATAACACCTTAAAACACAACTAACGAAACAGATGATTTCCTATTTAACCTACAGTCAATGGAGGGCCAAGATCCTCGGTGACATCATTTCCTGTCAGGAGCCTAAAACATATGGCTGCACCCAGCCCTTAATTATAGACTGATTTACATATGAATAACTCTGGACTGCAAAGACTCACAGATAAACACAATGGTTCACTCAAATTAGCTTTTTATGGTTTTTCAGACATTAAGAAACCCTGTTGATGACAGTTCCCCTTTAAGTATATTTTTATTTATTTCATTTATTTAGTTTTGCTGACCTGGAAAGGAGGACTAGGCAATTTTGCCTATTTGCAGCCTTGTTCCGGGAGATACAGATGGAAACTGACACACAGAACCAGATTAATCTGTTGGTGATATTTCAGTGAATGAAAATCAAAAGCATGGGCCAAAATAAGGATTTGGCAGTCAAAAGACAAGAATTGCTCTTGGGTGTCAGCATTTTCCAAATCAACAGGATTTACTCAGGCCAACCCAGGAGCAGACTTGAAAAGCAAATAGTTTCACTGAAAAGCTCCAGTCCCCATACATGTTTATATTGTATACCTCTCAACTGTCCTACATGAGGGACATCCTGCCATTTTTCACCTCATAAAAAAAAAAAAAAAAATTAAGTCTTTGGTAACCAGATAAGGCCCACTAGGCACAAGGACCTGTTTTCAGGGGCAACCTGGGAGCACTGGGTGGTTAAGTGACTTGCTCAGAGTCACACACTATGCAAGTGGAGGTTGTGAGAATCAAACCAAGGTCTGGTCTGCTAGATGTTCACAGCTCATTACTCTAACCTCTAGGCTAGACTGCCAGCCCGCTAATTGCTGTGTGTCACATCTGTCCCACAAGGGGAAAGGTACTACCCCACACAGAAGGTGCCCCAAACTCTTTAAAACAACGTACAGACCAATATTAAATTCTGCACACAAATCCCTAGCTTACAGTTTTCTGATTCTGTAACAGCTCAGCAGAATCATAAACAGTAAGGCTAAAGGCACAGTTGCTCTTGTACACAGTGCAGAAGTAGCTGCACAAGCGTCAACTTAGAGCTTATTGCTGTATTTGACTGTGGAACATACTGGTAACACAGGGAGTCCTGAAACAAAGTTTAGTTTTTGGCTCAGTGTCTCAGTACAGAGCCTGTTGGTTAGTTTGGACTTGCCCACCAAAACAGTGCTGATGGCATCTGTGACACCTTGCATACAGTAGATAGACTTTTCCACCCCCGCACCACAGCCTCGAGCACCAATGGACAGAGGGGCATCTAAGTTTCTGTGGCCACTGCTGATGACTAGGATCCTTCCTCTGTCCATAGAAGTGACAGCCCCAGGGCCACTTGCTCACATAATCTCTTCTACCTGACACTCTCACAGCTGCTGGAAGTACCATTGACTGGCTGCTTCTTAAAACCAGCAGGCACCAATTACTGAAACAGTAGTGCAAATTAGCACTCACCACCCCTTACTTTGGCCACTGAAAAGACAGAAACAGAGAACATAGAATTTGTCACCAAATAAGGACCACTTGTCCCACAAAGTCTGCCCATCTTCTCCTGCCTATTCAACCACTGCAGACCCTGCTGGTCTCCAGCCTCCTCCCCACCTGCATTGATACCAGAGAAGCCCCACCACTCTTTTCAGCTCCCACCACCCCGCTGAAAGATTATTACAGGCATCCATCGGCCTCTCAGTGAAGAAATACTTCCTCATTTCCCTCCTAAACTTCCTCCCTCCAGCTTAATTGCATGCCCTAGTTCCTGTACATATTATTTTCATAAAAATGCTCCCTTGCTGTACCTTATTCACCCCCCTGAGGTACAGTATTTAAAGGTCTCTATAAGCCCCCCCCATCTTCCAGGGTGTACATGTTTAGATCCCTCAGTCTCTCCTCATAGGACATTTGTTGCAGCCCCTACACCATTTCTGTTGCCCTTCTTTGGATGGCCTCTACCCTGTCTCTATCCTTTCTGAGGTGTGGTGTCCAGAACTGAACACAGTGTAACCCCCTCCCCCCGTGGGGCTTGAATTATTTACCTCTGTTTCTCCCTATCAGCTCTGTTTGCTCTAGGTGCTTTCTCCGCTGTTCTTCCGACCTCCCAGAGTGTGCACTGCAACAGTCTCAGTCCCTGTTTGTGCACAAAAGCCTCTGTCAGGCTGCTGCTTCTCCTTGGCAGTCTCTGGGTGGGGGCTGGAGGAGCAAAATTGTGAGCTGCTGCATCTCAGACTGCTCTCCAGAGCAGTCGGCAGCTGTGCATGCGCAGATCTGCTGTCTTGTTTTCCAGCCACGATTGCAAGCAATCGAGTGGTCCTTTGTTGGTTCCAGTCCCCGTAGGCAGCTGGTCAGGGACCGGACACCTGAACAAGGCCACTGAAAGGCCTCTGTGAGTTTTAAATAAAAAGCGCTAATCGCGCTGTGTGTTTTGAGCTCGGAGCTCATGAATATTAAGGAGAAGTCATACACATTAATGAGCTGCCTGTCTGCTGCCTGGGGACTGTTCATTTCAGCAACAACGACAGGCTTGGGGCAGAACTGAAATATTAAATACAATGGTTGCCTAACGGCACTGAAGTGGCTACATAACTGCGGGCTTTTGTAAATAAAAAGTAAATACACTGGCTGCACCAGAACTTTATTGTTGGGACAGTGATTGGACTGCTTGAGGACTGTATCAAGTTGCAGCCATTTCTGCAGACTTTAACCTATCAGCAGCCAATCTGAAAGCCAGGATTTGGTAGCAGAGACTTTTGGGACTGTGCCAAGGCTTTATGGGGGAAAAAGCAGGGATAATACTTGGTGCCTAAACGAGGTGCTTATCGGGCACTGAGGGAACCTGATGAATATTCATTTTTGTGAGGGACAACTGAATCAGCCAATCAGGAGCTGTCATGAGCTCCCAAAACCACAGAGACTTTTCAGTCTGGAGTCAGTTCAGCGTGAGCCCCTCCACAAGGAGGGGGTTTGATGTTTGCCATAGAGAACGGGCCTGTAGTCAGTTCAGCTGGGGCCCCTTCACAAGGAGGGGCTCTGACCTCTGACTGTTATGTACGTAGGGCTGCACGCCCATTGGCTCTTGCTTTGCACCAATGGGCGGCAGCCATACCGGCTGTTGTCGGCGGGCGGCGGGCGGCAGGCGGTGGATGCCAGTCGCTACTGGGGAGCGGCAGGGGCTGTCGGGTGGGTAGGGTGGGGGGTCAATAGCCACCAGGGCTATGTTCGGGGATGTTTTAAGATACCGCCCGCGATCGGGCACCCGTCCACTGACCACCAGGAATATGAACGGGAGGGGGTTTAAACATACCGCCTCGCGATCGGGCACCGGTCCACTGACCACCAGGGAATATGAACGGAGGGGAGGGTTAAAGATACCGCCCGCGATTGGGCAATTCGTCCACTGACCACCAGGGAATATGAACGGAGGGGGGTGCCATATTGATGCCCCGATCGGGCTGGTGGGGACACTACGCCGCGATCGGGCTGGGGGCACAGGGATTGGGTTAGGCCAGCCACAGGTGGCAGCTGCGTTGGCGCCTGCAATACAGCAGCTCACCTGTGGGTGGCCTCGACTTAAGTCTTTTATTTTTGGCTCAACGCCCTGCAGGCGCTGGTTGGGGGTTGCGCCAGCACAACTCTGCACAGCCCGGCTGAATATCGGGCTGTGCAGTTTATGCATGGTTCCTCCCCCTCCAGTTGAGCATGCATTCATTTGCAATGCGCTGTTGCTCAGCATGTTTTCTGTGGCGCAACTGCCTCCTGCTGAATATTGCAGAATGGAGCAAGTTTGGACTTGCGCAGGCGCAACCCTATTGCGCATGGCGTAACCCTTTTGAATATCTGGCCCATTATGTTTTGCTAGTTCTTTCCTTGAGGGACCCATGCCTGACTTATGTGCCTTCTAAAACCATGGTAACCAAAATCATCAAGAAAAATTCCTGTTAGATAGATAACGGCTGTTTCAGGTGCAGAAGAGGAGCCATAATCCTGCTCGTGGTAATCCTGTAATGCTCTTAGTGTGCTAGTAAGCACATGCTTTAAATGTTCTGCATCCATAGACACGTGGTGGCATGATGTGGATAGTTATGCTTTAGTTTACATCCAGGTTAACTCTTTAGGTCCTTAATTTAATACGGTCAAAAATATGAATACTGTCATTCCCTAATAAATGTCATTTTTTTCCCTTTTCTGTTTATTTTCTCAGGATACTTCTAATGTTTAGTAGGGTCCAATAACTTGCACAAATTCAGCGAAACAGTGGTGGGATTCAAAGCTGTGATTTCCTGTTTCCGTATCAGTGCTGTAACCACTAGCTCCCCAGACTAGCTCCCACTATCTTTTCTAAACTGATACAATATGCACAGCATAAAGAAGAGGATTGTTGTCCCCTGAAAGGGTGCTTATTGGTATCACTTTTTTATGCTCACCACCACTACTATGAAATATAGTGCTAATTTCTCTGGGCCATTTGTTGTACTGAAATTATTTTTTTATATATTATTTTTATCCTCTTGTCAGACGGTGAGGCTCCCTATCTTTTAGCCTGTGAAGTACTGCAGGACAGCTGGCCAGTGAATCAGAACTTTTAAAACTTTATTAACACACTTCCTGATGTTGAGCTTCCCACAGCTGATCTCTGATCACAGCGTCAGTCCTGGTGAATTTCAGGGTTCTTCCTGAGTGGCTGGTAATACAAGCTGCGGAGGCAGGGTAGTTAGCAAAATCAGCTCGATACATATGGTTTGAAACACAACAAAGTTGTCTGACTCTGTGGCACTAAACGATGGCGGCATCGCTCTTGCACAGTGGTGACCTGGGTTCACACCCCAAGCCTGGATGTCAGGAGTGGGAGGTCAGCGGGGAGGGAGTTAGAGCATCTCTTAGATGCTTGCCTCCCGGTGGGTGGCCAATACTGGACCGCTCAATAGGCAGCTCATGGAGCTGGCTAACAGAGGGATTTACATGCTGCCAAACTTTCCACCTCAGGACACTGCTGTATCCGTATGATTGTGGAAGGTGAGAGGGACCCCAGAAAAGTGGAAAATCACCCTCTTGGCTGACTGGATGATGGCCACTGCATTTTCCTTGCACCACGTAGCTTTTCACAGAGCCCCCTTCAATCCTCTTAGCCCTCTGTGTTCCCAGTGAAGGCAGCAGAACCCTTTCTCCCCTCCTCTGCCCGTCCTGGGGGAGGGGGGCCCCCTGGCAGGGATACGCTAGGTCTACTGGGACTTGGGACCAGTGGGGACAAAGTAGATGACAACGGGGGATGGACTGGCAGGGAGGGCGTTAAACAATGTGCGTCCTGAAAGAGTGGCCAGTCGGGGAGGCTGCATCAGTGCACTAACAGTGCAAATTGGGGTCTGCCCAACACCATATTGTTGGACTTGTACATGGGTATTCTTCCGTTATTAGTATCCAATACTACTGCACACCTGAAGGGCATTGCAAGTTGATCTCTGATACTTTTATGTCATGAATAGATTATGTGGACCTTTGACAGAACTACAATTACAAACATGAAAACACACGTTATTTTTTTTTTATTTAGCTTGTTTATTGACCTGAATTTTTTAAGTAATGTGTTACGTGGTTATATAAGCTAAGAGTCTACAAAGCCAAAGAATACTTAAAGTGCATTGGTAACTTCTGGGCAACCTCTGAAAACAAAATTATATTTAGACCCCATTCAGCTATATTGTGTAGATTTTCTGTATTCTGATTCCTTTTATTCTTCATAACTAGATTTATTTATTTGGAAACAGAATCCTTGTCCACTGCAGCTTATGTATTTATTTTATTGTGATTTTTGACCAGGAATGGCACACACAGTTGTGATAGCTTATTCCATGTGTGTGTCCGGGTTGGGTGGCTTGGATGTGACAATAGACTCCTGCGCTTTGTATTGTGATCTTCTTTTTAGAATTTTTGTATGGTTTGTTTGGATTTTTAAAAATGTCCCTACTTTTTTTTTTTTTTTTTTGCTTCCTGTATGCTTTCTGTTTTTGTATTACATTATTCATATTTCTTTAATCAGTTGTCTCCATGTATAATTAAACGTATTCAGCTTCTGAGCTTGTTCCTACCCCTTGCAGTTATGTACTGGATTTTTTTGTATGTAGGGCTATGTATTGGCGTTTTAACTTTACGCTTAGTATTTGGAAAAAAAATCCTATGCTCTTCTTCAGTAAGTGCCATGGGGTTATTAACTTCCACCTGGGCAGTGACCAGAGAAGGACTGGCACCTCAGCAGTGCAGCACTTACCTCGTGCTGCACTGTAGTGTCAGTTATGGGTATTAATACCCCAAGTACCTGGTGTAAGGTTAGAATCCATGACCTTCCAATCTTCCTGTGCTATGTACTGAGCCACTGACACTGTTATGTGACATCATCTTATTTTCTCAGCAACAAACAGTGATGTCACATATGATTAAAGGATTACGCAGCTAAAGCAGTTGAACTACAGCAAAGATCCCATTTCCTTGCAAATTAACCTAGTAATAAAGAAAAAGGGAAAGAAAACTGTATTTTATACATCTCATATTAGCTGAATCATGTCAAAATATTCTGTTTTTCAAAGTTTTTCTCAAAAGTGACAAACTATATATGTATATCAAATGTTCTGTCCCATGTGCAGTTAGAACTGATACAAAATTTATTTTTTGTTTGTTTAGGCCAGTTATAAAATTTTCCAATAAAATGTTTCACAAGATCCTAAAAATGACATAATTACATATTTAGTGTACATTTACTTTCTTGTGGCAAAGCAAAACTTGTATATGTAACAAATCATCACCATTTTTTTTGCATGTTCTCCAGATGATTTGAAAACTGAGGGATGGGATTTGAGTGCAAAGATAAAGACTGAGCCCCTTCTATGCAACACCCCTGGCCTCGTACCTTCTGTTACCCTGACCATCACAGCTACCCCTGCTCTTTTACAGAGTGATCCTCCACTTCAGACCAGTGCCACAGTTCTTCCAACCCAGACACAAAATCTGCTAGCACCAGGCAGTCAGGTAGGTATCATCATTGGTTTGTTCAGATTTTCAGTGGTCCAGCATGAAAATGGAGACATTTATCTTACAATGAATCTGTGATTTGTATAGGAGTTTCAAGTTTCAAAGTTTTAAAATGATTCCATAGGTGCCTTTACACTACTGGTTCTGCACTGTTGCGAGCGGTGCAGATGACTTGTACCGGTTCAGATCCAGTAGTGTAAACATCCACCGGTGCCTTGTAAGTTGCTTCATTGCAGTGCTCAGCAATTGGTGGTTTGCTGGGTTTGTGTACCGATGCAGGTGTTTTATGCTAGTGTGTGTAACCCCCCTGCAAATGGGGGTTCCCAAAAGACTTCCAGGAGCTTGCTTGAATGCTCCAAGCCTGAATGGTGTTTGGCGTTTAAGCCATTTATCTTTGAGTGTTTTTAGAGCCTCTGGTACTGTCTCTTTAAGAGCTGTCTGCTTGCAGACATAATTAGTTTGTATGGGGGACTGTGTGTTTTCTGCTTGAGTACCACTCGAGCTGCTGCCAATTCACTCCATTTTTGCAGTCACTAGAGTGCAAAGGAACCTATCTGAAAGATGTAACTGTTTGCCAGAAATCATTTAGAGTAATAATGAAAATACAGTTTGTCTAACCTGCTTTCTTTGCAGTCAGAACTGTGTTTGCCTAGTTCCCAGTCTAGTTTTGAACTGCTGAACTGGACCAATCAGTGTGGGTTAAGGTGGCTCTAAAAGGGTGCCTTGACTAATCAGAACTTGGACTCAGAATCTTGAGCCAGCCACAAGAGGATTGTATGGGCAGTGACTCTGGGAGATGTAGTTTGGACTTCGCCTTTTTGGACCAACAGGGGTGTCTATTGTGAGTGATAGCCAATCCAGCCAAGAACTGGGAGGAACTCAAAGGAAGTGCCTGGTTTTGTCTGCTGGAGTTTCAGTTGAGCTCTGGCAGTGAAGAGGAAGGAGCCCTGTGCTTTTTGGTGTGCAGTTTTAGTCGGAAATGTGTAAGGCCCCGAGTTCCGGTCTGCAGCTTGTGTAACTGCTTGTTAGGACTGAATCCTCCTGTGAAGAGAATCAAAGGATATCTGAAGTAGAAACCAGGCTCACCCTGTAGAAGACTGGAGAAATTGCTGAATTATGCTCCGTCTGTCAGGAACTGATTCTGCTGTGTGTTTTCCGGTATTGTGCAGTAATTTCGATTGGGATAGAGAAGCAGCCTGCCTGGTATAGTACTTTCTTTTTACCATATAAATGTGTGAGGAGGCTTGTGTAGCTCCAGTGAATCCTGCTGCCATTAAAGGACTTTTGCCTGTGACTGTTTACCATATAAATGTGTGAGGAGGCTTGTGTAGCTCAAGTGAATCCAGCTGCCATTAAAGGACTTTTGCCTGTGACTGTTTACCATATAAATGTGTGAGGAGGCTTGTGTAGCTCAAGTGAATCCTGCTGCCATTAAAGGACTTTTGCCTGTTGCAGTTTGTCATATAAATGTGTGAGGAGTCTCGTGGAGCTCAAGAGTAGCCCTGCTGACGTTGAAGGACCCTATCTTGTTTGGAGGTCGTGAGTACTAATTCAGGGTCGCTTCCTGTTGAATTGCCACATTGAATCCAAATGGAATTACTGTACTGCTGACTGTTTAACTAATTTTTCTTTTCTCTGTGTGAAAGGGCCCCTACCAGCTGCCACGGTTTGGACTAGCCACTAGGGCTTGGGTACCCAGGGACAGTAACTGGTAGGGATAGGCCTGTGCACAGAGCCATAGGTAGATGAGTAAAGTGATAAGCTAATTAACCTGATTTCCCCTGTCCTTGTTATATCCCCCTAAATAAATCAGAGCTGCTTGTTTCAGCAAAGTTATACTGCCTGAGGTATTTGTCTATGTTAAAGTATTGTACTGTGATTGTTGCACTGTATCTTCTTATTTTACAGGGGTCCCAAAGCCTGAACCAGTCCTGGGGGTAAGTATGTACTGTGTGGGCCACTAGTGGGAAGAAAGGGGGGTTGCAGTGTCCCAGAGGGCTGTGACCAAGTTAGTTTAACTATTGCAAACCCTGACCTCTGGGTGGAGGCACCCGCCATCGGATCCAGGCCCCTCAACCTGTTAGTGGCAAATCAGGCAGGGGTAGTAGCCCCTGGGATAGCGCCATCTAGGGGTTACATGTGTAAATGCGCTGCTTCACCACCAGTGCAGCCCCTCAGTACCACCAGCACCCCCTCACCCAGTGGTTTAAGGTTGAAAAGGACTCAAGGGCTATCATGTCTGACCCTTCCCCTTCCTTAGCAGGGATACAAATGTATTCTGCTTAAATAGTGATCCTGTTCCTGGATAATGTTGAATGCATTTTCAGGTTTAATGTTCATTTCTCTGGCTTGTTTCATCTCTTCCTGAACGTCCTGCTTTTCTCCCCGAGTGCTGCTGCGAGGGCAGTAGGGTGCTGTTAAATACAGGCGTATCTTCCTTTGCTTATCCTAGAGTTGTTCATATTAAAACATGACTAGGGCACATGTGGAAAGATGTCCAAGACCCCCGCAGTGCAAGTTTTGGGTGCAGCACAGGAAGTGCTTCTTGCAACACTGCCTGAGCTTGCACTGATGCATCAGGTAGCTGTGTAAATGTGCAGCAGGATTTCAGCAGGCGGAACAGCAACAGAGCAGTGGAGACTGCAGTGTTACACTTCAGATAGTATAAATGTGCCTCATGGTTGAGCTCAAGATTCAAGTAACTTCCAAAATGTTCCCTTAAAGGGGAACAGTCAACACTAAAAGCCCCTTTACACTACCTGATATGCACCATTGCGAGAAGTGCAGGTGAGTTGTATTGGTGTAGGTGAGACAGTGTGAACAGCACTGGGAGCACTGCAGACGGCTCTGTTGCAGTGCAGGACAGTTCCTGTTTTGGTCAGGAGCTGTACCAGTGCAGGCACTTTTTGCTGGCATTTAAACACACCCCTCTGTCTGCAGTGGTGCAACCCTGTGACACACTGTGCCATGCTTAGCTGTCCCGCCTCCTGCAACTGACAGCACCAAACACTGAAGATCACACATGAAAAATATGAAATGAAGCATTACTTTTTTTTTAAACTGATAGTATGCAATGTTCTGAGGTGTAAGAGAGGACAGTACATGTTTGTGCTTACTGCAGTCCAGAGTTTAAGCTGACACACACACACACACACACACACACACACACACACATATCACTCGAACACTGTGTGCCTGCCCTCCCTGCTCACATCTGTTACACGCTACGCTCAGAAATAGCCCCGCCGATGTCCCTCACTGCTCACTTCTGTTAATTGCCTGCTGTGTTCTGACCCATCTCTCTCTGCTGCATAGATGGGACAACTGTGTCTAATAGGTGAGGCAGGAGTGATGAGTAAAGTCGGGAATGTGTTGTGATTAGGCCCCTGGTAGAAATGGCTGTCAGTGCTGCGGGCTGCACTCCCCACTGCAAGTTCTATTGAAAAGCTGAAACACTGCAGGAAATTCACTTGCATTAAGGCAGGGGGCTTAGGTATAAATGCAGAGCAGCATCAGAGCAATTTGATTTACACAGCCTGCACTGCAACGCAAATGCAAACCTGAAGGCAGTGTGAACCCACCTTAAGAGCACCACGCCTACTTGTTCGGCTGGTCCCAATTTGCGGTTTGTGAAAAAAATGCAGTTTTTTTTAAATCACTGTTTATTACAGTATAGTAGATTGTGTCAGACTGATTCTGCTGACTTCAAAGCTGACATTATCTGTAACTGCAAATCCGAGAATCCCAGGGGTGCAGCAGTAGGAGATTCAATAGCTTGCAGCGAATTATAAGCTCAGATCAGATGTTTTCTGGTCCTGCTGTTCTTTCAGGGCTAAGCATAGTTCTCTGTCACTGTACTTAGCCCAGGGAGGACAGTGGGACCAGCAAACAAAAGATCAGAGCTTGTGGAAACTCTAATATGCATTGCAGGCTATTGAATCTCCTACTGCTATAGCCTTATTTTGATGTCAGCTCTGTGGGATTCTGGGATATCTGGTTACTGCAAATGTCAGCTTGCAAGTCAGAAGAATCGGCTAGATACAATCTACTATACTGCAGTAAACAGTAAAAAAAAAACCTGTGTTTTGCACACAAAATGCAAATTGGCACCAGTCTCACACTTGAGTGTGGGGCTGTTAGTGCTGACTGTCCCTCTTACAAGTGAAGTCCAGATTGCAGTGTTTTGGAATTGACTATTTTTAATGCTAGATTAATATGTATTTTAAACTTTTGCAATATGTTTGAACTATTTTTCTATTCTTTAAGAAGCCACTGAAATCTTCAAGAAAACTTTAAAACAATTACATTTTTAGACCCATTTCTGTTTACATTTCATACATCTTCTCTGTTTATCTTCCCTTTTTTCTTTACAACAAAGCAAAATGACATACGTACAGGACCACTGTTGCCTAGACTTTCAGCTGCTCTGGCTGCTTGTTAGCACCCTCCATCACAATCTTCTGCTTATGACATCATAGTCTGTTGCTGTGGAAATGATTATGATGTTCTAAAGAGAGGATTATGATGTTAGGTGTACACAAGCAGCCAGAGCAGAGGAAGGAGTGCCTTTCTTCGTACAGATGAGAAGCAAACAGGGAGCACCCATACCTGAATAGGAGCTCCTCCGTGTTTCATAGTTTCATAGTTTCATAGTAATGTGACGGCTGGTCTTTAATGTTTTAAGACAGCCCCTTTTGGAAGGGAAGGGATCGTAATTTGCCCCCGAATGGCTGACCACATGATCCCTTCCACGTCCTGATACCCTGCTTGCTCCCACACTGAGATGTTTTGTGATCTCTCTTCAGGGAGAGCATGAGAATGTGCTCCATTCAGTTGTATTGAGTGTTATTTGTATTGCTAATTTGCCAATTTTTAAAATCAAGTTTGGTACAGATTGATAGAAAAATGGAAACCTATACAGTGTCGACAGAAAAAGGCTGTTGGGCCATCCACTCTGCCCAGTTTTACCTTACTGTATCCTGTGACCTGTTGTCCAGATGGGGTTTTTACCCTCTTCTCCCCCTCACCTTGCTCCTTGCCTTACTGCTGCCCATTGAGAAACTATTAAGCCCTTTGTTAAAACAACATGAAGTCTTGCTATATTATAGACATTAGCAGTTTGATCCAGCTCTAGAACTGCCCCGGAGTGAAATGGTTAAAACCATTCCAAAATAAAATTTTGGCACGGGAGCAGCTCTATCTGTGTCATTTCAAACTTGAACTGTCAGATTCTTTACTCCGCCTCAGTGAACAGTCGCTCCGGAGATTTCTCCTTCTGCTCGGTTCATTTCTCGGTTTAAAAGTGTTTTCTCGGTTGGATTTAACCGAGAATAGTTTTATTTTAACCGCAAAACCGTTCAGTTCAAGCTCTATCTGTGGTAACCGTAAGTAAATGAGGGTTTGTCTGTGTGGAACTTATAAGTTATCGGTTCGGTTTTGAACCGATCAGTGGGTTAAAACTCATTTAAAACTAAAAGTTACTATTTTAGAGTGCGGTTCCGGTTCTTATCGGTTCTAAAAAAAGGATTTAATCGTTTTTCCAATACCCGTGACACGGTTAGGAACCGATAAGGTGTCTTACCTGGCACTGCCGTTAAAGAGCAAGTTTTTGGTTAGGCTGGCAGTATGTCTGAGAAACCCAAAAGAAAAACCGGGCCCACTGGGTTTCAACACTGTGATGTTTGTGGGGAAGTCTTTGCCAAGGCTGACCCACACACCACATGTGTTTATTGTCTGGGGTTTGACCACCTCCAGTCAGACTGCCAGGTATGTAAGAATTTCCTGCAGCCACCCTGGAAAAAGATTGGGCAGGCTCAGGGGCAGGAGAGCAAAAAGTCCGCTGACCGGATGGCCAGCCGGTTCGGTGCCAACCGAACCAGAGAAGTGCCCTCTGACCAGGGCCAGACTTCCTCGGAGCAAAGAAAAGCTGGTTCTGAGGAACCAATTCCAGTAAAGGAAACAAGAAAATCAGCAGGTCTAGGTCCAAAATTCCTTCTCCAACTGCTGCAGAGATAAAAAAGCCATACAAATTGTCCAGTCACTGTCTCAGGGTCCGTCCGAACCACCACTATCTGGTAAAGGTCGGTTCATCCGGTCCCAGTGCTTCAGGATTATGATATTGAGGAATTTTATGAACCAGAGGGAGGGGAGGATTATGAACAGTATGAATGTGGCTGGGAAGGTCTGGGTGTGCCCATTGAACCGGACATCTCCCCAGACAGACCTTTGAATCTCCCCTGTGCTGTCTGAGTCCCCATCTCATTTTATGTTTTATAAAAAGTTGCTGAAACCCTCCAGCTTCCTTTAGAAGAGGCTGTGGATGAGCAAGAGGAGCCTGATTTTGTAGAAATGATGGATATTCCAGAGTCTAGGAGATTGTCTATTCCTTTACATAAGTCTTTTAGGAAACAAACAATTAAAATTTTAAAAGCTCCTAATTCTGTGCCTCCTGTAGATAAAAGATGGACAGAAGGTATACATTGTCAGGCCCTGATACAGAATTCCTTTCTCAGCAATGCAGTCATGTTGGGGTAGTTCAGGCTACTGCCTGTGATAAAACTAATATTCCTTGGCTTCATCCTCCTGACAAGGATTCCAGGAAGATTGATGCCATGGCAAAAAACAGTATATGGCAGCCTCTCTGGGACTCAGGCAAGCAAATTATATGGCTTATGTAGCTAGGTATCAGAAATCTAGATGGGATACTGTTATGCAATTGGCCAAGCAGGCCCATGGCCAGCTGGCTAGTGAACTAGAACAGGTGGCTGCTGATGGCATTGAAGCCTCTAAGGTTCAGTTTCATGCTGCTGTGGATGTTAATGATGTTTCCTCTAGGGTCATGGCCACATCTGTAGCTGTAGGTTGGCCTGGCTCAGGTGTACTAGTTTGTCTACAGGATACCCAGACTAAGGCTATGGATTTTCCTGTGGTGGGAAATTCTCTGTTTGGAGAGCAGACAGAGAATTACATGAAGAAGATGGATGAATATAGGACTACTTACAAGAGTGCCCAGGCTAAGGAGCGGCAAGCCACTCCTCAAAGGCATGCCTCCAGGGGTAGGGGTAGGCCTTTTCACAGGCCTTTCTACCAGACTCAGGCCTCCTCTGCCTATGCTCAGAGGGGCTTCTTCAGAGGCAGGGGCAGACAAGGGGTGGGCAGACCTGCTCCCACCCCCAGCCTAAAGCTCCTCAAAAACAGGCACCCTGATGGGGTGCTCAGGGCAGTCTCCTGTACTAGTGGGGGCAGGCTGGCTTACTTCAGTCAGAATTGGGCTTCTTTAACCTCAGACAAGTGGGTTCTGGAAGTAGTAAGCCAGGGTCTGGTTCTCAGCTTCAAAAGTTTCCCAAGTTGAGAAGCAGACTTTTCTACCTGCAAGTGCTTCAGAGACCTCGCTCTGGAAACAGAGGTCTCATCCTGTTAGCTCTCAGAGCAGTAGAAAGGGTTCCTCCCCTGCATCAGGGCAGGGGTCTGTATTCCAGATACTTCCTTACCCCAAAAAAGACAGGAGAGTGGCAGCCCATTTTAGATCTCAGATATCTGAACAAGCATCTTTTGAAACCAAAGTTCAAAATGGTAACTCTGGCAATGATTTTACCTTCCCTAAGGCCAGGGGACTGGCTAGCCTCCCTGGACCTCAAGGATGCCTATTTCCATGTCCTAATCAGAAGATCCCATCGAAAGTACCTCAGATTCGAACTGCCCTCAGGTCATTACCAGTTCAGAGCAATGCCCTTGACCTTACCTCTGCTCCAAGGGTATTCACAAAGTGTCTAGCAGTGGCAGTGGCCCACTTAAGGAGGCAGAGGATTGCTGTTTTCCCTATCTAGACGACTGGCTCATTGTAGGCCAGTCCCCAGAAAAGTAAATCTCACCTGCAGGTCACCAGCAGCTTCTCACCTCCCTGGGTTTTCTGCTAAACCTACCAAAGTTGGTTCTGGAACCAGTCCAGGTACTCACCTTTATAGGGGCAGAATTGGACACAAAGCTAGCCAGAGCCTTTCTTCCCCCAGAAAGGGTAAGGAATTTAGTGGCTCTGGCCTCTTCCTTCACTCTGCAGGTCTCTCGACCAGCAAGACACTTTCTGCAGCTCCTCGGGCACATGGCTGCATCCACAGCTGTTGTGCAGGGAGCCAGATTTCAGATGAGAGACATTCAGTTTCACTTGAGAACTTTTGGTCTCAGAGAGAGACCCCTTTCCAAGTTGGTCCCAGTGACTTGAACCTTGATCCTAGCTCTCCAGTGGTGGCAGGATCAGAGCAATTTAGGCGGGGTCCCTTCATTCCCCCTTCTCCGACTTGACTCTTACTACAGATGCTTCCCTTCTGGGTTGGGAGCCCACATGGGCGACCTTTCCACTCAGGAGTTTGGTCCCCAGGAATCTCTGCTCCACATCAATTTGCTGGAACTCAGAGCTGTCTTTTAGCTCTTCAAGCTTTTTCTGCATCTGTCCACGACAAGGTGATACAAGTCAGAACAGACAACACCACAACAATGTGGTACATCAACAAACAGAGGGCACTGGGTCCTCGGCCTTGTGCACCGAGGCAATGAAGTTGTGGTCTCTGGCCTATTCCTGAACACTTCCCTCGTAGCAGTTCATCTTCCAGGGAAGGACAATGTCCTAGCGGATGCCCTCAGCAGGATTTCCCAGGGCCATCACGAATGGTCCCTGGATCCTCAAGTGCTGGGGATAGTTTTTGCCAGGTGGGGCATCCCTCAGATAGATCTTTTTGCAGCCCCAGACAATCACAGACTTCCTCTGTTCTGTTGCAGGCCTCCAGTGCTGGGCTCAGTTCCCCTGGATGCCCTTCTTCTGGATTGGGAGGGGAAGTTCCTCTATGCTTCCCCTTTCCTCTCCTATTCAAAGTACTAGTCAAATCAGATCTCAGCCTTGCAGGGGTGATTCTGATTGCCCGGATTGGGCCAGGCAGCCCTGTACGCACTCCTTCTGTCTCTGACAGTCCGTCTTCCCTGTGCCTCCCCAGGAATCACACTCTGTTGACTTGTGCCCAGGGAAGGGTTTGGTATCCGGACCTCAAATCCCTCAACCTCAAGGCCTGGCTCTTGAGGAGTTAGAGTTTGCTGATTTACACCTCTCTCAGGGTGTTCTTGAGATCCTAAAGGCTTCCAGAAAGCCTTCCACTAGGGCTACTTATAGTTCTAAATCGAAAAGGTTTTCCGTTTGGTGTGCTGGGAAAATATTTCCCAGAATCTGCTGAATTGCCCATTTTGTTAGATTACATGGTACATCTTAATTTCTTGGGTCTCAGACCAGCTACCCTGAGAGTTCATTTGGCAGCTGTGTCTGCTTTTGTGTCAACAGGAAAGTCATCCCTCTTTCCTCTCATCCTGTGTTTTCCAAGTTTTTAAGGGATTACTCCATACTAATCCTCCCTTTGGAACCGCCCTGCTTGGGACCTTAATGTTTGCATTGCCCAGTTAATGCAACCCCTTTTGAACCTCTGTCTTCTGCAGAGCTTAAGTACCTAACTTGGAAAACTGTTTTTCTAGTGGCTATCACTTCTGCCAGACGCATAAGTGAACTGCAAGCCTTGTCAGTGGAGACTGACTTTATTTCTTTCCACAGGGATAAGGTAGTCCTTAGGACTAATAGGTAGTTTTTGCCTAAGGTGGTTTCAGATTTCCATCTTAATCAATCTATCTCCCTTACAGTATTTTTCACTGATCACTCCTCTTCGGGTGAGAGGAGGTTGCACAGCCTGTATGTTAAGAGAGCTCTTGGTTATTATATAGAGCGTACCAAAGGTCACAGGTTCGAATCCCTCCAACTTTTCCTTACCTATGGTGAAGTTGGGAAAGGCAAACCTGCCACTAAGAGATCAATAGCCAGGTGGATTGTCTCTTGTATCCAATTTTATCAGAAAGTGGGCAGAGCCCCCCTGCGGTTTGAGGGCTCATTCTACCAGGGGTACAGCTGCGTCTCTAGCTGCTGCCAGAGATATCCCTTTATTAGAGATTTGCCAGGCTGCTACTTGGAAAATGGTACACACTTTTACCAAGCATTACTCCCTGGATGTCCAGGCCAGGAGAGATGCTCAGTTTGGCACAGCTGTTCTTCAGAGCCTATTCCCTAAGTAGGTTCTGCCCCTCCTCCATGGAGGTACTGCCATGTATTCTGCTAATGTCTATAATATAGCAAGACTTCATGTTGTTTGAAGAAAAATTACTCACCTTAGTAATGTTGTTTCTTCTAATGGAGTCTTGCTATATTAGAACCTCCCAACCTGCCCTCTCAGAACCTCTACTTGGTGGGTGCGGGCAACTTAGCGTGGACACTACTTATGTCCTGTTAGCATTTTGTCCCCTTTGGGACTTTGGGGGTGTATGTGCCGCGTGTGTGTGTTTATTATACTTATGTTCCATTTTCATATTATTAGAATGGTGTTAGTATTTCTGGTCCCCTGACTTGAGTCTTGGGTGTTGGGACCATCAATGGTTGTTATTATTTAGGTAGCCATTTGGCTGTGTAGGTTACAGCTTCCACACAGACCTTAGTGAGTTTGGCTCGTAAAGATCTGACAGTTCAAGTTTGAAATGACAGATAGAGCTGCTCTCGTGCCAAAATTCTATTTTGGAATGGTTTTAACCATTTCACTCCAGGGCAGTTCTAGAGCTGGATCAAACTGCTAATGTCTATAATATAGCAAGACTCCATTGGAAGAAACAACATTACTAAGGTGAGTAATTTTTTCCTCTGTTCCAGCTGTGCTTGGACCCATTAATGGTTTCTGCACCCACCACCTCTGCCGGTAGGCTGTTCCACACCTCAACAACTCTCTCAGTAAAGTAAAACTTTCTTGTATCCCTCTTGAATCTCTTCCCCCCCAGCAGCTTACATCCACGTCCCATTGTTTTTGACCCAAAATAGTTCATCACTGTTTACCTTGTTTGTTTCTTTCAGGAACTGGAAGGTCTCGATCATGCCCTCTCGTCCTTCTGATCTCCAGCGAGTACATGTTCAGTGCCCTAAGCCGATCCTCATAGGTTCTGCCTTGTTGGCCCTAAATCATTTAAGTTACTCTATGCTGCACCGTCTTTGACCTATCTCTATTTTTCCTCAGGTGAGGACTCCAGAACTGGGCACAGTACTCAAGATGAGGTCTCGCCAGTGATCTATAGAGAAGCAGTATTACCTCTTTTTTTTTTCCCTGTGTTCGAAACCCCTTCCAGTACACCCCAACACTCTGGTTGCCTGCTGTACGCCTTGTTACATTGGGTAGTTTGTTTTAAGAAGTCACTTATGATGGCCCCCTCCAGGTTCCTTTTCTCTGAAGTAGTGGCCGGCTTAACCCCTCCCATCCAATATTCCTTCCTGGGGTTCTTGTTCCCTGTGTGCATCACCTTGCACTTTTTGGCATTTCACCTTTTCAAGTGACTGTGCAACTCCCTTACCCCCTTCTTGCTGTCTACCACAGAGCTTAGTGTCATCAGCGATGAGACACCTTTTGCCCTGTATTCCTTCTCCTATGTTGCTTACGAACATATTGAAAAGTACTGGACCCATGACTGACCCTGCAGTATCCCAGTCGTGACCTCCTTTTGCCCTGATTTGACCCCGATTACCACCACCCTCTGCTGTTTACACTCCTAAACAACTTCCCACCCATTTAACTAGGCCCTTTGCTGCTCCCAGACCCTCTAATTTCTTCAATAACCTTCTGTGTGATACTGAGTCAAATGCTTTGCTGAAGTCAAAATAGAGTAAATCTACTTCTGATCCCTTATCCACCCTCCTTGATAGCCCTTGAAGAGCCGTATTAGTTGAACCCTGGCATCAGTCTGTACCAAAACATGATTTAAAAATGGGAAATCAGCAATACAAATGATACCCCGTACAACTGAATGGTGCATGCCCCCGTACTTTCCATATACAGTTGTCACAAAACATCTGAGTGTGGGGACAAGCGGGATACCAGAAAGTGGAAGGGATCATGTGGTCAGCTCTTAAGGGGCAAATTACGATCACTTCCCTTCCATTCCAAAAGGGGCTGCCTTAAAACATTAATGACCATTGGAGGAGATCCCACTCAGGTAAGAGAACTGCCCGTTTTTTTCTTAACAGCACCAAGAATTATATGAATGATACAAAGAGTGGAGAGGATGGATGGGGTACCTCTGAAGCTGCTTAAAATAGCAGCCACTCAATTAGTGGAACCATTGACGAACATAATAAACCTATCACTAACAATGGGTCAGGTACCTTTAAAATGGAAGGAGTCCAGGGTGATTCCCATTTATAAGGGGGGAGATAAGTTAAATAAGAATAACAGGCCCATTTCACTGTTGACAAGATGTAGTAAGATGTTGGAGAAATGTGCCTTTAAGCAGATGATTGAGCACCTGGAGAAGAGCAACCTTTTTATAGACCAGCAGCATGGATTCTGGAAGGGAAGGTCCACTGTCACGGTGTTGGCCCAGTTCACGGATGCTGTGCTGGGGGCCTGTGGGGGGGGCTGGCCACTGACGCAGTGTTCGTGGACTTGGCGAGTGCCTTTGATACAGTGGACCATGATTTACTGCTGGGCAAATTAAAGAGGATAGGTGTACAAGGGGTAGAATTAAAGTGGTTTAGTAGTTACCTAACGGATAGAGTCGAAAGAGTTGGGATAGGAGATGTACTATCAGAACCAATGACTGTGAGAGCTGGGTCCCTCCGGGATCGGTGCTAGGTCCTATACTCTTTTCAGTTTTGTGAATGAGTTGCCCAGCCCTTTCACTGAGAATAATAGTCTGTTATCTGCAGACGATAGTTATTTGGGACTCAGCCCCCACAGGCAGGGAATTAGAGCTACTCCTACAAAGGAAATATGATATTCTGGTACATTGGCTTGAGGTAAATAATTTGGTTTTGAATGAAGGTAAGACAAAGGTCATGGTATTTGAAACCACGCAAAGACTGGTAAGGGGAAAACAATATCCTGACTCTTAAGGGTAAGGAAGTGGAGGGTCTTCCACAAGTGGCACATTTTAAGCATTTGGGAATTTTGTTAGATTATAATCTAAGTATGGTTCCACACATAAAGGGGGTGGGAAAGAAAATAAATGAAACATTAGGATTTTTGTATCACAATTTGGGAGCATTAACACAGGAGGCGTGTTTACGTATTGCAAAAACAGTAACTTCAGACTAAAATATAAAGTGATATTCAATAATATCTGCAGGTTTGCACTTTGGGGTTTGCAGGATGCATCACTGTCTCGTGTATCAAAAGTTGGGGGTTCTGTCTGCCCTGAATAGAGTTAAGTACAATGCGACAATCTTTGCCTATAGTGTAGCCACAAATAAGGTACCCAAATCTTTCCACAGCCTGTTAAAGCCAGTAGTAAATTGAAAAAATATTAGAAACAATGTAAAAGGATTGCATCAAATACCTCTGAAAACATTGGAGATGAGATGATTAAAAAGGTATTTTCTTGGTTTGGGCCCATTACATTAAATGATGTGGGGGGGCTGTGTAAGGTGGCAAAAAATGTGACCAGTTTTAAAAACATGCTTTTACAGTATTTAACAAATGATGATAAGTGTAATTGTTTGTGAGAATTTTCTATGTATATGTAATGTAAACATTGTATTGTGATGTATGTAATGTTATGTGTCAGGAGTGGCTGAAAAAGGGCTGTGCCCAGTTCACCTCCTGGTAAAAAACAAAAAACCAAAAAGAAATGTTGAGAAAGGTGCTTTTTAAAGGATCATCATCCAGTTTTCAAGCTAATCATGTATAGTTATAAAAACTGAGAAGCTAAATACAGAGGATATGCAGCTTTTAAGCTTTAATGTGTCTAATAAATATGTTTTTCCCATTTTCTTCAGTGATGTCTGGGACTAATGTCTGGGGGCTTGTTAAAGCATTATTAACTTAAATCTAGGTCTTTTTTTTCATGGTTTCTTGTTACCTGTTTTGTCTTTAGTATTTTGTACAGCTTAAGGCTATGTAATCCTGATGCCCACTACTTCAGGGCCCTTGAGAGGGTGAGGGAGCAGGGGAGAATTCCCGGGACCCAGTGGGGGCACAGGCCACCTAGCATACTGTATGCAGGAAAGGAGCTGTTAGCTGGTAGGGGCCCCAAAGCCTGAACTTTCCCCGGGGCCCAGAATTCTTTTCAAGGGGCCTTAATTACTGTGTGCCAGCTTTGGATATGTACTCCATGTCTGACTTGTTATCCTTTGCCTCACTATAGTTTCTGTAGCCTGTTTTTCGCTGAATTGTGTATGGTGATTACTGTATGATGCTTGCCATACTTCTCTGCTTTGTAATCTTCCATGTCAGATGTGAAGATAAGCATTTTACTTGTCGAGTGTGCTATCCTGGTCAATCAAAACGAAATAAATAAATTATTGTAAAAGCAAAAGGGGGTGGTTGCCACCTCCACATGAAATAAAATACAACGTATGCACGTGCAGGGTCTTCTAAGGCAAGTGTCACTTCTATTTTTCTCCTATACTGTGCTGAACAGTGCTCTATATTTACGTTAATTTGGTGTCTGGAGCACACCAAAGAAGGAACACACAAGTTTGATGCCAATATTCCACTTTCAATACAGGCTTTTAAAACTAATACTTTTAAGTACCCAACTTATTTTCTTCCAAAGACTGTACATTGTATCACTGGAAACCGGAGTGATAACTTGATTGTTATAGTTTTATGGCTTGTTTGCTCTAAGCATTTTGCTCTAGCATGAGTGGTGCACAGCAGCTGATCTGCTGCCAGAGGATAAGTGGAAACACATTGGGCAGGATTTTCAAAGCATGGCACTTTGGTTCTGGCGGTGGGCCAAACCCACTCACTGCAACTGTACCCGATTTTACAATCTCTGCTACAGTTGCGACAATTTCCACTATTTATGGCAGCTTGCACCACATATCTGGCGCAAGCTCCTTAAAAAAGCTCCTCGGGATTGCCGCAAGCCAGACCCCAAAAAGTTGGTCTAGCTTGCAGCAACTGCTGCATGGGATAGAAAATCCCTATGGCCAGTGGGTGAATCCTGCAAGCTCCATGCACCGTATATATGGTGCACCCGGGGTTTGCGACAGTCACAAGCATTGGAAAATCCTGCCTATTTGGTTTTGTTGTAAGTAATCCAGTTCAGCTTCTGTGAAACCATGCATTGGTGTGGAACTGAAATGGTGCAGGAGTTTTGACCACCTGAGCTGGATTTTCAAAGGGTGGCGTACGGCTTGAACCATGTCCTGCACCACAACACATTGAATCTGGCAGTGTGTCAGATGCTTTTGCCACAACTGCATCTGATTTTAGTAGGCCAGACCCAGTTGTCACAGTTTATCCAATTTATGGCTGCTTGCGCCAAATTGTTGGCACAGTCGCCGTAAAAAAAAAAAAAAAAGTCCCTGGGATTGACGCAACCTAGACTGCAAAAACTGGTCTTAACTTGCAGCAGCTGCCACAGAGGATAGGAAATCCCAGTAGATTGCCTGAAAGCCCGATGCAGTATGTCTGTGGCACACCTGGGGCTTCTGGCAATCGAGCCCCTTTGAAAATCCATCCCCGTGTGTAAATGTTTCCCATCTCCTGAAGTGGTGCACTTACAGTGTTTTAAAAGAGTACTGCACTGAACCTAAAGGTAATTTTCCCACTAGAAGCAGTTTTTTAGAAACTGGTTCAAATTCTTTTTATTGTTCCATATATGCTTGCCTATTAGTGACCTTGGTGTTGTTTCTGATTGACAGTCTGATGTTGAGTGCCATTTTAGAATTTTATAATGTAATTTATGTCCCTCTCCAATCACAGAGTTCTATAGTAGAACATGAATGCATTGTTCCAACAATGGAAGAGCTGAGCAAGGGACATAAACTACATCATACAGTTCTAAAATGGTACTTAACAGCTGTGAGTAAATCAGAAACACCCAATAAGATAGCTAAAAAGCCTGTAGAGATGGAACAGTAACAACATTTGAACTAGGACTTAAAAAACAACTTCTACAGAAAAAAATGACTTTCAAGTTCAGTGCAGTTCTCCTTTAAGCTAGCAGAAGGACATACAAAAAAACAACACAAGGAGGAACAGGAACCAGGCTGCCTGCAACACTTAACAGCTTCTGCGCCACTCCATAGCTCCTGTGTGTTGAAGCACTGCAAATGGCTACAACAGTGCACTTCACACACAGGAGCTGTAATGGTTTCAAAACCCAATGTGTCTGTATAAACCCACCTTTAGTCTGTAACTTGCTTCTTTTGCGAGTGCTTTGTTTAAATGTATTCTATTTATGTTTTATTGCTCTGTGAGTCATGCTGACCAGAGTTTCTAGAAGAACAACAAAACACACATATAAACACTGTATAAAACAAACTCTTATTTATTGGGAAGGTTGGGAGGGGGAGGTAGCAGGCAAATTCCTCAACCAGTACCACTACAAAATTCCTACTCTGCTCTGGTGGGGTGGAACTGTCAGGAGGTGGCACCTGTGGGTCTGGCTAGGGGGGATGTGGGGGCCCTCTATAGTGGAACCCCTAAGGTGGTGGGGGGGGAGTGAGAGAACCCCAGAGAAGGAGGAAACCACTTCTGATGGGGGTCTCATTTGTCAAGGGGATTGATCTGGGAATAAGAGAAGGGGCAGAGAAGGGAGGTCAGGTGTCTACCTGGTGCCACGGCCCAGAGGGACGAGAAGTGACTCCTAGGGATCACTAGGCCAGCAGGGAGGAAGGAGGAGTTGGATGTCATTGTCCACCTGAGGAAAAATGACCTGGCTAGGGATGGAACTGGGATAGTGCAGGGGAAGTTCAGGGAATTGGGAAGCGGTCTTAGGTAGCATTCTTTAGTAGCTTTTGCCCAGGTGCTGTCTGTGTATGACAGGGGTAAGGAGCGGGATCGCCACACCACGTACTTCATCTCATGGTTGAGGGAATGCTGCAGAGAGGAGGGGTATAGCTACACTGGGGCCTGGGGGCCCACCTGGGAGGATAAGGGCCTGTGCAGGGGCAAAGGCCTTCCTCCATCCATGGGGGGAACCACAGCCCTCAATGGATGGTTTAAATGTTACTCCGATGAACATTTAAGCTAACTGAGGGGGGTGGCAGAAGAAATTGGGGAGACAGTAATTGTCCCCCTCACAGGCAGATGTAGAGAGTAGGGAGATTCCAGGGGAGGAGGAACCCCCAGGGTGCAAGTTACTCAAAGTAATAGGGTGATAAAAATTGGGAAGCATTCAAAAGGGTAAGGGAAAGGGGGCAAAAAGGGAAAAAGTGGTCAACAAGCAAAGTAACAACAACATTTGGAAGGCCATATAAGTTAGTGCTAGAAGTCTAGGAAACAAGATTCAGAACCTAAAAGCCATCATGGCAGAGGCCAACTGGGATATTGTGGCCATTACTGAGTCATGGTGCACTGACATCCATGACTGGGACATGACCATACCAGGTTACACTCTCGTCAGGAAAAACAGGGCGGGAAGGAAAGGAGGGAGAACAGTGCTTTATGTGAAGGAAAGCATAAAAGCAACAGAGATGCAGAGAATTGGGGACGGTGGAGGTGCTGTGGGTCACCCCAAGTCGGGGAACAGAGCTGCTGTTCACACAAGTGTGATCTACAGGCCACTGGCACAGGGGGAGGAACTGGATACAGTACTATTGGAAGCAACAAAGTGGCTGAAAAGGGTGACGTGCTGCTGGTGGGAGACTTCAGTCTGCCGGATGTGGATTGGAGCCCCCAAACTACAGTGTCAGCTAGAAGCAGAGACTTCCTAGACTACCTGCAGGGGACATTTCTCAGGCAACTAGTCAGTGAACCCACTCGTGATGGGGTCAGTACTAGATCTGGTTCTCACTAACAGGGGCAGTGTCGCTGTATACAGTACATGCTCATTCTGAGCTCAGTCGATGACTGGCTGTGGTGGTGAGTGGTGGGCTGTGCCAGTCGCTGACTCAGTTATGGGTTGGGTGGAGTGTGGGGTGGTAGGGCACTGCGGGGTGGGGGGTCCACTAGACCACCAGGAATTTCAGAATATCCTTTAATGGTAGATCAGGGTTGGGGCAGTCTGCTAGACCACCAGGGCATATAATATATTATAAATATTACTAATTGTCATAATGGGGATCAGGGCTTGGGGGCCGCTAGACTACCAGGGATAATAACTGATACATTACAGGGATCGGAGCTTGGGGGCACTAGACTACCAGGGATAATAACTGAAACATTATGGGGATTGGGGCTTGGGGGCACTAGACTACCAGGGATAATAACTGAAACATTATGGGGATTGGGGCTTGTGGGGGGGAGTGCTAGCCTACCAGGGATAATAACTGAAACATTACATGAGATTACAGCTTGGGGGGGCACCAGACTACCAGTGATAATAAGTGAAACATTATGGGGGATCGGGGCTTGGGGAAGTGAACCACTACCTTGCTCCCTTCCAAGGGCACACCTGCCACCCGACGCCCCCAGCTTGCGGCATGCATAGTGGATGCACTGTCAGTTTGGCATACTGCCACTGATGCCGTAAGCCACAGGACACAGGCTCCGGAACCCTGTCTGATTCTGAATTGGGCGCAGGTTCCCTAATGCAGGGGCAGTTGGTGCAAGCTGCCTTTGTCGCAGCTTGCAGCTGACCGTTGAAAATCCGTCCCTACATCTCCGAAAGGACATAGACAGAGTGGAGGAGGTCCAGCGAAGGGCAACTAAAGCATCAAAAGCCCTATGAGGAGAGGCTAAAGGACCTCAGTATGTACACCCTGCAGCAGAGGTGGGAGGGAGTTATGATAGAGACCTTTAAATACTCACAGAAGTGCAGGAATGGAGTATTATTCAGAATAAAAGGTGTTCAAGAATAAGGGGCAGGCTATGAAGCTGGAAGGGGTAGATTTAGGAGAATTGTGAGGAAATACTTCTTCAGTGAAAGAGTGGTAGATTCCTCGAACAGCCTTCCAGCGGATGTGGTGAGGGTGAAAACCGTGGTGGGGTTTGAAAATGCCTTGGATAGGCAGAAGGGAAGCATTGTGGTAAAAAGGAGTGGGGGGGGGGGTACAGCTGTAGACATATAGGGTCTGTGGCAAGAATGAAGGCAGAAAATATATATTTTTTTTTTAAATGGGCAGACTGGGTGGGCCAAGTGGCCCATACCTGACATCAAATTCCAAGTTTCTGTGTTCCCATTTACAAATAATGCACTGTGTGTCAGAATGCTTTATGTGTTATTAATTTCTGTGGGGCCTCATTAAAATAAGCCCAATGTGCTTTTGCTCCCTGTTGTCTTTGGACTTCAAGTCAGAACCACCTGCAGACAAGGGAGGAGAGAACAAAGAAGGCAGAGTAGGAGAAGGTGGTACAGAAGAATAAAGTGTACTTGTGTGTGTGTGTATGTATGTGTGTGGGGTGTAAAATAATACAGAAGATAGGAGTAGGCACAGCATGGCACAAAGACTGTTCAGAGCAAAAATGGCAAAAGAAAAGCGTAACAGAAGAGAGCCTAGATTTCTGCCTAATTGCCACCATCGTGGTGCCCATGTATCGTTCATATGGTGGGATTTGCTTAACATATTAGTGAAAGGTGCAGAAATGGGAAAGGTGCTGTCAGAAAGATAAAACTAATTCACATGGGTACATAGTTATGGTTAAAGTTTTACTCCTGACGTTTGAAAGTTGGGCAAGGCATTAGTTGTCCCAGTGGTGCAGAGAGCTGAGGCACTTGCAGCACCTTACCTCCCCCATTTGGCGACCTGAGTTCAGGAATGAGCTTGGGCCAGCGGGGGAGGGGGGTGCTGGGAGAGGCTCCAGCACCTGCTAGGTAACTCTCCTCACCTGGACTGGGGAGGTTGATCTTCCTGACACTGAGTGGAGGCTTGTTGGTAGCGTTGGGCAAATGGGGGGCTGGCATTAGGCCGGGTGGGTGAAGTGGGGCAGCTGGTTCCGGTACGCATGCATGACTGAGTTTGCTGAGGCCCCGGGGCATAATGGAGAGAAGATCCTGGAGGAAAAATGGCATGACAAGGACACATGATGCCCACTCGACACACCCCCGCCTGTCGCATCACCAGGCCGACCTGTGGTGAGGAAAAACTGGATAATGTGCTTCGGTGGGGGGGGGGCTGTCTCTCTCCTGGCCCTGCCGGGGTTGGGGGTTATCCATAGGGATACCTCACCATCATATAAGACTTGGGGAGACAATGGACGGTGGTGGGGGATGGTGGAAACTGGCAGAAGGGGAGCCCTGTTTCATCAGGGACAACATATTATAGAAAAGAAAAAGTTGGATGGAACACCTGAGTCTAAAAATACAATTTTTAGCCCGCTGAGAAAGCAAACAGTGCAGTGAGTTGTGTGCAATAACTATATGGTCAACATTCTACACATGGTCATGGCTAATTGCATTAGGACCTGTTTAATTAAAAAGGGATATTATCCAGAACACTGGAATCGTGACATACTTTTTTTTTTTTTTTTTTTAAGTACTATGGGATTTAAAACTTACTCTTAAACAGCCACCTGAGATGTCTGTGCATCCCATCTGAAAGGACAACATATTTGCATGGTAAATTACATCACCTCTCGACGGTGTCAGCATTACACATGAGTCCAAGTCCTGGGTGTGGGACTTGAACCCAGGGGAAACAGTGCCACAAACTGGGAACCTCAAACACTTCCTGAGCAAGCTGACAAAAAATCCAAATATCCAGCTAGGACTTACATGCAGTATAAAGCAAAGCAAAATCAGAGTGACTGTGTTAGGTCAAGGTTAACAGAGTGAACCAAACATTTTGGTGACAGTCACTCAGGGCTGAAATGACATTTTGTGCATCACTCTGTAGGATTTGGATGGAATATACATTTGTTTTGTTTTTTTCAGTAGGAGTTACAAAAGTAATTTTTGTCTCAAGTCTTTGGTGATGCAAACACTGTGTCCTGATTTGGAAACACCTGAGTATTACATTGGCAGCTGCATTTTGTGGTCTAGCATTTGTATTAAATAGAGAATAATTGCTATGCAACTGTGTGTAATGGATTTTTTTTTTTAGACAGTAGAGGTGTGTGATGACCCATAAACCTTGAGAGCAAAGCAAAAAAATCCTTAACACACATAGTTGCATAGCCATTATATTTTATAATTACTGGTGCAGGGAGTTTTTTTTCCCTTCAGCACTTGAGTCATGCCAAAGTTTGTGGATCACTGATCGATCACACACACACTCACGCACTGCCTGTCTCTTCCTCTCCAATATACACATTCGTTTAGTTTTACTTTACTATTTTTTTTTAAGTTACATTGCAAGACACAAGTAAACATGAGAGTGGTCAGGCACGGTCTGTTTCCGATGGAGTTTCTGTGTCCCGAAGCTGCGTCCAAAAAGTATGAACAGCAGGCTCAGTCAGATAGATTTTTGAACTTGTAAATGCAGGATCAACCAGATAAATATTTAAAAAGAGAGAAAGTTACTGTAATGACAGTGACAGGCGAACGATCAGTGTGGGTCCTTAGATACAGAGAAATGGAGCCATCATGTTTGTTCAGGTGTTCGTCCCGACCATGTACAGACTAAGAGCCAATGAGGTGGCACTCTACTAATGAGTGACACAAAATGCCATAATAACTGGTTCTACCAGTTATTACAGCGTTTGAAATGCAGATCGGCTCTGTACATTAAAGTGGATCACCAGTAATTATATATTTATTCTTTTGTTTAAAGGGATTATTTAGTATCCAGGAGAACATTTTTAAATATAATACATTATTTAGACAAAATTCAGCGTATACTGTATCAGTTTTCTGTGTTTAATTCTCCTCATTCTTTATTACAGGAATTATTTTCAAGAAAACGGTATCTTTGTCCTGGAGACCTCATCTACTCCCACATTTCCCTCCTTGAACATCATAATTCTCTGTTTGTGACATCACAGTATGTTGCAGTGGCAATGATTATGATGTCAGAATGTTTTCAGTGAAGGGAAAATCGGGAGAAAAAGACGTCATCTAAGGCACAAAGATCCCATTTTCATGCTGACTTCCTCTATGATAAAGAAGGGGGACAGATGGGAGGAGGATAAAGGGAAGGTAGACACACTGAATCGGTTTTTCTGTTCAGCATTTACTGTTGAGGATAAAGGATCATTACCAGACTGTGTAGTCCTGGGAAGGGGCAGAGGGGGAGGGTGGAGTCAGCGAGGGTCCAGTCACAGAGGAAAAGATGCGGAAGGGACCAAATGCAATATAGATGGACAAATCTATTGGCCTCGATAGGCTGCATCCTTGTATCCTGCAAGAGACTGAGCAGGTCTTGGTTGCACCACTGACTGAGCTTTGTAACTGCTTACTGGAGATGGGGGTGTTACTGAAGGATGGGAAATGTAGTTCCCCTGCACAAGAGCGGAAACATCGACGAACCTGGGATCTACAGACCAGTCAATTTAACATCTGTAGAAGCAAAGATGCTAGCAACCCTAATAAAGGAGAGACTAGTGGATTTCCTAGAGGCAGACAGACCTCCGGATGTCAGACAGCACGGGTTCACAGGGGAAATGTTGTGTCAGAAGAACTTGAACAAGTTGAATTGGGTGAAGAAGTTGGTAGACAAGGGCCAGATGGTGGACATAAAGTACTGTACCTCAGTTTCAATAAAGCCTTTGACTCTGTCCCACATGGATGGCTGATCAGGAAGCCAGAAGACTTGGGGTAGGGGATGAAATCACAAGATGGGTAAAAATTTGGTTGTGACCATGACACTGTGTGGGCCACCTGTGTCCTGTGTGTGGTTGGCAGTGCTGGGAGGCCATGGATTGTGCCCTACAGCCTGTACCTGGTCGACTGTGACATCTATGGCATGTGGGACATCACTGGGTAGCTGTCCAGGGTAGGACTGCATCAAGGTATATGCACAGGAGGTGGTTGGGTGTCAGGCACTGTCAGCTGTCAGTGGGGGTGTCCATCCTCTCCTCATCCACCTGGGCTTCCACCAGAGAGTCCAGGTGGGGTGTGGCCTCCAACAAATGCCCCTACTCTGGAGTGCACATGGGCACCTGCGCTATACCTGGGGGTGAGAGGAAAGAAGATTATGTGCAGTGCCGCTGCTGTGTACATCTAGGGGTGTACAGTGGGACACCGAGGGTGACACCTGCAACATCCTCCTACCACAAACTGTCTGTTCCTGTCCCCTGTTGCATGGCATCCTCGGAAGGGGTTGCATCTTTTCATCAGGGGTGTGCCTAGTCTCTGGGTCTGTAGGGTGCAACACAGGGTGGTTACCATGTCCGTGGTGTCTCTCCCCCCCCCCCGCATTGCTGTGCATGCCTAGCAGGGTGTCCATGCCCTCCTCCTCCCCATGCAAGGACACTTTGGTAAGGGTGTCCACCACCATCCTCTGTTGGTGTCAGAATGTACCCCTGCATGGGTGGCCTCCACCCATGCCAGTCTGCTGGCATTTGACAGATGCCATCTTCTGCTTAACAGTGGATCACATGTCATGCCACTTATGTTTTATGGTAGCTAGTGTGCATGCCTATGGCCATGCTGCATTGACGGCTGTCTGTAGGTCCAGCCACAGCTTTGCCTTGGTCTCGGACAGTGCCTGTCATGGACCATGGCAGCCACCTGTGCACCAGCGAAATTCTTGGACCTGGGGCAGCCTCAACTGCATGTCCGGCCTGGGCCACACATCATGGGGCAAGCACACTTGGTCCATCGGGCAACAGTGGCAACCTGCATGCCACAGGCGCATGTGTTCCCCACTCCATCGGAGCATTTTCCATGTCATCCATGGCACTATTCACTTCCACATTTACACGTGGGGTGAGGAGAATGCCCATATATGACAGGGTCCAGAGGCAAGACTGGGTTGTGCGCGCCCGCCCACTGCCTTCTCTGTGTGGTCCTGCGTGCCTCAGTTTACCTCATCCCTGCATCCACGTACTCTACACGCATGTTCGGAAATTGTGCATAACTCTCTATGACTGCATGGCGCGTGGCTGTACACTGCCGATACGGCGCTTATCTGCGCTGTTTACATGCATCATTGCATAGGTCCCAGTGAGCAGGACTGATTGATGTTTTCCATAGTCACCATTAAAAGCAGACATCTACTGAAATAAAAAGTTTAAAGTCTTTTTTTTTTCCCATCGGTTTCATTTAGCTCTACTTTTTAGAGTCTAACCAATAATATTCATCCCTACATGCTTGCAGTTTCTCAGCTTGAGGAGCTGGTATCTGAAACCATTGAATATTTTTGAACCAAGTAACCTGCTCTGCCCCCAATGCCTTGCTCCTTCCAATCCCCACATCTGTTTCCTGCTTTAGAACTCGGTTGCCTTGGTTTCTGCTCGGTGCTTCTCTTTTTTTTTTGATTTATCCAGGCATCATTTCAGTTTGGGCCTGCTGTAGTTTCATTCCACCCTGGCACTGCTCCCATACATTTTTCAACTTTTTTTTATTCAGTTTTTTCTTGTTCTCCAACCCACCTGACAGCACAAGTTTTAAGACTGAGGTGGCGAGGAGGCGTCTCATAGCTATCAACCAAACACTGATCCAAATTATCTAGCAATGACCACAGCTCCCTAGATCTGAATCTCCTCTCTGGTTTTAGGAAGCGAGAACAGTCAAAGAACTGTTTTGGTTCTACCTCCCCCAGTTCATGTTCGGTTCATCCTTTGGACGTCTGCTTTGGCCACAAACCCAGCTCTAACCTACTGCAACTCCAGGTACCAGAAATCTATGTCAAGCTTTGCCAAGTCCCACTTGTTTTCCATGACTTCAGATCCATCAAGACTCTTGCCAGGATAAATGTTTCTCAGTCTGAGTCTATTGCATGGATTCTCAGTCTCAATCTATTACATAGTTTCAGCTCCAAGCAATTATTGCCCCATTTCCTTGGTTTCCACCTGCAGGAGATAATTGGACCTTCCATCCTAAGGCTCCTTGGCTCCTACCCCTACAGGAACCACTCAAAGGGTAAAGTCAGTTCTCTTAATTCAACTGCACATGGGAAGCACAAGGCAGTCTTTAGGCAATAGTGACTGTTTTTCTCCAGGCATCAGGTTTACTTTGCGAGGTCCCTGCTTTGCAGGTTACCCTATGTCCAGTCCACCCCTACTGAACCTGTTGTTCTACTCATGCCTTCTCCTTGGTGCAGTTTTTTTAAAATATATCTCACAGAGGCATTGGTCTTATTGACCATATCATCTTGCTCATTAATCTCTAATATACAGGTGTGGATTGCAACACTCGCAAGTGGGTGAGAGAAAACTTATGTGGGAGATCCCGGGCCATAGCATGTACAGTGTAAATCTTGGCCAAGTGGCCTATCTTTGGGCATCCCTTGAGGCTCAATCCTAGAACCGCTCTTCTTCCCCCTCATTGTTAGTTTTCCTGCTACTTTATCAAACTCCATAGTTCACTTACTGTATATGCCGACAATACCATTGACTACATAAGTGCTAACTGCTTAGCCATGCTGAAGAAAAGCTAGCAAAAAGATTTTAACAGCAGAAGGTGCAACTGCCTCAGCAAGTACTTATCTTAAAGGAGAACTGCAGTGAACCCAAAAGTCATTTTTCTTGGAGAAACTTAAAATACTGGTTCCAGTGCTGAACTTGTTCTATCTTTACTGCCTTTATATTAAATTCAGTAAGTGTTTTGGATATGCACAATGTTGGTAAGGAGTATTTTAGAACTGTATGATGTAGCATATGCTCTTGTAAGCCACTGAGTAGACCATGGATACATTATGACAACACTGTAAGAGCTTAACACGCACATACACCACATTATACAGTACAGTTCTAAAATGGTCCTTACCACCATGTTGTATTTGGGAAAATACATTGAATTTATCAAAAGGCCAGCAGAAGTACAAAAAGAAGTGAACAGAACAGAATTAAAACACAATGAAAAACAGCTTCTACAGGAAAAAAATTATGAGTTTAACACAGTTTTCTTTTAAACAGCAGAAAGACCAAAGGTATTTTTCTCCCTCCACAGTATCAAAAAATCCCAGCAACCTTAATCTGTATTCCCTCTCCAGGGATCTTATTATGGTTGTTCCCTGTAAGTGTCTGGAGGATTGGATCTATGAACACCTCTCTTGCACATGACATAGTAGACTATATTTATAGAACCACACACCAAAAGCTGGGCCTGCATCATAGGAACTGACACTGCTTTTCTTGAAAGAGTGTCTACTCCCTTCCCTTGAAAATGTTAATATGTGCAAAGGAGCTAATGCATTAGTGCTAAGCAAGCTATAAGTAACCTAAAACATCATTTGCAGTTCTGTATTTTGCTGTATGATTGTCAGACACACCACTGTGATCTCTGCAGTACTTTACATTAGGATTTTGCCCTTCTTGGAAAGACAGCGTGAGCTATCTTGGGCATGCTTAATTTACAAATGTGTGCATTATATGGACCCCTAGCTAACCATGCAAACTTCTGATGGAAATTGTTAGTGCCTACTAGCCAAAATCCCTGACTGGTGCTATTCAAGTTATCTCAAGGACCAACTGATCCATAGGAAAAAGAACATTTTTGTAATGTGCACCCTCCCCAACTGGAAAACACACCCATAAAATATAAAAAAAACGCCCCATCAGTAAACCTATTTAAATCAAGGTGTTGGAATCCCCTCAACATACTCTTCATCTGCTAAATGATTTTAAATTTTGTACATTAGTGTGTTTGTTCCATTTTGTCTATGTAATTTGCATTGGGGACTAGAGACCAACCTCAGAGGATATGGGCCTGTACAAAGGTGATGTCCTGCATCCATCTAGGAGGGAAACTACAGTCCTCAGTTGATGGGTTAAGTGGTACTTGATGAACATTTAAACTAGCTGAGGAGGGTAACAGAAGGACAGAAGGAAGCATATATTGCCTCCCCCACAAATGAAGCAAGAGGGCAGGTGAACCTGAGGAGACCCCCCAGTAATAGGTTTAAGGCAAAAGATAGGGAACAGGATGCAAAGGGGCAAGGAACAAGCACAGTAATATGAGAGGGGAAAATGAGGCAGGGCCAAAGGAAGGAGGAGGTTGCAAGCAGGGTGAGAGAATGCTGTGGAAAGCCATGTCTGCAAATGCAAGAAGTCTTGGAAATAAAATTCCACATCTTGCGGCTGTCATGGCGGAAGCAGACCTGGGCATAGTGGCCATCACTGAGTCATGGTGCATGGGAAACCACAACTGGGACATGGATATACCAGGATACACACAGTTCGTGAAGGATAGGGAGGGGAGGAAAGGTGGGGGGTTCTATGTCAGGGAAGATATCAAGGCAGAAGAAATGCAAGGGGGTAAGGAGGGTCTGGAGGTACTGTGGGTCACCCTGGAGACAGCGGAAAGTGCCTCTTTTTACAGTGGAGTGATTTACAGACCTCTAACCCAAGAGGAGGATCTAGACAAGGAAATAGGGGAGGCCTTTAGCAAAATGACAGATAATGGGGAGGCATTGCTGAGGGGGACTTTACTGTATCAGACATTAATAGGAGCCTCCTATCCATGGCCTTGGCAAGAAGCAGGGTCATCCTAGACTCCCTGCAGTGGGGCATTTCTGAGGCAACTAGTCAAGGAATCCACTCATGATGGGGCAGTACTGGACTTGGTGCTTACAAACAGGGACAGTGTTGCGAACATCAGGGTAGGATGCCACCTGGGGAACAGGGTGATCACTGGACAATGTGGTTTAACATTAGGACAGCAGCGGAGGTGAACCACACAAGGACGAGGGTCCTGGACTTCAGGAGGGCAGATTTTTAAAAAAAAGGTGAATGGCATAGAGACTGTTTGGTGGTGGTGGGGGAATTATCCTGATGGGAAGGAAGCATAGTGGGCCATATTAAGAGATGGAATAGTGAAGGCAACAAACCTCTGTGCAAAAGATGTAAGTAAAGTAAGGAGGAAAAAGAGACTAATATGCTTCTCAAAGGAGGCGGTGGCAAGGGTAAGAACAGAAAGGGCAGCGTTCAGGAGATACAAGGAGATGTAGAGGGAAGAGGACAAAGAAGTGTACCATCAAAAACAGAGGAAAGCAGGGAGGGTGGTGAGGGACGCTAAGGCACAGACTGAGGAAAGAATAACCAGGAGGGGGGCTAACAAAGGGGAACAAGAATTTTTTAGGCATATAAGTGAAAAAGAAAGACAAGAGGAGGAAATATGAGGCTGAGGGGAGCAGAGGGAAACTGTGCAGAGGATGGTAAGGAAAAAGCAGATATTCTGAACAAATACTTCTGTCTTCACAGAGGAGGAATCACAGAAATCCAATGGCAGAAAGGGACCCCAACGGCCCAGCGAGTCTGCCCCCCCACTCATCTCCTTTTCCATGGGCCCACCCCTTCCCCCTGCTTATCAACCTCATATGTCTGTCCCATGCCCTCTTGAATCCCTCCACCGTTTCAGCCCCCACCACCTCCTCTGGTAGTTTGTTCCAGGCCTCCACCATCCTCTCTATGAAGAATCACCCCCTTACATTGCCTCTATATCTTCCGCCCTCCAATCTTAGGCTATGCCCTCTAGTTTTAGCCCCCTCCTTCCTTTTAAATAAGCACCCCTCCTTCACCTTATTGATCCCCTTCACGTACTTAAAAGTTTCAGTCATGTCCCCCTTCTACCTTCTGGTCTCCAATGGGTACAGATCCAATTCCAAGAAGAAGGGGATGGACCCCATATAGGTTACAGAACCACTGGCGAGAGGACATTAGACACAAGTATATTCAAAGAGGAAAGAGTCCTGAAGAGACTTGTCAATCTGAGAGTGGACAAAGCTCTGGGGTGAGATGGGGTACATCCAAGAGTTATAAAGGAGCTGAGGGAGGTACTGGCTACACCTCTGACAGCCCTATTCCATTACTCACTAGATACAGGTGTAAGGGGGGGTGTCTTTATGTTGTGCGCACCCTGGCCCACCTCGCACACTGACCTACCTTGGGGTTGACCTGGGTTCTTTTGGGTGCAGTACACAAACTGAATACCAGTAATAGGTTTTGGTGCCTCCACCTGGGGCAGGGGTATATAAGGCTAACCAGTGTGGAGAAACAAATATTATTCTCCCTCCCACACACAGTTAACTTTTCCCTGCACAGAATAAAGTCACACAAAGCAATAATCATGAGCAAGAAATATAAAGTGAACTAACCTCCTATTTATTTTAGGGGGGGAAGGGAATAAAACAGCATAGAAACAAACAGCTGTTCAACAAGTGTCCCCCACACAGCCCCAGTTCCAGGGGTGCCAAGTTCTGAAAAATGTTGTGGGTGGTCAGGGGAATTATAAAAGGCCGGGGGTCTGAGGACCACCTAGACCCCCAGAAGCTACTGACTGCATGATTTTTCATGTTTTGTGGTCCATTTTGGGGGGTTATTTTAATACATTTTAGAATGTGTATGCTACCACCACCACTACTCCACTGCAGAGGATGCAAGGGTGCCCTTGGGGGCTCTTTGATGCCTGGCCAGGTGCTAAGACCCACAGGAGAGTGCTCTGGAGGGATCTTTGATGCCCCCAGGTGTTGTAAGCATGCCCTGAATATGGAGTCCAGGTTAGAGTGCCACCACTACACAAGGTGTAAGAGTGCCCCCGTGGGGGGCTCTTTTTTGCAGATTATTAACTGAAGCACAAAAAATATATATAGGCTATGCACAAGCAGGCAATAATACAGTGCAATTCCTTGTACAGCACTGAGGCCCCCATTTTCAAACAGCTAGTGTGGCACAAACCGGGTTTGTGCCTTGATAACCTGGAATAGTGCCAGCTGTTGGGGGCGTGCCCATATTCAGAGGGCACATATGTGCCATGCACCCCCGACAGCGCTGACTCACACAGTATTGTGCTGCACCTATGCAAATGAGGGCTCCCTCATGCATACTGAAAGGTTTCAGAAGCACTAAATGGCCACCAGCATCAGCGCATTTTAATGCTTCTGAAAACCATGCCCTTAACAGTGCGCAGAGGAGGTGTGTGCCTCGCACTCTGTCTATGCACTGTCAAGGGCTGCCAGCCCCATCCCGGTCCCCATAATAAAAAAAAAACAAAACATTGGTGGTTCAGTGTCCCTTCCCTGCCTTGATCCCTGTCCTCATACTGCAAAATAGTATCATCGGTGCCCCAGTGGTCCCTCCCCATTCCTTGATCGCAGCCCCTGTTTCATATAAATACATCCCCGGTAGTCCAGTGGTCCCCCCCCTTCCCTGTTCCTCGATCGCCGTCCCAACGACATCCACAATGCTCTGGTAGTCTAGTGGCCCCCCACCCTGGCAGATAGTGACCCATCACCACGCTCCTCCCCAACCCAACCCATGCCGGCAATTGGCAGAGCCTTCCTGACATCGCCACAGCTAGCCACTGACTGAACTCACAGTGAGCGTGTACAGTAAACGGTATATGCCCATTGGTTGACTGGTCAACCAATGAGCGTGTATTGTCTATAGTACACGCTCATTGACAGTTCAGTTGGCAGCAGGTTGTGGCGGTGTGAGGAGGGCTGTGCCAGTCGCTGGCACAGGTTGTGTTGGGAGGTGGTAAACTGGGTGAGTCACTCACTTGCCAGAGTGGGGCCACTAGACTACAAGCGTATTGTATATGCATTGGGACAGAGATCGGGAATTGGGAAGGGGCAGGACTACCAATGATATTATTTTGCAATATGGGGACAGGGATCGCGGGGAGGACACTGAACCACCAATTTTTTTTTAACTATAGGGACAGGGATTGGGGCAGGGTAGGGACGCTGAAGCACCAATGATTTACGTTCAGGGACTGGGGCTTGGGGGGGGGGACCTGGCCTGACACACTTGGATGGCGCTCACATGAAAATGAGCCCATAATGGGCATGCAACTGGCCCCTTAGGGCTGTGCATGCCCAATGGCCTCATTTGCATGTTTAGGCTGAATATCGCCCATGGGGGCCATGGCGCTAACCAGTATGCACTGTGCTTTACCCCTATGGGCAGTCTTCAGCCCTTCCCCCGGTAGCGCTGCACCAAACATGGCCTTTACGCCATGCTACCAGGATTCGATATTCAAACAGATAATGTGGTCAGTTCGGATCACGCTGTTTAAATATGGCGCCAAAGCAGGCCAGCCCTGTTTTTTCGTGTGCTGCACCTGTTTGCACTCACAGCCGGACAGTTCTGAAAATGGGGCCCTGAGTCCCAAACAAACTAGAGTGCCTTCCAGCTTGCTGCAGTTTCTAGTGTAGACAGCTCAGGTTAATACCTAATACCTGTACATCTCATACATCAGCAGCAGTGCAAAAAAAAAAAAAAAACGCAGGGACAACAATTATTTTCTGAAAACAGTGACACTTTTTTTTTTTTTTTTTTTTAAGATGTTTTACCTGGGGCTTACTTGATTCCCCGAAAAAACTTTACTTTACAGGACTGATTAAACTATTCAAACAGGTATGACAAGTCTAGCAAAAAATAAAACCAAATAACAATGTTGGCTCCTAGAAAATCCCAACTCACTTTTTTTGTTCATAGCTCCTTTGAATAGAAACTATCCACATGTAGTAGTGAGGACACAGTTTTAACAAGAGCCAAGTCAGCCAACAACACAGCTGCCTCATTTTCCACTTTCTAAAACAGAAACCTCTTGAGAATGTAGTTTACCTCTGCATACTGTGTGTTTTGCACCTTTAAACAAAACCACCATATTAATCCTCCAGACATATAAAAGTAAATACAGTACAGGCAATAATAATGCCGGCCCAGGGACTCCCCACCATTGGGTCTGACTGTTTACATTCCAGGAGAGTGTTAACCTTGAGATCCTGTAGTAGCAGTTAGCTGGCTCTGCTGGCTGCCGTTAAACACTCTAGTCCCTCCTTTTTTCTCTTCCCCTCTGACAGTGTAGAGAAACAGTGGCGTCTGCCTGCCAGCCTGGTTTTCAGTCTTGCTCTCCTGTTCAGCTGGTTTACTGGACAGAAGTACAGAGGGGAAGAGTGAGAGGGATGGGGAGAGAGAGAGAGAGAGGGAGGGGGATGGGGAGAGAGGGAGGGTGGAAGAGTTCTCCTTCCTCCTATTACCCTGTACAAAAGGCCCTGGTCCTAACTGGCTCTCAGACCAGACACAAGGAATTCAACCAGTCCACCTGCCGCTCACCCACCCAGCATAGAGGCCACAGTGATTCAATACCCCCCATTGAAAACCTTTGAAAGTATACAGCTTGTGTATGTTTTCAGATACACACACACACACACACACACACACGTTACAAGTCAATGCTGGTTAAGAGGGAGAATTGGGGCTAGTTTCTCTCTGTGTTGCCTGTTTTGTTTTCAAACAAACTACATTTGAGAAGAAGAGATCCCCCTTTATTATTCATAAAAACCAGAGACTGTCCTTCCTGTCAACCTTTTCTCTCTCTCATTCCCCTTCTCTGTTCTAAGCAAGGATCTCTGCACACTCGTGCACACAATCAGAAATGAAAGCTATGCTCCAGCTCCCTAACAAAAAGAAATGCGCTACTTGTGAAATCTTCCAATCCCATCCACTCACAAGGAGCCTTGAAATCTCGGCCCCATAAGGGGTCGAAGTGGCACCAATAAACACAATCTCAATGCTATCATTGTGCATTATTACACACACGGTGTACACCCTTTCTAGATTCAGGTGACTATCTGGAATGGAAACCAATAAGGGACCACCTGCTGCCTACAACCCCCAACAGCACCCTGGCATCTCCAACCATCTCCAACCAAGAACACAAATCCTCCTTAGCCACAAGAGAGGAGGTGTGGGGAAACAAAATCCCCACCCGCAGCAGCAGCAGCTCTGAAATGGACATGAAACATACTCTTCTTTTTCCTTTTTTTTTTTAAAACACATGTATTTGTACCTTTCATTAACATAATCCTTTTTACCACATTTTGTTTTAATTTTATTAATCCATGTTGTCTGGCAGAGTGAGTAAACAATCACAATTTTCTTTAATTTATTGTGTATAGAATGCTAAGTCAAAAGGATGCTGTTAATCAGTTTCAACAAAGGATGACAGTGACCGAGGGGAATGTGGTAACATTGAACTGGACATTTAAGACAGCAGATTCTAACCCTCTTCTCTACTGGTACTGTTAGTATAGCGGACAACATCTGACATACTTGGTCTACAAAAGTAAATGTACTCCAGCTACTGTTGCTGAGGGGACTGGATCCCATTTTAATACCATAGTACATGAACAGAAGAATACTATTCTTTTTTTTTGCATATTATTTTTCCTCCTTACTGCCCCAGTTGATCCATTGTTTCAGATCCCTCACACACACATTACAGTTGCCGCGGTGTCAGCCCCTAGAGTGCAACGCTACTCCGGTACTTTTTCTAGAGGCCCGGATAACCCCCCAGGTGGGGCGAAGAAGGCTCCCCCTTACCTTCCCAACTTTCAGAGGAGCGTGTGCCTGGACAGCGGAGTCTGCCCTTGGCCAGGTGGATGTGTGGCTGGAGAGATCATTACCTAGGCTCGATGAGGATTTTTTCCTTTCTTGTATCGTCATCCTGCTGATGCCAGTGCTCAAGGAGGGCCAATGGGACAAGAGCGTGTTATGTGGCTCCGCCCAGGGCCCTTGGCCAACGTCAGCCCCTCTCATTCTCTACAGCTGTCCCAACTGCACTACCAACACTTGGGTTCACCCGGGAGGTGGCAGTAGAGCAGCAAGGCATGCGTGCAACCCTCCCCAGAGAGGGAGAGCCACTGATGGGCGCTCAGTCCCTCTCTCCCCTGCCAACCCCTGGCAGCCCGAGTCCGCTACCAAACGCCGCGCATGGCACAGCAGTATAGGGCGCCAGCGGCCAACCTCGGCGCCACCGGGCCGGTCCAGAAGAATACTATTCTGATGATCTCCCCACAGCTTGCCCTCATGGCGGGGTGGCGGTGAGCCCCTGTACTCACCGCCATGTCTGGATCCAGTCTTCTCTGGGGGTAACACCCTCAGAGCCAAGCGCGTCCTGGAACAGCCATCTAGCTGCACGATTGCATTTTTGCCTGTTCTTTTCCCTTCAGTGGTGGGGCGTGCAGTGACGCCAGCAGTGGCAATGCGCACGCTTCCATGCACGCTCCTCCAGGCATCTGCCCCATCCTGGCCCACCTTGTCAGCATTGGTGTTCTGCCCCCCCAGCCTCCGCTAGGGGCCAGGCATTCACCAACTACTGGTGCCCCTCCTTCCTGGAGAAGAGAGCAGGTCCCTGGGATGCTCGATCCTTCTCTTCCTACCGACCCTGGTGTGGCGCTCATTCCTGAACATGGGTCGCTGGCATGGTGTGAGGTGTGGCGTCCAGTGCCTCAACCCTCAGTGCCACCGGGCCGACCACTGACCGTACCTTATTGTGTTACTACTCGAAATGTTTACCAATTGTAAGTGGTGGGGTTATTGTATTTATTTTTATTTATTTCGTTTTTGTTGACCGGGTAAGGTGCACTAGGCAGACATTTGCCTATTTTCAGGCACAACCCAGCAGGCTACAAAGGCAGGTTTATACAGAATACATTGAAGATAGCAGTAAACAAGATAGTGTAACCCCTAGGAGGTGCTATTCTAAGGGCTACTACCCCTGCCTGCATGGTTATACACAGGTTAAGGGGCCTAAGTTCTCTAAAAAGGTGCATCCACCCAGTGAAATGGTAATTGGATGGCTTATCTGCTCTGGTATAGCCCTCTGGGAAGCTATAACTACCCACCAACCCTCCTAGTGGCCCAATACCTAATGCAGTAGTAAGTTCACAGACAGTATGGAACAGTAATAGGCACACACCCTTCACACTTACCACCGGGGCTAGATTTCTAGCAGTTTCCCTGGAGACCCCCTGTAAAATAAGGTTAGCAATACAACAGCACACTTTTAACACTGTAACCCAACTAATAATATTCACACTAGCCAGGTTAAATGTGAAAAAAGACAATTGGGTTTATTTAGGGGCAGTGAACAAGGAAGAGGCGTGAATTTAGTCAGATGATTCAAGATCTGATTAGATTCAGGGTTGGCATGCACTTTTAGTCCCAATGTAACACAGTCACACAACACTGGGTACCCAGGATGGTAAGTCTGGTTAGCCAGAGGCATTGCCTGGGGGGTGGCCGGTGTTGCAGCTGATGTTTGATCCCTTGATGGAAAGAAAAGCAGTTAACATGCAAAACACCCAGATTATTTGTAATCCAAGCTGATTGGCTCAGTCCTTTGTAAACCCAAGAAAGTGAAACAATTAGATGGTGCCACAAATGATTTAATCACTCGCTGCAGGGAGCTACCCTGATTGTACTCATGCTACCAGGAATCTGCTGTAAGGCAGGCGAGGCACGGGGTCAATATGTTGCACGGCAGAATGACGTGCGGCACAATGGCGTTGTGTGATTTCTTGTTTTGTTTTGTTCTGTGGTGGGCTTCGCCCCCCACATCCCCCATTACGGGGGGCTGCACCCCCGGACCCCCCACTAAAGATTCTAATTCCGGGGGGGGGGGTCCAACTCGGAGAGCACACAGGTCCAGGTTTCGCCATAATGCCATACGCTATTAAGCGTACGACATTATGACCTGGTACAGGCAGGGCAATATGGAGACCTCGTGGTGATGGCAGAAAAGTATGGGGAAACAGGGCCGACATGACACACCTAGTCTTCACGCCCTTTCCTCCAGGTGGCCGCAACCTGCGTGTTGTTCCTGCGCAGAGGCTGGATCCCCCGATCTGGTCTCTCATTGTGACAGTCTCTGGTGATGGAGTAGCAACTTAGGCTGAAGTGGCCAGGACCAGGCAGGATAAGCAGTCTAACAAAGTTTGTGATCTTCTGCTGGCGTAACCGATTCTTTCGTGGGGAAACAGGTCTTGGCCCACAAAACACATTCAGCAAATTTAACATAAACAACTATTTCAGGATACAGTTTGGATTCAGTCCGGTTGCAATTCAGCTGCTTTACTGAGCAAACCTTTCGATCCAAACGAGTCTCACATTCAAGCTGGGATGATCACTTCAGGAGCAAGTCTTTGGTCCAAATCACAAGTAGCACTAACACTTCTTTTCTTTTCTGCCACAATTCCAGGCTGGAATCAGACAAGTCCGACTTCTGCTAAAGGCAGTTCACTAACAGGAGAAAAGTGGCAGGAGGCAAGTTAGGCCTCTTCCCGTCGATTCCCCTTCGCTCCTTCTGGGAGCACCTGCTCGAAACCTTGAGTTGTACACACTTCAAGCTCCAACTCTAACTGATCCACTGTCCACGGTCTCTCTGGGGAGTTCCATTGTAAATCCAAAGGTTCACTTGGCCGAAGGAGCTGTCAGTCACAGTTTGGGCTCCCCCTCCAGGCCAATTTAGGCACCAACAGTAAAACAACAAAAACTACAGTTTTCCTTCCCTCGAGACCCCTGGGGACAGGATCCATTTTAGGTCCCCAGTGGTTCTGTTGGTACAATTACTGGAAGTCCCGGACCTAACATGGTGGCTCCCATCCAAGTGAGTGATCTGCAAACAAAGCAGGTTAGACAAACTTCTCTGTTTCAAATACAATAAAGCACAAAGAGTAAATAAGCACAGTTCCTATATAGACTCCTGCGAAAGCAGTGACTGCAGAATGGAGCACAACAGGGTACTGTCTGACTGGCTACAAGCCCTAAATCGCTCAGACCTAGCACAGACCAATTTGTAAACACAGATTAGCTATTCTCTTAAAGGGATAGGCACAGAGGCTCAATAAGGCACTCTCACACAAATAGACAGAACTACTTAAGGAGAGGACACCAGCCTGACAGTGGGTATTGAGGAGCCCAGGAAGACATTAATTTTTTTTTTTTTATACTTTCTGTTTATTGTTATTCTGTATTCATACAGTTTGTTATTCAGAAGCAGTACATAAGGAGATAATTAGTTCCATTTATCCACATGAAGGCGCCACACCTCTTAATACAAGCAGACTAAAATTATCATATACTACTTCAATTAGATACTTCATATAGATGGATTCAGTTAAAACATTTAGAAATAAAGTTAACTTAAAGATTTTTATGGCTGTTTGCAAAAGCCCAAGAGCTGCATGATAATTAATTCGTTATTAGTATCTATAGATTTACCACATATCTTTTTCCTATAAAAGGAATGATAGGTATCATGCTAAACCTTTGTGTAGGAACCATATTGGTGTCCTGTGTACAAACAAGTTCCAGACTCTGCATTTTTAATTCTCTTAGGTCCATCGCTACCTGTGGTTAAACAAAACCCCTAATATAAAGAAAAAAGAGGCATCTACATTTAGCATTGCCTGTATTATATTTATAACCAAGCAGTCTAGCGCAGGAAAACATTTATATCAATGAGGAAACGTTCCTTTTTATGAAATTAATCTTTAACTGAAGCCTATCAGGCTCAAAACTTTCTAAAGGTTACTACAGTTTGTATCGTTGTTTTAATATAGATCTAGCGTATTCAGTCACTAGTCCAGATAAGTATCTGACATGGATAGGGCAAACCTGGGAGCAGGAATGATAGAAAGGGATTCAGGTCTCTTCTTCCTCCGAATCTTCCTGGTCTCAGTAGAGTTGGGGAAAAAATTAATACTTTGCCCTTATGTAAAATCCGAAGACGTGCTGGGAAAAGCATGTTGTGGGACACTCCTGCCCCTCGCAGAATGGCCCTCACTCCATGAAAACATGTTTTCTTCTGCCTCGAGGCGTAACTTAAATCCGGGTAGACTCTTACTTGAATTCCGTTTTGTAACAGCATTTTCTTCTGTCGAGCTAGTGAGAGAACAAAGTCTCTTGATCCCACTCCATCTAAGACTGTAACTATTGCTCGGGGTGCTTCAGGGTTATCCATTCGTCCTCTAAAGGCCACATGGTACGCCTTCTGGATTTTAATTTGCTGACTGGAAAAGGGATCTCCCAGTTGTTGCTCCAACCATTCACACAAAAATAAGGCTAGATGGTCTCTTTCGCTCCGCTCCGGCATTCCAGTAATTCTCAAATTAGCCACCCAGGCTTGATTTTCTAAAGCTTCAAGCCTAGAGCGGAGATGCGAATTTTCTTTCACCAGTGTTGATGCGGTGCCCAGGGCTGCCTGTGAACTCTTGTGAGTGTCTGTAGCTTTCGATTTGATTAGTGTTATTTCTGTTTCTAGGTTCATAACCCTGTTGGTCATGGTTTGAAATTGTTCTGTCAGTCCCGACACTGTAAAAATGAGACGATTAATTTTCACACCAAGAGATTGTAGTGTTTCTTCTCCGGAATCCAAAGCCTTGGTCTCCCTGTGGCCTAGAGTAAATCGCGTGGCTGGGGGATCCACAGTGTTCTTGCTTTTTGCTCCCTCCTGTAAATGTCTATCCTTCTTAGGATTGCCCATAGTGGAATTCCCTTTATTCCGATTTTGATTTCTGGTAGTGGATTTTTTAAAACTACGATAAATAGTTTTATTTTTGTCGTTTTCCGATTTTGGCAAGAGCTGAAACTTTCAGCTACTGATTGGCTCTGGCTCAACAGCCCCGGAAGACATTATTGTAAACCCCAAATTGGTTGTGGGGTGTTACAATAGGATTGTACAAAACTACTACATATTCTTGGAGAACATGAATGGTCTGGTTTTTGAGGGTGCCCAGTTTAACTTTGTGGGTGTTCGAGCACCTGAGCACCTGTGCTGCTGGTGCTCCTGCCTAGCACCACCCCCATGGATGCACCCAGCTTTCCCCTCACGGCCGTAAATATTGTAATTGTCTGTTGCTGTGGGTATGTCACTGGGTTGCTGGGGGCCAACCAGATGTTGCAGAGTTGTTGCACATTGGGAACACAGTGGGAACACGGTTTTTAAACGTTATCTGGTAGAACTTCAAACGGGATTTTAAAATGTGTAAACAAATAATTTTGCAATCTTCTGCCTGGGCTTATCTTGTAGATTAACGAAGTCCTACCCAGAACTTCGCCCCTTTAAATATCTAACTAAACTGACTAACTTTGGAAATGAACTCTGCAGGGCTGCAGGCCAGAGGTACTCACAGTTTCTGTAGGCTTCTGGGTGTGCTGTGAAGGAATACGGTTTGGTGGTACCACTCTGAATGCAACATACAGTCTCTCAGGAAGCAACAGCTGCAGGCTGAAGATTCTAAGCAGGTGCTGGAGTCTTCACCCGTGATGGGCCTTTCATCTTCTTCGCCCCATGGGCCTTTTGTCATCTTTGCCCCACAGGCTTTTTGTCATCTTCGCCTCTCGGGCCTTTCATAATCTTCACCTCTTGGGCCTTCTGTCGTCTTCGCCCCACAGCCTTTCTTCTTCTTCCTCCTCAGGGACCACCCAGGCTTGTCACCTAGGACATCCAGCTGGGCACACAGATTCTAATGGAAATTAAGCTCACTTGGGCTTTTAACAGTCTCTCACCCAGCCCCCCAAAACGTTTTATTCTTGGCTGGGAAACCGTCCAAACAGTTCAACTCAGGTTACAGGCTTTACGATGGGAGAACAGTAGTTCAAACAGCAGCTTAAATCATTTCTACTGGGGGAAACAGTTTAGCAGTCCAGTACTTCCTTGCTTAGCAAAGAGGCTACCAGGCACCCTGCCCACAGTCTGTTGGGTTCATGTTCTTATTTGCACCCAAGGTAGCCTTCTGGCTGGTGCAGCCCCCTCAGACAGTCTTTTCTCTCCAAAAGATTCTCCCGGACTTCACCCAGACCTAAGGGCACAGCCCATTTTATAGCAGCCCCAATCTCCTCCTCTGATTGGTCAGATTTTCCTGGGTAGTGGAGGGTGCCCTCTAGCCCCGCAAAGAAACCCTGGTGGCAGGGAGAACTGCTGTGGACCACCATCTTTGTTTATCATATGCTGCCTACCTTTGGCAGCTTTTAAACTTTATTCCAAGGCCATTCGGGGCAGAAAACTATATGCCCTGGCCCCAATTTCCCCGATGAGTCCAGGGAACCCCTTATTTGGTTTATGGGGACTCCTGCTTGGCTGTCCAGGCTCCCGAAAGATGAGGCACCTTCTTTGCACCTTCCAAGGCTGTGGCTGCTCATGTGCATCTCACCCTTATAGCTGCTAGTCCCAAGGGCTATAACGGGACCAGGAACCCCCCACTAAACATGCCTGAAGGTGCTTTGCCCTAAGTTCTCAGCTCTGCTGCCTACTCTGGAGCCAGGAAAATCTTTACATTACGAACACACGGCCAAACAGTGTATTTGGCAGCTGCTGCTCCTTTAAGAGTTACTGCTGTCCATGCACTGAACTTCTGCATGCGTGGCCATTATTGTTTACATCTCAGTCTGCCTCTCACTACCACTGGACTGGGCAGGAGACTTTCAAAGTGCCTGGAGGTGCAAAGCGGCATAATGGACCACAGCCCTGCATTCCCCAAGGGGCTACGGAACAGGGGGTTTTGGCGGCTGCAAATGGTCAAGGGTATGGCACTGAGCTTCAATGCAAAAAAAATGCAGAATCATGCACCTTGGGTGCAGAAACCCAGAGGCAGAGTATAGACTGGGGGGGGGGGGATATTGACAGATACTAAGCAGGAAATGGACCTAGTGGTAATTATAATGGATGACCTTATGGTGGTAAGGTAATGCGACAAAGCAGTAGAAAAAGTCAGTGGGATGCTGGGGGACATATGGAGGGGTATCACCAGCAGAAGGAGGGAGGTGGTGTTGCCAGTGTATCGGTCATTGGTGAGACCACACCTGCAGTACTGTTGAAGCACCCAGACGCTGTGTCCTTACGGGCTACTACCCCTGCCTGGTTGGACACAAACCAGGTCGAGGGGCCTGGGTTCCTATTTCTGATATTAAAACTGGTTCTTTCCTGTAGATGTATTTTATTTATCTATTTAACACACTTTTAGAATTACAACCCTTTGAGTCAGGGACTCATTTACAAAGGCTCCACGTCAGGAAAAGGAGACAAAACAATCTTACATGATACAGTAATGCATGAACATTTCAGGTTCCAGTTGTACACTTAGACAAAATAATACAGCGTCCAGATAAGCTATACGTAGCAAGGAGTGAGCTACAAGGAATTACAGATTTGCTATTAGACCTGTGCATTGTAGGGTGCACCTGACAGACATCAATAAGAGCAGCCACTAGGGCATTGTCGAGAGGTGTTTGACAGCTCCTGTCAGGTGACTAGTGGAGCCCAAGAACAGCTGACAGGCAGTTGCACGAGAGGGAGCTGCCTTGAGAGGGCATTGTCAGTGCACAGCCTGTAGGAGCATAGGTATGGTGGTAGGCAAGCAGACTGAGACTAGCTGGTACACTGGCAGCGTCTCGAGGAGAGAATGTGGTCTTTGAGGGCTAACTTGAATGAACCTAAGTTGGTGATAGAGGTAATGGCTGAGGGGAGCTCATTGTACCAAGCTGGAGCTCTGTAGGGAAAGGACCTTTTGAGTTAAAGAGGTCCTGACCCTGGGAATGGACCAGATCTGTTTATTAGCAGTGCGAGTGAGATAATGGTATTGCACAGTGCCTCCACCCAGAGTATACATTTAAGTGGGTCTAGTAATAATTGCTACAACCCCTTGGGATGCTGTACTCACCCACAATACCATATTGTCACTGCATATGTGGATTAACAGTTAACAAACCCGAAATACCACATTTGTGAATTAAAGGCTCTCGCTAATAATATGCTCGCACATCAGATTTATAAAAATGGTTAACCAACAATTTATTTACAAAGGATGAGGTTTAGGAAAGGGTATGATGGTAATAGAGGTTAAACAACATTGCATTGATTGGCATCATCATCACGGGCATCGAACAATCATTTTGCATTTTAGATTCGGATAACTATTGCACTGGCCATCCACCAACCTCTGATGGATTCAGGTTTAACTTACTATTTAACTAGCTGCATAGATGATAAAATACATGTGCCCAATGCTCACACTGGTACCAGTCCCCAGTCTGTAATAGAACCCCGTAATTCTATTTTTAAACGTAGGTACCCAGTACTAAATTATTAAGTTGCAGGCCTGATAAAGTTGCAGCTGGTTGGCCAGTGTTGGGGCCTTTAAAGAAAATCAGATTAGCATTCTTTCTTTTGATTATCTTTAAATCAAACTCAGTACTAGGCAGGCAACTCCCATGCTTAAACATCTTGGGCTCTAGATAACTGAACTTTGCAAAATGCAAACTTTAACTATTTACAATCCCCTTCTGGTGCAGAGCTTAGTCTGTGTACTCACGGTTCTGTAGCCGGTTGCATTAAGTGCAGAAGGATTCTCTCAGGAAAGCATGTAGTAGTCATAATTCAGGAAAGGTAGATTCAGCTGAGGTGCAGGCAGGAGCTTGTGCTGACCCATCTTTCCGGCAGGCTCTTGCAGCCTTGCAAGCTGGAGCTTTCTCAGCTTCTCTGAACTGAGAAGCCCCTTTCTCTGAGATTGAAGTCATATCACATCTCTGGAATATTCTGGAACAGACCAGGCATATGTTCACCCATTCTCAGGCACTGACCAGACGCAGGCTACAGACAGATATTGATAATCTCAGGGCTTCTTGGCCCCAAAAAGTCTCTTGAGTCACTTGTACATTTTAGTAGAAGTTTACTTACTCAGCATCAGCATACAGCCTTCTATTTATTGAAGTCACAGGATTCATCAGCACTCTCACTGCTGAGGCAGAAGCATTCTTGCAGCTCTCTCACAGCTGAAGTTAATGCTGGATTCTTCTCCACATTTTTCCCAAATGTGCAAAGACAAATGCCAGCCGTGGGGGGGAAGGGGGATATCTGGCAACCTCCAGACCAGCAACTCCGATTTCTTGCAGGCACATTTCTCTTAGCAGGGGTCAGAGCCCCCCTCCTTGTGAAGGGGCTCCAGCTGAACTGACTACAGGCCCGTTCTCTATGGCAAACATCAAAAGCCCCCCCTCCTTGTGGAGGGGCTCACGCTGAACTGACTCCAGACTGAAAAGTCTCTGTGGTTTTGGGAGCTCATGACAGCTCCTGATTGGCTGATTCAGTTGTCCCTCACAAAAATGAATATTCATCAGGTTCCCTCAGTGCCCGATAAGCACCTCGTTTAGGCACCAAGTATTATCCCTGCTTTTTCCCCCATAAAGCCTTGGCACAGTCCCAAAAGTCTCTGCTACCAAATCCTGGCTTTCAGATTGGCTGCTGATAGGTTAAAGTCTGCAGAAATGGCTGCAACTTGATACAGTCCTCAAACAGTCCAATCACTGTCCCTAACAATAAAAGTTCTGGTGCAGCCAGTGTATTTACTTTTTATTTACAAAAGCCCGCAGTTATGTAGCCACTTCAGTGCCGTTAGGCAACCATTGTATTTAATATTTCAGTTCTGCCCCAAGCCTGTCGTTGTTGCTGAAATGAACAGTCCCCAGGCAGCAGACAGGCAGCTCATTAATGTGTATGACTTCTCCTTAATATTCATGAGCTCCGAGCTCAAAACACACAGCGCGATTAGCGCTTTTTATTTAAAACTCACAGAGGCCTTTCAGTGGCCTTGTTCAGGTGTCCGGTCCCTGACCAGCTGCCTACGGGGACTGGAACCAACAAAGGACCACTCGATTGCTTGCAATCGTGGCTGGAAAACAAGACAGCAGATCTGCGCATGCACAGCTGCCGACTGCTCTGGAGAGCAGTCTGAGATGCAGCAGCTCACAATTTTGCTCCTCCAGCCCCCACCCAAAGACTGCCAAGGAGAAGCAGCAGCCTGACAGAGGCTTTTGTGCACAAACAGGGACTGAGACTGTTGCAGTGCACACTCTGGGAGATCGGAAGAACAACGGAGAAAGCACCTAGGCAAACAGGAGACGATAGGGAGAAACAGAGGTAAATAATTCAAGCCCCACGGGGGGAAGGGGTTACACTGTGTTCAGTTCTGGACACCACACCTCAGAAAGGATAGAGACAGGGTAGAGGCCATCCAAAGAAGGGCAACAGAAATGGTGTAGGGGCTGCAACAAATGTCCTATGAGGAGAGACTGAGGGATCTAAACATGTACACCCTGGAAGATGGGGGGGGCTTATAGAGACCTTTAAATACTGTACCTCAGGGGGGTGAATAAGGTACAGCAAGGGAGCATTTTTATGAAAATAATATGTACAGGAACTAGGGCATGCAATTAAGCTGGAGGGAGGAAGTTTAGGAGGGAAATGAGGAAGTATTTCTTCACTGAGAGGCCGATGGATGCCTGTAATAATCTTTCAGCGGGGGTGGTGGGGGCGAAAAGAGTGGTGGGCTTCTCTGGTATCAATGCAGGTGGGGGGAGGAGGCTGGAGACCAGGCAGGGTCTGCAGTGGTTGAATAGGCAGGGAGAAGATGGGCAGACTTTGTGGGACAAGTGGTCCTTATTTGGTGACAAATTCTATGTTCTCTGTTTCTGTCTTTTTCAGTGGCCAAAGTAAGGGGGTGGTGAGTGCTAATTTGCACTACTGTTTCAGTAATTGGTGCCTGCTGTTTTAAGAAGCAGCCAGTCAATGGTACTTCCAGCAGCTGTGAGTGTCAGGTAGAAGAGATTATGTGAGCAAGTGGCCCACGGGGCTGTCACTTCTATGGACAGAGGAAGGGAATCCTAGTCATCAGCAGTGGCCACAGAAACTTAGATGCTCCCTCTCTGTCCATTGGTGCTCGCAGGCTGTGGTGGGGGGTGGAAAAGTCTATGTCACTGCATGCAAGGTGTCACAGATGCCATCAGCACTGTTTTGGTGGGCAAGTCCAAACTAACCAACAGGCTCTGTACTGAGACACTGAGCCAAAAACTAAACTTTGTTTCAGGACTCCCTGTGTTACCAGTATGTTCCACAGTCAAATACAGCAATAAGCTCTAAGTTGACGCTTGTATGCAGCTACTTCTGCACTGTGTACAAGAGCAAACTGTGCCTTAGCCTTACTGTTTATGATTCTGCTGAGCTGTTACAGAATCAGAAAACTGTAAGCTAGGGATTTGTGTGCAGAATTTAATATTGGTCTGTACGTTGTTTTAAAGAGTTTGGGGCACCTTCTGTGTGGGGTAGTACCTTTCCCCTTGTGGGACAGATGTGACACACAGCAATTAGCGGGCTGGCAGTCTAGCCTAGAGGTTAGAGTAATGAGCTGTGAACATCTAGCAGACCAGACCTTGGTTTGATTCTCACAACCTCCACTTGCATAGTGTGTGACTCTGAGCAAGTCACTTAACCACCCAGTGCTCCCAGGTTGCCCCTGAAAACAGGTCCTTGTGCCTAGTGGGCCTTATCTGGTTACCAAAGACTTAATTTTTTTTTTTTTTTTATGAGGTGAAAAATGGCAGGATGTCCCTCATGTAGGACAGTTGAGAGGTATACAATATAAACATGTATGGGGACTGGAGCTTTTCAGTGAAACTATTTGCTTTTTCAAGTCTGCTCCTGGGTTGGCCTGAGTAAATCCTGTTGATTTGGAAAATGCTGACACCCAAGAGCAATTCTTGTCTTTTGACTGCCAAATCCTTATTTTGGCCCATGCTTTTGATTTTCATTCACTGAAATATCACCAACAGATTAATCTGGTTCTGTGTGTCAGTTTCCATCTGTATCTCCCCCCCCCCGGAACAAGGCTGCAAATAGGCAAAATTGCCTAGTCCTCCTTTCCAGGTCAGCAAAAACTAAATAAATGAAATAAATAAAAATATACTTAAAGGGGAACTGTCATCAACAGGGTTTCTTAATGTCTGAAAAACCATAAAAAGCTAATTTGAGTGAACCATTGTGTTTATCTGTGAGTCTTTGCAGTCCAGAGTTATTCATATGTAAATCAGTCTATAATTAAGGGCTGGGTGCAGCCATATGTTTTAGGCTCCTGACAGGAAATGATGTCACCGAGGATCTTGGCCTCCATTGACTGTAGGTTAAATAGGAAATCATCTGTTTCGTTAGTTGTGTTTTAAGGTGTTATTACAACACTTTCTACATTTATAATAATTGTTTTATATGTGCATTGAAACAAGTGAGTTATTACCCTTACATTTCAAACTGTTAGTAAAAATAATCCTTCTTTAGGATTGCTTTAACCTCTAGGCTAGACTACCAGCTGATCATTAAAAACTACACATCTCAAGGCTGGCTCTGTGGTGCCAACAGGTATTGGGGTCCCATACTGTATCAGGATTTCTAAACCCTGGCTGTGTTCATGTCAGTGCAGATTTCTGTTGCTGCCACAACACTAATGTCTGTCTTATTCTGTTCCCTCTCTCCCAGCCTTTTCTCTTATAATTTTGGGTGTGAACTCAGGTTTACAAAATGCAAATGTGGCTATGTACTTACTGGCCTAGCACCATGGGGCCAGCCTTGAAATGTTTAATTTTTGATTAACAGCTGGTGGTACAACCTAGAGGTTAAAGCTAGGAGCTGTGAACAAGCTTCATTCATCGAGCAGAATGGGTTTGATTCCAACATGCATGCTCTACTTATATTAATGTGACCAGAGTAAGTCACTTAACCTTCATGTGCTCCCAAAACACACTGAGAAACAAGCTAAATAGAGACAGTTAAAACATATACCTATTTAGGTGTAAAATTATCCCAATCCACTCGTTGGAATTTTCACCTTGATTATGTAAAATACAATGCAACTACAGCTTTCAGTGCCTTTAAGAGATTCACGGCCCAGATGGGGAATGGATCAGTGAAAGGTCTCCTGATGGCAATGGAGGCTAAGATGTGCTCAAGTCTACTTTATGCTTCAGAAGTATGGGCACTAGTGGCCCAAAAACAGTTGGAAGTACAATTAGATAAATTTTTAAGATACATCCTTAAAACATCCCAATCAGTGCCAGCCGCAATTGTAAGAACAGAACTGGGTCAGCTTCCAATTGAAGCTTATATGGTAGAAAGGAACATTTTGTTTCTACTCAAGTTATTTTGTACCCGAGTATAGAATTCCTAGAATGTGTCTAGAAGAGATTAAGTATACAATGTTGGGTTATAAATTCCCAAGTATAGATTGTATAGCAACATGTCTCTATCTGCTGGGATTGGAACATCTGCTTTGTGAAATTCACGCCCTCCCATTCGGGGACATAAAATTTCAGGTCAAAGAAAGAGTTAGAAATGTTTATAGTAGTAAAGACATGGAGAGAATTCAATCCTATAAAAACTTTATGTGGTTTAAAAAACGTAAATTATCTCACACAATAGAACCTTATTTATTGCTTCTAGATAAACCTGATCTAAGAAGAGGGATAACTAGATTCTGAATGGAATTATTTGATTCATGTTATGTACATTATGCCCAGAAAAGAGAGAGAGTGAATAATAACAAATGTAGATGTCACTTAAATATGGTGGACGATTTAAAACATGTGGTTTTGATATGTCCATTATACCAGAAGTATAGATCCTCCTGTTTAGGACCTATTTTGAGGGACCTTGGATTCCCCACTGATCAAATATTAATAAAATTGTTTACGTCTAATGATATACAGATACTAACAAAACTTGCACAGTTCCTAAAGATTTTAAAGCTATAGGATTATATATGGAGGATCGTTTGTGTTGTTATTTATCCTGGAAGGTTTAGATTACTTATTGTATGTATATAAGTAAATACTTGTTCTATTTATTTTAAATGATTTGTAATGGCTTGTGTCGAACAAATAAATATGATGAAGAAAAAAAGCTGTAACTGTGCCTTTCCTGGACAAAGACAGTAAGAACAATCTGAGCATGAGTTATGATTCTGGAAATATGCTCTTTCTATCCAGATTTGACTTGAAAAGAAAAAAAAAGGACACCATTGTTTATTAATTGCAAAAACACAAGGATGGACAACATTGCTTAAAAGCATACTCTGAACTGTATTATTAAAATATTGAATAATGTTTGTGTGTGTATATGTGTGTGTAACCAAAGATGTATACACACCCAAGGTGTGGGATGCTACATTAACTCTGATGGCACAGTCCGATTGGTTTATAAAAGCATCCCACACCAAGGATGTGTGCAAAGTTCTGTTTTATACACCCACCCACATATTATTTTATTTAATTAATGGTGATCATTTTTTCCCTTTCAGCACAGTTCAGTTAGTGCAGCACTTCTGTCAGAGATGCACACACACACCACGCACTTCCACACACACACACACCACCACACACACACTGTCTCTCCTTTGTTTTTTCTTTTCTTTTTTACATTACAATGGAATGGCATTCTGAAAGTTGTGGTCCATCAGCATAGCTGCGGAGTGTGAGACACGCTCGAAGGGTATGGGCGGCAGGATCAACCAGATTGATTTTTTTCTTTACTGTAGAAAATCCCATGTCATCCAAAGTATTTCAATAAGAAACTGTTATACTTTTAACTTCATCAAAAGAAGTAAAATACTCTCTTAACAATGCATTTCAGATTATGCATGTTTTAACTGTGTTGTCCATCTATCTGTTTTTGCAACTAATAAACAAGTAATGGTGTCCTATTTTTTCTTTTCAAGTCAAATCTGGATAGAAAGAGCATAATATTTCCAGAATCAGAATACATACTGAGATTGTTTTTACTGTCTTTGTCCAGGAAAGACACATAGCTACAGATGTTCCTGGATGTGTTTTTGGAGCACAGGGAGGTTAAGTGACTTGCTCTTGTCACACAATATACAAGTAGCGCATGATGGAATCAAAACCCATTCTGCTGGATGAACGAAGCTTGTTCACAGCTCTTCACTTTAGCCTCTAGGCTGTACTGTCAGCTGATAATCAAAAACTTCACATTTCAAGGCTGGCCCCATGATGCCAGGCCAGTAGGTACGTAGCCACATTTGCATCTTGTAGACCCGAGTTCATACCCAAAATTGTAAGAGAAAAGGCTATAAGAGAGGGAATGGAAAAATACAGAAGTTGGTGCTGTGGCAGCCCCAGAAATCTGTACTGACATAAACACAGACAGAGCTTAGAAATCCTGATATGGGCCCCCAGTACCTGTTGGCACCACAGAGCCAGCCTTGAGATGTGTAGTTTTTGATGATCAGCTGGCAGTATAGCCTAGAGGTTAATGCAACCCTAAAGATGGATTATTTTACTAACAGTTTGAAATGTAAAGGTGATAACTCACTAGTTTCAATGCACATACAAAACAAATAATATAAATGTAGAAAGTGTTGTAATAACACCTTAAAACACATATAATAAAATAGACAATTTCCTATTTGACCTACAGTCAATGGAGGGCCAAGATCCTTAGTGACATCATTTCCTGTCAGGTGCCTAAAACATATGGCTGCACTCGGCCCTTAATTAAAGACTGATTTACATATGAATAACTCTGGACTGCAAAGACTCACAGATAAACACAATGGCTCACTCAACTTAGCTTTTTATGGTCTTCCATATATTAAGAAACCCTGCTGATGACAGTTCCCCTTTAATGTATTGTGTAACTTTGCAGTGTGTACCACTGCTGCTGCTGTTCATGCCCCCTCAGGCTCTCTTGCATACTCAGTGTTACACCTGAAGGTTTCCTAGTTTAAAAAACTTTAAATAAATATCCTTCCTGTTTCTGAGATTCCCTTAGTCTGTAAGCAGATGTTGGATAACCCTAAATCTGTGTTTCTGGAGTCTGGTCTTGAGGATTGCTATGATTCAGGGGAAACTTTTGATACAACTCCGATGTTTCAGGACTTGAAGGCATTAGGGAATTTCCCACATTTTCCTCTGAAAATTTCCATCCCTTCAAGACTTTTTTGGAAGGATGGTCAAGGAAAGCTGTCCCTTGCCAGGACTCGGACACAAAGAGTTCTAATTCCTGGATATTTTAGGGAAAACCTCATCAGATAAGGTTCACTTTCCAGGTGAATTCAGCCTGTTTATGGGTGTGCAAGGAATCCCTACATAAATCAGCATTAGACTGGAGAAGTAAAGAGGTATGTTTTACCAAAGGACGATCACAAATTTCTAACCCCAGCAGAAAGATAAGTTCTAACTGCTTCCTGCAGTGAAAAGTGTAGTACCCTTGCCCCTGTGAATCCACTTGATAATAGCTTTGCAGGATGGATTCTCTGGTGATGAGAATTTACCTCCCATCCTTTCTGGTCTTTAGCAACCTACTTATCAGGGCTATCTGGCCAAATATCAGCATACCCCAAGATCCTCCATTAAGCCCTGTATAGAAACCCCACAGAATGGTATAGGGGGCTATTGCTTCGTAACATTCAGCATGGGTTGAAAACTTCCTAAAAAGCTCCCTGTTAGCAGTATATGCTATAACACTCTCCCCTAGGACATGGGCATGGCTATGGAGGCAGTTACCCATAGTCAACCCTGGCTGAAGTGCTCCAATCTCTCTCAAGAGCTACAGTAACAAGTGTCTGACCTTCACTTGGAAGGTTCTACCATGTTTGAGTGTCATGTAAACTAAGGCCGAAGAAGTGATGGCCACTGTTAAATCCCTTGCTGGATTTGAAGGGGCTAGGAAACCACCCTTCCAGGCAGAAAGAGAGAGGTAACTATTTTGTCGGCAACCACAATACCAGCTGGGACAGAAACAAGCTTGGAACAGATGCTAACCTGGCAACAATGGCAGAGGTAGGGGACATAAGCCACTCTACTACACTTCCTACAAGTGCGTCTGGTCCTGACCAGTCCCAAGGACAGCAGGCCTGACTCGTAAGAGCCTCTGTCTAAGTTGTCCTATTAATACTTATTACTTGTGTATCTGTCCATATCTGTCTAAAGACAACTTGTCAAAAGAGAAAACATTGGGTAGACACATGACCAGCACTGAAGGTTTAATTAAACAGCAGCACACATAGAGGAAAAAAATAGGGAAAACAGGGCAACGCCCCAGGTGCTGTGATTTTTTTTTTTTCTTTCATGGCACACTTCTTCCGCTCTTCTGGGAATGAACTTACATTAAGTCATATCCATATGATGTAAACTCGGCTCCAATGAGCCTGTTTACTGTATTGGTTAATGAAGATTCGTTGAGCAATCCAACTCTTATCTAATGTGAGATTTTAGCAGATGAAATATGTTTGGTAATAAAAGTAAAACCAAATGTTCATTGATTTTTCTGCAGGCTAAAACAGTAGAGCCAGACGTTCCTCCCAAATATCAAACTGGAGCCCCATGAAGTGGATCAGTTTCTGAATTTGTCTCCTAAAGAAGGTATGTGTATGAGATTTGTAGTATGAATACTTCATTCAGTCAGTGCACAAGAATTCACTCATTTGCTTCCTTTCTTGAAATATGTTGGTTAATAAATGTCCAGTTATACTCAACCTGAAAAGCCCTTAAAATGGTCTGGTAAATAATGCTCACTTATCCTAATGCAAATGATAGTTTGAGCAAAATTCTAGGCAAAAGTTATGATGTTAGTTCTTACCAGTTTGACAGTTATGCTAAAAATAAATGTAGTCATGTGTTGGCAGCTCTGTCCTATGTGCAGCCAGGCCCACTGGCATGGGGCAGACAACTGGATGCAGGATATCTGAAGCCCCAAACCATTTCAAAGGTGCTAGGATGAGGACTAGGATATTTGCTAGTGTGTGTGTGGGGGGGGGGGGGGGGGGTGGGCTCTGTGCTCTGTTTTTTTTTTTTATTCTTTTAGCTGTTTTCGGGGGCAGGTGAGCCATTTTGTCATCTCAAAAAAAAAAATAAATAATTTTGCCAAACTTTGAACTGGTTCAGATGGTTCACTTTGCTCGATCTAGGTTGAACTACATTTACTATTTTGCCTGCAAAGTTCAGTCCCATCCAAGAGAGCTTTAACAAAGTTTGATCTGTTTGATACTTTTTGTGGGCCAAATTTAGCAGCTCTATGTTTGAGGCAGCACTCAGTTTATTCATCTATTTGAGGGCAAAAAAGTGCCCAAGAAGGAAATGTAGAGAAGGCATTGTAATCTGGCTACAGCCCATTGCTCTCCACCAGTATTCAGAGGTCGAGTTTGGCAAAGATATAAATTATACAGGCAGATAGTTAACCACAATTGTCACCAGGTTCTCCCAGCACTGTCTTTAAACTCTTCATATGATCCAAAACTATTTATTGTTTTACAATCCACTTTTCTAATTGTCTGTAGTCTGTAAACTCAGTACTCAGTTATACAGTATATATTTTAGCGACATTCTGAACCAATTGACTCCCTCCCTTCGGACACACAGCAAAAATGTCTTTTCTGAGTGAGCCCAGTGGTGCAATAAAGGTGACATGGGCTCATGTCCCATGCCTGGGGCTGCCAGTAGGGCTATCAGGGGGGAATCAGACATCCCACAGGACACTTTACTCCTCCAGAGCAGGAGGGTTGCACCCCCTGCTGTGATACTAAGTTTCAGTGCCATATGAAACAGTTCTCCTCACTGCTTAATTTAAAAGAAAAGGTGCACTTCACTGGAAGCTCTCTGTCATTGACCCTGTCTGTCACACTTGTACTATTTTCCCATCTTGCTTGTACACATTGTTTATTATTAGTGTTTTTCAGTTATTTATTTGACCACTTTGTGTTGCCCAGCTGCCCCATGTGACCCCCACCTTGCCACAGCTTTTCTGGGGCTTTCCTCACACCTGTGTCCCCTCTGCCAGAGGGCCCCTCGTGGAGGTGCCTGGTCACTGGTGCAGAGCCTGCGGGGGAGTTGAGCATCATCCTGCGGCTGGGGGCACTTTTTTTTTTGGTAACTTATATTTATTGGTTTTTGCAATAAAGTACAAGTACGACCTGTAGGACAGTGCACAATAAAGCCATACAATACAGCATTTGGATATAAACAATATTTTCCACACTCCTTAGTTGATACATCAGATGAGGGCTTACCCTTAAACTGTTTTATAAACTTAATATAAGTATTCTTAAGGCTACTGCTGCCATGAGTAGGGAAAAGCATTAACAAGCCATAGTACAATTAGACCCTGTAATAATAACAACCTTTTCAAAGGTGCTGCTGACTCCCTAAGCATGTCTGATAACACTTAGTAGCACAACCTCCTCTCAGCTCTCCTTTTCTCCACACTTTAACCTATAACTGGAATTTAACTCAATCTATAATATTTATTTATTTAAAGTTCTTGACTAGTTAAACCATAAACATCGTTAGAATTTTCCCCCTTCATCCCTTCCAAATCAGAATATTCTAACAAATTTGCACTCGATTACCAGCTTTGCATATTAAAATAAGTACGCACTGCGTAACTGGACTGAGTAATTTAACGTGTCCATGTTTCAACAGAAAATGGATAACAAGAACTCGTCTTACATGTCGCTCTCCTTCTGTACAACAGGACTAATCTTTTAACCCTTAATATAGGGTACATGCCTTCAGTCATTCCAATTTTAGAAGTCCATATATATATATATATATATATATATATATATATATATATATATATATATATTATGGTAGCATGGTAGTGCTACCATAGTTAGGTTGAGAGCCATTTCTATATTAAACCCAAAATTTTGCACCTTAATAACTTTGCAACCGTTTGATGAATTTGACTGAAATTTGGAATACACGATCAAGAACAATAGGCCTTGGGATCTGCCAAGTTTTGTACCAGTCGGATACGGTTGCGGAGTTATTAAGTGTGATCTATCTTTCTGCAGCGTTTCAGCTTTTCTGAAATTCTGTAATTAGCGTGCAGGTCGCATAGTTTCTTAGCCGAAATCTTCAAGGCGATGTGGCGGGGTCCGATGTGCCTTCGAAGATTTGGTGAAAAAATATTAAACGGTTCAAAAGTTATTCAAAAAACAATTTCCCATTATAAGTCAATGGGAAAAGTTAACAAAAAGTTCGACAGTGTCGCAAATGCATTTTTACTTTCGCAAATGGCCCTGTTACTTTCGCAAATCCGCCATTTTATTTTCAGTTAGTGATCAGAAAAATGCTTGGCATTTAAATTTGGGACCCTCTAGCAACCTAATTATTTTTGTATTCACCTAGTCGGACCCTGAGGATGCTAGCCATGTCTTTATTATGGGGTAAAACACCCCAGAAATATGTTTTTCAAATTTCTGGAAAAAGTACTTTCGCAAAATACTTTCGTGCTCATGAAAGTGTTGCAAATTTTTGCGAAAGCTTTCGCAAATTGCGACAGTAGTTTTCTAGTCTGTGGGAAAATGACAGCAATTCTTTGGCACTGTGCTGCAAAAGAACGGTTGGGAGTTTTGGGCTGAAATTTGGAGGGAACTCAGCCGACATCTCACAGATGTGCCTTTCAATGTTTTGTTGAAAAAATATTACATGGCGGAAAGTTCGGCACTCCAAAGTTGACAGTTTTTCCCATAGGATAACATCCGGCCCGACATATTAGGAATCCTTTGGCACCCTGCTGCAAAATAACGGTTTGGTCTTTTTCCTGAAATTTGGAGGGAAGACAGCCAACAACCCACAGATGCGCCTTTCAGTAGTTTGGTGAAAAAATATTACAGGGAGGCAAAGTTATGGTGCTCTGAACTTCTCTTTTTTTCCCATAGGATAACATTACGGCGTTCGGCGCGCCTTTCAGGGCCCGTATCTCGGAAACTGTGCGAGATACGGACTTTTCATCGGAAAAACACTTAGCCCCCTAAAGGTAAGTACAACACTAGCCAGGACAGTCATAAATCATATGACTTTAAAATTTTTTTTCTACGTCATACGGTTCCTGAGATATAACCTATTTAGTATTCCAAGTCCTCATTTTCTGCTCCGATACCCATTATTATGCATACATTCTTTGTACTCACTGTCTTTCTCTATGCAGGTTTTGGGGAAAACCAGCCTGTGCGCTTACATTACTGTTACCGTTGCCCTTTCCGCTTGTGGTTCCGTGCCCGTTTCACTTACCGTTGACGTCTACGCCACCATGTGCGTTATCCTTTACGTTTTATTTGCGCTTGCGTTTCTGTTATTTTGCCATTTGTGTCTACAGTACTGTTTCTCTTTCTGTTTCACTTTGTGTCACCATGCCCATTGACATTTCCGTTTGCACGGAGCATGTTACTATGTGACAACACATTACGTGGCAGACCGTTCCCATCTACGCCACCGTGTGCGTTACCCTTTCTGTTCTCATTCGTCCTTGCGTTACCATGTGCGCCACTGTTAGCGCTTCTGTTTGCGTTGCTGTTCCTGTTATTCAAACAACATGAAGTCTTGCTATATTATGACAATTGCAGTTTGTCCCACCATTAGAACTGCCCCGGAGGTGAAATAGTTAAATTCCATGCTAGGCATGGAACTTGGAGCGTGAGCTCGGTTAGAGAAGCTCTGTCTGTGTAATTTCAAACTGAAACTGTCAGATTCTTTACTCCGCCTCACTGAACAGTCGCTCCGGAGATTTCTTCTACTGCTCGGTTCATTTCTCGGTTTAAACAGTGTTTTCTCGGTTAAATTCAACCGCGAGTATTATTATTTTAACCGCAAACCGATCGGTTCAAGCTCTGTCTGTGGTATTGTAAGTAATAGACAGGTTTATTTCTGTGTGGAACTTGTAAATGTTTATCGGTTCGGTTTGAACCGATCAGGTTATTTTAAAACTTTAAAAATCAAGCATCTAAAGCTTTTAGAGTGCGGTTCCGGTTCTTATCGGTTCTAAAAAGCAGTTTCATTACGGTTTTCCACGACCCGTGACACGGTTGGGAACCGATAAAGGTGTCTTCCTGGCACTGCCGTTAAAAGGGCAAGTTTTTGGTTAGGCTGGCATTATGTCTGAGAAACCCAAAAGAAAAACCGGGCCCACTGGGTTTCAACACTGTGGTGTCTGTGGGGAAGCCTTTGCCAAGGCTGACTCACACACCACATGTGTATATTGTCTGGGGTTTGACCACCTCAATTCAGACTGCCAGATTTGTAAGAATTTCCCTGCAGCCACCCTGGATAAGAGAGTTGGCAGGCTCAGGGAACGAGAGGCCAAAAAGTCCGCTGACCGGATGGCCAGCCGGTTCGGTGCCAACGAACGGAGAAGTGCCCTCTGACCAGGCGAGACTTCCTCGGGCAAGCGTAAAGCTGACTCTGAGGAGCCAGTTCCAGCAAAGAAAACTAGGAAATCAGCAGGTGTGAGTCTAAAATTCCTTCTCCAACTGCAGAGATAGCAAGAGCTATACAAATTGTCCAGTCACTTTCTCGGTTCGTCCGAACCGCCACTGTCTGGTAAAGGTCGGTTGTCGGTTCCACCGTTCAAGAATATGATGTAGAAGAGTTTTATGAACCAGAGGAGGGGGAGGATGATTATGAACAGTATGAATGTGACTTTGAGAGTCTGGGTGTGCCCATTGAACCGGACATCTCCCCAGACAGACCTTTAGAATCTCCCCCTACATTTTCTGAGCACCCTTCTCACTTTATGTTTTATAAAGGTTGCTGAAACCCTCCAGCTCCCATTGGAGGAAGCTGTGGATGAGCAAGAGGAACCTGATTTTGTAGAAATGATGGATATCCCAGAGTCTAGGAGATTGTCTATCCCTTACATAAGTCATTTAGGAAACAAACAATAAAAATTTTAAAGCTCTAATTCTGTGCCTCCTGTGGACAAAAAGATGGACAGGAGGTACACTTTGTCAGGTCCTGATACAGAATTCCTTTCACAGCAATGCAGTCATGTTGGAGTAGTTCAGGCTGCAGCCTGTGATAAAGCTAATACTCCTTTGGCCTCACATCCTCCTGACAAGGATTCCAGGAAGATTGATGCCATGGCTAAAAAACAATACATGGCAGCGTCCTTGGGACTCAGGCAAGCAAATTACATGGCTTATGTGGCAAGATACCAAAAATCTAGATGGGACACTGTCATGGCTTTGGCCAAACAGGCCCCTGGCCAGCTTGCTAAGGAGCTGGAACAGGTGGCTGCTGATGGTATTGAGGCATCCAAGGTGCAGTTCCATGCTGCTGTGGATTTTAATGATGTATCCTCTAGAGTCATGGCTACATCTGTGGCTTTTCGTAGGTTGGCTTGGCTCAGGTGTACTAGCTTGTCACAGGATACCCAGACTAAGGCTATGGATTTTCCTGTGGTAGGAAATTCTCTGTTTGGGGAGCAGACAGAGAATTATATGAAGAAAATGGATGAATATAGGACAACCTATAAGGGTGTTCAGGCCAAGGAGCGGCAAGCCACTCCTCAGAGGCAGACCCCCAGGGGTAGAGGCAGGCCTTTTTACCAAACCCAGGCCTCCTCTGCTTTTGCTCAGAGGGGGTTCTTCAGAGGGAGAGGCAGACGGGGTGCAAGCAGGCCTGCTCCCACCCCTCAGCCTAAAGCCCCTGCCAAACAGGCACCCTGATGGGGTGCCCAGGGCCGATTCTCCATTACCTGTAGGGGTAGGTTGGCTTACTGTTCAGAACTGGGAGTCCCTAACATCAGACAAGTGGGTCCTGGAAGTAGTAAGCCGGGGTCTGGTTCTCAGCTTCAAAAATTTCCAAAGATGAGAATCAGATCTTTCCCCTGCAAACCCTCTAGAGACCTTTGCCTTAGAAACAGAAGTCTCAACCCTCCTGGCTCTCAGAGCGTGTTTCTCCTCTACACCAGGGCAAGGGTCTGTACCCAGGTACTTCCTTACCCCAAAAAGACAGGAGAATGGCGGCCCATCTTGGACCTAAGATATCTAAACAAGCACCTTTTGAAACCAAAATTCAAAATGGTGACCCTGGCAATGATTTTACCTTCTCTAAGGCCAGGGGACTGGCTAGCTTCCCTGGACCTCAAGGATGCCTATTTCCATGTTCTCATCAGAAGCTCCCACCGAAAGTACCTCAGATTGAACTGCCCTCAGGCCATTACCAGTTCAGAGCAATGCCCTTGACCTCACCTCTGCCCCAAGGGTATTCACAAAATGTCTAGCAGTAGCAGTTGCTCATTTAAGAAGGCAGAAGATTGCCATCTTTCCTACCTAGACGACTGGCTCATTGTAGGTCAGTCTCCAGACCAGGTCAAATCACACCTGCAAGTTACCCAGCAGCTGCTCCTCTCTGGGTTTTCTTCTCAACCTTCCAAAGTCAGTTCTGGAACCTGTCCAGGTACTCACCTTTATAGGTGCAGAACTGGACACAAAGCAGGCCAGAGCCTTCCTCCCCTAGAGAGGGTAAGGACCTGGTGGCCCTGGCCTCCTCCTTCACTCTGCAGGTCTCTCCGACCAGCAAGGCACTTCTTACAGCTACTAGGACACATGGCTGCTTCCACAGCTGTAGTGCAAGGAGCAAGGTTTCAGATGAGGGACATTCAGTTTCATTTGAGAGCCTTCTGGTCCCAAAGGAAAGATCCCCTTTCCAAGTTGATCCCAGTGACTCGAACCCTGATCCAGGCCCTTCAGTGGTGGCAGGATCAGAGCAATTTGAGACTAGGGGTCCCCTTCATCTCCCTATCTCACTCCTTGACCCTTACTACAGATGTGTCCCTTCTGGGTTGGGGAGCTCACATGGGCGACCTCTCCACCCAGGGAGTGTGGTCCCCTCAGGAATCTCTGCTCCACATCAATTTGCTGGAACTCAGAACTGTTTTTCTAGCACTTCAGGTGTTTTCTGCATCTGTTCAGAACAAAGTGGTACAAGTCAGAACAGACAACACCACTACAATGTGGTACATCAACAAACAAGGGGGCACTCGGTCTTCGGCCTTGTGCACCGAGGCAATGAAGTTGTGGTCTCTGGCTTATTCCCTGAATACTTCCCTCATAGCAGTTCACCTCCCAGGAAAGGACAATGTCCTGGCAGATGCTCTCAGCAGGATTTCCCAGAGCCATCACGAATGGTCTCTGGATCCCCAAGTACTGGGATAGTTTTTGCCAGATGGGGCACCCTCAGATAGATCTTTTGCAGCCCCAGACAATCACCAACTTCCACTGTTTTGTTGCAGGCCCCAGTGATGGGCTCAGTCCCCTGGATGCCTTTCTCCTAGATTGGGAAGGGAAGTTTCTTGCCTTTTCCCCTTCCTCTCCTATTCAAGGTGCTAGTCAAAATCAGATCCCAGCCTTGCAGGATGATTCTGATTGCTCCAGATTGAGCCAGACAGCCCTGGTACCCACTCCTTCTGTCCTTAGCAGTCCATCTTCCCTGTGTCTCCCCAGGAATCACAACCTGTTAACCTGTGCCCAGGGAGAGTTTGGTATCGAATCTCAAATCCCTCAACCTCAAGGCCTGGCTCTTGAGGTTAGATTTGACCTACACCTTTCTCAAGGTGTTCTTGAAATCCTGAAGGCTTCTAGGAAGCCTTCCACTAGGGCTACTTATAACTCTAAATGGAATAGGTTTTCCATCTGGGGTTCTGAAACATATTTCCCGGAATCTGCTGACTTGCCCATTGTTTTGGACTATATGGTCCATCTTAATTCTTTGGGTCTGAGACCAGCTACCCTGAAAGTACATTTGGCAGCTGTCTCTGCCTTTATTTCAGCAGGAAAGCCCTCCTCTCTTTCCGCTCACCCTGTATTCTCCAAGTTTTTTAAAGGATTACTTCATACTAATCCACCTTTCAGGGACCCGGCCCCTGCCTGGGATCTTAATGTTTGCATTGCTCAGTTGATGCAACCCCCCTTTGAACCTCTGTCTTCTGCAGAGCTTAAGTACTTGACTTGGAAAACTGTTTTCCTAGTAGCTATCACTTCTGCCAGGCGCATAAGTGAGTTACAAGCTTTGTCAGTAGAGACTGACTTTATTTCCTTCCACAGGGATAAGGTAGTCCTTAGGACTAACAGGAAGTTTTTGCCTAAGGTGGTTTCAGATTTCCATCTTAATCAATCTATCTCCCTTCCAGTGTTCTTCACTGACCATTCCTCCTCTGGTGAGAGGAGGTTGCACAGTTTAGATGTTAAGAGGGCCCTAAGTTACTATATAGAGCATACCGAGGGTCACAGGTTGAATCCTCCAACTTTTCTCACTTATGGTGAGGTTGGGAAAGAAACCTGCCACTAAGAATCCATTGCCAGGTGGATTGTCTCTTGTATCAATTTTGTTATCAAAAACTGGGGAAGGTTCCCCTTCAGGCCTGAGGGCTCACTCTACCAGAGGTACAGCTGCGTCTCTAGCTGCTGCCAGAGACATCCCTATCTTAGAGATATGTCAAGCAGCTACTTGGAAAACAGTACACTTTCACCAAGCATTACTCCTGGATGTCCAGGCCAGGAGGATGCTCGGTTTGGCACAGCCGTCAGAGCCTATTCCTAAGTAGGTTCTGTCCCTCCTCCATGGAGGTACTGCTGTAGTCTGCAATTGTCATAATATAGCAAGACTTCATGTTGTTTGAAGAAAAATTACTCACCTTAGTAATGTTGTTTCTTCTAATGAGTCTTGCTATATTATGACCCCAACCTGCCCCTCTCAGAACTTCTACTTGGGTATGGGGTGGGCTGTCCAGTGTGGCACTTGGTTATGCCCATTTGTATTTTTCCACCCCTTTTCTTGGGGTTTGGGGTGTTGTGTTTTGTTTTACCTTATCTTATCTTATTTTCTGGCCCTGACTTGAGTCTTTGTGTTGGGACCAGGAATATGTGTTAATATCTAGGTAGCCAGTTGGCTAGTGTAGGTTACAGCTTCCACACAGAACCTTAGTGAGTTTTTGCTCGTAAAGATCTGACAGTTTCAGTTTGAAACTACACAGACAGAGCTTCTCTAACCGAGCTCGCGCTTCAAGTTCCATGCCTGGCATGAAATTTAACTATTTCACCTCCGGGGCAGGTCTAATGGTGGGACAAACTGCAATTGTCATAATATAGCAAGACTCCATTAGAAGAAACAACATTACTAAGGTGAGTAATTTTTTCCTATGCCTCAAGACATCACGTGGCGGGGTCCCGCCGCTACATTACATTCACTATTTCTCGTTATCATTCTCAAAAAGAAGGGAAATTAGAGAAAAAACTCTGTTTAATGCATTAGTTAGGGTTGTTCCACAGCGACAAAGTGAAGAAATCGGTGTTAGGGTTGAAAACTATGGACCCTACTTAACGGCATTGGGGTGTACATTGGATGTCGGTCCTAACTCCTCACCCCATTCTCCTATACTTCTGCTGCTTTACACATGTGATGGGTGAGAGTTAGGGCTGACGACCCCAATGCACACCCCAATGCCGGTTGGGGCGGTGGGCAGGGGTCAAGGGGTTTTCAACCTAACACCAATTTTTGCCTCTAATATATATATATATATATTAATACACATACAGTCTGAGAGAGTTTATGTAAATATATTTTATCGCAGTCCTGCAACAGCCATTAATGGACTAATGACTTACTGACCCTCAATCTCCAGCTTTCAAGTGTTCTGGTCTTCCTCTGATTCCGAGTTGGATCCCCTCGCCATACAGTCTGATTCGATTTTTGCCAAAAGTTTACCGGCATCTGTGGGGTCTGAAAACAAGTACGTTTTAGTCCTGTACACAACCTTTAGGTTCGCTGGCATTCGGAGTACATGGTGTACCCTCAGTTGGTGAAGTCTCTGCCGAATTCCATCAAAGGCCTCTACGGCATTGGCGGGTAGTAGTATAGCTCAGATCAGAAAAAACCTGAATCGGGACTCATGCCATGATGTCTGCCCTTTTCTCCTCGTCATTTGTAAGATGCTGTCTCTCTCTCGAATTGACCCTAGGAGTGCTATAATCGCCCTTCTGGTGGCTGCGCTGTGTTGGATCAAAGGCGAGCTCCTCTCGCATTAACACGGCAGGCCCTTTGCACCTCAACTGGAGAAGACAGCTCAAAATGGTCCCATAGCCAACTTTCCAGGAAAGTAACCAACTCATCCCCTTCTGACTCTTCTGGTATGCCCAAAATGCGTAGATTGGATGCCTGCACCCCATTGTCTAAATTTTCAAGCCGTTGTCGGAGGTTCAAATTTTCCTTTACCAGGCCTGTTGTTGTTGCTAGGGCTTTTTCGGCACTTGAGGTGGCACCTTAAACTTCATCTCCTACCTTGGTAAATCCTGTTTCTACCACCACCATTCGGGAAGTGAAGTCATTCATTTTGCCATCAATCACTTGTATCGCCTTTAATAATGCAGCATTAGAGGGCTGACTCAATGCATTCTCTGGCAGTTCATCGACTTATCTGGGCTTTGCCTCGTGTCTCTCTGCTTCGCACCGTCTCCACTCAGGTTGGTTTTTGTGTGCTCCATTTCACCAATCGCTGGACTTTTATTGCTCTACTTGGTATTGATCTGGTCAGTAAGTGATGTTGGCTTGCTATTAGATGTTTTCATTCCAATTAGGAAGGTTCCCAGTGGTGAAAAATCCGATATCAGGTAGTGTAGAGCTCAGAGCTATGAAAAGTAGCTGTCTTCAACTCAGCTGCTAGCCATGTCCCTCCGGGGGCCACTTTTTTTCCACAGGGCCGACCACATGTGTCATGAATGTGATGTGCATACTCCTACTTCACAGAAATACCCCTGATGTCCTCCATGTGGGGTCCCTCTCCCTGCATGACCCCATTGTACTGCCACCCAAATTTCTTCAGCAGCAGATGAGCCACAGGATGCTGTTCCTCCCTCCCTCCCCACCCCAGGAGGAAAACTGTCCTAGGAGCTCATTCCTCCGCCAGCTGGCTCCCCTAGCAACCCATGTCCCTTTCCGAACTTGGGTCGCCGCCATGACAGGAGGTGATGTGCACAGCACCTCAGCCTTACACACTACTGGGCTGACTCTGTTATTAGCTCTAACAACAAAAGATGTAGTGCACAAAAAGGAATACTAAAACATGGCAAGGTTATGAATGCGGGGTGCCTTACTGTGCAGAAATAAGAATTGGACTAGCACTATAGCCCCAGTGCTTAGAACCCATGTGTATGCTTCATCAGACAGTAGGGGGCACCATTGAGGAGTCTAGTTAAAAGGAAATGTCCATGTCCCGTCTGGCCCCACCTCTGTATCCAGTGGGGCTCGGTCCAGCAGTTGTATAAGTAAAATAAAATATTACCCTTACTTGTTGTTTTATTTAAAAGTATCCTGGTTGATCCTCGCCCTTCCATGGCATTTAGATCAAATCCCTCGGTGTGCCCATAAGCAGCCGTGGCTGTCCCGTGATGACATGTCAGGCGCGGAGCAGCCGTGCACCTCCATATACTTAGTATGGCACTGTTTTTTCAAACCGCTCCAGTATGGAGCCCCCGTGAAACCCTGATACCAGATACAGATTGCCAGGGTGCCTGTCAGTCTGTGCCTGGTCTCAGTGTAGCATGGACACACGTAGATTCCAAACCAGAGCTATTTCAATCTACCGCAGTACAACTTATTGTAAGGGCAACGTTTTATTTTACTTATACAACTGCTAATCGGACCCCACTGCACCCGGAGGTGGGGCCAGATGGGACGTGGATGTTTCCTTTAAATACACCAAATAAAAGTACCAGTGCAAAATACATTTAAAAATGAGTACCGTCAAGATACCATCAACGTTTAGATGATCAAGTTACAAACAATGTATTTCATTAAAATATATTAAAAATTCAGTAATTTTAAAACTGAATCAAATACTGCCTTCTTAATGTATATAGTAATCAAGAATATTTTTGTTATTAAATTAAATTATTTTTGAAGTTCTAACAAAAGTTAGAGAGAAATAACTTTAAAGTATCAGCTTCATGTTAAATGTTCTTATGTTTCCAGCAGTAATTAATAAAAGTTTCTGTGCTGTACTAAGCTATTAACTGATCAGTGATGCTGATATAAGGAAGGCAGATTTTGGTAGGTTCAGTGCTTCAAAATTCCAGTAGCAAAACCACGGAATCTGAAAGACAGAAGCATATAATGTTAATACAAAATAATAAACCACAGTTATAATAATATACAATGCTACCCAATCCTGCAATATATCACGTGGAGGATTTTAAAGGGAAGGAATAATGTCCCATTCTTGTTCAGACCAATAGTGGTTACGGCACCAAGGGTGTAAATGGTTCTGCTTTCTCTTTGCAAATGTTTTCTAAGTCTATATTGCCTCCTTGTGGATGGGGACTGATATGTCCAATCAGCATGAGATGAAAAGCGGACAGAACTGATCCACAGACCTGATGCCAATAAGTACCCACAGGGGTATCACATTTGCCACTTGGGATGGAATGGATGTGTTCCTGAATGCAGTCTTTAACAGACTGAATTGTTCTGCCTATATACAAAGATGGGCAATTACATCAGATAGCTTACACAACAAAGGTCGTATGTCATGTAATAAATTGGTGGACTTTGAATTTAGTACCATTTGAGAGGTTAGTAAAATGGGCTCCTTGGGTAGCATATTGGCAAACATTGCAGTTCCCACATTTATGTGCTCCCATTGGTGGTGGAAAAGGGCGTTTGGACAAAATTTCTGATGTGGAAACAAAATTACTACATATTAGCTAGTCCTTTATACATTTTCCATTCCTGTGTACTACGTGGGCAAAATTTCCTATCACATTTTTGAGGTCCAGATCTGCAGACAGACTTTGCCAAAACCTTTTGAGTACCCCTGCTATTCAAGGGCTGACTGCATTAAATTCAGTAATGAAGCGTTTGCTCCCTGTTGGTGTTCCTGTCCTAGGTTTAGGTTTTAAAAGGTCAGAATGGTTCCTCAAACAGGCAAAGTTATGGGCCTCATGGAGTAGTTTAGGATCATATACCCTATTGAGGAAGCATGCGTGCAGGTCCTCTGTGTGTTGGTTGTATGTACCCATTTCAGAGCACTTTCTTTGGATACGTAGAAATTGTCCCTTTGGTATGCCTTTCAAAAGGTGGGGTGGATACAACTATCAGACCTTAAAAGTGTATTTCCTGCAATATCCTTATGATAGTTCGCAGTTTGAATCCTGTCTTCAGGATCTACATTTAACTGTGAGTCACGGAATGTAACTCTTGCCATGTCCATAGTTCTGATAAAATGACAGGTTCCATTCATTACATAGAGAATACAGGATGGCTAACCATGCAGAACCAGTGTGTTCTGCCACAGAGGGGTCTGATTTCTTGTGACCTCAGAGTAAGCTCGAGAGGTCTTGGGAATCTGATCGAGGTGGCAGGAACACACGGTTCTGCATGTAAGGTTCCATCCTGTATTTTTTTATAGTGTATGGTGCCCTCAAATTGTTTTTAAAACATTTTAGGCTTCCAGACTGTATTTAAATCATAGATAAAGAAATTGGTGTCTCCCCTAGCTGGGAGATGGAGTTGGGTGGCTGCTAGGGACTGGGCGTCCCTAACGTAGCAGCGCACATGCCCACTGGTTGCCGCTCTGCTGGGGGCAGGATTTAGAAAAAAGAAAACATAGTGGCCAGACATCTCGCTTAGCGAGAAAAATAACTGTCCTGAGGCAGAGAAAACTGTAAGTAAACTAGAATATCTGGTCGATCCTGCATTGAAATGAACAGTGCCTGTTTCAGAAAACTGCTGCGTTAGTTTTTCAGGCAGTTGTGAATAATGTTGACATGCGGCAGTTTTCTGTTTATGATTTTGACCCGCGGCTCGAGTTTTCAAATCTAAATGAATGGAACACTATTCTGCATGTACAGTGAGTACAGCGTTCCATTCATTTTGCTGACTGTGGCTGAACAGCGTTTTTGAAAGGCTGGATTTCTAGTGAGAACAACATTCTACCATACACTATAATTCAATGATTTAACAAATTCCTGAGCCTCAGAGACCAACTCCTTGCAGATACGCAGAATGTCATCAATGAAGCAGCTCCAGTATCTGATGCTGTCACAGTAAAGGTTGCTTCTGGAGTCCTAGATGGTGACCTCCTCCCACCAACCTAGAAAGAATTCAGCGTAGGAGGGCACCATCGACAACCTCATAACAGTACCACAAATCTGTAAATAAAATTCGGAGATGAAAACAAAATAATTGCTGTGTAGGATCAGGTCTAAGGTCTCAGTAATGAACTCAGGATCTATAACATTTTGTGTTTATGATAGAGATCCATGAAGAACCTGACTGTGTTAAGTGTGAAATGATGTCTGATGCTGGTGTACAGTGACACCACATCAATAGTGAGCCGCAAATAACCAGCATCAAAGGTAACTTGCTCAAGGGCTTCAAGGACCGCCATGGCATCTCTAAGATATGAAAGAAGTCTTACTACCATTGTTTGCCGAAAACAGTCCGCAAACAAGGATAGTTTTTTTGTGAGATAACCAGTGCTGGAAACAGTGGGACATCCTGGTGATTGTCGACTGCCCTTGTGCAGTTTAGCAAGTGTGCAAAATGTTGGGACTACTGGTGAGTCTTGGGACAGGAAGCAGTACTCCTGTTCTGTAATGACTCCATTGTGGAGAAGGTGATTAAGGATATCATCAATTCTACATTTAAAGATAGTTGTAGGATCACTATCTAGGGGATGGTAACTGTCACTGTTGCACAACTGGAGCAGGGTTTCCTCCAGATAGTATTTATTCATTGCTACCATCTGTTGATCTGTCTAAGAATCTGGAGAAATTGCTCCGAAATGGATACATATGACCAATATGCAGAGGACCTGCATATATGTTTCCTCAATAGGGGATATAATCCTAAACTACTCCATGAGGCCATTGACTTTGCCCATTTGAGGAACTGTTCTGGGGCCAGATATTCAAAAGTTTGCCTGGGTGCAAATCCGAGTTTGCTCGCACAAACTGGGTTTTGTGTGGTTGTGCAATATTGAAAAGCCCGGTTAATGTAGGCAAACAGGGTTTGCGCCCAGGTAATATTGAGAGCAGGGCACAATGTTAATGAAGGGGCAGGGACCTGAATGTTGGTGCAGTCCAATATTCAGAGTATTTGTACCACGCAAGGCCATTTTACGTGGTCCCCTTGTGTGGTGCAGATGTCGCCGACCTACAACGTGGCGTACTCCGGTGCAACCCAAGCGGTTGGTGGAGGAAGTGCATCGGCTCCCTGATCCTTAACACAGTAGTTCCCAGTGTCCAGTGGTCCCTTTCTGCCACTGATCACTGTCCCCATGTACATTATAATCTTTCCCTGGTGCTAGTGGCCCCACCTGCAGAGCGCCATCCCGATATACATTATAATCTTTCCCTGGTGCCAGTGGTCCCCCTCCACCAGTTGCCATCCCGATGTACAATATCATCTTTCCCTGGTGCTGCTGGTCCCCCCTGCTGATCTCTGTCCCAGTGTACAACTTAATCTTTCCCTGGTGCTAGGGTTCCCCCCATGCTGATCACCAGCCCGATGTAAAAATATAAACATTTCCCGGTGTCTAGTGGTCCCTCCTCCCACTGGCACCCATGCCAGATGTTCTTATATTTATTCTCTGGTGTCCAGTGGTTCCTCCTCCCACCCACACCAATGCCAGATGTTCCTGTAGTATTTCCTGCTGTCTAGCAGTCCTCCCCCACATACACCAATACCTGATGTTTGAGTATTATTCCTTGGTGTCCAGTGGTTCCTATCCCTCGAACACCATGACACCATCTTCCCTAGTGTCAGTGTATCCCCACCCCCATCCTGATCCCTATATATTATAGATAAACCATTCCCTGGTGTCTAGCTGACCCCCCTACCAACCCCCACCCCGCCTCTGAGCCAGCAACCAGCACAGCCCTCCACGATGGCTGGCCACCAACTGAGCTGTCAATGAGCACGTCCAGTATGTGCTCATTGACAGCTTAGTCAAAGCTAGCCATGTTGGAGGGCAGATGGCTGTGCTGGTCGCCAGCTTGGGGTCAGGATGTGGGGGAGGGGAGTGGAGTGGTGGAGCACTACCTGCCGGGTTGGGGGGGTCCACTAGACACCAGGAAATGGTTTATCTATAATATACAGGGGATTGGGATGGGGATGGGTACACTGCACACCAGGGAAATGGCGTTTGTGTGTCATGCAGTTCGGGTGGGGGCAGGGACCACTGGACACCAGGGAACATTTATATTTGACATCGGGATGGCGATTGGCAGGCCTACCATAATTAGGAAAGATTTTTCATATTGTCCATCGATGGCAATCGGTCGAGAGGGGAGATCACTTCACGAGGGAAAGATTATATTTTACATCAGGACAGTGATTGGCAGGGTAGACCACTAGCACCAAGGAAAGATTATATTTATCATCAGGATGGCGATCGGTGGGGAGGGATCACTAGCACCAGGGATAGCTCTCTGGGACCTAGCAAGTGGGGGGTTGCGCCACCCTAAATTTCTGGGCTACCATGCAAATGAACCCATAATGGGCATGCAAATGTCCCCTTAGTGCCTTGCATGCCCAGTGAGCTCATTTGCATGGGTCCTTTGAATTTTGGAAATGTAGCAAGGCCGCAAGCCATTGTGGCGCCCTATTTTGGGAGCCATATCTGCCGAATGCTAAGTGGCTCAGCACTGGGCTGACATGGCCCTGTATTCAGTCGAATAGTGCTGGTGCGCTATTCCACTAAATATTGCATCTTTGGGCAGCTGGGCTATCGCAAAGTGGAGCGCAAATGTTTGCGCTCTGCTTTGCACATTTTTGAATATCAGGCCCCTCCCTGATCTTTTAAAACCTAAACCTAGGACAGAAACACTACCTGGGGGAATAAACTTCATTACTGAATTTAATGCAGTCGGCCCTAAAATAGTTGGGATACTCAAAATGTTCTGGCATGTTCTGTCTGCCGATCTGGACCTCAGAAATGTGATAGGAGATTTTCCCCGTGTTTTATTTATTTATTTATTGAAATATTTCACTAGGCGGGCACACTGAACAAGTTGCTCGTCTCACGGTGTGACCTGGGGGGAAGGGTTAGGGTTGTGAAGGATGATCAGTTATAACAGTATGTGATAGTACAAACAATACAACATTGTAACATTGTAACATTGTGCAACAGTTGGAACACAGGGTATTGTACCATAAACAGTAGTGGAACATTGGATAAATTACAATACATGTCCAAAATCATACAAAAGAAAATATAAACGTACACAACAGTAATAATGCGATAGAACCATTTATAGTGCATGAGTATACCAGGAGCAGGCTCGAGGTAGTACGCAAGTACTGTTGGAGTAAAAAGGATGGGGTTAGGTTGTGCACACTGGTGACCCAGAAGGGCAGGTGGAGAAGAGAGGGGGGAGAGGCAAGAACTGAATATGAAGAGAAGGGTAGCCATTTCCTGATTTTCCCCTTCAGGATGTTGAGAACCCTGCCGGGGGTCATGGTAGGAAGGCAGAAACTGGGGATAGGTATTAAGGTGGGTTAAAGCAGGAGCAGCTTAGGGAAAGGTAATTGTGTACGGCAGAGGTAAGGGAGTAGTTGGAGGAGGAGTGTCATATTTTGGGGGGAGGTAATTCCAGATTTTAGGGAAACGATCGGCTAAACCAGTGTGACCGATGAGGATGGAGCGGCGAAGGACCATCAAGGTGCGGGCCTCATTTGATCTGAGAGAGTGGTTGGGGGAGGTGGAGTGGAGAAAGAGGATGAGAGATAGGAGGGGAGCCCCCCGAACCAGAATTTGGAGGTTAGTTTGGCACAGTGAGAGATGTGTCTGTGAGATAGTGGAAGGAAGGTTAGAGAGCGATAGAGTTCACAGTGGTGGGGCGGGAAGGGGAAGGGGAGTCGATAGCAAAGCGGATGTAGGAGAGGCAGAAGTATAAAGGATCAGCTAGTACGTAGCCATTTTGTTCCCACATCAGCAAGTTTGCCCAACCGCCATTTTCCACCAGTACTGGAAGCACATAAATGTGGGAACTGCAATGTTTGCCAATATGCCACCCAAGGAACCTTTTTTACTAGCCCCACAAATGGTACTAAATTCAAAGTTCGCCAGTTTATTGCATGCCGTACTACCTTTGTTGTGTACACTATCTGATATAATTGCCCATCTTTGTATATAGGCAGAACAATCCGGTCTGTTAAAAAACGCATTCAGTAACATATCTGTTTCATCGCAAGTGAAAAATGCATGGCGCCGACTACTTTCGGTGCCTTGTGCGGTGTTGTCGACTTCAGTGCTGTGCACGGTGCCGACTACTTTTGGTGTCGTGTGCGGTACTGTTGACTTTGGTGCCGTGTTCGGTGCCATTGGTGCCGTCGACTTTGGGACCGTGTGTGGCGCTGTTGACTGTGGTGCCGCGTGCCGTGCCATTGACTTCTTGATGCTGCCTGCAGCACCGTTGACTTCTTGGTGCCGTGTATGGCACTGGGGTCTTCAGGGGTGGGCTTGTCCCCGGACCGAGGTGCCCTCCAGTCTATCCCTTTCCCAGGTTGGCCTTGCTGAGGCATTTCCTGTTTCTTGGGGCTATGTGGAGCATGATGAGTCTGATCTGGACCTCATCATTCTGACAATGGTATGATAGCTTGTTTTACAGCCTGAACGTGAACTTGTCCCAACTGAACCCTGTTGCAAGCCATGGCTTTCAGTCTGTCCTTAGGACATGAGTTCTGACCTGGCACTGCACTCTGATGTAGACCCGGGGGGGTGGGGTTATGCTCTGCCCACCTTCCTTGGCGTCTTGTCGCATGCTGTGTGGGGAAGGCAAGCTCTGATTTCTTCGGTACCCCTCCCAGGAAAGACATTTTTAACAGTTGTCATTCACTGAGTGTGTAGTAATTACAGTACGTGCTCCTAGTGGAGGTCAGTCAGTGGCTGGCCATGGTGGCGAGAGGTGGGCTGAACTAGTCGCCGGCTGGGTATGGAGGGGGTGGTCTGGCACTGTTGGGTGGGGGGCCACTAGACTACTAGGGATACAGGACTATGCGGATCCGTTTACTTTTTCTTTTTAAAGGCTGAAATACTACTCTTGCAGGGTGTGGGGTTGGGGCTGGGAGGATTATATCATTACTAAGGGGCTCGTGGCTGGGTGGGGGTGTATCAATACTATGGGGATTGAGGCTGGGGCTATTTCTCACTGTCTTGGTTGTGTGGGCTGGCTGGGGCCCCCATAACCCTACTAGGCATCTAACATTGGGGATCTGGAGCATTGGGGGGGGTCTACATGAACTGGGGTATGGGCTGGCGGCACATTGGAACAATCCCCGTTGGATGCAATGTACACTTATACCAGCTAATAGCTGGTATAAATGTACTTTGATGGGTGTCCTCCGGGGTTCTTTTAGAATTGCAAATTTGCTGATCTGGCAGCCGCCCTTCCAGAATAGGGCGCAACTGCTGCCATAAACCCCCTTGTGCCATGTCGCAGGAGGTTTATTGCATAAATGATGGTATAAGTCCACTTTGGTGCAAGCAGCCTGCGACATGTCGCAGGCTGCTTTGCAGAATCCCGATTTTCGCAACTCATGGTGCAAAGTGCTACTTGCACCATTCTTGTTGACACAGGTCACTTTGCGCCATGCGTAACCCTTTCTAGAATCAGGCCCAGCGTGTCTTTGCGCACTAACCGAAGTCTCTTCCTAAGGTGATGTCTGAGTTTGTCCTGAATCAGTCCATCCACCTTCCTGTTTGTTTTCCAGAGCATACCAATCCAGAGGAAGCATTACTTCACATGTTGGATGTGAATAGAATTTTGCATTACCATACACACCATACCAAGGACTGCAGGAAGTCCAAATAGCTGTTTGTTTCTTTTGCCCCTGGAAAAGAGGGTGCTCCTGTTTCTAAAAAGTGTTGTCCAAATGGTTGGCCAACTGCATTACGTTCTGTTACAGGAAGTCCAGCAAGGAACTTCCTGAAGATGTTAAGGCCCATTCCACCAGGGGTATGGCTGCTTCAGCTGCCTGTTTCAGGAACATGTCAGTTGCAGAAATTTGTACAGCGGCTACTTGGAGTTGTGTCCACACCTTTACCAGACACTAAAGTCTGAAGTGGACGTTGACTCTAGGCATAGGGCCAGTTTTGGCCTAGCTGTTCTACGTGGCCTACTGTACTTTCTTAGGCTGTTGATTTCCTGCTGCCCAGACAGCATTTCCTGATGCTAGAACTGCTTGGGAGTCATTTCATAGGTGTGACCTGCTGCAAGAGATACCCCTGAGGTCAGATAGTACAGTTACATAAGAACTTACCGTAACAGTAGATCTGCGAGGGGATCTTTTGTAGTAGGCCATGTCGTCCCTCCGTCCTTCCCCCTCGCTCTGGTGGAGCTTTTTGTTGTCTGCAGATTTCTTTTCTCCTTCCATGTTGGTGGGAACCTTTGGCACCTCCTCAGTTGCTCAGCAGGATTCACTTTGCTGTGGTCTCTGGCAGGAGAACTGAGGAGGGAGCGGGGGGCTGCCCACCCTAGTAGGGTTAGCCGATGTCAGAGGGGTGACATTGGAGTGGGTGACCCCCAGATAGACTGCTAGCTAGAAACATTTCCGGGTGGTCCTAGTGCCTGACAGTGGTAGTTCCATAGGTGTGGCCTGCTGCAAGAGATCCCCTTGCAGATTTGCTGTTACGGTAAGTTCTTATGTAACTGTACTTTTCTAATGTCTTTCTTGAACGTTTTCCCTTCCTGTGTAAGCACATGGCCCCTAGTGGACGTTCTGTTTCTCAGATTAAATAAACTTGCTGTGTCCACTCTTTTGAACTCTTTCATGAACATGAAATTCTCGATTACAGCCCCCATCTCCCTCCTATATTCCAGTGAGTACATTTTAAAACATTTCAGTCTTTCCTCATATGTTTTGCCTTGTTTCCCATGGACTATCTTTGTTGCCCTTCTCTACACTGTCTCTAATCTAGCCTTATCCTTCCTTATGTAATGACCCCTTCCCGTACAGTAGAGGGAGGTGGTTATTTCTAGTTGTGCCCACCAGAGGGAAGGATGTCTTGGCATCACCCTCTTAGGGGACTGGGATTGTGGGTAGAGCCTAGGTAGTATAAAAGAAAGGTGTCCTTGTAGCACTGCCGGAGTCATTGAAGGAAGATAGAAGGAGTAAGTAGAAGGGAATACCATGTCCCAGATGCCTGTGTCGGACAGTTGCCACTAGGCACCAGTGAGATATTGATTGGGGAGCATCAGTCATTGCCAGCTGAGTGCCAGGGACCATGGCTGTGCCTGCAGGGGTAGGCACATACTGTGCTCCTCCATGTGGCTGGCTGCAGGACTCAGGCTAGAGGCAGCATGTGCCCCATAGTTAGCTGCCACCTAGAGTCATGAGCTGCACGGCCCTCATCACCTAAGGGTGGTATGAAATCTGGGACATCTCGCTGTGGTGAGCATTTCACAGAACAGCAGGGATCCTGGCAGAGGCCAAGGGAGACCTCAGGCAGCTGGGATGTTACCTGATCTGCCTGCCCTACCAGTACTCAGTATACGACATATATGAAGTTTTGATCTTAGCAGGGAAGTTTAGTGGCATGTGCAGGAACTCTGGAGGGTATCCCCTCAAGGGATACTCCTTGATGGCCCTTGGGCTTGAGGCGGGTTTACTCGCAGAAGAATCAGTGGGTATCAGAGGGATGGTGCGACCCAAGAAGCTGCTTTTGAGGCTATCCTTTCACAAAAGTGATGGTGGGTAAAGGTCCTTGCCATGGGATACTGGAGCAAGGTAGAAGTATTCCTCTGAGAATGTGTGGAGGTGGTTCTTTCTTTAAGGCAGACTGAGCACCTATGGCTGGCCATGCCAGGATGGTTCCCAGGGAGGAGGGGAGTGCAAGTTGTACCAGTGCATGGATCTTGGTTGTGGGCCTGGCCAAGTGCGGGAGCACCGAGAGTTAAACAAGGGCGCCACAGGATTGTGAAGGCTTTCTATTCATGTGGACCCATACACGCATGTTCATTCATCCTGAACTTTAGGGTTCCATGCCAGAGTGGCAAGTAGCTCTGAGACAAAAAATGTTCACGAAGGCATACAGATGTTCAAGAAAGGAACATGCAGTGAAACCCACTGTTAGGAGATTGTTCACAGGGAAAAGGGTTGTGGTAATGCATGCTTTAGAACAATTTAATGGGATTTAAGGTCAGTTGTAGCGAAAGTGGGAACGTGGATTTCTTGGGCAGGGAGATGCCCATTTATTGCAAGGGCAGAAAGATCCAAGAAAAAGGGTCAGGGTGTACACTGGGATGCAGTAGTTGGGACACCATCTGCCATAGTGGATCTGCAAATGGAAAGAAGTCTGAAAATACCATAATTAGCTGTATAGAAGCTACATGATTCGGGTCCCTGTACCAGCTTATTGATTTGCACCAGATGACATGCTACCTTTGAGCCAGTAAAGAGAAACAAGTATTTAAACTCTTTTGTTGACTGTGTGTTGTTTGCACCCACGTTTCGGTGTCCATGTCCATTACCTCCTCTAGGAGGATATCTTAAACCTGAAGTGTTGAGTGCAAGGAGATCCTGGCATGCATATCACATATACCCTTAGACAGAGGAGTACGCGGGGCCATGAGCAGCAGTGTAGGTCAGTCGCCAGACTGCCTGAAGGAGGGTTGCATTTAGATGTGGGCCCCAGAACTGTACACTGTACACCAGGTGTGGCCTGCCCTACTGATCTATACAGGTGCAGTTTCACCTCCCTCCTTCTTCAAGTAATCTCTTTCCTTATGCAATGCAGCAATCTTGTTAGCCCTCAATGTAAGAAAACTGAGAAGATGGTTTTCAGTTATTTGTTGTCATCACCCCCAATGCCTCTCTCCACCTTTCTGCTCTCTGCAGGCAGCCCATCAGTATACTAAACTGTTCCAGACCTCTTCACCCCATATGAATCATCTTGCACTTTTTGGCATTTAAATTTAACTGCAACAACTGGACCACTTCTACAGTACATATCCTGTCTCATGATGTCAACTCCTTCACTGTCAGCCTCACCACAGAGCTTTCAATCATCTGTGAATTGACTTATCATGCCCTGAATAACCTTGCATATGTCACAGATGTAAACAGTAGTGGCCCCAGATTGGAACCTTAGGGGTATTCCATTAGTCAGTGTCCTGTCTTTAGATAATTTACCATTTAAGATTTTTTTGTAGATTGAAATTTTAATTAAATGTTTTAATAAAATATGTCATCACAGAGTTGTTATAGACTGAATAATTTGATTATCTATTTGTAGCTGACACTTTGCAGCTTCCTCCTACCCCTCCAAGTAGCCTCAGCAGTGATTCAGAGGGTGGCCAGAGTCCCATCAGATCCCTGCCTCCATCAAGTCCTGCTCAGTCACAGTCTTCTCTCAAGATGACATCACGCTCGCCATCTGCACTGTCGAACTCTCCTCTCCTCACTGCTCCCCATGTAAGTAGAAGGCAGTGTTTTCTTCTAAAGTGAATGATGCATACTGGCACAATACACTGTTATGGAGATGCACCCTGCCAGTGCAAGTTACTGATAACATTCTGGAGTTTGAAGAACTGATGTGATAAGATTGTGGACTTTGGTTGTACGCAAGCAAGCTGTTGCTCCCCTCAGCAGTAAAGTTGAATTTGCTCCTAAGGAGGGAAACAATCAGAATGAATGTGTTGCACACCATCTGAGCAAGATGGGACACTATTGATCAAAGTGAGTGTGGAAAACTTGTGGGTGAGTTGCCAACTGCTTCCATTATCATTAACAGATGTTTTAAAGACACTGCAGTACTTTCCCAGTTTATTCTAGGAAAAAATATGATCTGGAAATGGATGCCTATTTAGCTAATGACATTTCTAGCTTTCTGTACAGCACAACCAGGCACAGAGAGCATGTTGGCCTAACTTAAGAGTGCCCATTTATCCAGCATGTAATGTTTTCAGACTCAGAGAAGACAGCCTCATTGTTTTAAACAAAAACTGCAATCCTAATGTTTTTCTTCTGACCCTTGTGTTCAACCAAGGTTACTTTTGTAGCTTTCCTGGAAGACACTCTTATTTTGATATGCCTAAATTTTGTACCCATAAAATACATGCAAAAATATTGATTGTGATTATTAATCCTAATTGTATCCAGAAAGACAAAATACTAATTCACAAAGAACTGGGGTGGGGGTTGGGGAAGTGTGGGGGAGATTGATGTACTAATGATGCAAGAACCAAAAGTAATGTATTAACCACAAACTATTCATGGGTTACAAAGATACGGAGATTTGCTAGCACAGTCAATAAAAAACTCCAGGAAAAACTGATTTCTTAATGGTTCTAGAATTTTATTTGTTTCTGTCAAAGAGATTAGTGGGTTTGTATTGAGGCTGTAGGACCTGCTGGTGCGTGGACTCCCAATGAACAGTGAGACATTGGCTTTGTACTGCAGATAACATCGTATTCCTTCCTTCTGAGTTATGCTATTAGGCTGCAAAGGTGCTTTCCTTAAGCTAGACATTTTTCATGGATGTGGGATCACTCAGAGAAGAAAGCATTGTTCAGTGTTCCCCATTCATTGTTTTAGTGCGGTGGGCCACCACCCTATATTTTTTTTACCACCGCTCTATATTTTTTACCACCACCCTATATTTTTTGCCACCACCCTATATTTTTATCCATTATTGTTTTTGTTTTTTTATAAAATCCTCCAAAATTGTCTTTTATTGACATATTTTATTGCACTACTACCCATTTAATACCAGCACACTATATGTTACTTAAAATCTACTTATGCACATGTACAGTGTATATAAGAGGTCCAGAAAAATAACACACCTTTTGACCTGATCACCACTGCCACCGCCCTATATTTTCAGAGAGTGGGGAACCCTGTTGTTCAAATGTATAGATTTATAATAAACAGTATAAACCTATGTTTGATGATCAGCCAGTCAGAAAGCTCCATTTTTATCATAACAAAGCCTTCTGAAATAGAACTTTAAAAAATGTTCTTCTAACCTCTTGAAAGTGCTCTGGAAGCAAGGATATGTTTCCTGGTTAAGTATTTTGCATAAAAACATGTTGAAAGTACTTTATGAGCTACTGTATAATCCCAATAATTCAGCCAGTATTAATATTTTGCTTTTTTTTTTGTTAGTATTGTTTGTCCCCATCAGCAGCTCCATCAGCCTGGCCGCTCCCAGTCCTGACATCCCGGAATTACTGGGGCTTACGTAAGCCAGCCGGGGCGGAGCCTGCGGAAGGGTTGGGCGCCATCCTGCTGCCGGTGCCATGATTTTCTGTTTTTGAGGTCCCATTTTACCGCAGGGCCCCAAGATTACAGACACATGTGCGTGGAGGCATGCATGCGTACTACATCCCCGGTGCCGGCCCCATCCACCCACCCGATGGCCTAGCGCCTGACGCTCCTTCTGGCCTGCACTGCCCCCCTGGCCTCCACCATGGGGCAGTCAAGAGTCGAGGGATACCACCTACCCTCCCCGGAGAGGACAGCCAGCTCCGCGCCTTCCCCCCGCCAATCTCCGATGGTCCGTGCTCATTCCTGAACATGGGTCGTCGGCGTGGCACGTGGTAAGGCGTCCAGCGCCTTAGCCCTCAGTGCCACCAGGCCGGCAATCTTTGCTTTAAATAATGCCTCTATTAGATATTAAGGTTCATCACCTACGGCTTGGGATTGCAGCATACTGGAATATTGCTTAAGTTCAAACCCCAGGAAATTTTACTGTATTCTGACTTATGCAGTATGGTCTCACCTTAGGACTGCCCTGGAGCTGAAATGGTTAATAGAACCTATGCAAATGGTAGCATGCTAGGCTTCAGCTCAGTTTTCAAAGCACTGTCCCAGGTAAACAGTTCTAAACTGTCAGATTCTTTACTCCGCCTGCCTCAGTAAGACGTCCCCGGAGAGCTCTCCTTCATTGCTTAAAGAAACTTATTTTTCTCAGCTATCTTTCCAGTAAATTTATTTTATTTGGCATTCTTTTCACTGTCCTTGGTTTTCAGGTAGTAATTGTTTAGATTTTGGTTAATAAGGTATAAGTAGTCATTTTCTCCCCGGTTCGTTAACAGAGGGGAAACCGACAGTCTCCCTTTGTAGTTTTATTACTGTTAAAGTTAAGTATATTTGTTCTGACTCAGTATAGTCATTTTGGTTCTATTTGAAATTCAACTGGGGTAACTCCTGGTTTTGTTGCCTGGTTCGTGTAACAGACAAAAAAAAAATCTTTAGTGTGGTGATCTGGGTTATGTCACAGAAAACTAAAAAGAGAACAGGACCCACAGGTTTCCAGCACTGTACTGAGTACGGGGAACTTTTTGCAAAAGCTGATCCACACTTAATTTGTTTATTCTGTCTGGGGTCTGACCACTTGCAGACAGGGTGGGATATTCAGAAAGGTTGCGCATGGCGCAAGTAGGGGGGCGTGCCCATGCATACACCGCACATCCCAATATTCAGACTGGGATGTGCTGAGCAGATGCAGGCGCAACCCGTACCTGCGCCACACACAGTTGAGCGAAAAATAAAGGAGCAACAGCTGGCCACCCACAGGTGAGCTGCCATATTTCAGGGCACAACATGGCAGCTGCCAGCTGTGGTGGCCACCAAGCTCGTGGCAACCTCGTGGTGGCCCCCATGTGCGATCATAGGCATTAGTAATGTATTAATGGTCCAATAACCCTGGTGGTCCAGTGGACGCTCACAGCCAGTCGCGGGCAGAAGTATAATTAAATTGCCTCCTATATCCTGGTGGTCGGTGGACGCTTGCAACCTGATCGTGAGCGTCAGTTATAAAATATTAAAACCAATCCATCCTGGTGGTCCAGCAGTACCCCCCCATCCGCCCACTGAGCCCCACCACCCTGCCCCCTCCGGTCAGCGGCGGTGGCAGCTCCCCACCTGCATGCCACCCTGTCGCCCGCTGACTGACTCCGTACAGTAGGGCTGTCGCCCATTGGTCCACAGCATGGGCCAATGGACATGCAGTTTGAAGGCATTACAGTTCAGAAATGTGAATGGATCCATATCTACAATTGTGACTGTGTATGACGGTAGGTTGCACGCCCATTGGCCCATGCTGTGGACCAATGGGTGTACAGCCCTACCGTATGGAGTCAGTCGGCAGGCGGCTGGCAGCATGGCAGCATGCAGGTGGGGAGCTGCTGCCTGCCCTGACTGGGGCGGGGTGGCGGGGGCCAGTGGCGGTGAGAGAGGGTACCGAGACCACCAGAGATGGATTGGTTTTAATATTTTATAACATCTGCCCGCGATCGGGCTGCGAGCAGTCCACTGGACCACCAGGGATATAGGACGTTTTATATCTAGTACATATGCCCTAGAACGGGCAGTGGGGCACTTGTCGTTTGTGCAGGGGACGTCGGTCCCCGACGGCTGCAGCCTGGCAGGGCACCAGGCGCAAGTCGCCGGGGATGGGTGCACTTGCATGCAAATGACCCCATTTGTGCCTTGCATGCATTATGGCCCCATTTGGATGTGCACTTTTGGATATCGCGGGTGATGTGCTCTAGTGCAACGACAATTCTGCGCCAGCACATCCCCCGCCACTCTCTGGCCACTTGCGCTGGTGCAGTGCCACTGCGCCATGCACATTGCGGGTGGCCACAGCGCGATATTCAACGGTGCTGAGCCATGGCGCAGCACTGTTGAGTGTTACCCTGTCAGCACCCTGGCACATCCCAGTTGCGCTGCACCCAGGCTTGCGCCACAGCCTGGCACAGTCTGAATATCCCACCCAGAGTGTGAGATCTGCAGTAACACTCCTCAGTCCACTATTGAAAGACGTTTGAAAAGATTGAAGAAAAGGATGGCCGAGAAGGCTGCTAACCCAGCCGTGGAGCAACTGGTTCCTCTTCATCCTGAACTGGAGAGCTGCCCTCTGAAAGAGGTGATAACTCTTCATCAAAAAAGTACAGCTGAAAAGGCTGCTGAACCGGCCATTGCGGTTAAAAGAAAGGAAAAAGAAAAGCACCAGGAACCGCAACTAAGACAGACCACGGTTCCTTCTGCTGAAGAAATCGCTAACACAATTAGAATAATTCAATCTCTGCAGTCCTTGGTTCTGATTGGCAAGCAACTGCTACCACAAACTCCTGGTTCAAATCTAGCTCCTGGTTTAATAGACCAAGGTGGGGAGCATTTTGAGGATGAAGAGTATGAAGAGGATGATGATGATGAAGATGATGAGGACTTTGGGGATCCCATTGACCCAGATATTTCCCCTGATCCTCACAGACCAGATTCCCCTGACAAGGGAACAGAGGATTTTACGTCCTATTTTTCATTCATGAAACAGGTTGCTCAATCCCTTGACCTCCCATCTCAAGAATCCATAGAAGATGAGGAGGAAGAGGACTACAAAGAAATAATGGATGTGCCACCATCAAAGAGGTTACTGTTGCCACTCCATAAGTCCTTGAAAAGCAGACTATGAGGATGTTGCAGACACCCAGTTCTGTTCCCCCTACAGACAAGAACATGGACAAGAAGTATTGGGGGGCCAAGACTGGGGCTGAATTCCTTTTTGGGCACCCCAGTCATGAAGGTGTAGTGCAGGCTGCAGCTTGTGACAAAGCTGGCATCCCTCTGGCCTCCCACCCTCCAGACAAGGATTCTAGGATGGTGGATTCTATAGCAAAAAAAGTATATCTGGGATCTTCACTGGCTATTAGGCAAGCTTCCTATATGTCTTACATAGCCAGGTACCAAAAGTATATGTGGTCCACAGTGCTCCTGATTGCTAAGGCAGCTCCCCCTGCCATGGCTGCTAACATGGAGGAAGCTGCAAAAAGGGATACTGAAACTGCTAAAACGCAGTTCAGGATGGCAGTGCACTCCAATGACATTGTGTTTAGGCAAATGGCAACTTCTGTGTCACTTAGGAGGTTTGCCTGACTTAGAACCACCAATCTGACACAAGATACCCAGACTAAATCCATGGATTTTCCCTGTGACTCTGTGTCTCTGTTTGAGGAGCAAACAGGCATACATGAAGAAAATGGATGAATACAATGCTGCATATGAGTGCATCAGCAAAGGAAAAAGCTTCTAACCCCCAGAAGCATCATGCAAGGGGTGGCAGAGGCAGACCGGCTTATAGGCCTTTTTTACGGCCTCAAGCTTTTCCCAGTACCAGCAAAGGGGATAGTTCAGAGGCAGGGGTAGAAGGAGCAGTGGCCACACTAGCCCTAGTGTCCAGCCAGCAGCACAAGCCAAACAGACATCCTGAGGTGTCTGTTCGGGTCGCCTCCCCAATTCCAGTAGTGGGCAGGCTGGCCTACTACCTCCAAGAGTGGGAAAATATCACCACAGACAAGTGGGTTCTGGAGGTAGTGGGCCAGGGGCTTGTCTCCAGCTTCAAGGCAATGCCAAAGCTGAGGTCAAGAGCCGTCAAACCCTCTTCCCCTCAGAAACAGCTCTACTGGAAGAGGAAGTTTCAAGCCTTCTGCAGAAGGCAGTAGAACCAGTTCCTTCAAACCAGAAAGGAAAGGGTCTGTATTCAAGGTACTTCCTCACAATAAAGAAAACAGGGGAGTGGCGACCCATTCTGGATCTTAGATACAGTACTTAAACATCTGTTAAAACCAAAATTCAAGATGGTTACTCTGGCTACTATATTACCAACCCTAAGACAGGGAGACTGGCTAACATCCCTGGATCTGAAGGATGCCTATTTTCATATCTCAATCAGAGGGTCACATAGAAAGTACCTCAGGTTCAGGTTGCCATCAGGCCATTACCAGTTCAGGGCAATGGCCTTTGGATTGACATCTGCTCCAAAGGTGTTCACAAAATGTTTGGCTGTGGTAGTGGCACACCTAAGGCAACAAGGGGTTTCAGTGTTCCCCTACCTGGATTGCTGGCTGATAGTAGGCCAGTCACACCAGCAAGTAAGGGAGGCTCTGTCAATAACACAAAACACACTGCACTCCCTGGGGTTCTTAGTGAACTACAAAAAGTCTGTTCTGGTACCAGTTCAGCTGCTCAGATTCATAGGGGCAGAACTGGATACAAGAAAAGGGATGGCCTTCCTCCCTCAGGACAGGGTGGACAGCCTTATCCAAGAAGCCAGTTCCTTCACACATCATGTCTCCAGGCCAGCAAGGCACTTCCTGCAATTGCTAGGCCATATGATAGCTTCCACAGCAACTGTGTCAGGGTCCAGGTTCCAGATGAGAGACATTCAATTTCATTTGAGAGATCACTGGCTCCAAAGAAGGGACTCTCTGTCAAAGCTAGTTCCAGTCACAGTCACTTTTATCCAAGCCCTACAGTGGTGGCAGGAAAGGGGCAATCTCAGGCAAGGAGTACCTTTTCTGCAGCAGGTCCCCTCTCTGTTACTTAGGACAGATGCATCCCTCTTAGGGTGGGGAACACATCTGGGGGATCACACAGCACATGGCACATGGAAAAAGCAAGAATCTCTCCTGCATATCAACCTGTTAGAACTCAGAGCAGTTCTTCTGGGTCTTCAGTCGTTTGTCAACCAAATAAAGGGAAAGGTGGTTCAGGTCAGAACAGACAATATAACCACCATGTACTACATAAATAAATAAGGGGACACGAGGTCAACTCCTCTCTGTAAAGAGGCAATGAGAATTTGGGCCATGGCATACTCCCCAAATGTCTCCTTTTCCGCTGTCCACCTCCCAGGAAGACAATGTAGCAGAATAAATCAGAACCACCACGAGTGTTCACTGAACAAACAGGTCCTGAAGACCATCCAGAAGTGGACCTGTTTGCAGCTCCAAACAATCACCAGCCCCAACATTGTTGTTGCAGAGCCCCCATCAAGAGCACAATCCCTCTGTATGCACTTCTGCTGGACTGGACGGGAAGGTTCCTGTATGCATTCCCTCCGTTTCCTCTGATACTGAAAGTATTGAACTAACTTAGAGTTCAGCCAGCATCAATGATTCTCATTGCTCCAGACTGGGCCAGGCAACCTTGGTACTCCATGATCCTATCATTGTCAGTGACCAAGCCAGTCAGTCTACCCAGGAGGCACAACCTGCTGTCATCCTCACAGAGCAGGATCATGTATCCCAATCTGTAATCTCTCAGACTCAAAGCATGGCTCTTGAGGACCTAGAATATGCAGAACTGCACCTCTCAGAAGGGGATATGGATATCCTGAGAGTATCTAGGAAGCCTTCTACTAAGAAAACCTATGCTTCTAAATGGAAGAGGTTTTCAATTTGGTGTCAGGGCAGGAGTGCACATTTACACTCTACTGGTTTAAGTATCTCCACCCTGAGAGTGCATCTGGCAACTGTTTCAGCTTACTTATCTGCAGGGAAGACATTTTCCTTGGCTTTGAATCCAGTATTTAAGAAGTTCTGTAAGGGGTTACTGCATTTGCACACACCACACAGGGAGCCTACTCCAATGTGGGATCTGAACATTTACATTGCCCAGCTTATGCAGCACCCCCTTTGAGCCCATGTCTTCGACAGACCTCAAATATGTGACTTGGAAAACAGTATTCTTGGTAGCCATTACTTCTGCTAGAAGGATCAGTGAACTCCAGACACTGTCCACAGAACCCGGTTACAGTGCTGTCCATAGAGACAAAGTACATACATAGATACATAGACAGTGTCGGCAGATAAGGGCCTATGGCCCACCTAGTCTGCCCATTTGAGCTTGTAAGTTCAGTTTGTTTTCCTAGAAGTCTATTTCCCTTACCCCTGACCTCTAGAATTCCTTTATGTCTATCCCATGCATTCTTAAATCCCGTGATTGTTTCAGCTCCCACCACTTCCTCTGGCAGGGTGTTCCACTTGTCCACCACCCGTTCTGTGAAGAAATTCTTTCTCATGTTTCCTCTGAATCGTCCTCCCTCCAACTTCATCCCCTGCCCTCTAGTCCTGAAACATCTTTTTCGCTTAAAAATAGTGTTTTCCTGCACCCTGTTCCTCCCTGTAAGATACTTGTATGTCTCTATCATATCCCCTCTCTCCCTCCTCTCCTCCAGGGAGTACATGTTCAGTTCCTTCAACCTGTCTTCATAGGACTTGTGATGCAACCCATGCACAATCTTTGTTGCCCTCCTCTGAACCTTCTCTACCCTGTCTATGTCCTTACGTAGGTATGGTCTCCAGAACTGTACACTGTACTCCAGGTGGGGCCTCACTAGTGTCTTGTATAGCGGAATTATGACCTCCTTTTCCTGCTGGTGATGCCTGCCTATACATCCCAGCATCCTATTTGCTTTACGTGATGCCTTGTCACACTGTTTCCCTACCTTGAGGTCATCAGAGATGACAACCCCAAGATCCCTTCCTGCTTGGTGCATGCTATATCCTCACCCCCAACTGATATATTGTGCCTGGGTTTTGTGCCCCATATGCATTATCTTGCACTTCTTTGCATTGAATTTCAACTGCCAAACCCTTGACCATTCTTCAAGTTTCTGCAGGTCCCTTCTCATTCTGTCTACACCCTCTGGTGTGTCTACTCTGTTACAGAGCTTTGTGTCATCAGCGAACAGTGAAATTCTGCCTTCTAGATCCTGTGCAATGTCACTGATGAAGATGTTGAATAGGACCGGTCCCAGCACTGATCCCTGAGGACTAACAGAAAATTCTTGCCAAAGGTGATATCAGAGTTCCACCTCAACCAGTCTATTACTTTGCCAGTCTTTTTTCACAGATCATTCCACTTCAGGTGAGCGCAGGCTACACAGCCTGGATGTGAAAAGGGCAATCGGCTACTACCTTGACCACACAAAAAGTCACAGGCAGGATCAAACTCATTTCCTCACCTTTGGGGATGTGGGGAAAGGAAAGCCTGCCACAAAAAGATCCATTGCACGATAGATTATAGCCTGCATTCAGTTTTGCTATAGCAAGGTGGGTAAGCAGCCACCTGCAGGCCTCAGGGCCCATTCAACCAGGGGTACAGCAGCTTCTTTAGCAGCTGCTAGAGACATTCCCCTAGTGGACATTTGTAAAACAGCCACTTGGAAGACAGTCCACACATTCACCAAGCATTATTGCTTGGACGTCCAGGCCAGATGAGATACCAGGTTTGGCACAGCAGTCTTGCAGACCCTATTTCCTAAATAGGTTATAGGCCCACCTCCAAAAGCACTGCTTGGATAATCTGCATAAGTTAGAATACAATAAGATTTCCTGAGGTTTGAAGAAAAAATTTACTCACCATAGTAATCTTGTTTCTTCTAAGGGAATCTTACTGTATTGTGAGCTCCCTCCTTTCCTCCCCTACTAAAAACCTATGGTCACTGCACTCCAGCTGTGATGGTAGAGATGTTGCAAACCTGGGAGTATATAATGTTCTTGTTTTTTGGGCATCTGTGACTTGAGTCTTAGTGATGCCACTTTGGAAGATATTTTTCTAAAAATGGAGAAATTCCTTTAATTTATAGTTTAGTTCTTAATTAGGGAGGGTTGCTATTAGTGTTACATTAGTTTGATACTGCTTAGTGCATGCTTCCTAAGAATCTGATGGTTTAGAACTGGGACAGTGGTTTGAAAACTGAGCTTGAGCCTAGCATGCCATCATTTGCATAGGTTCTATTAACCATTTTGGCTCCGGGGCAGTCCTGTGGTGAGGCCATACTGCATAAGTCAGAATACGTAAGATTCCCTTAGAAGAAACAAGATTACTATTTTGAGTAATTTTTCTTTTTCTTATTCCTCAAATAAGATTTTAGAAACCTAGATCCATTATATGCAACATTGCCCCTGTGATATTGTGAATGACATCACGTTTTCCTTATCATTGTTAGAAGCTTCAAGGTACAGGTCCTCTGATTCTTACAGAAGAAGAGAAACGAACACTGATTGCTGAGGGGTACCCCATCCCCAATAAGCTGCCCTTGACAAAAGCAGAGGAAAAAGCACTGAAGAAAATCCGAAGGAAAATCAAGAATAAGGTGAGACTAACAGCAAAGAAAATGAGATCCAAACACTTTCCTGAAGCAGTTGAAACTAAAACAAATGTGAACAGTTTACCTGCAAGATAGTGAACTACTTCAGATTTTCCTGAATAGTAGATTTGTGCGAAATGCAGAATTATGCTGGCGGATTTTGTGCAGAATAGCAAGTTCTGCTTCCACAAGGCTTTTCTTCATTTCTTTTTGAATTCCATAGAACTTCAAAAAGCACTTCTAGGTAAATTGCGTAATAAATGTCTGCAAAGTACGTAAATTGTGGAATAATATTTTGCAGATTATAGACTGCAGGTTGTAGAAAAGGAATCTCTGGTGTGTTAGATGAGTCAATGACTCCACCTTGTGGAGGCTGAAACAACTGTCTTATATTACTGCACTGGAATGTTATTACTAAAACTGTATTATAAACTACTTTTCTGTTGTCAGATTTCGGCCCAAGAAAGCAGAAGGAAGAAGAAAGAATACATGGACAGTCTGGAGAAAAAGTGATTATTTATTTTACATTAAAAAAGTGTAGTGGGCCTTATTTTATAAGGGTGCCTACTGCTGTTCAATTGAGGGTGACTATAAATTGGCCAGTTTGCTGTACACTTCCCCATGTACAGTTGCTTGCACAAAATATATTCCTGATGGCAACAAAATGGGCACAGATGGTAGATTTATTCCATACAGTCACTCGCACCAAATAACTGCAACTAGAGTGCCTTAATGTAAAATTCAAAAGCTTGTGTCATGGCAAAGGGGGCTCTCATAATGCAAGCCATTGTAAAATCTGGCCTGTCTACTAATGTACTATTTAAATGTTTGACTGCCCTCCAGTGGTGAGCTTGTAGTTTAAACAAAACATTTATATGGAAGACATTACTGTTTATTACCATTTACATTTGAAGTTGTTACTTTTTAGTGCCAAACAGATTTTACTTACTTAAAGCAACAATGCAACAAAAAAAGTTTCTTCAAAAAGCTAGTTTTCCGCTTCAGTTAATGAAAAATGTTAGTATACATGTGAAATCTACATTTCTAGGTACCTTCTATGCTGTGTACCATGAGCTTTTGTTTATTTTGTTGATCTTACCCTTACCAGGTCTACAATGGCATTTCTAAGCCAAATCAGGCAGCCATTTTTTTCTTGAGAAAAAACTAAATAAAACCATTTTTAAAATACTCAGATTTTGATGAATCAAGACAATTTTGCTACCAAATAAAACTGGAAGATGCCTGGAATCTTTTATTACGAAAAAAGATGTGTACTTTTTTTTTTGCCCTGCTTTGTTGTGTTGCTGCTTTAACTTTAAGCTCCTTTGCAATATAATAGGTTTATTTTTGATCTTAATTTACTTATATGAATTAGAGGTACAGCCTGAAACATATGGGGCCCAATTCTCAAAGTATCCAGCATGGCGCAAGGAGCGCGTATCAGATAGAATGATGCAAGGAGTGGCTTGCATCAGGAATTGCATCGAGAGCAATTCTTAAATGCAGCCTCCAACAACCACAGGCTGCTTGCACTAAGGGGCGTCTTGCACCATCCCTGCAGCACAAAAAGGAGTGCAGCATGGTACAAGGAGCCTTGTGCCAGGGCAATGTTGCATTATCTCCTCCATAGATATGTGTATATGTATGTTGCTGTGGAAGTGCAGGGCCTCATAGCACAACAGCAACAAAATTCTTAGCTTAGCCTTGTTATTAAGTATACAACCTTTTGAAGCCAGCCGTGCAAGATTTCAAATACTGGCTGAAATGTCATTCCGCGCCACTGTGATGTCATTCTGCGCCAGAGGCACAAAAACACCTTTTGGCAAAGATTAGAAAAATGACAGCTGTCACATTCATGAGTTGATGTAAAGAAATAGCTATGTTTAAAATTTGGGGTGGAAATATTGAAAATTAGGAAAGTTATGAGCAAGTATAGGTTAATTTCGACGGATGCGAATAACTTTGCCATTGTAACATATTTTGACCCCAAATTTTGAACATACCCTTCTTACATCCCCACCTGATAAACAAGGACAGTGAAAATTTTCAAATCCCACCAGAAAGGAGATTTCGCCAAGCAACCACAAAATCGCCTTTCTTGGCGGATTTGTGTAATTCCACTGACATTGTTCACGAGGTGGGTTGTCACAAAGGCCATGTTAAACATTTGGTGTAAACATATGGAAAAATGGCATAGTTATACACCAAAGTTGAAAACCCTATTGAAATCCATTGAACTGCACTTACCTTAGTTTCTCATGTAGCTGTCGGTGGTCCCAGCAGCAAGACGTGTCTATGATCAGAGAGTAGATTTTCACCCTGGTACCTGTTCAGGTGGGTGAGGGTGTGGGGGTGGGTGGGTCTTGAGTAGGAGGCTTGGCGTGGGAGGGATTGGAATGGCAAGGACCCTTTTTACATAGAGGGATAGTTTTTATTTATTACAGGACATGAAAATACGAGGATGGGGGGGCACTAGACACGGAGAATTAAAAATGATTGGGGGACTGCCAAGACACCAGGGAAAAGAACTGAAAGAAGCGGATGGCAGTCGGAGGGTGGGGGTGCCACTAGACAGCAGGGAAAACAATTCAAACAGCAATTGGAGGGCAGGGGGTGCCACTACAGACCAGGGAAAGAATGGATGCAGTAATTGGAGGGTGAGGGGTGCCATTAGACAGCAGGGACTGTATATACCCTCCTGGTTAGAGTAATAGGCTGTGAATGAGCTTGGTATACCAGCAGACCTGGGTTTGCTTCCCACACCCTCCACTTGCATACTGTCTGACTCTGAGTAAGTCACTTAACCAGCCGAAAGTTCCCAGGTGGCCCCTGAAAACAGGCATGTGTGCCTAGTGGGGAGGGCAGGCGGGGGGTGCCACAAACAACAGGGAACGCAATTGGAGGGTGGGGGGTGCAGTGAACTTCTAGGTCCAGACTTGAAGATGGTGGCTGTGTTGGGCTAGCCATTAGTAGCACTAGTAGCATTGGGCTAGTCACTAGTAACAATACCTTTCTGTTTGAGCTCCATTTAGTTTACTTTATTTTTATAGATGTTTGTAGTGTAGTTAGCAGAGACTCGAGTGTAGCATTTAGTTATTTAGTGATTACGGGATTAAGCGAGTGTCTGTTGTACCTCTCTGTACTCACTGACTGCCGTGAAATGGACTGTTGCCATGAAACGGACTGTTACTGGAACTGCTTCTGTCCGTTACAAACGGGACTAAGTGAGCATTTGTTGTACCTCGCTGTACTTGCTGTCTACCGTGAAACGGACTGTTACCATGACACGGACTGTTACCGGAACTGTCTCTGTCCATTACAAATGGCCTGATTCACTCTCAACAACTCAATACTTCTATTTATTGGAATGGAATTTTTATCCATGAAAATGTTACCCACTGTCAACATCCTCTGGTTCAGGCTGTGTAGGGTTGACGGGGGCCCTGGTGATTTGTTGTGTGAAAGAAGTCCTTGAAAGGGGCCTGACAGGGCTCTGAAGGTCTGCTGGTGTTGGGGATCAGATTAGACCGGGAGAGAAGAGACTTTTGGAGTTCGGACAGCTGGATAGTTAGGAGAGGAGTCTCTGCAGCTCGATATTGCCCTGGATTTTCATCATTGCTGGGATTATCTTTGGAACTAATTGCTGTCGACTATCTGAACTATAATCTGGGTAGGGGACCAGCTGAGGTAATTGTGAATTTTGGGGTAACACTAGCGGAGGTGGTCACTGTTGTTGGCTGGGTCTGGAGTGGGTGACGCTGGTCCGGGACCGCTGGAGGGCAGACGCACGTTACCGGTGCCTCCTAGGCCTCCCGAGGGGATCTGCTAGTGAGCGGATGCCTGGCCGGGGGCTGTTGCTACGGATCTGACTGAGTGCAGTGACTCTTCCAGAGGTGGTTGCTTTCCCCTTCACGCTGCTGGCCCCCTATGCCGATAGCGTTCCATGGATATGAGACCTTATCCGACATCAACAGCTGAGTAAACCCGCAGCATTTCTGAGGATGCCGCCTGAACTCTACTGGTTTGAATTTCTTTTGTTTTATTGTATGCTTATCTCTCAGACCCTTAGTGAGAGCAGAGTCTGGGATTAAGAGTTTTGGCATTATTGGCTAAGGGAGGTGACAGCTCGCTTGGCCTATTTATAAAACATTTTAAGCCGTCTGTTTGATTCACCATTGAGGAATGCTGGACTACTGGTATTGAAACTGAAGTTAAGGTTTTTGTAATTGAGAAGGTGTGAGAGAATCTCTAAATGCAGACTGATTATGAACTGGAAGCTCTACAGGACTTCATCTTTGGACTGTTGTTTTAAATGTTTTTGTTTTATTTATGTTTTGGTCTTTTTTTTTTGAGGTTATATTGTTTGTCTTGTGGGATTTATTTGGGTGGTATGTTTGAATTGGGTGCTGATTGTATTGACTGTGGTGGTTGTTTGGAACTTTGGTGGAGCTGTGTGAGAGGCACCCATTGAAGGTGTTCTGCATATGTGTGGGGTGGTATTGTAGATTGAAATAATTTGACTGTATTCTTGGGGTTTATTTTGTTAGTTATTTTTAAAATGTGTTGGGAGGGTTTTAAGACAGTCAGGCATTATTCTTCCACCATGCTCAGGGAATTACGCCCTTTTGACTGTCTCCCATTACCAGCTGAGGTGTATAAGAGATGTCAAGCCTTGGGGACAGTCAAAAGTTGATTGAAACGGGTGTGATCTAGGCATGGTGGGAGAATGGAGAGGGGTGGATAGATAGAGGTTGTAGGGACTAGGAGACGCCCTGGGGCGAAATGGGGTCAGGAAAGTGGTGTCTCCTGCCTGGTTCCAATACCCAAGGGCTCCACAAATAGTGGGCAGGTCCCAGGATCTTTCTCGATGACCCATCCAATCCGGGTGGTGTTGTGCAATGCCAGATCGATTAGGAACAACATGGCTATTATAGCTGATCTTGTTGAAACATCCGATCTGGAATGCATCACCAAGACCTGGCTGGATGAGAACACAGGCCCTATTTTGGCATCTGCTATTCCAGCCGGGTTCTCGGTGATACACCGCCCGAGATTGGATCATAGGGCGGGGGTATAGCCATTGTGTTTAAAACGGAACTGGGCCTTGTGGATGTGCCAGTGGGGTGCACTCAATCCTTTGAGTGTATCCTGAGAGCAGGTGTAGGGTTCAGGATACTCCTCATCTACTGTCCACCCGGTGATGGTGGAGAACTCCTGAAGGAGTTCGTGGACTTCAGTGTCTGTGGCTTTGAAGTCGCCCAGATGGTTAATTCTGGGCGACTTCAATGCCTGGGTCGACGATGAACTCTCGCAATTTGGAAATAACCTCTTCCAGCTTATGGCTCTGCTGGGCCTTACACAGGTATTTACCTCTGTTACCCATATAGGGGGTCACTCTTTGGATCTCGTGTTCCTCCTGGGGATGGAGATCACGGTCTTGGGGGTGGAACCAGTCGGTTGGTTAGACCATCACACCATAAGGTTCAGTTTCAGGGCATCTCCTAATAGGCCTGCCCCTTCGGAGATGGTCCAGTACCACCCTTTAAGAGGAGTTACCCCAGAGGGCCTATCAGTGGTGCTGGACCTATCGGGTTTATCGAGTAAATGCATGAGTCCAAGGGGTCTCGTATGGGCCTATAATAAGGCGGTGGGTGATGCCCTGAACTCAATTGCTCCTGTTTGTGTTTGCCCACTCACTCTGCGCCCAAGGACCCCTTGATTTGATGGGTCCTTGAAGGAGCTGAGAAGAGTGGGTCGAGACTAGAGAGAGAGCTTGGTGGAAATCCGGCCTGGATGCTGACAGGCTTAGATTGATGGAACATTATAAGGGCTATCAATCAGCAATCACCCATAAGAAGGCAGAGTTCCTGTCTGGGGAGATTGCTGCTGCACGGAATCGACTGGCTCAGCTCTTCTGGACTGTGGACAGACTGAGCAATCCAGTCTGTCTTCAGTCTGGAAGAGATTTTTCACAAATGAAGTGTGATGAGCTTGCTCGATTCTTTGCAGATAAGGTTGCCAGCATCAGGTCGGGTATTGGCCCAACTCTCTCAATGAGGGATTCTGGAAATCGGTGGGAGGTGGCGAGCACCTGATCTACCTGGTCTGACTTTAGCCGGTTGGAATTCATGGACATTGTGAGGATTGTCCAGACTCTGTGACCAACCAGCTGTAGTTTGGATACGGGCCCTATGCCACTATTGGTAGGTTGCGTAGATGTTATCTGCCCGATCCTTGCTGAAATTGTCTGGAGTTCCCTCAAGAAGGTGGTCCTTCCTGATCCCCTCAAGAGGCAGTCATTCGACCACTCCTTAAAAAACCCTCCTTGGATCCAGACTGTCTAGCTAACTATAGACCCGTCTCTAACATACCCTTTGTGGGTAAGGTTATTGAGAAGGTGGTTGCGTTGCAGCTGGATGACCACCTTACAAACCACAATGTCTATGATGCTCTCCAATCTGGGTTCTAGGAAAAGACATAGCACTGAGACCACCCTTGTTCAGGTTTTAAATGACCTCCTAATTGCGAGAGATCAAAAGGCTCGTACCATCTCAGTCCTCCGTGATCTCGCGGCGGCATTTGACACTGTAGACCATGGTGTACTTTTGGAGTGCCTGCGGCTTCTCTGTGGACTATCTACAACAGTTCTAAGCTGGTTTCGATCTTTCCTCATGGGCAGGTCGCAGAGGGTTGTCACTGGAATTTATTTCTCTGATGCTCTCCCCCTGTCCTGTGGGGTGCCGCGGGGCTCCATATTGGCACCCATGTTGTTTGCAGTGTTATATGCTGCTATTATGCAGATGATACCCAACTGTATATGTCCTTTATTCAAACAACATGAAGTCTTGCTGTATTTTGACAAATATGCAGTTAGCCCCAGCATTTGAACTGCTCTGGAGAGGAAAGAGTTAACTCTATGCCAGAGCATAGAATGTTGAGCTCGAGCTCGGTTCAGATCTCTGTCTGCTGCATTTTGAAGTGTAACCATCAGATTCTTTACTCCGCCTAACTGAACAGTCGCTCTGGAGAAATCTCCTTTACTTGTCGGTTCGGTTTCAGTAAAACGTCGGTTTTAAACCGTAACTTTTATTATTTTTTGGTTCAGATCCCTGTCTGCAGTACAGTATGTGTTGTAGGTAGTGGACATTGGTTTATTTTTCTGTGTGTGGAAACTAAAACTTTTCTTTCGGTCCGGCTGGAACTGATTGATTTTTTGTTCTTATTGTGAAATATTTGGTTTATTTGTGTTACTGTGAGGTACTGGTCCTTATCGGTTTCAAAAAACTGTGATTTTAAACTTTTTTTTTTTTCCACAGTTTGTAACATGGTTGGTAACCGATAAGGGGGTCTTGCCTGGCTTTAAAGCTGCTAAAGGGTAAGTGGATAGGATGGCTACGTCTGAGAAATCCAAAAGAAAATCCAGGCGCACTAGGTTTCAGCACTGTAGTGAGTGTGGGGATGCCTTTGTCAAGGCAGACCCTCACACCACCTTTGTGTATTGTCTGGGGTTTGAACACCTCGATTCAGACTGCCAAATTTGTAAGAATTTCCCAAAGGCCACCCTGGACAAGAGATTGGGTAGGCTTAGGGAAAAGGAGTACGAGAAGTCCGCTGATCTGGATGGCCAGCCCGGTTCGGTTCCAACCGAACCTGAGGGAGTGCCCACTGACCTGGGCGATACTCCCTTGGCAAAAGGAGAGCCGATCCCGAGGGTTCTGTTCCATTAAAAGGAAAAGAAATCCCCTGGTTCGGATCCAGAACCGTCACGAGCAAATCACAAGAAAATGCCAGGGCGATTAGTATAGTGAATTGTCTGCTCGTTCTCAGCTAATCTGGCTCAAGCAGAAGCGCCAGTTCAGTCGTGGTTCCGTTCCGAATATTGTCCGGATGATTACTTTGAACTGGATTTGGAAGGGAAGAAGGTTTTGATGAGGATGATGATGATGGTGTGGAAGGCCTGGATGAGCCCATTGAACCGGACATCTCCCAGACAGGCCTTCCAATGTTTCCTCTCCTAGGCTTTCTGAGTCCCCTTCCCACTATTTTACAAAAAAGTGGCAGAGACCCCCCAGCATCCTCTGGTCAAAACTGTTAAGGGAACAAGAAGAGCCTGACTATGTAGAGATGATGAACATTCCAGAGTCCAAAAGGCTGCCTATTCTCCTCCATAAATCTTTTGGGAAACAGACACAAAAAATACTTCAGACACCAAATTTATTACCTCCTGTGGACAAGAGAATGGACAGGAGGTATATGCTGTCAGGTACAGAGTACTTGTTCCAGCAATGCAGCCATGTTGGAGTCGTGCAGGCTGCAGCTGGGTGTTTGCTGCAGGGGTGTTTGCTGGAGGAATGTTTGTAGTGGCTGCTTGTCTGTGTCTGTAGCTTAGTTTTTGTGGATTTACATGGTTTTCTGTTTGGAGTAACTACACCATTCTTGCTCACTACATCCGTGAAAGTCTCCTGAACTGGATTTCTGCAAAACATCACAACCAGGTATCTGCATTTTTCATTTAAAAATCAACTTTTGGAAGCTATCCCAAGCAAAACATAAGTCAAGCAATTAAGTCTGACAAACTCAGTGACTCTAGGTCTGCTTGAATCCACATTTTCGTCTGACCTGCTCCATGATCTGTATGTTGGCTTTTCAACAACCTCTTTGAATGACAAAGAAGCATGCAGACAAAAGGATTTCACATCCTGCATATGCACAAGCACAGTTCATCACCTGCAGGAATTCTAACACATTCTGTGACTCTGGACCTCAGCTGTTGATAATTTCTTTTGGCTTATGACTTAACCACCAGGTATGTACAAGATGCTGAAATCCTTTCTCCTACAAATTCTCCTTATGCTGCTTCTGCTCTCAGGAAATGTTCACCCCAACCCAGGACCACCTGGGCAACCAACAGTGGCACCAAGCAGAAGGACAGGGACACTCACCATGGCATCCATCAATGCCTGCAGCATCCTCAACAAACTTGACTCCTCAAACATGGATCCTACAGCACAACCCTGATGTCCTCTCAGTTGTGGAAACATGGCTAAACCCTAAAATCCCTGATACTCAGTCTCTATCCCTGGCTACTGCATTTTCAGGCAAGACAGGATTGCTAAACGGGCGGGGCTGCGCCATCTATCTTAAGGATACCCTTATGGGTCACATCATCCCATCCCCAGCCTGAGCAACTCCTCTCAGGTCCTCACAATCAAAATCCTCCTTGGTGCACATAACAAGGAACTCACTGTCATCTCGGTTTACCCCACAGAGACCAGGCTGCTGGCTTCCATAGCATCATGGAATATCTAAGGGTCCAACAACATAATTCTGAAACCATAATCATGGGTGATTTTAACATTAACTGGCTCTCCGCTGAGGCCGCTACCTATAAGGATGCAGCCTGGCGCATCACCTCACTCAACTAGTCAGTGTCCCACTAGGTGTAACTATAGGACAGGCTCCTTCGCCTAGACTGGATTCTATCTAACCACCCTGAACGCATCTCCAATGTTTCTGTACTCCCGGATACAATAAGTGACCACTCGCCTGTCATCTGTTCCTGGTCAAACAAATACCACAAGCCCCTCCCAAGCTTATCTATGCCAGGGTTATCAAACAAGGGCACCTCCAGCTGTTAAAATCCCATCTAATCAGGCTGAACTGGGCAGTGCTTGACTCTCTCAATGACACCAACAAAGCTCTGGACCTATTTATCAAGCGTTTCACATGAAGCCTGTGACATTTATGCACCAGTGAAAAGATGAAGGTCAAAGGACAGACCAACCCTGGGTTACTACTGACCTTTTAACTCTGCTCAAGCACAGAGACCACCTCTGGCATTGTGCTACGTGCAACTCCGACGCAAGTAAACATACAATTATACAAAGCAGCCAGAAATGATTGCACTCGAAGAATACGGAATGCTAAGCAGCTATTACAAAGAGGCTCTGACCAACTCTTGGGGCCAGGAAACAAATTCTGGAACAACATGAAAGAACTCACAGGCAAGGATCCTAAAGCACCACCCACTATGCTCAACCTTCATGGCACTCCTACACTCGACCTAGGTATCATCACCAGCACTTTTAATAATGCATTTACAAACCTGGACAGTGTCCTTCCACCAAATTTTTTCGACGACCTCCCCTCCAGCTCCTCCCAAGTTACCCCCAACTAGAACGCATAACCCCAAAGTTTTTTAAGGAGGTCCCTCCACAAGTAGCTAGAAAATACATTCAAAAGGCTATCGGCAAACAAGGGTACAGTGGTGACTCCTTGACCTGAAACTGCTGGCACAAGTCCTCGATGAAATCTTAGAACCACTTACAAAGATCTTTAATCTCTCGCTTAGTTTGGGCCATTTCCCCTCTCTCTGGAAGAAAGCCACTGTCACACCGGTTCACAAAAGCGGAGATAGGACACTGCACACCAATTACAGACCTATCTCACTCCTCCCCCCACTATCCAAAGCGCTGGAGCGAATAGTGTCGGACCAACTAGCTGAATTCCTGGATAAGTACAATGTACAGTGCCCAGAGCAGCATGGCTTCAGAAAGGGCACAGCACCACCACTGCACTACTGGAATTTACAACCTTCATCCAAGCCACGCTTGACAAAGGGAATTGTGGAGGGAGGTATTTATAGACCTTACCAAGGAATTCAACACAGTTAACCACCTCTACTGCTCAAGCAACTGTCCTCCATTGGGATCTCCAGCGGTGCCCTTCCATGGTTCACCAGCTACCTTGATAATCGGATCCAATGTAAGGATTGCAGGGATCTCTCGGATGAGAAACCAGTCCGCTCCGGAGTCCCCAGGGGTCTATTCTGGGCCTCTACTCTTCTCCCTCTTCATCAACAATCTCCCCAGTGCCTGCCACCAAAAAATATTACTATACGCAGACGGTGCAGTCCTGTTTTCCAGCCACCATGACATTACAGTTCTTGAATCCCAGCTGCAGCTCGACTTCAATCGCATCGAAGACTGGTTAAATTCTCATAAACTTGTCCTGAACCACAGCAAGACTAAAGCCATGTCCTTCTGTAACCGACAGAGCAGGCACAACTCTCTGTCCCTCACCATCAAGAACCACGCTGGGAACCCACTCGAACATGTCAAGGAGTTCAAGTACCTTGGTATTACCCTGGATAGTACCCTCTCCTACACTCGGCATATTGACACTGTTGCCAAGACCGCCAATATACGGATTGGACTACTACACAAACACAAGCACTGTATGCCTGCGGATGCCCTTAAACTAGCCATCTACAGCTCTGTCACCTCTATCATTGACTACGGCCTTGCCATCTATGGCTCTGCCCCAACAAGTGCCCTCCGCAGGATCTCAGTTGCTCTCAACAAAGCCTGTAGACTACAGACAGGTGCAGCCTGACTAACTCACACCTGTGACCTCTATGCACAGGCCTGCTGGCTACCCCTAAGCAGCAGAATACAATACCAGACCTGCTTACTTACCAGAAAGATTCTCCTTGGTCTCATGCCACCTGGTGTTAGCTCACTCCTTACTACCTACAGTGGCACTCAACAAACACGTGCCCAATCTCTAACCTTTCAGGTTCCCAGATGTCGTACCTCCATGGGTCAGCGGTCCTTTATCTATAGAGCTGCTCAATGGTTCAATTCCCTCAATAAAGAATCACTTTCCTCTACTACACTTGGACCCTTCAAAGGAATCTCAAACTTTACCTCACCTCTACCACTCAATGTGACTGCTTTGTTGAACAGAGATCTCTTAAACACCTCCCAGCTCACTCATGTCTCACAGCCCGCCCTTTCTCAATCTCATTCCCTCTAGCACTGGGCCTTCCTTGTGACTCCTTTCCTGCTTCACATCTCCACTGGTACAAGACACTTTCCACTACCATTGGACAGTGGCCCATTAGCCTACCAACTTCCTCTCCCGGTCGCATGCCTGCAATACTAACTGCCTGTGGTGCCCTCTTTCTCTTATTGTTACTGCAGCCAGCTGCCTACTCAAGCTGCTAGTTTTATGAATGTTATCTCAAAGTATGTTATGAGTATCTTTATTTTTTCTTTTAGTTGTTTTGGTTGTTTATTGTGCATTCTTTTACTACCTCTGTATGTATGTTGACCCTCATCCTTTGACGTGGAACCTTTGTAAACGAGCAGTTTCTGCTCAAAGGTATTTGTAATCCGAGAATTTAATAAATAAAAAAAATTAAAGCCTGTGACAAGGCTAATATACCTTTGGCTTCACACCCCCCCCAGATAAAGACTCTAGGAAGGTGGATGCTATGGCCAAGAAACAGTACTTGGCATCCTCCTTGGGACTCAGGCAGGCGAACTACATAGCCTACGCAGCCAGATACCAGAAGTCCAGGTGGGATACTGTTCTGGAGCTGGCTAAACAGGCTTCCCCCCAGCTAGCCAAAGAGCTGGAGGAGGTGGCTGCTGATGGGATTGAGGCATCCAAAGTCCAATTTCATGCTGCTGTGGACTCTAATGATGTTTCATAACAAGTCATAGCTACATCTGTGTCTCTTAGGAGATTTGCTTGGCTCAGATGCACTAGCCTCTTGCAGGACACCCAGGCTAAGGCAATGGATTTCCCTGTGGTAGGTAATTCTCTGTTTGGGGAGCAGACAATTACATGAAAAAGATGGACGAGTATAGGATCACCTACAGGAGTGCACAGGCCAAGGAAAGGCAGGCAACTCCTTAGAAGCAGCAATCTAGGGGCAGGGGCAGGCCTTTTCATAGGCCTTTCTACCAGGCACAGGCCTTCTCTCCTTTTCCTCAGAGGGGGATTCTTTGAAGGGGGAGGGAGAGGCAGAAGGGGGATGAGCAGGGCTGCATCCTCTTCTCAGTCCTAGACTCCTGCCAAGCAGACACCCTAATGTGTCAGCCCGGTTCGACTCCCCCTTTCCAGTAGGAGGCAGGCTGGCTTACTACTTCCAGGCCTGGAAGTCTGTTACCTCAGACAAGTGGGTCCTGGAGGTAGTAAGCCAGGGACTGGCTCTCAGCTTCAAAAAATTTCCAAAGCTGAGGGTCAGGTCTTTTCCACCTGCAAACATCTCTGAAACCATTGCCCTAGAGGCAGAGGTTTCCTCTCTGCTGGCTCTCAAAGCCATAGAGAGAGTTCCTACTATACACAGGGGCAAAGGTCTGTATTCCAGATACTTCCTTACCCCAAAAAAGACAGGGGAGTGGCGGCCCATCCTAGATCTAAGATACTTAAACAAGCACCTATTCAAGCCAAAATTCAAAATGGTGACTCTGGGAATAATTCTTCCCTCTCTAAGGCCAGGGGATTGGTTAGCCTCCCTGGACCTCAAGGATGCCTACTTTCACATTCCCATCAGGTGCTCCCACAGAAAGTACCTCAGGTTCGAACTGCCTTCAGGTCATTATCAGTTCTGAGCAATGGCCTTCGGACTAACATCAGCACCAAGGGTATTCACAAAATGCCTAGCAGTAGTAGTGGCCTTTCTAAGGAGACAAAACATTTCCATATTTCCATACCTGGACAACTGGCTCATTGTGGGACAGTCTGCAGACCAAGTCAAGTCAAATCTGCAAGTGACCCAGCAATTGCTCACTTCTCTAGGATCTTCCTCAGTCTTCCGAAGTCAGTTCTCAAACCAGTGCAACTCCTGACCTTCATAGGGGTTGAGTTGGACACTGTCCAAGCAAGAGCCTTTCTTCCTCTGGCAAAGGTAAAGGCCCTTACAGACCTTCCTTTTGCCTTTTGGTGTCTCGACCAGCAAGGCATTTTCTTCAATTCCGGGGCCACTTGGCAGCTTCCACTGCAGTGGTACAGGGGCCAGATTTCAGATGAGGGACATCCAGTTCCACTTGAGGGCTTTTTGGTCTCAGAAGAAAGATCCTCTAACCAAACTAATTCCAGTGACTCAGACTCTGATCCAGGCTCTCCAGTGGTGGTTGGATCAGGACAGCCTCAGACAAGGAGTCCCATTCATCACCCAGTCTCATTCTGTGGTACTAACCACAGATGCTTCTCTCCTGGGGTGGGGAGCTCACTTGGGAGTCCTCACAGCACAGGGGGTGTGGTCTCCTCAGGAGTCTCTACTTCATATCAATCTTTTAGAGCTCAGGGCAGTGTACCTGGCTGTACAAGCTTTCTCGGACTCAGTACAGAAAAATGTGGTTCAGGTCATGACAGACAACACCACCACCATGTGGTACATCAACAAGTAGGGAGGCACTCGGTCTAAGGCCTTTGCACGGAGCCATGAAATTTTGGTCCCTAGCTTATTCCCTTCAGACATCTCTGGTAGCAGTCCACCTTCCAGGGAAGGACAATGTGCTAGCAGATGCCCTGAGCAGGATTTCTCAGGGCCATCACAAATGGTCCCTGGATCCCCTGGTGTTAAAAGTGATTTTTCAAGGTGGGGCACTCCAGAGATAGATCTCTTTGCAGCCCCAGACAATCATCAACTTCCTCTCTTCTGTTGCAGACCCCCAGTCTTGGGCTCAGTCCCCCTGGATGCTCTACTTCTGAATTGGGAGGGGAAATTTCTGTACGCCTTCCTCCCATTTCCTCTACTATTCAAAGTTCTGGTCAAGATAAGGTCACAGTCTTGCAAAGTGATCCTGATTGCTCCAGACTGGGCCAGGCAGCCTTGGTATTCTCTATCGCTGTCCCTAGCAGTCCATCTTACCCTATCTCTTCCCAAGAATCACAATCTGCTAACCTCCTCTCAGGGGAGGATTTGGTACCTAACCTTTGATGTCTCAACCTCAAGGCATGGCTCTTGAAGAGTTAGAATATGCAAGCCTGCATCTGTCTCAGGGGGTTCTGGATATTGTCAAAGCCTCTCGAAAACCTGCCACTAGAAAAACTTGTAATTCCAAATGGAAAATATTCAGCATTTGGTGTTCCAATAAGCATATTTATCCAGATACTGCTGATTTGGCTACAGTTCTGGATTATATGGTTCATCTTAATGGCTTAGGCCTCAGACCAGCTACTCTGAAAGTACACTTGGCAGCTGTTTCTGCATTTCTGTCAGCAGGGAAGGCATCCTCACTGGCATCTCATCCTGTTTTCTGTAAATTTTTTAAAGGATTGCTCCATACCAAACCTCCTTTTAAGGATCCTCCTCCTGCTTGGGATCTTAATGTTTGCATTGCTCAGCTTATGCAACCACCTTTTGAGCCTTTGGCCTCAGCAGAACTTAAGTACTTGACTTGGAAAGCTGTGTTCCTGGTGGCTATTACCTCTGTCAGGCGTATCAGTGAATTCCAAGCTCTGTCAGTGGAGCCTGATTTTATTTCATTCCATAGAGATAAGGTGGTCCTTAGAACTAACAGGAGGTTCTTACCCAAAGTGGTTTCAGATTTTCATCTGAACCAGTTCATGTCTCTTCCTGTCTTCTTCACTGATCATTCTTCTTCATGGGAAAGGAGGTTACACAGCTTGGATGTTAAGAGTGCACTTAGTTACTACATTGAGCGCACTAAGGCACTCAGGTTTGACTGTCCTCAGTTGTTTCTCACTTATGGTGAAGTGGGAAAGGGCAAACCTGCTACTAAGAGGACTGCTGCCAGGTGGATTGTCTCTTGTATACAATTCTGCTATGAGAAGCTAGGCAAAATACCGCCTTCAGGCCTGAGGGCTCATTCGACTAGAGGTACAGTTGCTGCCAGAGATATACCATTATTAGAAACATGCAAAGCAGCCACCTCTGGAAAACAGTCCATACATTCACCAAGCATTACTCCCTGGATATCCAGGCTAGGAGTGATGCCAGGTTTGGTACAGCAGTACTGCAGATCCTATTCCCAAAATAGGCTCGGCCCCTCCTCCATGGAGGTACTGCTTGGTAGTCTGCATATTGTCAGAACACAGCAAGACTTCAGGTTGTTTGAAGAAAAAATTACTCACCTTAGTAATTGTGTTTCTTCTAATGGAGTCTTGCTGTATTCTGACCTCCCTCCCTGCCTCCCCTCTCAGAACCTGGTTTTTGGGAAGCAGGCAGGTACAGTGCTGCACCTTAGGGGTACATCTAGCACTCCCCTCTGTATAGAGAGGAGGAGTGGGCTATGTTTGTGTTGTTTTGATAGTTATGTTGTTCACTACCTAGTTTTTGTTTTGGAGTTCTCGACTTGAGTCTTTTGGGACCTGAAACATTTGGTTGCCTTTTTGGCTAGTAAATTTACAATTTCCACCTAGCAGGTGTAGTTAGTATTAGCTCGTAAGAATCTGACGGTTACTCTTCAAAGTGCAGCAGACAGAGGTTTGAACCGAGCTCGAGCTCAACGTTCTGTGCACTGGCATAGAGTTAACTCTCTCCTCTCTGGAACAGTTCAAGTGCTGGGGCTAACAGCATATTGTCAGAATACAGCAAGACTCCATTAGAAGAAACACAATTACTGAGGTGAGTAATTTTTTCTTCCCGGACAGGGTGATGCGATCTCTGTGCTTAACAACTGTCTAGCCGAGATCAAGAATTGGATGAGCAATAGCTGCCTGAGGCTAAATCCGGATAAAATTGAGGTGTTGGTTGTGGACCCAGGTCGTTCGGAGGTGGGTCTTGGGGCTGGGCACCCCTCAGGCTTATGGCTTGATGGTGTCCAGCTCATGACTTCAGACTGGGTGCGTAACCTGGGTGTTATTTTTGACAGCAGTTTGACCATGAAATCACTGGTGTTAAAACTTCCTTTTACCATCTAAGAATATTGCCCGGGTGAAACACCTAGTTCCTCTGGCCGACCTTCCTACACTGGTCCACGCCTTCATAACCAACCTCCTTGATTACTGCAATGCCTGCTACCTAGGGCTTTTGGGGGTTGATATCTGTCGCTTGCAGCTAATGCAGAATGTGGCGGCCAGGCTTTTGACTGGTACAGCCAGGACTAATCATATTATGTCTGTGCTGTGCAAACTGCAACTACAAAGCCCTACACGAACAGGGACCCTGGTATCTGTAAGATCTCCTTTCTCCCTACTGCCCCTCCTGCTCACTCTGATCCATCAATGAGGGATTGCTAGAGATTCCCAGGGTTTGGTTAAAAACATCTGGGGCATGTGCCTTTTCCTATGCTGCCCCTACCCAGTGGAATTCTCTACCTCGTCGGTTAAGGGAATGCCTGACCGTCTCGAGTTTTAAATCAGAGCTCAAGACATATCTGTTTTATCAAGTTTTTTCTGAAGGTTTTTAAAAATGTTATGGATGTCTATTATTTGATTATATTGTTTGTTTTTATTGTATAGCACCTTGGTATTCGAAAGGAGCTTAAATAAATTTTTACTTACAAGGGAAAGCATTTTTACTTCACTGAAAAGAATCCTATTTCGTCACTTGTCATACGAAAAAATAATCTTTTTTTTGTATCACGTGATACGGAAAAGGATTTATAATGTAAAAAGCAACATTAGAAGGGCATTGCCCAAGCAGTTAATTGTAGAATTCAACTAAGGGAGTCCCGATAAACAAGTTGCATCTACCCAGAATATCATTTTTGTGGTTTTTTGAAATTTACATTTTTAGGAGAAACAAAAGAAGATAGCGACCAAACGAAAAAGAATTTTCCCCCGACGACAAAGGATGAAGTTAATATGAAAAATTAATTATTTGTTTCATATTGCTAGTTTTTGGTGCTTATTGAGCATGCTCAGAACCAAGTATTCAAAATTTTAAAAATTAAATAACTCTGGAATGGATTAATATTTCTAGCAATGTGGATATGATCTATCCACATATCTTGGTAGTGTCCTTTCCCCTTTAAGATCTGCCAGAAAGTCTTCAAGCTGGCTCCTTCCACCCACCCGGGTGGTAACTCCACTAGCTCCGCCCTGTGATGCCAGTTCTTCCTTTCTGCTGAAAGAAGCAGGTTCCCTCCTTATCGCTGTTGTGTATACCGAGGTCCGTTGCTACATTTTGCTATTAAAAACTAAATTTGTCTTCATTTTCTTTTCACCGCCACTATGGACGATACAAAGTCCGCTCCGGGGTTCCTGAAATGTGGTTGAGGGCAGCTTATGTCACAGTCAGATCTGCACACCTTGTATATCTACTACCTGGGCCAGGAGCACGATGTCCAGGCCTGCATCCATTGCCGTTCTTTTCTACTAGCAACTCTAGAAGATCGCCAAGCCTACCTACTGTACTCCTTTGCTTTCTGGATGACAGGGATCAGCCCGTTCGTTCAAAGGATACTTCTCGGGTGGTCTCCACGGCTTTGGGGTCTACCAAGCAACTTGCGACTTTGAGGATGCCACAGTGCAATCCTCCTCGGCTTCAGTCTTTTTGCCACTGTCTTTCGGCACTTCCTTCACAAGAGCATTCAAGGACCTGTGCCAGTCTCTGTCCACCCTTGGGCAGGGTCCTAAGGGCAGCAAATTCAAGAAACATAAAAAGGACAAGGAGAAAGAGACCAAGAAGCGATCTCGCTGACTTTTGTGGGATTGGGAGTGCTCCTGGACCTCCGATTCCTACACTTCGCTGGAACACTTGGCTTTGACCGGTGCTTTGGATTTGGCCACTGGCTCCACAGCCTGTCTCCTCACTGGACCAGTTGGCCAAGACTCAGGTCAACATTCCAGATGAGATTTTTCTCAACCCGGTTGACACCTCCTTGTCCAGGACTCTGATTCTGACCTTTTGGGGGGGGGGGGAGTTCATTGTTTCACCCCTCCCTAACCCTGGAGCTTCAGCACCTGGCGAGGGCTCAGTCTCACCGGCCCTCTCTGAAACCCATCACTAGTCCCCCCGGTGGTCTCAGTCCTGCTCCAGAAGCCTGGACTGGGGCAGCCTGTGTTGTTCATGATGCTTGCGCTCCAGGCTGTGTGGCAAGTGGCACAGCCACTATTCCTTGTCCTCCTCATCCTCCTTGGGTGAGGAGAGGCACCGGCGAAAGTTGCATCAGTGCTACAAGGATTTCATGTGGCAGCAGCTCTGGTTGACTTGGATTAAGCTGATCCTGGCTTCACTGGCCCTTCCTTGGATTCCACTACCAGAGCCACAGCAGACCCTGCCCTAACAGGAGCCGATTCATTTGATCCTGGCTTGCCCCTCTCCAGCCTCTCCACCAATCCTGGTGAAGCGGCTGCTCGAACAGCTGATGACCAGCGTTCTGACTAAGGACACTTGGCTGGGCAAGGGGTTGCCCCATTGGCTGTCAGTCACCGTCACCACAGACCGCTCTTGCCGGGTAAATGGGGACTCGGGTGGGTGACCTCTTTTCCATGATTCTTCAGAATCAGAGGGGTCCTTCTTCCACTCTTGCCCATTGAACATGGAGTTGGTGGGGGACTTGTCTATGGATCAGAGTCCCACTTCTTTCATGGGCCTGCTCCGTTTGATCTCTGAGTCGACGGGTCTCAAACTGGAGCCCATCCAAAAGTGAGAGTGGTACCCACCTACCGAGATCCTTGACCAGGGCGACACCCCTGTGGAGGCCTTCCCCGTCCAGGACACCGTTCTTGGTTCTGCCCTGGAGCTCTGGCAGCATCCGGTGTCTTGTCCTGTGCCATTGGCCCAGATGGTCCACAAATATGCAATCCCTACTGGATCCCTGTTGGGATTCACAGAGCTTCCTTTGGTTGAGGGGCTCATAGCTGACTCTGTTTTTTGGTGCACAGGCAATGTTGGGGATGTGGACAGACTCCCTGACAGAGTCCAAGAAGTTAGACCATATGGTGAAAAAAGTGTATGCTGCTTCTTCGCTCAGCCGTCGGCAAGTGAGTTCAGCCCTTTTGATGGCCCATTTCTCTCATGCCCTCCTAGGGTCCCTGGATAAGGTGCTCCACTTCCTCCCTGCAAACCATCATCAAGCAGGTCTGGGACCAGGGCCACACTGTTGCGAAGCAGCAGTTCCAAATGGCCATGGAGCTCGGGGACTCTTGCACCTAGTCTGTGGCCACGGCAGTGGCAATGGGCCACAGGGCTTGGCTGCGCATCTCCACTTTCACAGTGGATACACAGCACAAGTTGGCAGATGTGCCCTTCTTGGGGACCGACCTGTTTGGGACAGGGTGGATGGGCACCTCACCAGGACTGAAAAGTCCAGCACCACCTTGGACTCAGTGACTTCTGCCCAGAAGGACTCTAAGGGCTCCAAACCCTCTAAGAAGGAGCCCTTTCGGACCGCATCTTCCCCTGTGCCCAAACCTACCCAGCCCCAGGCTGGCCTACAACAGACCTGGTGCCCACAGACCCAGTTTGTGGTCTCAGTCATCAGGAGGCCTGGAGATCATGGTCCTGGTGGTCCCTCAGCCAGCCCCTCCTCTGCGTCCAAGCCTTCCCAGTGATGGGATGAGGGTGCCCTCTCCACTCCCATCCTGAACCCTCTGGGTCCTCCCATGGGGGGCAGGCTCTGCCACTTCCTTTCCACCTGGTTCACTGTTACCACAGATAGGTGGGTTCTCGAGGTGGTCGGCCAGGGTCTCCCTCTGGAATTCAAGGCTTACCCACCCAGCCGAGCCTGCACCCCATGGGAGGACATGGTGTCAGTCGACGTACAGCCAGCCCTTTGGGACAGCATTGCTCAACTCCTGTGCAAGGAGGTAGTGACTCCTGTCCTGGACCCTCCACCTCAACCAGGGTTCATTTCCAGGTACTTCCTGGTACTCAAGCAGATGAGGAGCTGGTGCCCCACTTTAGATCTACATAACCTGAACAAATTCCTCAGTTCCTGCACCATCAGTGATGGTAACTCTGTCCCAGATCATACTATCTCTTGAGCAAAATGTGGTTTTGCTCTCTGGATCTCCAGGATGCATTCTTCCACATCTCGATCTGTCCATCTCATTGGTGGTTCTTCCATGTTCGAGCAAAGGGGACCCTTTACGAGTTCCAGGCCATGCCATTTGGCCTGTCCTCTGTCCCCAGGGTTTTCACCAAATGTGTAGCAGTGGTGGCTGCCCACCTGAGGCACTGGGGAGTCTGGGTATACCCCTACCTGGATGACTGGCTCATCGCGGGTCATTCCAGGTGGGAGGTGGAGCAGTCCAGGGACCTGGCCCTACAGACTTGCATCTCTCTTGGCCTCCTGGTCAATGACGCCAAATTGGAACTCATGCATTCACCGGAGATTCACTTCATCGGGGTGGAGCACGACTCTTGCAGAGCCAGGGCTCGGCTTCCGGCAAACTGAGCAGAGGTTCTTACCTCCTTTGCCCTATCGTTTCGGGTTGGGCAGTTGCACCCTGCTCAGGACTTCCTGCACCTATTGGGATACATGGTGGCCTGCACCAGCATGGTCCCATGGGCTCATTGGAGAATTCATCCCTGAAGTGGTTACTGGCAAGCCAGTGGTCTCAGCACAGGGGTCACTTTGACCAGCTGATCTCTGACCTGGTGGATGTGGAATGCACTCCAGTGGTGGTTAGTCCTGGAACATCTGCAGGAAGGTGTCTCATTTTTCCGTCCAGAGCCGATGGTCATCCTCACAACCAATGCCTCTCTCATGGGCTTGGGAGCCCACCTGTGGGAACACAGGTCCATGGGTTCTGGACCCCTGAGGAGCCCCAATGCCACATCAACCTGCTAGAGCTCAGGGTGGTTCAGCTGACACTGACTGCTTATTGCTCCTCATCTCAGGGGTCAGGTGATTCAGGTCCAGACGGACAATACCATGACCATGTATTACCTCAACAAACAGGTGGCATGCAATCCCTTCTGCTGTACAGGGAAGCTCTCTGCATCTGGATCCTCGTGTGCAGCCTGGAGGCCGATCTCCTTGCCATCCATGTGGCCAGTGTCTCCATCCAGCTGGTGGACACTCTCAGCAAGGTGGGCGAGGCATCTCATGAGTGGTCTCTCCATCCTGAGATAGTGCACTGTTCTCCCAATGGGGCACCCCTGTGGTAGACCTGTTTGCCTCCAGGGAGAATGCAAAGCTGGAGCTGTATTGTGCCCACCCCCCTTAGCAAGAAACACTGCAGGGAGATGCCTTCTTGGGGCCCTGGACCCCGGGCCTGTTCTGTGCCTTCCCTCCATCCCCCTTGCTCCACAAGGTGCTGCTCAAGGCACGGAGGGACAAGGCATAGGTGATCCTGGTAGCTGTGGACTGGCCCCGCCAGTTCTGGTATCCCAATCTCCTCAGCCTCAGGAGTAGACTCCCGAGGCGTCTTCCTCTTTGCCTAGACCTTCTCTCCATCTATCAGGGGAAGGTACTCCATATGAACTCTCAATCCCTTTACCTGACAGTCTGGTTCCTGAGCGGCTAGAGTTCCAGGCTTTGGGTCTCTCCGAAGATGTCCTCAACATTGTTGAGGCTTCTCAGAAGGAGTCAACAAGGAAATGCTATGCCTTCAAATGGAAGAGGTTCTCCATTTGGTACTAGGGCAAGGGGTGGACCCTTTGTCCTGTCCAGTCACTAGCATCCTTGACTATCTCTGGTCCCTCTCTGTCAGGCCTTAGGTTAATGACCCTTAAAGTGCATCTGGCAGCCATCTTTGCCTACCAGGTGTGGGCTTGTCAGCAGTCAGTGGCACAGGAGAAGGTGGTCTGGTGCTTTTTTAAAGGCCTTGACCACATTTCCCCTCTGGTGCATGAACTACCTCCACCACCTTGGGATCTGTTGCTGGTTTTCGCAAAGCTCATGGGCAAGCCATTCGAACCAATGCACAGGTGTGAGATATCACACTTGTCGTGGAAGACCACTTTTCTGCTGGCTATCACGTCAGCCAGAAGGATCAATGAGCTCCAGGCGCTCTCGGTAGAGTCTCCTTACCTAGCCTTCCACAGGCATGAGGTTGTCCTTCGCCCAAACCCGAAGTTTCTCCCGAAGGTTGTGTAAGATTTCCATCTTAACCAGGTGGTTAATCTCCTGGTGTACTTCACCAACCACACCTTGGAGGCCGAGCACAGACTCCATACTTTGGACCTACGGTAAGCGCTAGCCTATTATAAGGAGTGCGCTGGAGTTCGGGGAGAGGTTCACCAGCTATTTGTCACCTATGCTAAAGTTTCACCTGGCAGACCAGCAGCTAAGTGGATGATTAGCAGGTGGATTGTGTCCTGCATTGACCTCTGCTATAGGTTGGCGGGTAGGGAGCCTCCCGTATGGCTTAGGGCTCATTCCACCTGTCACACCGCTGCCTCGGTTGCTGCTTCCAGGGACGTTCCCATCCAGGAAATCTGTCGGGCTGCTACCTGAAAGTCAGCACACACCTTCATTTCCCACTACCACATCGACCTTTAATTATGCTGGGATGCTGTTTTTGGGGCCTCAGTTCTCCAATCCTTATTTCCCAAGTAGGGAGTGTGCACCTTGCCTCCCTCCCTCTTCGCAGAGAACTGCTAGGACTCTGCCAAGAAGTGTGGATAGAACATCATATCCATGTCCTTAGAAAACAAGTTACTCATCTGTAACATTAGATCTTCCATGGAGTGGTCTTGCAGTAGGTAATACTTTTGGTATCCAGCAGAGGCTGCTGTGGCGCACTGCAGCTCTTCTAGCAGTTTTTCACGAGGGGCCGCCCACACATGACATCAGCTTCCTGTTTCCTATATAAGTGTGGGCAGTACCTGGTATCTGCAGCTCATTTTCCTCACCATCTTCAGCTCATGCAGCAGCTAGTGCAACTTCTGTGTAGCAGTCATTGATGAGAAATTTGGAACTAAGACAAATGTCTACAGATTCTTCAAAGAAACAAGCATTATTTCATTCCTGCCATTGCAGTAGGAAGATATACTGCTTTGACAACCACACACTTTGTGTAAGGTATCTGGGACCCACACACGACACCAATTCTAGCAGTTTATGTCAGGAATTTAATCAGGCAACTCATCGACACAGTTGCTTGAAATTCAGCATCTTTTGATGGAGCAGAAAATGTCTCTCTTCGAGAACCAGGGGGCTTGTACCAAGGGCTCCCTCTCTACTGATTCTCATTCCAGGCAGAAAAAGGAGAAATCCTCCTCACACTCCCTGCCTCATCGCCATTGACGGCCACCATTTCAGGTGTCCCTCCATCGATGGTGCATCCTTTAAACACTTCTTCGTTGATGGGGGCTCATACCCTCTCATCGACTGCACTTTCCATTGCTTTACATGCAGCTAAATATACTGTTGCTTCATCGAGGGGGCTCCTGTCCCATCGATGGCATCTGATAAGTTAAATGAAAATAACTCTTTTTCCCCTGTGGGCCCGTCGACGAGACCCCGCATTGCTCAGGGGAAACCTATGGTTTATGCCTTATTAACTGCCCCTCCGCCTTCACTGATGGCTTCCTATAGGGGTCAGGTGGACAGAGATCGGGACCCTAGTCTTTACCACCCTGGGGTGCGAACTGCTCATACTATGCATCCCATCCCCTCTATCACCCCTCTTGTTTCCCAACATGCCCCCCCTTCTCACCCCCCCATCCCAAGAAAGGGACATCAGCAACATAGTCCGACAGGTCCTACATGCAATGCGGCATGCTCAGCCCTCTGAAGAGCTGGGTGATCCTCCCCATTCTCCTCCTCTTCCTTCTCCACCACCTAAAAGATTCCATAGTGACAGGGATGCCATGCCACCCTGATCTCCTCTTCCTTTCATAGAGGACTATTTGTCAGATGAACAAGAATTACTACCTGACTTCACCGGTGATCTTGAGGATGCAGAGTTTCAGGATTTGGATTTTCCCAATCCTGAATTGTCCTATTCAGAAATCTCTTCTCTGGATGAGGATCTGCCTATATCTTCGGTGGCCTCTCCCCCAGACGACCCGACCTTTAGTGAAATGATGGGTCAGATCCAAAAGGTCATGGGATTCTTCACTACTGAACATGACAAACAATGTAAGGATATGGCAGAATACCTTGAATTACCTGAGAAGCCCGTTTTAGTGGTCCCCCCACTAATACCAACCTGCCAGAATGCCATGCTGGCTGCTTGGCATCAGCCTTCAGCTATTACAGCTGTTTCCTGCAAGTTGGATCATCTATATCAGGCGCCTCTGGACCACCCCTTTCTTCCAGTATTCCAGAGGCGGATTCTGTGGTCATTACTGCCGCTCATGACCATACCAAAAAAAAACAAGGACATGAGCTCCTTACGCCCTGATAAGGAATCCCGAAGAATTGACTATCTGGGGAAAAGGTATTTTCCCCAGGTGCTATGAATATCAGAATCTTGAACTATATGGGTCACATGATTAAATATCAGCGTACCCTTGGGTCCTCTGCCATTGAGCTCATCAATAAACTCCCTCCCTCACAGGACAGGGATAAATCATTGGCTACAGTGACATGCAGTAGATACCTCAGCCCTACTGTCAGCCACTGGTATCACTTTGCGCTGCCATGCCTGGCCTCGCGTTTCGGGCTTTACACCTGATATACAACATAAAGTAGCTAATGCCTTCTTTAACGGGTCCAAGCTATTTGAGCCAGGTACTCAAACTTTACTGGAGGACTTACAGGCATCAGGCAGAACCCTCCGTACGGTCCATGGCATGTCTCATACTCCATCTACAAACTACCATACTCAACACTCCTCCTATACCAAAAGAGGTGGAAGATACAGAGGTAATAATACAGGCAGCTTCAGAGGTCATGCTCAGTCCACCAGGGGCAATGCCTCTGTCACCCAGGGTGCCTGCTCCCACCCGTCAGTTGGAGCTGTGCAGCCTGCCTCCCAGTGACTCACTAGGGCTTTCCCCCCGCCTCCTCGACCAAGCCTCAGGTGGAGGGGTCATTTTGCCCTTCATCTGGAGGCCTGGCAAATGATCGCTTAGACAAATGGATACTTCAGATTATACAGAAGGGTCATACTCTGGAATTCCTCTCCACCCCATGCCCTTGCCCTCCACGGAAGATTCATTATCCTCCAAATCATATACCCATCTCACAGGAGGAATTGAGGGCCCTTTTGACCAAAAAGGCCGTTGTACCAGTGCCCCTTACGGCTCATCAAACGGGATTTTACTCCAACTTCTTTCTTGTGCCCAAACGAACGGGAGACCTCAGACCAATACTGGATCTCAGACAACTGAATCTTTATATTCAGTGCAAACATTGTCGCATGATCACCCTACCTGCCATCATGTCAATCCTGAAACAGGGTGATTGGCTTTGTGCCCTAGACATGAAGGATGCCTACTTGCATATCCCCATCCACCCTGCCCACCATAAATTTTTGCGCTTCCACCTACTGGGTCAAAATTACCAGTTTTGAACACTCCCTTTCGGCCTCTAATCAGCCCCCAGAGTGTTCACCAAGTGCCTAGCGGTGGTGACAGCAGCCTTACGAAGAAAAGGGCACTTCATCTTTCCATATCTAGATGATTGGCTAATAAAAGCAAACTCCAAAGTAGCTCTGCTTGCCTCCCTAGATGCTACCCTGAAAATGTTCGCAAATCTGAGAATCACAGTCAATTGGCCAAAGTCCATTCCAAATCTGACACAGTCTCTCCAATTCATTGGAGCTGTACTAGATACAATTACAGCCAGAGCTTAGCTCCCGCCTGCCTGGCAGGGCGCGCTTATATCTCTGGCATCACACATACAGACTCAGAAAATAGTCACAGCCAGACAAATGCTGTGCCTTCTAGGTCACATGTCCGCTGCCATCCCTATGGTGGCTTTCACCCATCTCCACATGAGAGCTGTCCAATGGACCCTCCCGAATCAATGGTCCCAAAAAACAGGACAGTTCGAAGACAAAAATCAGGGTCACTCCATCTCTGACGTCTACCCTGACATGGTGGACAATCAGAATCAATCTGAATCAAGGAATGCCTTTCCGGTCTCCCCCCCCCCAATGCAAACGTTAACCATGGATGCTTCCCTACAGGGATGGGGCATGCACTTTGGTCCTTATCAGACCCAAGACCAGTGGTCTGCTTCTCCCCATCAGTCTCATATCAATCTCCTAGAGATGAAAGCGGTCCATCTAGCCCTTTAGGTGTTCCGGCCCTACCTCGTGCCAGGATAGTTACTGATCCAGTCAGACAACACTGCAGTAGTGCTCTACCTCAACAAGCAAGGGGGTACGAAATCTTGCATCCTATGCATGGAGACCCTTGCAGTTTGGCAAGAAGCCATCTGGCAACAACTAACGCTAACAGCAGTCCACTTACCTAGACATTGCAATCAATTAGCAGACTGGCTGAGTCGCCAATCTCCCACTCACGAATGGAGGCTTCACAAGCAAGTACTCCAAGAAATCTTCAACCTATGGGGCACTCCACAGCTGGATCTCTGCCTGCCCAGTGAGCTACCATCTTCCCAGTATTTTTACATTATCCCGAACAAAAAGGGACGGTCTATAGATGGCCTGTCCTAACTATCTGCAACAGACTGTACTGAAACTACAACTAGAACCAGCCACAATGATACTCATAGCCCCAATGTGGCCTCATCAGACATGGTTTCCCTACTCCTACAACTGTCTGTTGGGACCCCGTTCCGTTGCCAGCCAGACCAGACCTTTTGACGCGGTGTCAAGGGTCTTTCTTATGTCCCAGCCTGAAGGCTTTACACCTTCACGCTTGGTTCCTGAGGACACTTTCATAACTAGATTACAAGTGTCCTCTCCTGTTGCCAATATTCTCTTGTCCTCCCGTAAGCCAGCAATAAGAGCAACACACAATTCCAAATGGAAACACTTTTCCATATGGTCAGCCTCTCGATGTTTGGACCCTTACTCTTGTCCACTGATGAAGGTTCTGGACTACCTGGCCTCACTATCTGAATCCGGTTTAAGTTACTCTTCCATCAAAGTCCACTTGGCCACCATCTCAGCTTTCCATGAACCTCTGCATAGCAGGTTACTGTACCAACATCATCTAGCTAAGATGTTTTTGAAAGGAATGTTACATATTAAACCTCCTATTAGAAGACCCACTCCTTTGTGGGATCTCAATTTTATGATAGAAAAATTGACCCTTGAGTCTTTTGAGCCAGTAGCCACTTGTGAACTTCATTTTCTTTCATGGAAAACCCTATTTCTGGTGACTGTCATTTCCACTCGACGTATTTCCGAGCTTCATGTCCTCATGTGTAGGGAACCTTACTTGATTTTCCACAAAGACAGGGTGGTCCTTCATCCCAACCCTTCCCTCCTTCCTAAAGTAGTCTCTGAACATACTTAAATCAGTCCTTGGAGCTTCTGGTCTACTATCCTGACTACTCCAATCAGGGTGAACATCTACTATATACTTTAGATGTCCATCGTATATTACACTACTATACAAATCTAACAAAATTGATTAGACAGACGTCTCAACTGTCCGTCTCTTTTGCCTTGGGTTGTGATGGCCTCCCCGGTTGCTAAACATACTCTTTCATCCCGGCTGGCAAACTGTATTACATTTTGTTACAAAAAATACAACGGGCCTTTACCTGGACCTGTCCAAGCCCACTGCACTAGAGCTATGGCCACCACTGTGGTTTGCTTTAAAGGAGCCTCCATTTCAGATATCTGCAATGCAGCTACCTGGTCCATGATTCATTCATTCACAAGGCACTACAATCTAGATATTGCCTCATGAAGTAGGGTGGCCTTCGTTTGTGCAGTCCTACAGGGTCTTCTATCATAACTGTCCTCCCACATGGGCATTACTGCTTGGGATTCATCCCAAAAGTATTTCCTACTGCAGAGACCACTCTGTGGAAAATAGTACAGTTACGTAGGAACTTGCCTGAACAGTAGATCTTTCAGTAGTGTCTCTTGCAGTAGGTTTGTTCCTGCCCTCCATCCCCCCTCTTTCTCTAGGAGAGCAAGTTTTGGTCCAATGACTTTGGGTTGGGACTCCTTTGGTACCTCGGCTTTCCCTCAGTCCTCGCTTTATGAGCTGAATCCAGCAGGGAAACTGAAGATACCAGGGACCACCCACACTTACATAGGAAACAGGAAGCTGATGTCATGTGTGGGCGGTCTCTGGTGAAAAACTGCTAGAAGAGCTGCCGTGCACCATAGCAACCTCTGCTGGATACCCCAAAGTATTACTACTGCAAGAGACACTCTTCAAAGATCTACTGTTACGGTAAGTTTTTATGTAACTGTACTTTCTAGGAGTGGTATATGTATGTTCATCCCAACGGATTTACCTGACCTCCCCTGGCAGTGGCACACAATACTGCTTCCAGTGAACAAGAACTGGCGTCATGGGGCGGTGCTAGGGGAGTTACCACCCAGGTGGGTGGGAGTAGCCTGCTTGAAGACTTTCTGGCAGATCTTAAAAGGGAAAGGACACTGCCAAGAAGTGTGGATGAACATCATATACCACATATACCAGCAGCTGCTTCATCCAGGAGCCGTGTCATCCTGGATTCCTAGTACTGTCCAGTGGGGACAGAATCACAGACATCTAGGTGGAAAAGCAGCTGGGATCCAGTGACCACCACATAGTGTGGTTTAACATAGGGACAGAGACATAGGCTAGTCACACTAAGGCCAGGGTCTTAGATTTCAGGGGGGTGGATTTTGCTAAAATGGGGAGATGTATCAAGGTGGCCCTGGTGAGGAGGGAGATAGGAAGGGGGGTGGAGGAGCAGTGGGAACACCTGAAGGGGGCCATAGAGGAGGTGACCAACCAATGCGTTAGGATGGTAAGCAAAGGCAAGAAAAGGAGGAAACTACTATGGTTCTCAAGAGAGGTGCCAGGCAGGGTAAGGGCCAAAAGGATAAGTTTCAGGAAATATAAAGAGACTCAAAGGGAGGAAGTCAGGGAGGTGTACCTAAAGAATCTAAAGGAGGTGAGGAAGGCTGTTAGAAGTGCAAAGGCGCAGACTGAGGAAAGATTAGCACAGACAGTGAGGAAAGGGGACAAGACTTTCTTTATGTACATCAGCGAAAGAAGGAAAACCCGGGGGGAGTGTAAGGCTCAGAGGCAATACGGGAGTGTAAGGAGGGAGACCTGGAGAAGGTAGAAATAGTGAACAAATGCTTCTGTTCAGTATTCACTAAAGAACGGGAGGGTCAGGGACCACAGCTGGGCAACAGACATGAAAAGAGAGGGGAGGTAAACACAAGCCATTTCACAGAGGGGCAAGTCCTGGGGGAGCTCACAAAATTAAAAGTGGACAAGGCAATGGGGCCAAATGGCATACACCCGAGGATATTAAGGGAGCTGCGAAGGGAGATAGCAGCACCTCTGGCAGCCATGTTAACTGAGTCACTCAACATAGGAGTGGTTCCAGAGGACAGGAGGGGGGATCGTGTTGTCCCTCTTCACAAAAGTGGTAGTAGAGAGGAGGCAGGGAACTATAGACCAGTCAGCCTCACCTCAGTGGTGGGTAAGATTATGGAGGCACTGCTTAAAGAGAGAATAGTGGCATACTTAGAATCTGTGGATGCCCAGGATCCAAGACCACATGAATTCACAGCAGGAGGTCATGTCAGACAAATCTGATAGATTTTTTTTGACTGGGTGACGAAGGAAGTAAATCGGTGGGGGGTGGACATCACCTACCTCGATTTCAGCAAGGCCTTTGACACTGTCCCACATAAGAGGCTGGTTAACAAGGTGAGTGGTCAGGGCATGGGGAAAAAGGTGGTAAACTGGGTTAGGAACCGTATAACGGACAGGAGGAAGAGGGTGGTGGTGAGGGGGGTCCAATCCGGGGAGAGGGGAGTGACCAGCGGGGTACCTCAGGGATCAGTCCTGGGGCCAGTCTTGTTTAATGTTTTTATTAGTGACATTGCAGAAGGGCAATACGGCGGATGGGGCTTGTGGCGATCTAATGGGATTTTCCATCCCATGTGGCAATTGTCACGAGGTAGACCAACTTTTTCGTTGTCTACCTTGCTGCAAACCTGGGGAACATTTTATGGATCTTGTGCCATAATACATGGAAACTGTTGCAGCTGCACCTGAGATTGTAAAATCGGGCACAGTTGCAGGGAAGCGTTTGGCGCACAGCCAGAACCTAAGTACCGTGGTGCTGGGCTGGATGCAAGCCCTGTGTCACGGTTTGAAAATTCTGCCCCAGGTGAAGGGCACCCGCCTCCCTCCAAAGCTACCATACACTATGCGCACTCTGTGGGAAAAAAAAAAAATACCAGCTACTCACTGAAATCATGAAATACATTTTATTCATACAAAAACAATGAGATATATACATACTTTCCTGCACTGGTATAAAAACACACAGGTGGAGTACAAGAACAATGTGTCGTCCTCAAGGTGCTACCATCTCTAGAACATCACCTGGAGTGACCATGATGAAAAAAACAGAACTGACCTTTCAATCTGATGTTGCATGGCTTCTTCAGAGTTGGAGAAGTTGTTTTGCTCCTTAACTGTCCACCCTGAACCCACCACTGCTCCTTATACTCCTCCCACCCCACCTCCCTGGAAGCTATTTGTCTTTCTCACTGCACCACCTTCATCTTTGAATTCTGGGTTGGTTCCTTCCCCTGCTATTTCAGCTGTCTTTCCTACAGCTATCTCCCTTCCACACCCTTAGAAGGTCTGACTCACATTCCTCCACCACCCCAAGACCTCAGCCATGCAGGCTGCCTTTTTCTACAAGCTCACCCTTCTCTGATTTACCGTTCCTCCACCCTTCCTCCTTTCTCCCTGAATGTTCAGCTTCATGAGCACATAGTTCACTCCCCCCATTTACCTAGTCCTCACTTCTCACCCATTGTCCTGCTTATAGTCACATTCCCCACCTAGCCCACTCCTACTCCCTTCTCATAACCACCCTGTCTAACTGTGCTGGGTCCCCTTCCCCCCTACCTTCAAAAGAACTACTCCCTCATCTCCAACCCCCATCATCTCCCTCCACCCTTTCACTGGTATCGTTAAGGTGGTCCCTGTCTCCTGCTGTGCAGTTCTTAGATGAATGGAGCCAAACTGACTACTGTATTTCACTTTTACCGTTTGTACCCGATTCACTTATATAATGTATTCTGCACTGCCATCTGATTACTTGCAGTGTATTTGTTCTGCTATGATCTTCCTATATGTAGCTTCACCATTCATCACTGGTGGGTACAAGCTGGAGGTGCTATGACCCCGCGAGAGCTTTCAGCTTACAAATTTTTATGGTTGGGGGAGGAGTCTGTGTCAAGGCTGGCACCGCCCTCGAGGGTGACACACAGCGTGAGCCTCAGCCAGTAACCGACATCGACTCCTCCCTCACCTCAGTTCTGTTCTTCCTGCCATAGAGAGTGCATCTCATGAGAGCTGAAAACAATTTCATAGCTAAATCATCCAATCACGGAAAGTTCTATTCCTAACCCAGCTTACGTGAAGCTAGCAATAGGTGGGACCATTCCTTTTTGCTTTATTTGTTGTGTTATTTCATGGCACTGAGTCTGTTCCTTTTTATTTGTTTTTGTGTGGTCGATTATGTCCGGTCTGGGGCCTAAATTCAAATCTAAGGTGGGACGTGTCCCTATGTGTCAGTGCCCCTGCGGCAAGTCCTTTTCCATAACGGATTGCCTTGATCGATGTCCTTCTTGCCTGGGTCCACAACATGACATAGACAACTGTGATGCATGATTCTCCATGGACCGTTTGGTCCTCAAAATGTGCGCATTGAAGGTAGGTCATAAACCTTCTACCTTCAGAGGGTGCCGTTGTTCCCGGGACGCCATGGCAAGAACTGTGGACCCTTTCCCTGGGTTGTCCTCCATTACTACACGTACCAGAAGGCTGCGAACTGTTGACAGTGCTGGCCTTACTAGCACCTCCAGTTTGCTAGAGGGGTCAGGTGGGCAGTCGACCTCCTCTGGGGAGTCGGTTGAGCACCCCTCACTGTTGTCAGTATCTTCAGAGCTACGACCTCCCCCTGTGTCATGATTGGAGCTATACGCCGAATTTGAAGCAGCGGTGCCCTTGACTCTGTCCATCAGTTCCACTCAAGCTCCTGGCACTGTTTCTGGGGACGGTGAGCAGGGCGGTGCTGAAGGTGTGGCGTGGCCTTCATTCAGTGCTGTGAGTGGCGCCAAGCATGGTAGGGTGTGAGGGGTGGCCTCTCTCCTGGTCGCCCTGCTCTCTTCCTCTTCGGAGGAGAAGGAGGAGGATGGGTCTGACCCAGACTGGTTGCCCCTTCTGAAGAGCTCTCAGGCTCTGAGGAGTCTCACCACTCTATGAAGCCGAGCAGCACTGTTTTGAAGGTTTCCTCTCCTCTTCCAACTGACTCTGTCGCTGGGACCGCCATCTCAGAGTCCTCTGGCACCGTTGCCAGTGCTGGGGATTTTTGCGGTGCCGTGGGACAGGGCGGCGCCATCCCCAGTGCTGTGAAGCAAGGCAGTGCCGTCCCCGGCACCATCCTTGGTGCTGTGGAGAAGTGTGGTGCCATTTCTAGTGCCATGGAGAAGGACAGCACTGATGATGGAGCGAAGTCGGGAGATGATGTCGGGTCTGAGGTGGTGCTGCTTCTGATGCTGAGTCAGAGATCTGCACCTCTGTGGGGGCTGAATCCATCACTGAAGCTGGGAGCGGCACGGCCTCTATTAGCCTTTTAGGGCTTAACTCGAGGGTTGCTGTGATAGGCTTGCACACACCTGTGGCTCCTTGGTGTTGCCCCCCCTTAATCTTTCAATGACGGACGAGGGGCAGGTCTCTTTCTGAGGAGGAGGGCTTGAGAGCACCTGGGGTGGCCCATGGGTTTTCTCTAAGAGCTTCTGGTGGCTCTGGTAGGAGCCACAGTGCTGAGCCCTCGCACTTTCGCTCTCCTCAGCAGGGGGGGTCTTGCATCTGGTGGGGTTAGGAGCCACCCGCAAGGGCCAGACTGGCCCCGATCTCCTGACTGTGGAGCTTCTTCCTTAGGGCACCACAAAGGCTGCACCTGCATGGTTGTGTGACCTTCTGTGAATTCTTTGTGCAGCCTCACCCTTCAGGAGGGGTCACGTGAGCATTCCCAAAGCCCTAGCAGGGATCCTCCTCTGGTTCACAAGTCTTCTCCTCCTTCTTCGTATCCTCTGCCTCACTCTTCTGCTCTACCGGGCATTTCGGGTTCTACAGGGCCCCTGTCTTGGGACCAATTCAGAGGCCTGGCTGCAGTATCCCTCACTATCTTAGAACTCTGGACTAGGTCATATTTAGGCCAGAAACCTCTACACCCAGATCTGAATCAGGCTCCTCTGCCTCGTTGTCTTCTTCCTGGGAGGAAGAAGACTCCTCGGTCCACTTGTCCTCAGATGCTGATATCATCAGCTATCAACGGTTCTTGTTGAGGTTGCTGGAGGAACTTAACATTTCCCATTTCACAAGTCATGATCCTGCCCATGTGATGCGAGCTCTCCTGGGAGAGTTTTCCTCTGAGAATGTGTTAATTTCTCTGTGGACTGTTCCCTTTCAGGAAGTGTTCCATAGAGTCTGGCAGTCTCCTGTTTCCCCCCTTCTCCTTCCCTGAGGGACTGCCAGTGCAGGTATCGTGCCCCCTGGGGGTTCCAGGCACCTTGCCTTATCCCACTTCAGGGATAGAGTTACTGGGCACCCACTCTGGGCATCATCGTCTGAGACATGACTGCCCCCCAGAGTATGACTCAGCTGAGTTTAACCATTGGAGGAGAAGGAATTTTTCCTTGTTGCATCTCCTATGCATTTCATCACATCAGGCCCATATGGCTGTCTATGTTAGACACTTATGGATGGTACTAGGACAACTCCTAGCCACTCTGCCTGATTTGGAGGCAAACAGGTAGGCCATCTGTCTTTCTGCTTCTGGCCTAGAGTTAGCGAGGCATCTTTCAAGAGCATCTTACGATGCTAATGAAGTAATTTCTAGGTTAGCAGGATCTGCATTCTGTATAAGACAGCAGCATGGCTTCATCTTTCTAGGTTATCACCCTGGGCATGGTGTAGGGTGATTGCCTCTCCTTTCCAAGGAGCCCATTTTTATTTTCACAGGGTGAGACGGGAATTGGTGGGGTGCCTCCCTTCTCCCAGGTCACGAGAGTCCCCATCTCATCCTGACCAGTCTCAGGCCTTTCCGGGCCTGTAGGGGGCTTCTCCTCTGTGGGTCTTCACCACAAGGGGCTGAGGGAATGGCTGCCCTCAGGGATGAGCCCGGTCCCCTTCGGGGGGCTTGGTACTCACCCATCAGTGATGAATGGTGAAGATACATACAGGAAGATATGGAAATTACATACTTACCGTAATTCTTGATTTTCTTGTATATCTTCACCATTCATCACTACTTCCCGCCTACCTTCCCTCTGGTGCCTCAACCTCTGAGCAGTGCCTCCTCCCTGCTTGCTCTCGTCTCCGTGGAAACCTTGTGGGGTAAGCCTTGCTTCTCTGCTTTTGTTCTTCGAGGGGAATTTTTTCTTCTCTTTGAAGAGGGGAGGACTAGCAGGGTTCCCCCTTTTTTTTCTGCCCTTGGTGATGGGGCCTCCTCGGGTCCCTCTTCTCTCCTTAAGACAAACAGGGGTTTGGTCCTCTTCTGATCTTCTCGATCCAGTGGGCGTGGAGGACCTGAGGACCCCTCCCTTTCTCCTTAAACCAATATGGTTGGCCTAGAATAGTACCTCTACTCCAGCTTTCTTTCTCCTTTGCCTTGGCTCGGGAGCAGTTTCAGGGTGTATCATTGCCTGGATATGAAAATCTATTAGGAGGTCCTATGTCCTGTGGTGGACTCTGTCCCCACCCCTACGACTTAGGAAGACTCTAGAGCCCCTGACACCCTGCTCTCTAGGAGGGGGGAGGTTTGTGTTGTCTGGCGCCTCCTAATTTTTCCAGCCTCAAGGTTGTTTGTTTCTTGAACTAGTCTGGCTCGAACAATACGGTCTTGCCTGACTTGGAGACTAGCCTGTTTCCTTTTAAGGACCATCTGGTAAATATAGAGATGGAGGCGGCCTTGTCTCCATCCTTCTCCCTAGGGGGAGTGGGGTGTTGTGGAGTCTCTTATCATCCTTTGCTATCCCTTCTTCTTCTTTTTTTTCCTAAACCCTTCCTACTTCCCTATCCCCTAGGACTGCCCAGTTGTTTGGGCCCCACCCCATGCCACACCTTCAGGTAGCCTCCCCCTTCCCCTGTGTCGGCTTTTTTCTCCTTTCTGTTTATATTCTTTCCTTTCCTTTTATTATCTCTCAGGCTCCCTTGCCCCACCCTCTTTTCCTAATTTCCACTCTCTCTGGTGGACGGAGCTGAGGTGAGGGAGGAGTTGGCATCAGTTACTGGCCGATGCTCACACAGCACGCTGTGCGTCGCCCTCGAGGGTGGCGCTGGCCTCGATGTCAACTCCTCCCCCAAACAAATAAAATGTGTAAGCTGAAAGCTCCTATGGGGTCATAGTGCCTCTGGCGTATACCCACCAGTGATGAATGGTGAAAATATAGAAGAAGATCAAGAATTACAGTAAGTACGTCATTTCCATTTTTATACCATTTAACTCCTATTGTATCACACGTCTCTTGGGTTCATTAAGTTCATTGTATTTACTGGATTTTGTATTTTTGTATCCCAATTTTTCTAAACTCTTGGAATAAGCTGTTCTGAAACCAAATATTTTAAATAAAAAAATGACATAAGACTGGTGATCCGCAACACTCCTAACTCTTGGGCATGTGGTTGCAGGGATAGTCATCTGTATGGTAGCCTTATGAGCAACTACTGGGCCAATTGGGTGAAAGAAGTTGTTTAATAAAAAAAAAAAAAATAGAAAATGCATTTGAAATTGCTGCAATTAAAAGTAACCAAGAGGATAGCAAAAAGTTTACGTATTTAAAACCATCCCAAACACCTTTTAATGATTATCAGTATCAGACATAGCACAAATGAATATCATGCTTATGATCTTTGGCAAATATTGGGCCATTCCTAGAAGTGGAAAACTGGGAGAAGGAGGAGTGATTAATATCCGTTTGCTTTGCAGAGTGGAAACCTGCTCAAATGAGAACAGTGAACTACGCAAGAAAGTGGAAGCCCTTGAGAACACAAACAGGTTTGCTTACCCCTTTTCAGAATTGTTCTTGCTTTGAGCCTAAAGTGACAGAAACATTAGTTTGCAATTGTAAGGAAGCATACAAAAATGAGTATTGTCAAATGAAAACAGTTCTGACAAAAGATCTTTTGAAAAATGTGTCTTTTTAAATAACATTTTAATTCATTTAAAAACATTGCCAGATTTCCAAATATTTGAAAGTTTAACTCACCGGAGCTATTTGTAATGTGACAATCTAACATTATGCTGTACCACTCATCTCATGCTGTAACTGTTCTTTGTTAGGAGAGATATCAGCCAGTTTCTAGAATTAACTCTGCTGCTAATGGTGTGGGCTGTGGTGTTGAAGTTGTAATGGGCAGTGCATCTTGTTCTGTAAAATGAAACAAACATTATCAGGCATAACTTGGTAAGGGCTTCAGTCTCAGAACATTATATGTGGTGTAACTGAGCTAAACCTTGACTGTTTGAACAGTGACAGCACAGATGTGGGGGTATCAGGAGACTCATCCAGGAAGTGGGTACACCCTCACACAAAAGATGGAGCACACTCCTGGAGGGCGATGTTTCCAAATTCTAGGAGCCTGGCAAATAAACTTCTAGAACTCATGGCTGTTGTAGAAGTGGAAAGGTTGGACTGGGTGGCTGTGACAGAGACCTGGTACACAGAAAACCATGACTTGGACACAGTTATACCAGGTTTTAATCTGTTCAGAAAGAACAGAAAGAGAAAAGGGGGGGGGTAGCTATGTATGTACGGGAAGAAATAAAAGCCACAGTGTTGTAGACTACCTCTGGGAGGACCGAGTCACTCTGGCTAACAGCAGATGCGGGTAAGGGAAGATCCTTTAAATTAGATGTTGTATACAGACCCCCAAATCAAGGAGAAAACGAGGACAGTGACATAACAGAGGAAATATACAAAATGACAGACAGAGGCAGATTAATTCAGGTGGGGCATTTTAACCTCCCAACTAGGGGAGATGCTGTTCTTGATCTGATTCTAACAAATGGTGAGAGTGTTAAAGAAATCAGTGTCGGGTGCAATTTGGGAAACTGCGATCACCGTATGGCAAGTTTCCAAAAAACTTAGTTGAAGACTCCTGTCACTCAAAGGTTAACGTCCTGGATTTCAAGAAGGCAGACTTCCAAAAAATGGGAGCCAACCTAAAGCAGTACCTAACTGAAGAGATCGAAGAAGAGATTGAGGTCATGTGGGATACAATAAAGACAGCAATAAAGACAGTCACTGACCAATGTGCCAGTAGGGTCAACAAGGCAAAAAGAAGAAGAAATCCTCTCTGGTTCTCCAGGGAGGTAGCTACTATAGTAAAAGAAAAAAGAAGGCCTACATGACATACCAGGAAACCAAAAATGACAAAGACAGGGATTTATACCAAGAAACTAAGAGAAGCAAATAAGCAGATTAGAAAAGCAGAAGTCCAGACAGAGGAAAGGATCACAGAGGGGACCAAGAGAGGGGACAAATCCTTCTTTAGGTACGTCAGGGAAAGAAGGAAAACAAAGGAGGGTATAGTTAGGATTGCTACAAGGGATTGGGAAAATGACAGTAGAAGATCATGAAAAGGCTGAAACCCTGAACAGGTACTTCTCAGTGTTTACTGAAGAAGATGCAGGAAATGGCCTGGCTTTCAAGAAAAACAGCACCCCGAAACTAGGAGTCAACACAAGCCCATTCACCGAGGAGCAGGTACTGGAGGCACTAAGTAAGCTAAAGGTTAACAAAGCCGTGGGACCAGATGAGCTTCATCCCATCCTAACAGAACTGAAAAATGAACTGGCAGCTCCTTTGGCAAAACTATTCACCAGATCCCTAAAGAGCGGAGTGGTACCCATGGACTGGAGGAAGGGAACAGTAGTCCCGTTCCACAAATCAGGCAGCAAGAAGATGTCGGAAAACTACTGGCCAGTTAGTCTCACATCTGTAGTAGGTAAAATGATGGAGTCACTGCTCAAAGTAAAAATAATAGCGTTCCTCAAATCGAGGGGGCAGCTGGACCCTAAACAGCATGGTTTCACATCAGGAAGGTCATGTCAAACATATCTGGTCAAATTTTTTGACTGGGTTACCAGGGCTGTGGACAGTGGAGGGGCAGTGGATGTGGTCTACCTGGACTTTAGCAAGGCCTTCGACTCAGTTCCACATAGAAGGCTGGTAAAGAGGCTAGACCACACAGGGGTTGGTAATGAGGTGGTAAAATGGGTACAAAGCTGGCTACAAGGCAGAACACAGAGGGTCTAGCTAAATGGCGTAGTATCATCAGAAGGTAAGGTAACCAGCGGGGTCCCCCAGGGTTCAGTACTGGGGCCTCTACTCTTTAATATCTTCAGAGCTGACATCACGGATGAACTTGAGGGGAAGGTGTGTCTATTTGCTGATAACACCAAGATCTGTAACAGGGTGGACTCCATAGCCGGAGTATGCAAGATGAAATCAAACTTGAAAAAGCTCGAGGAGTGGTCTGGAACATGGCAGCTGAGATTTAATGCCAAAAAGTGCAAAGTCATGCACGTGGGAAGAGGAAACTTAAAGACGGCATATGACTTGGGAGGGGTTAGACTAACTACCTCCAGCCAAGAGCATGATCTGGGAATCATGATTTCAGAAGACATGAAGGGGAAACTGAAAAGGCATCGCAAAAGGCCTCTAGCATGCTAGGATGTATAGGAAGGGGAATTACAAGTAGGAGAAGAGAGGTAGTCCTGCTGCTGTATAGAGTCCTGGTCAGGCCACACCTGGAATACTGCATCCAGTTTTGGAAGCCATACCTCAAACAGGACATTGTCTGTTTGGAAATGGTGCAATGAAAGGCAACAGAAATGGTTCAGGGGTCGCAAAAAGTGTCTTTCGAGGAAAGATTAAGTGAATTAAACATGTACTCCCTGGAGATGAAACATGATAGAGACCATCAAATACAGGAATGGCATAAATAAAGTGCAAACACAAGACCTTTTCTACTTAAAGGAGAATAGTAGAACTAGGGGGCATGATAATTGGCTAAAAGGAGGAAGGTTTCAACACCAATACAAGGAAGTTCTTCTTCACGGAGAGAGTGGTGGATGCATGGAATAGCCTGCCACTAGGGGGGTGGGAACAGTTGGGGAATTCAAGGCAGCATGGGACAGACACAAGGGATCCCTCACACACTGGGGCAAGTAGGGAGTTAGTAATAAATCAAGGGAAGACTAGATGGACCTAACGGTCTCCTTCTGCCATCACCTTCTATGTTTTTATGTACAGTATGTTTCATGAACTAAGTGTAGTTCTTTAGCCGAAGGTACGAATTTTGTTCTGGCACTACACACTGCTGTGGCAATGGTGATTGCAACTCTGGAACTGTGCTGCATTATTACTTGAGGATTTCCAAATAGTAGTTTGCTCCACACTGCCGTTGTTCACTGATAGTAGGTCTGCACTTTTTACCTTTGTGAAATGGACCACTCTTTTAGCCAGTATCGAAATATGTTATAATTTGTTTAATTTGCTTATTTAAGTGTAGTTTAGTATTTGTTACTTGATCTTTTTCCTGACATGTGATTTTATGTAATTTTCATTGCTTTGATTGTTCTCTTTCCCAGTTGCACTTTACCCCTGGTCACATCTGGAAATGAGCTGCTATTCAGCTCAGTATGTCTTTCCTGGTGAAACTTTTGAAATAAATAAATAATTGTCCCAGCTGACTCCCGGCATAAACTAATTTAAAACAAGTCGGTGTTAGTGGCTCAGTTGGAAGCATGCTTGCCTCTGGGGCTGGAATATTGGAAGGTCATGTGTTCTAGCCCCCACCAGGTATTTCGGGTAATACCCATTACTGATACTGTAGTGCAGTAAAGGTTGGTGCTGTACTGTTGAGGTGCCGTCCTTCAGATGAGAAGTTAAACCAAGGTCCCTTCTGCCTGTCTCTGGTCAATGTCCAGGTAGAAGTTAAAGATCCCATTCCACTTATTGATAAAAGTAGAACAGTTTCTCTGGTGTCCTGGCCAACATCCTGACCCCTAAAAAAGGTTCATTTTACCCATCACCCAAGACACACCTAGAAATGAGCGAGCACAGCTCAGTGTGCCTATTCTGGTCAACAATTACAAATAAAGCAGAAAACAAGATTTCAGGATTTTGCTAGAAATAGGCATGCATTTCAGGTTCATAGTTTCAGATTGTTTCTGGCATTTGATTTACAATGGTAAATTGTTTACTTGTAAAAGTGTGGTACAATAATAAAAATATTACACATTACATTGTCATATCTGGTGGCAGGGGGATCTGTAAGCATGAATGTGTCATGTTGGGTTGGGATGGAGTTCCTTCTGGGAGGTGGCCTTGCTATGGCTGGGGACACAGAGTACTGGCTTGTGTAAGGGTTGTAGTAACTTGGGGACAAGCTGTTGGTCTGGGGTCAGTAGGAGAGAAATAAGTGAGAGAAGAAATAAAAAAAATTTCAAACAGTTCGGCAAAAATATACATACTGCAAATTATTCTTTAAGTTCACTTGAGTCTGTGCGCATGGAACAATACTGTAGATTTACACATGACTTATGTTCTTTGATGGACCTTACAGAATGAAGTAGGAGTCTACTAGTTGTGGAAAATAGACAGATTTACATTCTGTAGCATATGTCTGAGACATCTCACAATTTTGATTCATAGTTGAAGGGCTGAAGAAGAGCACTTATGTTTGAAAATCTTGGCAACAGCTGACACTAGTAAACTGATGTGTTAACACTTACCTTGGAAATGGTTTCCTTTATACCCATATTGCTCCCTCTGCTTCTATGGCCTTAGCTTATTAACCAAGATAAAAATGAAAACGTGTGTGTGAAGTCTGGTTTGATACACTGATTGCTAAGTTGTATGTTATCTCTCTCTTTTCTCCTGACATAATTTTTTAATATTCTGTTTTGCAGAACATTACTGCAGCAGTTGCAGAGGCTGCAGGCAGTGGTGGCAGGAAAAGTCTCCAAATCTTATAAAGTAGCCAGCACACAGACCAGCACCTGTCTTATGGTAAGCACCTTAACACTTAGAGCACTGAGAAATGGCATGAAGAGCTGTGCACACACCATAGACCTTGACAGTCCAAAAAGAAAAGAGCAAGCACAAAGAAATAACATAACACGACTGCCAAAAACATTTAGAAGTCACAAACAACAAGCGGGTCCAGAAAATATCCCAGTATATAAATGCAGCATGGAGCTAGGGACCAAGCAGCAGCAGCAGCACTGGAATATGTGTCTGCCCCAAAAATCTCCACATAGAAAAAAAAAGTACAGACTGTTTTTTCCTAGAGCCAAAAACACCAACATCAGTAATTAAATGAGGGGAAAAAAAAAATAACTGTGCTGGCAGTCGCTGTGGGGAGAGAGGTAGAACAGATATTAGCATAACCCTACCTAACTATCTGATGAAGCCCCTCAAAAAAAAAAAATGATTCCATTACTTACCTGAGGCACCAGATTTTAAATCTTAATAAACCTGTGTTTGGTAAAAAGAGAGTCTAGCCGTATTGGTCCTTGGAAAACAGGAGACGCTGGAAGGTTTGATACCTTTTATTAGACCAATAAGAGTCTTGTACAAACATGGAATTCTACACAAGCTTTCGGGGCCTCATAGGTCCCTTCTTCAGGTGAATGACAAACTGAGCAACATAAGCAGTATTTATAAAAACTGTGGAGCAGTGTATAAAAACAGTAGAAGAGAATTACAGGAAGGGTAGAATGGTAGGCAGGGTGAAGCTCAGAAGAGAAGAAAAGGAACACAAAACAATTAAGCCCTGAGATAAGTCTATAAAAGTTGCAAAGTAAAAAACAATAGGATGTGTGAGAAGAACTGAAGGGGGGGGGGGCTATAAAGGAACAGGGCATCTGAAAATAAAAGGATGCTAAAAAGGTGACAAGACATGAACACAGATAAGAAAGATGCAAGATGTTAGCATGAAGGGTAGGAGGTTCGGAATGTTAAATGAAAGGAAGCCTAGAGGGAATAAAATTACACAAAACTTAAAAGGCGTGGATATACAAAGTGGTAGGTAAATATACACAGTGAAGTGTGAGATGGGGAGGGGCTGGGTAGGACTAGGCTGAAAGGAAAATGTAAGAGAGGCAGGAAAATAGGCAGGAACACAAAAGAAGAGAGAAAAAAACTATGGATAACAAGTAGCAAAAGAATTACAGTTTACCATAGTGTGTCGTAAATCCAATGTCCCGATTCAGTCCACAAATATTTGACTTAAATTGTTTAATATATTTAAGTTCCCATATCCTCCTGTCCTGTGTGTTTTTGAAATTGCCTCTTAATATCAGGATAGATAAGTCAGACAGTGAATGATCTGTTTGTGAAAAATGGTTTCCTACTGGTGTGCTACTAATCTTGTTTAGTATTGTGTGTCTGTGGTGGTTCATCCTTCAAGGAAACAACCATGTGCTGGCAGCATTCATTTGTGATCTTCAAACACATTACCAAAAGACTCTCAAGGCAGCTGTATCACAGAAAAGGAGAAAACTTAGAGAACTACTGGACAGCAGCCACAACAGGATCTTGACTCATCCAGGGCAAGTAAACCACAGCACCAACATTGTGGAACAAGATAATACACAGCAACAACTGCCAGTGATCCACCTGTCTAATAAAGAACTTACACCAGGAAACATCTGTATTATCCTAGAGCTTAACTTTCTGCCCCACACAGGAATTTGATAATGTTCGATTCTGTGGTGAGATGGAGGAATATTTTAGATGGCTTCATTTAAAAGAATACTTTTTTGATAAGAACAACACACAAACTACACAATACGGCAGCACAAAGAAAACATCAGACTAGACCCCACGGAGTGGATGCAACCCCAAGTTGGATGCCTGCATCGACTGCTTCCAAGGAAGAATAAACTCCCAGAGCCTAAACAAGCAGCAGCAACTCTTATAATAATATCACACCACTAGAAAAGAGGGCAATACAAACACTAAAGAACAACCATAGCATTGTAATAAAACAAGCTGATAAGGGTGGAGCTGTGGTTGTGATGGACACAGAGGACTACATTAAGGAAGCACGCAGACAGTTGCCTGATACAACTTATTATAGAGAACTTACAGAAGACCCTGCTACACAATATACTGAAGAACTCAAATAAATCATCATGTCTCTACCTAACAACATCCAAGAACAGTTAAATAAACTAATTCCAAACAAACCAACTCTAGGGACATTCTATATACTACCTAAGGTACACAAACCTGGGAATCCAGGTTGACCCATCATCTCTGGAATTGGCACACTCACTGAGAACATTTCAGGATTTATTGAATCCACTTTAAAACCCCTAGTAAGAGCTACTAGCAGTTTTATTCAGGACACCACAGATTTCCTCAGGAAACTGAAGCAAATTGGACAACTGCCACCCAACACTATCCTAACCACAATGGATGTCACTGACCTCTACACTAATATCCCACATGAAGATGGCATATCAGCGTGTCAGAAATTTTTACAGGACAGCACATCTGCAAGAGACATTCCAGGAACCACCATCAGCTCCCTAATAAAATTCATCCTGACACGTAACAATTTCACTTTTAACGGCAAGCACTTTTTACAGATCATGGGGATAGCCATGGGCACAAAAATGGCACCACAATATGCTGCTCTCTTCATGGCATGTCTAGAAAAATATTTTTTTTAAACACCCCTACAAACCATCAGCCTATCTCAGATATATAGATGACATATTCCTGATTTGGACAGAAGGTGAAGACTCCCTCAAAAAGTTCCATCATGATTTTTACAACTTTCTTCATTCTATAAAACTCTTTATTGAATACTCCACCACCAGCATACATTTTCTAGATACCACAGTCAGTATCACCAATGATGGACATATACAAACTGCCCTTTATAGAAAACCATCTGACAGACACCGCTACCTTCATAATTCCAGCTTCCATCCTAGGCATACAAAAAAATCTGTAATCTACAGCCAGGCAATTCGATACCGTTGAATCTTCTCTGATGAGAGAACAAGAGACAGACAGCTCTCCTCACTTCAGAATTTTCTGATCCAGCAGGGCCACTCCCCAAGAGAAATTGACAGAGAATTTGAACGGGCCATACAAATACCATGAGACAACCTGCTGTAATACAGGCAAAAAAGATCAGACTGATCACATACCCCTAGTTGTCACTTACAGTTCCATGCTAAACCCCCTCCAGCAAATGATTAAGGAACTGCAATCCTTGCTGAGTGAAGATGAAATACTGAAGGACATCTTCCCTGAACCACCTGCAATTGCCTATAAGCAGCCCCCCAACCTCTCTGACATATTTCATAACAAACTCACAGCAGATCAAAGTAACCGGGAACCAAGAGGGGCACCACCATGTAACATGACAAGATGTAAGACCTGTACCCACATATGCACGCAGACTACCATCAAGACAAGCCAGAACAGCACAATAAAAATCAATGGATCCTACACATGCCAATCCAGCAATGTGGTTGATCTAATTCAGTGCAAGAAGTGCACAGATGGATTCTATATTGGGGAAACTAGGCAACCACTGCAAACCAGGATGAACACCTAGAGGCACACAATAGTAAACAAGATTAGTAGCACACCAGTAGGAAACCATTTTCACAAACAAATCATTCTCTGTCTGACTTATCTGTCCTGATATTAAGAGGCAATTTCCAAAACACACAGGACAGAGGGACATGGAAACTTAAATATATTAAACAATTTAAATCCAATATTTGTGGACTGAATCGGGACATTGGATTTATGACACACTATGGTAAATTGTAATTCTTTTGCTACTTATCCATAGTTTTTTTCTCTCTTCTTTTGTGTTCCTGCCTATTTTCCTGCCTCTCTTACATTTTCCTTTCAGCCTAGTCCTACCCAGCCCCTTCCCATCTCACACTTCACTGTGTATACTTACCTACCACTTTGTAGATCCAGGCCTTTTATGTTTTGTGTAATTTCATTCCTTCTAGGCTTCCTTTCATTTCTTAACATTCCGAACCTCCTACCCTTCCTGCTAACATCTTGCATCTTTATCTGTGTTCATGTCTTGTCACCTTTTTAGCATCCTTTTAATTTTAGATGCCCTGTTCCTTTATAGCCCCCCCTTCAGTTCTTCTCATATATCCTATTGTTTTTTACTTTGCAACTTTTATAGACTCTTACCTCAGGGCTTAATTGCTTTGTGTTCCTTTTCTTCTCTTCTGAGGTTCACCCTGCCTACCATTCTACAATTCCTGCAATTCTCTTTTACTGTTTTTATACATTGCTCCACAGTTTATATAAATACTGCTTCAAACAACATGAAGTCTTGCTATATTATGACATATGCAGTATAACCCCAGGTTAGAACTGCTCCGGAGGTGAAAGAGTTAACTTCCATGCAGAGCATGGAATCTTGAGCGCGAGCTCGGTTGAACACTCTTTATGTTGAAGCTCAAACTTAAACTGTCAGATTCTTTACTCCGCCTCACTGAACAGTCGCTCCGGAGATTCCTCCTGCTGCTCGGTTTGTTTGTCGGTTTTAAAGTGTAATTCTTGGTTTATTTTACCGAAATCTAACCGCAATTGTCGGTTCAAGCTCTGTCTGTGGTATTGTAAGTAATAGGCTTATTTATTATTTTTTCTTCTGTGTGGAACTTGTAAACGTCTTTTTCGGTTCGGTTTGAACCGATCAGAGGGGTTTTAAAATTACTTTCTAGCCCTTTAGAGTGCGGTTCCCGGTTCTTATCGGTTCTAAAAAAAACGGATTTTATTACGGTTTTCCACGACCCGTGACACGGTTGGGAACCGATAAGAGAGTCTTGCTTGGTGGATTGCCATTAACGGGCAAGTTTTGGTTAAGCTGGCACTATGTCTGAGAAACCCAAAAGGAAAACCGAACCCACTGGGTTTCAGCACTGTGGCCTCTGTGGGGAAGCCTTTGCCAAGGCTGACCCACACACCATTTGTGTATATTGTCTGGGTTTGACCACCTCAATGCAGACTGCCAGATTTGTAAGAATTTTCCTGCTGCCACTGTGGAAAAAGAGTTGGTAGGCTCAGGAAAGGGAGGCAAAAAGTCCGCTGACCCGGATGGCCAGCCCGGTTCGGTTCCAACCGAACCTGAGGGAGTGCCCTCTGACCAGGGCGATGCTTCCTTGGGCAAACGAAGAGCCAGCTCTGAGGAGCCGGTTCCAACTAAAAGGGCTAGAAGGTCAGCTAGTTTGGGGCCATAAGTTCTTTCTCCAACTGCTGAGGAACTAGCCAAAGCTATCCAAATTGTCCAGTCTCTTTCCCCAGTTCCGTCCGAACTGGCACCATTGGGCAAGCGCCCGGTTCGGTCGGTTCCCTCGGTTCAAGATTATGATTTTGAAGATTTTTATGAACCAGGGAAGGGAGGAGGGATGCGAGGAGAGTGAGTGTGATTTTGACAGTCTGGATGTGCCCATTGAACAGGACATCTCTCAGACAGACCCTCAGGAGTATCCCTCCCAGGCTATCTGAGTCCCTTCTCATTTTTGTTTTACAAGAAAGTTGCTGACACTCTGCAATTCCCTGTTGAGGAAGCTGTTGATGATCAAGAAGAGCCTGATTTTGTGGAAATGATGGATATTCCAGAGTCTAGGAGACTGTCTATTCCTTGCATAAATCTTTTAGGAAACAGTAAAATTCTGAAAATCCTCATTCTATCCTCCTGTAGATAAAAGGATGGACAAGAGGTATGCTTTATCAGGCTCTGATACAGAGTTCCTATCTCAGTGTGCAGCCATGTGGGTAGTGCAGGCTGCAGCCTGTGACAAGGCTAATATTCCTCTAGCCTCTCACCTCCTGAAAAGGATTCCAGGAGGATGGATGTCATGGCAAAAAGCAGTACATGGCAGCATCTTTGGGACTCAGACAGGCAAATTATATGGCTTACGTAGCTAGGTACCAGAAATCCAGGTGGGATACTGTCTTGGCCCTAGCAAAACAAGCCCTGAACAGCTTGCCAGGAGCTGGAGCAGGTGGCTGTGGACGGTATGAGGCATCAAGTGCAATTCCATGCTGCTGTAGACTCTAATGATGTTTCATCTAGAGTTATGGCTACATGTGTCTCTCTTCAGAATGGCCTGGCTCAGATGTACTGCCCTGTCACAGGATACCCAGTCTAAGGCTATGGATTTTCCTGTTGTGGAAATTCTCTGTTTGGGGAGCAGACCGAGAATTATATGAAGAAAATGGATGAGTATAGGACCACCTATAGGAATGCACAGGCCAAAGAAAGGCAAGTCACTCCTCAAAGGCAGCATGTCAGGGGCAGGGGCAGGCCTTTTCATAGGCAGTTTTACGAAGCCCAGGCCTCCCTTCTGCTTATGCCCAGAGGGGGTTTTTAGAGGAAGGGGCAGAAGGGCTCTAGTAAGCCTGCTTCTACCCTCAACCCAAAGCCCCTGCAAAACAGGCTCCTGATGGGGTAGCCAGGGCCGATTCTCCACTACCGGGTAGGCAGGCTGGCTTACTTTGTCCAGGACTGGAAGTCTTTAACATCAGACAAGTGGGTCCTGGAAGTAGTAAGCCAGGGACTGGTTCTCAGCTTCAAAAAATTTCCGAAGATGAGAGCCAGATCTTTTCCACCTGCAAACCCATCAGAGGCACTTGCCCTGGAAGCAGAAGTTTCTGCCCTCCTGGCTCTCAGAGCCGTGGAAAGGATTCTACCCATATACCAGGGCAAAGGGTTGTACTCCAGGTACTTCCTTACCCCAAAAAAGACAGGAGAATGGCGGCCATTCTGGATCTCAGGTATCTAAACAACCACCTTTTAAAACCAAAGTTCAAAATGGTGACCCTGGGGATTATTTTACCCTCTCTAAGGTCAGGGGACTGGCTAGCCTCCCTGGACCTCAAGGATGCCTACTTCCATGTTCTCATCAGATGCTCCCATCGAAAGTACTTCAGATTCGGAACTGCCCTCAGGCCATTACCAGTTCAGAGCAATGCCCTTCGGCCTCTCCTCGGCTCCAAGGGTGTTCACAAAATGCCTGGCAGTAGCAGTTGCTCATTTAAGAAGGCAAAAGATTGCCATCTTTCCTTATCTGGACGACTGGCTCATTGTAGGCCAGTCTCCAGAACAGGTCAAACTTCATTTACAAGTAACCCAGCACCTGCTTACATCTCTAGGTTTCCTTCTCAATCTTCCAAAGTCAGTTCTGGAGCCTGTCCAGCTTCTCACATTTATAGGCGCAGAACTGAACACAAAAAAAGCCAGAGCCTTCCTTCCTCTGGAGAGAGCAAGGACCCTGGTGTCTTTGGCCTCCTTTTTCACCCTGCAGGTCTCGACCAGCAAGGCATTTTCTACAGCTCCTGGGGCACATGGCTGCTTCTACAGCAGTAGTGCAGGGAGCGAGATTTCAGATGAGGACATTCAGTTCCATTTGAGAGCCTTTTGGTCTCAAAGGACGGATCCCCAACCAAATTGATTCCAGTGACTCAAACCCTGATCCAGGCCCTCCAGTGGTGGCAGGATCAGAACAATCTGAGACAGGGGTTCCTTCACTCCCCAGTCTCATTCCTTGACCCTACTACAGATGCATCCTCTTGGGGTGGGAGCTCACATGGGCGACCTTTCCACCCAAGGGCTGTGGTCCCTCAGGAATCTCTGCTCCACATCAATTTGCTGGAGCTCAGAGCAGTTTTCTAGCACTTCAGGTTTTCTCCACAGCTGTCCAGAACAAGGTAGTTCAGGTCAGAACAGACAATACCACTACAATGTGGTACATCAGCAAGCAAGGGGCACTTGGTCCTACGGCCTTGTGCACGAAGCAATGAAGTTGTGGTCTCTGGCATATTCTCTGAGCGCCTCCCTTACGGCAGTTCACCTCCCAGGCAAGGACAATGTCCCGGGATGCTCTCAGCAGGATTTCCTAGGGCCATCACGAATGGGCACTGGATCCCCTAGTACTGGAGGTAATATTTGCCAGATGGGGCACTCCGCAAATAGATCTCTTTGCAGCCCCAGACAATCACCAACTTCCCCTTTTTTGTTTCAGGCCCCCAGTGTTGGGCTCAGTCCCTCTGGATGCCTTCCTTCTCAGTTGGGAAGGGAAGTTTCTCTATGCTTTTTCCCCCTTTCCCCTTCTTTTCAAAGTGCTAGTCAGAATCAGATCTCAATCCTGCAAGATGATCCTGATCGCTCCAGATTGGGCCAGGCAGCCTGGTACCCCTCCTCATGTCCTTAGCAGTCCACCCTCCCCTATGTCTTCCCAGGAATCACAACCTGTTAACCTGTGCCCAGGGGAGAGTTTGGTATCCGAACCTCAAATCTCTCAATCTCAAGGCTTGGCTCTTGAAGAGTTAGAGTTTGCTGACCTACACCTTTCTCAAGGTGTATTGGATATCTTGAAAGCCTCTAGGAAGCCTTCCACCAGGGCTACCTATAATTCAAAATGGAAGAGATTTTCCATATGGTGTGCTGGTAAACATATTTCCCCAGAATCTGCTGGTGTGCCCACAATCCTGGATTATTTGGTGCATTTGAATTCCCTGGGGCTGAGGCCAGCTACCCTAAAAGTGCACTTGGCAGCTGTGTCTGTCTTCTTGTCAGCAGGTAAGCCCTCTTCTTTATCAGCTCACCCTGTGTTCTCCAAGTTTTTTAAAGGGTTGCTTCACACCAATCCCCCGTTCAGGGATCCTGCCCCTGCTTGGGATCTTAATATTTGCATCGTTCAGCTTATGCAACCCCCTTTTGAGCCATTGTCTTCAGCAGAGCTGAAGTACTTGACTTGGAAAACTGTGTTTCTGGTAGCCATCACCTCTGCCAGGCGCATAAGTGAGCTACAAGCCTTGTCAGTGGAGCCTGATTTTATCTCCTTTCATAGAGATAAGGTAGTCCTCAGGACTAACAGGAAGTTTTTGCCTAAGGTGGTTTCAGACTTTCACCTTAATCAATCCATGTCTCTTCCTGTGTACTTCACTGACCATTCCTCCTCTGGTGAGAGGAGATTGCACAGTTTAGATGTCAAAAGAGCCCTTAGTTACTATATAGAACATACCAAGGGTCACAGGTTCGAATCCCTCCAATTGTTCCTCACTTATGGTGAGGTTGGTAAAGGGAAACCTGCCACTAAAAGATCCATTGCCAGGTGGATTGTCTCTTGTATCCAATTCTGTTACGAAAACTGTGTAAGGTTCCTCCCTCAGGCCTGAGGGCTCACTCTACCAGAGGTACAGCTGCGTCTCTGGCTGCTGCCAGGGACATTCCTATCCTAGAGATATGTCAAGCAGCTACCTGGAAAACAGTTCACACTTTTACTAAGGATTACTCCTTGGATATCCAGGCTAGGAGTGATGCTCGATTTAGCACAGCTGTGCTTCAGAGCCTATTTCCAAGTAGGTACTGTCCCTCCTCCATGGAGGTACTGCTGTGTAGTCTGCATATGTCATAATATAGCAAGACTTCATGTTGTTTGAAGAAAAAATTACTCACCTTAGTAATGTTGTTTCTTCTAATGGAGTCTTGCTATATTATGACCTCCCCCCAGCCTGCCCCTCTCAGAACCTCTGTTTTTGGGATGTGGGTGGGCAGTGCAATGTTGGCACTTCTTTGATGCCCACTTATTTCACCCTTCTAGGGTGCTTAGGTGTTATGTTTAAGTTTCTTCTTGAATCCCCCGACTTGAGTCTTCGTTTTGGGATCAAGATCAAAAGTGTTTTTGTAGTTAGTAGCCAGCGGCTAGTGTAGTTCACGGCTTCCACACAGAACCTTAGTGAGTTTTGCTTGTAAAGATCTGACAGTTTAAGTTTGAGCTTCAACAGACAGAGTGTTCAACTTGAGTTCGCTCAAGATTCCATGCTCTGCATGGAAGTTAACTCTTTCACCTCCAGAGCAGTTCTAACCTGGGGTTATACTGCATATGTCATAATATAGCAAGACTCCATTAGAAGAAACAACATTACTAAGGTGAGTAATTTTTTCTTATGTTACTCAGTTTGTCATTCACCTGAAGAAGGGACATGTGAGGCCCCGAAAGCTTGTGTAGAATTCCATCTTTGTACAAGACTCTTGTTGGTCCAATAAAAGGTATCAAATCTTCCAGTGTCTCCAATAAACCTGTGTTAAACACACCCTACTAATGGCCAGTTGTCCCTATTCAGGCACTGCAGTGGACAGTGAGTTTGTTAGCAGGTTATTCATTTTGAAAGACTGCTTAACAGGCATGATTTCTTTTTTTCCTTTTTATTTATGAATTTTGCAAGCAAAGCACTTACAAAACATAAAATCACAGGAAGATAATTCCATACATTATTATCTTGCACAATTTACAAGGATCAGTACAAAATATCCCCTCTTTAGTTACAACGTAGGGGGCAATACCTGGTTCTGTGTGATAATGGCGAAAGTTTAAAGGTGATCACCGTTATCGTGAAATCAGAGTGCCGAAAACATTTTCGGCACTCTGACACCCCAGCGTACAGGAAAACGGGACCGGGGACTTAGTTTTCAATGTTTTCTGTGGGGTGGGCTGCACTCCCCCACCACCGATCGCGGGGGGCTTCGCCACCCACACCCCCCTACTAAAGGATTCTCAACTCCAGGGGGGTGCATGTTGGGGGGGTGAAAACATGACAAAATAAAAGGTTCAGGCCGGTGCAATAAAATCTCACCAGAGCCCAGACCCGAACCCGGTACCTCACCTGCCCCAACCACAGGCCAACCCCCGACACCACGACGCAGCTCGGCAACCCACCACAACACCACTCCCTACAGCCCCTCCGTCCTCTTCCAGCCCAAGCTTGCTGTGCTCGCCCCCTGATGTGTACACATAGCGACATCCTGTCACCCATTTTGCTCCCCCCCCATTGCCATGAGGCATTCGCTGGGGAACAAATCGCCATTACGGACGGCACCCTTCCCCATGCGCCCTCCTCACGGGTTACCGGAATACCTTAACATAAGTCTTGGAATACATTCCAAACACATGCAGCTATGGAAGGACAAAGGGGGATAAGTAATAGGAAGAAAATATTCATTTACCCGTTTACCAACATGACACTATGTCAATGACAATCTCCCAATTCGCCAAATATACACAATAAACAGGAACAAACCTGAGCCCTGGAGAGTCCAGTAACAAGTACACAAGTAAAGAATATCTTTATCCCAATGAAGCACCCAGTTTTAACTTGAATAAATTAAAATAATGTCTTTCTTATAGGTGTACAGTCTTCCAAATTATACCACAATGTGTCTACTAACGTGTTTCAGGATTATGCAATAAAGCAAGGTTATTATCACCTATCAGGCAATAGATAGCCCCATTTAAATATTTACTGCGATTAACAAATGAAAGCAATAACAGGTGACATGAGTTGAGCAGTAAAAAAAAATAGAAACATCTAGAACTCAAGTATTAATAGGGCTATATCCAAGCATCTGTAACATACAGGTATTAGTACATACAAAGACACCTTAGTCCTCATCCAAAGTAAGTCCAGCTCCCTCATCCTCTGCCATTTCCTGATCGATGCGATTCACCAGTTTTTTGGCCTCATTAGGATCATTGAAAAGATATTGATGCCCATTCCATACCAATCTAAGCTTCGCAGGTAGTTATAATTGATGCTGCAATTTAAGTTGACGCAAGCGACCCCTAACCCCATTGAAACCTTTCCTACGTTGTCTGGTGCAATAAGAGAGATCTGGAAAGATTACAATTTGATTTTCACCATATTTCAAATTCCCCATTCTTCTTGCAATTGCTAGTACACGGTCTTGATCTCCCACACCAGTAAAGATCACCATGAGCGTTCTGAGATTTGTAGCCGCCATTGTTGCACATTGAGGGGGCACCCAATAGTCTTCTCGATCGACAATGGAAAATCTGATTCAGAAATTTTTAACAGTGAGGGTAAAAAGATTCGCACAAAGGCCAAACAGTCTTCACCCTCAGTTTCCTCAATTAGTCCCAACACTTGAATGTTCCTTTCTCTAGCTTGATTTTCAACAGTTTCCAAGTGTTGCCGAGTAAGTTGTATTCTTTTATGGTTTAGCTGTGGAATCAACAAATTTAAGCACTGAAGCTTCCATTCTTTGCATTGTAGCCTCGCGAGTGATCAATCTGGTTTCCAATGCTGAAACTCTCGGGGTAATAGTATCAAATTTTTTGTCTAACTCTTTAACCGTTTTTACCAGTTGGTGCGAAGTAGCATGTACAGCGCTAAGAGAGACTTCCTCTGCCAGTGAATCAATAGAGCCCGAGGCCCCCGTGCCCTGTGTAGGCTGTTCATCACGTTGTGCCTTCTTAGGGGCAAAGAATTCTGCTGAGGAGCGAGAACTACTCTTATTCTTGTGCATACTGGGAACCTACCAAAAGCTTACAACGGGTGAAAACTTAATTCCCAAATCAAAGGAAAAGATAACTTTAAAAAGAAATGATTAAAAGCACTCAGGAGCTCAGGAAACATGCTGCTTCCTCTTCTGCTGCTCAGTGCCCCCCCCAACAACAGGCATGATTTCTAAATTTAGGGGTGCTCCCTGTTACCAGGTAGCCCCAGCCAGACTTAGTCACAGAAATCCTGAATAAAAATAAATAGTTGATAGAACACACAAATCTTTCAGAGAGTTCTGTCTATGCTGCTGCCCCTTCAGTGGTACAGCTGCAACTGAGGTAACAACTATAATTGGAATGTTCATATCCTTAGGGTTCTATGCTGAGGTTTCTGCCTTTGGCTGTACCATTACCCTAGCGGGAAGCACAATGCCAAATGTAATAATTCTTCACTGACATTTTTGAGCTAGCAGAAAGGAAATTACAGTGAGCATGAAGGAATTTCTCCTGTCAAGGCTCCCCAAGTCTTTTCACTAGCATGTGCATATGCAGAGCTCCCATATTCCAAAATCAGAAATATTACTGCATTTGCAGTTTTTAACTTTCCCTTAGATGGGCATGGGGTCATAATTTTGCTGACGATAATAGTGCGGCAATCTATGCCACAAGCAAAATGTCATGCACCGAAATAAGGTAGGGGAAAATACCGAAAACAATGGGACTTCTTTGTTTTTGAGGGGGGCTCTGCTCCCCACAACCCCTGACGTGGGAGGCTTTATCCCCCACATCCCCCAGACTAAAAATAACCAACCCCAGGGGGCTGTGGACTTTGGGGATGGGGAGAATATCGGGACGGGGGAAACTCCTTTAAAAAAAAAAGTAGTGGTGGAGCAACACCCAGAGACCCAGGGGGAACTGATCCGTGGTCCTAGGTCTCCAACCCTTCCATGTGCTGGCACCTTAGCCACTCCACCATGGGAGCAGCTCGACCAGCCACCACACACACAGCAACTTCATCTGTTCCAAGTAACAGCACAGAACAGGGGTAGTGGTAATTCCGTGCTGCTGTTATACCCCTGTCGCTCTAAACGCTTTCGCGCTTTGTACAGCGTGGTTCTTGCAGCGCTCTTCTTGTAGCACTATATTAACCTGATACCCCTTAGATGTAACTGCTCTGAATTCACCCTCTGGATTCAGAGCAGTTGCAAACAGTAATTACATAACTATAATAACCTTGAACCCACCTGTGTGTTGTGTGTGGTTGCAGTCTTGAAATAAAATATTTGGTGTAACAGAAAACTACATCCTCATATCTTGTAAATGTTATTTGTTTCCATGTCAACAAACAACTCTTTTTTTTTGTCGCTGTGAGAGATATGTGTGAGTGTTTTGGTTTATTTTCACTGTTCATACTAGTCCCTGTAACTTTTTTTGGGGTCTCCATTTTCTGGTTGTTGAAATCTCATTGTCCCTGAGAGCTTCATTAGCATACGAGAACATGATGTGTCAGCACCCTTTAGACTATGCAGTATAGCTGTCTACTTAGAGTTCAACAGAATAAGTTGCAGCAAGGTGTGACATTCCACGTTTATCTTTAGTTAGATGTGCAAACTGTCTGATTTGTAATTCAGGGGGGTTCTCTTTAAATGGCTTTCAATTTGTGTGTTTCAAGAGAGATTTTTTTCAGAATATTTGTACTTTTAGCACAGAGATACATGGTTTAAATGGGTACTGTGGCATCATGTTCTCATATGCTAATGTACTCTCATGGCCAATGAGATTTCACTAGCCATATAATCATGCAAAATCATGCACCTGGGACACAGAAACCTGGGGGGAAATGTAACAATTGGGAGGGGAGGTATTGGCAACCACTAAAGAGGAAAGGGACCGGGGGGTAATCATTTCTGATGACCTGAAGGTGGCAAAGTAGTGTGATAAGGCAGTGGGGAAAGCCAGCAGGGTGCTTGGGTGTATAGGGAAGGGTATCACCAGCAGAAAGAGGGAAGTAGTGTTATCCCTGTGTAGCTTGTTTGTGAGGCCCCACCTCGAGTACTGTGTCCAGTCCTGGAGGCCCCATCACAGGAAGAACATAGATCGGGTAGAGGCGGTACAGAGGAGGGCAACCAGAATGGTGCAGAGCCTGCATCAAAAGCCCTACAAGGAAAGGCTCAAGGAGTTAAATATGTACTCTCTGGAGGAAAGGAAGGAAAGGGGATACATGATGAAATGTTCAAATACCTCAGAGGTATTAATAAGGTACTGGAGGGTAGCATTTTACATAGAAAAAGATGCTGGAGGACAAGGAGTCATGCCACAAAGCTGGAGGGGGGAGACTTTGAGGGGATGTGAAGAAATGCTTCTTCATGGAAACTGTGGTGGATGCCTGAAACAGCCTCCCATCGGAGGTGGTGGGTGCTGAAACAGTAACAGGATTCAAGCATGCATGTGATAGACACAAGGGACCTTAGTAATAAGGTAAGGGGTGGAGACTGGAGATCAAGTAGAGTTCGTGGTATGCAGTAGGTAGGGAAAATAGGGCAGGCTAGGTGGGCCAAGAGGTCCTTATCTGCCAACAACTGCTATGTTTCTATAAAATGGAGACCCCAGAATAGTTACAGGGACTAGCTTGAACACTGAAAGCAGACTAAAGCAAACATGTATATCCCCAACAGCTACGGGAAGAAGGTTGTCTTCCGACATGGAAACAAAATTTATAAGATACGAGGGTGTAGTTTTCCTTTAAGGGATTGCTTTACTTTGATAAAAATTGTGTCATTTTTTGCTATATTTTGTCAGGTAAATTGTTCCATGCAGATAAGCAGTACCTGATATTAGTGAGATAAGTCAGTACTTCTATCATATATCAGATCTGAGATGTTCAAGCAGATACTAATCAGTCCCAAACGTAATTGTTCTCTTTGTTTTCTCTCTAGGTGATGGTTCTCTGCTTTGCTGTGGTTCTTGGCAGTTTCTCTCAGAGCTTTGGACCATATTCTTCCTCCATAACAAAAACTGTGCTGTCAAGCCAGCATTCTACACAGGAGCCATACACAGCATCCATTGGTAAGGGAGACGGAACAGCCTGCAGTAAATGAGCAGTATTCCTTTTCGGTCACACTTTGCCTTGGCAAGGCAGCTGGTAAAGGAACTGAGTTGGCCAAGATAACCAGTCTGATGTGTAGAATACTGTTCGAGTGGGGTCCTTGTTCTGCCCAAGTTTCCCACTTGTTTGGAACTGAAGCACAAGGAGCTAAAGCTACTTGCCCAACAACTGCAAGTCTATAACTCACTTGTAATTAATACCAGGATCTTCTGTCTCACAACCTATTTCTCTAACAGACCACACTGCTCTCCTAAATAACAAATAATAAGGAAAAGAAATTGTAGCCTGCCATAATTAATCAGATTGTTTCAGTATAGGAATCCAGTCTAAAACTGCACCAGTATGACCACTTGTGGATTTCAGTGTTTTTTCTTTTGTTTCATTTCCAGAGTGTCATGCCCCTTGTTAGAACAAAGTATAGTTGTGTAATAACTTACCTAACAGTAGATCTTCAGAGTATCTCTTGCAGCAGGTCATAACACGTGGGATATCAGTGGCAGGCATCATTTCCTCCGGATGACTTCTCAGCAGTCGACCCTGGGACCTCCCCAATGTTACCAAGTGGTGTCAGTCCGCACGTATAAAAGGGGTAGGTCCCAGCTACTCCTCAGATCTTTCCTTGTTAGTCTTCATCATTCATTACTGCTAGGTGCAAGCGGAGGTGAGCACAGACATGGGAAGCCTTTTGGGGAGGGTCTGCGCCAATGGCACGAGATCGAGGCTGACGCATTGCGTGGTGCACAAGGGTTGGCTGTTGGGCACCGAGATCCTCCTCCACCCCAGTTCTGTTTCTCCCACCATCGAGGCCGCACCTGCTGCTTGAGTTCCATAAGTTTACCACTGCATCACTAGGCCTTTACCTATTTAACTCCGCTCCTGCTATCTCCATCTCCACTCTGGTTCTGAATATCTCCGACACCATTGGAAACCAGTAAGCCCATTCCTTTTATTTCTTGCTGACAGTGCCAAGTTCTTTTTCTGAATTTTGTTAAATTTCTTTCACGTCATGATGCATCGGTGCTCCTGTGGCTGGCATTTTCGTGATGAACCAACATGATGTTTATCTGCATTGCCTGGGTCCCAGCCATGATATGGATAACTGCAGCACCTGTTTCTCCATGGACCGCATTCTCAAGAGCTGAATTTAAAGTCATCAGGGCCCCACTGACTTCGGAGGATGGCGTTCTGTGGATGCCATGGCAAGATCTCTTGACCTCTGCCTCTGGGTCCCTCCTGCATCTATATGGCCCAGTGAGGAGGAAACCTCCTTGGATTCCAGCCTTCCCATCGAGGAGGTTTCTTCCGTGGTGCTGGAGGAACATCTCAGTTCGTGTGGAGCCAGGTTGAGAGAACCACTGTGACAGTCACCTCCTCAGAGGTGCAGGGTCCCCGTGTTGCGGCCCACAGCTGCTGGGCCTGGCATTGGCAGACCCTCGCGCCACCTGCTGGTGCCGTTCATGGTACCGGTGATCGAGGCGGTGCCGTGGGTGGTGCTGTTCACAGTGCCATTGGTAGGTGAGCTCTCAGGGTTGCTAATCTAGCGGTATGTGTGGTCTTGTCTTCTTTGGAGGCGAATGATTCGCTGGCCAATCCAGACTGGCACCGCGACTCCTCAGAGTCAGGGAGCCCTCTTAGATGCGGCCCCAGGCGGCCAAGTGTTCACCTCCTGGGCTCCCCAGAGTCTGTGATCTCCATGGACCCCCACGCCGACTCCGGTGTTGGGGGCACTACAGTGGATAGCGGCTCAGAGGGGGCCTAGTGTGGCAGTCTCGACCACGGGGGCCGGGGCAGTTACCATCTGTGGTCCTGCTGTGGCCTCCTTGGTGGGGATGGGGACCTCCTCTTCTGCAGCCTCCCTCTGGGGGCCTGCGGGATTGAGGGACTCCTTAGCACTGGGTTCGAGAAAGAGGCGGCCTCGAAGTCCGAGGGGTTGAGAGGCTGGGGTGAGATATGGAGGCCTTCATCCACTACCCTATGTGTTTATATATATGTGTGTGTGTGTGTGTGTGTGTGTGTATATATATATATATATATATATATATGTATATATTTATTTATTATGCCAACGTAGGTTGACTCCACGTGCATGAAGACCAGCACAGTGACAGATTTACTGAAATCATCAGGGTTGTGTGCTTGGTCCCTGCAGACATTGGCGTGCTTCTCCCAGTGTTGCATCCCCCCAAGACAACTCCAACTCGGAGTTGTGTATTTAGAAACCGGGAAGTGTGGAGGGTTCAGTGGCCCAACCTCGCAAGAAAACACAGAGATATCCTCGACAGAACAATGCCGACACTTTGCATTGTGTCTGTCGCTGTCAGGGATGTCGACAGGAGCAATGTTGCAGTGCTACAGTAAAACTGACATACATATATATATATATAATACATATACATACATACACACACACACACACATATATATATATATATATATATATATCATACAGTGTATACTCTATATATATATGTACACACACACACACACACACACACACATTATATATACACACACACAATATATATATATAGATATGATATGGTTTTACTGAAGATATCATATTTATCTTCGAGAGGCAGATATCATGATATTCTCACAGTGGCGTAAGCCACCAGTGAGATATCATGATATGACTGGCCTCGAGTGAAGATAAATATGATATCTTCAGTCGGGCCATGTCATATTCTGTTTATACAATGTATGCTTTGCCCCCACCCCCAATACAACTCACCACATGCCCTCTCAATGCAATGGGTGATATTAAGGTGATGGCCCCAGCAATAGAACCCCACTTACAGAAAAGCTGGCAAAACAGCAGATGTCATTCATTGTTTAAAAATATCTGGTGGATCCTGCTATTTATGGTTAGTTTTAAAATTCTTATCTGGTTCATCCTGCCATGCCCTCCCCAACAGAGGTCCACATGCCCCCCAACATAACAGATTACATAGAGTTTTGAAATATCTGGTTGATCCTGTCAATTTAAATTACTAAAATATCTGGTTGATCCTGGTATTATTTTGGTGAAAAGTTATTTTTAAATGAGTTATCTGGTTGATCCTGCCACTCTTAGTACTTTCATTTCCTACAAGTATGTGACTCAGCTATGCACACTGACTATTTGTATATTGCCAGTCTTTGTTCTGTCAGTAAGTCGAATTCACCGCCATTTGTTTGGTATCACGGGTATTTTTTCAGAAAGCTGAACTTGCATATAGAGTGCAGCAGTGACTCAGCCGGGTTTTCAACAGTAATGAAGCGCTAGCCGCCTGTTGCCAGGCAACAGATGCTCGCGCTTCATTTTACTGTTCAAAGGCCACGGCTCAGTCATTGCTGCACTCTATGTGCAGTTCGAAGCTTTCTTACAAGAAAATATACGTATTTAACAAAGAAATGACGGGAATTCTGACTTACTGACCCAGGGGCACCTCCTACAAAAGATATGGCAATATACAAATCGTCAGTGTTCATAGCGCTCGGTCACGCTACACTTGTAGGGAAAGTGAAAGTGCTCTGAGTGGCAGGATCAACCAGATAAGTTTCGATATGACGTATAGGAACGTGGAGATAACATATGATGTATAGGAACATGAAGATAACAATGTTATCTTCACTGGCCATCTGAGATATCATGTTTTATACTGCCATTTATCTGTCTACATATATTGTATATATATATATATATATATATATATATATACCCCAGCTCTATTAACCAACTATATGTAGTTCCTTGTTGTACTTTGACACTGTCAGGCCTAAGTCTGTTTCCTATTCCTCTGTGTTATCTCCTATAACTATTTTATGTACTCAAATGATGTATGTTGACCCACCTGCTGCAGATTTGTCTAATGACGTGGTGTTTTGGAAATGAGTCTCTGACTCAAAGGTTGTCAATCAAAATGTTCAATAAATAAATAAATAAACATGTATACTATATCTTTCTCCTTCCTGTCTCTTTCGCTCTTTCTTTCCTGTGCCGCCACCCAGGGGCTGGGGTCCTAAGGCCAGTTAGATTAGTTCTAGTCCCTCTGTCCTCTGGTTGGCTTGTTCCTTTTTTAGTTTATATCCTTTCCTTTTCCTATCCCTCAGCTCCCTTGCCTCTTCTTTGGTTTTCTCTATCCCTCTTTTGTTTCATCCACTCTGGCAGGACAGAACTGGGGTGGAGGAGGAGGAGTCTGCAGTGCCTAACAGCCAACCCCCATGTGCTACGCAGTGCATCAGCCTCGTGGGTGGCACTGTCAGTGCCGACTCCCCTTCCCCCCAAAAAAGCTGTGCAGGTGCACACCTCCGGCTTACACCCAGCAGTAATGAATGGTGAAGATACAAGAGAAGATCAAGAACTATGGTAGGTACTTAATTTTCATTTCTTTTCCATCATAGCGACTGAATGAGAAAACATTTCTCAGGCCTCTGATGGGAACTGAGGAGGGAAAGAGGCAGCAGCTCATGGAGTCATAGAAAGTCAGGGGCAAGGCATCCTTCTGAAGTAACAGCAAGGGGAAGGCAGGTGGGGCAGCATGACCTGCTGCAAGAGATACTCAAAGATCTACTGTTACTGTAAGTTCTTATGCAACTGCACTATCTTCTTTGAGACTATCTGCAGCAGGTCATAACACATGGAAGATTCCCAAGCAGTTATGCCAAGGGAGGAGGAAGCAAACCATTTAGGACTTGGGACAGGAGGCCTTGTAGAACGGCCTATCCAAAATTGGTCCGCTTCTTGGAAATGATGTCTAGACTGTAATGTTTCATGATTGTATGCACTGTAGACCACGTGGTGGCTTCACAAATTTCTAAGGCAGAAACACCCCAGAAACATGCCATGGAGGCAGCCATGCCTCTGGTAGAATGAGGTTTCACAAGCCCTGTGAGAGGTTTGTCGTATTTTGTATAGATAAATGAAATGCAGTTGGCCAACCATATGGACAAGCACTGCTTTGAAATCTGAATGCCCTGGTTTCCAGGGGCGAACGAGACAAAAAAGTTGCTTAGTTTTTCGCAACTGTGAAGTGTGGAGAAGATAAATTCTCAGTGTTCTATGAACATCGAGTATGAAGCAGGGATTCCCCTGGATTCATAGGCTCCGCATAGCAACCTGGAATTCAGAAACAACCTTTGGCAAAAACGACAGGGTTGTGCATAAAGATACCCTATTGTTATGAAATTGCAGGTAGGGAGATTTGCACATTAGTGCCTGTAACTCTGAAAATACGCCTTCCTGACATAATGGCAACTAAAAAATATAGTTTTCAAGAAAGATAATGAAGTTTGCTAGAGTCAGCAGGCTCAAAAGGACTCAGTCAATTTTTAAACACAAAATTCAAATCCCACACAGGTACTGGATCCTGGATAGGGGGCGAATGTGCAGAATACCTTTTAAAAGGTTAGAATCAAAGGTAACTGGGGCAATGGTTTGTTGCCCACAGGTAAATGAAATGTGGCAATGGCCGGAAGGTGGACTTTTGCAGAGGAATATTTCAGTCCACCCTCGACAAGGAGAGCAAATAGTCTAAGATACTCTGAGGGGAACACTCATAAGGATCTAAGGCCTGTGTAGATGCCCAAGTGGAGAAGCGTTTCCACTTCATTGAATAGGAAGACCATGTAGATGGCTTCCTGGCAGCCTGGAGGACTTCTGCCACCTTTGGGGCCACCCTGAAGAATGAGAGGACTATGTCCTCAGGAGCCAGGTGTGCAGATGGAGGGAGTGAAGGTCCGGATGTAACCGGGAGCCTTGTGCATGGGACAACAGAGCCCAGCAAATTAGCAGAGGTAGGGGATCTGGTTCTGAGAGCCGTAGAAGCAGAGGGAACCAAATCTGTCTTGGCAAGAATGGCGCTATGAGAATCATAGATGCCCCATCCCAGACCAGTTTGAGTAGCACTCTCTGAATGAGAGGAAAGGGCAAGAAAGTGTAAAGAAATCTTCTTGCCCAGGAAAGAGATAACACGTCCCACCACACAGTTCCAGGACCTTGCTCGAGAGAGCAGTAAAGAGGCAGTTTTGCGGAGAGGCAAACTCTGATTGGCCCCACTGGTGGAAGACATCATTTAGGATGTCAGGTAGGATTTCCCACTCATGGGCCAGGGTAGTGGATCTGCTCAGGGCATCCACCAAGGTGTTGGACACTCTGGGGATGTGGACCACCAGAAATGGATACTTCTCTGGATCGCCCAGTACCAGACCCTCATCGATTCTCTGCAGAGATGGTAAGAATGAAGCCTCCTTGCTTGTTTAGGTAGTGAACTACTGCAGAATTGTCTGATTGCACCTGAAGGTAACCTGGGTGAAGGGAGAGTCTCAAACGCCTGTAAGGTGTAGGACTGCCCTCATCACCAAGATATTGATGTGGAGACAGGTCTCTATCAGCATCCATGATCCTTGGGATCAGATATGTAGCAGATGAGCTCCTCACCCTGTCAGGGAGACATCTGTAGTCAGAATGAGACATGGGACAGGAGAATGAAATGGCATGCCTTGCATTAAGTTGTCCATGGACTTCCACCATTGTAGTGCTCGAAGAGCCAGGGAAGACATCAGGACCAGGGCATCGAAATCGTCCTCCCGCTGGTCCCATTGGACTCTCAGGGACCATTGAACGACCTTCATATTCAGCCTGGCATGGAGGATCATCGGTATCATGGCTGTCAAATGACCCAGAAGGTGCAGGTAGTCTCATGCCGAGACCAATCTGCTGGGCTCTAGTCTGTATGCCAAAGCAATCAGGGCACTTGCCTGAGCCTTGGGCAAAAATGCCATCCCCAAGGAGGTGTCTAACATGGCTCCAATGTAAAGGAGGTGTTGCCGGGGTCCATCTTGGATTTCAGATAGTTTACAGCTATCCCTACCCAGGCGAACAACTGAAGGGTTTGAGAAAGCATGAACAGTAGCCTTTGGCAGGAAGATGCTTTCAGGATCCAGTCATCCAGGTAAGGAAAGACATAGAGGCCTTCCCTGTGGAAGGCCACTGCGACCACCGCTAGGCATTTTGTGAACACTCTCAGGGCTGAAGAAAGGCCAAATGGGAGGGTTCTGATCTGGCAGTGATGACCCCAGGACACTAAATGGAGAAACCGCCTGTGAGCAGGGTGCTTCTGGATATGCAGGTACGCATCCTTCATATTGACAGAACAGGGCCAATCTCCTGTGTTCGGAGGTAGAAGTGTCGGAAGAGACACCATGCTGATCTTTTGGTATTTGATGTAGAGGTTGAGACTCCTTAGATCTAAAATGGGGCATAAATCCCCCGTCCATTTGGGAACCAGGAAAAAAATGGGAGTAAAATCCCACACCTTTCTGTGGAAGGGGAACTGGTTTGATGGCATGTTTTGTTAGCAAAGCATTGATTTTGTTGTGTAAAACCAATGCTTGGTCTGGGGGGGGTAATGAGAGACCCTTGGTGGCAAAGTGGGGTATCTCTGTGAACTCCAGTATATGTCCTGATTCGATCAATTGCAGGAGCCACAGGTCTGAGGAGATGGCTTGTCATCCTTGTAGGTGCAGGAAAAACCTACCCCGATGGCCATGGGAAGAGTCTCCGGTCCCACAACCGGAGGAAGATCTTCAGGTCAAAGTCTGGCCCTGCTGGGGAGCAGCAGGGACATAACAGGATGTTTTCAGAGCATTTCTAGGACCAGGCAATGCCAGCTGAGGCTTACACTTGTTGGCAGGTGGTCATTGAGCATTGGGATGCAGCCTGTAGGGGCAGCTCCTACAGGACCCTTTGTAAGGTTGGTTTTGCTTTTGGTCCGTACAGGGTATGGACCGATTGGATGGTGCGACCTGAGTCTTGTAACTCTTTTAACATTTCTTGGGCCTATGGACCAAAAAGCTGATCACCCTTAAAGGGAGCATTAAGGATGGATTGCTGCACGTCCTATGAAAATCCTGACACTCTCAGCCAGTCTTAGACAAACTCCTGCAGAGGATGTATGGGCTGCAGTGTCAACAGCATTACAGGTGGCAGTGAGCAGGTGGTGGCATACAGCCGCCGCAGTAGACATCTTGGCTGTCGGATCCTTCTGGGTAGAACCCACAGGGAGGGACTGGACCATTGCCTGGGAGGCTTTTAGGATTTCCTCCTGATATTTCAGGAGGTGTCCCATGTAATTAAGCATATGTAGAGACATGGTAGCCAAGGCATAAACCCTTTCTCCATAACATCCAGTTTCTTGGATTCCTTATCCGGGGCTGAGGACTCATGTGTTGAGGTCTGGAGGACCTATCATGAGCAGCATTAATCACCACAGATTCTGCCTGAGGTGGAGACATAAAGTAGGGGTGGTCAGTCGGGGCTTGATAAATCCTATTAACCTTACGAGGAGTGGAGGAAGTTTTAAAGGGTTGCTTCCAAGCAGCCCAGATAGCCTCTTTAGAGGCATCCACCAAAGGGGGGATGACCAGAGTGGGACATTCCAGTACACCTAAATACTGTGCCAACTTCTTTCTTGAAGCATCCTGCTCAGTACTGTGGAACCCAAAAGTTTTCTGGAGATGTATCATAATATCCGAAAACTTAACATGGGTAGATCAGAGGTAGGTTCACCCTGTACAGGCGAGGTGGCTGAGGAGGACTGAGGGGACTCCTCCAGGTTCATACCGGCATCAGCATCCAGGTCAGCCAAATCCCAGTCCTGCAGGAAAGGGTTATCCATGTCCACATCCTAAGGTTAAAACCTGGGGAGATGAGAAGAGCTGGCCATCCTCTGGGTCAAGAAGGCAGAGAGGGCCAGAGACTGGGCACCGACCCTTCACTGGGGAGGCATCTTTGTAAGGTCCAGGATAGTATTTACTAGGGCCTGGACATCATTCATGGCCAGCTGTTCAGCAGAAGCAGCTGGGGTAGAATGGACTAAGTGAATAGGAACCACTGACGGTATTGAAGGTGGCAGTGGAATCAAGCGTGAAGCCATTGATGTGGGGTGTGTATAAGACTCCAGGATCATCGATGAGGGTGCTAACATAGAGCCCTTTGAGGTAAGGCCTCTGGCCCGTTGACGATTCTCTCGTCTATGGGTCAGAAGCCATCGTGGAAGGACAATGGCTAGAAACCATAGAGGGGAGAGGCAGAGATGGAAGCTGCAGGATCACCCCAGAATCCACCACCAACAGAGGAGCCATTGACGAGGGAAGAGAGGAGCCAACAATCGTCAATGGTGTAGAAGACAATGTTATGGTGGCAACCTTCTCAGTACTTACCTTTTTGGTAGTGATCAGGGTACTTATCGTTGACAACAAGGGCACAGCAGAAATGTGCTTCACTTTGCTGGAATGTTTCTTACCGGGACCCTGTTCTGTCAATGAGGAGGGCTCACCCACACAGCGTGAGACCCGAGGAGGACATCAAAGACTCCTGGGCTTGGAGCGTGCTGCAGCTCCAGAAGGGCAAGCTTTTGCTCCATGAGGAACTCATGAAGCTGCAGAAGCTTTCAACGCTTTGTGGTCTTGTTGAACCGATTACAGAGGATGCATCTCGGGCCGTGTTCAGGACCAAGGCACCAACACAGACGCTAGGGAGGTCCTCTGTAGTGATTCTGTGACCACAGGTACACTCTGAGTTAGGATTAGAAGACTTCAGTAGATGAACCCATTTAGAATGAACATTTGGTCGGTAGAACTCTTCGTCACGACTGGTAAGCAGAGTCTTCAAGGAGGACTTGTTGCATGCAAGTCAGCGTTAAAAAGAACTGAGGAGTAGCTGGGACCTCCCCTTTATACTTGCCAGACTGACACCATGTGGTAATGTTAGGGAGCGGTCCTAGGGTCGACTGCTGAGAAGTCATCCGAGGAAATTACGCCTGCAGCTGATATCCCATGTGTTAAGACCTGCTGCAAGAGATTGTCTCGAGGAAGATCATCTTATTCTGTTTATGCAGCAAAATTAATGTGATTTTAAGGTATGTGAACCAGTATAGCAAAATCTATTGAGTCACTCCACTGGAATAATTACCCCAACTGGTTTCAAATGTAGGTCTTCGTCATGATACTGTAGGTCTACATATGGTTAAAACTGGTAGGGATGATTGTTCTAGTGGAGTGATGCACAAATGTTTGCTATGCTACTCTATTGAAAATAAAATTAATTTTTCTGTTTAAATATTGGAGTGTTTTCAACAAGGGAGCAAGATGCAGTATATGCAGGAGGTGGTATAGCGCAGTGGTTTAAGGCTCTGTGCTGCAAATCTGGAGACCTGGGTTTGAATCCCACAACCCCATGTGCATACTGTGTGAACCTGGGCAAGTCACTTAACTTCCCTGTGCTCCCAGATTGCACCTGTAAACAAGCTTTCAGTTTAGTGTGTCTCTCCTGGTTAAACAATTGAGAAAAAAAGGTGCCCTCAGAATGAAGTAAAATCAGAAAAAAGTTATGAAAACCACTGGTACCGGGGAAGTTTTAGCCCAGATGCTCATATTGAATAGAAGCATAGAACTCACCAACAGAAAAGGAGCACTGGCCCACCCATTCTGCCCAGATGGTCCCTGCCTAGTCTGTCTCCACAGACCCTAACTGGTCTCTCAGCCTCCCCTACTCCTTGCCTATTTACTAATATTCTCTTATGTCTGTCCCTTGCATATGTGAAGTCCCCACTGTTTTCGCTTCTACCTCCTTCTGGCAGTCTGTTCTAGCACCCCCAGCTTCACTGCATGCCCTCTGGTCCTGGTGCTCTTCCTCATTTGAAAGAGACTCCCCTCCTGCACCTTTTCACCCCTGTGAGGCACTTGTAGGTCTTTATCATGTCAGTGAAGAAAGTCTGAGCACATACCATACTCAATGGTGTATTTTCTTGGTAAAATAAAATTTAATTGGATTGAAAATAAAGATGAATGCTGTCTTTGGAGTTCAGGTACAAGAGATTTATTCAGGGTACAGGCACACAGATGCATAGGGCAGAGGGCTGACCAATGTTTCACACAGGTCCTCTGTGCTTTGTCAAGGTGTCTGCCTTCTAGGTGACTTTATTTTATACAGGTAAAAAGTGCAAAGTTCAAAGTGCAGAGATAATTGGAAGCAGACTACAAAATGCAGATAATAAATAGATAAAACAGTATTTCCAAAAACTAGACTAATACTTCATCTTGTATTTAAGTGCATGCTAATAAGGTTATGAGGTACAATATCAGGCAGCAGTAAAATCAGGAAAGGAGATTTAGTTTTGCCTTAACTCCTGTTCTACTATTAGACATGTGCATTTATTAGTATCAAACATTATCAAACAAAGCATTTATTAGTATCAAACATTATGGTACAAAGCATACTTTGTAACTGTATTTTCACTGAATTGGACGTCATCTTGTCATTAGCTGTGGTATATCTTTTTACATTTTGTCTATCTGTTATTACATCAATCAATCAATCTTTATTTAGCCAGGTGAAACTCCATTGAGCAAGCTAATTTTCAAGGAGGGCCTGGTAGGTACAGAATAAATAATACAGTAGCACAATAGAACATATAGCACAAATGTGCATAGTAATACAATATATAGCAATAAAAACAAGGTACAAGGATAATCAATGAGGTCCGGTCATAAGGTGAAGCCTCATTCCAGTAAACAGTACAGCAGAGAGATGGAAGCAAGTCAGCACCAATGTGCTGAACCAGTGATTTTAGACACTGATAGCTCTAGTAGAGCAGAGTTAATGCTAGTGACAGTGCAAGCTGGGGGCTCAGTAGCAAGTAGAAAGCAAGGATGAATCCAGGAACATGGCTTAGGTGATTCTAATGAGAGGATAGACAGTGTAGAGGGTTGATTGTAAGAATAGCAATGTATGGCTACAGTTTAGACAGGAGGGCATTGACAAGGCTTCAAGAAGTATCTCGAATAGAGTGACTTGAATTCCAGTAAAACCAATAAGCTGCACCAATTTTATGGATTTATGGATGTTGTTCCACAGCTGGGACAGCACATAGTTGAAGGAGGCTCTAGAAACAGGAAAAGACTTTAGGCACAGCTAGTGGTCTTTTGACATTCAATAGGAGCTTTTGACTTAGGAGGTTTTGTTGCAGTGTAAGGAAATCTGCTTGCAAGTCGGGCAGGCACTTTCGGGAGTAGGCCTGGCAGTGTAAGGACCATGTCATCCATGAGAGATGTACTCTGGAAAGTTTGAATCCATGGTCGATGTTGATATAAAGTGAGAAAGTAAGGGCCCCAAGATAGAGCCTGAGGTATGCTCTGCTAATCTGTTTTAGAGTGAGAGATTCCTACTGCTTTACTTGCTGCATCTGCTCTGCCAGGTAGCATGAGAACCATTTTAGGAAGGTGCATCCAGACTAATGTTATGGAGAGTAACTAAGAGCAATGCATGGTCGACGGTATCAAAGGCCTTGCTTAAGTCGAGAGTACCATGCATATGTGATTCTTTAAGTCAAGGGCTCTCTGCCAGTCATTTGTGACTTTAGCCAGAGCTGTGATTGTGCTATGGCATGGCCTAAAGCCTGATTGCACAGGGTTTAGTAGATTTGAGGCATCAATGTAGTTTGTAAGTTGACGATTCACTAATTTCTCCAGTTTTGATAGGGTGGGGAGTAAAGATATTGGCCTGTAGTTATTTGGGTCTCTGGGGTCTCCTGATTTGAAGAGTGGTAAAACTTAGGCAGTCTTACAGACAGAAGGGAGTTTACCCAAGCTGAGGGACATAATAAAGAGGTGAGTTAATGGAGCTGCCAGTACTTGGTGACCGAGCTTTAGGAAAAAAGGGCCAATGAGGTCCACTCCTGTGCTTTTTCTGACAACCAGCTGAAGGAGCAGGTCATCCACTTACTTGTAAGTTACTGGTTGGAAGGAGAAACCTGTGACAGGACTACTGTGGACAGGGGGAGGGCTTGCTGGTCCTTGTGATAAGAACTGTGTAAGTAGGTTATTCGCAGGTGAAATGTCAAAGGCCATACCTGTGGTAATAAAATTATTATTAAAGCAGTCAAGGATTTCTGCCTTCTCGGTAATGAGAGATCCTTCGTATAACATCTTGGTAGGGAGCGAACCTGACGAAGCATGTCCTTGAATATCTCTAAGGGTTTGCCAGAATTTGGCAGGGTCCTTGGTGGAGGAATCCAGAGCTGACTGGAAGTAGTTAGCCTTAGTGTTTCTGACAAGCTTTGTGCAGAGGTTTCTGGCTGCCCTAAAATCAGCCCAAACCGACTGAAGCTTTGATTTACGTGCTTTCTTCCAGAGCTTGTCCCTGTTGAGCAAAGCTGGCTTCAGTTGACATGTAAACCAAGGGAGAGTTTTTTTCTTGGTACGTGCTTTGATCAAGGGGGCATGTCTGTCAATAGCTCCATGGACAATAGTATGGAAGGTCTGTATGCTGTCTTTACTGTCTTGGCTAGGTAGACGTCCTGCCATAGCAAGGAGTTTTGTAAGTCCAAAAGGAAGGCTTGTGGTGCTAAATTATGTAAACATCTCCTGATTGTGAACTAGGGAATTAGAAATAGCTTGGGTGCTCTTATGCAAGCAATAAAGCAGTGGTCACTGAGATCAGTGAAGAAGACTCCAGAATGAGAGAAGAGGTAGGCTTGTTTACTAGAATAATGTCTAGTAGGAGCTTTTATTGGGGTTCTTTTAGTTGGGTGGGTCACTTCTAAGACAATTTGAGTAAGTCCAAATGAGTCACATAGAGTTTTTAAGGGTTTGGAGGAGTCCAAAAGCCAATCCAGGTTACAGTCACCCAGGATTATGACTTCTGACTGCAGCACACTAAGAGAGTGGGTAAGGTGACTTAACAGTTGAAGCCCTGCAGAGGGAGGCCTGTAGCATCCTATGATGTGCAAGACCAAGGTGGTTGAGAGTTGGACTTTGAATGTGAGGCTTTCAAACTCTTTCGGCAAAGATGAGGCGCTGGTAATAGAAATGTTACATTTTTCCAATACGTAGATGGCAACCCCCAGTCTGTCTATCTGCACGAAAGATATTGTATTCAGGTAAGTTGACCTCAGACGCCAGGGTGGTGGGCTTGATCTAGGTCTCAGAAACCACCAGGATGTCAGGTTTCGTGTGTGTGATCCAAGCCTGAATGGCATCTGACTTACTTAGGAGGCTACACACATTAATATGGAGGATACTTAGACCGTTTAGGTTGATAAGGCCGCAAGGAGCAGAGGTAGGTAGAGGGAGGCCTGGGTTTAGTTCGCTGCCAGAACAGAGCAGAAGCATGAATAGTATAATTTTAAGGGCTCTCAACACAAGCTTGATGGATCAGGCCCAAACCCGTTTGTTCTGATGAGGTGGGCAAGGCATATCATAGTTTAAGCGGATGCCAGGTGCTCCCAAGGTTACATGTAGAAGTGCCCTGGCCTGGTGCCATAGAGGGGGAAGGATGTAGCTGTTGGGATTTGCTAAGTCTAATGCACATATTAAACATCTGTGATGAAGTCCCAGTGTGCCATGGCAGCAGAAAAGGGTAGGCCAATGATGAGGACATGAACGAATAGTATACCTGGCACGTTTCTCTGAGACCCTGCACTTTCTAGATGAAACTAAATGTTTTATATTGTTATTTTAATTTGTATTGTATTTGTGAATAACTGAGATACACCTCATAATCTCGCGAGGTTTTGGAGCCCTAGCTGCACTAGGAGAGGAGTACTAGTCTGGGTAGCAACAGCCCGGACTACAACTCAGCAGTTTAATTTTATTTTAACCAAAACTGTTACCAGGAGGGTTATTCTAACAAATTACCACTACCAGTGCTGAAATTTACGATTTGGGAGTCATAGTAGCAGAGTGAACACCGGGGTACAGGTTACTTCCGAGGTATCACTCGCTGCTTAACCAGGCCCTGCAGGCAGGCGGCAGCTTGTGTGCGTGAAGACTTGCGCTAAGACACGCGTATCGCGTGTCACGCGTGTCAAGAGTGAAAAGAGTGAGGGCTATACATAACAAAGTACTCCAATCTCGTAAGTACATTTAAACAGCTTTGATATTCAGTAATAGGGCTAAGCTAATCATAAGTATGGCCGACCTAATTACATTGGAAACTGATCTAGAGGTTAGAGTAAAACAAAAGATACCAGAAAATGTCTCCAAGAGAGATGTAATTATAACCTTAGATGGAGAAACAGGTTTAAAATGCAATACCTGCTTTATGTATGCATTGTTTGTTACTCTTCCCCGAACCCCGTTTTTAATATGCGACAAATGTATAAATAATAGTGTCTTGAGGGAGGATATAGATGACTTTCATAGGAGGTTGTCAGTTATTGAACACTATCAAGAAAATCAAGCAAATGCCAGAAAGCACTAACCTAATTAGTACAGAGGAAAATACAGATACTTATAATGGAGGGTGTGAAAATGAAGCGCCTGGTAAAGAAGGCACCTATGAGAAGAGAAAGAGAAATGAGTCTTACAATAGCTGTTCCAATAGTGAGGCAGATGAATGGACTGCCGTTACCATTGGTCATAAATCAGAATCCCGACGGAGGGCAATAGACCACAATATCTGTTTATCTAATAGATTTGATACACTAATCAAATTAGATAAGCTAGATTCTGAGGTGAAATAGGACTAGATGAAGCTCATTATGTACAAACTCACCAAACTGATACAAAGGATTCTACGTCCTGACATAGAATCGGATGAGTTCAGGACACAAGTACAGGGAACCAAAGTTGATATTATTGACCCCAATAAAATGGGACACACAATAGAAAGAGTTCAGCCTGACCTAGATGAGGAGAATAATGCCAAGGACACTGCAGCATTTGATAGTGTTTGCAGACAATACTTTGTTTTGGGGGATTCATTAGTTAAATATATTGATAAAATTGTATGTAGATCGGACAAACAAAATATCACATGTTCTTCATTTCGGGGTGCTGGCATTAAAGACATAGACAAAATGTGTCCGGATATTCTGTATAACTCAGGTCACAATCCTGGTTATCTTTACATGCAGGTACAAATGATTTAAAGAAATTGACTATTGAGGAAATTACAAGACTACATAAATATCTAAACTTTATCGGTATTGAATTGTGAAATATGGTTCTCTGAGATTCTTCCAGTCCCCAGAGCAAATTATTAAACTACATGAAAGATCAAAACCATAAATGAATGGTTAAGAAAATGGACACTCAATGAAGGTTATAAAACCATCCCTCACTGGGAAAACTTTAACAACTCATTTTCACTGTTCAGTTGGGATGGACTACATTTAAGTCGACAGGGCACCTATAAACTGGGTAGGACATTTGAGAACATTATTCTGAAAAATTTAAACTAGAATATAAGGGGGATGAGGGCTTTAGATCTAAACTGCCTTATGCTACCAAACCAAAAATACAACCAACTTCAAAAAACAAAAGTATTAAAAAATTGAAAATTTGGCTTATCAATGCTAGAAGCTTGAACAACACCAAATTAAGTGAACTTAAAATTCGAATTAAAAAATACAATGTGGACATTATATGTGTAACAGAGACCTTGTGGGATGAAAGTAACAATTGGTCAAATAATATTCAAAGATTTCAACTTTGTACAATAAGTCACAAAGGTAGGAAGGGTGGTGGAGTATGCTGCTATGTTTCTGAATTAATACACAGCCAGGAAATCAAATTAAATAAATATACGGATAACTCTCCTGAAAACCTATGGCTAAGTATTGTTTTTTCTCATTCGTCTAAAATTCATTTAGGGATCTGTTATAGACCACCAAATAGTAATAACATCTTAAATAATAATTTACTAGAGGAGATTAATAAAGTTGCCAATTTAGGGGAATTTTTGATTTTAGGGGACTTTAATGCCCCCGGTATCTCATGGGTAGAACGTAAAGGGAGTACTGTATTTGAAAAAACACTAATTGATACTATAATCACCCAGGGATATCATCAATTGGTTGAAGCCCCAACTAGGGGAATAAACATATTAGACCTTGCTATCACTAACACTATTGGTAAGATTGACAAAGTTGACATCTTACCACATCTAGGAACCAGTGACCATAACATTGTTGAATGTATTATTCAAACTGGCAATCCCAAAACTAGTAAATGTACATTATCCCTTGACTATAAAAAAACAGACTGGAATAAAATTAAGGAAGTATTTGGAAAACTAGATTGGGGGGATGCATACTGTAAATTGGGTGTAAATTCCATGTGGGAGGATTTGAAAAATAAAATACAAAAAACTATAATGAATCTTATTCCTACACGCAAAACTTATAATAGTAAGGGATATATTCTTCATTGGTTTAATAACGATATAAAAAAACAAATTAGGAGAAAAAACAAAGCATTCAAGAAATATAAAAATCACTCCACAGATATTAATCTCATTAAATATAAACATCAGCAGCGTTTGCTTAAAACCATTATTAGGAAAGGTAAGATTAAATTTGAAAATAACCTGGCTATAAATAAATATCTTAAGACTTTTTATGCATATATAAACAACAACAAACAACAATGCAAAAAGATTGTTTCAGTAACAGTAAATGGGGAGACTATAGTAAACAACAAAGAAATAGCTGACAGTTTTAATAAGTATTTTGTTACCACATACCAGGTTCATAATGTTAAAATAAATATTCAAACAACATGAAGTCTTGCTATATTATAGACCTTAGCAGTTTGATCCAGCTCTAGAACTGCCCCGGAGTGAAATGGTTAAAACCATTCCAAAATAGAATTTTGGTACGAGAGCAGCTCTATCTGTGTCATTTCAAACTTGAACTGTCAGATTCTTTACTCTGCCTCAGTGAACAGTCGCTCCGGAGATTTCTTCTTCTGCTTGGTTCATTTCTCGGTTTAAAAAGTGTTTTCTCGGTTGGATTTAACCGAGAATAGTTTTATTTTAACCGCAAAACCGTTCGGTTCAAGCTCTATCTGTGGTAACCGTAAGTAAATGAAGGTTTGTCTGTGTGGAACTTGTGTTATCGGTTCGGTTTTGAACCGATCAGTGGGTTTAAACTCATTTAAAACTAAAAGTTACTATTTTAGAGTGCGTTCCGGTTCTTATCGGTTCTAAAAACGGTTTATTACGGTTTTTCCAATACCCGTAGACACGTTAGGAATCGATAAGGTGTCTAGCCTGGCACTGCCGTTTAAAGGGCAAGTTTTTGGTTAGGCTGGCATCATGTCTGAGAAACCCAAAAGAAAACCGGGCTCACTGGGTTTCAACACTGTGATGTTTTGGGGAAGTCTTTACCAAGGCTGACCCACACACCACATGTGTTTATTGTCTGGGGTTTGACCACCTCCAGTCAGACTGCCAGGTATGTAAGAATTTCCCTGCAGCCACCCTGGAAAAAAGATTGGGCAGGCTCAGGGAATGAGAGGCCAAAAAGTCCGCTGACCCGGATGGCCAGCCCGGTTCGGTGCCAACCGAACCAGAGGGAGTGCCCTCTGACCAGGGCCAGACTTCCTCGGGCAAAAGAAAAGCTGGTTCTGAGGAACCAATTCCAGTAAAGAAAACAAGAAAATAAGCAGGTCTGGAGTCCAAAATTCCTTCTCCAACTGCTGCAGAGATAGCAAAAGCCATACAAATTGTCCAGTCACTGTCTCAGGGTCCGTCCGAACCACCACTATCTGGTAAAAGGTCGGTTCGTCCGGTCCCAGTGGTTCAGGATTATGATATTGAGGAATTTTATGAACCAGAGGAGGGGAGGAGGATTATGAACAGTATGAATGTGGCTGGGAAGGTCTGGGTGTGCCATTGAACTGGACATCTTCCCAGACAGACCTTTAGAATCTCCCCTATGCTGTCTGAGTCCCCATCTCATTTTATGTTTTAAAAAGTTGCTGAAACCCTCCAGCTTCCTTTAGAAGAGGCTGTGGATGAGCAAGAGGAGCCTGATTTTGTAGAAATGATGGATATTCTAGAGTCTAGGAGATTGTCTATTCCTTTACATAAGTCTTTTAGGAAACAAACAATTAAAATTTTAAAAGCTCCTAATTCTGTGCCTCCTGTAGATAAAAAGATGGACAGAAGGTATACATTGTCAGGCCCTGATACAGAATTCCTTTCTCAGCAATGCAGTCATGTTAGTAGTTCAGGCTGCTGCCTGTGATAAAGCTAATATTCCTTGGCTTCACATCCTCCTGACAAGGATTCCAGGAAGATTGATGCCATGGCAAAACAGTATATGGCAGCCTCTCTGGGACTCAGGCAAGCAAATTATATGGCTTATGTAGCTAGGTATCAGAAATCTAGATGGGATACTGTTATGCAATTGGCCAAGAGGCCCATGGCCAGCTGGCTAGTAAACCAGAACAGGTGGCTGCTGATGGCATTGAAGCCTCTAAGGTTCAGTTTCATGCTGCTGTGGATGTTAATGATGTTTCCTCTAGGGTCATGGCCACATCTGTAGCTTTTCGTAGGTTGGCCTGGCTCAGGTGTACTAGTTTGTCACAGGATACCCAGACTAAGGCTATGGATTTTCCTGTGGTGGGAAATTCTCTGGAGAGCAGACAGAGAATTACATGAAGAAGATGGATGAATATAGGACTACTTACAAGAGTGCCCAGGCTAAGGAGCGGCAAGCCACTCCTCAAAGGCATGCCCCCAGGGGTAGGGGTAGGCCTTTTCACAGGCCTTTCTACCAGACTCAGGCCTCCTCTGCCTATGCTCAGAGGGGATTCTTCAGAGGCAGGGGCAGATGAGGGATGGGCAGATCTGCTCCCACCCCCCAGCCTAAAGCTCCTGCGAAACAGGCACCCTGATGGGGTGCCCAGGGCTGATTCTCCTGTACCAGTGGGGGGCAGGCTGGCTTACTTCAGTCAGAATTGGGCTTCTTTAACCTCAGACAAGTGGGTTCTGGAAGTAGTAAGCCAGGGTCTGGTTCTCAGCTTCAAAAGTTTCCCAAGTTGAGAAGCAGATTTTTCTACCTGCAAGTGCTTCAGAGACCTCGCTCTGGAAACAGAGGTCTCATCCCTGTTAGCTCTCAGAGCAGTAGAAAGGTTCTCCCTGCATCAGGGCAGGGGTCTGTGTTCCAGATACTTCATACCCCAAAAAGACAGGAGAATGGCGCCCATCTTAGATCTCAGATATCTGAACAAGCATCTTTTGAAACCAAAGTTCAAAATGGTAACTCTGGCAATGATTTTACTTTCCCTAAGGCCAGGGACTGGCTAGCCTCCCTGGACCTCAAGGATGCCTATTTACATGTCCTAATCAGAAGATCCCATCGAAAGTACCTCAGATCTGAACTGCTCTCAGGTCATTACCAGTTCAGAGCAATGCCCTTCGCCTTACCTCTGCTCCAAGGGTATTCACAAAGTGTCTAGCAGTGGCAGTGGCCCACTTAAGGAGGCAGAGGATTGCTTTTTCCATATCAGACGATTGGCTCATTGTAGGCCAGTCCCCAGAACAGGTAAAATCTCACCTGCAGGTCATCAGCAGCTTCTCACCTCCTGGGTTTTCTGCTAAACCTACCAAAGTCGGTTCTGGAACCAGTCCAGGTACTCTACCTTTATAGGGGAAGAATTGGGCACAAAGCTAGCCAGAGCCTTTCTTCCCCAGAAAGGGTAAGGAAATTTAGTGGCTCTGGCCTGTTCCTTCACTCTGCAGGTCTCTCAACCAGCAAGACACTTTCTGCAGCTCCTGGGGCACATGGCTGCATCCACAGCTGTTGTGCAGGGGTGAGATTTCAGATGAGAGACATTCAGTTTCACTTGAGAACCTTTTGGTCTCAGAGAAGAGACACCCTTTCCAAGTTGGTCCCAGTGACTCAACCTTGATCCTAGCTCTCCAGTGGTGGTAGGATCAGAGCACTTAGAGCGGGGTCCCTTCATTTCCCTTCTCACGACTTGACTCTCACTACAGATGCTTCCTTCTGGGTTGGGAGCCCACATGGCGACCTTTCCACTCAGGAGTTTGGTCCCCAGGAATCTCTGCTCCACATCAATTTGCTGGAACTCAGAGCTGTCTTTTTAGCTCTTCAAGCTTTTTCTGCATCTGTCCACGACAAGGTGATACAAGTCAGAACAGACAACACCACAACAATGTGGTACATCAACAAACAGGGGGCACTCGGTCTTCGCCTTGTGCACCAAGGCAATGAAGTTGTGGTCTCTGGCCTATTCCCTGAACACTTCCTCTTAGCAGTTCATCTTCCAAGGAAGGACAATGTCCTAGCGGATGCCCTCAGTAGGATTTCCCAGGGCCATCACGAATGGTCCCTGGATCCTCAAGTGCTGGGGATAGTTTTTGCCAGGTGGGACATCCCTCAGATAGATCTTTTTGCAGCCCCAGACAATCACAAACTTCCTCTGTTCTGTTGCAGGCCTCCAGTGCTGGGCTCAGTTCCCCTGGATGCCCTTCTTCTGGATTGGGAGGGGAAGTTCCTCTATGCTTTCCCTTTCCTCTCCTATTCAAAGTACTAGTCAAAATCAGATCTCAGCCTTGCAGGGTGATTCTGATTGCCCGGATTGGGCCAGGCAGCCCTGGTACCCACCTTCTGTCTCTGACAGTCCATCTTCCCTGTGCCTCCCAGGAATCACAATCTGTTGACTTGTGCCCAGGGAAGGGTTTGGTATCCGGACCTCAAATCCCTCAACCTCAAGGCCTGGCTCTTGAGGAGTTAGAGTTTGCTGATTTACACCTCTCTCAGGGTGTTCTTGAGATCCTAAAGGCTTCAGAAAGCCTTCCACTAGAGCTACTTATGTTCTAAATGGAAAAGGTTTTCCATTTGGTGTGCTGGGAAAATATTTCCCAGAATCTGCTGAATTGTCCTTTTGTTAGATTACATGGTACATCTTAATTCCTTGGGTCTCAGACCAGCTACCCTGAGAGTTCATTTGGCAGCTGTGTCTGCTTTTGTGTCAGCAGGAAAGTCATCCTCTTTCCTCTCATCCTGTGTTTTCCAAGTTTTTAGGGATTACTCCATACTAATCCTCCTTTTCGAACTGGCCCCGTTTGGGACCTTAATGTTTGCATTGCCCAATTAATGGAACTCTTTTGAACCTCTGTCTTCTGCAGAGCTTAAGTACCTAACTTGGAAAACTGTTTTTCTAGTGGCTATCACTTCTGCCAGACGCATAAGTGAATTGCAAGCTTTGTCAGTGGAGACTGACTTTATTTCTTTCCACAGGAATAAGGTAGTCCTTAGGACTAATAGGAAGTTTTTGCCTAAGGTGGTTTCAGATTTCCATCTTAATCAATCTATCTCCCTTCCAGTATTTTTCACTGATCACTCCTCTTCAGGTGAGAGGAGGTTGCACAGCCTGGATGTTAAGAGAGCTCTTAGTTATTATATAGAGCGTACCAAAGGTCACAGGTTCGAATCCCTCCAACTTTTCCTTACCTATGGTGAAGTTGGGAAAGGCAAACCTGCCACTAAGAGATCAATAGCCAGGTGGATTGTCTCTGTATCCAATTTTGTTATCAGAATTGGGCAGAGCCCCCGGTTTGAGGGCTCATTCTACCAGGGCACAGCTGCGTCTCTAGCTGCTGCCAGAGATATCCCTTTATTAGAGATTTGCCAGGCTGCTACTTGGAAAACGGTACACACTTTTACCAAGCATTACTCTCTGGATGTCCAGGCCAGGAGAGATGCTCGGTTTGGCACAGCTGTTCTTTAGAGCCTATTCCCTAAGTAGGTTCTGCCCCTCCTCCATGGAGGTACTGCTGTGTATTCTGCTAATGTCTATAATATAGCAAGACTTCATGTTGTTTGAAGAAAAAATTACTCACCTTAGTAATGTTGTTTCTTCTAATGGAGTCTTGCTATATTATAGACCTCCCCCCCAACCTGCCCCTCTCAGAACCTCTACTTGGTGGGGTGCGGGCAACTTAGTGTGGGCACTACTTATGTTCTTTTAGCATTTTGTCCCCTTTGGGACTTTGGGGGTGTGTATGTGTACGCGTGTGTGTGTTTTATTGTGCTTATGTTCCATTTTCATATTATTAGAATGGTGTTAGTATTTCTGGTCCCCTGACTTGAGTTTTGGGTGTTGGGACCATCAATGGTTGTTATTATTTAGGTAGCCATTTGGCTAGTGTAGGTTACAAGCTTCCACACAGACCTTAGTGAGTTTGGCTCGTAAAGATCTGACAGTTCAAGTTTGAAATGACACAGATAGAGCTGCTCTCGTGCCAAAATTCTATTTTGGAATGGTTTTAACCATTTCACTCCGGGGCAGTTCTAGAGCTGGATGAAACTGCTAAGGTCTATAATATTCAAGACTCCATTAGAAGAAACAACATTACTAAGGTGAGTAATTTTTTCTTACAGGTGACAGTAACACAGTTCCTCTCTATGTTAGTCAAGATTCTGTTTGACTCGAGCTGTCGAATATAAAAACATCTTCTTCCTCAGGACCTGACAATATTGATTCAATTGTTTGGAAAAATCTTGCTGATGTATTAGTTGAGCCTTTGACAATAATATTTAATAAATCTATCTCCACTGGTGATGTTCCATTGGATTGGAGAAAAGCTATAGTTGTACCTATTCATAAAAAAGGTAACAAATCAAGTTTGTTAAACTATAGGCCTATTAGCTTGACATCTGTCTGTTGCAAAATTCTGGAAAGATTGATCAAAATCAGTATTGAAAAAGACATTTCAAGATTAAAATTACAGGATATTACACAGCATGGATTCAAAAGAGGGCTTTCCTGTAATACTAATCTATTGGCCTTCTACAATCATATTAGTGTCAATTTGGATAGAGGTAAACCTATGGATGTAATCTTTTTGGATTTGGGAAAGGCCTGTGATACCGTCCCTCATTATAAATTAATAAATAAATTGATAAAACTCGGTTTAAACAAAATTATAATTAGGTGGATTAGTAATTGGCTGTCCGATCGGACACAGAGAGTGCGTATAAAAGGTGTGTTTTCGGATGAGGGGGAGGTGGCTAGTGGGGCTCCCCAGGGATCGGTGCTGGGTCCATTGCTGTTTGGGTTGTATATCAGTGATATGAATGAAGGGGTTAAATCCCATACAACTAAATTCGCTGATGATACCAAAATAGGTGGGAGTTACGACTGATGGTGATTATGAAGAACTAAGAAACAGCTTAAGTACAATATAAAATGGGGTAAACAAAATTGTATGAAATTTAATGAAAATAAGTGTGCAGTGATTCATTTTGGAAAAAATAACCCCAAGTATCCGTACTTTTTAAATAACAAAATGTTAAAAAATAGTAATCTAGAGAAAGATCTAGGTATTTGGATAGATTCAAAACTATCATTCAATATGCATATTTCAAAAACAATAGGAAAATGCAATAGTGTTATTCACTATCAAAAAAGGATTTATTTCAAGGAACAAAGAGTGTGTACTGAAACTTTATAAGACCTATGTACTTCCCCATCTGGATTATGGTTCTCCTATATGGAGTCCCTATTTAAAGAAGGATATACTTCAAGTAGAAAGAGTCCAAAGACGCTTAACAAAATCCATAAAAGGACTACAGAATAGGTATATGCTGACAGATTATTAGCGTTAAATCTGTATCCACTAGAACTGAGACTAATTAGGGAGATTTATTATTTCTATATCACATTTTAGAAGAGGAAACATTAATGAAGCAATGTAATATAATAAGGAACTATAAAACCCTCAATTTAAGATCCCATGACAAACAAATCCTTATGAATATTACAAGAACAAATAGACATTTAAATTTTTAAATATAATGGACTCTCATATATGGAATAGTCTTCCAAAATATATAGCAGAAGCCACTACATTTAACTCCTTTAAAAGGAGTTAGATACATTGTATTCAAATGGTAAACACTATATTAATAAATAAGCCCACTAGGGAGTGAGAGACAATTAAATGGGCCTCAGCCTACTTTGTCTGTGCCTACCAAGTTACCAAGTAAAGGGGACATCACTACATGGTGGGGCATTCCCAATTGAAGGATGGGTCCCATGCAGGAGGAGCGGCAAAGTATAAAATTGGCCATAAGGCCTATGAGCAATAAGAGCCACATTCCTTCAGAGACTAAGTGTGTACTAGCTAAAATCTATGTATACCTTTGAACAAGGCAACTTAGGGCCTATGAGGTGGAAGGGGAGGGAGGGAGGGCAGGAGTGAAAATACACTAATTGAGGAGTACTGAGCAATGGAGGCTGGCTAGATCTCTTGGCTTGGCAATCAAGACCAAATGGGTAGAGATTTGGGTGTTGAAGGAGGGGCCAATAGGCAGAACACTGTGCAATAGTGAAGAGGTTTTGTGCAGGAGAAGGGGCTAATGTGTATTTAATTAAGGCAGGAGGAGGGAGTGGGTAGAGAGGGCCCCAAAAAAACTCTAGTAGAGTTCACAAAAGGCAGAAAAGCAGTCAGAAATTCAAGCAGGAGTCCCAGGAGAGCTGCAGCCAATCAGTGGGAAAGCTGTAAGAACTACAGCCAATCAGGAGCAGCCAGTCCAAGCTGCAGCCAATCAGAGTCCCTGAAAGCACTCCCGGGGGAGAGTGAGCTTCTTACCCTACTTGGAGGCTTGGCAATGGAGCGAGGAGCGACTGGCGGCAGTTCCAGCCATGGCCGCAGAGCGTGGGATGCCCAACCTGGGGCTAGCCTAAGGGAAAATCAGAGAAGCAGTGGATAGGGTAAAATACTTGTTCAAAATAATTGTGTACACCCCTTCCCCTCTTCCCTCTTCTCTCCTTTCTCTGATTATATTGTCTGATATTGTACCATATAAACTTATTGTACATGAACCTAAATACATGTAATATGAAGTATGAATCCAGTTTGTTAGAAATACTGTGCCCGATTCTTTATCGGGCAGGGTCCCAGTGGCTAAGTCCTGCAGCATACACCAACAGGAGACTTGTGACAAACAGAGGGCACAGCTGAAGACATAGCTGCAAGCCTGTGGCATTGCCCAGTAAAAGGGCAAAAGTGCCCACCCAGTCCCGATCCCCCCATAATATTCATAAACTCCCCCTCTCAGCCACGATCCCCCATAATGTCCAAATAGAATCCCACCTTCAGCCTTGATTCCCCATAATATTCATATATAATCCCCTCTCATCCCTGATCCCCAGTAATATTAATACAACCCCCTCCCAGCCCTGAGCCCAGTCCCAATCACGCACCCGCAACCCAAGTGGTATGGCGGCTGTAAACTTAAAAAAAAAAAAAAAAACATATCCCGTAGTCCCTGTTATCCCTGGTAATCTAGTGGCCCCCACTCAGCAGTGCCAGATCACCTGCTCCCCCACCACGCAGCTGGTGACTGGCACACCTTCACCACAGCTGCCGCAGCCGCCACTGAGCTTCTGCTGTGAGCGTACTGTAAGCAGTACACACTACAGCAAACCCAGTCGGGCTGGTCATGTGGTGAGAGGTGGCTGTGCCAGTCACCGGCTGGGTACAGGTGGGGGAGTAGGGTGTTCTGGCACTGCCAGGTGGGGGGCAGGGGGCCACTAGGATAACAGGGACTATGGGATATGTTTTTTAAAATTTTTTCCAATTTATGGCTGACATGCTACTCAGGTTGCGGGGTGCGTGGCTTGGGATTGGGGTTCGGGAACTGGGAGCGGAGATGGTATTAATATTATGGGGGATCTGGGCTGAGAAGGAGGGATTATATATGAATATTACAGGGGATCGGGGCTGAGGGGGATTATATAAATATTATGGGGGATCTGTGCTGAGGGGGCTGCTGTTTATAACTCTCTTGGGGTTCGGGTCGGGGGGGCTACATGTACTGAGGGATTGGCTGGCGGCACATTGGCACAACCCCTGGTAGTTGCAAAGTACACTTTCACCAGCTAATAGCTGGTGTAAATTTACTTTGGTGGATGTCCTCCAGGGGTTGTTCTAGAATATCAAAATTGGGGACTTTGCAGCAGCCCTTACAGAATAGGGCACAGCTGCTGCCGTAAACCCCCTTGCGCCATGTTGCAGGAGAGGTTTAACGCAACTGATGGGGTAACTCCTTTCTGGCGCGAGCAGCCTGCGACATGTCACAAACTGCTTTGCACATCCCAAATGTCGCAACTCATGGCACAAAGTGCTACTTGTGCCATTCTTGTTGGCGTAAATCATTTTCTGCCATGTGTAAACTTCTAAAATTGGCCCCACTGTTTTTAACTATTTGTTATCTTTATTGTTGCACTGTCTGCTTCCTATTACCTTTATACTTTGATCTTCGCACTCATTTTACCTGTATAAAATAAAGTCACCTGCAGGAGGCAGACATCTTGACAAAGCACAGAGGACCTGTGTGAAATGTTGGTCTGCACTCCACTCTGTGCATCTGTGTACCTGCACCTTGAATAAATCTTTTGCACCTGAACAAAGACAGACAGAAAATGCAAATGAGCCCATATGGCATGCAAAGTGCTAAGGGGCCATATGCGTACACATTATGGGCTCATTTGCATGGGAAGCAGCATTGAGGTTAGCACCCTACTGTGGCTGCTCACTATGTTAGGCATGGTGGTGAGCAGTTCCCACCCCAAATGGCCATTCTAGCCATGCAAAGGGCTACCCTTGTGTCCAGTGTCACCCCCTGCCCACCAATCTCCGTACCTGTGAGGTCACCATATTCCCTGGTGTACAGTGGTTCCCCCCACCCTCCGATCGCCTGTCAGCAAAAACAGTATGCCATCCCCAGTGGCTAGTGGCATCCCTCCACCAATCCCTGTCCCTTGAAGGACATGGTAATCTCTGTTGTCCAGTGGCACCCCCACCCTTTGATGTCCATCCACTTACGGAAATTGCATACTCAGCTGTTTAGTGGCACCCCCACCCTCTGATCACTCACCACTGTATTATAAAGACTTTCCTGGTGTTTAGTGGTAGCCCCCGCCCTCCAGTCGCTTGTTGTTGTATTATAATAGACTTCACTGGTGTCTAGTGGGACCCCCCACCCTCTGATTACTTGCCACTGTATTATGCAAGACTTCCTTGGTGTCAGATGGCACCCCCTCCCTCCGATCACCCATCACCATATGAGGAGCCATGACCCTGGTGACCAGTTTACCCCCTGCCAGCTGATGTCCCATGCTAGTGCCCCCTCTAAGCCGGCCCCGGTGGCTAGCACCCCCCCGCACCACCAGAACCATGCCTAGCACCCAGCTAACCCCTTGTACCGGCCAAGAAGGGCCTTGCGGTGATCCCAATGTGACTGCCAGCACAGCCCTCCTCACACCTTCTTGGTTGGCCACTGTATGGAATGAGGAGCACGTGTACAGCACTGTATATCCCACCAATCCCCATCCCTGTCAGGTCACCGTATTCCCAGGTATCCAGTGGCACCCCTTCCCACCCTCCAGTTACCTGTCAGCATAAACAATATGTTGTCCCTGGTGACTAGTGGCACCCCCTGCCCACTGATCCCCATCCCCGGAAGGATATTATATTCTCTGATGTCCAGTGGCATCCCCTCTGATCCCCCGCATACTGTATGTGTGCTTCCTGTCATCCCACATGGCAGCCAAATGAGGTGAGAGGAGGGCTGTGCCAGTCATCATATTGGGATTGTCGCACAGCCCCTTGCTGAGAGGTGCATGGGGTGGGGGGGTTAGCAGGGTGCTGAGCACAGTTCCAGTGGTGCACTAGCCACTGGGGCCTGCTCTGAGGGGGGTACAGGCACAGGACATTGGCAGGCAGTGGATACCACAAGTCACCAGGAACATGGCTTCCCATACAGCGGAGGGTGATCGGATGGGGTGGTGCCACTAGACATCGGGGAAGTCTTTTATAATATAGCAGTAAGTGATTGGAGGGTGGGGGGTTGCTACTAGACACCACAGAAGTCATTGCTTCAATGGGCCAGGATGGGCAACTGCAGTCCCTTTGCCCGTCACCAGGACCTTGCACCATGTTAAGTCAGGGTTTGTAAAGGTGGTAACTTGCACCCATTCAGGTGGCATTTACTGCCTGTGAAAATGTCGCACTATCCCAGTGTGCCCATCCATATGCATGGGAGGACCCCTCATTTACAAGGGTGTGTACCAGGGTGTGGGTGTAAGACACTGATTCAGTTCATAAGTTACAACACGCTTGCTGCATGATTTTATTTCAACAAGGTTCCAAAAACAAAAAAAACACAAGAAAATAAAAATAAATAAAAGAAAATAATCATTACATAGCATTTGTCAGGATGCAACAGTCAGGATTACGTAACATCAGTGGTATCCTTTTCTCATCTGTGCTTCAGATTGCTTTGAGGACTTACCCAGTAGGTAGGGAAATGGGCAGACTGGGTGGGCCAAGCGGTCCTTATCTGCCGTCAAATTCTATGTTTCTATGTTTCTAAGACTGCATGTCTTTCCCTCTCCCAGGCTCCGGACAGACTGAAAATTGAAGGCTGTTTATATCAGATACCATTATGAATTTAAAATAAATCAGATGCATTCTCTATAAAGGAAGAAAAAACTTCAATTTTCTTATTCAGCAGCCTGAAAAAGCGGCCTTTATATTGTCCTCCAGCCTTTTCCTTTATACTAAATCTGGCTTTGTCAGATCCAAACCACTACATAATAAATAACATTTTCAATGTACTTAGGCAATCAAACATATTTTATTTATTTAGTTTTGTTGACTGGGAAAGGAGGATTAGGCAATTCTGCCTATTTTTGCTTGGTCCAAGGGAGGGAGGATACAGATGCAAACTGCCTTACAGAACCAGATTAAGCTGTTGATGGTATTAGTGAATGGGGAAATTTGGCTAGGACACCAGAAAATTCCCCATCTCTTTTAAAGAAGTGCCATGGGATCTTTAATGTCCACCTGAACAACCACCAGAACAAGTAGATGAGATCTCAGTTTTAACGTGTCATCAAAAGGCGGCACCTCAGGAGTGCAGCACCCCTTCATGATGCACTACAGTGTCAGTATCAGGATTTATCTAGAACCCACAACCTTCCAATCGTCCAGCCTCCGAGGCGAGAGTGCAACCTGCTGAGCCATGGACAGTGCATTTATACTGTGTGCTGCATAACAACAGTGCAGCAAAAAAAGGCTCATGTTAAATGTGCAAATATTTATTTATTTGATCATCGGTTTACAGACCTTTGAGTCAAGGACTCATTTACAAAGGCATCTCGTCAGGAGAGCAATACATCACAGCAAGCAAAAAACAGTACAAAGATACAGAATATAACATTTAGTTTAAAAGAGCAACCAGTGTTACAGATTATACCATGGACCTTAGACAACAACCAATCAAAACGACTGACTGGCACCTTACCACCATTGTAAATCCTCTGATAATCACCGCAAAAGGTGCCAGCCAGCCGCATCTAGGAAAAAAAGCAATCCGACGGTGAAATTGCGGAACTCCGACTGCCATCTTGTTTCCCCGCTAAGTGGAGACTGTAAAGCAGCAGCTCCGTACATCAGGGGAAAGTAAACAAAAACACTGACTGCTCTACTACTGAGTCATTTACTTAAGCATTATAGCAAGTACTGTTTTTTTTAAATAATAATAAAAAAGCAGTACTTGGTATAATCGCAATAAGCCACTCGGGGGATCTGGGTTATCGGATTTACCATGGCTGGCGTGGATTTGCCCACTCAGGCAAACCACTCCAGCCGTTGTAAATCCCCCAAAAACCCACACCCCCTCGTGGCTTATTGCTTAAAAATTCACTGGTGATACAAGCTTGGTAATAGATAGCCCACTGTAACAATGGACAAATGTAACAATTTAACAATGGGTATCTGGTTATATATTGGCAAATGAAACTGTGCTAGCTAGCTATTGCATTGTTTGGTCACTTTGAGCCATGCAGGATACATTTTAGAGGGCCTTGAAAAGGAAACTTAGAGTAAAGAAGAAAAAAGGGGGGTTCTATAGGTGGTCATCCTGACAGAACAAGGAGAGGATAGTACAGTATGGAAAGTTAGAATGCTGTTGCAACAGGCTTTAGGAAAAAAAATTAGAATAGACTCCCTCTACTTCCAAGGTAGGACAACCAGCCCTATCACAGAGTGAAGCAGTAACTTAGCGCTTGGGCGCAAGTGGGTTTTGCCCATGCTGTAGTCTCTGAATATAGACCCCACCCACAAACGGAGTGCAAAACCCTGTTAGTGTGGGCAAACACCCCTTAGCACCTGGACTGTTTTGAATATGTGGAATCATGTGCCATAATATATCAGTGGGATGTTTTTTAGACATAGCGGAGAGTACAGATTTTACAAGACATGCCCTCAGAAGTACTGATCACTGCAGATCAATTATGTATTTACTAGTAATGACCTTCCCCTTCCTGTTTCCACAGTTCGATCGCGAAATTTGTTGCATTATGAAGAGGCAGTCCAGCTGGAGGAGAAGTACACCTTAGCAGCATCTGCAGATCGCACTGTTGTTTGGGACACACAGAAGGAAACCTCTTTGCATGTGGTACAGGCACTTGAGGACCTAACAGAAGCTCGGGACACGGGAAGACAGTACATGATAGCAAACACCACAAGGGAGAAAAATCTGTTGTTATAGACATACAATCACACAGGTATGTGGAATGCATAGACACTGATTTTGCTTTTATTAGTAATTTCCATCAGTAACAGAACCATCACCTATAAATGACAAGGCAAGTTGGGATTTTAGGGCTTGCCAAAGCAAGAGACAAGGATGGAATATAGCATACTAAAGCAGGCATATCACCTTTGCAACATGTATTAATACCAGCCAATGAGAACATCCAAACAGTGGCACTTAGAGACATTTTAGAGGTCACAAATCCCTAGTAGCTTTGAGCCACTCTGGCTCTTTCCAAGGGGCGGAGCTAACTCCAGGATCCATCACATAAACCCTGAACCTTAACGGTACAGCCACAATTAATTGCAATTTAAAGAAGCTGAGAACAATACATAATTTTATATTATTTTAAATTCAAGTTTTAAACATTCTAGATTAAATGTTTAGGTGGTTCTCAAATGTAAAACAGCTTCAAAAAGGGGCAGTATGACAGCAATGAGTAGGTACCTTAACAATCTGTATAAATCACCAGACAATATTGTAATTAAGTACATCTTAAACAGTTATTCAGCCAACACCCAATGCAACAAAAGTTAAAGCAGGAAGAGAAAAGAAGAACTAACGTGACTCGTTTCTAATATACTTACAGTATTTGATCACTCAGATTGCAAATATACAAGAGATTTCAAAAGCAAAGGTTTTCAGATTTTTGTATTTAAAAATTCAAATCAGGTTGGAAGTCCCATTCGTCATTATGAGCGCATGGGTTCTGGCAGTTAAAATGATATATGCATGGCACCCCCAAATGCAGGAGTGTTTGTAGTCTGCCCCCCATGCCACTATTTGGATGTTTTCATGGGACGGTAATAAAACATTTTGCAAAGCAGATATGCCTGCTGTAGTGCAATATATTGTATTCCATCATTATCTCTTGTTCCTCTTAACTCATTTTCACCTGGGTGGCCATTTTGCATTAGGTTAAGCAATGGGTGGTTCAAAGTTCATACGGGGCTATTGGAGATAATGGATTTAATCCCTGTTTGCCTTATCTGTTTCAAAGCTGCTTTGTGAGGCCCTCACCCTTCCCATACACAGTCCTGAGCACACCAGAGTTTTGGTTGTGATTTATAAATGATAAGGTGCAATGCTTTTCTGGAGCATAACAACTCGGTGAAAAAGTATAATTCTTTCCCCAAACAGAAACTCTCCGATCAACTCACTGACCACCTTGCCAAATATAACCTGCTTTGCAACCAGCAACACGGTTTCCAAAAGGGACACAGTACCACCACCACCCTCCTTGAACTTACCTTGCATATCCACTCTGCCTTGGATCGCGGCCACCTCACAGGAGCCATCTTCGTGGACCTCTCTAAAGCATTTGATACCGTCAACCATGCCCTCTTACTAAACACACTCACCTACAATGGTCTCTTCAATGATGCATTAAACTGGTTCACCAGCTACCTCTCTGATAGAACACAACTGGTCAAGGTAGGCACTGTCCTGTTCTCTAGCCTCCCAATCCACTCTGGTGTCCCACAGGGCTCCATTCTTGGCCCCTGCTATTCTGTCTATACCTAAACTCCCTCCCATCGGTCTGCACCAGCAGCCTGCCCTATACCGGATGATGCTGTTCTTTTCACATCTGATCTGGACCCCTTAAACTCCACCAAACACTCCAACACTCACTCTGTGTGACTGAACACTGGCTCACCACCCAGCGCCTAATAATTAACTACAATAAGACAAAAGTCATGATTTTCTCCCACCCAGAACCCACTGAAGAGCCTCTGCCCCCAATTTCTAACTGCAAATCAAACCTCTCTCGAACAAGTGGACACCTTTAAATACCTAGGGATCACACTTGACCCGACCCTCAGCTGTATCAACATATTCTGCTTCTATCCACTGCCCTAAACTCTAGACTAGGCATACTTTATTGGTACAAACACTGCCTCACCCCCGAGGCTCTACGTCTCACCATTAACTCCTCTGTCCTCTCTCTGCTAGACTATAGCATTCTTATCTACAGCGCTGCTCCCACCTCTGACCTCAATAGACTTCAGCTCGTACTAAGCAAGGCCTGCCGACTCATACTCAGATGTGATCGATTCACTCACACCTGCTCCCTCTACAGCGCCACCAACTGGCTAAACTTAGACAACAGAATCAAGTACCACACCTGCCTAATGACCAAAAAGATAGGCCTCACCCCTCCTACCCTAAACAAAATTATTCTCCCAGAATCCCCTGTCAGAACCACATGTAACTCGAGCAAACCACTAGTAAGGGTACCCTGTTGCCGGACTTCCAAAGAACTTTCAGTTACACCCTATCTGTACCAACGCTGCCCAGTCTAATATCCAATGAATAAGATTAGGCCCTTTTAAATCTAGTCTAAGGAACACCTCCAGGCCTCCAACCTATGTGACTGCCCCTAGACCAGCCTCTTGTCGGGTTCCAGACCTAACTCCACTAAATCTTCGACTTGACAAGCAGCATCTCTTCTAACTTTGGCTGTGCTAAACCCTCTGAAATCCATGATGTCCTTGTCTAATAGTCACTTGATGTATCTAGTGTGTATCCTCAATGTGATGTAATGTAATGCACAGCATCCTGTATGTTCTGTTACCCCTGTACCTCACTATATATGACGTGGAACCTTTGTAAATGAGTCTTTGACTCAAAGGTCTTTCTGATTATCTCAAATAAATAAATAAAATAAATAGCAACATTAATAAAGTGAGAATTATGTAAAGGATTATGAATACTTCAGAAGAGGCAGTATAGCGCAGTGGTTTAAGGCTCTCAGCTGCAAATCTGGTGACCTGGGTTTGAATCTCACAGCCCCCACTTGCATACTGTGTGACCCTGAGCAAGTCACTTAACTTCCCTGTGCTCCCAGGTCGCACCTGTAAACGAGCTTTCAGCTTAGTGTGTCTCTGCTGGTTAAACAATTGGTAAAAAAAAAAGAAGACGCAAGTGTATGCCCTACTAAAGGGCAACATAATATTTTTAGTTTAAAAGTGTAACATCCACTAGTGTTCTTATTAACTCTTTTCTTTGTGTGCTTTAGTTTTCTTCCAGCACTAGTCAGGGATTGAAAAATACTGATTGTTTTTTTTCTTTACTCTATTACATCACCTCATGATGGGTCTACCTTGGTCTCTGGGTCCTGGTTCATCCATCTTCATGCTGCTGTCTACACTCTAGAAGTATACAGTATGTCCTAGGGGATGTTGCATTTCTGAGAAAGTGATTCTTTCACCATGCTTCCTTTGGTGGGGGCTCCTTGTGAAGAGGCCATGGCCCTGCTGTTATACTGCAACAATTTGGGAATACATTTTAACCCCAGGAATCCCTCAGTATGCTTAAACTATTGCAGTCAGTCTCCTGTGTTGAACTGCAATAGCTTAAGCATACTGAGGGATCCCTTGGAAAAAACAAGATTACTATGGTAAGTAATTTTTTCTTCTCATCCCAAATGTTCCCACAAACCCCTCTACTCGGGGTACAACCTGTTACTCATTCTTCCTGCCCCTTCCACTTGGGCCAGGGCCCCTCCCAAGCTATGAGAGGTTTGCCCACATTAGACTGAACCTACAGCTGCTCCCCCAAGCCCGTCATAGTCAGTAACCTTCTGTCCACTCTGCAGCTGAATGGTTCTTGCAGAATACACCTCAGGCCTCTGTCACCCTAAGATGCAATCCCAGCACTCCAGCCAGCATGGCAAGCTATGTTGTTTCTTTTTTTGTGATTTTTGTTTTCTGCTTATTTTATTTACGTATGTATTTGTTTTTTATTTGCAGAGTCAACTCGGAGCTTGGGGCAAATGAAACAAAAGTAATAGAAATTGATGGAAGAGTCAATGCAACTTCATAAAAGGACCCCTCTAGCCCCCAGTGGTCTTCTGTCTCCTTTTGTCTCTGCCTCACAAATCACCCGTGAGTAAACTGTTGTGACTTTACCTGTAACTGTTTGTATATTCCTGCTTCCCATTTAAATAGTCTTTTTATATTATCCAGTTACCATTGGGGGAGATCAGGGCAGAAGTCCACCTATTCTTCACAGTTCACTTGGTAGCTCATGTTGTGATCAGTTGAAAATAAGGCAGTGCTGAAAGGAGCAATTAATGCCACCTTGGATTTGAATGCCACCTGAAGTAGCATATTGCTCCATGAACACAAGGGTTACGAGTCTGAGCTATATCTTACCACATTAAGTTTAGCTACAGGAGGCTCAAAGTGCCATTGCTCACCCCATTACAGGCTGACCAAGGAATAATGGCTTTGACTATAAAAGGAGCCAGTCACTGACTGACCCCTCCTAGCTGGGGAAATGCATAGTCAATGCAGCCAGCTTGAATGAGGGGGCACATTGTCAAAAAAAATAAAATAAAATATTTTCTGCTGGTAATGCCAGAATACTGGCACTGCATTTCAAGTACCATACAGATACTTTTACAGAGGTACTGGGAATTTGTATTTTGGACCAGGACAGGGTTAAATATTAACTATTTCATGAGCTAGTAGGCTGGATACATGGTTAAGTGGCATCTACTGTATGGAGGCAGAGTTGCTGTCAGTCTATAGAGCAGTGCTGATTCATGGCCTCTTATAACAGCTCACTAAAGGTGACAGATGGATTCCATTAAAAAAACTAAAGTATTAAAACATCTCATTTTATGTCAGCTAATTGCAAAACAGGATTAACAGAGGGATGCAGGAATATATTTACATTACAGACACTCAGAACTGAAGGTAATGTTTACATCTCTTCCATGAGTTGGCTTTCTGGTCCTGGATGCTGCTGACAGTGCTAGGACAGAGGAGACAGGGATGAGTCTCATTGGTTTGGTCTGCCAAGTGACCTGACAATCAGCAGTTTTTAAACCCACTTTGTGTCAACTCTTTCTAATATTTATATGTTTCTTGTGTGCTTCATCTGACACAGTGTTCTGTTGTAAATAGTATTTATTAGCCTTACGATTTCTGCCATGCTGGACTAAGAAGACTAGTACTATCAACGGAGTAAGGATGCACTGTCCTTTTTTTTTTTTTTTTTTTAAACATTGCCCTGTTCCACACATTTTTCAAATCGTATACTGTATTGTGTTTTCAAGTTTGGAAAAGGATTGCCTGTCTTTAACTGCACAGGCAATGTCTTTCAGAAGTGTACCATATGTAGAATACTAAAAAGCATTCCACACCAGTTTGTCTTAGTGATAGTCTTAGAAAAGTTGATAATAATATGCTCTTCATTTGCTTTCCTTCATGGATCTTATACAGGGGTGCACTTTCTTTCACAATTTGCCTTTTAATCAAAAGCATTATCTATATTGTAATAAATATTTTTTCTTCTCATGGTTTTGGGCTACTCTGCAGGTTACCAGAAACCCCATAAAAATGAAACATATAAAAACAGTACTGATGTAACATCCGTTTTCAAATTATGAACATTTATTAGTTTCTCTTTTTATAAAATGTATCGTCTTTTTATGTTAAAATGTACATAGTGTATGGAACTGCCCTGTGAAGTCAAGGGATGAAGTCTCTGGTGTCATGGGTTTATATCCGACTTAAATCATGTGTGGTATGATTTTAGTGGTCTCAGATTAGGTCCTGAAAGATTGTACCACACAGGCTAGGAACTCTACACAATTTGGTGTGGCTCAGCAGATGGTTTCTAGGAACTCTACACAATTTGGTGTGGCTCAGCAGACTGTTTCTAGGAACACTACGCAATTTGGTGTGGCTCAGCAGATGGCTTCTAGGAACTCTACACAATTTGGTGTGGCTCAGCAGATGGTTTCTAGGAACTCTACACAATTTGGTGTGGCTCAGCAGATGACGGTTTCTAGGAACGGTACACAATTTGGTGTGGCTCAGCAGATGGTTTCTAGGAACTCTACACAATTTGGTGTGGCTCAGCAGACTGTTTCTAGGAACGCTACACAATTTGGTGTGGCTCAGCAGATGTTTTCTAGGAACTCTACACAATTTGGTGTGGCTCAGCAGATGGTTTCTAGGAACTCCACACAATTTGGTATGGCTCAGCAGACGACGGTTTCTAGGAACTGTACACAATTTGGTGTGGCTCAGCAGACGACGGTTTCTAGGAACTCTACACAATTTGGTGTGGCTCAGCAGACTGTTTCTAGGAATGCTACACAATTTGGTGTGGCTCAGCAGACTGTTTCTAGGAATGCTACACAATTTGGTGTGGCTCAGCAGACTGTTTCAAGGAGTCCGGGATTGATAGCAAGCACGAAGGCAACATTACCGTCCTCTCCCAAGAAGAGGATTGCGCTTTCAAATTCTAACAGAAGTACACTAAAAGAATTTTGGGGAAAGGCAAACATTTTACAGGATGCACATATAAACAGAAGGCATGCACTCTCCAGCTCAGCCAATGGATTTGTCACAAGGAACCAAGAAAAAAATAAGTACAGTGCTTATAAACAGTACACCATGTCTGTTTCTGTCTACAGAACAAGCACCTTAAACAAGGTTTTAAAGCACACAGAAACATAGAGCTTACTTTCAGTGATGTGGTTAGGTGTGGGTTAAAGGACAACTAAATAGTCATTTTGGAGGGGTTCACCTAAATAACCAATGCTCTCGTGTAAATACAGACTTAGGTACAGTTGAATTACATACTTTCAGTAGTTACCTATATGAAAATCGAAATCAGTTTCATCATGTTTGAAAATATGTCTGGAATATAAACACAAGTTTTAAAGTGCCAAGCTGCCATTCATCTCACAAAATGGTGCTGATGTCAAACATGATTACATTATTGAAGTGAGTCTGCTCTACTTGCTATAGGAAAATCTATGGGCATGGCCTTTAAACATGGTATATTAGTGCTATATGTGGATATCACCATATGTATTGGTACTTGGGCACCAGAGAAGGACACATCTTGTAGATGGCATCAAAATCGAGACAAGGAGGATTGATGTGAAGGCCACCTTAGCTTTCCTCCACAATTGTTTTTTTTTTCCTCTCCTCTGTACTGAAGATCATACAGTTATGCGTGTTTATGTATATTTACATTCCGATGAGAGTTGGAGTTGGATGGTGGTCTTCAAGTCAGTCCTCCTTCCCTCCTTCAGTTTTGTGCTATCTAAAGGATGTGTTTTGCAAGCTGTGTCTCTTCTCTTCCACAGGAAGTTAGTGTTTGTTTCATGTTGCTCTTTTGGGTCTTCTTTACTTAGGAACTTTTGGTCAAAGGGGATCTTATCCATGTGACACCTCTAGGGGTGGAACCATCTTTACAGCACCCTGAAGGGGTGGTATCCCCTTTAGCAGGGGCAGACAGAGCATAAGTCAAAGTTACAGTCCTGTTTACACATTACCTACCACACAACCTCAGTACCCTGCACCAAAATCATTGCCTCCTACCTACTCAATTTTAAACCTTACCTATTCCCACTTAAGGTGCCTAAGCATTCCTGCACAAGGAGCCTGATGGCCAATTGAATTGACAGGTTTTGCCTGGGGTTTGGTAGGGGGTAGAGCTATACCTTCCATATCCCCACCAGGTGCTACTTAAACTGTGCATTCCTAAGCATCCTTTGGACGCCCGGTTTCATTGCTGCCACTATCTTCCCCATGGGTTGTGCCTCTCTTTCCTTGGGTTGACCATATTTTCCTTAAGGTACCTTTTCTTTAAGGGGATCATACTAATGTGATACCTCTAGGGGTGGGACCCTCCTCAAGAGGGTTATTTCTTTACTGCATCCCGAAAGGGTGGTAGCCTCTTTAGCAGGGGCAGAGAGCGCATAAGCCAAAGGTGTAATCATGCTGTGCAAGTATCCTACATACTACTTTCCACCCCAGTACCTGCCGCCAAATAAGTGTCTCCTACCTATACAGTTCTAAACCCTACCTATTCCCCTAAAGGTTCCTAAGCAGTCTTACTCAAGGTCCACTGACACATGAACAAGGTCATATGTCAAATTATCAAACAGTATTTATTGTTTAATTAAATGTTCCAACATTTAATGTTTAGCTGTTTAGTAACAGTCTGGAGCTGAAGTTGAGATTCATTTATTTAAAGGTTTTAGAGGGTGTATTATTTATAGGAATAATATTTTATTAAATTCAAAAAAAAAAAAAAAAGTTATTTTCTTCTTAATATATATTTGTGAATGATGGGAATGTTCTTAGATCTGTCATCAGTTAAATTCTACAGCCATGTAGTCGGTTAGTTCTGATATAAGAGAACTCACCGATTATAAGGCTGTAAAATTCTTTCCTCATACATCATGTTTTACGTAGTAAACTACCACTAAACTGCAGTATGTTCAGCTGTCTCTTGTTAGTTCATTCTTGCTATCAAGAGTGCATCCCACTCTGCTGGTTCTAATCAGCTTGGTCTCCTCATGCTGAACAGACTTTCTCACCTTGTAGGTTAACTCCCTGCACTGATGCTGATACAACTACATATTATAACAAATAAAAATAGGTTATTCACCTGTAACCATAGTTCTAGGAGTGGTATATAGTTCACAGCCACATCTTGGCAGTTCCAGTGGAAAGCTGATTTGCCAGGCGTCTTTAAGCTATATCCTCCCACCACATGGGCAGTATATCCCTGACTCCACTCAGCGCCATCAAATCTTGAATGCGGAAGCAGCAATCTGTGTGCCACTTGCCAGGAAGGCTGGATGAGTTGTGTGGATGTGAACTGTATACCAGTCCTAGACCCACAGTTACTGGTGTGTAACCTGTTTTTCTAGGGATGTAGATATAGTTCACTATCCACACTCTGGCAGACTCCTAGCAGTTCTCGGGGAGGAGGGGACAAGGTGTATACCCTGTTTGGTGAGCAGAGACTGGAGAACCGAGGTCCCAAAACCAGCATCCCGGTGAGACTCAAAGTCAATGCAGTAATGGGCAATAAAGGTGCTACTGACTTCCAGGTAGCAGCCCAGTAGATTTCATGTATAGGGACATCCTGGAAGCAACCACTGAGGCAGTGGTATGTCTGGTGGAATGAGCAGCAAGCCCTGCAGGGCTCCCTACCAGCCAACCTAGAGCAGAGGTCTATGCAGAATGTGATCCACCTGCCCATCACCCAATTTGCTGCTGGTCTACCAGATGTAGCTTCAGCGTAAATGACAAACAGCTGGTGAGCGTGTCCCTGAACTCCAGCTGTGCACTCTTATAATAAGAGAGCACCTCTGCTGGTCCAGGGTGTGGAGCCTACAGTCCTCTCTGAAGATGGGTTTGTGAAGTATACTGGAAAGTTCATCACCCTGCTTAAGGTGAAACTCTAATACCACCTTGAAGAGGAGCTTCCAGTTGGAGCACAGGACAACTTTGTCCTTGTGGAAGACCAGGTAGGAGATTCCACTGAGGGCGCCTGGAAGCTCTCTGATCCTTCTGGCTGATGTATTGGCCACTAGAAGGGCTGTCTTCCATGTCAAGTGTGACATCTCATACTTGTGCATAAGCTCGAAGGCTCGCCCATGAGCATAGCCAGCACCAGCAGCAAGTCCCATGGTGGAGGTAGGTCACACACCAGAGGGTACAGGTGGTCCAGGTCCTTGAAAAAGTGCCTGACTACCTTCTGGCCACTCTTGGCTTACCAACCTGTGCCTGGCAGGCAGGATGACTGACTGGTACACCTTAAGGTTCATTACTCACAGTTACAGCTGAAAGAGGGACCAGAGGTAGTCCAGATGCTCTCCACAAGGCAGGCAAGGGGATTAAGTTATTTGCCCTTGCACCTAATGGAGAACCTCTTCCATTTAAAGGCATAGCACCGACAAGTTGACTCTTTCTGGGAGGTCTTCACAATGTGGAGCACTTCATCTGAAAGACCCTTGCCCTGGAACTCTAGTCACTCAGGAACCAGGCTATAAGGTACAGGGCCTGTTTGTCCTGGTGCAGAACCATCCCCTGTTGTCTGATTAGCAGATCCAGGTGGAGAGGCAGTTGCTATGGATGTCTGCTGCTAAGGAGATCCAGGTACCAGAACTGCCAAGGCCAGTCTGGAGCTATTAGGATCATCCGTGCCTTGTCCTTCCAGGCCTTGACCACCACTTTGTGGATAAAGGGAAGAGAGGAAGGTATACACAGAGCCTGGGGTCCAAGGCCTCATGAAGCATCCCCAAAAGTGTCCTGGACTGTGGTGGGCAGGCTCCAAACAGCCTCAGTTTGGCATTCTCTTGTGAGGCAAACAGTTCCACCAGAGGACTGCACCACAGGGAGAACTGGTGGTTCACCACCTCCTGATTCAGGGACCACTTGTGTGACATCTGTGCTACTTGGCTAAGAGCATATGCCAGCTGATTGTTCTCTCCTGCAACATGGATCACCAGAGAATCTGCACCCAGGCTGTGCACCAGGGTTCAAGTGCAGAGGACCTCCTGACACAGTGGAAGGGAGTGAGTTCCACTCTGCCTGCTCAGGTAGAACATTGTGGTGGGGTTGTCCATCTGGATCTGCATGACCTGACCCCTGACTATAGGAGTAAATTCCGTCAGAGAAAACTGCATTGCATGGAACTCCAGCAGGTTTATGTGATGACAGGATCTGGAGTTTACAGAACCCATGGGATCTGTGGTCTCCCAGATGTGCTCCCACCTGACCAGAAATGGCCATCATGAGCATGATGGTTCTGGGTGGGCAATGGATTTCTTCCTCCAGGTGTTCGGGGATCAGGCACCACTGGATGGCATCCCATTTTGGCTGGGTCACCGTGACCAACTGGTACAAGTGATGTAGGCACTGGGACCACTGACAGCTCAACTCCTACTGCTGGTGACACATCTGCCAGTGGGCCCACTGGACCATGCTGGTGCAGAATGCCATGTACCCCAGTAGCCACAGGAAATCCCAGAAAGGGCATGACAGCCCAACCTGAAATGATCAGGCAACAGAGTTAAGGTTTAATACCCAGTCCAGCAGGGAGGTGGATCTAGTTCTGCCCCAATTAACCTGATCACCTGTGCTGGTACCAATTCAGACTTGTCCAGGATGATCGGCAGGCTGAAGTCTTGTCAGGTATGGAGAGCCAGATCTCTGGACCAAACTACAGGCTCTTTTGATGGAGCTACTAGCAGCCAGTCATCCAAGTAGGGATATACCCTAATGTCTAGGCATCTCAGGAAGCTGCCACCACTGCTGTGCACTTAGTGTAGACCCTGGGCATCAAGAAGAGGCTGAAGGCATGACCTGGAATTGATGCAGGACCCTTACACTCACCAGAGGTACCAGTGGTGGGATGGGCAGACTGGGATGTGGAAGAACACATCCTGGTGATCTAGGAAGCAAAGCCACATGTTTCCCTCCAGTGATAGAATGATCTGATTCAGGTGATCATTTAGAACTTGCACTTCCACATGAACTGGTTCAGATCATGCCAGTTCAGTATGGGGTTCAAACCCCAGGAATCTTCTAGTAGTATTAGACAATAAGGAGTCAGTCCAGAGCTGCTGACTGCCCCCATCTGTTTCAGGACCAGGAAGTACCAGAACACATGACTGTGACTGGACAGGGCATTCGGGACATGGACTATTGCCCTTTTGCAAGGAGCTGAGCAATATCCTTCCAAAGGGCAGATTACACGTTCTGTAACACCCTGGACTCCTGAGGCGCATGGAGGTGGTAAGATGGGAGAGCCTTGAAGTCCCGAGGCAACTGTCTGCCCACTACAGCCAACAGCCACATGTCTGTTGTGATAGTGGACCAACGTGGCAAGAAGTGATGTAGCCTACCTCCGGGGAATGCAGACAGGGGCAGAACTGGTGGAGGCATGACATCCCCCAACTGTAACTGGGCAGCTTTCACAGGGACACTAGTGGCTGCAGCAGTGGGGCACCATCACCCAGCCCCCTTCTTAGGAACCTGTCCTGTGGACTTTGGCTTGGGATGCCAGGCCTGGTACTGCCTCTCCTAGTGCTGCTGCTGCTAAGGAGGCTGTGGCTGAAAAGACCAGTACTGGAAAGCCTGTTTCTTAGGTTGCTTTTTTGGTCCTTCTGGGATGACACCACAGAATACAGGGTGGCATTGGGCGTCTCAGTATGGGTGAGATGTCTTTCCGTCCCAGGGACAAATAGGTCGGTGCCCAAGAAAGAGACATCTGTCAGCTTGTGCTGGGTGTCTGTGGTGAAGGTGGAGAGATGCAGCCAGGCTCTGCAGTGCATGGAGACAACTGCCACCATGGCACAGACACATGAATTACCCATGTCCAAGGCCATCTGGAGCTGGTGTTTAACCAGTGATTAACCCTGGTCTGTGATGACTGTCACCATGACTGTTGCTCAACCAGAAGGTGAGGGAGGATCACATCAAACACCCCAGCAGGGAGTGATGGAGGTTTGCCATCATCATGGCATAACTATCCTGATGGAGACCCAAGGATGTCACAGGATACACCTTTAGCAGCATGGTAAGTTTTGGGACTCCTTGTCCAGAGACATGTCCACGTCCCCCTCATTTCCCAACTTGTGAAAATCAAATCAGTCAACAACTTCTCAGCAGGGAGGTGGTCTGAGAATCCGAAAGGACCTTGTGGGGACTGCATACTTGCAGACCATATGGGTAGAGGGTGCTGGGCAGAATGCTGCCAAAGCTCCAGGGTGACGGTCCCAAATGGCCTCAGCCAGGGGAAGAGCAACCCTTGGGGAGTTGTTCCAGTCTAGAATGTCAATACAGGGATACTTGGTCTTTTTCTGAACTGGCTCCAGTGGTACTGACATGGACTCCGCTGCTCGTCAGAGCCCCGAAGACACAGTGCCGCTTGGAGAACTCCTTGACCACAGCACAGCTTGTGTCAATGCCTCTCCTCAGCTGAGGATGTGGAGTTCAAGGAGTGTCGATGGTGATGCTTCCTGGTCAAGCAGGATCTAGCACGATAGCCTCTTGATTGAGACTATGACCTTGACTATCAACTGTGCAACTGACAGTGAGGTTAGCCTTCTGGTTGATTGTGTTACACCACATGCCTGCCCACATTTAAGAGGATAGGCATTGAAGGATCAACCACTGATGGAGGCTGCTTCCACCAAAGACTGGAAGGGGACACCGACTGATTCACATAGTCTTGGGTTAGAACAGGAGCATTGGGGTTTGTGAGATTAATTCTTCAACCTCTTTTGTGACCCATTCAACAGGCTTGAGGAAAATCTCCACATCCTGCTTGACCAGAGTTGAAGTTGAAAGGCATAGAGCCCTGACCTGCCTCCCAGCTGAAGGGTGCTCAACCACCTGTCCAGCAGTCAGGGAGTCAAGGGATCAGGAGGACCTCAGTCTCTCTGGGTCTCATGACCAGCACTGGTTGTGCTTGTGTTTAGAACCGCAGTGGGAAAGGCTCTCACCAGTGTCTGAAGGGCCAAATACATGGCCCAGAAGCCTCTGTTGAATGATCATCCACTACTGGCCCCAGCTGAGAACAGCACCAAGACTGAGGAGGTGCACACTGCGGCATCCGTCACTTCCACATCAAAAGATGCAAGCTGCTGAGCAGACCCAGCCACAGCTGGAGCCTTCTTGCAGCCCTTAGGATGGTCCTTTGGATCCTGTTCCAAAGGCTGGCCCAGCAATAACCAGAACTTCCAGTCTTCGAGGGGCTGAGGAAACATGGATGGGCAGAAGCCCCACCTTGCCACATCATGCTGCCTGCCCAGGCAGTACATGCATGTGTCATGTGGGTTGGTGGCCAACATCTGCTGGCACTGAATGCAAAACGTGAACCCTGGCCTCCATTGCTCATTCAGTGATCTGCGAGGGGAGTTGAAGGAACCAAGGAAATAAGCTAGCAGAACTTAAAAATCTTCAAACGCAAGGTTCATGTATGGCACACAAAATTCTAAGTGAGAGCGGCAAAGGAGGTGACCTGTTCTTCCAGTGGAAAGAAAAATCTGATGTCACGGGGTGGAGTCGGGGGATATACCACCTGGGCGATGGGAGAAGCATAGCTTAAAGACATCCAGCAAATCAGCTATGCCAGTGGAACTGCCAGAGTGTGGATAGTGAACTATATCTATGCCCCTAGAAAATATAATTATAGATCCATAAATAAGGATGGTAATTCTAACACAGGGTTTTGGTACTAAATATAAATGATCCAAGCTTCACTCTCAATGTTTATAAATGTCACCAGATCCCCTTGACAGTATTACATCCTTATTATGTATACCTGGGTATACGTTACTCCTTGTGCTAGTACTAAAGAACTGAAGGTACTGATGCAACAAAATAGATTGCATTGCAAACACAATATCCCTTTTCTACAACATACATTTTTTTAAATCTGTAGCTAAAATTATGTATGCATTTTAAGAAAGTACATGATCCTTCACACCAGGTCAAATATGAGCAGAGATGATTGACATCTAGAAAATATAACTTATGTAACATTTACACAAGTTTGAAGGAGAAAGGCTTTATAAGAGAAGAGTGTATCTAGGGCTTTAAAGGAGACAAGAAAAAGGTAGTCATTATTTTTTGTTTTGACAACATTCTGAACAGAATAGTTTTTATTTTCACTTACCCGCTCTGACATTTTCTTTCATCTGAATCTTCTTCAGGATGCTAAAATGCCTGTAGTTTCAGTCAATTACTTTCAAGAGATAATACATTGTTCCATCCACCTGAAGGAGCTTGTACTCGACAGCGATAAATCTATGTATACAGCAGACTAAAAGATGTCAGACCCCAAAGGAAGATCGCTATTGTTTTAGGGTGTTGCATCTAGGATCAGCTTAGTACAGCTGTCCTCTTTTAAAAAGTCTTTCTGGTTTTAGTAAACTGTAAGGTCATTTTTATTATTTTAATTATCTGCAGATTTTGTCATTTATCATTTCTGTACTGTTGTTTTTATCCCAGTTTTTTGTGACTATTTCTGAATATGCACTGTAAATGTGGTTACCACAGCTCAGCTGTCATCCGCACTGCAAAATGTTTTTTTTTTCTGTTATGCAGACTGTTTTCTAAAGCAAAAATACTTTGTAGGTTCCATTTTAAAAAAAATAAAATTATATTATGTTATGCTTGCTTTTCTGTTGCAATTAAATATTTTCCTTAGTAAAAGCATGTATATGTGTCTGCTGTTGTACTTCTTTTTTAGCTCTATCGTAGATTTTTTGTTTACCAAAGTGCTTGTTCTTTGATGCCACCAAACCAGTTGCTTTTGAGTTGGGGTTTCAACCAAATGCAACTGAAAAGAATAAAGTGCACACTCCTCTGCTTTTGATAGCTCTATGCATGTAGACAGGACCAGAGTAACTTATGAATCCTTGAGCAAGCTCAAAATGATCTTTGTGTTGATCATGTACACACATCCAAGAGATGTACTACATGCCCTGTGGAGACCAAGTGAATAGTTCTCGCACACTTCATGTAAACCAGGTTATAGCTCAGTACCCAGGACAAGCAAGTGCTGGAACAGATAATTCAGTTCCAGTGCATCAGTTCCAAAGAAATCAGTGCCACCACCTCACCTTTTCTTTTGACTCAGGACTGCGCATCTGCTAGATGCAGTAATGAGTAAAGCTGCAAAATTTATATTGTGCAGTCAGTAAATTTAGTAAATGTCATAAAACAGTGTCGGAGAGATTGGTGCCAGAATTCAGAGCATATGAAATGACCATTCAAAACCAGCTTTGATGCCATTAAATGCCAGCATGCCTTTTGATGTTGTTACCTAAGGAATATAAATTATTTTGTAATGGAATTCAAATGTAGGGCTAACATATGTTTGTTGAATGAAAATAGTATAGATTGCTTATTTCTTGGTATTTCTAAATTACATCCTGGGCAGACACAATATACCATAGGCCTTTTTCTGCTGGTAACTTTCTCTGTCTCTGTTTCATTGAAGAAGGTCCCACAGAATCATCTGCTCTATTTCTTGCACTGTAACATTTTACCTAAAGAACTAAAACCACCAAAACTAGCAGGCAGAAAATGTTTATTTTTAAAATGATGAAATTACTACTTTTTATTCCCAATATTTTTCTGTTTGCTCATTTGAACGTTTTCAGTCTAATAATAGTTGTGATGTAAAGAGTAGTACTCTGCCTGGAGACTGACATATCTAATTATATTCCTCTTCATACAGTACCTCCTCAGCATTGTGACATCACAAGCCACTAAACTGGCAGCAGGTGATTAGCTCTTCTTGTTCAGTTGTGATGCCACAGTTTCCCATCTATAGATTTTCCATAATCTCTCTGGCTTTTCCATTGTTTCCATGAAATATACCATGGAAAAGATCTTGGAAACCATGGAGTATTCAAACACATTTTCCATGGTTTCCATGGTTTCCATGAAAATGATGGCACTTACATGTCTCCCATACATCAGTGTTTTCCATGGAAAGGGGCACACAAGCACAGAACTACATAAAATACAGTGGAATTCCATGGAAAAGTATATCCTTCAAATGCCAGGAATCCCTACTTACACTTAACAACTGCAATTATTCACCTGGAATGAGCTGCCCCAGAGCTTAGAATTTTATGCTAATTAGAGAATCTTAGAATAAAACTCAAAACTCTGCTGTGTGGTTACGCTCACCCTGCATTCTAAAGGTAGATTTATTTCTCATTCTGAAGAAAGCAGTCCCCTGAAGTCTCTCTTAACTTCTGAGCCAATCTTGGTGTATTATTTTTACACAGTTTAACTTGTTTAGTTACTTTATTAATACTTTATGATAGAGTGTATATGTGTGTGTTTTCTGGTGTTTTCTCTGGTTCCAAATCAGTCCCCAGGAACTGGAGAAAGCTGTTGTATGGGACAGTTCCCGCCATTGGAAAGTGCTTCAAATTTCATTTTAAAAACCTTATTCTGTGGTTTAAATTGTATCACTTTTCTATTTTTTTTCACCATTTTATTCTTGGTTCCTTGTTTGGGGAATGAAGACAACAGTTGGTCTCTACATTCAACTTTGACACCATTTGGTGTTCTGTATTTATTGCAGTTCTATTTATAAAGACACCAGACTGCTTCTTTGTATTGTAATTTAAAAAAAAAATAGTTTTGGGGAACTGGAATGCCTTCCCAGGGTGGTAAGTGTTTGGCATGACTGACAGGCTCAAGAAGAAGACAGGATCCAGGGGCCTTAAGAAATTGTTTTGAACTCCTGGCTAAGGCAGTCTGCCATGAGTTGTGTTTGAGGTGCCTGGGTCCAGATCACAATTTTGTCTATTTGTGAACTTGGTGTCAAGTTTTGCACTAAAATGTAAAAGGAAAGAGCTAAGCAATTAGAAGTCATTATGGCTTATCAGTCTACCTCCTTGTCACCTAAAGTCTCTGATGAAGGCCCAGCCCCTCTAAATAATCAGTATAACAAAGAAAAGGCTGCAAGAGATGGCTCAGAAATCAGAGTGTCTGAATGGGTGAACCCTGAATCCAGTAAAAATAAAAGTGCCGTGGCGCCGAGCGAAGGGGTTCGCTCAGCACATTGGTGACCCAGGTTCACACCCCGAGCCCAGGTGCCAGGAGCAGAGACCAGCAGGGAGGTATGTACAAGCTCCATTGGACACTTCCCTCCTGGGGGGGTGGGCTCTGTCTAGGTCCCTCTAGGCAGATTGGGTGCGTGCTTGTGGGGATGTGTGGTTGCCAGAGGTTGGCCACCACCATAGGCCGAGAATGTGGTGGGAGGGGTGGAGAAAACCAGGAAAAATTGCACACCGGCTGGTCAGTTAACGGTCGCCTGGACCCTCACCGCCAGAGCTTCTGGACCACTGATGGCTGCCCCAGCAGCACCCAGGACCAATGAATCAGGCTGGTAAGGCTAGTCCCCTCTGCAGGGAGGGGGACCCATCTGATGCAAGGGATACATCAGGTTACCCTGGTGGTGGGCTGCGATGTGGGGCAGTTGGTGCATGGGGGGTTGCCTGGGCCAAGTACATTTCTTGAAGACCTGAAGGAGAGATTAGCTGGTGTGAGCAGGTAGGAGCATAAACAAATAATGCAAAAAAAATAAATAAATAAAAGTGCCTCTAAGCAGACATTGGAGATGGTGCCTGCTAAGAAAAAACAAGAAAGACACGTCATTATCACTCCTCCTGAAGAAGGAAAGGAGCCATCTTAGATACAAATAGAATGCCCTCAATAAAATACATGAAAAATGCATGGCAATTCCTCCAAGCTTTCCAGGTTACAGAGAATTTCATACCCCAGGAATCCCTCAGTATGCTTAACTAATGCAGTCAGGTTCCTGGGTTGAACTGCCCTGGAGAGATTGGAATGTATGTAAATGATGGAATTCATCATTGGCTCATGCCACAATTCAAACTGCTGCCCCTAGGAGATGCTGTAAACTGTTCAGATTCATTTCTCCACCTGCCTGGTAAAGACCCTTTGAGAGCTCTTCTCAGCATCTGTCTGACTTTGCCATTTTCCATGGGAAAAAAACTTCTAGTTTTAATAAATTTGATAAACGCTACTCCTAGTAGCCTTTTTAGATTAGTTAGTTTAGTTTTTATTATATTTTGTGTTTTTTTTTCTCAGTTCCTCAGCGGTTCAGGGAACCATCTCCTCGTGTTTTTTTTTTTACTATGTCTTTTAGACCATAGAACGTTCTGGTTCCTATTTCTGGAAATCATAGCATTTTTTCTCAGAAGTTGTATTGTAGTAGCGGTTCCTCCCCTTTTTTTAAGGAACCAAACACTTTAGTTAATTACCTATTTTTAAACCATTTTAGGGAACGAAGCACTTTCCTTTTTGCTTTGGGGTTTATGGCTCTAGGGAACCAACCACAATTGTTTTTTTCTTTTTGGGCTTAGTTGTTCACGGTCTTCTGGCAGTTGGCATGTCAGAAAGACCCGAAAATAAAACAGGACTTACTGGTTTTAAAAATTGTGTAGTGTGGGCAGATAATCACCAAGGTGGATAGGCATGATCTTTGCCTGTTGGGTGTCGGTCCTAGCCACATATTTGCAAACTGTGAGGTCTGCAGTACATTTTACCCCAAGACAGTAAAAAAGAGGGCAAAAAAATGTTTGAAGAAATGGCTTCTCCCACTTCTTCCTCATTGAAGCCAACTAAAGAGGCCTCATCCTCTCATTCTAAAAAGGATAGGCCTAAGGAGTCTGTGGATCCCAAACCCATCGACACAGGTGATGCCTCAAAATCCAAGAAGCCCATGCAACTGGCAACAGAACTGGTCCCTGCTAAAGGGAAGCATAAGGAAAATCATGTCACTGCATCTTCTGCTGAAAAAGCAAAGGAGCTTTCAGCAGACAAACCAACCATTCCGTCTGCGGAGGACATTACCAAAGCTCTGCAGATACTGTAGGCTCTTCAGGCTGTTGGTTCCCTTGTACCCCCCCAGTTTCCCTGGTTCCGCCTTCAGTTCCCCCAGACAGGAACTGGAGTTTCTATATGTGGAACTGGAGGATGAGGAGGAGGAAGGAGACCCTATCGAGCCTGAAGTCTCCCCGGAGCAGGACTTTTTTTTTTTTATACTTCCTTTATTATGGGAGGCCCCAAAGGTCTTGTTACATCATGTCCAGACATATTGATTATACATCTCATACATAGGTACATAAGATAAATCTTGGTGACATCACAGTGTATACCTATAAAAAAGCTTTCTACTGAAAAAAGCATATGATGATCCAATTAAACAGACTTGACAAATCTAAAAGATCTATCAGTTAACTTTACAAGTCTTTCTAATTACTCAAACTCTATGGAGAAACTTTAAAATATGCACCGCATTGGCTGAGATAGTGGGGGGGGGGGAGAGGGTGACCCAAGAGTGAGAGTCTAAGCATCTCCATCTAAATTGGTTTCATGCAAGAGCCATCTGGCCCACCTATTCTGGTATAAAGGGGTTTGCTGACGGAGGCCAAAAGTAATTCTCTCCATTAAATAAATACTCTCTATAATAGCCCTCCAGTCCTCCAACAAGGGGGGGGTGTCCTTTGTGCCCATTTCCTAGCAATGGCCTTAGAGCAGCTATTGTCAGAACTGACCATAAATATATTACTTCTTTTCCCTTCACTTCCCTAGGCCATAAACCCAAAACAAGATGCTCCGGTCCCAGAGAGGACTGAAATTGAAAAATCCCAGTAAGATGATGCTCTGTCTCCCTTCAATATGCCCTGAGGACTTGGCATGTCCAAACAATATGGGCCTGGGAGGCGGGATCATGGCCACACCCTCTCCAACAGGCGAACCAGCTACTGGAGCATAATGCACCACCTGTGCTGGGACACAGAAGTACAAGGGCCACACCTTCAGCCATATTCCACCTTGGCGGGGGCCTAATAGATCTGCCATGTCCCATATACCAGCTCATTGTTTCTCTATGAGAGTAATCCCCAAGTCTGATTCCCACTTAAGTTTAAGTTGATCTGTAGGTAGGGACATGTCCAATAAGAATCTTTGATACAGTAGGGATATGGCTCTCTACCTCCCCGATGACCAAATATTCTCGGAAAGGGAGTTCACAATGTCCTCCCGCCTGAGACAAGTTCTCTGAAGGGTATGGATATAATCTCTCATTTGGTAAAATCTCAAATTATCCCCTAAATGTAGGCCAAATGTCTATCTGGCTGCCTCAAAGGAAATAGAGTTCAAACAACATGAAGTCTTGCTATATTATAGACATTAGCAGTTTGATCCAGCTCTAGAACTGCCCCGGAGTGAAATGGTTAAAACCATTCCAAAATAGAATTTTGGCACGAGAGCAGCTCTATCTGTGTCATTTCAAACTTGAACTGTCAGATTCTTTACTCCGCCTCAGTGAACAGTCGCTCCAGAGATTTCTCCTTCTGCTCGGTTCATTTCTCGGTTTAAAAGTGTTTTCTCGGTTGGATTTAACCGAGAATAGTTTATTTTAACCGCCAAAACCGTTCGGGTTCAAGCTCTATCTGTGGTAACCGTAGTAAATGAAGGTTTTGTTCTGTGGAACATATAAGTTATCAGTTCGGTTTGAACCGATCAGTGGGTTTAAAACTCATTTAAAACTAAAAGTTACTATTTTAGAGTGCGGTTCCGGTTCTTATCGGTTCTAAAAAGCAGTTTATTACGGTTTTCCAATACCGTGACGATTTGGAACCGATAAGGGTGTCTTGCCTGGCACTGCCGTTAAAAGGGCAAGTTTTGGTTAGGCTGGCATTATGTCTCAGAAACCCAAAAGAAAAACCGGGCCACTGGGTTTCAACACTGTGATGTTTGTGGGAAGTCTTTGCCAAGGCTGACCCACACACCATGTGTTTATTGTCTGGGGTTTGACCACCTCCAGTCAGACTGCCAGGTATATGAAATTTCCTGCAGCCACCCTGGAAAAAGATTCTGCAGGCTCAGGGAGCGAGAGGTCAAAAAGTCCGCTGACCCGGATGGCCAGCCCGGTTGGTGCTAACCGAACCAGAGGAAGTGCCCTCTGACCAGGGCCAGACTTCCTCGGCAAAGAAAAGCTGGTTCTGAGGAACCAATTCCAGTAAAGAAACAAGAAAATCAGCAGGTCTAGAGTCCAAAATTCCTTCTCCAACTGCTGCAGAGATAGCAAAGCCATACAAATTGTCCAGTCACTGTCTCAGGGTCCGTCTGAACCACCACTATCTGGTAAAAGGTCGGTTCGTCCAGTCCCAGTGGTTCAGGATTATGATATTGAGAATTTTATGAACCAGAGGAGGGAAGGAGGATTATGAACAGTATGAATGTGGCTGGGAAGGTCTGGGTGTGCCCATTGAACGGACATCTCCCAGACAGACCTTAGAATCTCCCGTATGCTGTCTGAGTCCCATCTCATTTTATGTTTTATAAAAGTTGCTGAAACCCTCAGCTTCCTTTAGAAGAGGCTGTGGATGAGCAAGAGGAGCCCGATTTTGTAGAAATGATGGATATTCCAGAGTCTAGAGATTGTCTATTCCTTTACATAAGTCTTTTAGGAAACAAACAATTAAAATTTTAAAAGCTCCTAATTCTGTGCCTCCTGTAGATAAAAGATGGACAGAAGGTATACATTGTCAGGCCCTGATACAGAATTCCTTTCTCAGCAATGCAGTCATGTTAGGGTAGTTCAGGCTGCTGCCTGTGATAAAGCTAATATTCCCTTGGCTCACATCCTCCTGACAAGGATTCCAGGAAGATTGATGCCATGGCAAAAAACAGTATATGGCAGCCTCTCTGGGACTCAGGCAAGCAAATTATATGGCTTATGTAGCTAGGTATCAGAAATCTAGATGGGATACTGTTATGAATTGGCCAGCAGGCCCATGGCCAGCTGGCTAGTGAACTAGAACAGGTGGCTGCTGATGGCATTGAAGCCTCTAAGGTTCAGTTTCATGCTGCTGTGGATGTTAATGATGTTTCCTCTAGGGTCATGGCACATCTGTAGCTTTTTACGTGGGTGGCCTGGCTCAGGTGTACTAGTTTGTCACAGGATACCCAGACTAAGGCTATGGATTTTCCTGTGGTGGGAAATTCTCTGTTTGGAGAGCAGACAGAGAATTACATGAAGAAGATGGATGAATATAGGACTACTTACAAGAGTGCCCAGGCTAAGGAGGCGGCAAACCACTCCTCAAGGCATGCCCCAGGGGTAGGGTAGGCCTTTTCACAGGCCTTTCTACGGACTCAGGCCTCCTCTGCCTATGCTCAGAGGGGCTTCTTCAGAGGCAGGGCAGATGAGGGGTGGGCAGACCTGCTCCCACCCCCAGCCTCAAAGCTCCTGCGAAACAGGCACCCTGATGGGGTGCCCAGGTCCATTCTTCTGTACCAGTGGGGGCAGGCTGGCTTACTTCAGTCAGAATTGGGCTTCTTCAACCTCAGACAAGTGGGTTCTGGAAGTAGTAAGCCAGGGTCTGGTTCTCAGCTTCAAAAGTTTCCCAAGTTGAGAAGCAGACTTTCTCCACAAGTGCTTCAGAGACCCTCGCTCTGGAAACAGAGGTCTCATCCCTGTTAGCTCTCAGAGCAGTAGGAAGGGTTCCTCCCCTGCATCAGGGCAGGGGTCTGTATTCCAGATACTTCCTTACCCCAAAAAAGACAGGAGAGTGGCGGCCCATTTTAGATCTCAGATATCTGAACAAGCATCTTTTGAAACCAAAGTTCAAAATGGTAACTCTGGCAATGATTTTACCTTCCCTAAGGCCAGGGGACTGGCTAGCCTCCCTGGACCTCAAGGATGCCTATTTCCATGTCCTAATCAGAAGATCCCATCGAAAGTACCTCAGATTCGAACTGCCCTCAGGTCATTTCCAGTTCAGAGCAATGCCCTTGGCCACCTCTGCTGCAAGGGTATTCACAAAGTGTCTAGCAGTGGCAGTGGCCCACTTAAGGAGGCAGAGGATTGCTGTTTTCCCTATCTAGATGACTGGCTCATTGTAGGCCAGTCCCCAGAACAGGTAAAATCTCACCTGCAGGTCACCCAGCAGCTTCTCACCTCCCTGGGTTTTCTGCTAAACTTACCAAAGTCGGTTCTGGAACCAGTCCAGGTACTCACCTTTATAGGGGCAGAATTGGACACAAAGCTAGCCAGAGCCTTTCTTCCCCCAGAAAGGGTAAGGAATTTAGTGGCTCTGGCCTCTTCCTTCACTCTGCAGGTCTCTCGACCAGCAAGACACTTTCTGCAGCTCCTGGGGCACATGGCTGCATCCACAGCTGTTGTGCAGGGAGCCAGATTTCAGATGAGAGACATTCAGTTTCACTTGAGAACCTTTGGTCTCAGAGAAGAAACCCCTTTCCAAGTTGGTCCCAGTGACTCAACCTTGATCCTAGCTCTCCAGTGGTGGCAGGATCAGAGCAATTTAAGAGGGGGTCCCCTTCATTTCCCCTTCTCACACTTGACTCTCACTACAGATGCTTCCCTTCTGGGTTGGGGAGCCCACATGGGTGACCTTTCCACTCAGGGAGTTTAGTCCCCAGGAATCTCTGCTCCACATCAATTTGCTGGAACTCAGAGCTGTCTTTTAGCTCTTCAAGCTTTTCTGCATCTGTCCACAACAAGGTGATACAAGTCAGAACAGACAACACCACAACAATGTGGTACATCAACAAACAGGGGCACTCAGTCTTGACCTTGTGCACCGAGGCAATGAAGTTGTGGTCTCTGGCCTATTCCCTGAACACTTCCCTCATAGCAGTTCATCTTCCAGGGAAGGACAATGTCCTAGCGGATGCCCTCAGCAGGATTTCCCAGGGCCATCACGAATGGTCCCTGGATCCTCAAGTGCTGGGGATAGTTTTTGCCAGGTGGGGCATCCTCAGATAGATCTTTTGCAGCCCCAGACAATCACAAACTTCCTCTGTTCTGTTGCAGGCCTCCAGTGCTGGGCTCAGTTCCCCTGGATGCCTTCTTCTGGATTGGGAGGGAAGTTCCTCTATGCTTCCCCTTTCCTCTCCTATTCAAAGTACTAGTCAAAATCAGATCTCAGCCTTGCAGGGTGATTCTGATTGCCCGGATTGGCCAGGCAGCCCTGGTACCCACTCCTTCTGTCTCTGACAGTCCATCTTCCCCTGCCTCCCCAGGAATCACAATCTGTTGACTTGTGCCCAGGGAAGGGTTTGGTATCCGGACCTCAAGTCCCTCAACCTCAAGGCCTGGCTCTTGAGGAGTTAGAGTTTGCTGATTTACACCTCTCAGGGTGTTCTTGAGATCCTAAAGGCTTCCAGAAAGCCTTCCACTAGGGCTACTTATAGTTCTAAATGGAAAAGGTTTTCCATTTGGTGTGCTGGGAAAATATTTCCCCAGAATCTGCTGAATTGCCCATTTTGTTAGATTACATGGTACATCTTAATTCCTTGGGTCTCAGACCAGCTACCCTGAGAGTTCATTTGGCAGCTGTGTCTGCTTTTGTGTCAGCAGGAAAGTCATCCCTCTTTCCTCTCATCCTGTGTTTTCCAAGTTTTTAAGGGATTACTCCATACTAATCCTCCTTTTCGAACTGGCCCCTGCTTGGGACCTTAATGTTTGCATTGCCCAGTTAATGCAACCCCTTTGAACCTCTGTCTTCTGCAGAGCTTAAGTTCCTAACTTGGAAAACTGTTTTTCTAGTGGCTATCACTTCTGCCAGGCGCATAAGTGAATTGCAACCTTGTCAGTGGAGACTGACTTTATTTCTTTCCACAGGATAAGGTAGTCCTTAGGACTAATAGGAAGTTTTTGCCTAAGGTGGTTTCAGATTTCCATCTTAATCAATCTATCTCCTTTCCAGTATTTTTCACTGATCACTCCTCTTCGGGTGAGAGGAGGTTGCACAGCCTGGATGTTAAGAGAGCTCTTAGTTATTATACAGAGCGTACCAAAGGTCACAGGTTCGAATCCCTCCAACTTTTCTTACCTATGGTGAAGTTGGGAAAGGCAAACCTGCCACTAAGAGATCAATAGCCAGGTGGATTGTCTCTTGTATCCAATTTTGTTATCAGAAAGTGGGCAGAGCCCCTTGGTTTGAGGGCTCATTCTACCAGGGTACAGCTGCATCTCTAGCTGCTGCCAGAGATATCCCTTTATTAGAGATTTGCCAGGCTTCTACTTGGAAAAGGTACACACTTTTACCAAGCATTACTCCCTGGATGTCCAGGCCAGGAGAGATGCTTCGGTTTGGCACAGCTGTTCTTCAGAGCCTATTCCCTAAGTAGGTTCTGCCCCTCCTCCATGGAGGTACTGCTGTGTATTCTGCTAATGTCTATAATATAGCAAGACTTCATGTTGTTTGAAGAAAAATTACTCACCTTAGTAATGTTGTTTCTTCTAATGGAGTCTTGCTATATTATAGACCTCCTCCCCAACCTGCCCCTCTCAGAACCTCTACTTGGTGGGGTGCAGGCAACTTAGTGTGGGCACTACTTATGTCCTGTTAGCATTTTGTCCCCTTTGGGACTTTGGGGGTGTGTATGTGTACGCGTGTGTGTGTTTTATTATACTTATGTTCCATTTTCATATTATTAGAATGGTGTTAGTATTTCTGGTCCCCTGACTTGAGTCTTGGGTGTTGGGACCATCAATGGTTCTTATTATTCAGGTAGCCATTTGGCTAGTGTAGGTTACAGCTTCCACACAGACCTTAGTGAGTTTGGCTCGTAAAGATCTGACAGTTCAAGTTTGAAATGACATAGATAGAGCTGCTCTCATGCCAAAATTCTATTTTGGAATGGTTTTAACCATTTCACTCCGGGGCAGTTCTAGAGCTGGATCAAACTGCTAAGGTCTATAATATAGCAAGACTCCATTAGAAGAAACAACATTACTAAGGTGAGTAATTTTTTCTTATCTGTTATTAAGACCTGATGGAGGTGGAATCCTTTCTTAGCCCATTTCTTAAACCAGGGGTCCAGAGCGGCTGCCGGAAACAAAGGGTCATAAGCCCACCAGCGAAACATCCACATTTGATATCTAATGGAACCTCGAGTTACACCTCACCTCCATCCCTCCAGGACAGCCCTCGTCCCTGTATAGTACACCTCAGGAAATCTGGCACCACTCTGGAACAGGAGGGCCTGGAGGGGTGGTTCAGTCCTAACTGCTAAATCCATCCTCTTCCAATGAGAATCAAAGCCCAGACTACCCCATAAAAGTGCCACCCGCATTTGAGCTGCTGCCCAATAGCCCTGCAAGTTAGGAAAGGCCAAACCCCCTTGGGCCTTGGGGTGTAGAGAAGAGCTCTGCATATCCTAGGTCAGTCTCTAGCCCACAGGAATTTAAAAAACAGGTTCTGCCATATATTTAAATCTTTCTGTGAAACCAGACAAAGTACACATTGAAATAAGTAAAGTAGCCTAGGTAAGGCATTCATCTTCAATGCGTGGGTTTTAGAATATATAGACAATGGCAGGAGGGTCTACCTCTGAATGTCCTTCCTTAACTGTGTAATCAAAGGGGTGTAGTTAAGATCCCACAACTGCTGATTGCTAATACCAATCTTGATCCCGAAATAACTCATCTAATCTAGGTTCCATCTCATAGGGTGTCTACTCCGCAAACCCGGAGTGGGGATACAGTTATAACTAAGTACCTCTGTTTTACTGCAGTTCAGCTTATATCCTGAAAGGGAGGAATATTCCTCCAGCTGTCTGAAAAGGGCAGGGAGGGAGGAGTCCGGCTCTGTGAGATACATGAACACGTCATCGGCGTATAAGGCCAATTTATGTTCAAATCCATCTATTCGTATTTCCCTTATATTCCCTTTCTCTCTGATAGACTGAGCAAGGGGCTCTATATATAATGTGAAAAGCAGCAGTGATAATGGACACCCCCGTCTCATGCCTCTACCAAGTTTCAGACATCGGGGAAATATGGCCATTTGCTCTAACATAGATGGTTGGGGAGTCATACAATTTACTTATAAGTTGTGTAAATTCTCTCGCGAACCCAAACCGGGACAGGACTGCTCCCAAAAGTTCCAATCAACTCTGTCAAATGCTTTTTCAGTGTTGAGACTCATTAATAAAGCTGAGGTACCAGAATTGTTGATATGGTCAATAAGGTGGGTGGTCCTTCTTACATTGTCTTGCGCCTGTCTGCCCGGGACAAACCCATTCTGGTCTAATTGTATAAGTTGGGGGGAAGAAATGTTGAATTCTTTTTGCCATAATGGAGGAAAGGATCTTATAGTCAATGTTTAGGAGTGAAATTGGGTGATAAGAGGCACATTTAGAAGGGTTCTTCCCCGGCTTGGGTATCACTGATATCAGTGCTGTGGCCCAGGAGGGTGGAGCCAAACCCCTCCCCCCATGACCTCAGAAAATGCTTTCAAAATGAGAGGTTGAAGGTGATCCTTAAAACACTTAAAAAAATTCCCCCAGAAGCCCATCTGTCCCAGGGCGTTTCCCTGTCTTCAGGGCCCCTACTTCTACCTTAAATTCCTCTACCATTAGTGGGTGCATCAGCTCTTTGACTTGGTCTGGAGACCAGTCAGTAGTTTCAGTTTTTGTAAGATGGTCCCTATTCTCTATTCAGGAGGTGGGGTTCCTTTCTCATATAATTGTTCATAAAATTCCTGAAAAGTCTCAGCTATCTCAATCATTTTGTACACCACTTTCTGGTATCCAGGGTGCCATAAGTTCATGACTGTGGCCCTAGCTCTTTGTGCTCTCAATCTGCTGGATAATAATCTTAATGCCCTTGGACCACTGTCATAATACTTCTGCCTTGAAAATAACAATTTCTGTTCTACCTGATAGTCCAATAACTGTCCCAATTCCTTTAAGAGTCTTAAGCTGCTGAGCTCTTGCCCTGGTAAACTTCTGTTTTGCATTTCCTCCAATGAATGGATTTGTTCAGTAAGTGTTTTCCTTTTCCCTCTCTCTCTTCTTCTGGCTGGCCAACTGTATAAACCTGCCTCGGAGAGCAGCCTTGGCTGTATCCCAAAGGTGGCATTTGATGTGCCCTGTCCCTGTTCTCTGCCAAAAATGTTATGTATCTACAATCTGATCCTTAACTGTCTCATCTTTGAGCAAGGAGACACTGAGCCTCAAAAGTGTTTCTACGGAATCCCCCATATCCAGATGCATATAAAGTGGGGATGGTCCGAGAGGCAAAGTCTCCAACCCAAGCCTCTTGGACTGTAGAGACCTCATCCCTTGGAACCAGGAAATAGTCCAATCTGGAGTAAATATTATATGTGGCAGAGAAATAGGTATAACCTCTGCCTAGGATGCTGGTGACACCAAACATCGAGGATACCCAACTCTCCTAACAACTTTTGGATCTTCCCACCTGATGTGACTTTCTGGGAATCTGGGAGATCGTATCGATGGCAGGATTAAGAGTAAGGTTTAGGCATCCCCCACAGATCAAAATGCCTCCCCTACTCATGAAGCAGAGGAAGAAGGATCTACAATCCTGATAAGGGATGTCCGGTGGAAAATACACTGATATAAGTGTCATTAATTGCCCCTCAAGTTTGCCCTTCATGAGAGCATACCTACCTTCATTATCCACCTTCACAGCCAGTTTTTCAAAATGAGACTTGTGTGGTATCAGCACCATAGTACCTCTCCGTCTGCCCTTTTTATACGAGGAGGTAGCCACCTCCCTAAAGCCCAACTTCAGAAATTTGCTATGCTCCCTCTCGGAGAGGTGTTTCTTGTAGAAGCACATAATCTGCTGCCGATTTCTTAACTCACTCAGATCTAGAATGGAATCTTGAGTGAGTGCTGTATTCCTGAGTAAAAATGGCTGTTTTCCTGAGCAGTTAGAATGTTTGGAACTAAAATGGTAACACTCCGACTTGGAGTATAAATGACTAAAAAAGTACAACTCCTGTCACAAAACTTACAGCATGATGTTTGCTCACAATAAAAAAATCTTTAAAATGAGGGGTCACACATGTTAGTAGCATTAACCTTTTTTTTTTTGTTACAGAGCATCTAACAATGAAAATTTACATTTTTTTCTTAAAAAAAAACTAAAACAAAAAACACCTTAGAAGTGGCAAATGACTTTTGTATGATGGTTTTCCATCACACCAACATCTGTGCATTACACTGCCACAGTTTAGAGTATTTCTGAGCTGTTTTACATAATAAAACAGACCATAAGGTAAGGCATGTAACTCATAATGCCAGTAAACTGACTGAATTCGGAAAAATGCTCTGCACAACTGTCCACATATTGCCAAACAACTAAAGCTAAAAAGTATGCCTCCTAGCCCCTAGACACCATGCTGAAAATGTTCACAATAACAAGAGCTTTAAAATGATGGGTCACTCATGTTAGTGGCATTTGCAGATTTTTTACAGTTCCTGAAATGATAAAAAAGAGCATTTTTACATTTGTTCCCAAATAAAACCTACATCATAAAAGTACACCTCCTAGACCCCAGACACCAGCATGATAATTGCCCTCATTAAAGAGACCTTTCAAATGATGGTTCACACGTTTCTAGCATTTACAGTTTTTACAGTACCAAATGGAGGAAAATCACATTTTACACTTTTGTTATCCCAAAAAACTAAACAAAAAAGTACACCTCCTGGCTCCCAGACACCAGCATACTAATTTTACACAATGAAAAGAGCTTTCAAATTAGGGATCACACGTTTCTAGCATTTACAGTTTTTTAACAGTACCTGCGATGGAGAAAAATAGCATTTTTCTTCACTTTTAACCCAAATTAAAACATAAAAAATCTGAAAGGTAGCAAATGTGTCCAATATAAAGTTTAGTAGGTAGGAATGTTTCCTACCGACCTGCACTCTTCAATAACCTTATCCCTGGTTGGTTGATCCAGAAAGTGCATAAGAAGTGCAGGATGCTCACATGCACTCGGGGGATGAGATGAAGCTAATACCTGACGCACATATGCACTATGGGGACTAGAGGAATTTTTCTGATGACGCACATATGTGCTATGGGGCTGAGTGAGTTAATCAAGGCCAGAATCTTACTGTGTTTAACTGGACTTGTAAGTCCATTTACATTATATGTGCATACTAACGTACCTGAATTAGCCATGGTGAGTTTCATAAAAAAATAACCCAACTGTGTCACAGTCCCTCACCCCCCCCACAAAATCCATCCCCCCCAGCCCAGAACAGTGCAGTAGTTCTCCATCTTAGAACATGTTAACTGTACAATGGTATCAGTGCCAACAGGGCAACAACATATCTGATTAACCTTAAATGACTTCCTAGGTAGAAGATCCATTCTGAAAGGATCTCTGTTGAAACTCATCCTCCCACTATGGGAGGAGGGTTAAGAGGGTGGGAATACACTTGGGGCCAGATATTCAAAACTTTGCGCTGGGCAAAAACCATTTGCGCAGGTTTAGCGCGGGTCTGCCATATTCAAAAGGCCAAATAGCGCGGGCAAACTGCATTAGCACCGGGCAAAATGATAATGTATGCAAGGGGCAAACTGACATGAATACAGGCGCAATGCTATATTCAGCGACTAGCGCCGCGCTAAGTGGTTTTGTGCGACTTAGCGCGACACTTAGCGTGATTACGCATTACCGCCCAGGAAAAGCTGGTCTTAATCCTGGGCAATCAGCTTCTTGGCGACATTATGGCTTTCTTGGCGGTGTTTTGCGCGGGTTTAAGCGCGGGTTTTGCGTGACCCTAACAAATAAATATGACACATAGATAAAGCCAAACATAGAGGAACATGCTGCTAACTGATGGCATCACAATGATGCCATCATCTGTCACCAGTCCCAGCCATGCCAGGCAGTAAGTGGTGACCCTGCCACCAGCGAACAGCACGGCAGTGTGGCCATACAGCACACACCTGTGGACCACAGTTCCGTGGACACCAACAGATGCCAGCACACACATGCAGCACTGTGGGCATGGAGGATGTTGAGGGGAGCATATATGGGTGGCGAGGCTGTGCTACAGATCAGGTGTGGCCACAAGGCTGGGACACATCATGCAGTGTACATGGGTCAGTATTGGGAATACCCCAACACCAGTGTGCCTTTTGGATAATATATGCCCCCCCCGGCCACATACCTCACAGCTGTACAACTGCCATAGCACACAAAGCCAGGAATGTACCTGTCACTGTGAGCATCCATGCCACAGGTGCAGCATCTGTGGGTCACACAACAGCGTAACAGTAATGTCCAGTGTCAGAAAACATCCACAGGTTGGGCGCTCACTGTGTATAGTGCAGTCATCATCACTGCCCTACACACCATAGGCATTGCTGTGTCCACGCACTACTGGCCCCTTGCTACTGTAGTTTCTGCTGTGCACTGTAGCATGCCCTACAATGTGACAGTTGCATGTAGCACCACCACCACCTGTGCCTATGGTGTGCTGTCCCTGGGGTATAATATGCTATGCTGTACTGTTTACATGTAGCCTGCAGCTATCATCATGCACTGCCAGACTGACCTACAGGTGGAGCTGCGGTTGGACCTGGTCAGCCCTGTACTTCCAGACTGACCTACAGGTGGCTCTGTGGGACTCTGCAGTAACGCTGGGCAAACTGCATGCAAATCAGGTATAATGAGATACTAATCGGTTGTTTGCCCAGAGACTACGTAAGTAGGTTCATTTGCATGGCACTTTTGAATATGGCACATTTGGCCCGGGCAAGCGTGTTTGCTCGGGCTAACTGCTTAGCTCGCGGCTAATGCCGCGCTAATGTGTTAGCGCGCTAACTGCACTGGGAATATTATACAGTTTGATCACTGTTCTTTCACATCTGCTGCTTCCTGCAGCTGTACTGAGTCCATGCATTTGCTGGCACACACATTGGCCACGTAGTTCGTCTGTACCTGCCCTCATGTTGCTGTGTACTGTGTTGTTGTTGTGGGTTGCACTTCCTGGTTGCTTTATTCAGTGCTGTCTTATTCCAGGGGCTATTTTGCCCTGCACTCCCAACCCAGTTTGCATGGCCTCATTACCATGCCATATTCGAAGCTGTTTGCCCTGGGCTATTCCTTTTGAATATGGCGTGCTCTGTGCTCTGGGCTAAGTTTGCCCGCTGGGCAGTGCTAATTTGCTTGGGGCAATGTTTTGAATATCTGGCCTTGCTCTCCAACTGGAGGGCCCCCAAACTTCACTAATGAAAATGTTTAAGCTCCTTGCAGTGAGTGTTAGCAGTTAGACCAGCTCAAACAATCTGGAGTTTAAACCGTCCTTAACACTCTTGTTGGTAGGACACCGTTCAGAGAAAAAAAAGGAATATTTATTTAGTCAAGTTATTTCTGATACTAACATGACAAGCAATTAGCCAATTGACCCAATACTTATTTTAAGAAATGTTAGATACTGGATGAATCAGCTGTATCCCAGTCCATAGCAAGGGGGCAACAGGGAACGCAGTCCCCCCCACGAAGAACAGCAAGCAGGGCCCATGGCAGGCCCCTGATTACCTCCTCAGCCCAGGCAAGGAAGCCAAACAAAAAAAAAATGTTAAATGTTGTAGTACCAAGAACAGTAGGCCCCCACGTTTACCATACTGGCTGAATCTTAATCTGGGGGTGGGATACAAGGCAAGCGTGGCCCAAGCACCTTCAAACATTTTAAGGGACCAAACCTCAGTGGCATCCCCCCAGAGTGTCCCCCAGCCAAGGCCCCCTAAGCAGAGGAAGCTGTCTGCCCAGAAAAGAGCACAGCCCTGAGGACACCTCCCAGTGGACCACCAATAAAGGCCAATAAGTCCCTCACAATCAACTGCTTAAACATATTTATGTGCCACATTCAACCACACCATTAGCCCGGATCACCCCACTGACATTTCCAAATTTGTGTGGTGGCCCAAAATTTCAGAATATGTCTTCCTCACCTGAACATGTAGCAACCCAATAGGCCCTGCAGCCCCACAGTGAGGAAGGTCCGCTCCCCATCCATTGACTCACTGGCTCTAGAAATACCACAGATATATTTATAGTCTGTACATCCTGTCAAGAAATCTTCCCCCTTATTCTAGAAAATTAAACAAATTAACTGTCAGTTTTTAAGTGTTCCAGTTATTAATGAAAGAAAGAGAATCTGTCCTCTGCTTCAGGTGGGGCAATGCTCCAAAGCCCATTAAGCACCCTGATAAGGCCACAACATGTGTCCTTGCAAAGTCAGAGAGGGGGAAGTCAAAAAAGTCAAATTATTAAGAGAGATACTGCGCCTGGCATTGTTCAGGTAGTTTGAGATTCTGTTGCTTCCTCCGTGGAGTCTCCTTGGACCGTTTCGGATTCTGTCTGTCCTGGCTCGCTGTTCTGGCCTCTCAAGCATTTCTGACTGTGTGGAATCCCACATAGCGGAAGAGGCCATATTACCTTTATGCCTTGCCTTAGTTCCAGCAAAACCCAGTCCCTGGACTCCAACAGACTGTACTGTGGGAGATTAACCTCCTCAGTCGGGAATTGTATACCCAATGGTTTCAGAAAGTCCTCTGCTGCTTGCAAGTCGGGGAACCATTTCAGGCCTTCGACCAGTTGAACCTTCAGGCATGGTGGGTATTCGACAAAGGCCCTAATATTCTGCTGCTGTAGTTAACTACTGTAAGTACCTTTCTCCTTTGAGAGACCAGCTGTGGTGTAAAATCGTGGTCAAAGTATAAACGTGTGTCCCCAAAATGAACTGCTTTTTAGACCATGCTAGCTGTAATATTTCTCTTTTACCCTATAATCCAGCAAAGCAAGAACTACAGAACTGGCTTCTCTTTGGGGTCCCAGGTTTCAGGATCAATGACCTGTGAGCCCTGATAATATTAAAAGCTTTGTCTTGGGGAGATTTAGGATCTCATGCAGGAAGAGTCAATAAAACTAACCATTGCACCAGTCTCAGTGCCCTCGGGAGCCTGTATCCGAAGGTCGTTCCTCCGATTTTTGTTCTCTAATTCTTCAAGGTGGGCTTCAAGTTGTTGAGAACGGTAATGAAGGTCCAAAAGGCCTTTGTTATGAATATCGGTGGTAGTGGTATAGTCCATTAGAACCTCCTTGATCTCCCCAGTCCATTTGGTTAATGTAGTAATTTCTGAGCATTTATCTGATACCTTTGCTTCTAACCTTTGAAGGGCTTGGTTAATTTGTTTGAGTTTGGCAAAGTTCTGTGGATGTAATTGTACATTCAGATTCTTCCGTGGAAGCCTCCACTGTTTGTCTGGGTGCGAGACTCATGGATTCCAGGGCCTCCTTGCTGCAAAGTGAAGCTGGCATTTTTAAACTTTTATTCTGCTGGTTTGAGGAATTATCCCTCCATCTATGCTTCAGAGGCATCAGGTAGTCAGATATTCTTCTTTTGGTTGACAGGATGATGGGTTTATGTCTGGATGCCAGTGGATTTTTAATGTCGATCAGTGGAGCGTATTGTTTAGGGTCCCCCAGAGCAGGACTTTGGTTCCCCACTGTGGGGACATGAGGATTATTCATCTTATTATGCCTTTGTGAGACAGATGGTGGATACCCTCACTCTCACCACAGAAGACAGAACAAAACAGGGTACTAAATGAGTACTAAATGAGGAAAAAGACCGAGGTAGAAAGGTCAGTGGGGAATGCTGCAACAGAAGGTAAAGCCATCAAAAAATGGACAGCAATGAGTACCAATGCCTGTAGTCTGAGTAACAAGCTTCCTGAATTAGTGGCCTTGATGGAGGAGGAACATCTGGATATCATGGCAGTCACAGAAACATGGTACACACAAAACCATGACTGGGACGTAAACATACCAGGATACACTATCTACAGGAGGGACAGGGAGGGTAAAAGAGGAGGAGAGTAGCTCTTTACATAAGGGAAGGAATCAAAGCAACAGAACAAAAGGGAAAACAGGGAGGAGAAGAAGCACTGTGGGTAAATTTGGAGACCGGCAATGGAACCACAATCCGCACAGGGGTTGTATACAGACCCCCTTCTCACGGGGAGGAAATGGACAAGGAAATGATAGAAAGTATACTTAGAGTGGCAGAAAAAGAAGAGATATTGCTGATGGGTGATCTGAATATGCCAGATGTTAACTGGAGTGCAGTTGCAGCAGCCACTTCGAAGAGTGGGGTTATTCTAGATGCCCTACAGGGGGCATGCCTTAGACAACTAGTACTGGAGCCCACTCGAGAGGGAGCAATCTTAGACCTGGTTCTCTCAAATGGAGATGAAGAGAGGATCACAGATGTAGAAGTGGGTAGCCATCTGGGAACTAGCGACCATCGAACAGTATGGTTCACAAGAAACACAGCAATAGAGTCAAGTCATACAAAGGCAAAAGTACTGGACTTTAGGAGGGCTGACTTTGCCAAAATGGGTGAGTGCCTAAGGAATGCACTAGCAAATGGGCAGGAAGGAGGGTGGAAGAACAATGGGAATAATAAAACTGCCATCACAGAGGTAACAAGCCTTTGTGTGAAGCAAATAAACAAAGCGATGTAAGAAACCACTATGGTTCTCAAAGGAAGAGGCAGTGAAGGTTCAAGAGAAAAGAAGCATTCAGGAAGTACAAGAAATCACAGAAGGAGCAGGACAGAGAACTGTATCAGTTAAAGCAAAGGAAGCTGGGAAGGCAGTCAGAACAGCAAAGGCCCAAACCGAGGAAAAGATAGCCAACTCCGGTTAAGAAGGGGATAAAACCTTTATAGGTACATCAGGGAGCAAAGGAAGACCAAGGGAGGGATAGTGAGGCTTAATAAAGGGGAGGGAGGGTAGGCAGAGGGTGACTGTGAAAAGGCAGAGATACTAAACAAATATTTTTGCTCAGTATTTACAAAGAAAGAGGGGGAGGTACCTAAAACAAACAGTAGAAACACTCTGGATACAGAAGAAGATACCAGCCCATTTACAGAAGAAAGGGTTCTGAAAGAACTCTTAAAACTGAAGGTGGACAAAGCAATGGGGCCTGATGGGATTCATCCCAGAATTCTAAAAGAACTAAGGGTAGAACTAGTGACACCACTGACTACTCTCTTTAACAAATCATGGGAGGATGGGGTGGTACCCGAGGACTGGAGGAGGGCAGATGTGATTCCCCTTCACAAAAGTGGGAGCAAGGCAGAAGCAGGAAACTACAGACCTGTTAGCGTAACCTCAGTGGTAGGGAAAATGATGGAATCACTTCTGAAGCAAAGAACTGTCAAGTATCTAGAGGCCAGAGGGGCACTGGACCCAATGCAGCATGGATTCACAGTGGGAAGGTCATGCCAGACGAATCTGATAGATTTCTTTGACTGGGTGACCAAAGTAGTAGATCAGGGAGGGGCTGTGGACATGGCCTACCTAGACTTTAGCAAGGCATTTGACACAGTCCCACACAAAGATTAATATACAAGTTAGCCAGCCTGGGGTGGGTCCCAGGATGACAGCCTGGCTAAAGAATTGGCTGGAGAATAGGACACAGAGAGTAATAGTAAATGGAGTCCACTCTGAAGAAAGGGTGGTTACTAGTGGGGTACCATGAGGTTCAGTATTAGACAGTCCTCTTCAATGTCTTTATAGCGACATTGCAGAGGGACTGGAAGGAAAAGTATGTCTCTTTGCAGATGACACAAAGATCTGCAACAGAGTTGATGCACAAGGTGGGGTGGAAAGGATGAGAAGGGACTTGGCAAGGTTAGAGGAATGGTCAAATGTATGACAGCTTAGATTCAATGCTAAGAAGTGCAAGGTAATGTACCTGGGAAACAAAAACCCAGGGAAGAGTACACAATGGGGGGTGAGATACTAACAACAACAAAAATGGAAAGGGACCTGGGGTAGTCATATCAGATGACCTAAAGGTGGGCAAGCACTGTGAGAGGGCAGCAAGGAGGGCTGGGGATACTGGGATGCATAGGGAGAGGCATCACCAGTAGAAAACAGGAAGTTATTATCCCTCTGTACAGACAGCTGGTGAGACCCCATCTGGAGTACTACGTGCAGTTCTGGAGACCCAGTCTCCATAAAGACATAGACAGGATGGAAGCTGTCCAGAGAGGGCAACTAAAATGGTGCAGGGTCTGCACCAGAAGACGATGAAGAGAGACTTAAGGAGCTTAATATGTATAGCCCTCGAGGAAAGGAAGGAGGGGGGACATGATAGAAACTTTCAAGTACCTCAAGGAATCAACAAAGTCCAAGAGGGTAGCATCTTTCAAAAAAGAGGTGTGCAAGAACAAGGGGCACAATTTGAAGATAGGAGGGGTGGCTCAGAGGTAATTTAAGGAAGTATTTTTTCACAGAGAGGGTTGTGGATGCATGGAATGGCCTTCCGGAGGAGGTTGTGGAGTCAAAAACAGTGGTGGAATTCAAGCATGCATGGGACAGTCATAAGGCAATTCTAGGGGGTGGGGGCAGGAAGAAGTAGGCTGCTGGTTAACTAGGATCTGCAGCTTATCCATTAGGTAGGGAAATGGGCAGACTGGGTGGGCCAAGCGGTCCTTATCTGCTGTCAAATTCTATGTTTCTATGTTTTTAAGACAGTGGAAAACAAGGATGAGGCCGAATTTTGGATATGATGGGATTAGTCCCCACAAAAAGATTTTGCTGCCTATCCACAAGTCACTAAAAAAAGGCTGCCCTCAAGATTCTACAGACCTCCACATTCATTCCAGGGTCAATAAGAAAATAGATAAATATCATCTTGACAGAACAAATGCTGATTTTCTTTTGTTCATCCTGACCATGAGGGCATATTACAGGCAGCTGCTGCCTGCAATGTAGCTAGGTACCTTTGTTCTCTCACCCTCCTGACAAGGACTCCAGGAAGCAGGACAGTATGGGGAAAAAAGGGTACCTGGCAGCTTTCCTCCTTCTCAGACAAGCTACTTGCATGGCTTATACAGCACAGTACCACAAGGCTTCTCTAGTCATCCATTCTGGGCATGAGTGATAAGATCTCTTGGGATGTGGCTGTTGACCTGGTGAAACAGCCAGAACAGCCTTAGGCACCACTAAATATCATAGAAACATAGACTTTGAAGGCAGATAAGGACCACTTGGCCCACCTGGTCTGCCCATTACCCTACCTACAGGATAAGCTACAGATCCTAGTTAACCAACAGCTTATTTCTTCCTACCCTCCCCACAAGAATTGCCTTATGTTTGTCCCATGCATTCTTGAATTCTCCCACAGTTTTAGACCCCACAACCTCCTCAGAGATATGTTCCATATGTCCACCACCCTCTCTGTGAAAAATACTTTCTCACATTGCCCTGTGGCGTCCCCCTCTCTATCTTCAAATTCTATCTCCTTGTTCTTGCACATCTCTTTTCTGAAGATGCTACCTCTTGGACTTTGTTGGCTCCACTGAGGTACTTAAAAGTTTCTATCATGTCACCCCCTCTCCCTCCTTTCCTCAAGGGTATACATATTAAGCTCCATTAGTATCTTCTCATATGACTTCTCTTGCAGATCCTGCACCATTTTAGTTGCCCTCCTCTGGACTGCCTGCATCCTGTCTATGTCCTTGCAGAGATGGGGTCTCCAGAACTGGATGCAGTACTCCAGATGGGGTCTCATCAACTGTCTGTACAGAGGGATAACAACTTGTTTTCTGCTGGTGATGCCTCTCCCAATACATCCCAGTATCCCCTCAGCCCTCCCTGCTGCCTTCTCACATTGCTTGTTAACCTTTAGGTCATCTGATATGATTACCCCTAGGTCCCTTTCCTCCCTTTCCATTTGTGTTGTTGTTTCTACCTCCCCCGCATTGTGTAATCTTCCCTGGGTTTTTGTTTCCTAGGTGCATTATTTTGCACTTCTTTGCATTAAATCCAAGATGCCATACTTCTGACCATTCCTCCAACCCATGCCCATGCTCATTTCCCACCCATGCCCCAGCATGCAGTGGTCACCCCACCTATGTATGTGCTCCGTGGCAGGCTGGCATTCCACCCAGCTGTCGGGTGTCATCACCGTGAGCCTTCACCTGCTGAAGAGATCGAGGGCTATGCCTGCCTCCTGTGGGACACCATGGAGGACAGGCATCCCTACAGGTGGAAATCAGGGGCCTTTGGACACTGCTGGCCCTTGAGCATGAGTCAGTGGTTATGTGGTATGCCCAGATGTTGGCAGAGGCACAATTACTGTGGTGGGCATGACTGCAGCTCTTGAGTGGATTGCAACCACTGCTGCTGCATCCGGTGCACGACGGCCACCAGGCCTCCAGCCGCATACACCCAGGAGTGCCACCTGCATGCCCAGGCAGTGGCATCAGGTGGACCCATTACTGCTGATGCCATCACCGCACCTCACCATGCACGCATCCCCAGACCTGACATGGCTCATGGGGCCTCCATCCCAGTGAGCACCTGTTCGTGGTCTCACTGTAGTACCCCTACCGGGGTAATGGCAACACCCCCTGTGGCTGATGGTGCTGTGGCAGCATCCACCAGTCATGGGCAAGGCTGCCCACATGTCCGTGGTGGCCGTGGTGCTTCCCTGTGACGTCCAGGTCCCCAATCCAATGGTCACAGCACCTGCTATCTGTGTGTCCCACTCGCCTGGCTAACACTGCCTGGGGTGGTGTGGGGGCATGTGCCTGCCCTAGTGCATTGCCATCATGGGCCCCCTTTGCAGTGCCACTTGCATGTCTGTGTGTGCTGTATTTGTGCCGTGTGGTATTGGCGTGATGTGTGTGGACCTGTGTTTGCTGTGCAAGTGTGCCAGCAGCTGTACACTGATCCATGCCATCCCTGGCACTGATATTGTGGCACATGGCTGTGTTGACTGTGGCATGCAAGTGTGTGTGTGTGTGTGTGTGTGTGTGTGTGTGTGCTGCATGGCTGTGTTCCACTGCGGCATCGCCACTGCTGCGTGGCCTGTGTTGTTTGTGTGTGTGTGGCTGTGTGGTGCTGTATGTGTGGAGTGTTGTGCCCTCCTTGCACTACAAACCTGTGTTACTCACCTGCGGTCACCAAAGTGCCCCTCCACAATTGTGTCCCTGTACTGCTTGGCCCTTGCAGCCAAGCATGGGTCACAACATGCCAGTGGTGGTCCGGCCCGCTGCCTCTGTGGCATGCATCCTCATCCCCACCTTTCTCCTCCTCCCCGAAACTGTCGCCCTCTACAGCCTGGACAGCTATTCCATGGTCTATGGCCATGTTGTGTAGTGTACAACAGGCCAGGAACATGCCACAGGCCTTCTCAGGGCTATACTGTAGGGCTCCACCTGACCTATACAGGCACTGGAAGTGCATCTTCAGCATCTTGAAGATGTGCTCTATGGTGTTGCACGTGGTGGTGTGTGCCTTGTTGTATCACTCCTCCACCTCTGTTCTGGGTCATCTGAAGGGGGTGAGTAGCCAGGGTCTCACCAGGTATGCTGCATCACCTGTGGGAGCAAGGGTGGCTGTTAGTCCACTGATCACATGTGCAACATGACCTCCCCCTGCACCATGGCGCTCTGCTGTGTGTGGTGTGGGTACACCACTGCCCGTGTTCTGGACTTCCCTGCCTTCCTACCTCCCCCTCCCACCTGCTGGGGTCTGGCCCTGCTGCTGCTGTCTGCTCCAGCCCCCATTGCCTGCCCTAGTGTGCCCATCAGCTGTGCCTGCCTGTCTGCATGTGGTGTGCTAGACCCTGCCACACATGCCCCCATGGCATTGCACCCCTCCTTCCATGCGTTGTACTTGCGCCACACTGTCCCACTGTGTGCTCCCCATGGCACTGTCCCTCCTCCACTGTCCCAGTTCTGCTGTCCCTCTGCACATTGTGCATTGTACTACCCCACACCTGCCCCCCATCCTATCCTGTGCCATGGTGCCCTGTTGTTCTGTAGGTTGGCAGTGTCTCACGCACCTACTAAGTGTCCGCTTGGTAATCCCCTGCCTCAGATCTGTGGCAGAGGGTGGACTGGTGCCAAATGAAGGCATCATGTGTGCTCCCAGTGTGTGTAGTGCAGACATTGCTGATGTGCCCTGTGGCATTGCACACCACCTGGCAGTTTACTGAATGGTACCCCTTGCAGTTGATGTACGTTACCGCATACTCACCAGGTGGTGCGCGGATTGCCACATGAGTGCAGTCAATGACCCCTATGATGCCTGGTAGGTGTGCCACCCTGTGGAACTGCTGCATGGCTTCTGTCTGCTCTGCCTGTGTGCTAGGGAAGTGGATGTACTCCGAAGCATGTGGTAGCTGTGCGGTGAGGAATTATGTGAGGAGATGGGATGTAGATGCCTGTGAGATGCCTGTGGTGTCCCCAGATGGCCTCCGGAAGGTTCCCATGGTCAGCAAGCACATTACTGTTGTCACCATGGTCTCCATAGCTATGGCATGACCTCGTCCAGTGGATGCCTGCATTTCATCATGGCACAGCTCACAGAGCTGCCTCAGAATGGCCCTGTTCAGGTGGTATTGGCCAACTGTTTCCATGTCGGTGAGCTGTTCGAATGTCAGTCTGGCATGATACCACTATGGGCTGGCCGCCACAGTGCCTTCCACCACCATGTCGCTGTTCCATCCGGCCTCCTCATCCCCATCATCATGGCCACCATCAGGAATGGTTTACCATCCATGTTTACCTTTCAGCTGCCTCTGTCCTCCTGCTTGCTCCTGCTATGTTGCTGTTGGCCTGCTGGGGGCTTACACTTAAGTCTCCTTCTTTTATACTTATCTCCCCATGGCGCATTTTGGCCTTGCGCGATGGATACTCCACACTTGCTCAGTCATTTTGCACTGTGAATGACTCTGCACTGTGTATGCAAGTGTACGCCCCCTCAATTTGCGCCATATATCATTTCATTGCATCTCTGGTGCATCCTGTTCGGTGCAGCGCATCTGGCTTGTGCCGGGGCAACCGCACTGTCTGCGAATAGATCCATGGTGCATTTTCAGGTTGCGCTGGTGCATCTCATTTATGCTCAGTGCATCTGCTTTGTGAATCCTGCCCTTGAACTTGGACATAACTGAACACAGATGGCAAGAGGCAATTAGATTAGTTAACATTTCAGTCAATCATAGATTAAACCAGACACAATTCAATATTTTTCATAGCATATATTTTATACCTCATCTGTTAAATAACATGAATGCAGCTATTTCACTAATATGCCATAGATGTGGTACACAGAGAGGGACCCTAATACATGTAATAGCCACCTCTTATAAATAAGGCCTTTGTGGGAAAAACTCATAAATATACTTAATAATATTCCAGTCATAAAGATATATTTTGAACCTGAGGTATGTTTATTAGGTACTTCAGCAGAACACAAATCACCCCATGGGAATGCCCGAAAACTACTTAACATGGCATTTATTAATATTAGAAGGTGTATAGCAAGGCACTGGAAAGACAGTAACCCACCAGAATTTCTGCTTTGGAGGAATCTGTTTATAGACTGCATGAATAAAGAAAAAATACCTTGCCTCAGTCTAGATAGACTTGATAATTTTTGCAAACCTTGGGAACCAATTCAAGATTTAATTTCTAGACAAATATTATAAGGCAAACAGAAGGGTGGGAGGGTACAGTGGAAATAGAATTAGCTATCAGAAGACACGCCAAGGGGATATAATGGGCTTTATGCACGCAGGTGTGCAAAGTATACAGAAAAGTGTCAGAAATGCAGTGCACAGCTATGTGGCATGTGAGGCACCCGGAGAACAAAGCATGCACCAGCGGGCATGCAGTGGGCACAAAGCTGGTAGGCAGAACCACAGGAGATACACAGTGCCCTGTGCAGACCAAGCAGGGCTGGCCAAGAATATGTGGATCCTCCCTTTGACCCCACCATATATGGACAAGCTGTCTGACCCACGTGGAGATGCGTAAGTGATAGCAACAAATGTGGAGGCAATTACAGAGAGTGTCAGAGATGTGCAGGACCCAGCACCGCAACCAGAGATGCCTGATGGGGTAGGCCAAAGTGGCTGACAGCGCTGTGGATGTGTCCATACCCAAGGCGGGGTATGTCCTCAGTCATCAAACTTCACAGGTGGCCAGGTGGTATCAATGATATTGAACATCTGGACTCATTATGCCACACTGTACAGGGCACAATCCCTAACAATGGCCCTGGAAATCAAAGCACGTCTGTGGCTGAACATCCAGGCCAGCATTAATGCTGCTGGGTAAAAGGCACAGACACTGGCTGCCATAAATCACAATGGCATGACCTGCACTCATTGGGGAAGAAAAAGCTTGCCTTGGGTGCAAAGGCATGACAAGGCATGTGTGGTTGGGACACCCAGCCGATCCCTAACCCTGGCACCAATTGAGATGATGATTGCCGACACCCTCATAGAGGTGGGCCTACACGGGGAGTAGGAGGGCATAGACACAGTGGCAGGTATGTAGTGACTAGCATAGAAACATATAAGTTGACAGCAGATAAGGACTGCAAGGCCCGTCCAGTCTGCCCATTTTTTCTACCTTATGAATGTGCCATAGACTTTTACTCTGTCAATGGCCTATCTATTCATACTCATCTGTATTGCTCCCTTATGCCTATCCCATGCCTGTTTGAAGCCCTGCACTGTATTCATATCCACCACTTCCTGAGGTAGGCCATTCCATGCATCCACCACCCTTTCTGTGAAAAAGAACTTCCTCACATTACCCTTTAATCGGCCTCCCTCTAATCTCATGCTGTGTCCTCTTGTCCTGCTATTTTTCTTATATTGAAACATATTAGACTCTTTCACATTGTTAATACCTTTAAGGTGTTTGAATGTTTGATCATATCACTCTCTCCCTCCTTTGCTCCAGGGTATACATATTGAGCTCTGTTAATCTGTCCTCACATGTTTTCTGATGTAGTCCCTGCACCATTTTGGTTGCCCTTCTCTGGACTACCTCCATTTTGTTAATGCTCTTGTGAAGATGCAGCATCCAGTACTGCATGCAGTACTCCGGATGGGGCCTAACCAGTGTCTTGTAAAGAGGGGATTATTACCTTCCCCTCACGATTTGTGATACCCCTACTAATACATCCCAACATCCCCCTAGCCTTACCTACTGCTTTAGTGGTCTGCTTGGATGATTTCAGGTCATCTGTGATGATGATGTGCAAGTCTCTTTTTTCCCTTGTGATTGCCAGCAACTCCTCTCCCAACCTATAGGTGGCTTCAGGGTTTCTCTTCCCTATGTGCATGATCTTGCACTTCTTTGCATTAATCCCCAGTTGCCACTCTTCCGACCATTGTGCCAGTTTATCCAGATCTCTTCTCATTCTGCCACCTCATCTGGATCATCTGCTCTGTTGCAGATCTTGATGTCATCTGCAAACAGACAAACCTTACCCTCCAATCCATCTGCAATGTCACTGATGAAGATATTGATGAGGACTGGCCCCAGGACTGATCCCTGAGATACCCCACTTGTGACTTACATCTCTTCTGACTGTATACCATTTACCACCACTTTCTGTTTTCTGCCCGCCAACCAGTTTGCCACCCAGTTGACCAACTTCTGACCCACCCCAAGCCTACTTAGCTTATTAATCAATCTTCTATGTGGAACAGTATCAAAAGCTTTGCTGAAGTCAAGGTAGGCGTTATCAACTGCACCCCCTTGGTCCACCGGTTACCCAGTCAAAGAAATCTATGAGATTAGCTTGACAGGACCTTCCTGTGTAAACCCATGCTGTCGTGGATCCTGTGCTCCTATGGATTCCAGGTGTTCCACTATCCTTTCCTTAAGGAGTGCCTCCATAATCTTGCCCATTACTGAGGTAAGACTGACTGGTCTGTAGTTCCCTGCCTCCTCCCTGCTACCACTCTTGTGAAGCGGGATGACATGAGCCCTTCTCCAGTCTTCTGGAACCTGTTCTGTGCTCAGAGACTCACTAAACCATTCTGATAATGGCTCTGCTAGTTCCAGCTTTAGCTTCTTTAGCACCCTGGGATGTATGCCATCAGGTCCCATTGCCTTGTCCACCTTGAGCTTAGTGAGCTCTTATAGGACCCTTTCTTTTGTGAAGGGACTTGTGCACACCTCCCTTCCCTGTGTCCATGGTGCTGAGCTGTGGGCTCTGCTCTACCGTCTCAGTAAATACTGAGCAGAAGTATCATTTAGGATAGATGCTTTTCTTTGGTTCTCCTCCACACACTCCCCCTTATCCCGTTTGATCTTAGCAATACCCCCTCAGGACTTTCTCCTTTCACTAATGTATCTATAGAAAGTCTTGTCCCCTTCTTTTCCTGTTCATGCTAGTTTTTCCTCGGTTTCGGTCTTTGCCTGCCTTCCTGCCTTCCCTGACGAAAGTTTGGTATGCCTCCCTTTCTTCATCCTGCTGCGTTCCCTTGTATTTCATGAAGGCCAGTCTTTTGGCTCTGACCTTTTCTGCTACTGTTTTTTGAGAACCAAAGTGGTTTCCTCCTTCTTTTGCTCTTGCATTTCTCTCAAACACAATGGAATGTTACTTCAAGTATTGCATCCTTAATGCTTGCCCACTTTGCCTGTACCCCCTCACCTGTATTTCTTCTTGCCAGGGCTAGCTTAACTCTGTTGGCCATCTTATCAAAGTTGGCTCCTCTGAAGTCCCATATTTTTGCATTGGAATGGGATGATTTAGTTCTAGTGGCCAAATTGAACCATACCATGTGATGGTCACTGGCCCCAGGTGACCTTCTACCTGGAGTTCTGTGATCCTTTTCCCATTAGTCATTACTAGATCTAGGATAGCCCTGTCTCTTGTGGGTTGTTGTACCAGTTGTTTGAGGCCCTCCCCCAGTAGGGAATCCACTATGTGTCTAGTTCTGGTGGATGTTCCTGCTGGTATTGACCAATCTGTATCTGGCATGTTGAAGTCTCCCATTATCAGAACCTCCCCTTTAGCTGTCATGTTTTGTATATCTTCTAACAGTAATGTGTCTATGTCCTCTTCCTGGTCTGGAGGCCTGTAGACAACCCCAGGTCATATGGCTGTCTCATTTTCTGTTTCCAGGGTGACCCACAGTTCTTCTGGCTCCTTATGTGTTTTCTGAATTTCTGTAGCTTTGATATTTTCATTGACATAAAGGGCGACTCCCTCCATTTTTGCACCTCTGTCTCTTCTGAACAGTACATAGCCAGGTTTAGCCTCTGTCATTGTTGCTTGCAGGTCTGGGATCTTGTTTCCCAGACTGCAAGCATTTGTGTACATGATTTTCTATTGGTCAGATTTCAGTGCGTTAGTTGTTGGGCGAGGTCTGGCATTTCCTGTGCATCATATGGGAAGCCGGGCCTTTTTCCTTATCTGGTGATGCACATGAACTACAAACATGCTGAACTCCTGTTTGATCACTATCTGAGGGGGGAAGGGTGTTCTTCCCATTCAGTGTATCAGGTGCTGCACCCCTCTCCCCATTGGCTAGTTTATATATTCTGCAAAGACACCAAACTTCTGCCCCAATGCACTGACTCCCTCCTTAGTCAGATGCAGTCCATCAAATTTAAAGAACCTTCGCTCCCAAAACTGTTGCCAGTTACCTACAAATTTGTGTCCTTTTTCCTGGCACCAGCCCTTGAGCCACATGTTTAGCTCCCCTAGCTCCCCTTCTCTGACCTTCCGTCCATCTGCCCCCCCTCCCAGACCGGCAGGATCTCAGAGAAGGAGATGCTGGATGAAATGGATGACAGTTTGTCTCCCAGCCTGGTCAGGTGTTCCTTGGTCTCCTCAACTGACCGGTGGAGATCTTTAGTCCCTATGTGTACCAGGACATTAATGTTTCTCCTGCTTCCTGCATGATTTAAAGCAATGCAGTCAGTGTTTCTCCATGCTGATGTACTTGGGCGACATCTAACCATTACCCCCGGCTGGAGGTAGGTATCATCTCCCCGAATCATGGAGTCTCCAATGATCAGAAGTGTTCTGGATTTCCGTTTTGCTTTTTATTTTGTTTTGGTCCCTGTTTCAGGTGAGTTTTGTTGTGCTAGCTCCTGTGCTGCAGTGTCCTGCTCTGCAGTGTCCTCTGCCCCTTTGTTTGATTTTGGAGACAGAGGTAGATACCTGTTTGTAGTTTTTATATGGTTTGTGGAGGTGATAGATGCTTTTCCTTGGTCCTTCTCCACACACTCCCCCTTATCCCCTTTGATCTTAGCAATACCTCCTTTGGATCTTCTCCTTTCATTAATGTATCTATAGAAAGTCTTACCCTCTTCTTTTTCTGTTCATGCTAGTGTTTCCACGATTTGGGCCTTTGCCTGCCTTACTGCCTTCCCTGCTTCCCTTATGGAAGTTTGGTATGCCTCCCTATCTTCGTCCCACTGCTTTCCCTTGTATTTCCTGAAGGCCAGTCTTTTGGCTCTGACCTTTTCTGCTATTGTTTTTGAGAACCAAAGTGGATTCCTCCTTCTTTTGCTCTTACTTTTCTCCCTAACATAATGGGATGTTGCTTTAAGTATTGCATCCTTAATGCTTGCCCACTTTGCCTGTACCCCCTCACCTGTATTTCTTTTTGCCAGGGCTAGCTTAACTCTGTTGGCCATCTTATCAAAGTCTGCTCCTCTGAAGTCCCATATTTTTGCATTGGAATGGGTTGGTTTAGTTCTAGTGGCCAAATTGTACCATACCATGTGATGGTCACTGGCCCCCAGGTGACCTTCTACCTGGAGTTCTGTGATCCTTTCCCCATTAGTCATTACTAGATCAAGGATAGCCCTGTCTCTTGTGGGTTATTGTACCAGTTGTTTGAGGCCCTCCCCCAGCAGGGAATCCACTATGTGTCTAGTTCTGGTGGATGTTCCTGCTGGTATTGACCAATCTGTATCTGGCATATTGAAGTCTCCCATTATCAGAACCTCCCCTTTAGCTGCCATGTTTTGTATAGCTTCTAACAGTAATGTGTCTATGTCCTCTCCCTGGTCTGGAGGCCTGTAGACAACCCCAGGACATATGGCTGTCCCATTTTCTGTTTCTAGGGTGACCCACAGTTCTTCTGGCTCCTTATGTGTATTCTGAATTTCTGTAGCTTTGATATTTTCATTGACATAAAGGGTGACTCTCCCCTACCTTTTTTTGCACCTTGGTCTCTTCTGAACAGTACATAGCAAGGTTTAGCCCCTGCCGAAAAAGGAACCACAGACAAAAAAAACAAGGAGGTAAGAGCAGAAACAATCAACCAGTAACAAATGCAGCAGCACTGAAAGCTTAGCCTAGTGATAGATAAAACTGTAAACCCTGAAAGCGTGCCTGTAACAATTTCACATAAGATATACCCTGCAAAATACACTTTGCTACAGAGAAAAATAAAGCAGTAACAGAAGATATATCTTGCAAAAAAACAGTTTGAGTCAGAGAAGATTACAGCAGTAATCTGTAAGCACAAAACAGTAGCAAACCTGTAGGCACACCCTGTAATAATGCAGCAGAAGGTATACCCTGCAACAGCAATTTGAATCAGAGAAGATTGCAGCAGTAAAATGTAAGCAAAAAACAGTATCAAATCTTGTGAGTACAAAAGCAAATAACACCACACAGTAAATCTGCCTAGCAATAAGAAGCCTTAATCTTTTTCCTTGCTCTGATAATGTTGTTCCTTGCTCTGTCCTTACAAGCAAACCTAGAAGCAAAGAGCTCAGGTGAAGCTAGGTGCCCTTGCCAGCAAACCCAGTCTTAGCAGGGACAGGGGCCCTGAGGGCGTGTACCCCATGCATGTGCTACCCACCATGTGTTGCTCCCACAGACCCCGGCACAGAGGTATACACTAACACAGGGGCCATAACACCTGCCCAGGACCCAACACCCCAGTGGCTTGGAGGCATAGATGACCACGAGGATGAGGACAGCACAGGAAGGATACCAACTGTGCACACACCACAGCAGCAAACAGCACCCATGGGTGCCCTGGCTCGGGTAGTATAACAGCCCCATGTGACCAATAGGTCCTGAGCAAGAGACAGAGGCGCACCAGGAGATGTAGATAGACAGGGACGCCACACAGAAGTGGATAAACAAGGGGACAGAGAGGCAGGATGAGGGGATGGAAGAACGGAGCAACAATCAAGACAGCCAGCCCACCCCCTGCCATCCCAAAAGCAACACAGAGGACCGCTACAGGGTCCTGCACACCAGTGGTGGTGCCACTTTGTACATGTGAGCACCACTGGCCATCACAGGATAGAAACAAAACCCCATGGGGATAGTGGTAATGAGGGCCAGTCAACATGGCCAGCAGGCCATCTATGGAGACCACACACCCGAAGTGTCATGCACACCTGCTACACAGAAGAGCGGCAGCTGGAGCAGGACAGGCTGGTGGCACAGAACAGGAACATGGAGGTGCTGATGGGTCTGACAGAGGAGGTGCAGGACATGCGGCATGGGATAGACAGGCTGGGTGACTTGCAAGAATGCCTAGTGGACAACCTTGTGTCAGTGCCTGTAACACCATCCCAGACCATGTACATCCCACATCGTGTGGCAGATGACCAGCCGACACCATTTGGCATCACAGATCCCCAATGAGATGCTATGGAACACCGAGCTGTGGTACACAGAAAGTGCCCAGGAGGTGGGGTCCCATATGAAGGGATGGCACACCTGCACACAGATGAGACACAGGACCTTGTACACTGATGCGCACACCATCCACACAGGACAGCGATGGCAGCATGCCTGCAGACGACACACCCCACAGCCCACCACGCATGACCACACAGACAACAGCAGCATAGCACCTGTGGGTGAGACAGGGACACAACAGACGGCACCCCACACCTACAGCTGTGCGCCAACGCAGTGCTGAATGTGCACAGGCACCCTCACTGCATCTGGCCACATGAGGATCTGCATGCCTCAGACAGATGCTCGACGAGAGGGCTGGACAGTGAAACAGCATTCACATGTCTATAAGCACTGAATCACACAGGCACAGTGACACCCCCAATGCCCTCATATCACGCACAGCAGCCATACACCCTGACTGCTGTACAGCCATGACCCATCACACAACAGAAGCATATTATACCCATCCATATTGACCGGACCACTACACACACATTTCAACACGGTGACACGCACATACCCACCCACTCCCCCACAAACACACTCCATCAAGTACCCCCCAACACACTACATTAACATCCCCAACACACTACATTGCCCCAACCCTCCCAGGCGGGTGCACTAAGTGGCATATGTCATCATTGCACACCTGCCCCCCCACCAGGTCCACCTCCCACACACGCCACGACAGTGATGTCCCCACCTTCGGCACACACATACACCCCTGTACAGTGGACATGCACATGATGGATGTCATTGTACATGTCTCACGTCGGTCATGGCTGCCACCTGGCAGTGGTAATTGCTACCAGTGGAATGAGCCCTGTACAAGGGCATCACATGCTGCATGGCCACTGAGTGTCTCCTGTCCCATGCCAAGTTGCCCATCATCCACATCTGGCTGATCACACCTCTGTATGTCCATCGGCATGTGTACATGGTGTCATATGGCAACGCTTTGGAGTATGGCACATGCTGTGAACACCTTGCATGCCCTAACAGGTAACAGCATTATTGTACCACCCATATGGTCCAAACAATGGAATCTCATCTTCAGTAGGCCAGTAGTCCTCTCTATGATGAAACATGTCCTCATGTGGGCATTGTTATACACCTCCTTGACAGAGCCATGTGTCTCCAGGAAGGCTATTATCAGGTGCAGACATAGTGGGTATCCACTGTCATCTGTGCAGGGGACACAAATGACACACAGTCAGGTGCTCTCATTGCCTCCACAGGAGCTCTCTGAAGTTTTACCACTTGTCTCTTGTATACTGTTAACAGTGAATCCTGGACCTTTCTAAGCAAAATCAGGCTATAGTCAGCATGCCACAAACAAATCTTAATAGCTCAAGAACCATAAGTGCTAGACACAAAGTATGAGTGGCAAATTTATTCAGAACAAAATTACCTTTCCAGTGGTGGTATGCAAATAATAATATGTAATTTCGTTGTTTTTCTGTGCTGGTTGAAACAGCAAAAAAATATTTTTTTCACTAAAATAGGCAACATAAGCCATACAAACCATATCATAAACAAATGCGAATAACTCCTAAAGTATACGTGATATACACAAAATATCAGTGGCAAAGTTGTTCAGCACAAAATTCCCTTTCCAATGGTGGTATGCAAATAATAATGTGTAATTTTGTTTGTTTTCTGTGCTGGTTGAAACAGCACAAAAAACCTTTTTTTTTCACTAAAATAGGCAACATAAGCCATACACAGCATACCATAAACAAATGTGAATAACTCCTGAAGTATACATGATATACACAAAATATCAGTGGCAAAATTGTTCAGCACAAAATTACCTTTCCAACAGTGCTATGCAATCAAATATATATTATATTCTGTTATATTATATATTGAAATATATAAGTGACGTCTCCAGATGTTGCAAGGGCACACAGGAAGTCAGTAGCTGACTTCTGTAGGCGTCCTCAGGACACACCAGTGTATTTTACTGATGACTACAGGTGTCTGCTAGGAGACAATGAGTTAACAGGATGCCATATGGTATCACACATGTTGCCGATGTATACTCAGCTAACAGCTATCCATCAATCTGATCAGAGCCGAGCAGTGCACTGAGTCATGACCCATCAAGTATATATGTGTTGTGGCATGAACCCAGGTACTTGGCACGCATGTTGGTGAATATGCCATCTGCATCACACACAATTTGACAGTTTAAACTGTGGAACCACTTTCTGTTCCTATATGCCTCCTCATTCATGGACACGGCCAGTATCCGTATATGGGCACTGTTTATAGTGCGAGTATGTTAGGCATGCCATGCATAGCATAGAATGTCTGCTTAACGTCATGAACATCGACCTCGGCCATGGGGAATCTAATGTGCATCTGCACATGGGCTATCAGATCAGGGCATCTGTCACCTGCACCAATGCCCTCAACAGGGGATGGCTGACTGATGCTGATGACATTGCCGGACACCCTCTGGCATGACCGTGTTGCATAGTATGAGAATTCACATGGCACCTTGGTCTCCACTGTCATCACCCTGGAACACTGTGTCCATGGTGCAGCAGTGTCATGGACCATGTCACACACCTGTTTGATTGTGCCCCAGTCGACCCTGAAGCATTTGATGCAGTGTGTGGTCTGAATACCTGTGGCAGGAGCATATTCAACAGAAAGCTTGGACACATCAAGTCCCACCCTTATGGATACCTGTCAACAGGTAGGTGTCAGGACAGTGGTCTTTATGTTGTTCAGAACACCCACATGTACCTTTAAGTGGGTGTGAGTGGGCCCCAGGTGCATGCTGATGGTACCTGCCTGGGCCTCACATGCACATGCCACAAGGTGCATCGTGGGCAATGACGCCTGCTGTGGGTCCCTAGTACTATTCTGCACAGCAGGTTAGGTGACTGAGGTTGTACCTTTGAAAACTGTGGAGGATGTCAGAGGACTGCTGCCTCGACAACCCCACAGTGGGAACATGTGGCATATTGAGGTTCCAGTCTGGGTATGTACCTTGTCTGGATGGTTGGGTGTGGTGTATTGGTGTGACTGTGTTATTCAAGGTGCTGAATGTTGTGTCTGCATCTGTTTCTCATAGGATTGCCTAGGTCTCCCAGGCAGGATGGAGCTGACAAGGGTGGAGCAGCTGGATGGGGCCACCTGTGTGGTCCACACAAAATCCCGAAGATGACATTGGCAATGATGGAATCCTTACTTTCTGTCCCTGTGGGTGGGGTCGAGGGACACATTCTACAAGGCAGACAATGGGGAGATGTGGCAGGTGGTGGAACCAGCCAAGGTAGGTGTTGCATCCTGTGGCATATCTGTGCCATTTTATATTGCCTATTGGGCCTATCATATGTATCCCACTCATGCCTTTCCTCCCTGTGTGTTCTTCTCTTTGCAGTGTTACAGGGAACCACTGCACTGCATGGTGCTGCTGCCATGACCATGGACTGCCACCACACTCCTGGGTTCCAGTGGGGACTCCCAGGAGGAGGGGGAGGAGGGCAGGATGATGCCCTGGCAATGACTGGACTGCATACATTTGGTCTGTGGCCATGCGTGCAGTGACGTCTGACTGCCATTTAATTCTGTGGACTGTGTACCGGTGTGCAGTACGATTGTATTTTGTGTTCTGCCCTGTACCTGGACATATATCGCCAGCACCATTCATGTTCTCTGATTTATGTGTACCTTTTTGTACAATATAGTTTATATTTTCCTACACCTGTGTCATCCATTGTCTCCATCACAGTGGTTCACCTGCTGCTGTGGCTGGGGGGGGGGCTTAGGGAATTTGTGTGGGGCCCCATGTGGGTTGGGTAGTGTGTACATTGTGCACCGAGGTTCATGTGTTTGTGGTCCCGCCTGTGTGGCCAGTGTGGGGTGGGTGATTTTCCCATGGTGGTCATATCTCTCACCTGTCCCTGATTTTCAGGGAAGTCCCTTAGTGTGCCTCTGAATTTTCCTCTGTCCTTTATCCAACTGTAGTCTCTGTCACTACATAGTGGGGATTTGAAGAAAGCAGTGATGGAATTCATTGGTGTTGCAGTCTGGATTTCTATCAGACACTGCCTTTTCTATTGGGCCGCACTTTGTAGTGCATGTTCTAGGCAGGTATTATCATGTCTTATGCTGTGCCCCTGATGTTGGTCATTTGTCCCTGACATTTTATGCCCTATCCCTGATATGTATGGCAGGTGTTTTAGGGTATGATGGTGGTGTCTGTGTTGACAGTGGTGCAGCCCTGCCTGGGGGCTGCCTGCCTGTGCTGGGGGCTCTAACATCCACACTGGTCACACCTGTGTGCCAGATATCCTGGTGAGGGTTCCAAGTGGTGTTACAGGGTGTGTGTCCATGTTTGTGCCCATGGCGGTACCTGCAACAGTGTTCCCATGTACATCCCCTTCTAACCCCAGGAATCACTCATTATGATTAAACTTAATGCAGTCAGCCTCCTGTGTTGAACTGCCCGGAGAGATGGAATTTTATGCAAATTATGGAACTCTCAGTTGGCTCATGCCACTTTCAAACTGCTGCGCTAGCAACTGCTGCACTCTGAGTGCTTCAGATTCTTTACTCCGCCCCTGCCTAGTAAGGATGTCCCGGAGAGCTCTCCTTGAACTGTCTCAGACTAAAGTTTATCTGTAGATAAGTGCTCATTTTCAGTTTAATTTTAAATTGCTGCCTTAGAAACATTGTTTAGTATAGTAAATTAGTGTTTTAGTAGTTTTTTATTTATATTCGCGGTTCCCTCATGGTTTCTTGGAACCGAGGGTTCTGTGTCTATTTTAAAGGTTTTATCTCAATTTATTATTAGTTAGAGATATTTAGCAGTTGGTTCCTTGAACCGCTTTAGTTTGGTCTAAATTTAGTATTTTTCTCGGTTCCTTTTTCTTCAGGAACCGAATAGTGTTCGGTTCCAGGAACCGCTAGCGGTAGTTATTTTAAAGTAATCTCCGGTTCTGAATTACTTTAAATAACAGTTGTTTTGAAGTAATCTTTTTTGTCTAGCTTAAATGTCAGAGGTCCATTTGGATAAACCTAAAAAATGCACAGGACCCACAGGTTTTAAATGTTGTGAGTCTTGTGAGCAACTTATGGCAAAAGCAGATAGACATTCTCTCTGTATTTTTTGTTTGAGTACAAGTCATATATTTGCCAGTTGTGATAATTGTAAGACCTTTTGCCCAAAAACATGAAAGAAAAGGTCTAACATTTTAGAAGAGATGGCTTCTGCTTCTGCTTCTACTGGGGATAATTCTGCTTCTTCCTCCTCCCACAAAAATGGTGGAGTTAAAGCCAAGGATCCTGACAGGAGTTCAGATAAATCTGAACATGGTAAAACAAAAAGGGCTGTGGAAACAGGCACTGAACCTGTTCCATTAAAGAAAAAGTGCAAAGAAAAACATGTCACTGCACCTCCGGCCGAGAAAGGATCTCCCAGCAGACAAGCATATTATGCCCTCGGCTGAGGACATTGCTAAGGCACTACAAGTGTTACAAGCTCTACAGGGTGCAATCCCAGTTCCTACACTGACTGCCCCAGTTTCTCCTACAGCCCTAGCAAGGCAAGAAGTGCTGGAAGTGTTTGGTGAGGAGGAGGAGGAGGATGACTTTGAAGGGGAACCTATAGATCCAGAGATCTCTCCTGAGCAAGAGTTTGGATCTCCTCTTAGGGGTCCTGAAGAATACTCCTCCCACTATGCTTTTGTTAAGAACATGGTGGAAACCCTGAAACTTCCTCTTCAGGAAACAGAGGAGGATATGGAGGAGGCACACTTTCTAGAAATGATGGGGTTAACCCCCACGAAACGTCTACTTCTGCCCATGCATAAATCTTTAAAGAAGGCTGCAGTGGATATTTTTAAGACTCCAACCTCTAACCCTGGTGTGGATAAGAAAGCTGACAAGAAATACCAGCTGGACAGAACTACAGCTGATTTTCTATTTATGCATCCTGATCCTGAGGGAGTAGTCCAAGCTGCTGCCTGTGACAAGGCCAGGATCCCATTGGCTACCCATCCACCAGACAAAGATTCAAGAAAAATGGATGCTATGGGAAAGAAAGGGTACATGGCTGCCTCTTTATTAGTTAGGCAGGCCAATTACATGGCATATTCAGTGCAGTACTGAAAAGCTCTATGGAACACTGTTCTAGCTTTGGCTGATAGGGTCCCAGGTGAAGTGGCTGTAGACTTGCAAGATACAGCAAGGACTGCACTTGATGCTACCAGGTACCAAGTTCATATGGCAGTGGATGCCAGTGATACTGCATCCAGATTAATGGCTTTGTCAGTTTCACTCAGGAGGTTTGCGTGGCTTAGAGCCACCAACCTGACTTTAGACAGGCCAAAGCAATGGATTTCCCCCTTGAGAACAACTCCTTGTTTGGGGATAAAACAGAAGCATACATGAAGAAGGTGGCGGAATATAAATCCACCTATCAGAGCAATTCCAAGGACAGACCCTTCACCTCTAATAGATCCCAGAGTAGGGGAGGTAGGGGTAGGGTTTTTTAACCCAGACCTTTCTTTCAGGTGCAAGCCTCCCAGCTTCAGCAGCAAGCCAGAGGTTATTTTAGAGGAAGGGGAAGGAGAGCCATGAGAAGAGTGGCTCCTGCACCACAGGTTCAGGCACAGCCCGCACAGAATCCCTGACGGGCTAGTGCAGGTCGCATCCCCTATTACAGGTCCACCAGTAGGTGGCAGACTGGCTCATTACCTTCACGCTTGGCATTCCATCACCTGGCACTCAGTTTCAAATCATTCCCAAAGCTGACAACAAGAACCTTTGCTCCGGTAACAGCTGCACACAGGATTCTGTTGGAAGCAGAGGTAAAACATCTGCTAGCAATCAAAGCAGTAGAGGTAGTGCCTCTAATAAGCAGGGAAAAAGGTTTTTATTCCAGGTACTTCCTCATAAGGAAGAAAAACCGGGATTGGCAGCCTATTTTGGATCTAAGACTTCTGAACAAGCACATTTTGAAACCAAAGTTCAAAATGGTCACTCTACCATAATCATTCCTTCATTGCAAAGGGAGACTGGCTAGCCTCCCTAGATCTAAGGGATGCTTATTTCCATATTCCCATCAGACCATCTCACAGAAAATTCTTGAGATTCAGGCTGGCTTCAGGCCATTATCAGTTTGCAGCTCTCCCTTTTGGGCTAACTTCAGCACCAAGGGTTTTTACAAAGTGCCTATCAGTGGTGGTAGAGTTTTTGAGAAAACAAGGTATAACAGTCTTCCCCTACCTGGACGACTGGTTAGTAGTAGGACAGTCTCTGCAGCATGCAGTACAGTCAATGGCACTCACAAAATCCACACCAGAGTCCCTGGGATTTCTGATAAACCAAGAAAAATCTCAACAGGTACCACTCCAGGTGCTGCAGTTTATTGGAGCAGAACTAAACACCAGACAGGGCAGAGCCCTCCTGCCACAGGACAGAGCGACAAGCATTCTGCAGATTGCAAAATCCTTTGTGTCTGGGAGACCCAGAACAGCCAGAGAATTTCTCAGGCTACTAGGCCACATGGCATCTGCCACGGCAGTGGTAATGGGCTCCAAGTTTCAGATGAGAGATATGCAGTTCCATCTCAGACAGTATTGGTCTCAAAGGATGGATCCTATGTCCAAACTGGTTCCAGTCACAGAAAGTTTAGTCCAGGCCTTACAATGGTGGCTGGACGAGCACAACCTCAGGTTGGGTGTACCTTTTATAAGGGAACAACCATCAGTAATCCTCACAACAGATGCCTCTCTTCTAGGCTGGGGGGCACACATGTTAGAGCACACAGCAAGTGGTACATGGTCCCCCAAGAGTCTCTGTTGCACATAAATCTCTTGGAGCTCAGGGCTGTTTACCTGGCTTTGAAAACAATCGCTCCTTACCTGCAAAACAAGGTGGTGCAAGTCAGAACAGACAACACCACAACCATGTATTACATCAACAAGCAAGGAGGTACCAGGTCACATCTACTGTGCACAGAAGCAATGAGACTGTGGTCCCTGGTATACTCCATGGGAGTATCCCTGTCAACCATACACCTTCCAGGGAAGGACAATGTGCTGGCAAACTCTCTAAGCAGGATAAGTCAGGACCACCACGAGTGGTGCCTGAATTCTCAGGTACTCAGTACAATTTTCAGAAAATGGGGCACTCCAGAGGTGGATCTCTTCGCTTCCCTAGAAAACCGCCAGCTTCCAATGTACTGTTGCAGGCCTCTTCTAAGGGGCACAATCCCCCTGGATGCCTTGGCCCTGGATTGGACAGGGAAATTTCTGTATGCATTCCCTGTTTTTCCTATGATGTTCAGAACCCTACTGAAATTGAGGTCCCAACCAGCAAAAATGATACTGGTGGCTCCGGATTGGACGAGACAGCACTGGTACTCTCTTCTGCTGTCTCTGTCAGTGGTTTCCCCAATCCATCTGCCCAGGAGGCAAAACCTGTTAACCTCCTCTCAGGGTAGGATCCTGTACCCTAATCTCACATCACTGAGGCTCAAGGCGTGACTCTTGAGGACTTAGAATTTGCTAACCTTAACCTATCAGAACAAGCGCTGACAGTGCTTAGGGGTTCCAGGAAGCCTTCTACTAAGAAGGCATATTCCTCTAAGTGGAAAAGATTTACAATATGGTGTACAGGTAAAGGTTTGAGCCCTTTCTGGGCTGATTTGGCTATTCTTCTAGATTACCTTACACATTTACATTCCTTAGGTCTGAAGCCTTCCACCCTCAAGGTCCACTTAGCTTCAGTCTCTGCTTACCTGTCAGTTGGTAAGGAGAGGTCTATGGCTTGTCATCCAGTATTTAGAAAATGTTTTAAAGGCCTTAATCTTCTGCACCCTTCCCTAAGGGAACCGGTTCCGGACTGGAATCTAAATATTTGCATTGCTAAACTCATGGATGCACCATTCGAACCTATGGCAACCGCAGATTTGAAGTATGTCACTAGGAAAACTGTTTTCCTGGTTGCCATTACTTCAGCCAGAAGGATCAGTGAATTACAAGTCCTGTGCACAGATGTGGACTACATCTCATTCCACAGGGACAAGGTGGTCCTTAGGACTATTAGAAAATTCCTTCCCAAGGTGGTATCTGATTTTTACTTGAATCAGTCTATCACTCTACTTGTCTTCTTTACAGACAACTCCAGTTCTCCAGAAAGGAGACTTCACTCCCTTGATGTCAAAAGGGTGCTTAGCCACCACATTGACAGAACCAAGTCTTACAGGACAAGTCAATCACAGCTCTTTCTCACATATGGTGAAGTTGGTAAGGGCAGAGCTGCAACAAAATGTACAATTGCTCACTGGATAGTGGCATGTACACAGTTTTGTTATAGTAAGGTGGGTAAACAGGTACCTCTGGGCCTGAGAGCACACTCCACCAGGGGCACAGCTGCTTCAGTGGCAGCTTCAAGAGAAATTCCACTTCTGGAAATCTGTAAAGCAGCTACATGGAAAACAGTACACACCTTCACAAAGCATTACAGCTTGGACTTGCAATCCAGAGGTGATGCTAGGTTTGGTACAGCAGTACTGCAGAGCCTGTTTCTGAAATAGGTTCTCTGCCCAACCTCCAAAGGTACTGCTTGGTAGTCTGCATTAAGTTTAAACATAATGAGTGATTCCTGGGGTTAGAAGAAAAAATTACTCACCATAGTAATCTTGTTTCTTCAAAGGGATCACTCATTATGATTAAAGACCCTCCCTACCTCCCCTACTAGAACCTATAGAAGTTGCTCTGCATCCCTGCATTAGGGTTTTTTCTTTTCTCCTATATAGGTTAAGATAGAGATTCACTTTGTTTAACCAGTTGGTGTCCAGGTGGTCTCAAGTTTCTTAAATTTGTTGGTTAAGGATGTTTTGACCTGAAAGGGCAAAAAATATTATTTTTTAAGGTTGTTAATTTTAGCTAATGGGTCTTTTACCCAGTTAGGCTCTGTAAGAATCTGAAGCACTCAGAGTGCAGCAGTTGCTAGGGCAGCAGTTTGAAAGTGGCATGAGCCAACTGAGAGTTCTATAATTTGCATAAAATTCCATCTCTCCGGGCAGTTCAACACAGGAGGCTGACTGCATTAAGTTTAATCATAATGAGTGATCACTTTGAAGAAACAAGATTACTATGGTGAGTAATTTTTTCTTCCATGACTTTCCCATTCTTTCTGAGAGGAGGTACCTACCAAGGTGCACTGCTGCTGCTGCTTCCGCAGCCCTCCACCTGCTGTAAGTGTAGCGCATATCACACCACATGTCTGGCTGTCGTACCTGGCTTTGTGCATGCTTGTTCATGGGTGCTGCGCATGCTGCTATGCAGCCCGACCCCTATCACGTACGTCATGCAGCAGGTGCACTGTTGCATGTGGGCCTCTATCACGTGCCATTGGCCAATGTGATGTGCCATGCACACCGATTGTATATGTCTAATAGTGAGCATGTTGCACACCTGCGCACATGCCACATAGCCATTGTGCACAGAGCCCAATATTCAGGTGAGGAGTGATACAAAACAACAGAGGGGTACACCCAGGAATCTCTTGTATGAGGTTTCCTGCATACTCTGTTGTAGTGCCAAAATAATTTTGGAAAGAAGTACTGTATTCTGTACCCAAATATAAAACTCAAAAACAAAACAAAAAAAAACAGGAAAGGGGTAGTGAGCCAGAGCTTATTTCCAGGCATGGCCCAGGGAAGGGGGAGCAGGAAAGAAAGCTCAACCAGTTGAAACTACAAAACAAGGATGGTATGTAGAAACACAACGTGGTAATGGAATGCAGCAGAAGGGCAATAAGTCATAAATACAATAAGACTACAATAGACAATAAGACTACAATATAATAGCTAGAGTAGGAACAAACAAACGCCTGTATATATTGACACATTTAACCTACAGGTCTGTATTTTCTGTAGATTCTACTTTTAAAATACTGGTTCACTTTTTAAATTGTCCCATCTTTACTGGCATTTCTGTACAGTAAATTCCACTGTGTATTTCTAAGTTGCACACTGGTGCTGAAGGCTATTTAAGAACTGTATGATGGAGTTTATGTCCCTGTTCAAGCAGCAGTGTGTGTTATGCTGAACATTTTTACCTATTCCTTTTAATTCTTTTTTAGCATGCTGTTTCTCTCCTGTCTTCTAAGATGCTCTTTTTACTGTTCCTGTTTTGAGTCCACTTAAGAAGGACCACAGCCTTTTGCTAGTTTTTAGGGCTGTGGGTGGAGCCTACAGCCATATTGGGATTGGATTCTAGCTCTGAAAATGGCAGATCATGCAACCTTCCATTGGACATTTGGAAGTATCCTTCTGAATGCCCAATGGAGCTTGAAACCCTCCACCACGATTGGCCGCTATGGAATAACAACCGCACTATTTCGGCTGTTACTTCCACATTCCGGTGCATGAACTGCGCATGCTGTGAATGGCAAAATACCATTCATCAAAACTGCACATGCATGAGTGCCACACATGTGCAGCTGCGTCGCTGTCGCCAGCTACACAACATTCTGTGGCCCCTTCAACTCATGTGGCACACTGGGAGCCCTCCCCAGTGTGCCCAAAGATTTTTAATTGTACCCACCAACATTGGGGTGCCCTGTCCCCGTGTCAGCATTATGTGCACCCCCCACTCATGCAGTACACACACTGGGAGCCCACCCCAGTGTGCCCAAATGTTTTCTTTTCTTTTTTTCTGTAAAAAAGAAAATGGTCCTCGTCATCACTCCAGTCTTGGGTTTTTTTTTTCCTGCAAAATAGAAAACGGTCCCTCATTGTTGCTCCAATCCCCTCTCCCATTCCCACCCTCCCACTGAGCACCCACCTACCCACACCCCCTTACCCCATACTTACCTCTAGAGGTTGGCACTGTCTTCATCTCTGGACCGGGACACGCCTTTCTCACTCTTCAAAGCTCGAACTGCAAACTGAAGAATCAAAGGTAAGTGTGCTATAATGCAATTCAATGGAGTTTTCAACTTATGCTGATAAATCAGCCATTTTATGGAATTTTTGCCCCAAATTTTCAACGTGGGGTTCTTGGGACCTCACCTCATGAAAACTGTCACTGTCATTTTGTTACTTGGTCCTGAAAGGTGATTTCGTGGTCACTGCGTGGAATCACCTTTTGGGACTGATTCATGAAATGACAGTGTCATTGTTCATGAGGTGGGGTCCTCAAAAGCCCATGTTGCAATTTTGGTGAAAAAGTTCCAAAAAAAATGACTGTTATGCGTGTGCATTTCGCAATTTCTAAGCACGCTTCTAACTTCACCAATATTTAATATTTTCACTCCACATTTTCAACATTGCCATTTTTGCACACCTCCTTCAAAACAGTACAGCTGTCATTTTCCATAACCTGCCCAAAATATGTTTTTGCACCTGTGGCACAGAATAGCATGTTCACTCTGTGAAATCACCTTTCGGGACAAGTGAACAAAATAACACTGGCACTTTTCATGAAGAGGGGTCCCAAAAAGGCCATGTTGAGAATTTGGAGCAACACCTCCAAAAAATGGCCAAGTTACACCTGTGCATTGCATCATTTCTATGCACATGTAACTTCGATCAGTTGGTAGCTTTTCACAGCCCTATCAGCTCAGGCTAGAGTTTGTTAGAATAGGGAGAGATTTAGAGTCAGATGTTCAAAAGTCTGAATTTAGGCACATCTTGAAGATACACCTGCATCTGGCTGCATCTGGTACATTCAGTGCACATCTGGACGCTGAGCACAATTAATACCAAATGATTATGTATGTTAATACTGTTGCCGAGACCACTCTTACAGTTGTAAGAGTGATCTTACTTGCATTTTTAGGGTAGGAGAACTGCAAACTGAACGTGAGTGGTTCTGATACACTAAATATGTGAGACCATGCTTGCAACCATAAGAATGGTCTCAGCAGCAGTATTAATATATTATTGCTTGAGACTGATCAATAATATACTAACATTTTAAAAAGCCTTCCCTGGACATGTCAGTTTTCTGGGCAGTTACATGTGAGACACTCTTCACAGAATTAGAGTGTCTCATATGCAGAGGAAAGGAGCACTCTGGTCGGTAGCCCTCCCTTGAGCTATAATTGTGATTAGATGCAATTTATAGCAGCATGTGTCCAACTGTGGACAAATGTGACCACGTTAGGACTCAGTCAGATAGACCATCCAAAAGATGGTTCAGCTAAGTGCCTGATTCCCTCTATCTGATGAACATGCTGACTTGGTCTTTTGCCCTCAGATCTGTCTTAGTGAAACTCCGTCTGGAAGTAATGTGGACACAGGGCTTTGACAATCTTGCCCCAGGACTCAGCTACTGGAGTTGCCTTGACAGGGCCCTGAAAATGACATTCAGATTTGATTTGCTAGATTAGTCTTATACTGTGTCCTCTTAGTAACTAAAGGAAATGTAAAGGGAGATAAACTTCTAGGGCCCGATTTTCAAAGGGGCTGTGTCGCCGTAATGGACTTGCAGGAGTGGGGTTTTCCACAAGTGGTGACTTACGACAAACCATGCAGCAAGTGCAATTGTAGGAAGCTTAGTGTGGCGATGCAGCACAGTTATGCCACCTACCCCTGGTATACATTTAACGCCATGGGGTACCCTTGTTATGGGGCTTGCACCAAACCTTTGCTAAGCTGCCAGAAATGGGTGAAGTGTCACAACGGCACCAGCCCTACTAAAATCGGACTGCATTGCATCCGTGGGCTTTGGAACAGCTGCGTCAAACTTTGTGGTGGACGCAAGGTTTGACGCAAGCCCTGCGTCCACCTTTGAAAATCGGGCCCATGGTGACTAAAAGAAATGTAATGGAAGAGAAACTTATAGTGATACAATCTTATTTCTTTATGCTTCTTATTTGCAGAAGGAAGGGGTATTACAATGAAAATTACATCATGCTACCTTCCACAGAAAAACTAGTTCTGAGAACTCAAGAAAGAGGTAGCTCAGTGACTAATACATACAGTAACTGACACATTTCAACATTAGTTTCATTTTGCAAAACTGATTCTGGTATAGCGTACACATTTAAAGTTCAAATAAAATATTTAGCATTTTGTGTTGCTATTGATATTTAAAAAAAATTGCAGTATGAATGGCCTGAGCAGATTTGAGGGCATACTTAGTTATTTAACAAAAAGGTTCTGTTTAAACCATTTTCTCAGCTGGAATGCTGTGTTTAAACTATTCTGTTTTCATTGATGGGACTGTTTATTTGACTTTTTGAGCCTTGTGTATATGGAAGACATTTGCAGGACATATTTGTGAATAGTCAGTGGAACAGTTTATAGCACATGGTTATGAGTGAACACTGACTTGCCCACCCTCTATCCCCTACTTTATTGCTAATGCATTTTCCAGTATCCTGAAAAAATGTTTAAAGTATAATATTCAGACTCAACTTATATTTCATTAACTGTCTGTATTTATGTCTCCTTGCTCTTTGTTACTGAGAACATCTGCATGAAAACATTATATTTGCCCCCAGACTTCACCTCATCTTCTTGCTTCTCCAGGTGAAGGTGACATTGTAATTCTTGGTGACATCATAATCTGTTGCTATGGAAATGACTATGCTCTCACAAATCAAACATTATGAATTCAGTGGTGAAGAAGCTGGAGGATTACATAAAGTCTGGGTAGAAGCAGCGTGTTTTCTTGTAAATGTACACAGTAATTAAAAAGCTGGTGTCTCCTACCTTGAAGAGACTTCTGACCTGGTATCGCGTTGGGTATCCTCCCCATTAATAAAATAAAATACATCTCAAACTGTATTGCAAAAGTTAAATTTTTTACTGCTTATGTGCAGTAATCTCAGGTTTTCTACTCATGTCTAGCATCGAAGCATGCTCCTGATGTCAGTGCAGAATGATGTCAAATGGTGAACGCACCTCCTGTGTATTGGATTCAAACATGTAGTCCTGTCACAGCATTGTAGGAGTTTTTACAGCGTTGACAGCTTCTCCCACTAATAGGTGTGCACAGTATATTGAATCCACTAATGTGGATAATTCTGACACTAGCAAAGTGTTTGATTTAGACATAGATTTTGAGAATTAGGGAAAGGGCAGGGTGCTTTTGTACCAGAGGGCACATGGCTAAATCTATTATATGTCCAGCCTTGGATGTATGAACTCAAACTCCAAGCACAAAATGAAGACATTGAAGCAGAGGCATCTCTGGCAGCAGAGGAAGAAGATGGTGGTGGCCGTATTAATAATACTGAATGGTAAAAAATAAATATATATATATATATATATATATCGTACGTGTAGCTGTATGCATGTTATCCAATGGGTACCACAATCACATTCACTGCACATGCCATGCCACGCGCAACTTTACTGTAGCAGGCACTGTATATATACAAACTTCATTAATGCATCAGTTAGGGTTGTTACTAAGTGACAAAAGTTGGGAAATATGACATTAGGGTTTCCAACCCTAGTACCCCACCCCCACCCTGCAGACACTGACAGGCATCGGGGGTGTGCCTTGGGGTCATCAGCCGCAATGCTCACCGCATTCCACAAGTAAATAAGCTGTTATGGGTACAGTACAGGAGGATGGGGTGAGCATTGGGCTGATGACCCCAATGCACCCTCCTGATGCCTGTCAGTGTCTGCAGGGTGTAGGTGGGGCATTAGGGTTGGAAACCGTAATGCCACAGTTCCCTACTTTTGTCACTTTAGTAACAACCCTAACTCATGCATTAATGAAGTTTTTTGCAATAAATTTCCTTACTTTTTCAGATAGTTTAGTACTATCCTTATTTGCCTACTCCCACCCTCCATGACTGTCATTATATCACAGTGGAAGCACAGGACCCATCAGTGCCTGTGCTCCCAAGCTCTGTGATTTTCCTAATTTTACTGTGGGAGTTCAGGGTCCTTCAGACCCTGCGCACTCACCCCTCCATAGATGCGTCACCAAATTATCAGCATAGCTGTCTTATTACTCCAACACATGTTGGCAGCAGAGAAAATGTTCAAATCCCCACCAAAAACATAATTCTTCACAACTACAATGCCATTCTGCACCACAGATGCAAACACATTTTGAATAGGGTTTGAAAAATGGCACCTGTGACATACATAAGCTCGGGTAATAAGAGGCTATGTTGAAAATCTAGGTCAAAATATTTAAGATTTCTGCAGTTATGAGTGCGTGTCACTTTTGGGCAGGATGTGAAAATGACAGCTGTACTGTTCATGAGGTGGTGTGAAAAATGGCTATGTTGAAAACTTGGAGTGAAATAAGAAAATTATCAAAGTTACGTAGCGTATAGAAAATTTCAATGACCATGATCACTTGCTCATTTTTGAATTTTACATTAATTAGATTAACATGGCTTGAACCCACCTCATGAACTGGCACTGTCATTTTCTTAATCTGTCCCAAAAGGTGATTTCATGCAGCGATTGCAAAATCACCTTCAGGGCTCAAGTAATGAAACAATAGTCACAATGTTCATGAGGTGGGGTCCCAAAAGGCCCATGTTAAAAATTTGGTGAAAAAATACCTAAAAATGGCAAAAATATCAACATAAGTTCAAAACACCGTTGAAATACATTATATGGCACTTACTTTGATTTCTCAGTTTGTGGTTCGGCTTTGAAGAGTGCAGACGTGTCCCAGTCTGCAAAAGATCACAGCAGATGGCCTCTGGTGGTAAGTATAGGGCAGGGAGGGGTTGAGGGGTGGTGGGTGCTCAGTGGGAGGGTTATGATGGGGGAAGGTAACAGCAGGGATGATGAGGGACCGTTTTCTTTTTTCAGGCTAAAAAAAAATTGGGGGACTGTTTGCTTGTTGCAGGAACAAATACATTATTATTTGGGGACACTGGGAGTGGGCTCCCCAGTGTCCCACACTGCTGGGGGATATAATACATGTCTGGGGACACTGGTAGAGGGCCCCCCAGTGTCCCATACTGCTGCAGGGTGGCAGGGACACAGGACTCGGGACACTGGGGTGGGCTTCCCAGTGTCCCACATTGATGGGAGGGGGTATAATACATCTCTAGGGACACTGGGAGTGGGCTTCCCAGTGTTACACACTGTTGGAGGGGGGATACACATTTAGGGACACTGGGAGTTGACTCACCAGTGTCCCACACTGCTTGTGGGATACATGCTCGGGACACTGGGAGTGGGCTCCCCAGTATCCCACACTTTTGAGAAGGGGTGGCTTCTACTGCTGACACTGGGATTGGGCCCCCTGATGTCAGCAACTAACCAAGGTCTTTTGGGCTGGGAATGATTTGGATCTTTGCTCATTAATCTCATAGTTAATGTTCGAAAGTGTTTTATCTGTGAAAATAGGCTATGCCTATTTTTGCACATACCACATTTTTGAACATTAACCATCCACTTGCGGTCAAACATCCACATAATTGACAAATAAAGAAAAATCTCCAAAGCTGTTGTGATTCTTCTGTGGAGCACAGCACAGAGAATGGGACCACAAGTCCAAGGGATCTGGGTTTGAAGCTATCCTACCCATTTTTTTTCTTCATTGCAGGTTGAAAAAAAATATATTTAGGAGCTGGGTTTGAACCCAGGACCCTTGCATATCCCAGCCCTGTGCTTTGTCCTCTGCACCACAGGGGAACTGCATGAACAAGCAGTATTTTTTGTCACTTGTCTCAATCATCTTGATGTTCAAAAATGTGTTATGTGCGAAAACAAGATATACCTATTTTCGCATGTAACACATTTTCGAACATCAAAATGCAGTTGTCCCAGTGTAGAGAAGATAACAGAGCATGACCTCCGAAGGTGAGTATAGGGCAAGGAGGGGTGTGTGGGGTGGTGGGTTCTCACTGAGAGGGTTGTGATGGGGAAGGAGACAGCAGGGATGATGAGGGACTATTTTCTTTTTTACAGGGAAAACAACTGAAGAGAGGGTTTTCTTTTCACAGGAACAAATACATTCTTATTTGGGGACACTGGGAGTGGTCTCTCCAGTGTCCCACACTGCTGGGTGGGCTTCTGATGCCAGCATGGGGATTGGGCCCTCCGATCTCAGAAAATAAACAAAACAGGCTGTTGGGGGGGTGGAATCTGACACCAGTGGTGGGCATCCCATTGTCAGATTATATATTAAAAAAGTAAAAATTAATTAAGTATGGGAATCAGAGGCTGGGGGGTGCCAATAGACACCAGGGAAAGATATGGGATGGGTGGGTGCCACTAGGGCAAGTGATTGTGGGGTGGGGTGCCACTACACAAGACAAACAGGAATCACACATACAGTAAGAGTGCAGCCAGCAGCACGAGTTCCAGCTGCAGCTGCACAGAGAACACAGGGAAGCGTTCCTCTCACTAAGAAAGGCACCCAGGATTTCAGGTGCCCAGCAAAGGTGTTTCCCGGCACACTTTGAAGAAAGAAATATCAGAATCTAGCTAAATGGCTCCCATTTAGCTGGATTCTGATGTTTCTTTTATCAGTTTCATGAATTTTCATACATTTTCCTTACTTTCACTATCTCGCCAACAGCAGAACAAGATGGCAGACACAACAGAGCTCTGTGAAAGTACTTAGGGCTCTATGTGACCCTACATGGGAAAAGACAGTAACTTTTGTAAAAAAGAATGGCTGTATGTAAACCTCCATGCAAAAATGTGTGCGAAAAAAACTAATATTGGTACAAATAATAGCCCTTGAGAAAACAAACAGCTTTCATGCCTGACATATAAATGTTCCCATAGGAAATGATGGGGAAATTAAAAATTGAATAACTTTTGAATGGATTCATTTGTTTTATACCAAACCTTCATTGGGCATACCTGTGACCCAAAGGCTTTCTACCCTGAAAATTTTAGACTAGAACGTAATGCCGTTTCTGAGATACAGGTGGACAAAGAAATGTCAAAAAACATGTAAAATTAGGATTTTGTGATACTTTGTATCTCGAACACCACAAAACAGATTTATGCAATATCTGGCAAGTTAAGAGACTTTCCCCTAGAGATTATGCATGCCAAATGTTGTGCCAATCCGTTGAACAGTTCCAAAGTTATGAAGGTTCACATATTCAGGTTTAACACAGAAGTTTGCATTCAACTCTAACTATACTGGCTTCACGTACAGTATAATATATATATTTAGTTTGCAAAAATGTCAGTAGGGAAATGTGGCACTAGGACTTCACAACACCTACCCTACCAGACCAAGAGGCGTTGGGGGTGGCATTGGGGTCATTAACCCCAATGCTCACCTCATTCTCCTATACCCACCCAGCTTATATTGTAATGGAATGGGGTGAGCGTTAGGTTGATGACCCCAATGCCACCCCCGACACCTCTTGGTCTGTGCAGGGTAGCGGTGGGGTGTTAGGGTGAAACCCTAATGCCACATTTCCCTACTTTTGTTGTGGCAACCCTAACTGATGCATTAACAAAGTTTTTTGCAATGTATTTCCTTACTATTTAGGATAGTATAATCATATTGTAATTTGCTTGTGGGAGATCAGGGCATGTGCTCACATTCCTCCATTGATGCTTATACATATTTAGCTGTGAAAGTAGGGCCCTGCACTTCCATGTATAGCCCAAGAGTGATGAAATTGTCAGCATAGCCATGTTATTACCCCACCTGATGTAACCAGTGCAGAAAATATTTGAATCCCCACCGAAACATAATTCTACGCAACTGCAATGCCATTTCTGTGCTGCAGGTGTGAAAACACATTTCAGCAAGGATTTGAAACATGGCAGTTGTGACATACATTTGGTGGGATAATGACAAGTTTATGTTTCAAATTTGGGGTCAGAATATTTTAAATTTACAAAGTTACGAGTGTGCACAGTGAAATTGCAATGAATGGTTATAACTCAGCCATTTTTTTGACCCCAAATGTTCAACATGGCCTTTTTGGGACCTCACCTCATGAACAATATGGCTGTCCTTATGCAAATCCTGCCTGAAAGGTGGATTTGCCAAACGACTGCAAAATCACCTTTTGTGTAGGGGTTGACAGATGACAATTGTATTATTCATAGGTGGGTCCCCAAAAGGCCGTGATGAAAATCTGGGGTCAAAATCTCAAAAAACAGCTGAGTTATGCATCAAAGTAGCCTGTAAAATCCTTTTTCGTGAGCTTACAAAAAAAGAATTGGCTAGCAAAAAAGGAATTGACTTGCGAAAAAGGATCTAAGCGCAGTGCCACATTAACTTACATGGTGCCCATAGGCTGGAAACTTCAGGTGCCCCCCCCTCCAAACATGGCTCAGTTCAAGGGATGGCAACAACACATATTCACATAAGAACGATAAAACAATTAGAATACTGCCTTTTTTTTACTTTCTGTTTATTGTCATTTAATAAAAAATAACAGTACAGTAGACAAAATCTCATGCAGGAACCCACATTCAAAACAAGCAGACTACTGTCACCTTAAGGATTAATGAAAAAAACAAATTACTTTATCTTTCCCAGTCTCTCAAAATTCAGGATACCCCTCGAACTCTTTAAAACCTAGATGGCATTTTTTCTAGTTTTATACTCAAAGGGTGGTTGTCCCCTCCTGAGACAGAGAACAGAACAACCAAAGTTCACATTGCATAAACATTCGATCTATGTCAATAACAACCCTACACATACTTTACCAGTGAAGATATGTTAAAAAAACACTGAATGGACTTTACAAGGTCACTGGTACATGTGTTTCACCTATGTACATTCGTTTGGGTACCTGTGCAGCACCTGAATGTATGTATTCATCATTGCCTAGCATTCATTTGTAACTGTACCCCTCACTCCATCAGTCAGATTTCTTATATAAATAAGACGATTAATCTCAGTAGGCTAATCCTGTATAAAATTATTTAAATAAATATGGAACAAATAAACCTCCATGTGCTTTATTCCCTTGTAGTTTTAGATGTAGATAAAATAAAGAAAGACCCCATGAAAATGAGATATTGTGTCTCAGTTTGTTTAAGCTGGGTAAATATAATGCATACAAAAGTTAGGAACCAGTTATATAGCTATGAAAGACACATGCTAACATTCTTTTTTATATATAATGGGCTTCTGTGAAATAAGCGTCACTAGTCAACCAACCAAAGAGTCTTTTTTTTAACTAGAGACATTCCAAGAGGGGCATCTTTTCCCCCATTTTACTTCTACGTGTTAGTCTGGCAAAAATTGCTCAAGTTTGTGGTGCACAAAATGTTGATTCTGTGCATTGTATGAAGATTAAGACAGATGCAAATGTTTGAAAGCATGTACATTCACATACATGTGCATGAACACATCCCATTGTAAGAAGCAAAGCTATTGTTGTTTGTAGAGGAACACAAAGAAACAAAGCTATTGTTGTTTGTATAGGATGAGGGGTAAGTGGCAATAATTAGAATCTTGACCGGGCATTAGGGAAGGGAGGCCTATTTCTACCCAACATTAAGTTGCACTATTACACTGTCCAACTATGCTTCTTAAGTGACTACTTGGGGCCCCATTCATCTTCTGCTTATATTGCCACAGAAGAACTGGTCTTAAGTATGACTCTCTCCTTAACAGATTTTTGAGTCCTGCCCTCTAAAGGAGGCCAGGCCCAAGTCCCAGGTGTCTTACCTTTAAGTTTTCAGTTCATTCCATCCCTGCATGTGAAGCTGCACAGTGCACTGTCTCTGCTACTCCTGTGGCAGGCCCCAAGAAGAAACACTGCTGCCACTGTTGCGGATCACCCAGTGACCTAGTCTGGTCTCTCATTCATTCGTTGGTTCATCCCTGATGATTGCTCTCACCTCAGCAGATGGGATGCGGTCCAGAGACACACACACACACATGATACCAAGAGACAGAGAAGCTGCAAACCAACTGATGAGGTCAAGAGAGAGGTCCGACTGTAACCCATCCTTCATCCTCCATCCCAGCCATCTAGAAGTGCTCTCAGTCAGTGTGGCAGTGCTGTCATCCGTGACTCGTGCATTCGTCATGCCTTATTCCCTGCCCAGCATTCTCCGGCCCCTCTTCATCAATTTGGCATGGATGCACATGCATACACACTCCACACAATGGATTTTAAAATCAAATCCGATGCTGCTGATTGGACTGGTCTGTCTGATCTCAGTGGGTGGGGTGGGGGGGACGGGTTGCAGGGGGCATGCTGAGTGTGGTCCCAGAGAAGCCAGCCAATTTTTCAGTGCCTCTCAGACTCTCAGGTGCCCCTAAACAGCTGGCACCCCTAGGCTGCAGCCTACTTAGCCTATTCATAAAAATGGCACTGTCTAAGCGAGTCACAAAAAATAATTAAAATGTTAAAAAAACGGCATTGCAAGGTTGTTCTTCCACCAAATAACTTCACAGTCCACCTAACAGAGTCCCAATAAACAAGACACATGTGTTGGTGTCTCTAGATACTTTCATGTTTGATGCTTTTCAGTTTTTTTTTTGAAAACAGAAAACAAGATGGCAGCTCATGAAAAAATGATTTTTTTCTCATAAAAAAGGATTTTGTTCTTGCAAAACAGAATATGTGCTCTCAAGACTAAATCCTTTTTTGCAAGATTTAATCCTTTGTTGAACTCAAGGCATCTGTCCTGAAAAATAAACTTTCCATAGGATATGATGGGACCTTAAAAACTTAATAACTTTGCAACAGTTTAATATTTTTGCACCAAACTTACAGTGGCAGTTCTGTTACCCAAGTTCTTTCTACCATAAAAATCAAAACAAAATTCCACACTATCTGGGTGCAAGGTGATGAGGAAAAAACTGCAAAAAGGGTGACTTTTTATTTTTTTCACTATCCAGTTCTCAGAATCTGCACATCCGACTGGAACGAAACTTGCCACAGCAAAAGATCTATCCCCCAGGACAGTGCATACCAAATTTTGTGCAGATCCATTGATATTGGTATCTTGGTATCTTGTTCAGTTCAGTTGATCAGTTGTAAAGTTATTAAAGTGCAAAATTTGAGGTTTAACATTAAACATGCTACTCAGCCCATGACCATGCCTATATACAGGTGTGTATGTATGTATGTATGTATATATATATATATATATATATATATATATATCTTAGCAGCAAAAGCTCCATTTAATGCATCAGTTAGGGTTGTTCCACAGTGACAAAAGTGAGAAATTGATTGAGGGTTGAGCCCCATGAACCCCAGCCCTCCCCCAACCAGCATCGGGGTGCGCTTGGGGTCATCGGCCCTAACTCTCACCCCATCACATGTGTAAAGAAGCTGAGGTATAGAAGAATGGGGTGAGAGTTAGGACCGATGACCCCAAAGTGCACCCCGATGCTGGTTGGAGGGGTGGGCTGGGAGGTCCAAGGGGGGCTTTCAACCCTAACACTGAATTTTCTCACTTTTGTCGCTGTGGAACAACCCTAACTGATGCATTAAATGGAGTTTTTTGCCTCTAATTTCCCTTCTTTTTGAGAATGATGACAAGAAATAGTGAAAGTAATGCAGCGGCGTGAGCGTGGAGCCCACATTACCGCAACTGTAAATGCAGATGGTAACGGTAACAGCAACAATAGCAGCAAAGGAAACAGGAACACAAAATGAAATGCAAGCGCATATGGAAACACAAATCGTAATGCGCTCGGGCACAGTAACACAATTGCAAATGCAAATGGTAACAGTAACAGCAACGAAGACGCAAAACAAAAGAGAAACGGTAAAGTAAACAAAAGGGCTGCCATAAACGTAAATGGCAATGCAGATGGGGACGCGAACTGAAATGCAATTACAAACAGTAGGGGAAATGCAAATGTTAACAGTAATGCAAACGCAAGCACAAACGAGAACGCAAAAGGTAACGGACGCGGTGGCGCGCACCCGGGAACAGAAATGCCAACAGGTATGTAAAAGCAAGTGGAAACAGTAACTGTAACATTAACAGAAGTGCATACTCTGTTTTTCCCCAACAGCTGCATAGAGAAACACAGTGTGCACAAAGAATGTATGCATAGCAATGGGCCTCGGAGCAGAAAATGAGCTGTTGGAATACTAAATTGCTTATATCTTAGGAACCGTACGACGTAGAAATAAAATTTAAATGTCACATGAATCATGCACTTCCTGGCTATGTTTTTGTTTGCACATAGCCATAGGCTACGCATAGTTGTGGCAAAAATTCCGTATCTTGCACCGTTTTTGAGATACGAGTCCCGAAAGGCGCGGCGTACGCCACCATGTTAGTCTATGGGAAAAAATGTAAACTTCAGACTACTGTAACTTGGCAGCCATGCAATATTTTTTCACCAAACTACTGAAAGGCACATCTGTGAGATGTTGGCTGCATTCCCTCCGAATTTCAGCCCAAAAGACCAAATGGTTCTTTTGCAGCAGGGTGACAAAGAACTCCTGTCATTTTGGCTATAGTCTTGAAAAGTACTGTTGAACTTTGTGAAAGCTTTCGAAAAATCATTTGAAAGTGTCGCAGGTGCGAAAGTACTTTGCAAAAGTACTTTTTCCAGAAATGTGAAAAACATATTTCTGGGGTGTTTTACCCCAAAATAAAGACATGCCTAGCCTCCTCAGGGTCTGACTAGGTGAATACAAAAAGAATTAGGTTGCTACAGGGTCCCAAATTTAAATGGCAAGCATTTTCTGATCTCCAACTGAAAACAAAATGGTGGATTTGCGAAAGTAAAAGGGCCATTTGAGAAAGTAAAAACTGCATTTGCGACACTTTCAAACTTTTTGTTAACTTTTCCCATTGACTTATAATGGGAACTTGTTTTTTGCATAACTTTTGAACCGTGTAATATTTTTTCACGAAATCTTCAAAAGGCACATCGGGGCTCCAGCTGCATGGTCCCTGAAGTTTTCAGACTGGTCGAACAAACCATGCGACCTGTAGGTGAGAGCAAAGAAATAGCAAAAAAGCGTAATTGAGCAATTCGTTGTTGCTTAATAACTCCACAGCCGTAAATCCAACCAGTACGAAAGTTGGAAGATCCAAAGATCTACCATGCCCAATCATGCATACCAAATTTCAGGCAAATCTGTTGAACAGTAGCAAAGTTATTAAGGTGCAAAATTTGACCCTTTAACCTTAAATGTGCTACTCTACCATAATGTATGTATATATACAGTATATATATATTTTTTTTTTACTTGTAGTGCTCTTGTCATATATGTCCTAAATGTAATGTTCTTTTTGGTAATTTCTATTTATGCCTCTTCACTCTGCTAGGACTCTTTCAGGACCCCAAGGTCACCCAGTTTTCCCCCTTACATGACAATCCTGAGGTGCTATACCACCACTGAGCACTGGATTACTCCCCGAGTAGGGATGAGAGGGGCAGGGAACCTCAATCTCTTCTTGTGTCTCATTGAGATGCCTTGCTCTGATGGCAGGTGGGGGACCATGGTGGTGTGGGGGTCTGTCATCTCCCAATAAGGGCTACTATGCTTTTTATGGTAATGTTTTCTTTTCAGACCTCTTGGAGTCATGCATGCAAGGGCTGCAAGTGTACACATCACAAGGTGATGTCACATGCAGCCTGTGTGACTCTGCCCACCCCATATTATTTCTGGCCTGACTGTCCCCTACCTCCAGTGCCTGATGGGACCCACCCTCCCTTGGGGAGGAGAGCATCCTCTGGAATGCTCAGACCTTTCCTCCCCTGGCCGACCTGGGCTCGCTACCAAAACCTGGTAGCCAGCATCATGAGCAGTGGCACTACCACTGCACTGATGGGCCAGTTAAATGTACTATTCTAATGCAATGCACGTATTGCCTCACAACCACAGATAACACATGATATGTGTGGTGTTTTTACTTCTTTTTTTGTAATTATATTTCTATTAAAACTTCCTGTGCATCCAGTCAGAGTGCAAAAACAAAGTTCAATATATTCACAATGTAGGGCAAAGGAGTGGAAAGAGTACAATCATAGTAGAGACAGAGATACATAAATGTGCAGGGGTCTCCCACATGATCCAGGATGTGAGAGACAATTCCAACCCAGAACATCAAACATTATTGCCAAGCTTATACTGAATAATGGTAGTTTTTCAGTAGAATGGCCCAGCACCAACAAAGCCATTCTCCATCAAGGCTGCAGGTATACGTCAACTATATCCAAGCTGGCCAAGCTGTTCCAGTGGCGCAGTGGGTTAAGGCAGCAGCTCAGGCAGCACAGAGCGAGAAACCAGGGTTCTGGTCCTGGTCTCCCAACACATGGAGTTACATTTTATCCTCCTGCTCAAAAGTGTCTTTTTTTTTCTATCTGCCATGGTAGAAAAATCCTCCCCCCCTCAAGTTTCTCCTTTACCCCTTGATCCACCTTCCCCCGGAGTTGGTTATATAAAGTCTGGGGTGTATGGGGGCAGAGCTCCCCGCTAAACAGAAGTGACTAGTGTGCTTTTTAGCACTGGTAGCGGTCGTCAGTGTGGTTTACGGCTGCTACCAGTGGCACTGTTTTGTGCTGCGGCATGTGTACTTAGCACAGTTTAGACAGCACTGTTATCATTAGTGCATTTGTAACCCAGTGTCTTACAGTTTCACCCTTGCCCTCTCAAGACCGCTTCTGTTGTCTGCCACCAAGGTGGGTCCCCCCCGAATTGTACAGGGAGAGATGCCTGCCTCAGACAGACCGCAGTCAGGTTGATACTGTCATCGAGGCACAGGTCAGGAAGCATAGGAAAACCAGGAGCAGTATCAAAATTCACAAGTAGCATCTTATTTTTGCTAATAACTGTTAAATAAAAAAAATAAAATTGTTCAGTATGACTATTTACAAAGGCAGAACAAACAGAGAAAACAGTCCTTCATCTGAGTGTTTCTTCTCAATTTCAAATCTCAGTCTCCCAGTCTCTTATTATCCTTGTCTCTCTAGCAGAAGCATTGCTGCTCTTTTTATAAGTCTTTGTCTGGGAGCCTGCTTGTCACAGAAAGTTCTTGTAAGTTTACAGAATGTTCTTGCAAGTTTCATTCCTTGCCGGTGCAACAAAACAGCACATAGTAACCCAGAACTGACCTCTTGTTGCCAGCATCTCAGAGAGTTTGCAAACCAGCTTCTCAGGTTAACCCCTTGAGTTCCACATAGCTTTCTGCAATCATTTCAACAGTATAACTATATACAATTTTAAACAAAGGGATCCCAGTTTCACATACAGATTCACATATATTTTTATACTCGCAGATATGCAAGGGGGAAGAAAAGACAGAACAGCAAGGGAAGGCAGGCAGATAGCGAAACCGTCTCAGTGACCAGTTCCTAGGTCTCACAAGAAAATTTTGTTGTGCAACCAGACAAGAGACAGAAAAGGAGAGGATAGAACAAACCCTTGCATTTAAACTCTTTCTGCATAACAGCTGGGACAAGGCCTTATTCAACCCTGTCACAGATACATGACACAAATATGAAATGCAGAAATTTGTAAGCCCACCCTCCCCTTGCTCAAAAGTTCTCAGACCTCTAGACATACTGGGTGCCCCCAACCCATCTATCTACAGTCAATTTGGGTGGCCATTCAGATCCAAAGTCCACCTTGACCAGCCCAGAAACTGAACACCCGCTGTTAAGCATGTGAGGGCTGCATTTGTAGTGGCCCCCCTCATTACAGGTGTGTAATGTGAGCCCCCCTACGAAACATCATGGGTGGAGAAATGCCCACCACACCTGTGTATCCCATTCCCCCTGCCCCTCCCATCCTGCCATGGCACTCATCAAAGAGAGAGAATAAGAAAAAGCAGATTGCTCCCATGAGGGCACACTATGCCCTACATCTCTGTTCAGACCAAAAGTAACAAGTAATAGAGACATGCCTACCTGGACATCCCTCCCCCCAGCACATCCAGACCTGCACACACCCATTTCAACAAACAAGTGATCTGTCTAATAAATCCCCTGGCCCTGATGGTATACACCCCAGGATACTGAGAGAAATGACAGATATGCTGGTACATCCCTTAACTTATATTTTCCAACAATCAATAAATTCTGGTACTGTAATCCAAGATTGGAAATTGGCTAATGTAGTGCCTATATTAAAGAAAGGACCAAGCACAGACCCAGGTAATTTTAGGCCTATTAGCTTGACCTCGATACTAGGGAAACTCTTGGAGACAATAATTAAGGATATTCTTGTGGAACATATTGAGCAATATGATCTGGTTGATCCAGTCCAGCATGGTTTTGTACGGAACAGATCCTGTCAAACAAATTTGCTGTCCTTTTATGAAAAGGTGAATAGAGAGATGGATGCTGGGAACCCTGTGGATGTGGTATTCCTGGACTTCTCCAAGGCTTTTGATAAAATACCCCACAAAGAATTATTATTGGTAGTGGATAACCTAGGGTTGCCTAGTAATATCTGTAGATGGATTTCAGATTGGCTATGGGATAGGAAGCAGAGGGTGGTTGTGAATGGAGAATACTCACAATGGGCCCCTGTTGCTAGCGTGTGTGTCGTAGGTTCAGTGTTGGGGCTATTCTTGTTTAATTTGTACATTGCCTCTTTACAAATTAACAACATAAATGTATGGATGTACAAATTTGCTGATGATTGTAGACTGGGTGTGGTTCCATCAAATGATGAGCAAATAGTTGCACTACAACAAGCTGCTAGATTTAATTAATAAATGGACAAACCTGAATAAACTGGAATTAAATCTATCCAAATGTAAGGTTATGCACCTGGGTAAGAAAAACAACAATGCAGTTTACCACTTAGATAATATTAATTTGGGAGTGGTTGCTGAAGAGAAAGACCTCGGTGTTATAATTACAAACGATTTAAAATTTAGGGTACATTGTCGAAAACAATTAAAGAAAGCTATTCAGATTCTAAATTGTATACTAAAATACATTGCAAGTAGGAGGAGGGAGGTTTTGATTCCCTTGTATGTAGCCTTGGTTAGACCGCATTTGGAATATTGTGCGAGGGTTTGGGCTCCTTACAATAGGGAAGATATACTTTCCATTGAGAAAGTTCAAAAAAGACTGACGAAACAAATAAAGGGTCAGGCAGGCAAAGTATACTGGGAAAGATTAGTGAATTTGAATCTTTATTCACTATATTACCGTAGATTGAGGGGTGATCTATGTTTTCTATTTAAAAATATTGAGGATGTTGAATTGTTAAATGATGTGGGAATAATGTTCAATCACGGAAGAATTAGCAAAAGAAAGCACACTAAACAACTGCACCAACAAATTTGGGTGCATAATTTCAGGAAACATTGGTTTAGTTTAAGAGTGGTCAGGGCATGGAATAGTTTACCTGAACAGATATTAAATAGTTCTAGTATGAATTCATTTAAAAAGGTAATAGATGATCATTATGGAAATAGCAAATTTTTCTGTTAATTTCTAAATGGAAGGCAAGCCTATTTGGTTAGTATTTTCTATCCCTGGCTTGAAAATAACCTACCTATGAAGTGTCATGGCTCCCAGCTGACATGAGAGCTAATCAGTCTTCAGTTATCTAGCTGGGGCAGTGAAAGTGCCCCCTCCCTCATGTGCTGGCAAAGAGTACAAGCTGCCACATTTTCTGCCAACAATCCTGGAATCAGTGTGCATAAGCACAGAGATGGCATCAGATCAGCAGGCGAAGAGTGCCCACCCATGCACACATACCCGTGCGATAGTTCAGTTACCTCAGTTAGTGTCAGTTTATGCAGTGACAACTTCTGCACCATTAGTAGTCAGCAGTCACACCATAAATTCCTCAGTCCCACACTAGTCACTGTCCATAATGAATCGCAGTGGAGGAGAAATCCAGGAAGCCAATCTCAGTGGGAAGAGAAGCACCAGGGAGGAAAAAGAAATGGAAGAAAGGTCAGAGGGTACCGTTACCCAGGAAACTACTCTACAGCCAATCCATAAAGTATCACACAGTACCAAGAAATGGATAGCATTATTTCTTGATCAGCCCCATTTGTGTGCAGGATGCCCTTGCTTTATCCACCTCCCAGAATATGAATGTTTGGCCTTTGTGTCTCACCTTAGCCACTGCTGGATAAAAAAAAGCACAAATCCACTTTATTTTGATGATGCTCATTCAATAAGGGTGCAAACACTCTCTGTTTATCTTTTTTCTTTTTTGGCCATCACCCCAGTGTGCCTCAGCCCCCTACTCTCCCTGTCCCCACTCACCCACCGGGACTTACTGAAGTTAATGATCCACCATGGATTGCTCAACAGGGTGGGGCCACCAAGCCGGCATGCCCCCCTATGGAGACACATCCAGATTACTGGCAGGCCTGGCTTCTGCCGGCAGGGCTCCCTTGGCTTGCTCCCCAGGGTGGGGTCATGAGGTCGCGCAAGTCCAAACAGAAGACTTAAGGTGGGTCACAACAGGGGGTTACAGTGGGCACAGCAGGACTAGGAAGCAAGGCATCACCAGCGGGGCCGACTTTTTCCCATATCTTGTCCCCAGTGGAAGGCATTGTGTGCAGTGATGTAATGTGCAGAAGCGTGACTTCTGACATATCTCCCAAAATACTAAGCATTGGTCACTGCTCCCTCAGCCTCTGCCAGGTGTCAACCATGCACTGAGCACTAGCCTGCACCACCCTTCCCTGGAGGAGGAGAGCAGTCCCTGGGATGCCAATCCATCTCCCTCCAGTCGGCCATCTAACTCCTTGGATCTATTCCCAAACCTGGGGTGTTAGCATCACAATCAGAAGCCCCACCACTGCACCGGAGGGCCATCTCTCTTTGCTTATTTTGGAAAATCCAGGAGAAACCCTGGAAAATCAGAACAGTGTGCTCCCCCTATTTTACTGTGCCAGTCTTCCTAAAGGCAGATAATATGAGTTGCTTATCCAGATAATGGTGTAAATTTAGGATGATCTGCCTGGGTACATTTGCTGGGGGCTTAGGTGTGAGTGCCAGGTGAGCTCGATGAATTCTGATGTGGTCATGTTTGCACTCCAGTTATAGAACTTGCAGGAGTCATTTATTGATAAACTCCTCTATATTTCCTCCCTCCACTGCCTCCATGATACCCCAAATATGGAGAGTCTTGTGCCACTGAAAGTTCTTCTGGGAGTCTAGATTATCTCATAATTCTGCAACCTCCTTCTCCAACTGGGCTAGGTGGGCAGGCAGTGCACTAGTCATATCCTTAATGATGGAGACTCTTGTTTCTACTTCGGTGAGGTGTTGCTGCTGTTACTCATATTGTGCCGTTAACTTGTCTAACTTAGCAGCCACCATTTCCAACTTGGGAGCCAGGATTGACAGCACCTGCTGGGAAATTATTTGGCACAGTGCCACAGCCGCCTCCACAGTCCCGTCCATATCTGTGGCTGGGCCTGCTCCCAATTCCAGAGGATTTTTCTTGCTGCCTTGTTTCATTGCTGTTGTGGATTTCCCACTTGCCAAGGTGTGATGTCAGTCCATAGTGATAATAGAAGCAGGCACCATCATCCAAGAGCTTGAGCTGAGGTTTAACCAATGAAACTTTAACTTTTATTTGAGGGTGGGTCAGGAGCTTGAATGTAGGCATCTTCTCTCGTTGGCTGCACATGTGCACCCCCCATCCAAGAGTTCTAAAAGAACTCAGGGAGGTGCTAGCTGCCCCACTGACAACCTTATTAAACAGCTCACTGAAAACAGTCATGGTTCTGGAGGACTAGAGAAGAGTTGACATGGTCCCACTACAGAAGAGTGGCATCAAGGAGGAGGCTAGTAATTATAGATGGGTCAGTCCTGCTTCAGTAGTGGTGAAATGAATGTAAAATCCTGTTAAAGCAAAGACTGGTAGAGTATCCCGAATCCAATGGCTGCAAAACCACGGGCAGCATAGATTCATATGAGGGGGTGCCAAGTGAATCTCATAGATTTCTCTGACTGAGTGACCAGGGAAATAGATCAGGGGAGGGCAGTAGATGCAGCCTATTTGGACTTTAGCAAGCCCTTCAACACTGTGCTGCACAGCAGGCTGATAAAGAAACTGAGCAGCCTAGGGGTGGGGTCCAAAGTGGTGAATTGGGTTAGAAACTGGTTCATGGATAGGAGACAAAGGGTGGTGGTAAACGGCACTCACTCTAATGATAGGGGAGTGACCAGCATGGTGCCTCGGGGCTCAGTGCTGCAACTGGTCCCTTTCAATGTCTTCATAAGTGACATTGCAGAAGAACTGGAAGAAAAGGTATACATTTTTGTGGATTATACCAAAATCTGCAATAGGGTGGACACCAAGTTGGGGGTGGAGAGAATGTGCAGGGATCTTGGGAAACTCGAGGAGTGGACAAAAGCATGGCAGTCGGGGGTTCAATGGCAAAAGTGCAAAATCATGCACCTAGTGCATAGGAACCCAGGAGATGAGTATAAGATGTGTGGCGGGGGGGTTACTAACAGTCACTAAACAGGGAAAGGACCGTGGGGTCATTTTATCTGATGACCTCAAAGTGGCAGGGCTGTATGACAAAGCAGTGGGTAGGGCTAGTGGGATGCTGGTGTGCACAGAGATGAGTATCCCCAGCAGGAGGAGGAGGGAAGTAGTTTTTCCACTGTATCACTCACTGGTGAAACTCCATCTGGAGTATTATGTCCAGTTTTGGAGGCTGTATCTCAAAAACACCATAGACAGAGTGGAGGCAATCCTGAAAAGGACATCTTAAATGGTGCAGGGGTTGCACGAGAAGCCATATGAGGAGAGGCTGAGGGATTCCAACATGTACACCCCGAAAGAGAGAAGAGCGAGAGGGACCATGATAAAGACCTACAGGTATCTCAAAGGGGTACACACGGTGCAGGAGTGAAGTCTCTTTCAAATGAGAAAAAGCACCAGGACCAGGGGACATGCAATGAAGATGAGGGGTGAGTTTAAGAGAGATCTGAGGAAATAGTTCTTCACTCAAAGGATGGTAGATGACTGGAACAAACTGCCAGCAAAAGTGATGGGGGCAAAAACAGTGGGTGGCTTCAAGCATGCATGAGAAAGAGATAGGGGTATATTAATAAATAGACTGGGTGGAGGGAGGGTCGTTGGGTACCAGTTAGGGTCTGCAAAGACATATTAGACAGGGAACATCTAGGCAGACTGGGTGGGCCAAATTGACCTTTTCTGCTGACAAATTCTGTTTCTGTGTTTCATTAACATATATACTGCTGATCCTGTGTGAAGTGATGTTTATTTGAACTCCCAGTTTACAGCATTTTCCCTGAGACCATCAAGATCCAGACAGTAGGTATGACAAGATTTCTTGTGATTTTATTTTTATTTATACATCTGTTCTGTCTCTGATATGATAAAATTGTTGTGATCATGTTAGTAGCTGCTTCTCTCCTTAAAAAAATACCTTATTGCTAGGCTGCTGCTTTTTGGCTACAAGATGTGGTTTTTAAACCATTTTTATGTTCGCTCTTGTGTTTGCACAAAGTGAACATACTGGTATGATAGTGTGTGTGTGTGTGTGTGTGTGTCACTGTTGGTCCAGTGCAGGGCAGTCTGCAAGGGGTTTGACAGTGTCAGATAAATCATCAGCCAGGCTGATCCTGTCACAGTTTTGGTCTTGCTTGGCAGAAACTATGCATAGTTCAAAGAAAGAGCTGGCTGTATCATAGGTCAGCTCTTTCCTTTGATGTGTACAAGGTTGCCTAGCAAGCAGAACTGATCAACATCATGATCTGCCTGCTGTGGCCCCCCCTACTGTAAAAACAATCTGTCTCACTCTCTGCCAAGCATCATTCCCACCTCCCATTGCTTCCCCCTTCTTAAATGTCTAACACCAGGACGCCCAATCTCTGGTGCTGGCTAGGTACCCCCCCCCACCCATTTTCACTGTGCGACACTGGGAAGCACCCCTGGTACTGCCAAACATAACATCAACACTGGGGTGCCCTTTCCCCAGTGTTGGTACCTGAAATAAGGAAAACCGTCCCTCATGGTCTTTTTTTAATTTTATGCGTACTGTAAAAAAATAAAACTGTCCATCAATGTGTGTTATTGCTGCCAGCACACTTTTCCAAGCTATTACCTTCCCCACACCCAACCCTTCCACTTATCATCCACCCCATCCCCCCCTTACTTTAAATTTTCTAACAAAGGGGTGCCCAATACCTAGTGCTGGCTAGTACCCCCCCATCTGGCTCGTCTTTACTGTGCGACACTGGGGAGTCCAACCCGGTGCCACTAAACATAGCACTGACACTGGGGTGCCCAATCCCCAGTGTCAGTACCTGAAATAAGGAAAACCAACCCTCATTTTATTTTTTTTTAATTTTTTGTTATACACACCCTGCAAAAAATAAAACCATTCATCAATGTCTGTTATGCCTTTGGCATACTGCCACTGTTACCCTCTCCCCACCTGACCCTCCCCCTCATCAACCCCCAACCTCCCCACTCCTTACTACCTACCTGGAGTCCAATACTGTAATCTTTTTTGGATTGGAGACATGTCTTCATCTTCAATGCCAGACCAGGAACCGAGGAAATCAGGTATGTGGTTCAATGTATTTCAATGGATTTGGAACTTGTCCTCATATCTTAATCATTTTTGAATATTTTGTCACTAGATTTTAAATGTGGCCTTTTTGGGACCCCATCTCATGAACAAAAGTGGTGATATTATGCAAACCCACCCCAAAAGGTTGGTTTCGGTCATTCCTCAGGGGTAGATCTCAGAGGATGGTATCAAGGATTTATTCCTCGGCCCCTATGAGTTACCCTGCAGGGTACCGCAGGGCTTGGTGTTGTCTCCTATGTTGTTTGCAGTGCACATGCTACCATTGGGGGGCATTATAGGACAGTATGGCTTGAGTTTTCACTGCTATACAGATGATTCTCAGCTGTACATGTCTTTTGTGCCCGACCAGGAGGATATCACTGTATCAGTGTTTAACAGCTGTCTGGCTGAGATTCAGGACTGGATGAGTACCAGTTGGCAGAGGCTAAACCCATAAAAAACAGAGGTGTTGGTTGTGGACCCAGATTGTAGGTCGGCCGGGATGTTGGCGGGACAACCCTCTGATCTAAAGCTAGGGGGACACCGCTTATTGTCTTGGACCAGGTGCGTAACCTTGGTGTGATTATTGATGAGGGCTTGACCCTGAAGGCTCAGATGTTGGCCATAGTCAAATCTTCCTTTTACTATCTTAGGAGTTTGGCCAGGGTGAAACACCTGTTTCCGACTGAAGATTTTCCTACGCTGGTCCACGCCTTTGTCACCGCTCGTCTTAACTATTGTAATGCCCTCTACCTAGGGCTACCAGGGATGGATGTCCACTGCTTGCAGCTGGTGCAGAATCACGACAGCCAGGTTGTTGACTGGAACCCTAGATCCAGTCATATAACACCTGTGCTGCGTGAACTGCACTAGCTACTGTTCTAATGTGGCGGATAACTTATCAAGGTCGCTTTGCTGACCTATAAAACTACATAATCAGGGAATGCAGTACTTGAAAGAACTTTGACTTCTTACTGTCCCTCCCACCCACTCCGATAATCTGACAGGGGATTGCTAGAGATTCCCAGGGTCCATTTGAAGACATTCAGAGAAAGAGCATTTGCTTTTATGGCTCCGACCCTGTGGAATTCTCTACCCTGTCGGATATGAGATAGCCTGACTGTAGAAGGTTTTAAAACATCTTTAAAAACCCACCTTTTTAATCAGGCCTTTTCTGGTCTATAGGAGGGAAAGTCCTTTTGCTAGTTATTACTAGAAATAGGATAAGCTTAGCCCAGTATTAAGCGTTATTGTCTCTGCTTTTAATGTGTTTCTTCATAGGTTTATATTTTATAAGTATTTTATGATGTATGTTGTTGTGAATTTGTTTATGTTTATCTGTAATGTTGTTTGGACTGTAAGGGCGCCCTGGGCTCTGGAAGGGCACCCAATGGAAAAATAAAGTGATGATGATGATGATTAGTGGCATGAAAAAACTTGCTTTAAATAAATCCATTGTAGACAAAATGGGACCCAGCACTCAAGTGTAGCCAAGGATTGCAGCAGTCCAGTCGGGAAGTAAAATGTTAGGCTTATGGGTAGTCTCCCTGGGCTACACCATTCTTCTGCATGTACTGCTGCATTCACATTAAAGATAATTTTGTAAAGTGGCTGGAGTCTGCTGCAATCCTTGCTACACTTGAGTGCTGGGTCCTGCTTTGTCTACAGCTCATACTAGGACCATTAGCACCTGCACCCGAGGGAGCGACCTTCTATTGCTTTTCAATTAAATAAATCCAGTTGAGTGACTCAAAAGAAATATACACTGTGCACCATATGCCTTAATAAGATGCGATGGGCTGTGCATTAGACAGTTCTAATGCAGCTAGAGGCATCAGTGTGTACTGTGAAGACCATAGGCAGTCGTTTAATCCCCATAGCCCGTAGAACTGTCTAATGCACATCCTTAGAGTGACATATTAAGCTTATGAAATAGGACTGTGTAGTCTACATAGGGTTTCTAGTTTTAGCCGTATGGTAGACACTTCTAACCCACAGCTAACAACCAATCAGAATAGCTGAAATCCCTTTCCCATTTTATAATATATAAGTAAAGCTGAGGGCTCTATTTTTGGGAAAACTAAAGTGCAGGGTGGGCAACTAATGAAGTGACATGGGTAGGTAATCTTAATTGTATTTCATGTGTAATTTAGCAACTGTTCTACAGATGGCAGCAATGAACATTGACTTGTATGGTGATATGTAACTTATATGGGCTCCCAAATTTATTAAAAGTCCACCTCAGTTATGTCCTGTAAGAGCAATCCAGTAACAGTGAACTGAGATCCAGGACAAGCTTCTCTATGGTGGAGAATGATGAAATGAACCTGGCTCCTACAAGCCATGCCAGGGGAGTTGCTTCTCTTACCTACTAATAGAGTTTTGGTCTTTCATGCTTTCCAGCCCTGCAGGAAGGATCAGATCTTTTTTATACTTTCTTTTCTATCACCGTAGACCTGACCTGACCTGGGAACAACCTTCCATTTTTCTCAGTGTCCATTTCCCACCTGTGGAGCTCCTGGGGACAGTCATGCTCTTCCTGTCTTTGCTCATTCCTTCAGTCTCCTCCCTGCTAGTTTCAGTGAGTTCCCCCTTGTCCCTGTACTTGAGCTCAAGGAGAAGAGTCCTTTGGCATCCACTGTCTTTATCTAATGCAGGTACTTGTACTCTATTATGTAGACTAGGTGGACCTTTTGGTCTTTTCCTGCAATCATTGTGTATGTTTCTCTTTCTATGTCACCCATTACCCTTCTCTTCTTGTGGTTGTGCATGTCCAAGTTCTTCAACCACATCTTATATGACTTGACCCCTAGTCCCTGGACCATCTTGATTGCCCTGAGCTATACTACTTCCACCTTATCACAGTCCTTCCTCAGGTGTAGACTTCAGTACCTTGTGCAGTACTCCAGATGTGGTCTTACCAATGACCTGTACAGTGGGAGGATCACCTCAGCTTAGCTTACTAGACTGCTCTGCTTTGCACTTACTTTGGTATCCCACCTTGTAATGTTTTTTTTGCAAATCACCTTGCTTGATCACATTGGATTTTAGGCTCTCTGATATTATGACCCATAGTTCCTTTTCTTCCATGGTGCTTTTCAGCACCACCCCCATTTCATACTGCACTCATTCTTTTCCTCATGTGCATTGCTTTATATTTCTTTGTGTTGATATAAAGCTGCCAGGTCTTTGACCAGAACTCAAACCTGCTCAGATTAAGCCTGAGTTCCCTTATCCCTTCCTCTGCACCAACACTTCACAGATTTTTTGCCATCTGTGAATAGGCAGATCTTGCCCTAATGCCTTCCCCAGTGCTGGAAATGGATATATTGAAATGGATATATTGAAAAGGACAGGGTCCAGCACTGATCCCCTTGGTACACCACTTGTAACCTCACTTACTTCTGAGAACTCTCCATTTACTGTGACCCTTTGCATCCTTACCTGCAGCCAACTTTCCACTCAAGCTGCCAATTTGTCCTCCACCCATACGTTCCATGGCTTATTGACCAGTTTCATGTGGGGTACTGATACAAAGGCCTTACTGAAATCTAAGTGCACTAAATTGGCTGCCTGCCCTTATCAGCAGCCCTGGAAGAGGTCAATTAGATATATCTAGCAAGACCTCCCCTTTGTAAACCCATGCTACCTGGGTCCTTTAGACCATTTCCCTCCAAGTCTATAGTTCCCTTTCTCCCACAGTTGTGTAGAGGGACCACATCTGCTGTCCTCCATCCCTAGTGACCACCATGTGGCCAGTGAGCAGTTGAATATCCTTGCAAGTGGCACTGCTATCACTTCCACAGCCTCCATAAGCATCCTAGGGTGCAAGATATGAAGTCCTATAGATTTATCTACTTTCAACCCTTTTAACTTTTCTAACATCATTTCCCCCATTACTTTTTCTATGATGCTTATGCACCTGCCGCCCCCAATTTCCCTCCTGACCCCACATTCCAGCAGTGGACCATCCTTCTCCCTGGTAAATAATGACAGGGAATATTTGTTCAGTATCTTTGCTTTCCTGTGTCCCTCTCCTCCCATCCTTCCCCTTTCTTATGATTCACTATTCCCCAGTTGACCTTTCCCTTATTCTGGGTGTATAAGAAGAATGCCTTTTTCCCTTACTTCATCCTAATTGCTAGCTGGTGTTCTGTCTCTGCCTTGGCCTCCTTGACCTTTCTACTATATACCTTGTTTGCCTGAAGGTACTCTTCCCTGTCTTCCTACTTTGGCTTCCTTTATATTTCAAGAACATCCTCCTTGTTGTTCTTACTGCCTTCTTACAACTGCAGTGGGTAGAACCCTACAAACCTTTGATATTTCAGCAGAAAAAGGGAGCCCTCCAGTTTCCTAATGGACTAGATAATGTTGGGGGTTTTGTGTTATCAGTATGCTAATTGATTGTAGCAGTCTGCTGAGGAGAGTTTCAAAGCACTATTTTGTGTGCTAAGCTTCAATCTGGGTATAATTATCTTTGAAGAAATGTTCATAGCTCATAAACATGTCAAGTCACGCAGGTTTTCCCAGGCAGAAAGGGTAACTTGAGAGTGAGGAAGGGGGTTTCAGATTTCAGATGCTATGATGAAAGGTCTCAGACAGGCCAGACAAAAACTGAAGCATAAATGAGAAATCAGACCAGAGACCTGCTTTCACACGAAGTGCATAGTTTTATTTCATCAGCCAATATTCTTTATTCCAAACCATGCAACATTATGAGATCATAAAAAACATTTTCATCAGGGAATTGGTTGAAATTCACATAATAATCATGAAAATGAGTATGCAATGTTTCACTGCTAACATACCTCCCAAAATAATTCATATAATCAATTTGTTTTCATTCTTTTGGTAACTAGGTAAGGACCACTAGGCACAAGTGCCTGTTTTCTAGAGCAACCTGGGGTGGTTAAGTGACTTACTTATAGTCACACAGTATGCAATAGGAGGTTGTGAGAATCAAATTCAGGTCTGCTGGATGTACCAAGCTCATTCATAACTCATTAACATCTAAGCTATACTGCCAGCCTCAATTGTATCACGGAGTGAAATAGTCTCCACATTACCTTAATAGTGCCACAATTTATGCACTTTCTTATCTGCTTTTTTTAAACATTTTTTCAAAACATATGTGTGCATAAACATATATTAAATTATACTCCTAAATATCAATATGAACACTGCAAAATCACTAAGACATGCTATTAAAACTTGTTAATGGCCACACAATCGTCTACAAAAGGAGTTCATTTTTAAATGCAATATCAAAACCTTCACCAGGCACAAATAATTACCTGACTCAAGTTTGCTAGGAAGTCACTATGTCACTGTGCTATATGCTATTACAAAAGAGAAAACATGTAGTTCATCATACCACTCTTTAAACATGAAAAAAAAAAGCATTTTCAATACAGACGGTTAACCTAATTCACTTCACTCCTTCTTAAATTCTGTGACCATTTTAATACCTACCACCCCCTCTGGCAGGCTATTCCAGGTGTCCACCACTCTTTCCTTGAAAAAACATTTTCTCATGTTTCTCCTGAGCCTTCCCTCCTTTAAGTTAATTTTGTGCCCCCTTGACTTGGAGCATCTCTTACTTTGGAAGATGCTTCCTTCCTGTACTCTGTTTATACTGCTGATGTATTTGTATGTCTCAGTCATGTCTCCCCTTCCCTTTCTTCCAGGAAATACATATTTAACTCCTTTAGTCTTTCATCATAGGTCTTATCCCGCAGGCCCTGCACCATTTTAGTTGCCCTTCACTGCACCGATTCCACCCTGTCTATGTTCTTTCTTAGATGGGGCCTCCAGAATTGGATGCAGTATTCCAGGTGTGGTTTCTCATGAGTGTCTTATACAGGGGTAAGATGACCTCCCTCTTTATACTCCTGATTCATTTCCCTATGCATCCAAGCATCTGGCAAGCCTTTCTGGCTGCCTTATCGCACCATGCCTAGTTTCTCTTAGGTCCTCTGAGATGATAACTCCCAGGTCCCTTTCCTGCTCTGTGACTGTCAGTACCTCCCCACCTAGTTCATACTTTGCCCCTGGGTTCTTGTTCCCCATGTGCATGATTCTGCACTTCTTTGCATTGAATCCCAGCTGCCATTCTTCAGACCATTTCTCCAGTTTTTTTAAAACCTTTCCTCATTCTTTCAACACCCCCTGGCATGTCCACCCTATTGCATACCTTTGCATCATGAGCGAAGAGGCATACCTTCCCCTCCAGTCCCTCTGCATTGTTCCCAGTAAAGACATTGAAGAGGACTGGCCCCAGCACCGACCCCTGCAGCACCCTTCTTGTCATCTCTCCCTCTCCAGAGTATTTCCTGTTTACTGCTACCCTCTGACTCCTGCCATTCATCCAGTTCTTCACCCACAAAACTATTTTAGGATCCACCCCTAGGCTGCGCAGTTTGTAAATCAGCCTTCTATGGGGGATGATGTAGAAGGCCTTTCTGAAGTCCAGATAGGCCACATCCACCGGTCCACCCTGGTTCAGTACCTTATTTACCCAGTCATGCCATAGATCAGTACAACGAGTTAGTGAAAACACAGTGCTTATCCTAAATACAATAAAGGTTAGGGTTAGATGTATAAGTAAATAAATGCTGTACTGTATAAGGCAGTGTATGTGTGTTAGTGTGTGTGTGTGTGTGTGTGTGTGTGTGTGTGGCAGTGCTCTGTGTGTGTAGATAGTGCATTGCTATGTTATACTGGCATATATATGTATATACAGTATGTGTATATATGTTAGTGTGTGTGTATCATGACAATTAGAAAGTGCAGTTAGGAGGCTCAGTGGTTAGTGCAAAAATTGCTAGTCTGCATTTCCCCACTATCTAGATCAGTTTCAGCCTTATGCATGTCATTGTTGATTTAAATGAGGTGTCTAGTGGCAACTCCCCCATCCAATGTCCCTCTGAGCCTAAAAAAAAGAAAACAGTCCCTTGATGTCTATTTTTTTATCTGTAAAAATGTGCATAGACAGTGCACTGCTATGCTACACTGGAATATATATGAAGAAGAAGAAGAAGAATCAGTATTTATATAGCAATTTTCATACACAGTATCCCAAAGCGCTTTACAAGCAATGCTAGCCTGGTAGTGAAGTGACTGAATGTGTGGTGGCGGCCATATCGCACATCATCACCCATACACAGCCTGGATAATTGCATGAACTGGTTTATGGGAAGAAGAAAGTTGGCCAGGACACCGGGAATGTTCTCTGCTCTTTATGAAGAGTACCCTGGGTTCTTTTGCTTCCACCTGGACACCCACCAGGACAACACCAGGATGGGCAGAAGGGACCTCGGTTTAACGTCTCATCCAAAGGACAGCACACCCCAGCTGTACAGCACCCCCCAATACTGCACTCGGATGCCAGTGATTTTTAGGTGCAAGTCCATCCTGGTGTGGGATGAGAACCCACGACCTTCTGGTCCAGAGGCGGATGTGCTACCAACTGAGCCACAGATGCATAATATGTGTAGATGTATTAATCAGTGTGTGTGTGTGTCACAACAATTAGAAGGTGCAATTAGGTGGCTCAGTGGTTAGTACAAAAATTGCTAGTTTACACATTTCTCACTGCCCACAATACCATTATTTTGCAGCCATATTGGCTCTTGCTAGAGTTTATTTACTTCTACTGTGAACCATATTTGGCTCCCCTGAGCTTTTTCCCTTTGAGTTGCCCCTTTTGTGGTCTGTATTTGTACCTTCAGCCTCACAGTTCTGTAGTTGCTGGATCCTAGCGGTTTCTGGACTACCACATTTTGGATCCTCTCACTCTTGGTTATTTACTATTCTCTATAGTTCTTGAGTCCAGATCAAGTTGGTGTGTGTAACTGTCATTGGGTTGAAATTAAATGGTTGAACTGAACAAATTACATATGTGTAGCTATTTTCCAAACAATGCTTATGGGTACAGTTCACCCAGAATTGTCCAGCTACAACTAGGGAGCAGTTTAATTTTTCTGAGACATTCTTAGAGAGCCATAAAACAGATAAAATATATTTTAATAAAAAAGGCTTAATTATGTTTTTAGTTGCTAGGTTTTCATAGGCTAAGCTACTCCCATTACAAAGGCAATCAGAATTGTTTTATGATCCAAGCAATTTTATAAAATACACAGAATCAAGGCAATGAAAACAGCAGCTTAAGAGTCCTACTCTATTCATATTTTTCTGAAAACAGATTCCCACTTCTTGTGCTCTGTTGCTTTTGAATATTAGATTTAATCTGCCCTGCTCCCTGACAGCAGTATGAAAGAATCCCCTGTATGTATGCACAGCAGAAAAATAAATACAGTGGGGGAGATTGCAGTTGTTTGGGTGAATATGGACATTTTACATGGCCTCAGGTCATTCGTATGCTGTTGATTAAAGAGGTTCTCTGTCTCTACACATGACTTTCAGGTCAGTGTTTAGACACCTGGTGGTCTAGTGCAGCAGGATTACTACAGGTCATGGAAAACTTTTTGTCAACTGTCAGCACCTCAGTGTACTGGGAAATTAATTAGGGAGCTTCTGCTTGCTCTATGTAGACCTCAGACTGGATAAGACTGTTACAAGTTTTTGTCTATTTCTTTGGTGCATAGTCAGCAATCCTTAAGTGTGTGTGCTGTGTGTGTGTGTGTGTGTGTGTGTGTGTGTGTGTCTGTGCATGTGCATTCTTCTTCATGTACTAATACTCAAGTGAATTATTAGAATTATGGATGTGCAGATAATATATAGAAGACATGTCAACTGTGAATTACAAGGCTGTAATTCTATTGAAGGATTCTGATGAAAAGGAGCCTGTTTAGATCTCAGATGATAGGGTAAGGAAAGGGTTTGTAGCACTCAGAGTGGATAAGGCATCAGGTCCCAAAGGACTGCATCCCAAGCTCCTAAAAGAGCTAGAACTTGAATTAGTTGTACCACTCTTGGAGCTATTTAACTTTACATCAAAGGCTGCAGTTCTGGATCTTAGGAGGGCAGACTTTGGAAGGATGATGGAGGTGCTCAGAGAAAAGTTGATGGGGCAGTGGAGGTGGATGGAGTAGAAGTCAAATGGGAGGTTATTAAAAGGGGAATCCAGAGGTAACAGAAAATCGCATGAGAAAGGTTGTTAAGAATAATCAACAAAAACCATTGTGGTTTTCCAGGGAGTTGGGGGAAGCGGTGAGGGCAAAAGTGATGGCCTTCAAGAAATACAAGTGTCTGAAAAGTGATGAAAATTGGGAAGCTATCAAAAGAAATTAAAAGATGCAAAGGGCGCATCCAAGAAAGTAAAGGCAGATACAGAAATAAGGATAGTCGAGTCTGTTAAATGCAGGAGAAAATAGTTCTGTATATACATCAGAGCAAAAAAGATGTCAATGAAAGGGATTATCACCCTGAAGAAGAAGGGGTGTGTGGGTGGAAGGTGATGGGCAGAAGACAGATTTACTGAATTGCTATTTTTATTTCATTTTTATGGTGGTGGAGGTGGGACCCCTGCTGGAATGCTTTGTAAATGCATTCAAGAAGGATGTAAGGGAAATGGTGCCATTCAGATCTCAAAGGGTAGGGGCTTCTTTGACTGTATAGGGCAAGCTGTCAATGAGCTTTACCTCAACTTCAGCAAGGCCTTTGATTTTGTTCCATACCAGAGACATTTAAGTAAACTGAAGGATCTGAGACTGGGACAAGACTAGGTAGATAGAACCAGTTGGGAGAACAACAGATGGTGGTGGTGGTAAATGGGATGGAATCAGATTCTAGGGGTAAATGGTGGGGTGCCACAGTGGCCTGTCCTAGGGCCTGTCCTGTTGAACATGTTCACCAGTGACATATGGGAAAAAAGGCAAGGGCAAGATGTCTCTTTGGGAATGACACAAAGCTATGTGGCAGGGTAGACAGTGAGAAATGTGTCAGCAAATTGATAAAGGTTTTGGAAAAGCTGGGAAACTGGTCAAAAATTTGGCAGCCAAGGTTCAATGCCATAAAGTGCAAGATCTGTACATTGGCAAGAGGAACCCATGCATGGAGTATTGATTGGGGGGAGGATGTCAGAGAGAGAAGAAGAGGGATCTTGGGGTCATTATCATGACAGTCTCAAAATTTCAAGGCAGTTCAGCAAGGCATACAAGGCAAATAGGATGTTGGGGTTTATAGGTAGGGGTTTTGACAGCAGAGGAGCGAGGCAATTTCACTCCTGCACAGGACCTTGGGAAAGCTACATCTGGAGTATTGTGCCCAGTTCTGGAACCCCCACTTGAAGGATAGGGACATATTGGAGACAGTGCAGCAGAGGTCCACCAGGATGATCCAGGGACAGCAGGATTGGATATATGAGGATGGGAGACCTCAATCAGTATTAACTGGAGGCCAGAAGAGCGAGGGGGCTATGACAACAATTTTCTGAAGGGTATAGAAAAGTGCATAGTGAGGACCTTTTCACTAGGAATGGAAATGCAAACAAGGGGGCATGACTGGTAACAGGTGGGCAGGAGGTTTAAGAAGAATGTTCACAGACAGAGTGGTGGGTCAGTTAAATAGGTGCCGAAGGGATTAGTGGAAGTGGGGATGGTGGATAGATTTATGGTTGTGTGGAACAGATAGATTCAGGGGTCTTTTTTCTAAATTTGCCTACTAGTTTTATGGCCCCTGGGGATCTCCATGTTCAATTTCTTTATTGCTTTTCTTTCTCCTACCATGCCTTCTATCCCATGTGACAGTGCAGTGTTCATGATCATTGATTCCTTGAGAGATAGCTGCTGCAGCAGCAATTAGCTGTTAATAGCCTGATGTTCTGTCCTCAACTTAATAGCTTTTTTAAAATCCAATCTTTGTTTTCTAGGTATGTGTCTAGGTCTAGTTAGCAGGAGTAAATGTTTTGTTTTTTAAAGATTATGGTTTAATCAAATCACACCCAGCCATGTAAAAGCACACAAATCACTCCAGACCATCACTACTATAATTAGTGAAGACATTAGCTTTTTTCTTACAGAATAGCCCACTCATTTAGCCCTTGGGTTTTTGTAAAACTGTAAATGTAGCTTTCATAAATGTTCACTGTATAAGGACTAGTACTTAAAATCACAGCTCTGCTGCTGTAGTTTGACACTGTATAAGCACTTGCGAATCCATGGTCACAGATGCGTCACTGTTACATGGGACAAGAGGCACTATAGTAAAAAGAAAAGCAATACAATATTCAGTCATGGAGATCCCCAGGGGTCATACAACTAGTAGGCAGATTTAAGAAAAACTAACAACAGACAAAGGAAAGGACAAACTAGGACTACATCCAAAAATCAAAATGCCCTGCAAAACATATTTTTTTGTCAGTTTTGACTGTAGTTCCACTTTAAGTGACTTGCCCAAGGTCCCATGGTGAATATGCATCTTTAGTGGGATTGCATCTACTCAAAGAGTGCATGGGTCATAATGTCACAAGACATTATACTGCATGCAAAGTTGCTGCCAATACAGTGCGATTTCTTGTATCTGGCATAAGTCCTTTTTTGAGGGGCTCCTCCCTGGAACCCCTGTTATTGAGGCTGTGCCTCAACCCCAAATAAGGATTCTCAACTCTGAGGGGGTTAACATTGAAATCGCACAAAAGTGTGAAAATAAAAATTCTCTCGCTTCTGGGACCGGAATCAGGCGCGGTGCTTGGGTTCCCTGCTGCCAGTTGCTTACTCCATTGAGCCACGGCAGCTGCTGGGTGGAACCCCACCCCAGCAGAGGTCTTATCCTCTGCCTGGGACAGTGAGAGGATGCAATACTGCATACAGCAGTATTCACAGTATTGCACCTCTCGCTGTTCTCTACAGCGCTATTCCAGGTTAGTCCTAATGTCGTATGCTATTAAGCGTACAACATATTGGCCCGGTAGACTCAAGGTGAGTGATTGTTAATTATGTTGCACGTTAATAAAGGGACACATGGACAACATTTAAAGTGCAGAACAGGAGATCAAACACGCAGAACTAAAACTTGTTGACACAAGACTAAATATAGATGATAAGGAATTTTTCTACAGCTCTCCTAGTTTTTCTAGACATATATACAGTAATAGTGATTTTATCTTAATGTTATCTCCAAAACGGGACAGGACGGGGCCTCTCTTCTCCCCATCAAACTCTGCTACAACTTTAAAAGGACAACTGGGGGATTTGGGTCTGGTAGATTTCTGTAAACACTTAAATTCTAATGTTTATGAATACTCATTCTATCCGAATTGTGACAATTCCTATTCTAGAAAGGTAGTTTACTCACCTGGTAAAGGTGATTGCATAAGTATCACTTTACAGCATCCTGTCTATTACCAACTGGGTTATGCCCATCTGATAATGCACATGTGACCAGATCTTTGTAATCTGATCCACCTCAACTCCTCTCCTCTCCTTCCAGTAGGAACTCTGAATCTTTTGAAGCTGTACTTCTTCCTGCTTTGTATTACACATGGATTAAACTTTGTGAGATATGTTATAGCATGGCAGTCAAATAAAGACACTGTCCAATGACATAATGACTAGTGGCATGTATTGCCCTATAGTGTTACATACTAGATAAAGAACTAGCCCATACAGCATGCTGGTGATTGTGACAAGCCTCATACATCGTATCTGCGGCACACCAGGGGCTTGCAGCAATCTCGGGGCTTTGAAAATCCAGCCTGTTCGGGGCCATGAAGAAAATGGAGTATATTCCTGACCCTGGTGGTTTGCTGGGACTAGGGCTATTGCTCTGTTAGTTTACAGTCCATTAACTGTTTAAAGTCCTGCACTTTGGGTGACTGTCTCAAAACTGGCGATGTTATAAGCCTGTTTATTTTTGGTATCTGTGAATTTGCTTGATTAGTCAGAGGATATAACATCTAGGACCCACTTGTCCAATGTTGTTTTTTTCCATTGGTGATGAAACTGAAGAAGTCTTGTCCCCACTGGGGGATCCGTTGAAACCTTTGTTAGGAAGTCAGGTGTTATTCTGTCTACCTCAGAAACTTCCACTCTGGTTTCTTCCTTTGCCCCTGCCTATAGTGTTCTGAAAGAAAAAAAGAGGGCTTGAGTTGTATGAGCAGCCTTGGGAGTAGGAATAGTTGTTTAGTCTCCTGTCCCTTCTTGCTCTATTGGCATGAAATTGGCCCTGAAACAATGGCAGAAAGGATGTATAACCTGTATTATCCTTTGTTAAGTTCTTGACACCCACGTTTTGTTTGATAAATTGTTCTAGATCATCTCTGAATAGTTGTTTGCCTTTAAATGGGAGCTTGCTCGGAAGGTTTTGGAGTTGGTGCTGGCCTGCCGGAGTTTGAGCCATTGGGAGGTCTATCCCTGTTTCAGACTGCCACTCTTCTGGCATTTAGCTTTAGTGCATCTACTAATGCATCAGCTAGATACTTGTCTGCTTGGATGGCATATTCAGCAAGATCAAACTGCTTAGACTCTAACTGCAGAGAACTAGCCAGCTCCTCTAGCCATGTACGCAGTGCTTGTGAAGTTTAGATTGCCACTGTAGTGGCTTTCAGGCAAGGCCCCCCATTTTAAAATCTTCAGCAATATTTCCTCCATCTTTTTATCTACTGGGTCTTTTACAGATGCTGTGCCTTCTGCTGGTAGGACGGTGTTTCTACTCAGAGCCACTATTGGTGGATCCAGTGTTGGCATGGTGCACTATGCCTTATTCGTGCCCTCTTGTATGGGATAGAACCTGTGAAATGTCTTCCTTTCTGAGATTTTTGCTGGACTTGCTGCATCCCATTCTTTTCGAATAACTTTGTTGATGAAGTCGTACACTGAAAAGAAATCTAGATTCTTTTGTTTAGACTGAAGCAATGGGTTGAGTCAGGATTGTTCAGGGGATTGGGGAATGTCCAATCCCATTGGGCTTTTGATAGAACAAATCAGTTCCTGCATGATGTTTGCTGTGCATAGCCTCTTTGGCTTCCCTCTTCCCATTGCTGTTCCTCCCCCTCTGACTTGTCATCTTTTTGAGCATCCTCTGCTGATTTATCTGACTTATCTGTGTCCCCACCTGCTGCCACTCAGTTGTCAAAACGTTGATGTTGCGTAGGCATTGTGTCCTTCTTTGTCTCCGTAGATGAGGTGGATGGCAGAGAGGAGGTGGATGCTGGGACAACTTTGGACATGGCTTCTAAGTGGTACAGCATACCCAGCATAATTGCTTGCTTTGCTTTGATAAATGCTGCTGTATTTGTGTTTAGTTCTTCAATAGTGTTCTAGACATTTGAGTCTTCTACAATGTCCATTTCTGCTTCTTTGTTTGCCTCTGGAGTTTGAGACATTTTGGAGCATGAGCTGCATAAGTGACCTTGCTGGGAGTTGATGAGCATGATATTGCATGACTTGCATTTCTTTGCCTTGTACATGATTAAAGACTTGTGTGCAACAAGAAGGTAGAGGATGTTATTTAGTGTAGGTGCCGTTACTCTAGTCACCTGCACAGTGGGCCTGCTAGATCTCCTTCCCTATGCTGTGTTGGGAGTGGAGTGCGTTATGGCATGATGGGCCCACATGGGATCAAGAAGCTTGCCTGTCTAGCAAGTCATTATGATGGTACTAGGTGTTTCGCAGTATTCATATCAACTATGGTGATGCATCTGATGTGGCTGTAGCTTCCCTTATCTCAGACCCTTATGGCAGCTATTAATGCTGTTTGGTTTAGCACTAATAAAATTGATTAGTGTTTAGAAGAATATTTAACTTTGCCTATAGCATTTTTGGACAGGAAATTAATTACGTGGGCTTGTGCAGGACTGATTAATTCGAGCTATATTTTTTTAATAAAGGTCCTTCTACTAAAAAAGGACCAGTTAATACATCTAATCTTTGTAGATGTAATTTAACCCAGATTGAATCATTAAATCATCTAATTAGGCTCTGCCCTCTTTATTCTGGTCTTAGAAACAACTTGCTTGGACATTTTTTGAAACTGTATGATAAAACTGACTATGATCCAGTATTTATACTTCTACACCCTAGAAATGTTGCTGATGCCCTAATGATATCTAAATGTGTTGCATCCATAAGTAGGATAAAGAAAAAATATGCTAGAATTAATGGTATTTGCATTTTTAAGCCACATAACAGTGCTTTATAATTTTTTGTCCTTTTTCTGGAAGCAGACAGTTTAGAAATTCTGAATTATATTTATATTTTATAAACGTTGTTGTAGTCTTGACGACATTTAAACTGTATGGTAAATGTAAATGGGATAGAGGAAAACATGCTAGAGTTCCCATGATTTAAAATTTATCTATGTATGAATTGGGTTTAGAGCATTTTATGGAAATCTTTCTTTGCAATATTTATAACTACATGGCAAAAATAAATTCTATAGGGTAATCTGTTGTGTATATAACCAATTAGATTTTAGCCATATAATAAGCTGTATTTGATGCTATATTGTGATTTTATCTATGTTATGTCTGTAATTTGTATACATTTTTTCTTTTTTTATAAAAACTTTGATTGTTAACCACACACAAAGCTGAACAATAAACATTAAACTAAACTATTAATGCTGTACTGGCCCCTCAGTCAGATCTGTTGTCATGGAACATGTTGACTATGGTCTGTAATAGGGTACCATGTTAGAAGGGTCACGTGGAGCTCCCTGTGTCAGTAAAAATGTAAATATATTTATATATACACACATACAGTGTATGCTAGGGCATAAATAATTGAGTGTCTTGTATGTTACCCACATAGTTCCGACCTATCCCATAGTCATGGTAATTAGCATGACTGCCACTCTCAAGATGATGTCCAACCATGAGCTGGCCACTTAAAGGAGAACTGGGGTGAAAGTGTAAGAATTTTTTTCCCAAAATAAGCTGTTTTTAAATACTGGTTGCAGTTTTGTTATTTTGCCATCTGCTTTGGCCTTTTAGTAACCTTAGTGAGTTTTTCGGCTTTACAATCTGTTGTTAAGTACCATTTTAGAACTGTTTCATCTAAGGAGTAAAGGTTAGCCATAGACAAACAGAGAGTGAGGATAGTGGAAATAAGCAAGTAAATGGGCAGACTTGATGGGCCAGGAGGTCCTTGTCTGTGGACAGATTCTATGTTTCTTTTTTTCTTTTTTGTGGCTGGCAACCCCCACAACATCTGACTCAACTTCACCAGATCTTTCCCTCCCACCATGACCTCCATGGCCACCGACCATCCTGATTTACCCTCACAAGGCAGGGCCACTGATATGGCCCCTTCCCACGGACACCCTTCCAGATTACTGGCAGCATCACCACTGCTGGCAGTGCTCCCTGGGCTTACCCCCCCATGTGGGGCCACAAGGGTGAGCCGACTTACAAAACACACGTCTTGGCCATGACCGAGAGGTGTAGCAGGAGAGAACGAGTCTGGTAGTGGGCATCATTGATGGGGCCACTAGCCATGTCTGCTGATGCTGTAGATTCTTGGGGAGGGGATGTGCAATGATGGCCAACATCCTCCCCACCCACTTAGGTGATAGCCCTGGCAGTGGTGGTACCTCCAGTCTCTGCCAGAGGTCCACAGAGCTCTGAACACTCTTTTCCCCCCTCCCCTGGAGAAGGAGAGCAGTCCCTGGGATGCTCAATCCTTCTCCTCCCAGCCAGCCCTCTGATTCCTGAGTCTATCTCCAGACCAGGGATGTCGGCGCACAAGCGGATGCCTTGCTGCTGTGCCAGTTGGCTGGCTTCATGTTTCTATGTTTGATGTAGTGTATGTCCCTCTTAGACACAGAGTTCTATAATTGAACATAGATACAATTTGCCAACAATTGAAGAATAGAACAGGAACATAAACTACATCACACATTTCTAAAATGGTTCTTACCAGCAGCATGTAAATCAGAAATAACCAATAGGAAAACTAAAAAGTCCGAATAGCAGGAGCAATAGCAATAGCATAGTTTTAACCAGGATTTAAAAAACAGTTTTTATTTGGAAAAAATGACTTGTAGATTCAACACAGTTCTTCTTTAAGATGGCCACTGAGCATGCTATAAATGGGCAACAATTGGTGGTATACGAGTGGCGTGACTATGTGCTGGGGCATACATGAGGACTAGTTCTTCGCATATGTGGTGTTTGTGGTGACACAAGCTCTTCCATCTAGTGTGGCCCAGCTAGGTGAGCATTGTGTATCTCACCGAGTGGTATTGTCCATGTGCATTATACATGTGTCAGGAAACGGAGGAGAGTAAAGTCTGTGGCCTCTTCTGTAGAAGATGGCGGGTATTGTTGTCACCGGCACAACTGTAGGCTGTGCGATATGTATCCATGGCCAGATGGGCACTACTCAATAGGTGTGCTGTCATAGACATGCCACATGTGAGAGCCCAATCACAGCTGACTAATCATGCCTCCCACAGAGGGAGACATTACTCGTGAGGGTGGTCACCATGGGGTGGCTTCCTCGCGGAGGTTGCTTGGGAGGGTCCTTGATGGGTGGTGAGTTTGGTTTGTTGGCTCACCTTCCTCTACAGGAGCTGCTCAGAAGAGGCCCCAGGATTGCTGCTGCATACATTAGAGGTCGAATTACTAGGTGAGACTAAAGACAGTTCAAACCGACATCAAAGGTAAATTTGTGGAGGAATGGGGGGCTTCCTAGTGCTTGGGCATTCTGACACCATATCTGAGTCATGGTGAACCTTGTGAGTACCTCTCTTGCCATGCAACATTTGGGACACTAGGCAAAACCCACACAAAAGCTGCATCCACAACAAAAATGCTAAGTAATTTGATAATGCACACAGCATGTACAGAAAATGTTAATATAAGAGCCTGGAAGTGTATGGAAAGTATAGGAAACCACATCAGTCACCTCTGCTACCATACAACCATTGAGGTCTCAAATTCAAGCACAGAGCTCAATTCAGAAACCAAAAACAGCCTAATAAGAAAATATCTGCATGCCTAAACACTGATTTATTTCAAACAAGTAACAGGGCTTGAAGTAACATGCATATGATCATGCAAAACTGAACTGAGCCAGTCAAATAACCAATTAAGCAGCAAGGCAGCAATAAAATTGAGAAAAAAGCTAATAATTATATTCTGAACCAGAAACATACCTTTCGACTGTCACACACTATGAGGTATGTCACTTATTTCACCTCTCAGAAACCACCTGTTTCACATGGAGAAGGCAGTATTCCACATTGCTCACTGAGGCTTTAAGCCAAAAATTCATAAGAATCTTTGATGCGGAGTTATCAGAAAACATTATAAATATTAGTGTACTGATATTCACAGTGTTCTGTGCTTGCTGTCATGTCTGATATGTCACACATTTGCCCATTTGTCACACAGCATGTCACACATTTGGGCAATGAAAGGTTGAGTGGTATGACCAGGAATATGTATTATGCTGATATAGGAAGTACTAGAAACAAGAAACCCATACTCTCAGCTAAGAGTGAGAGAGGACAAGTAAGAAGAAAGCCTTACAGGGTGTGTCCCAGAGAAAACACCTTGGACTGAGACTCTGCTATTTTTGGTCTAAATTCATGCTGAATTATCATGCTGAAACATTGTACAGGCTTGGAGGGCACCAATAATAGCCTTGTAACTTAGAAATGTAGGAGTTTCTATAGCAGTCTTACCTAAATGGTAGTGCACATCGGGAGTCAGTTGTCTTGTGCATGTAGCCTTCATGATGCAAATGAGGAAATTAAGTTATTGCTGGAAGGAGAGGCGCTAAGGTGGATTGTATTACAAAGATATGGTCACATGTGCATTATTAGCCTATCAGGTAGGTGTTACCCAGTTGCTAATGGATAGGGATGCTATAAAGTGATGTGATATTCAGTAGGACCTAATATACTCATTACAAATGGTGTAAAAGCTACATACAGTATATATAAAAAGAACACCCCTTTGTAAGAGTAGATTGTTTATGGATCTTGTTTTAGTAAGGAATACATTATTTCAAGATTAACTTCTCAATGAAATTTCCTGTTCTTAACAACTTAATATGACTGAATATTTCTCTCTCACCACGTACTTGGATACACTTAAGGCCTACTCAAAGGGATTATTTGTTATGTTGCATGGATAAACAAAATCTGATCGGAGCCAATCCAGCTGCAAAATGATTTTAGTGAATGTTCATGACACTGTATCAGAAATTAGTATGGCGTTTTGTTGTTAAAGGTTTTATTTAAAATTTGTCATATTGCATACACTGTTGTATATGAAAGAGACATTAGCAGTCTGTTACTAATGTGACACATCCTCAGGATACGAGGAGGCTCATAAAGTTGCAACTGGCAATAAAGGTAATGAAATGTATAACATCAAACCTGGTATTACCTACCCACAAGGCATATTTACAACAGTTGGTTAGTACATGTAATTATTAAAAAAGGCTTTACAAATAAACCACAATATCAGGAAATATAAATTTATAATAGAAATCCATTTTGCACATATTAGGATGAATCACTTAAGATATAAAATGTTCAGGTGTACATTCATATATATTCCTTCTCTTGAGAGACATTTTCTCTAGCACCGTGGATCCAGTGAACTCTACAATACAAAATAGAAATGCCAGGCATGTATTCTAAAAAAACAAACAAACAATAAAAAGCAGGATATTATTATATCAGATGCTCATTTAGTAATAATACAATAAACAAACACTTCTATTGCAAAGTATGCCATCTTCATATACTGGAAGTAAAGACTGTCTATAGAAATCTTACAGAAAGTGCAAAAGTTCAAAACAATCATTCACACCTGGCCTATAGTGAGCCCCCAAAGTATAGATTGGGCTGGCAGTATAGCCTAGAGGTTAGAGGAATGAGATGTGAATGAGCTTGGTACACCCAGCAGACCAGACCTGAGTTTGATTCTCACAACCTCCACTTGCATACTGTGTGACTCTAAGCAAGTCACTTAACCACCCAGTGCTCCCAGGTCACACCTGAAAACAGGCATTTGTGCCTAGTGGGCCTTACCTGGTTACCAAAGATTAAAATAAAAAAAAAAGATCCATTATGCCTGAGAGGCTGATATAACAATGTCCTGCTTTTAATCTGATATTTTTAGAACAGATGCCTGATATTTGCCATTGTACTGCAGAGTTCATTGGTCCCATAGTCCTAAAGAAAATGTCTCTCAAGAGAAGGGATATGTAAATGAATACCTGTACATTTTATATCCTCAGTGCTTCACCCCATCATCCACAAAATGGACTTCTATATAAATTTGTATTTCCTGATATTGGAGTTTATATGTGAAGCATTTTTCTAATTACATGCACTACAAACTGTGAAAATATGCCTCATGGGTAGTTTATACCAGGTTTGATATTATACTTTTCATTACCTTAATTGCTGGTTGTAATTTTATAAGTGCCTCCTCATATCCTGAGGATGTATCACATTCGTTGTTTTAAAATTTTAATTTAGACACATCACTGGTGGTGAATAATATAAGGGCATTTCTGCATTAAGTTGTTAATTCTGATGAAGCTCTGTGTCTGGAATGAAATGTTAGTTGTTTTTGCCCCAGTCTGGCATAGCATTACTCCCTGCTATTCATTGTACTGCTGCACTTTTATTGTTTTGAGTATTCATCCTATGAATGTGCATTCACTTTTTTATGAAGCTGGTTAAAGTTTTACTGCTGACTATGGAATAAAGCTGCTTTTTATTTGATATACAAGTGGCAAGTACACAAAAGTGCAATAGTATAATGAATAGCGGGGAGCAATGCTACGATAGATTAGTGCAAAAACAACTAATGTTTCTTTCTAAAACATCACTGGAGTTGGGCTCCCAGTGTCTGCTTACTTTTTTCATTGACTCTTAGACTTCGGGGCTAGGCACCTGGTGTCAGAATGCGGGGTTGGCAGCACTGGGTTTTGGCTGTTAGTGTCTGCTTACTTTTTTATTTATTGTCTGACTCCAGGGTTGGGGGGAGTTTGGTGGCACCAGGGTTGGGCAGCAAGTGGCTACTTACTTTTCATTTCAGTTTTACATCCAACTCCGGAATTGGGCACTCAGTGTTGGGGTGGGGGGTGAGGGTGGGGAGCAGCACTGGGGTTTGGCTCCTGGTGACTGCCTAGTTATATTAATAGTGGCAGCTTCAGGCTTTCAATCAGAAGCAAGATTCATATGCCTCTGACTGTTCTGTGTTTATGTCAAAAATTCCCCAGCCATGACTTAACCAGCATGCATCTCACACTTGGCTGCTGCAGACCCTCATCGTTTTCTGTGCTCACACCCAACCCTGTCAGAGAAAGTGGCATGCCCTTGACTCCTGGATAGTTGAAGCCCAGTCATAAGTCTCCTGCATCACGCTGAGGCAGACTGCTCAAACCCAGGTAAAATGTGGGTCTGGTTTTATAAAATTTTAATCCACTCACTCCCCTGTGTCAGGAGGGATTAACTTTTCTTCAGTTAATTAGAATAAAGTAACAACTCTCTTTTGGAATGCAGATACCTCCTGAGACTTACAACATAGAAACATAGACTTTGATGGCAGATAAGGACAGCTTGGCCCACCTAGTCTGCTCATTTCCCTACCTATTGGATAAGCTGCAGATCCTAGTTAACCAACAGCCTACTTCTTCCTGCCCCTCTCTAGAATTGCTTTATGTATGTCCCATGCATTCTTGAATTCTCCTACTGTTTTTTGACCCCATGACCCCCTCTGGAAAGCTGTTCCATGTGGTCACCACCCTCTCCATGAAAAATACTTCCTCCCATTGCCCCATAGCCATCCTTCCTCTATCTTGAAATTGTACCCTTGTTCTTGCACATCTCTTTTTCTGAAAGATGCTACCCTCTTGGACTGTTGATTCCCTTGAGGTACTTGGAAGTTTCTATCATGTCCCCCCTCTCCCTCCTTTCCATGAGGATATACATATTACTCTTATTCAGTCTCTCTTCGTATGGCTTCTGGTGCAGATCCTGCACCATTTTAGTTGCCCTCCTCTGGACTGCCTCCACCCTGTCTATGTCTGTGTGGAGATGGGGTCCCAGAACTGCACACAATACTCTAGATGGGGTCTCACCAACTGTCTGTGCAGAGGGATAACAACTTCCTGTTTTCTACTGGTGATGCCTCACCCTATGCATCCCAGTATCCCCCCAGCCTTCCTTACTGCCTTTTCACATTGCTTGCCTACCTTTAGGTCATCTGAGATGACTACCATCTGATCCCTTTCCATTTTTGTTGTTGTTAGTACCTCCCCCCACTGTGTACTCTGCTCCTTGGTTTTTGTTTCCTAGGTGCATTACTTTGCACTTCTTTGCATTGAATCTAAGCTGCCATACTCTTGACCACTCCTCCAACCTTGCCAAGTCCCTTCTCATCCTTTCAACCCCACTTGTGTATCAACCCTGTTGCATATCTTTGTGTCGTCTGCAAAGAGGCATACTTTTCCTTCCAGTCCCTACACAATGTTGCCTATAAAGACATTAAATAGGACTGGTCCCAGTAATTAACCCTGCAGTTCCCCACTAGTAACTCCCATTTCTTTGGAGTGGACTCCATTTACTATTACCCTCTGAGTCCTGTTGTCCAGCCAGTGTTTTACTCAGGTTACCACCCTGGGACCCACTCCCAGGCTGTCTAACTTGTTTACTAATCTTTTGTGTGAGACTGTGTCAAATGCATTGCTAAAGTCTAGGTAGGCCACATCCACAGCCCCTCCCTGGTCTACCACTTTGGTCACCCAGTCAAAGAAATCTATTAGATTCATCTGACATGACCTTCCCACTGTGAATCCATGTTATCTTTGATCCTGTGCCCCGCTGGCCTCTAGGTACTCAATAATTCTTTCTTTCAGAAGTGATTCCATCATCTTCCCTACCACTGAGGTCAAACTAACAGGTCTGTAGTTTTCTGCCTCTTCCTTGCTCCCACTTTTGTGAAGGGAAATCACATCCACCCTCCTCCAGTCCTCATGCACCACACCATCCTCCCATGATTTGTTAAAAAGGTAGTCAGTGGTGTCACTAGTTCTCCCCTTAGTTCTTTTAGAATTCTGGGGTGAATCCTGTCAGGCCCCATTGTTTACAATACCTCTTGTTAAACAGTGAGGGATTGGATATTAAGGACCTAGAGCCCCTTACAATATTAAATTACTTTGTTACAGTGAGGGGTTGGACATGATGGACCTAGAGTCCCTTACAATACTAAATTACTATGTTACAATAAGGGGTTGGACATGATGGACCTAGAGTCCCTGATGACCTTAAATTACCGTGTTACAATGAGGGGTTGGACATGATGGACCCAGAGTCCCTTACAAGCTTTTCCAGGACCTCTGCATGCACAGAGGGGCAGTGAACTGTTTGATGATTGTTGTGCCTTCAATATACAGACTGCTGCATATACACAAAACATGTTACTGAAATGAGACAAATAAGGAGATAAATGCTGTACATTGCACTATAAATATACAGCTGTGCACCTTCCTCCTAGCTTGCCTCACATGCTGTGAAGCTTGATCAAATAGAAATAAAAAATGTAAATGTGGAGGTGGACACTGGACAGCATAATACAATGAGAGAGGTGAGGAATTGAAAAAAAAACTCTATAAAATCACAGTGCTTTTATGGGGCTGAACAGGAAAATGCACTAAAGAACAGACAGCTAAAATAAAATGTCAACTACTGTGTATTTATGTAAAAACACACAAGAAGGCTGAAGATAAACTACCAGGATAGTCAAGGGTTAAAACTCAAATGTGTTGCAAGGTAACCTGAGAGCAGGTGTGGGGTGGGGTGGAAACAATGAAACTCAAAGCCACCTAGAAAAGGCACACAGCTTTATTAACTGTGTAATCAATATAAATATATTGTTTTAAAGACATATTTTGCAGGAAATCAACACATATATACCACAGAATCAGGTAAATATATAGCAATAACAGAATTATAGGCATATAATAGGAGCATGCTTTTTAAAGACAAAATCTTGTAATGCTGAATCTGGCTGAAGCAGAGGCTGGAGTGCTGAACAATGGCATGCAGGACAGAGTACAGCTGATGTGACATGGAAAGAAAATAATCTTTTCATTGTTTATGGAAGTTAGCTGTTCCAAAGCTAGTTATCTTAGATACCCTTATTATAATGAACATGTTTAGAAACATAGAAACATAGAAATTGATGGCAGATAAGGACAGCAAGGCCCATCCAGTCTGCCCATTTGTTCTACCTTTTAAATGTGCCATAGGCCTTTACTCTGTCAATGACCTATCTATTCATACTCATCTGTATTGCTCCCTTATGCCTACCCCATGCCTGTTTGAAGCCCTGCACTGTATTCATATCCACCACATCCTGAGGTAGGCCATTCCATGCATCCACCACCCTTTCTGTGAAAAAGAACTTCCTCACATTATCCCTTAATCAGCCTCCCTCTAATCTTATGCTGTGTCTTCTTGTCCTGCTATTTTTCTTATATGGAAACATGTTAGACTCTTTCACCTTGTTAATGCCCTTAAGATGTTTCAATAGAAATCACAGCAGTTACTACCTTAAGCTCTTTTAACAGGCACAATTATTAAAGGGGCTCTTGAAATAGTGCTGTCTACTGCAGGCAGGGGTGCAGACACACACACACCACTGTAGTAAATGGAGAGAACTGTGGAGTAATGTGAGTCATGTCCAAACCAAACTATTCAGTGGAAGACCACAGTCTTACAATCCTGTCATGTGCTTTCACAGTGCTTTCTCCTACTCATAGCAATACGTCACCATGGTGACAACACCATGCAGCTGTAAAAATGAATGCACAATGAAAATTAAAAATCTAGAACTGGAGATCAAACTGGCAGAACTGAAACATGTACACATAAGACTAAGTACAGTTTATAAGAAACTGACAACATTGAAAACTGAATACAATACCATAATGAATAAACAAACAGAATGTTTAATCCTACAAACAATGGCACAGCTGTGGCCAAGCTGACAAATCAGGAAAATAGCATCCCAACTGCAGAAAGAAAAGGCATAACATATAAATAATAATATACAAGATTACAACAGCATCTTTAATATTCATTTAAAAAAAAATCAATGTTAGTACTATTTTGTAAATCACAGAGTGTTATAGCTACAATATAAGGAACCTGTTTAACAGCAACATTCTCAAATAAAATAAATGCTTCTTTCTATATATTTTTATAGATTTAGTAAATAGACTGCAAAACATTTTTTGAGAGCCTTATGGACAGTATGCTAATACAGGATCCCGATTATACAGTGTCATTATAGGTTACAGTAGTAGCCACAGACATTGCCAGCTATTTCCTGAAAATTCTGTGATATTTCTAGAGAAATCTCCTGCTTTCTGCATTTCCACAGTAGGGGCAGCAGAGAGAAACTCTCTAGAAATTTTCTGAAATATCTGGATATAGCTGGCAATGTCTGTGGCTACTACTGTAACATTAAGTATCACAGGTCTAAACTGGAGGCGGTGTAACACAGTGGTTTAAGGCTTTGAGCTGCAAATCTGGTGACATCCAGCAGACCAGACCTGAGTTTGAATCCCACGGCCCCTACTTGCATACTGTGTGACCATGAGCAAGTCACTTAACTTTCATGTGCTCCCAGGTTGCTCCTGTAAAAAAGCTTTCAGCTTAGTGCACTACTCCTGGTTAAACAACTAAAATAAAAAAATAAAAAACTTTCACAGCTTGACATACACAATTTGTATATTAACAGGCAGTGGATGGAATGTCTAGAACATGCACTAAGCATAGGAAATCCTTTTATAAATGAATAAGGTAGGGCCCAGCAATGTTTTCCTGTTGTTTGATAATAACATAGTAATGAGACAGGACCAGTCTCACTACTGATTACCTTTGTAAATATGCTTATCGAATATTATTTCTGTTATGGAAGTACAACCTTCAGTTTACCCTGAAGAAGTGGTATGTGACCATGAAACACTGGTGGTTAAACTGTGAGGAGATTATAGGATTCCTTAAACCAACAAAATAGAATTTTAACAATATTGGTGAGTCAGAGTCAATCTGTAGTACAACTGGGTCATTGCTTAATTTGTGGTGAATGGACTCATACCATATATATTTTTCTTCCAGGCCACACTTATATTACATGCTGGTTCAGTACTGTAAGAAATACTTTTACTGATATCTATTAGAAAGAATGGTGATTCTCTGAATCTTTCACATGATGCAGAGAAGGCATTCAATAGGGTGAAGTGTGGTTACTTGTTTAAAGGATTGAAGAAGACAGGATTTGGAGATATATTTGTCAGCAGTATTAAATAAATTATTTATTTAGTTTTTGTTGACTTGGAAAGGAGGACTAGGCTATCTGCCTATTTTCAGCCTTGTTTCTGGGTAGAGGGAGAAGATACAGGTGCAAACTGAAATACAGAACCAATTAAGCTGTTGGTGGCATTTTAGTGAATGAAGGAAAATTTGGCGAGGACACTGGGGAAATTCCCCTGCTTTTTTTGAGAAGTGCCACAGGATCTTTAATTTGCAACTGAACAACCACCACAACAGGCAGACAGGACCTTGGTTTAATGTCTCATCCAAAAGATGGCACCTCAGAAGTGCAACACTTCCCTCATGATGCACTACAGTATCAGTATTGGGATTTATCCTAAGTTCCCAGTGTGGGGCTAGAACCCACAGCCTTCCAGTGTTCTGGCCTCAGAGGGTGAGTGTGCTACCTGCTGAGCCACTGACACTAAAAACTAAAGGCTAAAATCAGAGCTGAAGCAGGCTCAGCAAAGAAATATCAAACTTGGAAGACAAAATTCTCACCCTTAAAAGACAAGTTAATTCCCTGGATCAATCCAACAAAGATTTTAAAGCAAAGTTACTGGATTTTGAAACACACCCTAGAAAAAAGATTATCAGGATTCTTGGCTTTCCAGAATCTTGGGATAACAATAGATCCTTAAGAGAGAGATGCTAAATCAAGTAATGGCTGAATTTCTAGAAACAGACCCTGGGAATATATCTGTAGAAGTTGATAATATCCGTAGAAAATTTAGGTCAAACTCAAACATACAGGCACCTCCAAGACCCATTATTGTAATTTTTTTAACAGAAGACAAGGAAAAACTAATGGCATCAGTTTATAAAAAAAAGAGGATCTCATTGATGGGGGACACCATTTCTCTGTACAATGACTTCCCACAGGAACTGGTACAGGAAAGGAAAGTTTTATTTTTTTAAGAAAGAAATTATGGCCAAATAATTATAAGGCAACAATGATCTTTCTGGCAAAAAAGAAAGTGGTGATCAATGGAATTCATTATGTTTATGGAACCATGGAAGAAGCTGAGAAAGATCTAAAATTCCTAATTTGTTTCAAGGATAATTGAATGTAAAGTAAGGTCATGGAGACACAGGTTAAGGTAACATTGAACTTTCTGTACAAGGTTTAGTTCTTAGATTCATGTAGTCAGTGATGGGGGGGTTGAATAATAGTAAACAAGTATTTTTGGCTGTCTAGGTGCGCAGCACAATTTTAAATTTAGTTGCCTACTTACTTTTGACTTCAGGAGGTATTAGGGAAAATTGATTATTTAATTTTCAAATCTTTAAAAGAAGGGGAAGGAGAGAGGCCCATTATGGGTCGGATTAGGCTTATTTTCTTCTATGTTATCTTTTATAAGTTCAACAAGGATGGAATTAGTTTATTAAGATACAAGACCTATCCAGATGGTTAACAACAATTTTAGATCTGTCTCCTTTAATTTTAATGCCATTCATTCCCTGACTAAAATATCTAGGTTTTTGAATGATATAAATAAAACTAAACCAGAATATATATGTTTACAAGAAACACATCTAGATAAAACTGAAATAATGAAACTAAAAAGAAATTGGATCTCACATACATACAGCTCAGAGGGAACTAGGAAGAGTTCAGGTGTAGCAATAATTTTAAGGGAATTTGCTAATTGTAAATTTATAGATGCATACTCAGACACCAAAGGCTATTAAATAAGTACATTTAAGAACCAAGACCTAATGATATGATCAATATATGTGCCCTTTTCAGGCTATTCTGAATTTTTAGCCAAAATTACTGAAAGTTTTGTCCTAATTAATGCAAATATATAATTTTACAAGGTGACTTCAATGCAATGGTAAACCCCAAGGTTGATGAATCTTCAAAGATGAAGCAAATAAATACATATCAGGCTAACCTCCTAAGAAATTTTTTCCAAAGCCTTGACCTAATTGATCCATGGAGGCAAACATTCTGAGTTCCCAGAGATTATATGCATTTTGATAAAAGAACCAGATATTTACCTGTATAGACTATATTTTTTATATTAAAATTATCAACCAACTTTATAAATCCCCAAATTAATACTCTACTATTGTCAGATCATGCTCTAATTCAAATTGACTTTATATTAAAGAATAACAAGAAAACCTACCAAATATTTTGAAGATTTAATAATGAGTTATTAAAGGGTGAGAAATTTAGTAGAGAGATTAGAAATACCATTAATGAATTTTGGTTTTACAACTATGACAGAAGCACCTTGGTAACAAAGTTATGGGACTGCTTTAAAACTGTAATGGGGTATAGTAATTTCACATGAAACCTATATAATGAAACTAATGAAACTAAAAGAAGAAAATATAAATAAATGGTAGAAAGAACTGGACCAATTAGTAGGAAAATACTTAAAGATGTATCAACAAGAATGGGATGCCCTTAGGTTACAAAAATAGAGTTCAATAATGTGGAAGTTGCCTCTTAAAAAAATTAGGAAAGCAAAATATCTACAAGGAGGTACATTGGGAAGATTATTAGCATCATTACTGAAACAAACAAACAAACAAAAGGAACAAAATATAATTATTTTTCTGGAAGATAAAGAAAGTAATAGGGTCACCCAGGAGAGGGAAATGGGTAAAGTGGTATTGGATCACTTTGAAGCCATTTACTAAAGACAGTTACCTACCCCCCAGAACTTACATCATTATGTCAACAATGCTAGTTTACCTAAATTAATTTGCTCTGACCATGACATCTCTAAAACAGAGATTAGAGATGTTATTAAGTCTATGCCAAAAAAAAAAAAACAAAAAAAACAAACAAAAAAAAAATGAGAGCCCCAATCTAGATAGGTTTGCATCTGCTTTTTATCTGATTTTTTCTGATCTATTAATACTTTGGATGGACCTAATGATAAAAGAACTATTGGATGGCCTTCAACATATTCCTAAGTCAATAGATGAAGCCAAAATAATTCCACTGTTGAAGGAAGGCAAGGATCCAAATAAAGTAGATAGTTATCAACCAATAGCTCTTTTAAACACTGACTGTAAGATCATAGCCAAACTAATAGGTAATAGAATTTAAATAACTTTGCTTGAGACCATCCATCAGGATCAGTTTGGCTTCATCCAGGGTAGAACTATATTTCAACCAACAAAAAGGATGCAATCATTATTATATTTAGCAACAAGGAGACAGGAGCCCTATCATGTGCTGACAATTGATGTCACAAAAGCGTTTCATGTACTGGACAGAGCATTTATGACAGAATGCTTGAAAGGATGGGGGTTACCTCTAAAACTATCGAGTCTGATTGAAACGATGTATGAGAATACTACTGTTAGATTTATGACCAATTCCTATTTGAAAGAGTCCTTTCAAATGTTAAATGGAGTTATACAAGGATGTCCGCTGTCTCCAGGTCTGTATGTGCTATGCTTGGAACCCCTTTTAAACCATATTAGACAGAACCAGGAGACTTAGGGAATAGCAGTAAATGGGATATAATATAAACGAGAACAGATCGTCTTAAACTCTCTGTCAGCTGCAGGATCTGAATAAATAGTCACAATTCCAAATAGAGGACATAACATTTGGGATTTGGTAATAACTAATATCAACTCAGGTATATCGGAAGCAGTAACAAAGGAGCACCTTGGTAGTAGTGATCATCTCATGATGACTTTCACCTATGCGTACAATATATTATCTCAAACTAATAAACTATGTATAAAACATGATCACAAAGCAAATTATACACAAATACAAAATCTCCTTGATTCTATAAATTGTGAAAATATACTTAATAGCCTAAGTGTAGAAGAGTGTTGAAACACCATAAAAAACATAATAAAAACAACTGAGGACTGGTTTAGTACCAATAAAGTATTATCAAACAATAAAGGCAAAACCCCCTTATGGATGACCAATAGGTTAAAAAAAACAAATAAGAAAGAAGAAAAAAAAATAGGTACTACAAAAATAAAAAGAATGAGGAAGCTTATTCCAGTTACAAAAAATAGCTAAAAAAAACAGCTAATCAAACAAGAAAAATCTAACCTTGAATTCAAAATAGCTAACAATAAAGGAAATCAAAATATGTTTTTTTCCTTATATCAACAATATGAACAAAGACAATAACTCAGTTGGATCACTAAAAGTTAATGGCACAAACATTAGTGACCCAACTGAGATTGCCAACATATTCAGCAACTATTTTACTACAGTTTTTATTGATAAAGAGAAATGTGTAAACCCACTACCCAGCATCAAAACTCAGATAAAGGACTTCACAACCAATGAAATATTAATGGGACTTAAGTCACTAAAACTACACTCTTCAGGAGGGATTGATGGTATCCACCTCATTACTTAAAAAATATGGCTAAAAGTTTAACAAAACCATTTCACATTTTATTCAATAAATCCTAAAGCTTGGTATAGTACCCAGTGAATGGAAACAGGCACTTATAACCCCAATTCACAAAAGGTAGCAGAGTTAACCCGGAAAATTATAGGCCTATAAGCCTTACAGTGGCACCAAGCAAAGTAATGGAAAAAATAATCAAGACAAGATTCAAGGAGGAAGCCACTGCCCTAGGCATTCAGGATAATACTCAGCATGGGTTTAGCAGGGGCAGGTCCTGTGCTACAAATTTAATTGCTTTCTGCAAATTTGTGAGTGCTTGCTTGGATGCTGGTAAGCCATATGACATTGTACACCTTGATTTTAGGAAAGCATTTGATGCTGTCCCCCACTTGGAACGTCTGCAGAAACTAACATCTATGGGTTTTAGCACCTATCTTAATTGGATAAATGCATGACTAAACAACAGGAGTCAAAGAATAGAATCCAAAGCAAAACCTCATCCACAGGAGCAGTAACTAGTGGGGTACCACAGGGCACTTTGCTGGGACCATACTTGTTTAGTAGTTTTATTCATGACCTACATGTAGGATTAATTAGTAAAACAATAAAGTTAGCAGATGATATTGAAATAACAGGAGAGGTCACCTCTGACATACAACACCAGTCCTTGGTAAACCACATATTAAAAATTGTTAAATGGACAAAAATAAACAAAATGTTTCTAAACTTTGAAAAATGTACAGTACTGCATTTGGGATGAAATAATTAAATGAGACCATATTTTATAGACAATAAAGCCCTACCAATAGTAAGCACCGAGAAAGACCTTGGAATAATAATTGACTACAATCTAAGTATGCATTTGTAGACACAGAAGCAACACTCTTGGCTAACAAATATATAAACATCATAAAAAAGTCATTTATTGCTAGAGACAAATGATGTATCATGAGTCTCTACAGAATCTACGTTCGACCACTGTTAGATTATGGGTCACCATTCTGGTCTCCTCACCTGAAACAGGACCTAATGCTATTGCAGGGAGTTCAGAGAAGAACTACCAAACTTATACTAAGGCTGAAACAACTCTCCTATGGGGAGAGACTGGAAGAACTAAATCTGATGTCGCTGGAGGCCAGAATATCTAGGAGTGAGATTTACTCAGATTCTTCAAAATAATTCACAATAATGACTTAAAAAAAGCTTGTGGTGTCACTCCTTTTACACAACTCCAGGATTTAAGCTCTCATAAAGAATTCAAGATCCCGTGATCACATGCAGAGAAAAGGGACAATTACTTTGTAGTTAGAGTTCCACTAAAATGGAATAAATTATCACAACATCTAGTGAATATTATTAGTTTTGAGTTGTTTAAAAAAGAATTGTGCAAGTTTATGGGATACTAGGTACACTGTGATCCACACTAGTGGGAGACAGTCACGATGGGCATCTACCTGTTTCTGTCTACAAAACACCAAATTACCAAGTAATGCTTTTACTGATGATGTTTTGCTGATCTTGAAGAATGTTAATATAACATTATGCCATTTTCTGAATGAAGTAGAGAACTATGCAAAACTCTCTGGATATTCCTTGAATAAACATAACTCAATCATTATAGATATAAACAACACAAATTATGTCCTGGACCCTGACATTAAAGATCATTTTGCAATAAGTTTGGTTATAAAATAGTTAGGCATTATTCTTACAAATAAGCAAACTAATACCATAAAAATTAATTAAGATAATGTCAAAGACAAAATTAAAAACCTACTAGATAATTGGCAGAAATTATCTCTATCTTTTTGGGAACAAATCAAAACAATGGTAGTGCCCTCATTTTATAGTCATACTTCAAACAGTGATTAGTTCTCCCTCAAGCTCTTGGTTTGCAGACCTAAAAATAATATTTACAAAATTCTTATGGAGTTGTGGGAAGCCATGAATAGCTCTGAAACAACTAGTCATATCCAGGAGAAATGGGGGGTACTGCTGGTCTGACTTAGAAACTTATAATAAAAGCCATCAGCTCAAACTTACATGGGAATGGGCAGTCCTACCAATAAAAACACCTACTGGAAGAAATTATATATGGTACTCAGAAAGTAAAATGCATTTAAAAGGAGTATTATTAGATACTTATAGGAAATCAAGGAGAGTACCATTGATACATGATTCTACACATCAAACTATTCGGACAATCTCAAATAAATTAATTAGATGGTACAATATAGGAGAATGGGGTGAGAGTTAGGCCAAATGACCCCAAGGCACACCCCAATGCCTGTTGGTGTGTGAGGGTGGGGTGGGTGGGGTTGCAGAGTTGGGAACTCTAACTCCAAATTTCCATACTTTTGTTACTCTAATAGGAACTCTAACTGATGCATTAATGGAGTTTTTGCAATGAATTTCCTTACTTCTTGAGATAGTATAATGGTGTCCTTATTTTATTGAGGGAGTGCAGGGTCTTTCAGACCCTGCGCTCCAATCCCTCCACAGATGCACATAGGTATGTAGGTGTGGGCCCTGCACTTCCACATGTCAAACAACTGTGACTAAATTGTCAGCATAGCCATCTTATTACCCCACCTCATTTACCCCAGTACAGAGAAATTGTGAAATGCAAGGCAAAACATAATTATGTGCAACTGCAATGCCATTCTGCACCCCAGGTGCTAAAACACATTTTGGGCAGTATGTGAAAAATGACAGCTGTACTGTTCTTGAGATGGTGTGAAAAATGGCTGCGATGAAAGTTTGGTGTCAAAAAATTGAAAAGTATCAAAGTTATGCACGTGCGAAGAATAAGTTCAATGGGCACATGTAACGTGGGCATTTTTTGGAATTTTTGCACCAAATTTTTAATGTGCCCTTTTTGGGACACCTCCTCATGAACACTGACATTGTCATTTCATTAATCATCCCAAAAGGTGATTTCACACAGCTAATATGCTCTTCTGTGTCACAGGTGCAAAAACATGTTTTGGGCAGGATGTAAAAAATGCAGCTGTACTGTTTATGAGGTGGTGTGAAAAAATGGCTATGTTAAAAATTTGGAGTGAAAATATTAAAAATTGCTGAAGTTACGAGCATACATAGAAAAATGTCACTGATTGCTCATAACTCGAGTGTTTGGTATTTTTGCACCAAATTTTCAACATGGGCTTTTTGGGAACCCACATTATGAACACTAGCACTGTCAGTTCATTACTTTGTCCCGAAAGGTGATTTCACACAGTGACCATGAAATCACCTTATAAGTCCGATTAACAAAATGACAGTGACAGTGTTCATGAGACGGGGTCCCAAGAAGCCCATTTTGAAAATTTAGTGAAAAAAATACATTACATGACTGAGATATCAACATTAGTTCAAAATGCCATTGACAGCCATTATACAGCACTTACCGTGAAACTTCAGTTTGTGGTTCAGCTTTGAAGAGTGCAGGCATGTCCCAGTCCACAGAAGATGACAGCTGAAGATCTCTGGTGGTAAGTATTGGGCATGGGGGGGTGTGGGATGATGGCTTTCTCAGTGAGAGGGTCAGGATGGGGAGGGAGATGGGAGAGATAATGAGGGACCATTTTCTTTTTTTCAGGCTTTAAAAAAAAGGAAAAAGTTGAGGGACTGTTTTCTTTCTTAACAGGTACATATTTCACCAATATTTTGGGACACTGGGGGTGGGCTCCCCAGTGTCACAGTACTGGTAAGGGTGACATAATGGGGGACACTGGGAGTGGGCTGCCCAGTATCCCACATTGTCAAGGGAGGGGTTGTAGTGCTGACTTAGGGGTTGGGCACCCCTATGTTGGATAAAGCATGTAAAAAAAATATAAAACAGTATTTTGGAACACTGGGGTGGGCTCCCCAATGTTCCACAGTAAAGGGGGGTAGGACATAGCTGGGGACACTAGGTGTGGGCTCCCCAGTGTTCCACACTGGTGGTGGGGTGTGTGTTGGTGCCAACATGGGGATTGGGCACTCCGATGTCAGCAAAAACATTTTTTTATTAAAACATGCCTTGGCCCCCTTGGAGGCAGTAAAAGGAGAAAACCTCCTTTTATTAGGTAAACACCAACAGGTGTTTACCTAAACAGGGCCTGAGTAACACGATTCTGTAATTATTTGGCCCAAAATGTGTCCAGAAAAGTTTTTGGGTTTCTTACAGGGGCCAATGTTTTTTTTTAAATTGAAGTAGTGCTGCAAATTGTGGCAGTTTTTATGCAACAGTGCCATTGGTTGCACGACAAACTGCGACAATTTGTGGTAATTTTGCAAAAATAGTGCCTCAAGTTGGTACACTACTAAATGCCAAATTCAATAAACATATTTCCAAGCATTATTTTTGAAATGCAATGCCAGGGTCATGTTCCTCAGGCTCCGATTAGGTAAACACAACTGTTGGTGTTTACCAAGGAGCAGCATTTTCTGAATCATAGCATTTTTCCCAACCACTAGATGGCAGTAGCACGACACTACTGATACCATTTGAGGCAGTAGAAAGTACTTTTGCAGCAGCAGAAACTGTTTTCACATCAGTCTAATTTTTCCCATAGACTAGAATGGGAAACATTAAAGTTTAATAACTTTTGAACGGATTAGTATTTTTTTACCAAACCTTCAAAAGGAACATCAGTGACACAGACCACATATACCCTAGCAATTTCAGACCAGACCCCCAAACTGTTTAGGATTTATAGGCAAGCAAAGAATTTGCACCTAAATGGTGAAGTTTGCATTTTTTGGCAACTCTGATCAGAATGAAACTTGCCACATCCAGAGATCTATCATACCAGACAGCACATGAAAAGCTTTCAGCACATCAGTCATATGTTTGCAAAGTTATTAAAGTGCACAATTTTGGGTTTTACATAGAAGTGGCTAAGGTAAACCTAACTATACTGACACTACTGTGCCTGTGTAATATATATATATATATGTGTGTGTGTGTGTGTGTGTGTGTGTGTGTGTATATATATATATATATATATATATATATGTATATGTATATATATATATATATATATATATATATATATATATATATCTTTATTCATTGCAAACAACTTAATTTAATGCATCAGTTAGGTTAAAGCAATGAAAGTGAGGAAATGAGACATTGGAGTTGAGCCCCTAACCCCCACCCCCATCCTCTACAGACCGACAGGCAGGGGTGTGCCATGGGTCATGAGGCCCAACTCTCACCCCATTCACATGTCAAACAGGTTGAGATGCTGCAGTAAAGGAGAGAATGGGGTGGAGTTGACCTCATGGCACCATGGCACACCTCGGTGTCTGTCAGTCTGTAGAGGATGAGAGGAGGGGTGGGGTCATGGGGAGTTAGGGGCTCAACCCTAACATCTCATTTCCTCACTTTTGTCACTCTAACCCTAACCGATGCATTAAATGAATTTTTTTGCAATGAATTTCCTTATGTTTTGAAAAGTGTAATAAAGAAGTAAATAGCATGTGTTGGTGGGAGCGTGTGGCCCCACCAAGCTGCCCATTTGTGCATAATGACATGCATCTGTGGTAACATGGGCCCTCTGGGCCCTGCACTCTCACTTACACATAGCTACAGAGCCATACAGCAACCCTATAGGGCAAGGGACCCATGTAACACTAAATTGCCGATATCTCAGGAACTGTAGCAGCTAGAATAAAAATTCAAATGTCATTGTAATCATGACAATGAGCACTTCACGCAACATACATTGGCTGAATCTGTATCACACATTGTTTATGAGACATGGGCACTGAAAAGCACTGTGGGTGCTACCTTTGAGGGTGTACTACTGGCCCACGGGACCTGAAAATGAGCAATTGGAATACTATTTTCCAAATATCTCAGTAACCATACAAGGTAGCAAAAAATTTCAAAATTCATGGTATTCATGGCTTTCAAACCTACTTCTGTACTTAGTTCCCCCTACAGGAGGACTAAGAATTTTTGTGATGAAAACTCAGAATCTTGAACCGTTTTCCAGGTACGGGTGCCAAAAGGCATGACGGGCACTGCAATGTTATCCTATGGGAAAATTTTCAGCTTCGTGATGGCATATCTATGGAACCACTAAACAACATAATTCACACCTGTAGGGCATCCCATCAATTTTCTGAAATTGCAAGTAAAAAGACCAAACCATTGATTAGCAATGCAATGGTAAACTTTTTACATCTTTAAAAATTCCTAGTCTGTGAGGTAGCACAATCCCCAGCTGTCAGATCAATCCCCATCTGCGAGGTGGCAAAATTGCCATCAGTGAGAAATCCTTGACAGACAGATTTTGTCCATTTGGTCCCTAAGTGATGGTCAAGGATTTTTCTACCTCGCTATAGAGGATTGGCTGGTGGACTAGGATTCTGACAGCTCATGGACTGCGATTTTGTCAAGTGATGAAAGAGGATTCAAAAAACCAATCCTGGTCTGTGAGCTGACAAAATCCTAGTCCTTCAGCAGATCCTCTTTTGCGAGGTAGCAAAATCCTAGTCCATCAGCTTAATCCTGGTCTATGTGAAGGGCCATCTGGTCACAAAGTGATGGACAAGGATTTTGTAGGTTTGCAAAAGAGGATTGTCTCACGGACTAGGATTTTGACAGCTTGCTTACTAGGATTGTTAGCGAGTCATGGTCAAAGAATATAATTTTAAAAAGCTATTTTTTGACCAAAATGAGCCAAAACAAAGGCATGGCTTTGTAGAGGCCATCACCCTGAACAAAACCCATGCCTCATTTGGCCCAAAAGTCACCTGTGGAGAAAGCTACAACATTTTGTTTGGGGGAAAAATTGAAAACAAGATGGCAGCTTGAGGACAAGGAATTTTTCTGATGGACTAGGATTTTTTAAAATCCTAGTCAGCGAGCTGACAAAATCCTTGGCTGTGGGACCAGTCCTAGTTCGACAAATATACACATACATCTTAGAGTGAACTGAACATGCTCAGAACCTGAAAATTTTAAATTTAGTAACTTTGGAACAGATTAATATTTTTTTTTACCAAACCAATGCTGGATTGTTCCTTGACCCAAACTCTTTCTACATTTTGTATTTCAGACCAAAAGACCAAACGATGTGGTTGCAGTGCCATGGACAAAAAATGTGTCAAAAGGGTTGAAAAACGTGTTTTTTATCATTTTGCAGTGCAGAAACTGTAAGTCCAGCTGAAACACAACTTAGTAAATCAAGAGAGCTACCAGACCAGACCGTGCATTCCAAATTTTGTGCAAATCTGTTGAACAGTTACAAAGTTATTAACGCTCAAAAATTGAGGTTTAACATTAAAGTGCCTACTCAACCCTAACTATAAGGGCGTGACCATGCCCCTATAATATCTATCTATCTATCTATCTATCTATCTATCTATCTATCTATCTATCTATCTATCTATCTATCTATCTAGGGAGGTATGCAAAAAACTCTGTTAATGCATCAATTAGGACATCAGTGACAAAAGTAGGGAAATGTGATGTTAGGGTTTCCAAACCTAACACCTACCCCCAACCTGTATGCACCAACAGGTGTTGGGGGTGTGCCTTGGGGTTGTCAGCCTTAATGCTCACCCCATTCCACAACTAAATAAGCTGAGATGGGTACAGCATAGGAGAATGGGGTGAGTTAGGGATGACTTTCCCAAAACACACACTGCATCTGTTGGTGTGCAGGTGAGGGGGTGAGGTAGGTTGGAAACCTCCACATTTCCTACTTTGTCACTGGTACCATAACTGATGCATTAACAAAGTTTTTCAATTAATTTCCTTACTTTTTCAGATAGTATAATCATACCCATTTTTGTCTGTAGGCGCCCACAGGGCCCTCTAGGCCCTGTGTTTCCATCCCTCCATAGGTGCGTATACTGTATGTACAGTATGTAGCTGTGGAAGCACATGGACCTCTGGGCCCTGTGCTTCTATTTAGGACAACACTGACTAAATTATCAGCATAGCCATCTTATTACCTCACTGATGGAGGGGAGGCCACCACAGCCTTTAAACTCTTTTTCACTGACCTGGGGGCATACAGATCTAGCCCCCCATATTGCTCACAGAGCTCCCTGGCCACTGAATCCCAAGATCTGCTGACCCCCCACTTCCTCCTATGGACCATGCATGCCAAAGAAGTGCTACCCCTCCTACAATCCTTAAAACCTAATGGATCTCCAGGACCAGATGGACTGGACCCTAGGCTGCTTAAGGCCACTGCACCAGCCATTGCCCTACCCATCGCTCTGCTCATAAACCAATTGCTGCAGGAAGGAACAGTCCCAAAAATGTGGAAACAGGCCCATGTAGTCCCAATCCATAAGGGTGGAGCTAGGGAAATGATAGGCCATTACAGACCCATCTCCATCCTATGCCACCTGGCAAAGATCCAGGAGTGGCTAGTGTACTGCCAGCTAAGGGACTACCTGGAAGCCAACAGGCTCCCGGCCCCCTCACAACATGGCTTTCATCAAAAGCATGGGACTGACACTGCCCTTATTAGATTTACCTCCAATGTCCTAGCTGCCTTGGACAAGGGTACCCCCCACAGGGGCCGTTTTCAATTACCTAACCAAGACCTTCAACCTGGTAAATCACCCACTCCTGTTAACAATGATTAGCCAATTTGGACTTCACCACCACTCCCTGAACTGGTTCTGTAATTACATGACTGACCACTCTCAACAGGTCAAGTGGAGAAGGGTCACCTCCGAACCCCTACCTTTAACTGAGGGGGACCCACAAGGCTCAATCTTAGGTCTGCTGTTGTTCTCCCTATTCATCAATGACCTCCATTGCCATTGTGGGGGCAGCTCCATAGTACAGTATGCTGATGATGCAGTAATATACAGAACTGGGGCCCACCCATCCAACCTAGGACCCCTGCTTCAAGCAGATTTCTCCAAGGCCGAGACTTAGCTAGTTGACAACCACTTGGTACTCAACCCCAATAAGACTAAAGCGCTACTGTTCAGGCCAAAATCCCTGGGTCCCTCCCAGGACCATCTTCTCCCACTTACTACCATATCTGGCTCCAAAACTGAGGTGGTACAATCTGTAAAATATCTAGGCCTCATGCTAGATCAGGGTCTCACACTGAAGTCCCACGTGGATCTGGTAGCAAAAAACATCCACCAAAAACTGGGCCTCCTCTATTGCCTAAGTCACAACATGATTCCAGAGATGAGATTGTCAGTTGCACAAAGCATTCTTCTACCAACCTTAACCTATACTGCCCTACCTTACTAGGCATTGCAAAACTGGGCCACTGTAGATTACAGACTTTATACCACAAAATCGCATGCTTTGCCATGAAATCCCACCCAAGGACCCACCACTGTGAAGCCCTCGCAGTACTCAACTGGCCCTCCCTGAACAACAGGCTCCAGTACCCCCTATTAAGCTGGACCTACAAGCTCCTCGACACCCAACCTCCTGCAGAGCTACTCGGACTGCTTGCCCCTAAGCAGACCAGTTGACCACTCCATTCCTCAGGCAAAAAACTACTGGAAATCCCCATGGCCTGTTCTGTAGCTGGGAGTAAATCCTTTTCCCACCTAGCTCCTATGTCATGGAATAATCTCCCTAGCCACCTTCAGGAAGCACCCTCCCCAGCCACATTTCAGAAGGGACTGTGCACTCACCTCCTTAATCTTAGTCCCTGATCCTGTTTCAATGGCCAGCCTTCCTCACCCCTGTAATATAGCTACCGCTGAATGTGTCAATGTGTTGTACATAACTGCTTATAATGTAGCCACCACTGACTGTGTCAATTGTGGTATACAAAACTGCTCCCCTTTAAGGGTAATGGTTACTGACTATTTAAACTGGCACGCTATTCTATGCTGAATTTCTTGTTGGGTTCTTAACACATTTAGTGCCCCGCATCTATCTGCCACCACTGTTGTATTCTGTAATGTGATGTACTCACTGTCCTCTTCCATGAAAACTGTACACTGTCTTTGTAATCCTGTATGATACGTTCTACACTGTATCACCTGCCTGTATGTGAAAACTACATGTAACTAACTCTGGGACGCCCCTGAAAAAGGGACCTTCAGGGCCCAGAGGGCTTACCCAGTTAACAAAATGTAATAAATAAATAAATTACCCCACCTCATGCACCCGGAAGAGAAAATTTTCAAATCCCAGCCAAAACATAATTCTGTACAACTGCAATGCTATTTCATGCCACAGGTGCGAAAACATATTTTGGGCAAGATTTTAAAAATGACAGCTGTGACACACATGAGGTCATGTAATAAGATGGATATGTTGAAAATCTAGGATCAAAATGTTTAAAATTTCCAAAATTACGAGCGGCATAGTGAAATTGCAACAAATGGTCATCACTTTGCCATTTTTCCATATTTTGTCTTCAAATTTTGAACATAGTCTTCTTATGACCCCACCTCATAAACTCCTTAGATGAAAATTTTCAAATCCATGCCAAAATGCTATTCTGTGCCACAGGTGTGAAAACACATTTTAGACAAGATGTGAAAAATGACAGTGGTACTGTTCATGAGGTGGTGTGAACAAATGGCTATGTCGAAGATTTGGACTGAAAATATTGAAAATGACCAAAGTTATGGGTGTAATTTTCAAAGAATGCTCATAATTCAGACATTTTTAGGAATTTTTTCACTAAATTTTCACCATGGCCTTTTTTGGACCCCACCTCATCAATACTGGTGAAGAAAGTTCATTATTCGGTCCTGAAAGGTGATTTCACGTGATGACCACAAAACCACCTTCTGGGCCTGATTAAAGAAATGACAGTGCCAGTGTTCATGAGGTGGGGTTCCAAAAAGGCCATGGTGAAAATTTGGACTGAAAATATTAAAAATTACCAAAGTTATGGGTGTGCGTAGACAATGTTCAATGAATGCTCATAATTTGGAAATTTTTAGGAATTTTTCCACACAGTTTTAACCATGGCCTTTTTGGGACCCCCACCTCATGAATACTGGTGGTGAAAGTTCATTATTCAGTCCTGAAAGGTGATTCCACGCAGTGACCACAAAACCACCTTCTGGGCCTGATTAATGAAACAACAGTGCCAGTGTTCATTAGGTGAGGTTCCAAAAAGGCCATGTTGAAAATTTGGTGAAAAAATTCCTAAAAATGTCAAAGTTATGAACATAAGTTCAAAACGCCTTTGAAATACATTAAATGACACTTACCTTGATTCTTCAGTTTCTGGTTAGGTTTTGAAGAGTGCAGATGTGTCTTGGTCCATAGAAGATGACAGAATTGTACATCGGATGGTAAGTATAGGGTAAGGGAGGTGTGGGGAGGTGGGTCTCAGTTGGAGGGTTGGGATGGTGGAGGGGGTCTGCAGCGATGATGAGGGACCATTTTCTTTGTTTCAGGAAAAAAAGGAGTCAGGTGACTTTTTTTATTTCAGGTACATTAAAGAAACCATCTGGTAGCACTGGGGGTGGGCTCCTCAGTGTCCCACACTGCTGGGGGGCTCAAAATGCCAATACAGAGATTGGACCCCCCCAATGTTGGCTACACAGTATAAAACCATGGGCTGCAGGGGAGGCGGGAGGGCATCCCGGTGTCAGATTATTATATAAAATATAAATAAGAGCTAAATGAAGTAGGGACTAGGGGATGCTGATTGGAGGGTGGGGGTGCCACTAGACACCAGGGAATATATATTTAATTAACTAAAAGGGACAGTGATTGGGGAGTGAGGAGTGCTGCTATACAACTCACCATGCAGCTGGCAGCACGAGTTCCAGCTGTGCTGCAGAAGTCAAGAAAACCCTACTGTTCTTATACAAAGAACATGGCAGAAGTGGTCCTCTTGCTAAGCTCGGTACCCAGGATTTAGGGTGCCCAGAAAAGGTGTTTCTAGCCACAGTTTTAAAAACAAATATCAGAATGTAGGTAAACGGGTCCCATTTAGGTAAGTTCAGATGTTTCTTCTTTCTATTCCATTCATTTTTACATGTTTTCTTTATTTTTTTTCTCTCGCTAACTGAAAAACAAGATGCCAGACACAGCAGAGCTCTGCATAAATATATTAGACTCCCTGCAATACTGTATGACCCTGTCTGTGAAAACACAGTAGCTCCTGTGAAAATAAATCTATTTTCATGCAGAACATCTAACTTTTCCCATAGGAAATTCAAATTTTTAATAACGTTTGAATGGATTAATATTTTTTCAACAGACCTTCAAAAGGCACATATGTGAGGCAAAGACTTTCTAGAAACATAGAATTTGATGGCAGATAAGGACTGCTTGGCCCACCCAGTCTTCCAATTTCCCTACCTAATGGATAAGCTGCAGATCCTAGTTAACCAGCAGCCTACTTCTTTCTACCCCCACTCCCTAGAATTGCCTGATGGCTGTCCCATGAATGCTTGAATTCAACCACTGTTTTTGACTCCACAACCTCCTCCGGAAGGCCATTCCATGCATCCACAACCCTCTTTGTGAAAAAATACTTCCTTTCATTACCTCTGAGATGCCCCCTTATCTTCAAATTGTGCCCCTTGTTCTTGCACACTCTTTTTTGAAAGATGCTACCCTCTTGGACTTTGTTGATTCCCTTGAGATATTTGAAAGTTTCTATCATGTCCCCCCTCTCCCTCCTTTCCTCAAGGCTATACATATTAAGATCCTTTAGTCTCTTTTCATATGTCTTCCAGTGCAGACCCTGCGCCATTTTAGTTGCCCTCCTCTGGACAGCTTCCATCTTGTCTATGTTCTTTCAGAGATTGGGTCTCCAGAACTGCACGCAGTACTCCAGAAAGGGTCTCACCAGCTGTCTGTACAGAGGGATAACAACTTCCTGTTTTCTACTGGTGATGCCTCTCCCTATGCATCCCAGTATCCCACCAGCCCTCCTTACTGCCCTCTCACATTGCTTGCCCACCTTTCAGTCATCTGATATGACTACCCCAGGTCCCTTTCCATTTTTGTTGTTGTTAGTATCTCACCCCCATTGTGTACTCTTCCCCTGGGTTTTTGTTTCCCAGGTGCATTACCTTGCACTTTTTAGCATTGAATCTAAGCTGCCATACATTTGACCATTCCTCTAACCTTGCCAAGTCCCTTCTCATCCTTTCCACCCCACCTTGTGCATCAACTCTGTTGCAGATCTTTGTGTCATCTGTAAAGAGACATACTTTTCTTCCAGTCCCTCTGCAATGTCGCTTACAAAGACATTGAAGAGGACCGGTCCTAATACTGAACCCTCGTGCACCCCACTAGTAACCCCCCTTTCTTCAGAGTGGACTCCATTTACTATTACCTCTGTGTCCTATTTTCCAGCCAATTTTTACCCAGGCTATCATCTTGGGACCCACTCCCAGGCTGGCTAACTTGTATATTAATCTTTTGTGTGGAACTGAGTCAAATGCCTTGCTAAAGTCTAGGTAGGCCATGTCCACAGCCCCTCCCTGATCTACTACTTTGGTCACCCAGTCGAAGAAATCTATTAGATTCGTCTGGCATGACCTTCCTGCTGTGAATCCATGCTGCCTTGGGTCCTGTGCCCCTCTGGCCTCTAGGTACTCGACAATTATTTTCCTTCAGAAGTGATTCCATCATTTTTCCTATCACTGAGGGTAAACTAACAGGTCTGTAGTTTCCTGCTTTTGCCCTGCTCCCACTTTTGTGAAAGGGAATCACATCTGCCTTCCTCCAGTCCTCAGGTACCACCCCATCCTCTCATGATTTGTTAAAGAGGGTAGTCAGTGGTGTCACTAGTTCTCCACCTTAGTTCTTTTAGAATTCTGGGATGAACTCATCAGGCCCCATTGCTTTGTCCACCTTCAGTTTTAAGAGTTCTTTCAGAACCCTTTCTTCTGCAAATGGGCCGTATCAACTCTGTATCCAGAGTGTTTCTATTGTTTGTTTTAGGTACCTCTCTTCATTTGTAAATACTGAGCAAAAATATTTGTTTAGTATCTCTGCCTTTCACCATCACCTCTGCCCACCCCCTTTATTAAGCCCTCACTATCCTCCCTTAGCCTTCCTTCGCGCTCCCTGATGTACCTAAAAAGGTTTTATCCCTTCTTAACTGAGTTGGCTATCTTTGCTCAGTCTGGCCTTTGCTGTTCTGACTGCCTTCCCAGCTTCCTTTTGCTTTAACTGATGCAATTCTCTGTCCTGCTCCTTCTGTGATTCCTTGTACTCTCTGAATGCTTTCTTTTTCTCTTGAATCTTCACTGCCACCTCCTTTGAGAACCATAGTGATTTCTTACATCATTTTGTTTTGTTTATTTGCTTTACACAAAGGCTTGTTACCTCTGTGATGGCAGTTTTTATTATTCCCCATTGTTCTTCAACCCCTCCTTCCTGCCCATGTGCTAGTGCATTCCTTAGGCACTCACCCATTTTAGCAAAGTCAGCCTCCTGAAGTCCAGTACTTTGCCTTTGTATGGCTTGACTTATTGCTGTGTTTATTGTGAACCATACTGTTCGATGGTCGCTAGTTCCCAGATGGCTACCCACTTACATCTGTGATCCTCTCTTCATCTCCATTTGAGAGGACCAGGTCTAAGATTGCTCCCTCTTGAATGGGTTCCAATACTAGTTGTTTAAGGCATGCCCCCTGTAGGGCATCTAGAATAACCCCACTCTTAGAAGTGGCTGCTGCAACTGCACTCCAGTTAACATCTGGCATATTCAGATTACCCATCAGCAATACCTCCCCTTTATCTGCCATTCTAAGTATACTTTCTATCATTTTCTTGTCCATTTCTTCCCTGAGAGGGAAGGGGTCTGTATACAATCCCTGTGCAGATTGTGGTGCCATTGCCTGCCTCCAAATTGACCCACAGTGCTTCTTCTCCTCCCTGTTTACCCTTTTGTTCTGTTGCTTTGATTTCTTCTCTTATGTAGAGAGCCACTCCTCCTCCTCTTTTACCCTCCCTGTCCCTCCTGTAGATAGTGTATCCTGGTATGTTTATGTCCCAGTCATGGTTTCTACCCTTAACATTTCAGACCACAATCTAAAACAGTTTCTGAGATACAGGTGGTCAAAGAAACAGCAAAAAAAAAACATGTAAATGTAGGGATTTTTGACACTCTGTATCTCAGAAACCACACAACAGATTCATGCGAAATTTGTCACGTCATGAGACCTATCCATATAGATTATGCATGCAAAACTATTGAACTGTCGCAAAATTATTAAGGTGAAAAATGTTGGGTTTAACATCAAAGTGATCCCTTAACCCTAAGTGTAATAAACTCAGCATTCGCATGTTAATAACTTTGCAACCATTTGACTGATATGCATGAAAGTTTGCATGCACCATTGGGGATCAAAGATCTCTGGACGTGATAAGTTTCATTCCAGTTGGATGTTTGGGTGTGGAGAAACTAAATGTAAAAAAATGTGAAAATTACTGTTTTTTTGTCAAATTCTTTGTCACCGCGTTTCTCAGAAACAGCTTGAGGGTTTGGTCTGAAGTTTTCAGGGTATATGGGTTTGGGTCACAGATATGCCTTTTGAAGGTTTGGTGAAAAGGTATTAATCCATTCAAAAGTTATTAAATTTCAAAGTTTCCCATGATTTCCCATGGGAAAAGTTAGATGGCAGTCTTGAAATAACTCTTTTTTGCTGCGAATGTGGGCGGAAAGTTTTATCAAGCTTCTGCCATCTTGTTTTCAGTTAGCCAGGCAAAAAAATGTTAATATTTTTAAAAATACTGTCTGTTGGTAAACATCAACAGTTGTGTTTACCTATTAGGGGCCCAAGGAATCGGATTCTGCAGTCAATTTTTTACAACAATGCCCACAACTGTGTATTTTTTTATCTGATGGATTGTTTTGCTGCAAATGGCGGCACTTTGTTCCACAAAACAACAATCTTTTCCCTGCAAATTGCAAGAAAAAGGTCTGGTTTTGCCATAAAACCTGGATCTTTTCTCACAATTTTCAACAATACTCTTTTTTATGTGGCTGTTGCTTTTTGTCACTTTATAACAATGAAAGTCTTCTGAATTTTGGGGTGAACTTTTCAGGGTACAAAGGGCTCCCCTCATAGATGTACCTTTTGTTGGTTTGCTGAAAATATATTACTTTGTTGTACAGTTCTGAGGTTTTACATTTTGCTTATTTTCCCATATAAGACAGGAGATTTTGTCTATGTTATCAGTTCAACAGGCAACACGAACCTGCAATAGGATCAAGATGGCAACCATGCTGGGTCTGCAACCACGTTAAGCTTTTGATTGACCCTTGTATTTTAATGTTTTAAATGTTTACGTTGCTGTTTTATTAATTTATTTTTTATCTGTTTGATTACTGCAATCGGTTCGGTCGTTCGAGATTTCCCCGACCGTTATTTGCCCGTTGTAGCGATATTGGCGTTTTGCTGTGGATTTGTGGACTTATGCTCCTGGAGCACCTTTGTTATTTTGCTGCTTCTAAACCTGCTATATCTGCTGCTTCTAAACCTGCTGTATCTGCTATGTTGTGTTTTGGGATACTTGCCTGACGTTGGGACTTTCTATTCCGGATCTGGATCTGGACAGCTTTGTGCTTGCTCTGTGGTGGTGGCTGGCTCTTCATGCTGTCTTCACTGTGGACTTGGATCCCTGGAATAGCTGGAGGTTTTCTGGATACTGACTTCTCTGAATTGCCGTGTTGGTATTGACTGGCTGACTGCTGCTTTGAGCCTCGCTCGATATTTACTTGGAGGGAATGTGTGGAGCTACATCTGGTCGAGAATTGGTGGATCCTGAACTGGCTTGATAACAGAGTTTGGACACCCGGTTCCTGAGACTCCCTGTGGGGGTTGAGGCTACCAGTCAGAGGGCTGGTGGATAATCTTCCTCTTTTGCTCTCTGTGGCTCCCTAGTTTTTACTGGGTGGCTCTGGTGGGCTAAGTGGGGTATCTTTCGTTCCGGGGCCCTTTTTTCTGGCCAGTAATACTTGCACTATTCTCCCTTGATTTGACCATTAAAGGCTTGCTGTTCTGTTTTTCATTTTTGTTCAGTGCTACATCATTTTCAGGTACTGTAATTATATTTTTATATTGGAAGCAGTGAGAGAGCTTCGTCGATAACAAAGATTCATGCACAACTTAATTTTAGTTGTTGTGGCAGTGAGAGTGCCACATTTTCTCAGTTTGGATTCATTACCCTTTGTCTCATAACTCTTTAAAGGATTCAGCAACTTTTGAAGACACTGGACAGTGCATTTTATTGGATAATAACAAATGATCTAACTTGTTGTTGCAGTTATCAAAATTGCATTTTATTGTTACTTTGGGGGTTATATTTTGGGTTGGGTTTTTATTATTTTATTTCATTTTTGTAGTTTAGGATATAGGAGATTGGTTATTAAGATTTAGATCAAGGGTTATCATTAAGATTAGTTATAAGTTTATTGTTTGGGGTGGGTTATTAGCTTTTAATATCTTGTTTTACTTGATCTGAAGTATTATGTGCTGGGGAGGCTTAGCGACTGTCAGGCAATACTCCCCCACCAAACTCAGGGAATTACATCCTTTTGACTGTCCTCCATTAACATCTGACACCTGTTTGGGGTGTCATGCTTTGGGGATGGTTAGAAGGCGTATAAGAAAGGGAAGAACTGGGTATGGTGGGGGAGGAGAAAGGGAAGGGCAGATAGGAGTAGTGGGGTCCAAGAGACACCCTGTGGTGAAATGGATTCAAGACATGGGTCTTCCCTGTCTTGTCCCCATACCCAAGGGTTCCGATGTTAGTGGGCAGGTGCCGAGGTCTTCCCCGACAACTCATCCTACTTGGACGGTGTTGTGCAATGCCAGCTCTATTAAGAACAAAACAACTATTATAGCTGATCTTGTTGAAACCACAAATCTGGCTTGCATCACCGAGACCTGGTTGGATGACAATGCAGGCCCTGTTTTGGCTTCTGCAGTTCCAGCTGGGTTCTTGGTGATACACTGCCCAAGGTTGGATCGTAGGGGTGAGGGTGTGGCCATTATATTTAAATCTGAGCTGGGCCTTATGGATGTGCCATTGGGAAGTACCAGATCCTTTGAGTGTATCCTGGGTGAGGGTGTAGACTGCGGGATACTCCTCATCTACCATCCACCAGGAGATGGTGGAGCATTCCTGCAGGAGATAGCGGACTTCATCATTGACATGGTGCTGAGGTCCCCCAGATGGATAGTTCTGGGGGACTTCAATGCCTGGGTCAGTGATGAACTCTTGCATTTTGGTCAAAATTTCCTCCAGCTTATGATAACGCTGGACTTTACACAGGTAGTTACCTCCTCAACCCATGTAGGGGGTCATTCATTGGATCTGATCTTTCTCTTGGGTATGGAGATAGCTGATTTGGGGGTGGAACCAGTCAGCTGGTCTGACCATCACACCATAAGGTTTAGCTTCAGGGTCTCCCCAATAGGTCTGCCCCTACAGAGATGGTCCAGTACTGCCCTTTGAGGGGCATTACCCCTAATGACCTATCGGTAGCATTGGACCTATTGGGCTTGTTGGGTGAATGCATGAGTCCAGGTGATCTCATATCAGCCTATAATAAGGCTGTGGGAGATGCCCTGGACAAGATTGCTCCTGTTTGTGTTCGACCTCTCACCCTTCACCCAAGGAACCCTTGGTTTGATGGTTCCTTGAAGGAGTTGAGGCGAGCTGGTCGAAGGATGGAGAGAGCTTGGCAAAAGTCTGGTCTTGATACTGACAGGCTTAACTCATTTCCTCCACAGGAGCTCTCTGAAGTTGCAGCACTTGTCTCCTGTATACTGTTAACAGTTAATCCTGGACCCTTCTAAGCAAGATTAAGCCATAATTGGCATGCCACAAACAAATGCTAATAGCACAAAAACCATAAGTGCTAGACACAAAGTATGAGTGGCAAAATTGTTCAGCATAAAATTACCTTTCCAACAGTGGTATGCAAGGAATAGCAGGTAATTTAGTTTTATTTCTGTGCTTATCGAAACAGCAAAACAAAATATTTTCTCCACTAAAAATGCACCATAAACCTTTTTTCATTGGGAAATATGTAACATATCAACACCAAATTAAGCATCCAGACATTAGATGTAATTTTAGTAATTTGTTTGTAAAACAAACAGCTATTTCTGTAGTATTAAACATAATTTTCCCTATTTGAGTCAAGGTGTATTGGTGAGGTTTGAGGGACAAATCTGAACCATGCACAACATACCATAAACAAATGCATATAACTCCTAAAGTATACATGACACACACAACATATCAGTGGCAAACTTGTTCCACACAAAATTGCCTTTCCAATGGTTCTATGCAATCAACTGTACTCAATTTGGTTTTTGTTTTATACTGGCTAAGATACCCAGAATGTGTGTTTTCTTCAAAGTGCTTAGGTGGTTCTAGATTGAGAAAATGTCATAAACAAATGTGAATAACTCCTAAAGTGAACATGATACACAGAAAGTGTCAGTGGCAAGGTTGTTCAGCACAACATTACCTTTCTAATGGTACTATGCAGTCAATTCTAATCAATTCTGGCTGGCAAGTAATATTAAAATATGTGAGTGACTTCTCCAGACATTTCTAGGGCACACAGGAAGTCTGTAGGTGACTTCTGTAGACATTCTGGGACACGCTGTAGTTAGATTTGCTGATGCCTACAGACATTTCTAGGAGGCAATGAGTTAAGCTGATGGCACATTATGATGGCTATCAGCTAGAAATCTCCCGTAAGAAGGCAGAGTTCCTGTCCAGGGAGATTTCTACCACGCAGAATCAACCAGCTCAGCTTTTCTGGACCGTTGACAGATTGTGCAATCCAATCTGTCTTCAGCCCAGAAAACCTTTTTCTCAGCTGAAATGCAAGGAATTTTCTCAATTCTTCACAGATAAGGTTGCCAACATCAGGTCTAGCATCGGCATAGCCTCTCCTATGAGGGGTTGTGATGATCATCAGGATGTGGTGTGCACTCGGTCTCTCTGTTCAGAATTCTGCCAGCCAGAATTCATAGATATTGTGATGATTATCCAATCTATGCACCCAACCAGTTGTAGTTTGGATCCGGGCCCGACACCCCTTTTATTGGGATGTGTTGATGTTATCTGCCTGATCCTTGCTGAAATTGTCTAGAGGTCCTTGGAGACAGGGGTCTTCCCAGAACCCCTAAAGGAGGTGGTCATTCAACCATTCCTTAAGAAATCCTCCTTGGACCCAGACTGTCCAGCTAACTACCGACCTATCGCTAACCTGCCATTTGTTGGTAAGGTTAATGAAAAGGTGGTTGCGTTGCAATTGGATGATCATCTTACAACTCACAAGATCTATGATACTCTCCAATCCAGATTTAGGAAAAAGCATAGCATGGAGACTGCACTTGTCTGAGTATTGAATGACCTCTTGATGGCTAGAGATTGAAAGGCATGCACCATCCTGGTCCTTCTTGATCTCTCTGCAGCATTTGATACTGTAGACCATGGTGTGCTGCTGGAGCGCCTGTGGCTGCTTTGTGGTCTGTCTGATACAGTCCTCAAATGGTTCCATTCTTTCCTCACTGACAGATTTCAGAGAGTTTCCATCAGAATGTATTCCTCTGGGACTTATTCCCTGTCTTGCGGGGTGCCACAGGGCTCCGTTTTGGCCCCCATGTTGTTTTCAGTATATATGCTGTCATTGGGAGATATCATCAGGTGATACAGTTTGAGCTTTCACTGCTATGCAGATGATACTCAACTGTATATGTCCTTTCTGCCCAGACAGGACGTTGCACTCTCTGTGCTAAACAACTGCCTTACTGAGATCAGAGCTTGGATGAGTACTAGCTGGCTGAGACTGAATCTGGACAAGACCGAAGTGCTGGTTGTGGACCCTGGTCATCTGGGGGTGGGTATAGGAGCTTGCCAGGCATCAGGTGTTCTGATTGACGGCATACAGCTTACTACCTCAGACCGAGTGCATAACCTTAGCATTATTTTTGATGACCACCTGACACTAAGATCTCAGGTGTCGGCTGTTGTCAAATCCTCTTTCTACCATCTGAGGAATATCACCTGGGTGAAACACTTGGCTCCTCCAGATGATCTTCCAACTTTGGTCCACACCTTCATCACTACCCACCTTGATTACTGCAATTCTCTCTACCTAGGGCTACCAGGGGTTGATATCCACTGCTTGCAGCTAGTGCAGAATGCAGCAGCCAGGCTTTTGACTGGGACTTCTAGATCCAGTAATATTACTGCTGTGCTCCACGAACTGCACTGGCTGCCTATTCAGTGGTGGATCACCTTTAAGGTTGGTTTGCTAACCTTCAAAGCCCTACATGATCAGGGACATGGTTACTTGCAAGATCTCTTGATACCCTACTGCCCCTCCCGTCCTCTTCGATCCACCGATGAGGGATTGCTAGAGATTACCAGGGTATGACTAAAAACATCAGGTGCCCATGCTTTTGCTTTTTCGGTTCCACCCCTGTAGAATTCTCTACCTTGTTGGTTAAAAGAATGCTTGACTGTTGACAGATTTAAGATTGAGTTAAAAACATATTTATTTAACTTGGCCTTCCCTAATGATTAATGCATATTATCTTTTTGTTTTAATATTATATTTGTATTTGTTTTTTTATGTGCAGCGCCTTGGTTCTTGAAAGGCACTATAAAAATAAAGCTTGATTGATTGATTGACAAGATTCTATATTGAAATGCGTGGTCTACAGATTGCCGCCTGCAGAAGACGACGGTTGCGGCAAACTATTTCTCATCCCCATGATTGCTGTTATACTGGACCCCCACCCTTTCCACCCCAGCAGGTCCTGTTCTACCACCCTGCTCCCCCATTCCCCAAACCAAGCTGACTGAGCTCTATCCCTGGTGTCTAGTGGAACCCCCCCACCCTCTGATGCCCACGCAGCTATCATTATCGATTGGTGGCACCCCCCCACCCTGCCATGTCTCAGTAGTGCTGTAAATAAGAAAACCATCCCTTGATGTCTTCTTTACTTTTTTAAACCTGTAAAAAAAGTCCATTGCTGATCACACCCACACCTTTCACCTGACCTCCCACTGTGAACCCTCATCCCCACACCCCCTTGACACCCCTGCACACCCTCACTCACCTGAAGAGGTCCCAGGTTTGAGATCCTCTCTCTTGATCAAAGACACATCTTGCTGCCGAAACTGGTGACTACAATATGAGAAACTAAGGTAAATGCGGTTCAATGTATTTAAATGAGGGTTTCATCTTTTATAGATAACTCAGCCATTTTTTGAGATTTTGACCCCACATTTTCAACATAGCCTTTTGGGGACCCCACCTCATGAACAATATAAATTTTGTTATGCAACTTCTTCCTGAAAAGTGATTTTGTGGTTATTTGGAAAATTCACCTTTCAGTGGGATTTCCATAATGACAATCATATAGTCCAAGAGGTGGGGTATCCAAAAGGATATGTTGAAAATTTGGGGTCAAAATGTCAAAAAATGGCAGAGTTTTGACCATTTTTTGCACTTTCACTACGGATTCTGTAACTTTGTAAATTTAAAATATTTTGACACCAAATTTTCAACATAGAGTTGCTCTTATGCCATCAAATGTATGTCACAACTGTCATTTTTCAAATCCTAGCCAAAATGTGTTTTCACACCTGTGGCATGGAATGGTGTTGCTGTTGTGCAGAATGACATTTTGGTGAGGATTCAAAAATTTGCTGTACAGGGTACATCAGGTGGGGTGATATGATGGCTATGCTGACAGTTTCATCACTCTTGCCCTTTAAATGTGAGCACAGGGTCCATAAATTTCTAGGGTGCCCATTCCTGGTGGCTCTGGGTGCCTAACAATACAAGAAATAGAAAGCACAGCACATTAAAATCAATATAAAATACTAAAATTCATAATCACAGCTTTATCATATGTGTTTATAATTACTCAAAACAGTCAGGAAGGGCAAGTCATTCCAGATAGGCTAGGCAGAAGAGGTGGGCTTTTAGTCTGTGGTTGAACACCTCAGCTGAAGGGGCCTCTCAGACTGCAGGTGGTAGTGAGTTCCACACGGTCGGCCTGGTGACACTAAAGGCACTGTCACCCAATGCCTTCAGATGAATCTTTGGAACATCCAGGAGGCCCCTAGATGAGGAGTGGAGGGAGCGGACAGAGGTTGCAGGTGTCAAGAGCTCAGTCAGATATCTCAGACCCATATAGGCCCTTAAAGGTGAGCAAGCCCACCTTGAAAAGGACCATCCACCTGATAGGCAGCCAAGGCAGAGCATGCAGGACTGGAGTCACATGACTAGACCGAGACATGCACATTGGTAACTGAGCTGCTGCATTCTGCACCAGCTGCAATCTGTGGAGGGTCCCTCCCATGACCCTGAAGTAAAGAGAGTTGCAGTAGTCAAGCCTAGAGGTAACAAATGCATGTACTAGTGTTGGCAGGTCTTTGGGCAGAAAGAGGGCTTGATCCTGGTGATGTTCCTCAAGTGGTAAAAAACACTTTTGACAGCAGAAGATAGTATTATAAGAATTAATAGGATTATGAAGTGGTGGGATGGCCCTGCACTCCCACACAGAAATAAGTATACAATTACAGTCTGTCAAAAATTATTGATGATTGGGACCACAGGGTGAGAGTTGTAAGGAGAGGAGAGAGTCAGCATACAGAGCAACAGGACAGGGGACACAAAATAAGGCATGTAGGGAGTGGTGCAGTGCAATGGCCATGGGGCAGCAGTGTTCCGGAAGACATTCTGGAAGCTGCAATGCTGCCCTATTTGCAGGCACCTCTCTGGTCTAATGGAGGAGGTTGCCAGTCTCCCAGGCTGACCTGGCTAGGACTCATGAAACCTCTTCCCCCACCCAGGGACCACAAGGGCCACTGCTGCTACCTCAGAGGTTGCCAAGAAAGAGGAGCGGCTGGACTAAGGTGGGCTCAGGGAGGGAGAGGGTGGTGGAACAGAGTTGCATCTCTCCAGCTATACCTCTGCACAATTGGATATTGTGGCAGTCACAGAAACATGGTACATGGGGAACCATGACTGGGATGTCAACATACCAGGGTACACAGTCTACAGGAGGGACAGGGAGGGGAAAAGAGGAGGTGGAGTAGCTCTATACATAAGGGAAGGGATCAAAGCTACAGAACTAAAAAGTAAAGGGGGGAGGACAAGAGGCACTCTGGGTCACCTTGGAGACAGGGAATGGCATTACAATCTGTACAGGGGTTGTATACAGACTCCCATCTCAATCGGAGGAAATGGACAAGAAAATGATAGAGGACATTCTCAAAATGGCTGATAAAGGGGAGATACTGTTAATGGAGGACCTGAATATGCCAGATGTTAACTGGATGACATGTACTGTAACCACATCCAAGAGCAGAGTCATTCTTGATGCCCTGCAGGGGGCAGGCCTTAGACAGCTAGTGTTGGAACCCACTCAGGAGGAAGCAATACTAGACCTGGTACTCTCAAATGGAGAGAGGATCACAAATTTAGAAGTCGGTAGACATCTGGGAACAAGTGACCACTGCACAGTGTGCTTCACAATAAGCACAACCATGGAGACAAGCCATACAAAAACAAGCATACTGGACTTTAGAAGGGCTGACTTTGGCAAAATGGGTGAATACCTGAGGAATACACTGGCAAATGGGCAAAGAGGGTGGAAGAACAATGGAGAAAATCAAAACTGCCATCATAGAGGCAACAAGCCTTTGTGTGAAACAGATAAAGAAAACAAAGCGGAGTTAAAACCACTACGGTTCTCAAAAGAGGTGGCAGGAAGGTTAAGGAGAAAAGGCTGCATTCAAAAGTATAAGGCATCACAGAAGGAGCACGACAGGAACTGTATCAATTAAAGCAGAAAGAAGTGGGAAGGCAGTCAGAATAGCAAAAGCCCAAACTGAGGAAAAATAGCCAAGTCATTTAAGAAGGGGATAAAACCTTTATAGGTACATTAGGGAGCATAGAAAAGTTAAGGGAGGAATAGAGAAGATTAATAAGGGAGAGGGGAGGTGGGCAGAGGGAGACAGTGAAAAGGCAGAGATACTGAATGAATATTTATGCTCAGAATTCACAAAAGAAGATGAGGAGGAGTTACCTAAACCAGACAATAGAAGCACTCTGGGTAGGGGTTGACACCAGTCAATTTACAGAAGAAAGAGTCCTGAAAGAACTCCTAAAACTCAAGGTGGACAAAGCAATGGGGCCTGATGGGATTCACCCCAGAATCCTAAAAGAACTAAGGGAGGACCTAGTGACACCACTGACCACACTTTTTAACAAATCATGGGAGGATGGGGTGGTACCTGAGGACTGAGGAGGGCAGATGTGATTCCCTTCACAAAAGTGGGAGCAAGGCAGAAGCAGGAAACTACAGACCTGTAAGTCTGACCTCAGTGGTAGGGAAAATTATGGAATCACTTCTAAAAAAAAAGAATTGTTGAGTACCTAGAGGCCAGCGGGGCACAGGACCCAAAGCAGCATGGATTTACAGCAGGAAGGTCATGTCAGATGAATCTAATAGATTTCTTTAACTGGGTGACCAAAGTAATAGACCAGGGAGGGGCTATGAATATGGCCTACCTAGACTTTAGTAAGGCATTTGACACAGTCCCACACAAAAGATTAATAATCAAGTTAGCCAGCTTGGGAGTGGGTCCCAGGGTTGTAGCCTGGGTTGCAAACTGGCTGCACAACAGGACACAGAAGGTAATAGTGAGTGGCACACATTCCAAAGAAAGGGGGGTCACTAGTGGAGTACCTCAGGGCTCAGTACTGGGTTCAGTCCTCTTTAACATCTTTATAGGTGACATTGCAGAGGGTCTGAGGGAAAGGTATGCCTCTTGCAGATGATACAAAGATCTGTAACAGAGTTGCTACACAAGGGGGTAGAAAGGATGAGAAGGACTTGGCAAGGTTGAGGAATGGTCAGACATATGGCAACTTAGATTCAGTGCAAAGAAGTGCAAAGTAATGCACCTGTGAAACAAAAACCCAGGAGAAGAGTACTCAATAGCAGGGGAGGTACTAACAACAACAAAAATGGAACGGGACTTGGGGGTAGTCATATCGGATGATCAAAAGGTGGGTAAGCAATGTGAGAAGTGAGTGAGGAGAGCCAAGGGGATACTGGGATGCATTGGAAGGGGCATCACAAGTATAAAAGGGAAGTGGTTATCCCTCTGTACAGACAGTTGGTGAGACCCCATCTGGAGTACTGTGTGCAGTTTTGGAGACCTCATCTATGCAAGGACATAGACAGGATGGAAGCAGTCCAGAGGAGGGCAACTAAAATGGTGCAGGGTCTGCATCAGAAATCATATGAAGAGAGACTGAGAGAGCTTAATATGTATACCCTTGATGAAAGGAGGGATGGGGGGACATGATAGAAATGTTCAAGTACCTCAAGGGAATCAACAAAGTCCAGGAGGGTAGCATCTTTCAGAAAAAGAGATGTGTAAGAACAAGGGGACACAATTTAAAGATAGAGGGGGGACGGCTCAGGGGTAATGTGAGGAAATCTTTTTTCATGGAGAGAGTGGTGGATGCGTGGAACTGCCTTCCTGGGGAGGTTGTTGGGGCTAAAACAGTGGGGGAATTCAAACATGCATGGGACAGAAACAAGGCAATTGTAGTGGGGGGGTGGCAGGAAGTAGGCTGTTGGTTAACTAGAATCTGCAGCTTATCCAGTAGGTAGGGAAATGGGCAGACTGGGTGGGCCAAGTGGTCCTTATCTGCCATCAAAGTCTATGTTTCTATGTTTCTATTCATACGCTGTTCTAATGGATAGTGGTTCCTCTATGGAGGCACCTGCAGTGGAGACCAAGGAGGATGCTGGGAACCTCCACAAAGGAGACCCACAGGAGGGTGGCATGGGACCCCACAGGGGAAGGAAACAACTCCTGGTGGGGGACTCAATCATTAGGGGGGTAGAAGTGGGTGAGGAAGGGGAAGGGGAGGTAAGGTGTCTGCCTGATGCCATGGCTTGGATGGATAGGAAGCGAATCTTCAGGATCATGGAAGCAGCTGCATGAGGGAGGGAGCTGGATGTCATTGTCCACCTAGGGACAAATGACCTGGCTGGGAATGGGATCAGAGCAGTGCAAGAGGAGTTTGTAGAGTTGGGGAGGGGCCTTAGACAAGTATGGCAACCTTCTCAGAGGTGCTGCCTGTCTATGGCAAGGATGATGCTAGGGTACTCCACACCATGGAATTCAATGAATGGTTGAAAAACTGGTATGGAACTCAGGGCTTTAGCTTCTTTGGGGCCTGGGGAGCCACCTGGAGGGATGCAGGCCTATGCTGGTGCAATCATCTGCATCTGTCCGGGGAACCAGGATCCTAGGTGATAGGTTTAAATGCTTCATTGGCAAGCATTTAAACTAGCCAAGGGGGGGCACTGAAAAGGAGCAGGGAAATCCCAGCCTCCCCCCACAAAACATGGTAATTAGTAAGGTAAACACCAAGGTAGAGAAGTCATTAGGGAGCAGGACAGGGGTAAATGCAAAAAAAAGGCAAAGGCAGTAAGGACAGGGATGGGGCTAAAAGGGGTAAGGCCATCAAAAAATGGAGGGTGATGAGTACCAATGCACATAGGCTGTGTAACAAGCTCCCTGAACTAGTGGCCTTGATGGAAGAGGGATGCCTGGATATTGTAGTAGTCACAGAAACATGGTACACAGAGAACCATGACTGGGAGTCAACATACCAGGATACACAATCTGCAGGAGGGACAGGGAGGGTAAAAGAGGAGGAGGAGCAGCTCTGTATGTAAGGGAATGGATCAAAGCAACAGAACTGAAGAGTAAACAGGGAGCAGATGAGGCACTCTAGGTCACTCTGGAAACAGGAAATGGCACCACAATCTGCATGGGGGTTGTATACAGACCCCCATCTTGGGGAAGGAATGGACAAGGAAATGATAGAAGCATCCTTACAATGGCAGAAAAAGGGGAGATATTGTTGATGGGAGACCTGAATATGCCAGATGTTAACTGGAGCACCTTTGCTGCAGGCACACCCAAGAGAAGGGTCATTCTTGATGCCCTACAAGGGGCATGCCTCAGATAGCTAGTATTGGAACCCACTCGGGAGGGAGCAGTCTTAGACCTGGTACTCTCAAATGGGGACAGAGAAAGAATCTTGGATTTAGAAGTGGGAAGCCATCTGGGAACTAGTGACCACCAAACAGTGTGGTTCAGGACAAACACAGCCATAGAGTCAAGCCATACAAAAGCAAGAGTATTGGACGTTAGGAGGGCTGACTTTGGGAAAATGAGAGAGTGCCTCAGAAAAGCACTAGCAAACAGGCAAGAAGGAGGGGTAGAGGAACAATGGGGAGTAATCAAAACAGCTATCACAGAGGCAACACGCCATTGTGTGAAGCGAATCAACAAAACACAATGAAGGAAAAAAATACTATTGTTCCCAAAAGAGGTGGCAGGGAAGGGTAAGGAGAAAAGGGTAGTATTCAGGAAATATAAGGAAACACAGAAGGAGCAGGACAGAGAACTTTATCAGTTAAAGCAGAAAGAGGCAGGGAAGGCAGTCAGAATAGCAAAGGCCCAAACCGAGGAAAGGATAGCTAACTCTGTTAAGAAGGGGGATAAGACCTTTATATGTACATTAGGGAGCAAAGAAAGACCAAGGAGAGATACTGAGGCTTAAAAAGGGAGGGAATGTGGGCAGAGGGTGACAGTGAAAAGCAGGGATACTGAACAAATATTTCTGCTCAGTATTCACAAAGGAAGAGGAGGGGAGGTACCTAAACCAAACAAGAGAAACACTCTGGATGGGGGGTCAATACAAGTCCATTCACAGAAGAAAGGGTTCTGAAAGAACTAGTAAAACTAAAGGTGGACAAAGCAATGGGGCCTGATGGGATTCATCCAGAATTCTAAAAGAACTAAGAGCAGAACTAGTGACACCACTGACTACTCTCTTTAACAAATCATGGGAGGATGGGGTGGTACCTGAGGACTGGAGGAGGGTGGATGTGATTCCTCTTCACAAAATTTGGAGCAGGGCAGAGGCAGGACACTATAGACCAGTTAGTTTGACCTCAGTGGTAGGGAAAATTATGGAATCACTTCTGAAGGAAAGAATTGCTGAGTACCTAGAGGCCAGTGGGGCACAGGACCCAAAGCAGCATGAATTCACAGTGGGAAGGTCATTTCAGATGAATCTAATAGATTTCTTTGACTGGGTGACCAAAGTAGTAGACCAGGGAGGGGCTGTGGACATGGCCTACCTAGAAATTAGCAAGGCATTTGATACAGTCCCACACAAAAGATTAATATACAAGTTAGCCAGTCTTGGAGTGGGTCCCAAGGTGGTAGCCTTGATAAAAAATTGGCTAGACCACAGGACGCAATGGGTAACAGTAAACGGAGTCCACAGTGAAGAAAGAAGGGTTACTAGCAGGATACCATGGGGTTCAGTACTGGGACTGGTCCTTTTTAATGTCTTTATAAGTGACATTGCAGAGGAACTGGAAGGAAAAGCATGTCTCTTTGTAGATGACACAAAGGTCTGCAACAGGGTTGATATAAAAGATGGAGTGGAAAGGATGAGAAGGGACTTGGAAAGGTTGGAGGAATGATCAGATGTGTAGCAGCTTAGATTCAATGCAACATGTTGCAAGATGATGCACCTGGGAAACAAAAACCCAGGGTAAGAGTACACAATGGGGGTGAGATACTGACAACAACAGAAATGGAAAGGGACCTGGGGGTAATTATAGCAGATGACTTAAAGGTGAGCAAGCAATGTGAGAAGACAGTAAGGAGGGCTGGGGGATTCTGGGATGCATAGGGAGAGGCAGCATCAACAGTAGAAAACAGGAAGTTGTTATCCCTCTGTACAGACAGCTGGTGAGGCCCCATCTGGAGTGCTGTGTGCAGTTCTGGAGACCCCATCTCTGCAAAGACATAGACAGAGTGGAGGCTGTCCAGGGGAGGGCAACCAAAATGGTGCAGGGTCTGCATCAGAAGACGTATGAAGAGAGACTAAAGGAGCTTAATATGTATACCCTTGAGGAAAGAAGGAGAGGGGGACATGATTGAAACTTTCAAGTACCTCAAGGGAATCAACAAAGTCCAAGAGGGTAGTATCTCTCAGAAAAAGAGATGTGCAAGAACAAGAAGGCACAATTTTAAGATAGAGGGGGACGGCTCAGAGGTAATGTGAGGAAGTATTTTTTCACAGAGAGGGTTGTGGATGCATGGAACAGCATAGAACAGTTGGGGAATTCAAGAATGCATGGGACAGACATAAGGCAGTTCTAGTGGGGGGTAGGAGGAAGTAGGCTGTTGGTTAACTAGGATCTGCAGCTTTTCCATCAGGTAGAAAAATGGGCAGACTAGGTGGGTCAAGCGGTCCTTATCTGCCATCAAATTCTATGTTTCTTTGTTTCTAGGGCCCGGAGGGCCCTGCACTCCCATAAGCAAATGAGACTACGATTATACTGTCTCAAAAAGTAAGGAAATTCTTGGAAAAAATCTTTGTTAATGCTTCAGTTAGGGTTCCACCATCAAAAGTAAGCAAATGTGCTGTTAGGGTTTCCAAACCAAACATCCCACCCCACCCTTCACTTACCAACAGGCATTGGGGGTGTGCCTTGTGGTCTTCAGCCCCCAACCCTCACCCCATTCTCATGGACTGTAACATCTCAGCTTCCTTACACTTGGAATGGGGTGAGTGTTTGGGCTGATGACCACAAGGTACACCCCCAATGTCTGTTGGTACACGTGGGGTGGGGTGTCAGGGTTGGAAACCCTAAAAGCACATTTCCCTACTTTTCATGGTGGAACCCTAACTGGTGCATTAACAAACATTTTTTGCAATGAAAAACAACAAAAAACATAAACAACAGGTTAAAAACATACAGAATGACAATTAAGCTCAATTACAATACACTTGATCATGTAACAGAAAGAGTAACAGTGACTTTGTATGGCTGCTGCTGACTCTGTAGTGTGTGCTTGTTCTATAAGGTTTTTTTTTATCAACTTTATTCATCCTCCTGTGCAGCCACCACTCTGCCCTACATCCAGCCACTGCTCTGCTTCCCCTGACAACCCCCCAAGGGTGCCCCACACAACCGGCTGGAATATGCTACTATACCCATGAGAGGGACCCCCTCCTTGGTCCCCATGCTAGGCCAGGATCCAGTCCTGGCATGTCAGATCACCCCTGGGCCATCGCCAGGCTCAGGAAGCTACAGCCATCAAGCTGCCAGGAGTGACGCTGCTGGTTTTCCTCTGATTATTCCCCAGAAGTGCAGACGTGCAATGATGTCTAGCACTGATGTGCTGACATCCGTTGCACTCCTCCCTACATTGCACCAACTCTAGCAGTGCCTCTGGGCATCCCCAGAGGCTGCTGCAGAGCAGTGGAAACCCTCATCCCTGCCCAGAATAGGAGAGCAGTCCTTCAGATGCTCAATCCTATTCTCCCCTACTGACCCCTGACAACCTGGGCTCACATCCAAACCTGGGTCACCAGCATGAAGCAAGATATGGCTTCCAGCACCTCAACCCTCAGCACCACCGGGCTGGCCTATGTTCTGCAAGGTTTCATCCATAGGAACACCACTTAATACATGTGGTGCTTTCAAAATGCATCTGAAAAAAGCAAAGGATGTTAAATGGCTTAAGAAGTAGCTCCATGTCCCTCTAATGTGACAGAGAAAGAAGATGTTAGTAGCAGTGGTAGCAGCATGGGCAGGGCAGGTGAGCATCGTCAGGCCGCAATAAAAATGGAGTAAAGGATCACATACTGGCAATAACTCAGGAACTGTGAATCACAGACCTGAAGAAACAAAATGTCTACAATTTTTTTTCAGCAGGTTAGTTTTTTATGTAAAACGGTTCTTTTTCTATATCATATGTGTGTTAGTTGTGGAGCTGGTATGGGTATTTAGTATTATGGTTGGGAATCTTACTCAGTGGGTTAGGGTAAAAAATGGTGTTTTACCAAACTAACATGTTGCCAGAAAGCATGGATATGTACCATGCGCTGCATCCTGGTTGCTAGAAAAATATCACCCTCAGGGTTGTTATTTTATAAATGCACACCTGAGTGTGGCTTCTGACCAATCAGGATACAGAATTTTCCCTACCCATTTTATAATGGACATCAATGCACTTCTTGGGTGGCTGGAGAGCACTTGTGCAGCACCTGGGGCATACATCAATGCCCAATACATCCATGCCCTGTCATGGATTATGGCTTATTTACTCTCCTCCTTTAAACAACTGCAGTCCTTGTCTTCAACAAAAATGTCCCACTCCATCCTGAGACACCAGACCAGGCTTGTCACATCTTTAAATTCAAGGTCAACACTGTCATCAATGTACTACAGTCACACTCCAAAAGGGTCCGATGTATGGTGCCAGTCTGTGGTGTACTGAGCCCCTGTGTTAGCTAGAAGTAACCTTAAAGAAAAAGTTTTGTTTTTCTGAGAGCTTTAACTGACTAAATATTTTAAAGATTTAAGCATTCACCTAACACACACACACACACACACACACACACACACACACACACACACACACACACACTTCTAGCTTTCTCTACATTTTTCCAGAGTTATGTTCTGAGTGCCATATGTAATCATGTAAAAAGACTGGACACTATGAAGGCAGATTTGCAAATAAATATTAAACAAGTGATGTGTCTGCAGAACACCTGGTGCACTTACAGGGGGTCTGAGAATGAAATGGAAGTCTGAAGCCCTGTACTTCTCACCGTTGAGTTAACACTTCAGTATAATGTACTGTACATTTATTTTCAAAAGGAAAGACTGGCAGTGGGACTGGATACTTAAACTCAGAACCCTAAGGGGTTTCTCAAAGGTGAATAAAAGGTGTTTGCATTGTTCCTGCTGCATGCTCTTGATTGCTTTGTGAACTGTGGGTGCGTGACCTTCTCTTCCCTCTCATTTGTTTGCACGGAAGACCCTTTTTATATGTCCCTTTGGAAGCATTCTTGGTTGCTATGATCTGAAAATTAGTAGAAAAAAAGGCTTCCTCAGCTGAATGTGGCGTGCAAAAATGCAATACATTAACCCAAGGTGCATGTTCTAGTCACGCAACATGTCTCCTGTTTTGCTCACATGCAACATCAAACAGCAGGGATCCAAGAAACAGAGCAGCTTTTAGTGTTTTTGCCATGAGCTGCAGCTGAGAGCAAAAATTAAATGGGTCAAATCCCTGCCCCCATCACCCAATGTAAAAGGCAGGCTGGTCTCTTTTTTATTCAATTTAGCAAGCATAGACTTTTTCACCACCCCCCATATTGAAAGTATGATAAGTACTACAGTAAATCACCAAACAATGGTTAATATTATGTCTCTATTTGCTTTATTATTTTGGACCAGGAAACACTCCAAGGGATGAAAACATCCCTTGTCCAAGAGTGTCCTGGAAGAAAACAATGACATCAGTAGTAAAGTGGTCTTACACTATAGGACATTGGACAAACCATAGAACAATACAGCAAAATACCATTATCACAACTGGACTAACCATAGCACAATACAGCAAAATACCATTATCACAACTGGACAAACCACAGAGCAATACAGCAAAATACCATTATCACAATTGGACAAACAGTAGGACAATACAGCAAAATACCATTATCACAATTGGACAAACCATAGCACAATGCAGCAAAATACCAACATCACAACTGGGCAAACCATAGAACAATACAGAATAATACCATTATCACAACTGAACAAACCATAGAACAATATAGCAAAATACCATTACCACAATTGGGCAAACCATAGCACAATACAGCAAAATAACATCATCACAACTGGGCAAACCATAGAACAATACAGCAAAATACCATTATCACAATTGGACAAACTATTGCAAAATACAGCAAAATACCATCATCACAACTGGACAAACCATAGCACAGTACAGTAGAGTACAACAAAATACCATTTGCACAATTGGACAAACCATAGAACAATACAGCAAAACACCATTATCAGCACTGGACAAACCATAGAACAATACAGCAAAATGCCATTATCACATTTGGACTAACCACAGCACAATACAGCAAAATACCACTATCACAACTGGACTAACCATAGCACAATACAGCAAAATACCATTATGACAACTGGGCAAACCATAGAACAATACAGCAAAATACCATTATCACAACTGGACAAACCATTGAACAATACAACAAAATACCATTATCACAACTGGACAAACTGTAGGACAATAAAGAAAAATACCATTATCACAATTGGACAAACCATAGCACAATACAGCAAAATACCATTATCACATTTGGACTAACCACAACACAATACAGCAAAATACCATTATCACAACTGGACTAATCATAGCATAATACAGCAAAATACCATTATCACAACTGGACTAACCATAGCACAATACAGCAAAATACCATTATGACAACTGGGCAAACCATAGAACAATACAGCAAAATACCATTATTACAACTGGACAAACCATTGAACAATACAACAAAATACCATCATCACAGCTGGGCAAACCATAGAACAATACAGCAAAATGCCATTATTACAAGTGGACAAACCATAGAACAATACAACAAAATACCATTATCACAATTGGACAAACCATAGCACAATACAGCAAAATACCATCATCACAACTGGACGAACCATAGCACAATACAATAAAATACCATTATCACAATTGGACAAACCATAGCACAATACAGCAAACTACCATTATCACAATTGGACATACCATAGAACAATACAGCAAAACACCATTATCACAATTAGATAGACCATAGAACAATACAGCAAAATACCATTATCACAATTGGACAAGCCATAGAACAATACAGCAACACACCATTATCACAATGGGACAAACCATAGCACAGTACAACAAAATTCCATTATCACAATTGGACAAACCATAGCAACATATAGCAAAATACCATTATCACAATTAGACAAACCATAGCACAATTCAGCAAAATACCATTATCACACTTGGACAAACCATAGCACAATACAACAAAATACCATCATCACAATTGGACAAACAATAGCACACTACAGCAAAATACCATTATCACAATTGGACAAACCATAGAACAATACAGCAAAACACCATTATCAGTACTGGATAAACCATAGAACAATACAGCAAAATACCATTATCACATTTGGACTAACCACAGCACAATACAACAAAATACCACTATCACAGCTGGACAAACTGTAGGACAATAAAGAAAAATACCATTATCACAATTGGACAAACCATAGCACAATACAGCAAAATACCATTATCACATTTGGACTAACCACAACACAATACAGCAAAATACCACTATCACAACTGGACTAACCATAGCACAATACAGCAAAATACCATTATGACAACTGGGCAAACCATAGAACAATACAGCAAAATACCATTATGACAACTGGACAAACCATTGAACAATACAACAAAATACCATTATCACAGCTGGACAAACTGTAGGACAATAAAGAAAAATACCATTATCACAATTGGACAAACCATAGCACAATACAGCAAAATATCATTATCACATTTGGACTAACCACAATACAATACAGCAAAATACCATTATCACAACTGGACTAATCATAGCACAATACAGCAAAATACCATTATCACAACTGGACTAACCATAGCACAATACAGCAAAATACCATTATCACATTTGGACTAACCACAACACAATACAGCAAAATACCATTATCACAACTGGACTAATCATAGCACAATACAGCAAAATACCATTATCACAACTGGACTAACCATAGCACAATACAGCAAAATACCATTATGACAACTGGGCAAACCATAGAACAATACAATAAAATACCATTATCACAATTGGACAAACCATAGCACAATACAGCAAACTACCATTATCACAATTGGACATATCATAGAACAATACAGCAAAACACCATTATCACAATTAGATAAACCATAGAACAATACAGCAAAATACCATTATCACAATTGGACAAGCCATAGAACAATACAGCAACACACCATTATCACAATTGGACAAACCATAGCAACATATAGAAAAATACCATTATCACAATTGGACAAACCATAGCACAATTCAGCAAAATACCATTATCACAATTGGACAAACCATAGCACAGTACAGCAAAATACCATTATCACAACTGGACAAACCATAGAACAATACTGCAAATTACCATTATCTCAAGTGAAAAATTAAGAGAATTAATTACAGTTGCAGCATGTCCATAATAATCTTAACAGAATGTTGTAATGGGTCCAAGCCATGCTGCTGGCTAATAATATTTACCAGTTCCTTCCAGGTAACAGCACTCCTAAAGAAAAGAAAGAAGCATTTTCCAGTTTTAGATGTCATAGCAGGTACTGTACTGATAATGTTTCATTTTTTGAGACACTCTGGGAGGGGATTTTCACAAAGTGCAGATTAGAGATGAATCAAGTCTGTAAAATTTGCTCCATGAATTAATTCACAAATTTCATGGAATTCATGAAGTGTGAATTTGTGAAAGTCATGAAATTCGAGGATCGCGAAGTGCAGAAATTCACAGCAAAGTGCAGAATTTTGCCTGCACATTCCATGCTTGGTGGTGAAATTCCACAATCTGTGGCAAAAAAATTCATGATTTTGGGTGAAGTTGAAGTTTCTCAGGTGTGGGGAAGCTTCATGATGCCCCATGAAGAGTGAATTTTGGCACGTTGTGCAAACTTCACCGGTGAAGTTTCACTTCGTCACATCTCTAGTGCAAATGGAGATGCAAATGCAATTTCTGTCTGCATCTGCCCAATTGCACCAAAACTCAGGAGCCCTATTTTCAAAGAGTCTTGAGTTTTGCAACAGTTTCCACGATGTGTGCCAACTAGAGTCAAAAAAGTGATGTATAATTATAATAAAAAAATGCATGTTTTGAAAACATATTACATGTGTCAAAAATGGTTTCTGAGTCATTTTGTTAAGCAAGCTGCAGGTTTTGCATTCAGACTGCAAATCAGTCTAATAGATGGTCTAACAGTGCACACAGAAGTCTGTTCTGAAAATATGGGGTCCAGATGCATTTAAAAAATCCTTCCTATGGGATTTTTGTTATTTCTTCAGGCACTGATTACACATCTTTCAAAAGCTTCAAAGTATAATTACATCACAGTGAATCATAAAACATTAAACAGGAAAAACAATAATTAACCTTTGCTTAAAAATTGTGATGGACTCCACATCCAGGAGAAGTACAGCTCCGTAGATTATACTTACAGTACAGCTTTATTGTTATGACTTCCATTATAAAAAAACAGTTTTTTTTGTATCCTGATAAATGTATAGATAATCTGTTATGCAAATTTAGTTATTTAAAATGTTTGCCTGATTCTGGGTGTGTGAATGCCAAAGCTATATATTTCATGAATGTTTCCTGAATGCAACTGAAGTGTTCAGGGTCCCTAGTTTAAGTCTCAATTGCTGGTGCGAAATGGTCAGTCTGACCACTTTGCACCAGCTGTGACACTGTGATTCTTGTTTCTTTGTGCTATGCACAACAGAGACTGCAGCCTTCCCTGCATGGTCAGAAAATACTTTACAGCCATGCTGGGAAAGGGACTGGGGCCACCATTCACAAGCCATCGCAGCCCTCACATTCTCTGTCAAAGCCTCTTTTGACCCTACTACCTTGTGCTGCAACAGGGTAATGTCCTAACTGCTGGGTCCCAAAGGGACTAACCTCAGTACCCAAGGCCACGAAAAAATAAACTGCACAATGTCTGGGGCCATAAAAAAAGGTATTCATTTTAAACAAATACCCAAAAGACATGTACCCTGGCCCAAACAGTGGATGTAAACATAATCTCCACTGCGCTTTATAATGCAACATATCAGCGGGTCAATGTGTCACTAGGTTATTTTACTTTCCCATCCACCCACAGCCACTGCGTAGGGTAGAAATGGATAGTAAGCTTGGCTATCTCCCCAAAGAGGCAGTTGTGGAAACCTGTGTGGGAGCAAAGGAACTGTACAGGACTGACTCTAGAGACAACAGAAAAGAACAGTTGCATACTTACTATAAGAGTAGATCTTTGAGGATCCTTTTCATCAGGCCACACCTATGGAACGAGTCCCAAGCAGTATTGACAGATAGTCTGGGTGGCTGAAGGCTATAGGCTTAAGAAAGGAGGCTTTGAAGCACAGCCAGACTGAAGTCTGCTCTTCTTCGAGAGGCAATGCCCAGACTGTAGTATTTAAGGAAAGTATGGACAGTACTCCAAGATGCAACAGTATGAATTTCTGCAGCTGATACGTTCCTGAAACAGGCAATGGAAGTGGTCATGTCTCTGGTTGAACGGCCCTGAACAACCCCAGGAAGTTCCATACTGTACTTCTTACAACAATAAGTGATACAGATGACCAGCCCTTTGGACAGGCACTATTTAGAAACTGGTACACCCTCTTTCCCAGGGGTGAAGGAAACTAAAAGCTGTGAGTACTTCCTACAGTCCTTCATATGATGAACATAATATCTGAGCAATCTATGTACATCTAAGGTATGGAGCAATGCTTCACTGGATTGGCATGCTCAGGAAAATAAACTGGTAGGTGAATAGTTTGATTCAACATAAACTCTGACACTACCTTAGGAAGAAACTTAAAATTGGTTTGTAAAGAGACCCTGTCTTTATGGAAAATCAAACAAGGATGCCCACACATAAGAGCCCAAAGCTCAGAAATCCTTTGAGCAGAAGTAATAGCAACTAAAAATAACACTTTCCAAGAAAGGAAGCATTAATCACAAGTCATGGCCTGCTCAGAAGGAGCCAAAGTGAGTTTCTCTAGCACAAAATTCAGGTGCCAAGCTGGGACTGGATTGTGGATGGGAAGCTTCAAGTGCAAGATGCCTCTCAAGAATTTATGGGTCACCTCTAGCTCAGCCACCATACAGCCATCGGTAGGCACATAGAAAGCTGAAATAACAGCTAGGTGCACTTTGATAGAAGAATACTGCAGTCCTGCATCTGACAATGACAATAAATACTCCAGAGCCTGGTTCACTGGGCTAATGAAGGGATACAAGTGATGGGAAGTGGCCCACAAAGCAAACCGCTTCCACTTCATGGAACAAGTGGCCCTGGTGGAGGGCTTCCTGGCAGCCACTACAACATCAGCTACTTTTAAGGACACTCTGAACCTCGCAATGGCTATGTCTTCAGGAGCCAGACATGGATATGGAGTGACTTGAGATCTGGATGGACCAGGGTTCCCTGTTCCTGGGATAACAAACCCTTGTACAGGGTCAGGAGTACTGGGGGTTGCACTGCCAACTGTTGCAGTAAGGGAAACCTGATCTGATGAGGTCAAAAGGAAGCCACAAGAATTAGAGTAGCTTCCTCCATTTGGAGCTTGATTAGAACCCTCTGAATCAGAGGAAAGGGAGGGAAGGTGTAAAGCAACCTTCCTTTCCAAGAGAGGGACAATGCGTCTAGCCAGAAAACTCCAGGTCCTGGAACAAGTGAGTGGAAAAGTGGCAGTTTTGCATTGAGAGGGGACACAGAAAGGTCCCAACTCTGGATGACCCCACCTGTTGAACAGATCTTTGACCACTGAGGTTAGCAGCTCCCACTCATGCAGTCTGGACTGCAACCTATTTAGCTTGTCTGCCTGGACGTTATGGATGCCTAGAACATAGATGGCCAACAGCTCTAGACTATGTTCTAGAGTGCAGTACCTAACCCTCATCAGTTCCTTGCACAGGGGGTAAGAATGAGTTCCTCCTGCTTTTGTGTGTAGTGTTCTACACTGATGTTGTCCATCTGCACCGGCAGATGCCCCAGTGGCAAATGGTTCTGGAAGACTTGCAGAGCATACAGAATGACCCTCATCTCTAGGACATTTAGTGGAGGGAAGTCTCCACTCTGGTCCATGTTCCCTGTGTCTGATGACACCCCAGATTTTCACCCCAGACCATCCTCGAAGCACCTGTGATGAGAATCTGCTAAGGGGAAGGGATGATGAAAGGAATCCCTTTCAGCAAATTGCTGGGTTCCATCCACCACTGGAGCACTTTTCATACAGAAGAAGTAAATAGAACCTGCTGTTCTAGATCATTGGTGCACTGATCCCAATGGACTCTTGGGGCTCGATTTTCAAAGGGGGCTTAGATCAACACAAGCTGCGGCAACCAGCACCTCCGTGGCTGGCCGCCAACTGAACTGTCACCGAATGTACTGTAAAGTGTATGCACTCATTGATTAAGCATGTACACTATGCAGCATGCTTTATGACAGTTTAGTCGGTGGCCAGCCATTGAGATGAGAGGAGGGCTGTGCCAGTCGCTGGCTCTGTTTCAGGATGGGGGTAGTGGTGCAGTAGGCACTATCTGCTGGGGTGGGGGAAGCACTAGGGCACCAGGGAAGAGGGCTTGATTAAATATGATGATAACAGGCTATATCAGGGATCTGGGAGAGGGCCCACTAAAGCACCAGGGAAGGGGGCTTGATTAAATATGATGCTAATGGGTGACATCGGGGATCAGGGAGGGGGAACTAGATCACCAGTACTATGTACTGTGTAATGGGGGATCAGGGCTTGGGAGAGGGGACCATGGCACAATGCCATGAGGTGCTACACTCTCCCAAAGGGATATGTCTAAGTACCCTTAGACCAGCCCTGGCTGGTTTATGAGTACTTATAAATTCTCCCACTGGGTGAGCTTTGTGAATCCCACTGTCTTCATCTGCTGCAAGCCCCCAGCACCATGCCACAGCCCATTTTGTGGCACTAGGCTGATGCAAGTCTCCTTTGACACATGCAGCCTGTGTTTGATGCAGGCTGCTTTTGTGAATAGCTCAGGGCTCATTGTTTGATGCAAGGTGCCACCTGCACCATTTATAGTTGCTGCAGCCACCTTGCATCAATCTTTGGACTTTGAGATTTGAGCTCTTAATGTCCATTGAGGAATCCTCATGTGCAGCCTAGCCAAGGTTACCATGACAATAGCTGCTGCCATCAGGTCCAACATTCTCAGGAATGTCCTGGCTGTGACATATCTGTTGTTGTAAAGCAGCTGGGTCTGCACCATGAGGCTCTCTATCCTATCTTGTGCCAGGAAGGCCAGGCCCTGAGCAGTGTCCAGTCCTGGATCCACGACAGAAGCTCGATAAAATTTTTGTTGAACGCCCCGTCAGCAACACCGGCAGGTTGACTGCATTCTTCAGTCAGCTGCTGGTTAGAACTGTCCGTCCTTGTTTTCTTCGGGGGGCTTCATCCCCCACACCCCCCACACTTAAAGATGATCAGCTCCAAGTCAGAGCTGATTGGGGGTGCAGGACCCCTGACAGACAATGCCAAGTTCCAGTGGGTTTCCCACAGCGGCATGGCACTGTAGTCACTGTGGGGGACCTCGCTGGTGAAATGTCGCTGTTGGGGGGGGGTAACCGTCCAGTACCACCCATATGTACTGCAGATGCTAACAAGGAGACAAGACTGACTTGGGCAGATTGACCATGATTCTTAGGCATTCAACAGCTGTCTGGTACATGTTGAGGGGTAAGATAGTTATTCCTTGGACAGAGCTTTGAGCAACCAGTCATCTAGAGAGGGGAAGACATACAGTCCCTCTCTCCTCAGAGCAGCTGCCTCAACTGCCAAGCATTTGGTAAATACCCATGGTGCAGATGACAAGCCAAAGGGCAATACCCTGAACTGGTATTTTTCCTCCTGAAACAGGAACCTGAGGTACAGCCTGTGGGGTGGACAAATCTTGATATGCAGGTAAGCATCCTGCATGTCCAGGGAGCATATCCAGTCCCCGGACCTCAAGTCCCCTGTGGATTTTGGGACTAGAAAGAAATGAGAAAAGAACTCCCTTGTCCTTTTCTCCCAGAGAACTGGTTCTATGGCCATCTTCTGCAGCAGCACACATACTTCCTCTAGTAGCACTGGTATGTGGTCTGAAGGTTAAGTTGAGGGAATTGGAGGAAGATCTGGAGGCAACTCCAGAAATTATAGAGCATGGCCCTGTTCTATTAACCAGGACCCAAGCATCTGTTGTAACCTCTCTCTACTGTTCTAGATGGAGGGAAAAGCAACCCCCTACCACCACCTACAGATCTGGTACAGGAGGGTAGGGGTGTAAGAAGTAGTCATACTGGAGCAGATCTGGTGGCTGCAGCTGCACCTCCCACCTCTATGGGCTTTGGAGTGGACACATGTGGAAGAGGTTGGGGCTGACAAAGTTGACCCTGCTCTGCTTTTGCCCTGTTGTCTGGCCCCTGACCAAGACCTGTTGGTAGTCCCTGTGAAATGGCACCCTCTACCTACTTCTTGGTTGTGTGTGGTAAAGGGAATAGACTGATCTTAGTGTCCAGCCCAAAGCTTGCAGGTTGGAGAGGGTATCCTGCACATCTACTCTAAAGAGCCTGTATTCTCTGAAAGGGTCATTCAGAGTGAATTGCTGGACATCACTAACAAATCCTGACACCCCCAGCCAAGAATGCCTTCTTAGGCAGATGCCAGCTACAGCTGCTCTGGCTGAGGCATCTGAAATGTTGTAGGTAGACCTTAAGAGGTGTTTACCCACATCAGCCCTAGTCTAGAGGGCCTTAAGCATCTCTTGTTTTGGGGTACCTCTGGGAAGGACTGGCCTGCTGCTCTAGCCTTTTTCCAGAGGGTATTCTGGTATTTGACCATATGGGCAGGATACTTTGCTATTTTGAGGCCCAGTGTGGCAGAAACAAACGTTGTCTTTCCCATGAGGTCCAGTTTTCTCAACTCTTTATTGGGGGGGAGAGAAGTGAGATGCTTAGGCACCTTAGACCTATCATGGGCTGCATTTATCACAATGGAATCAGCCTCAGCTTGTCTGCTTTTCTGGGCATTGCAGGGATCAAGCTTGGTCTGTGCCAGGTGGCCTGGGTGGCATCCTCTAGTGCAACCTATAGAGGAGGAGTGATAAGCGGTGGAGAATCTGGCAGCTGTAAAAACTCCACCAAATTTCTCCCTGTGATGCCTTGCTCTTCAGCATCAAACTCCATTGCATATTGGAGTTGCTTCATCATAAAGAGAAACAGTGGACCTTGGAATATGTAATGTGGAGTTCTTACTCCTGATGGAAATGGTGGAGCCAGACCTCTCAGATGGGCTCCCCATATCATCCTTCTCCTCTTCTTCCTCTTGTAAAAGGAGGTCAGAGTTGTATTCCTGATCCTCACTGATGGGCCCTGAAGGGTGCAAGGAAGGATGTGAGAATGTGGATGCTCTGAGGTGCATTGGGCATGTAAGCCTAGCAGACATAGATACTGGGGCTCGTCTGAGAGGCCCCACTGATGTTGTGCCTGTAGTAGAAGGAGGAGGTATAAGGTGCTGTATGATCTCTGCAAAGATGGAGAGCACCGTCTGCATGTCAACGGTGGCCTGTACTGTAGAGGTGCTCTGCAATGCTCTGCAACATCAACGGGGGTGTCTACAGTCTTAACATTGATGGGCCTTCACTGGCCATAGTAAGTCCAACAGAACTCAGTGCCAGAGCTGACCTTGTGGGTTCTGAGGTCTGAGTGGCAGGTGACATCACTGTGAAGCACTCAACAGTGCTGCAGCAGTTGGTGCCAAATGAAGCGGATACTGGGTGTGCAGTGTGGGGGGGGGAATATCCCTACTCTGCTCCCTCTCCTGGTATTTGAGCTTTTCTGAAGCCTCCTCTCAGGTCTTGGAAGACTATGAGCCTGAGGAATGGCATGGCAACATGGTGGAGCTCTTCGCCGGGAGCTCTCTCTCTCCTTTCTGGCTACATGCTGCTTCGGGAGAAAAGTGTGCAGGGCTTGTTGAAGGTGTCACCAGGTAGCTTGATTAAACTTCAGGAAAATCTCGCAGGCCTCAACATTGTGGGCCTCTCCAAGACAGCCTATGCAGACATCGTGATGATAACCTGAGTAGATTTTTCCACTGTACTCACAGTAACAGAAGAGTTTTGCGGCATCTTTCATCGACATACACAACAACGACAATCCCTTTAAAATAAAATGATAATTACTAGGGTGAGAAAAAGAATAAAACTTAGCAAATTGATGATTTAGCAGTTGACTGTAATGGTGACATTTCTGTGTAGTCCAGCGAGTATGTTGATAGCGGGAAAAGAACTGAGCAGGGAGGGGGGCCCGCCCATGTTTATATAATGGATGTCGATGTAAGACGTCATCATTTACTTATTTATTGAAATGTTTCACCAGGAAGGCACACTGAGCAACAAGTTGCTCATCTCCTGGTGTGATCTGGGGGAGAGGGTACAATGAGGATGGAGCAGTAATACATACATTCAAGTTACATAGGTCAAACAATTACATTCAGTTGTACCATACTGTACAATAGGGTGCTCTGCTAGAGCAGACATTTGCATAAGACAGGTGATACACAACAGTGTAAAGTGCAATAAGGTTAATATGAGAGAACAATCATAAGTGCAAAGGGAGGAAGGGGGAAGGGTCAGTACAGACATGGACGAACGTGGAAAGGAAACAAAAGGGGAGAGTTAGCTACTATGATGAGGAAGGAAAGTCAGAATGGAGGGAGGCAACTAGTTGGACATCAAATAGGGAATAGTAAAAGGGTACAATAAGTGCAAGAGGAACAGGTGGATCTGAGTGTGTGCGGGCAAGACAATATGTTAATTTGGGGAAAAGAAGTAAGTAATGAAGCACAGATCAAAGGAGGAAAGGGTGGGTTGTGGAGGAGGGATGTAGACTAGACCCTCAGGACCCCTTCAGAATGCTGAGAACCCTGCAAGGGGACTGAGAGAGCAGGAACGGGTAAAATGAGGAAGTGAGGGAGAAGCCTAAATCCCAGAGGGATCCCTTCTGGATGCTGAGAACCCTGCAAGAGGACTGGAAAGGCTAGAGTGAAAATGGGGGAAAGATGCAGAAGGATGGCAGAAGGACTTTGAGGGTAAAGGGAGAGGGAGTGAGGTTTATAGGTTTTGAGGTGAGGGGTTATATTAGGTGCAGGAGCAATTACAGACAGGAAGTTATGATTAGGCAGGGGAGTAATGGAGGATAAGAAGCAATAGTCGTAGGTTGCGGGGTGAGGGGTAATATTAAGTGCATGAGCAATTTAGTGAGAAGAAGTTATGTAAGGCAGAGGATATGGAAGGGGGGAAGGGTGGTGGATCTGAATGGGGAGTGCATTCCAGAGTTTCGGGAAGTGATATGAGTAGGCGGTTTGACCAGCCAAGGAATGGGAGTCGATAGATCTGAGGGAGCGGAAATTGATGGGGGGTGGGGACTGAGAGGAGAACAGAGAGGTAGGAGGGAAGTGAGCCAAACCAGAATTTGGAGACAAATTTGCACAATGCTGACGGCATCTATTTGCAAGAGACAGGATAGCCAGGTAGTGATAGAGAGAGAGAGAGAGAGAGCACTGATGGGTGAGAGGAGGAAAGTCTAATGCGAAATGACAGGAGTTGAAAAGTGTATCCAATCTGGCCAGGGATGTTTTGTGGGTGGCACTGTAGACTACATCACAGTAGTCAAAAATAGGGAGGATCATCTTTTGGACAAGTTCATGCCTTACCAGGAGAGGGAGGCAGTTCCTGTTCCTGTATAAAGCATCAAGCTCGGGGCACAACTTTTTTAGGATGGCGTTGATGTGTCCAGAGACATTTAGGTGTTGGTCTGTCAAACACCCAGATATCTGAATGAGAAGGTGTCCTCAAGAATAGTCCCATCGAGTGTGTGGAAGAAAGGAGGGGAAGGGAGCCTAAAGAGTCTCTGCCTGGTGCCGAAGGTCATGGAGACTGTCTTCTTGTCATTTAGGAAGAGTTGATGTGAGCTAAATCAGAGCTAGACCTTGTTGAAGTCATGCTGTAGTTTGTCAGCAACATCAGTGGGGTAGTGGCCTGAGGTGAATAAGACCATATTGTCTGCATACATGTGTATGGAGGAAGAGGTATAGATAGATGGGAGGTCATTCAGGAATATGGAGAAGAGTAAAGGACCTAACACTGAGCCTTGGGGTACTCCATTGTTAATAGGGAGGGCAGTGGATATGGAATCTGCTATTCTGATTGACTGGGTGTGACCTATGAGGTAGGATTTGAACCAGTTAGTTGCTTGATCAAATTAGCCAGCTGAGGAGAGGGTACTTATTAGTAATGAGTGGGAGATGGTGTCGAAAGCTTTGGCTAAAGCTACAAATATGGCGGAGGTGATATGGCCCCTGTCCATCCCTGAGAGGATGAAGTCAGTAAGCCTAATCAGGGTGGTGGTAGTGGAGTGGTTTCTCCGAAAGCCAGATTGGAAGGGAGTAAAGAAATTAGCATCAGAGAGATAGGAAGAGAATTGGTTGAGGACCAGATGCTCTTGCAATTTCGCTAGGGTGGGAAGAAGGTAAATAGGACGGTAATTACCAGAGGTAGAAGGATCACCTCCCTTGGGTAAGGGAAGAACAACAGCATGTTTCCAGCTAGCAGGGAGGGCAGCCAAGTCAAAGAAAAGGTTGAGGAGTACTGTAAGGGGGGCAGCAATGACCTGGGCTGAGAGATATAACAATCTAGGGTCTAGTCCATTAGGTGAGCTGCCTTTGGAAGGGTTCAGTGCAAGTAAGGCTTTGAGGGTGTCAGGAGGGGTTATTTTAGAAAAGGATAAGCCATTTGCCAGGCAGGGTATGTGGGACTCATTGGGAAGAAAGGCAGTACTAATTTCATCATGGGTGGCCTAGTGGACTGCTTGCAAAAAAGTTTCTGTATGGTCCTAGCATTGCCAGCTATAGTTCCATAGGTGTGGCCTGATGAGAGAGATATCCTCAAAGAAGATCTGTGACACTCAGACAGCCCTGAGGCAAGACTTGGACAGTTTTTAAGTAAACCAGAGGTAAAACTTTACTAAATTGTTCAGCCAGCTTGACAGACACAGCAGCAATAAATAAAATGGCAGTAACTGTAGCAATAACACCTCAATAACTTTTATTGACTTATACAGTGGAGCCCACCAGGATGAAACAAAGTGTCAGTTTCCTGCATGACCAACGGGATTAACTTCCATAGAAACTGCCTTGTTTCTTGCATTAACTCTGGAGCAGAATTCTGCAGAATTGGGTTCCATCCTGGTGAGCTTCACGGTTCTTTATGCATTCAATTCTTAAACTCTGTATGCTTTCTTCTACACACCAGTCTGAGCCTGCTAACTCTTTGCAACTGTAAGCTATACATTCTACCCACTAGTCCTCCAGATAATAGAACCACTAGGCCAGCCCTTGGCCTCAGCCACTTTACGTTCATTTTGCTTGCCTTAATGGAATGCAGTGGCTACTAGCCCTATCCCACCACAGCCAGCCCACTCACCCCTTTTATCCAGATACCTGTCTCTGATATACATTATCACGCTGCAGTTACTTATATTCTAGCCATGTACTTAAACTTTTATAGCATTCTTAACACTTTATGCATGCATTTTTTAAATCACTGCATCATTCAAAAATATTGTCTAACAATCAGTTGTAAACAATTCCCATAGGTGCCTCCCCTCAGTCCCTGTACAAGAAACCCTTTCAAATTCTGGATGAATGTCCTTTGAAGTTAATGGACTATAAGTCTTTCTTTCATTTGACGAGTTTCCCTCTTGAACTAGACCTGAATAAAATAAGCTACTGTACCACATTCTGTAAAACTGAGCGCTGGGGAAATCACTGGGCATCTGGACCTCCTGGAGAACAGCATGGATTCTGGATGTTGATAATCCTTAAAGATGACCTCTAGTTGCTGGAAACGGATGCTGGATTTGCTGGATGCAGGTTGGAAACAACTTGACTGGATACAGGAACCACAAAGCAGCAGGCATAAGTTATGCTTTAGTACACCAGTATTCCCATCAGGTACACTCGCATAGGTTTCACCATTAAAAGTTCAGGGTGGGAGCTGTTAATGGCACAAATCAGTGTTCAAAATGAAAAATAGTCACACCAAAGTGTTCATAGATGATTCTTCTTTTATTCACTAGCCAAATATAACAAGCACTATCCCAACATTTTGTCTTTGTCAGGTTTCATCAGTCAATGGTGTTTTCTTTAAAAAAACCTATGAGAGATATAATTTCAGCTAAGTATCCAGGAAAAGTTTTGGATGAATATTAACAAAGAACATGTTAGTAAACACATCAAGTAAAGTCTCATTGCACTGTGTGACTGCCTTGCTTGTTAGTGCATAAGCCAGTCTAACTTTCTATAGTCAGAAGTTATTTCAGTATTGATAATTAATCTGCAAAACACAAAACTTACCTTAGTTTCTCAGCCCATTACCATATAGTACAAGTTATAAATGGCTCCCTGACCCATGAGAAAAGCAAAGCTCCAGGAGAGTCCCAACCTCCTCAGTGTTTCAGCATTAATGTTAGCAAACAAACTCAAAACCCTTTTTTGCATTCTTTGAAAAACTGTAAGGTTCATAATCTGACTTGTGAACCAAAACTCATGCCACATGCTACAAGTGTAGTATAATTAAGCAATAATACATGTAGACCAAGTGTAGATGGAGGTGGAGTGTCACCTGAAATCTAAATAAATGTCGATGGTTGTTTAATGTACCAGATATACCCAAAACTGACACTGCAGTGCAGAATGGGGGGTGCTGCATTCCTGAAGTGATGTCTTTCGGATGAGATGTTAAACCGAGATCTCATCTGCCTGTTCTGGTTGTAGTTCAGGTGGATGATAAAGATCCCATGGCACTTCTGGAAAAGACTGGTTAGACCACACCTTGAGTACTGTGTACAGTACTGGAGACCACACTTGAAGAGAGACATACAGCTCCTGGAAAGGGTACAGAGGAGGGCAAGTAAGATGATACAAGGACTAGGGATTTGACGTATGAGGACAGACTTGAGGAGCTCTGCCTGTTTTCCTTGGAAGAGAGGAGAGACGGGGGGACATGATTGAGGTCTTCAAGTACCTCAAGTGAATAAATAGGGTAAACATGGTGGGGATCTTTAGACTAAAGCAGGAAGGTATCACCAGAGGGCATGGTTTGAAGGTGGAAGGGTGAGGGGGGAAGAGGAGGTCTTTCACTGAGAGGGTGGTGGACCCTTGGAATGCACTGCCTGGTGAGCTGGTTCAGAGATCCACAGTGGAGGGCTTCAAGAGAGGGTGGAACAGACACAGAAAGTGGATGTACTAGATGATGGCCTGGCCCAGGGGGTGGGGATGGATGACAGGGGTTTCTGGAACACAAGGGGGGGGGAGGGCCTCGGCACCCAACTAGGGATCTGAGGTTCGAGCAGACTTGATAGACAGTAAGGCCTAATCTGCTGGCAATTAGTATGTTAGTAATTTCCCCAGTTCCGTGGCCAAATTTCCCCCACTCACTAAAATACCACCAACAACTTAATCTAGTTCAAAGTCAGTTGGCATTCATCTGTATCCCCTTCCTCCGGGTCATGCCTGAAAATAGACAGAATTTGTCTAGTGCACTTACCCGGTCAACAAAAACTAAATAAATAAATATAAGAGGACAAATTGATAAAAGGAAAACACCATTAATAAATGAAATATTAGCAAGTTTATACTTTTTGAGTTTTTCACACCATATCTTCTGTGTTTAGATACAGTATGTGTGGCATATGTATGTACAGTATGCATATGTATGTGTATGTGTATATGTTATATATATATATATATATATATATATATATAGGAACACACCAGACATGTGTTAATATTATTAGGGTGGAGATTATTGGGAAATAACGGACCACCAGGGCATAATGAGGCCTGATGCTACAGGTGGAGGACCTTATAGCCCCTGGAAGGTCCATTATTTCCCAATAATGCCCACCCTGGAAGGTATCATTGTGCTTAGAAAATGGCAATCTAAGTAAATATTTGTGAAGTGATAAAATAAGGGAATAAATGAGTGTCAAAAATGGCTATAAGTCTCACAATATACTGTTCATTGAGAAAGTAGTGCATAGGCTGTTCTAGGTCCTGTTGCTCTGGACTGGTTCTACTTTAAGCAGAATTGCATGGTGCCAGAAGGCCTCACAGTGCAATTAGCAATGGCTAAGAACAGCAGACACATACACATTTCATCCTTATTTGGACTCATCAGTGCACCATATCTGTGTCTTAGCCCAGGGAGAGGTAGACAGCCACCCACCTCTTAAGAGGGATGTTATTTGTTTGGGTCATGGGGACCCCAAAATAGAGAAGGAAAAGAACTACAAAAGAACCCCAGAGCAAATGCCCTGAGGCATGGGTTATCCTGGAGGATAGTGGCCATACAACCAAGTTTTAAAGGAAACACAATTGCACACACCTCAATAATGCAAAGCATCATGGGAAACATGCAAATCCCCATGAGAGAATTTGGACAGGCTCTACTTTAAGCAGAAGTGCATGGTGCCAGAAGGCCTCACAGTGCAATCAGCAATGGCTAAGAACAGCAGACACATACATGTGTGTCATCCATATATGCTGTGTGTGTGTATGTGTATATATAAATATATATATATGTATGTTGCAAAAAACTTCAAACTTCGTTAATGCTCCAGTTAGGGTCAAAATGACAAAAGTTGGGGAAATGAGATGTTAGGGTTTTCCTCACACTCCATCCTCAACAACCAGGCAGGAGAGCAGGTGTGGGGTGTGTCTTGGGCTTCTGAAGCCTAATGCTCACCCCATTCCATCTGTAAATATGGTCAGATGTGTAGACTTTATGAGAATGGGTGAGCTTTGGCTTGAGAAACCCAAGTCACACCCCACACCTGCTCTCTTACCATGTTTGGGAGGGTGGAGTGTTTGGGAAACCCTAATGCCTCATTTCCCAATTTTTGTCACTTTGCCCCTAACTGGAGCATTAACAACATTTTTTGTAACTTATTTCCTTACTTTTTGAGCTAGTATAATAGTATCCCTATTTTACAATGGTAGTACAGGGTCTGTAGATGCATATATGTATGTAGCTGAGGTCTGCACTTCCATTTATAGGATGACAGTGACCAAATTTTGTCAGCATAGCCATCTTATTACCTCACCTCATGTACTCGGTACAGAAAATGTTTGAATGCCTACCAAAACGTAATTCTGGCCATCTGCAAAGCCATTCCATGCCACAGGTGTGAAAACACATTTTGGCCAGCATTTGAAAAATGACAGCTGTAGCATACATGAGATGGGGTAATAAGAAGGGTGTGTTAAAAATCTGGGATGAAAATATTTAACATTTCTGAAGTTACGAGTGGGCATAGCAAAATTGCAATGAATGGTCATAATTTTTGCATTTTTTCACATTTTGATTCCACATTTTCAACATAGTCTTCTTATGACCCCACCGCATAAGCGCTTTAAGTGAAAATGTTCAAATCTGTGCCAAAATGTCATTCCATGACACAGGTGTGAAAACATGTTTTCAGACAGGATGTGAAAAATGACAGCTGTACTGTTCATCAGATGTTGTGAAAAAATGGGTTTGTTGAAAATCTGGACTCAAAATATTGAAAATTACCAAAATTAAGTGCGTGTGTAGAAAAATGTCAACGAATGTGAGCAACTCAGCAAATTTTAGGAATTTTTCCCCAACATTTTCAACATGGTCTATTTGGGACCCCACCCCATGAATACTGGTGGTAAAATGTTATTCAATCCTGAAAGGTGATTTCTCACAGTAACTGCAAAATCACCTTACAGGCATGGTTAACAAAATGACAGTGACAATGTTCATGTGGTGGGGTCCCCAAAAGGCCATGTTGAAAATTTGGTGAAAAGAATTCCAAAAAATGGCAAAGTTACGAACATAAGTTCAAAACACCATTGAAATACATTGTATGGCACTTAACTTTATTCCTCAGTTCACGGTTCAGCTTTGAAGAGTGCAGACATGTCCCAGTCCACAGAAGATGACAGCCTATGACCTCCAGTGGTAAGCATAGGGTAAGGGTGTGTGTGGGTTGGTGGGTGCTCAGTGGGAAGATCAGGATGGGGAGGGGCGGCAGGGATGACGAGGGGCCATTTTCTTTTTTTATGTTAAAAAAGACATTGGGGGACTGTTTTCTTTTTTTCAGGTGTGAATAAATTAAATAAGTATTTTGGGACACTGCGGGTGGGCTCACCAGTGTTCCACACTGCAGGGGGGGCACTAAATGCCAACACGGGGATTGGGCCCCCCGATGTTAGCTTATTAATAAAACAGTAGACTGCGAGGGATATCCAACACTGGGGGTGGGCATCCTGGTGTCAGATATTAAATGAATCATCAAGGGACTAGGGGACATTGATCAGATGGTGGGGGGTGCCACTAGACACAAGAGAATGTATTGGGACAGTGATCGTGGAGTGAGGGGTGACACTACACACCAGAGAAAATGGGGGGCTCACAACTCACACTGCAGCTGGCAGCAGGAGTTCAGCTGTGGCTGCAGTACCAAATAAAATCTGCTATCCACCTACAGAGAACGTGGTGGAAGGCTCCTTTCACTAAGCTGGGCACCTGGGATTTTGGGTGCCCAAAAAAAGTATTTATGGGAAATTGTGAAAAACAAACACCAGAATGTAGCTAAATGGGGCCTGTTGATCTCGGTTCTGGTATTTGTTTTGGAACATGACAACATTTTATGTATTTTCCATGTTTTTTAGTTCATGGAAAAAAACAAGATGGCAGTTGGCAAAAAAGGAATTTTCTCATGAAAAAGGATTTTATTCTCACAAAAAGGGAATGGATCTCACAAGAATGATTCCTTTTTTGCAAGGTCAATTTTTGGTTGAAATTTATCCCATAATTTTGACAGGAGAATGCCCATTGAAAACAATGGGAAACTTAAAAAATTAATAACTTTGCAACAAATTAATATTTTTTCACCAAACTAAGCATCACAGTTCTGTTACCCAAGCTGGTTATACCATAAAAAAATCACACCAAAATTCCACACCATGTGGCTGTAAGGTACTAAGAAAAAAACTGCAAAAAAAGGCAACTTTTAAGGTTTTAGCACTATCTGTACATCTAACACATCAAGAGATCTACCCACAGGACACTGAATACCAAATTTTGTACAACTACAGCGATTAGTTGCAAAGTTATTAAAGTGCAAAATTTGAAGTTTAACATAAAACAGGCTACTCAGCCCTAGCTATCAGGTCACAACCATGCATATATATATATATATATATATATATATATATATATATATATATTATGTATATATATATATATATATATATATATATATATATATATACTAGCACTGCATTTCTTTTATTTCAGACTCTTGGAGGATGTCTCTAAACTTTTCTGTCAAGCGGAAATGTGGAAAAGAAAATCCTAGGACCCTGCAGTGTGTAGTGCATTACCCTGCCCTGACAAGAGACTCAGAAGTAACTCCTCTGTGACACAAATGCTACCGCTCACTTACAGAGAACAAAGATATTCAAACCCAGTTAGATGGTGAAAATTGTCATGATGAGCTGTGTGCATCAATTCCAATGCTTAACTATGACCCTGCAAAGCATGGCTACCATACACAATTCTATCAAACGTTCACAAAAGCCAAGAGCATCAGAAAACCTGGAGAACATGCAGATACTGGTGAATGTAGTTCACATCATTGTCTCAGGGATGGTATTCCTTGTGTCTCATCATCTAGAGTGTTATTTCCTGATACATGTGGAATCTGTAACAAATATGTAATCAAAATGAAGGAGGAGAAGCAATATCCATCTGCTATTGTTACAGAAACAGCTGAAGCCACAATGAAAAGGGTATCAGAGCTATGTGATGACAAAGATATGCTCACAAAAATTAAGACAGAGTTCCTAATTACAAGGAAGTTTCATAAACATGACAAGTGCTACCTAAATGCACAGTAATCGCAGGGACAGGACCCCAGATGATCAGAATAGAAGTGATGATGAGGATGACATTGAGCAGTCAGATAGAACTGGGTTTGAGGCTGTTTGTCATGTAACTGAATACAATGTGCTTCAAAGACACCAAGCCATTTCAATGAAGGCGTTGAATGAAATCTCAGGCATTGGAGTAGGAGATCGACTATGCCATTATAAACTTAGAAACCAACTGAAAAATAAATACGGAGATTCTTATTTTTAACAGTTGATCCTCAAAAACCACTAGTTGTAATTGGGACACTTGAACAGCTGGTTCTGATTGCTCTATGATTTTGTAAAATAAAAATGTGTTATTGAATGTCTCTCATGAGACATCCTGTGCTCCTGTGATAACCTCCCCCCAGGTTTCAGTTCAAAGGACATGATATGTTAAACAGCAGATATCTGTGATGTGATTAACTTCCAAGAACTCACATTTTATAGCCTTGTTTAGGATCTATGTTAACCTGAAAGCCAGGAGATAGAGACTAGAGAGACATAATTAAGGGTCTCCTGTTTTCTGACTTAATTGTACCTGACCAGCTGCAAGGAGTGACCATAAACTTTTGTGACATTTCAAAGAAGTTGCAATTTATGACCTCCTGCCTTTGAAGTGTGGAACTAGGAACTGCTCCAAGATCAAAGAGGAGCAGGAAACCACTCAAGAACAAAGAAGTCATTTGGGAAATGAGTTTTTGCTGATGTCACCTTATTTAATATACCTCCTGAGTGATGGGACATCCTGTGTGTATTCATTTTTATATTTTACAGGGGGGGGGAGCTAGGTGACATCATGGAAGGGGCAGGTTTAGAGACAGTTTAACTGCATTCTGTATTTCCACTTAAACACATTCCTGTTTGGACTCTCTTGAAACAACAGCTAACTAAAGCACTATAAGAAGGTATACATTAGATAGACAAGTCTAAGTGTATTTTGGTAGGAGTTTATGTTTGTATTTTACCTTGTTCTTTTAAGTGATTGTATGTTTTGTGTTATATTGTTCTGTGGTTACATTTTACATATTTTATTCATTTTAAGTAAAATCTCTTATTTTAAAGAGACTGCCTGTGTCTTCCAAGTCCTTCCTTTTTGCTTGTGATGTATGGATGCTTAAGATTTTGACAGCACTGTTCATAAGCTTAATGGTATACCAAACTAGGAAAAGGTAAGAATTTATCTAAGGTGTTTCATAGAGTTTTTAAGGGTTCATTTTGTATACCTGGTTAGGTGCCCGTAGGCGAAAGATATCTGGCATTCCCCAAAGAGCAGAATTATCTGAGCCTGTACATTTGGGTATGCTAGCATAAGGTTCACAGTTTGAATCCCTCCAGAACTTGAGACCAAAGGTGATTTGGACCCACAAAACAGACAGGAGGGTTACCCTGTTCTGTTACCTTGTTCACAATACTGTGCTCGGAGGTTGGCACTGTGGGAGCAGAGGGCCTGACCTGCTGAGTGGGGTTGTGACAGTAACCAGTGCTGAATCATTAACTAGCGGTGCACTGGTGACAGAGCTTTTGAGAATGGATGGATGACAATTAATCAATAAGGCATGACAGAGGGTGTGTTATGGTGGGAAAACGGCCCACCTTGGGGTGGGTTAAAGCACGAGGCATAGCTGAGGGCTTCCACCAACCGAGAAGGGCTATTAGCCCACCATAACACATCCCCTGGAATGCCTTATTGTGATTATGAAATGGGCCATTTTTAGTAAATTTCATGCATTTTTAAACATGATACTTTCAGCTGGGCCATTGTGCTGGGATAATGGCCCAGCTGAAAGCAGCTCTCGGCCAATCAGAATTCAGCATTCATTCTATCAATTTCATAATCAAGTTATCAAGCATGCTGCTTCCTTGTGTGAACATTTCTTAATATTTGTATAGACAGCATCTTCACTACCATGGCCACCTACAGTGGATGCTCTTCTCAGCGAAGAATGACATCCCCCAGGGACAGTTCAATCATTTTTCTTGCATGTACTAAAATCCCCCAAACATATGGAGAGTGAACAAGTCTCCCCATTGTTGAAGTCCTACTCAGAAGACCTAATTCATGGTGCCACACACATCAAGTTTCTCACTACAAAACATGCACTTGTGAATTCAAAGAAGGAGCCAACCACATTTGCCAATATGCCCAAGTCTACTGTGCCAACATCAGTGGTAAATACTGGCAAAGCAAAGCAAATGCTATGGAAACTCAGTTGGGAAGCACACAGGGAGGATCAGCTTGTCCCAAGGTTTACTGATTGGCTGACACTAGGGGAGTTTTGTGTGGGAAGCATTACAATTGGGCATGGACTGTACATGAGCATGTTGCTACCTTGTTGCATGAACATATCCTAAGATTTGTAAAGACATCACCTTCACTACCATGGCCAACAACAGTGGATGCTCTCCTGAATAAAGAATGACAGCTCGCAGAGACTATACATGAACATTTTGCAGATGCCTTAAAGTGATTGCTTCAGGTCAGATTTCCAGAGTATTCAACAGCATTGAATACCACTGCTGCAGTATTGCTTGACCTGATCAGATCATCACCTCAACCCACAGACTTCCAAAATGTGCTTCACATTCCAGACTAAGTATGAGGCCTTCAGGCAGAGGATTTGTTGTGGTGAGCTGTGGAAAGCCCCACAGCTCTAGATGACATATATGGATATAGTGGATCAGCAGCATTTGCTCCAAACAGCAATAAAAGAGAACAGCTTTGATCTTAGACTACTGTGTTGGAAATATTCACTGCCCCTGTTCTTCACCTTCAACAAGCAAAATTATGCTCAATATGGGGCTTATTATGTGCAAACACTTGAAACTCTTGAATCTTCTCATCTAGGGCCCAGGACATTAATTGAAAATCAAGACGTTCAGTTCAAAGGAGCCATCACAAAGCTTCTAGGGAATCAGCTAACCAAGCAAGTGAGCAGACATACAGTACAATCGAAGTGCCAAAATTCCAGGTGGAATCAAAGACTTTGCTGCAAATCAAATATCCTATGATAAGTGGGTGTTAAATTGGCCACATCTAGCAAAATTCAGAGGGGCACTTTTGGAGATGACTTGCCTTCACAGTTCAGCCAGTAATTCGCAAAAAGCATGCAGGCCATCTGAAATCATCAAGTCAGAACAACGCATCAAAGCCATATTGAGCACTTCTCAATCAAGAGTTTATCAACCCATTAAGTGCTACTTTAGATGCTGAAATATTGTGCAATTTGTCCTTGGGAGCACCTGTTGCACTTGACATTGAAGAGAACCTCACCAGTATCATTGAACAAGGTATAGAAATGTATGAACAGTTTGTCAAAGAAAGACTGTAAAGTGGTAAAAAGAAATATTTTGGTCCAATTTCAAAAGCCTCAGTGAAAACCTTCATTGATGCAAACAAAAAAGCACAAGTACCTACCAAAAGAAAAGTTATAGAACTTAAATTTGAAAGAGATATATTGAGAAAACGTTTGACCCTTTGAAACAAGCACATCTTCCCTGTAGATATAAACAAGTTATTAACATATTGCCTGGGCCTAGTCCCACTGAGTCTAGCCAATGCAGATGGAACTAGACGGACAACACCAAAGAGCAAGTTATTTGAGGTGCTAGCAGAAATACTGTCCAGTGTTAGACACTTTACAGCTTCCCCCAGGAAAAGTGTCACAGCATACATAGTTGATCTAATGGTAGCAGTGCTGGTTATGACAGGAATCCCTGAAACTTTCTGAATAGTCTTCCAAAGAGATTTGTAAGAGTGGATATTGTTGGAGATACATACAGAGAGAAGTTAATCAAAGAGGCTGAGAGATTTCAACAAAGATTTAGTGAGACGCATATTATCAAAGGTCCCAACACCAAAGTGCAAAATAATTTCAGTTACTTCCTTTCTAATGGATCTAACAAGGAGCACCTAATTGATTTGATCATGCAGGTATGGGGAGAAAATTGCATGAGTTTTCCAGAGGGCCAAGTGATCTATTTTTTGAAGAGAGACAAATGCTACTTGATCACCTAAGAAGAGACTGTATTTGTGGATGATCTCTGTTCTGACCAGGAGGAAGCAGATGCAAAAATTGCTCTTCATGTGCAACATGCCATTGCAATACACCCAGGCCCTGTCATCATCTGTTCACCATCTGAGGATACTGATATATCAGTCATTTTACTGTCATTATTTTCAGAATTCAGTCAAAGTATATACCTGGACAATGGCCATGGTAACAGTAGGACAATCTTTAACATGAGCAAGTGTGAAATGACCACTGCAACAAAGAAAGCCTTAGTCAGTCTCCATGCATTCACAGGCAATGACTATGTTTCTGCAGTCTTCAAAAAGGGTAAGAAGATTTGCTGAAATGTTCTTCAAAAGTACCCCAAATTCCTGGATGCCTTTCAGAAACTTAAGAGTTATTGGCAAGTGGATAAGGGTGTTATAGCTCTGTTGGAGGAGTATGTCTGTAAACTGTATAGAATGAAGCAAGTTACTAGTATAAATTTTGTGATGCAGCAAATCTTCTGGGAGAAATATAACAAAGACAACAGAATACCTATCTGTCTCTGCTAGCACACTGCCAGGAAACCAAGCCAACTATATGTGGTGATTGAGAAGGCTTTCTTCTGTTGCAGTTATCAATGCCCCAAATGCAGCTTTCATGGTTGAACTGGTGATCTCAATGTAAAGTGGAAGGACACACCATTTCCAGGTGATGTTATATCTCTGGTCTATAATGCAAGTGATACAGACTCAGATGAGGACCAAGATGTATGTGATTACCAAGATGATTTAGGTCTATCTGACAATGATTAAAATGCATCCTAGATGGATAAGACTAAGTTCCACTACTTTACCAACAGCCATATTTTAAATTTTAAATTTTTTGAAATAAAAATATTTCGTGTTAACAAAGGTGTTTGCTTTTTTTCTTTCAGATAAATTTCCTTCTTTAAAAAAACTTTTAAAATTAACCTTTGAGGCAACTTAGGGGTATGCATTTCAAAGCTCTAATTCTTGCTTATTCATTGAGAGCAAACTTGAATGCATATTTAAACTGGTCTTGAAGTAATGGCCCAAGAATCTGCATTAGGTACGTGAAGCTGAAAATCCCAAAATTTGACAATGTATAAACTTTCTAAAATTTTGCCTATTAATGGTGTCTTCACTTTTATCAATTTATCCTCTTATATTACCTTGAGACTTCAAAACCACATATGCATTTCAAAGCAGAATCCTTACCCTTTTAGACAACATAGAATTATATTTTAAAGTGCAATAAATCCTGTCTGACAAGTTAAAATATAAAAATATTTTGAAATTTCACAAGAAATTAAGGAGTGGTGGTTGGTATTTAACCCTATAACTTTTAACATTAATCTTTTAAGGTAACATGTGGGTATGTATTTTAGAGCTCTAACTCCTGCCTATTCACTAAGACCACACTTGAATGTATATTTTACTTCCTCCCGAAGTAAACTAATGGCCCAAGAATCTGCATTAAGTACGTGGAGCTGAAAATCGCAAAATTTGTCAAGGTGTTAGTACAAAATTATACTACTATTTTGCCCCAGAGTTCATGCGATCAACAGACAGATCATGAATTTTGGGTATATCTGCTACATTAAACAACCACTGGCATTTATTTAGCTCTAGGTGACACCCCACCTCCATCTACATCTGGTCTGTGATACCTGGGAACTCTGCCAATAACTATGCCTGGGAATGATCTATATCCATTCAATGTGATAGACTGAGTTCTGTCTTTCAATCATTCATTAACCCAGTTAACAAGAAGTGGATTAAGTGACTATGTTCTCATTTTCTGATGATTGCCCAGTGAGATATTAGGACAAAATCCTTATACAAATTGAGCTATATCACATCTACTGGGTTTTTATGATAAAGTTCTTTACTCACTTTTTCATAAAAACATGACAATTTAGTTAAATGTGAGCTGCCTGCTGTAAATCCATGTTGATGTTTGTCATGTAAATTTAAATTGGTAGTATGCGAGATTAGGTGATCCTTTATAATTCCTTCTAATATTTTAGCTGGTAATGATCTGAGATTAAAAGGCTTATCATTTTGAACTTCCAGTTTGTTGCCCTTTTTAACAACTGGATAGTGAGAGCTATGCTGACTTATTGCTGTGATGTAGCAGAAGAAGGGGGCTCTGGAATGTCTGGAATGTTTCCTAATGGAGCACAGCCTGTCTCCTTCCACCAACTGGATTTGAATCAAATCTCTCCATGTCCTCTACATTCAGTAAAGATTGGTTGCTTCCTTCCTCCCCATTGTACTATTTCCTTACTCCCAGCGCTGCTGCCCATGTATGTCAGGAGGTGTAGACAGTGTACCGTAGTGCATACAAAAAACTCCACACTGGGGCATACTTTGTGAGCTGCTGGCATCATTTTACCTTGTTGTTTTCTTAACCACCGCAGCTGCTTTCCCAACCCGACTGATTCTTATTTCTGGTCTTGCTTCTACATGGCTAGTGGCTACAAGGGGAGGGGGTAAGAGGGAGGCAGAAACTTGCCAGCTAGGGGATCCACAGGGTCAGTAGCTGATTGGTAGCTGTGATAGCAAGGAGGTGCACCATGTGACTAAAGCTATTGGTCAGTGGGTGAGAGGGGCAGAGGAACAGCCAAAGAGTGGGCTTTCCAAAATAGTGGTCAAGAGTTGGAACAGAATGGTGGACTCAACCATCATCCAGAGTGGAGATGAAGCAACTCATCCAAGGGCTTACAGTGTTTTTTTTTAATAAGTAGTCTTCATGAACTCTTCTACTCAGTATGAGGTAGAGGAGGAAATCAAAGGATTCCCAGCAAAACAAAAATTCATGCAAAAAGAAATATCAAATGGGGAATAAAGGACAGAGACAGCAGTCCAACCCCTCTTACAAGGATTTGGAAGCAGAAGTGATATGACTTCAAGAGTACAAGGCCCACATGGAATCAGGATGGATTGTAGCATTCATCTCTGGATCAAACGCTGATCCCGAGGACAGTGGACAGCAAAAGACCCTGTATCCCACACAGGACCTCTGCGCATTGGACCCAAGCCTCATGATGCCTTACAAGCATGGATGGACCAGGACTGATGGTGTTAGACCCCGGTTTGAATGCTCACTTCTCTTGTTTTTGATAACTCTGGTCAGCCAGGTGTGGAAGGGCTGGTTGCAGGCCGCCAGCTTGAATTGCTTCTTGACACAGGAGCAGCCATCTCAGTGTTACATCAGGATGATCCTGAACCTTCTCATTGGTCTTCAGGGAAAGCATGCCCAGACCTTTGAGGGGACTGTGATTAAAACCTATCGATCCAAGCCAATACTGATCAGCATTGGTACACTGTAAGTGCAGCACCATTGTGACCTCATGGCTCTCCCCAACCATCAGAGTATCTTGGGTGCTGATATTCTCTGGAGATAGGGGTGCATGGTGGATCTAGCCAACAGGCTATTACTGCAGGTATCCATCCTTAACCAGTTACTGCTCATTTCAGACTCCCATGTGTTGGCAGCAGTAAAAATCAATGATGCCGAATATGATGTCATCACCATGTTTCAACAATGTCCTCTTTTTGAGGATTTGAGGCCTATTCTGGAATGGCACTAAGATGCCTTTGCTAAAAACAAATATGACTGCAGAAGAATGGATGCCCTCATACAGGTAACTGGTGAGGACCCATCAAGGCAAGGACAATATCCTTTTCCAGCAGAGGCCACCCCTTCCCTGAAGACCATAATTGAATCTCTTTTGAAACCAGGAGTCATCAGGTCTTGTGTGTCCACTGTTAATTCCCCAGTTTGACCTGTGAAGAAACCCAGCAATAGCTGGAGATTAACCATTGACTACAGGAGGCTCAATCATACCACCCCAAGCTGTGCACCCACAGTGGCATCAGCCTGGGAGGTTCTCAAGCTCCTCAAGCCTGAACACAGATGGTTCAGTGCCCTGGACATTTACAATGGCTTTTGATGACTGCCATTGGCCCCTGAGTGTTGCCTGACACTTGTGTTCAACAACTGAGAGACAATTTGGTCCAAACCTATCACGTTGCCACCCAAAACATGGGCAAAGCTCAGGAAAGATCCAAAATGTACTGTGATAGGACTGTCAGAGAAGTCAATTGGCAAGTTGGTGACCAAGTCATGGTATTGTAATATGGTACACAAGACCATTCATTGGCAAACAAGTGGACTGGTCCCTTCTACATCATGAATAAACTGAGCTCTGCTGTCTACAAAAATGGTTCCATGCCAATCAGCTGAAACTGTACAAAGGTGTTTCATTCTCCTTCCCTGGATGGGGGGGGGGAGACCTGTATTTTGACTTATTTCTGTTTGATTTTTTCAGAATGTTGCAAATCACAATCTACATTTTGCTGTGTGCTTCTTGTGGAACCAGCATCAAAGCATCTCCAGACCCTTCTGTGACACCTGAGTTCTAGCCCTCCTGAGACCCACGTCATTGCACCTTTCAATGGGGGCATGGCCATCCAACTTCCATCTACCCATATGTCCATGAGTGAAGGAAAAAATGCCTATCTTAGGGCCATGGTGGTATTTCCAGATAACTCCAGTGTGCAGAGCAAAAGGAGAACTGGTAATTCTACTGAACAGGGCCTCCAAGTGGCCTACCTTGCCAAAGGAACCTTTCAAGATTGGCCCAATACCCATATTTGTCCCAATGGAACTTTGTGCATACATCAAGTCAGCCAATGTCACATCATACAGGACCCTGCAACATTGTAGCGGCAGTGGGACCAGAATTCTGTGCTAAGTATTTTAACACCACCATGTGCCAAGATCTTTTACAACTGCTGCTCTTTTCCTTACAGTTATAGCAGCTTCTTCTGATGAACATTTAGAGTGCCCTGTAATGGAACCAGGTCCACTCAGTGGCCTGGTAGCAACTTCCATTCCTGGGACACTTATCAACAATGTTAATGTTATGTATGTTCCAGTTGTTTTTAATATTTCTCACTGGAACATGGACCGAGTTTGGTCATTGCACCAGTGTGAATGTTTCCAGATTTCATGCTACTATGTTACTAGACATTGTTGCAGCTTATCAGGCGTGTGCACATGACCCTATAGCTGGGCAACACAGTGTTGAGCATAGAGGTGTGTTCTGCTCCAAATACCCTAAATAGAGTTTGGGTGTAGCAGGCATAGCAAGAATTTCAGGTACTGTGACAGGCGTGTTTAATTCTGGCCTGTCAATTTGTAATAGAGCAGATTTTGCAAAAATGTGATGATATATAAATGCTTTAACAGTCAACAAGCTGAAAAGGTGATACAGCCCATGCTATATGGTATTGATGGTTTATCTTAGGAGGAAAGATTCAAGGTGTATAACATGCATGATAAAGCACGTTTATTTAGTGAGACTCAAAACAAAATCAATTAATTGATTTACTATAATAATAAAGAAGCTAAAGAACAACACATAGGCAGAGAAATAATTTGTTCAGCCTATGGCAGTTATGCCATAAACACTATCACTAATCTCTTCCAGGATCTGGAATCAGGGCGTATCCCTGATTTGATCCAAGATAGACATATGGCTCGATGGTACTGCCCATATTGTAGAACTCTGATCTGTACTACCAAGTGGATGGCCAGAACCTTTTCCTTTTCTTTAGGTACCACTAGGAACTTGGGTTATGTCACATCACACCCAAATCAAGGACCCTGCTACACGATACACCATTGTGACATTAGGGACACCATGTACGTTTCCTTTACGGTGTCTCTACCAGACTTCAACAAGGTTTCTTCAGTCTTCAACAAGCTGGCTAAAGACCACTCCATGGGCCATTTTGAGGACAGCATTTACAGAGAATGGATCAACCTTCCTCCTTTGCTGGTGTTTCATCCTCAACTGGATGCCTGGATAGCCCTGCATACAGACTGTTGTGCAATAAAGGGCTACCACTACTTCTGCCGATGTGATGCCTTTGATGTAACTATGCCAGTGTGCTGTTACTCCATGAACTCTATAGACTGGTCATATACCTTTTATGATGACCTGTTCGAATCTACTTCTGCTCCTGTCGATGTCACATCACCTACTCAAGCAACTCCAATATCTCCTGAATAGCACATGTCATGAGAAGCTGTGCAATGCCTCATGAACCAGAGAACAAATGCCTCCATTACCTGCCCTGTACAGCTCACAAAGTGGCATCTTCCTCAAGTTCATATCACCTACAACAGTGAAGGACAATACTGAGTTGTGACCAACTACAAGAATTTCTCCTATGGACCTCTCAACTGTGGTGTTAACATGCTCAACTTCTGCTTTGTACCACATGAGCGCACTATCATTGACCATAATGTTATCGCACCTGTTCCCACCCTAGAACATTATTACATTGATAGTGACCCTGACTATGTCAATGCCATAAAATAGTATGTACCAGTTTTTAATGTGCATATCAACCCACTCACCATGAATCTCAAATCCTTATTAGATAGTATGGATTCACATCTCATTCATATTAGCAACAATATTACTAAAACTGGTAATTCTCTTAATGAACTATTTCATGATGGTGATTTAAGTACTGCATTATCTAAAACTTGGTTGGAACTTACATTTAAGGGTTTTGTTATTATTCCAGTCTTTTTGATTATTTTCCTTGGTATTCACTTACGGTGCTTATGCCACACTCTTCAACAACACGGTGCTCAGCTATGGTTTCTTTATGCCATTCATTCTGCCAAGATTTAGCCTACATTACTTACCCTTTTGTTGTTGCCTCTTCATAAGGCAACAAGAGGGGGATGTGTTGCATGAGACACCCCACATTTCCATATACCCCCATACATGCTTCAACACTCATTACTGTGGCATAAGAAGCATAAGGTGTAATCCATATTTCTTTTTCCTTTGTGCTTATGAACCTTGTTATCCTGCACTATTTGGTAGTATTTGTGTGCCACCTACAGCTTTCTGTGCTGTTGTAATAGTCAGTACCTTTTATGGATTGTTGTATTGTTACCCAAAACTAGCCTTAGTCGGCTATATACGATTATCAGTGTGTACGTGCAAAACCAAGTATGATCTAACTATCCTAGGTGCTAGCTGACCACTGAAACCCACCAATAGAATTGCTGTATTTTGCTTTTCTGCCTTTTGGCACAGACCATTACCGAGTGACATAGTTTGTTATCTCTAGTGTAAGACTCTGTGTAAGACTGTTTTCTGAGTTTTCATGACAATACCATGGTGTTCAGAGGCTTCTGAACTGCAAGCAGGTATGCTGTTTATCTGTAGTTTCTGTTATAAACTTTCTTTGCTGCATATGGGCTTCTGTGTTGTGTTTTCTACAGGTTTAGACTCTGCTGAGTAACAGGGGTATGTACTGAAACAAGGTGGGGTGCAATCTACTGTGAGAGCTGGATTGGGGTGTAATATGTGCTGAAACCATGGTATGTGCTGAAAAGTGTGAGGATGGATCATCTGTAAGGGACGGATTGACTATAGCAGACCTGAAAATAATTAGTCCTGGGGGAATGTTTAAAATATTGTGAGCTGAGGAGTATTATAGTGCCTGTAGGGGTATATGTGGGACTGGGACACAAAACAATCCTCTGTTAATATCTTTGCAATGATGAAATGGAGATGTGAGAGTGGGGTGTATGTGTGTTGCTTGAGACTGTCCACTGGGGAGGGTTGAGCCAGAGGCTGGGCTGCTACTGTGGCTCATCTGCACCTGGTGTTTGTGGGGGATCTGTGTCTGGTTTGGTCAATCTACTGTCATTGTGATTTCAGTTACTCTGGATATGAGTGAATACGTGAATGATTTTTGGCTGGCATGGGTGCTCAGCTTTAACACTTAAGTGGATAAAGTGTATGAGCACAAGCACTAATGTGAATGAACTTCTGTGGGGCTGGCTACCTTGATGTGGTACAGAGGCTTTTCACAATATAACACTGTAACTAAAAGCCAGTCTGTTAGTCTGACATTGTTGGTGTTTGAGGGAATAAAAGTACAGTATGGTATATGCCACAGATTAAATGCCATGGGGTAGTTGTGAGGTGTGGGCAACAGAGGGTAGTAGTGTGGCAGCTCTGTTTACAAATCTGAATATCCTGACTACATCCCTGCTGCTGTCTGATTTGATTTAACATCACTAAACAGGGAATTCTTCCCCACTCACTCACTCACCATGCAGGTGGCTGCTGTCTCTTGCATGTCTCCCCTCAGTTCCGTCCTTTAAGCCTGCAGCAGCAGCAGCTCCCAGCACAGTGGCTCCTCCTTAGCACCTGCTTGAGAGAGCTGCCAAGATCAGTTCATCCTGCTACCTGCCTGACCCTTCCCCCTCTCCCCAGCACCACTAAGTAGAGCCACAAAGAATCCACAGGTAGAGCTCCAACTCCCAAAGGGCTACTGTTGGTCCCCTTTTGGTAGTTAAATAAATATTGGTAGCCTGTTTGTGCACCTCTCCATTCTGCCATTTTTGCCTTCTCTTCTGCATTTATTCTGTAGCACAGCACTGCTTCCACTCCAACTCTTTCCCCTCATGGGCACAATGTGAGCACACTCCTGTTCTCCATCATGGGCATGGCCTGAGCCCACTACCTCTCCATGAACTATCTCAAGCACTCACTTGGGACACCTGTGGACTGTTTTGTAAACTTTTCAGCACAGTAAAAGGTAACTGGGCTTGAGTTTAAGAATTTGATGACATCATCTAAAAAGGTAAGGCAGGCAGACACCTCCTGGCCCATCATGTGACCTGACTGAGGCATGCTTTTATTTAAAAAAAGAAGAGCTCCTCTGTGATGAGCTGCTGCACTCACATGAGCCCCCAAACAATATGGCAAATGCCCCTTCCCACCAGCTCATGTTGCTGTTTCCAACATTCCTCTTCCACATTGCTTCCCCTGTGCAGCATGCCAATACAGCTGACCAGCTGGCCTTTTTGTTGTGCACCTTGTCTTAGGAAATCTGGAATCCAGGCATCACACATGAACCCCAGTCCTCCAGGTGACTGTATGATGCATATGTAGGGGCTCACAGTGCTCCTCTCCCTCAATTTTTGGAAAACATTTTGTGGACATGTATCCTGGCAGGACATGGCAATAAGATGGAAAATGGCCTATTTTCATATTGTGACCCCACCCCCATATTCAGTTTAAGAAGGTCCAGATGCTACAAGTCCCCAGCATCTTTGCTGTTCACAGGTTTGAACCAGAAAATGTACTGTATGCTTTTGAACCAGAATGTAATGCTGCCCAATACTTGTGAACTGCACTATCAAACAATTTATTTCTGAGACTTTGCTACATTTGCACAGCTAATTATTTGCACTATTTGCTTGTTTGCACCAACTACTACTGCATTTTATTATTTGACCCTGTTCTGGCTACATTAATTTCTACAAGAAACTTTTGCAGACCTCAGGGTATTACTATACATGATTCTGAAGTGTTATATTATGGGAATATTTGGAAAGTTATACAGTTACAGTGAGACTGCACAGTGCTACTCTACTTATTTTACTGTTTTTCAAATGTTTTATACCAGCACATACAAATGTGCATCGTGAATAAGCACATAGATATTAGGTAAAGAGTGATGTAAAAATGCTAGCAATGTTTGTCTTTGTGAAGCAAAAATGGACATATACTGTGTACTGCACTAGATCCATTAATCATCAATAACATTGTTTTGCAGCTGTATTGGCTCTGACCAGAGTATGTTGTGAATTGGCACCACATTTGCAATTTTTGAGTTACTTGGTACCATTCCCTCTGTGAAGGATTCTTCATAAATTATTTTTAGTGGATCACCCATAAATGTCAACATTATTCCCAGTATTAGGTTTGGGCCAGGAGAGCTATGTTGTGAAGTTTCAGAATTTTAGTTTTTATATCCTCCTTACTACCCATACCCCCCCTCAAAAAAAGAAAAGACAAGAACTTTGTAAGAAGTTTTTTTATATATAGCTTTTTACCCCTCAGGTTGCTGACCACTGTCAACCCACCTCCCCCAGCCTGGTTACCACCTCCCCTGGACTTACCTCTGCATGGTATTCCCCAATAGATTCTCCCCTGTGGTAGGGCTAGAGGAGGAGGGCTGTTCTCCTGCCCCACAAGGACACATCCAGAATGCGCTGAGGTGCCCAGGTGGTGGAGCAGGTCTGGAGAGGTGTGCAGTGTGCCAGCTAACCCTCAGGTCTCATTTTCTGTTTCCCCCCCTGTGTGAGCTGAGGTGATATGGGGAAATGCATGTACATGGAGGCACACATACAACCCAGAACCTGCAGCTCTCCACCAACTCCTGTGATTGAAGTACATGTGCCACTAAGGCATTCAGTGCTGACAGCAGATCTCCACCTTGTGGCTGCCATGAGAAATGTTGGCAAGCCTCCCTTATCCATGGGAGGAGAGCTGCCTGATGGCTGCTATCTCTAATCCTGGCTCACCCCCCTGCTGACCCTAAGTAGCTCTACCTCATTACCAAACCTCAGGTCACTGGTGTGGCACAAGGTAAGGTGCTCATCAGCACCTCAGCCCTCAGTGCCACTGGACCGGATGTAACCTTGTAAGAATTTTGATGGTACAACATGCAAGTATATATGCTGGCATATGCAAGCTACATGCAAGCTTTCATGTATGTTTATGTAAGAATTATATACATGGAATATATAAGAACTGTGATCGTTTCCTTGCATGAAAAATTCAAGCCAGAAAAATTCCTTGCTTCATTGAAGAAAATTCCTTGCCAACATCCTGAGATGCAAGAAAACTTGTGTGTGGGGTTACTATACTACAGTATTGCTTTTACATCCTGATGTGAGGCTGGCACCTACAACCTTCTGGCTCTAGAGGCAGGCATGCAACCTACTGAGCACTAACACTGTGCTGTTCAAGTGTCATGCAGGAAAGTATATGAACAGATATGCAAGCAATGATCTTAATACATTTTTACATATTTCTTGGCTTTTTGAAAGTAAATGTTTTTATTCTGCTCCCAGTATTTTTGATTTTAATGCACCAGACCACTCTTAGAACTCTACCCATGGTAGTGGCCTGGGAGGATGTGGGGTCCTCCGTAGTGGAAACCCCAAGGAGGGTGATAGAGTTCCACAGAGAAGAGAGCAATTTCTGGTGGGGGACTTAATTATAAGGGGTATAGATTTGGAAATAGGAAGGGAGGGGAAGAGGGAGGTAAGGTGCCTATGGGGTACCATGATCCAGAGGGATGGGGAGTGGAGCATGAGGGTCGCTAAGGAGGCAGGGCAGGTAGGAGAGCTGGATGTTATTGTTCACCTAGGGACTAATCAGCTGGCTAGGAATGGGGCTGGGATAGTGCAGAGGGAGTTTAGGGAACTGGGGAGGGGCCTCAAACAGGTAGCATGCTCAGTGGTCTCGCTGAAGTACTGCCTGTTTATGATGGGGGGGAGGAAAGAGTCCACTGCACCATGAGCTTCAACTCATGGTTGAAGGTATGGTGCAAAGAGGAGGGGTTTGGCTACTTCACCCAGCCCGGGAGTGCATATATGAGTCAAAGGTTCTATGTTTAACCTTATTCAAAATGGCCACCTTAGGCTGAATGAGCGACACTGGGGACTAGGGAATCTACCTGGAAGAATAAGGGCCAATACTGGGTGATGGCATGTATTCATCTGGGAAGAGAACCGTAATCCTCAGTGGATGGTTTAAACATTATTTTGATGAACATTTAAACTAGCCAAGGGGATGGTAGATGAAATCAGGGAGGCATCAACTGCCTTGCCCCACAGACTGAAGTAGACAGTAGGGAGGACCCAAGTGGAGATGAATCCTGCAGGGTGCAAATTAATAAAAGAAGCAGGGTGGTAGAAATGAAGAGGGATGGGAACAAATGTATTAAACATAGAAACATATAATTTAATGGCAGATAAGGATCACTTGACCCACCTAGTCTGCCCATTTCCCTACCTAATAGATAAGCTGCAGATCCTAGTTAACCAACAGCCTACTTCCTCCTACCCCCCACTACAATTGTCTTATGTCTGTCCCATGCATTCCTGAATTCCCCCACTATTCTTGACTCCACAACCTCCTCAGAAAGGCTGTTCCATGCATCCACAGCCCTCTCCATGAAAACATACTTCCTCACATCACCTCTGAGCCGTCTCCCCCATCTTCATATTGTGCCCCCTTGTTCTTGCACATCTCTTTTTTTGAAAGATGCTACCCTCTTGGACTTTGTTGATTCCATTGAGGTACTTGAAAGTTTCTATCATGCCCCCCTTTCCCTCATTTCCTCGACGGTATACATATTAAGCTCCTTTAGTCACTTTTCATATGTCTTCTGGTGCAGACTCTGCACCATTTTGGTTGTCCTCCTCTGGACAGCCTCCACCCAGTCTATGTCTTTGCGGAGATGGGGTCTTCAGAACTGCATGCAGTACTCCAGATGGGGTCTCACTACTGTCTGTAGAGAGGGATAACAACTTCCTGTTTTCTACTGGTGATGCCTCTTCCTATGCATCCCAGTATCCCCCAAACCTCCTTACTGCCTTCTCACATTGCTTGCCGACCTTTAGGTCATCTGATATAACTACCCTCAGGTCCCTTTCCATTTTTGTTGTTGTCAGTATCTCACCCCCATTGTGTACTCTTCCCCTGGGTTTTTGTTTCCCAGGTGTATTACTTTGCACTTCTTTGCATTGAATCTAAGCTGCCATACATTTGACCATTCCTCCAACCTTGCCAAGTCCCTTCTCATCCTTTCCACCCCACCTTGCGTATCAACCCTGAAGGGGTAAAAGAGGGAGGGTGAAAGAGAAATAAGGCAGTTAGCAAATAGAGTGTTAACAAAATCTGGAAGGTCATCTGTCTAGGAAGTAAAATTCCAGAACGTGATGCCATCTTGATAGAGGCTGGCCTGGATATTGTAACCATTACTGAGTCAAGGTGCACTGCAAACCATGACTGGGACATGGCCATACCAGTCTATACTCATTTCAGGAAGGAAAGGGTGGGTAGAGAAGGAGGGGGTGTCATGCTGTAAGTGAGGGGAGGCATGAAAAAGATGGAGTTACAGGGAATTTGGGGGGGTATTGTGGATCACCCTGGAGATTGGAAATGGAGCCACTGTTCTCACTGTCATGATCTACAGATCTCCAGCACAGGGGGAGGATTTAGATAAGGTGCTGGTGGAAGCCATTGGTAAGATGGCAGAAAAGGTGGAGGTGCTGCTGGTGGGGGACTTCAGTTTGCTGGATGTAGATTGAAGCCTCTCAGCTGCATCCTAAGCTAGAAGCAGGGACATCCTGGACTCCCTGCAGGGGGCATTCCTCAAACAACTAGTCAGAGAGCCCACTAATCATGGGGCAATACTGGACCTAGTGCTCATTAACAGGGACAGCATTGCAAACTTCAAGGTGGAGGGCCACCTAGGGACTAGTGATGAAAGTAAAGTGTGATTCAACATAAGGATGGCTGTGGAATTGAACCACACAAGGGCGAGGGTCCTGGACATCAAGAGGGCAGATTTATAAAAAATGGATGAATGCCTCAGGAATGATCTGGCGGGCGGGGCGGGGGCGGCTGACCTGAGTGGGGTAGAGGAACAGTGGATGAAGCTTAAGGAGGGTATACTGAAGGCAACAAACCTTTGCACCAAGCAAGTGAGCAAATGCAAGAGGAAAAAGAGACCACTATGATTCTTGAAAGAAGTGGCTGAAAATGTAAAAGCTAAAAAGTAGCCTTCAGAAGGTATAAAGAACCACAGAGGAAGGAGGATAGTGAGGTGTATCATGGGAAACAGAGAGAAACAGGGAAAGCAGTAAAAAGTGTGAAGGTGCAGACTGAGAAAAGGATAGGCTAGGTGATAACAAAAGGGCACAAGTTGTTTTAGGTACAGTATGTAAGTAAAAAGAAGAGCAGGGTAGGAATTGTAAGATTAAGAAGGAAGGGGGCTGTGTGGAGGAGGATCAGGAAAAAGGCAGATATCCTGAACAAGCAAGTGTGCACAGAGTCAGTGAACGAGAGGCAGAATACTCACAAAGCTGGGGAGTTCTGCTAGGAAATTTTTTAAACATCACTGTAAATAACACATTTTCCTGCATTTTAGAGCTAAGTGAGATGCATTACAGCCCACCAGGATGAAATATTCTGTGATACAGATGTTACTGTTTCCTGCAAAAATGTTTTAAAATCGTAACTGTTTATAAAATTGCATTCTTTGCTTCATTTGTAAAGTGGATTGTCTCTCACTCTCCATTTCTCTCACATTCTCTGTGAAATGAATCCCCCAGCTCACACTTAGCCCCTTTGTTAACTCCCCTCTTCTTGCACTGCCACTAACCCCCTAGGATTTTTTGGGTCAGTCCACTACCTGCAAGCCACACACCATACCCCAACTGCAAGATGAGGACAAGCAAGACAGTTTAGGCAAAGTATTATTATTGTATGAGTTGCCATTCTGATCTGAGCACAGGCAAAAAAGGAACACAGCAGTAGTGCACTAGAGCAGTAGGCAATGAAAACAGAGGGGAGGGGACCCAGTCCACTACTGCAGAGAGACAAATTAAAAACATAACAAGTTGTGCTCATATAAAAACACAAAGTCTGAGTGGACTGGGTCCCCTGTTTTCATTGTTTGCTGCTCTGAGTCTAAAGGGTTGCAATGCTAAATTAAACACAACAGGGACAATGAATACAATAGCATGCATGCAGCACAAATCGACCCATGCCATCTACTTGTGCAGTGAGGAACAGGAAGTGTCTGCCACTGGTTTTGAGAGTCAGCCCAGTGAGTGGTATAGATGGAGTGCCCTGTGTTAGAAGGATGATCAAATTATTGCAGCTTTCACAACTGCCAGTGCCGCCAGAGGACAATTCTGTGGAGGACAACTCTGCTCATCCATGAAGATCATCTAAACACTCTCAGACCTGACCCTCCCAGTGAGTGTGTGTGTGATTGACCAGAAATATCCTTCATGTGCAGCAAGTCAGTTCAACCAACCTGACCCACCACACAGGGCACACTGATGCACAGAATTCCCTCCTGCTCCCATCCAGTACTGGCTGAGTCTGTCTGACTACCAAATATAAAAAAAAAAAAAAACAATAATTATTAACATTTCTTGGAGGATGACCTTTTGACTTTCAATGGGGGGCCAGGGCCAAGGTCAACCCCCAACCCGCATGCCTATGTGAATAAATATTTTTATTCAGTGTTCACAGAGGAAGGAGATGGAGAGGGGGTGCAAAAAGTAACAGTAGCTTTGGAGGGAGGCAGGTGGACACTAGGAAGAGAGAGACCTGAAGAGACTCGCACATGTGAAAGTGGGCAAAGTGGTAGGGCTGGACAGGGTGTATCCAGTGCTATTGAGGGAGCTCTGGGAGGTGCTGGCTGCATCTCTGATAGTCATACTTAACAACTTGTTTGACACAGGAGTGGTTCTGGAGTACTAGAGGAGGGCAGATGTAGTCTTACTTCACAAAAGTGGTAGCAGGGAGCAGGCTGGCAACTATAGGTGAGACAGCCTAACATCGATTATGGGACAGTTATAGGAATTACTACTGAAGAAAAGTATTGTGGAATATCTTGAAACATAGAAATATAGAAACATAGAATTTGATGGCAGATAAGGACCGCTTGGCCCTCCTAGTCTGCCCATTTCCCTACCTAATGGATAAGCTGCAGATCCTAGTTAACCAACAGCCTACTTCCTCCTATCCCCCACTAGAATTGCCTTATGCCTGTCCCATGCATTCTTGAATTCCCCCACTGTTTTTGACTCTATGACCTCCTCAGGAAGGGTGTTCCATGCATCTACAACCCTCTCTGTGAAGAAATACTTCCTCACCTTACCTCTGAGCCGTCCCCTCTCTATCTTCAAATTGTGCCATGTTATTTATTTTATTTATTTATTACATTTTGTTAACTGGGTAGGCCCACTGGGCCCCAGAGGTCCCTTTTTCAGGGGTAACCCGGGGTTAGTTACATATCTTTTTGCATATACAGGCAGGTAATACAGCGAAGGACATATCATCATACAGGATGACAGAGACAGTATACAGTTTTGTGGAAGAGGGCAGTAGGTACATTACATTACTGGATACAACAGTACAGTGTTGGACATATCATCCAGAGTATAATAACAATATATAGTTTCAGTGTGAAAGGGCAGTAGGAACGTTACATTATAGAATACAGTAGTGATGGCAGATGGATGTAGGGTGGTAGGTGTTTTAGGTGCACACAGTAAGTTCAGCATAAGACAATGTACCCGTTTAAGCAGTCATTAGATGATACCTTAGAGTGGAGCAGTACTGTAGTAACATAACTCCACCAAAAGGGTGTGGTTAGCCCTCAAGGCCCTAAAGAAAGACAAATCTCCTGGGCCAGATGGCATTCATCCGAGAGTGCTATGGGAATTGGCGGACATACTGGCTGCACCCCTGGTGGAGCTTTTCAGCAGGTCACTTGAGACAGGGAGGGTACCTGGGATTGTCAGAGGCACATGTGATACCAATCCATAAAGGGGGTCGAGGAAGTACCAGGGAACTATAGACCCATCAGTTTGACCTCGGTGGTGGGAAAATTAATGGAGAGTATACTAAAGGAACGATTGGGGTGTACTTGGAGGAGGTGGGAGGTCTGGATAGTCGGCAACATGGGTTTGTGCCAGGTAGATCATGTCAAACCAACCTTGTGGAGTTCTATGAATGGGTAACATCAGAACTGGACAGGGGTAAGCCTGTGGATGTATTATTCTTGGACTTCAGCAAGGCGTTTGACTCTGTCCCCACAATGGTCTGGTGGAGAAACTGATGGGGTTAGGAGTAGGCCCTTTGATGGTCAGATGGATTGAAAACTGGCTAGCTGGATGCACTCAGAGAGTAGTGGTCTGTGGGGAGCTCTCGAACCCTAGAGAGGTAGGTAGTGGGGTACCACAGGGCTCAGTCCTGGGTCCGATCCTGTTTAATGCATACATATCGGACATCAGGGAGGGTATAGGGTGTGAAATGAGTCTATTCACGGATGACTCCAAGATGGGAGCAGTAGTTGAGGGAGAAGAGGGGAGGTTGGCCCTGCAAGGGGACCTGGACACCCTGGAAAGCTGGGCTTACACATGGAAATTAAATTTCAATATCACCAAGTGCAAGGTGTTGCATCTTGGTCAGGAAACCCTAAACACAGGTACACCCTGGGAGGGGAGGCGCTGGAGGCCTCAATAGGGGAAAAAGACCTAGGGTTCATGGTGGATACATGTATGAATAACTCTGAGCAATGCAGAAGAGCAGCTAGCAAGGCAAACAGGATGTTGGGATGCATCGTAAGAGGATCACCTCTAGGAGCAAAGTGATTCTGCCGCTGTACAATGGACTGGTTAGACTACACCTTGAGTACTGTGTACAGTACTGGAGACCACACTTGAAGAGGGACATACAGCTCCTGGAGGGTACAGAGGAGGGCAACAAAGATGATACGAGGGCTAGGGATTTGACTTATGAGGACAGACTTGAGGAGCTCTGCCTGTTTTCACTGGAGGAGAGGAGAGACAGGGGACATGATTGAGGGTCTTCAAGTACCTCAAGGGAATAAATAGGGTAAACATGGAGGGATCTTTAGACTAAAGCAGGAGGTATCACCAGAGGGCATGGTTTGAAGTTGGAAGGTGGAAGGGTGAGGGGAAAAGAGGAGGGTTTTCACTGAGAGGGTGGTGGACCCTTGGAATGCACTGCCTGGGAGCTGGTTCAGAGATCCACAGTGGAGGGCTTCAAGAGAGGGTGGGACAGACACAGAAAGTGGATGTATCAGATGATGGCCTGTCCTGGGGGGGTGGGGATGGATGATAGGAGTTTCTGGAGCACAAGGGATGGGAGGGTCTCGGCACCCAACTAAGGATCTAGGTTCGAGCAGACTCGATAGACCGTAAGGCCTAATCTGCTGGCAAATAGTATGTTAGTATGTTAGTATGTAACTGACACAAGGTGAGGTAGGCTTGCACATCTCTTTTTCTGAAATATGCTACCCTCTTGGACTTTGTTTAATCCCTTGACGTATTTGAAAGTTTCTATAATGTCCCCTCTCTCCATCCTTTCCTCGAGGCTATACATCTTAAACTCCTTTCGTCTTTCTTCATATGTCTTCTGGTGCAGACCTTGCACCATTTTAGTTGCCCTCCTCTGGACAGCCTCCACCCTGTCCATGTCTTTGCGGAGATGGGGTCTCCAGAACTGTACATAGTACTCCAGATGTGGTCTTACCAACTGTCTGTACAGATGGCCAACAACTTCTTGTTTTCTACTGGTGACGCCTCTTCCTATGCATCCCAGTATCCCCCCAGCCCTCCTTACTGCTGTCTCACATTGCTTGCCCCCCTTTAGGTCATCTGATATGACTACCCCCAGGTCCCTTTCCATTTTTGTTGTCAGGATCTCACCCCCCATTGAGTACTCTTACCCTGGGTTTTTGTTTCCCGGGTGCATTACTTTGCACTTCTTTGCATTGAATCTAAGCTGCCATACATTTGACCATTCCTCCAACCTTGCCGAGTCCCTTTTCATCCTGTCCACCCCACCTTGCGTATCAACCCTGTTGCAGATCTTTGTGTCATCTGCAAAGAGACATACTTTCCCTTCCAGTCCCTCTGCAATGTCACTTATAAAGACATTAAAAAGGACTGGCCCTAGTACTGAACCCAGTGGTACCCCACTAGTAACCCTCCTTTCTTCACTGTAGACTCCATTTACTACTACCTGCTGTGTCCTGTTGTCTGGCCAGTGTTTTACCCAGGCTACCACCCTGGGACCCACTCCCAGGCTGGCTAATTTGTTTATTAAACTTTTGTGCGGGACTATGTCAAATGCCTTGCTAAAGTCTAGGTAGGCCATGTCCACAGCCCCTCTCTGGTCTACTACTTTGGTCACCCAGTCAAAGAAATCAATTAGTTTTGTCTGACATGACCTTCCTGCTGTGAATCCATGCTGCCTTGTGTCCTGTGCCCCACTGGCCTCTAGATACTCAACAATTATTTCCTTCAGAAGTGATTCCAACATTTTCCCTACCACTGAGGTCAAACTGACAGGTCTATAGTTTCCTGCCTCTGTCTTGCTCCCACTTTTGTGAAGGGGAATCACATCAGCCCCTCTCTAGTCCTCAGGTACCACACTATCCTCCTATGATTTATTAAAAAGGGCAGTCAGTGGTGTTACTAGTTCTTCCCTTAGTTCTTTTAGAATTCTGGGGTGAATGCCATGAGGTCCCATTGCTTTATCCACCCTCAGTTTTAAGAGTTCTTTCAGAACCCTTTCTTCTGTGAAAGGACTGATATCAATCCCCTATCCAGAGTGCTTCTATTGACTGGATCAGGTATCTCCCCCTGCTTTTCCATTGTGAATACTGAGCAGAAATATTCATTCAGTATCCCTGCTTTTTCACTGTTGCTCTCTGCCCAACCACCTTCCTCTTTATTCAGCCTCAGTATCCCTGCCTTGTTCTTTCTTTGCTCCCTAATGTAACTATAAAGGTTTTATCCCCTTCTTAACTGAGTTGGCTATCTTTTCCTCGGTTTGGGCCTTTGCTATTCTGACTGCCTTCCCTGCTTCCTTCTGCTTTAACTGGTACAGTTCTCTGTCCTGCTCCTTCTGTGTTTCCTTATACTTCCTGAATGCTATCTTTTTCTCCCTTACCTATCCCGCCACTTCTTTTGAGAACCATAGTGTTTTTTTCTTTCATTTTGATTTGTTTATTTGCTTCACATAAAGGCTTGTTGCCTCTATGATGGCAGTTTTGATGTTTCCCCATTGTTGCTCCACCTCACCTTCTTGCCTGTTTGCTAGTGCTTTTCTGAGGCACTCTCCCATTTTGACAAAATCAGCCCTCCTGAAGTCCAGTACCTTCACTTTTGTGTGGCTTGACTCTACAACTAAGTTTATCATGAACCACCCTGTTTGGTGGTCGCTTGTTTCCAGATAGCTACCCACTTCAAGATCAGGGATCCTCTCTCTGTCCCCATATGAGAGTACCAGGTCTAAGATTTCTCTCTCCTGAGTGGGTTCCAAAACTAGCTGTCTGAGGCATACCCCTGTAGGGCATCGAAAATTACCCTGCTCTTGGATGTGGCTGCAGCAAAGGTGCTCCAGTTAACGTCTGGCATATTCAGGTCCCCATCAGCAATATCTCCCCTTTCTGCCATCCCAAGGATGCCTTCTATCATTCCTTGTACATTTCCTCCCCTGAGATGGGGATCTATACAACCCCTGTGCAGATTGTGGAGACATTTTCAGTCTCCAGGGTGTCCCACAGTGCCTTCTCTCCTCCCTGTTTACCCCTTAGTTCTGTTGCTTTGATCCTTTCTCTTACATAGAGAGCTGCTCCTCCTCCTCCTACTCTTCTTATTCACTCCCTGTCCCTCCTGTAGGTTGTGTACCCTGGTATGTTGACATCCCTGTCATGGTTCCCTGTGTACCATGTTTATATGACTGCCATGATATCCAGGCATCCCTCTTCCATCAAGGCCACCATTTCGGGGAGCTTTTTACCTAGACTACTGGGCATTGGTACTCATTACTCTCCATTTGTTTATGGCTTTATTTCTTTTTGCCCCATCCCTGTCCTTTCTGCCTTTGTCTTTTTCTCCATTTACCCCTGCCCTTATCCCTATCGACTGCTCTGTCTTGGTATTTACCTCACTAACTACCCTGATTTTGGGGGGGGACTAGGATTTCCCTTCTCCTTTTCAGTGCCCCCCCTTGGCTAGTTTAAATGCTTGCCAATGAAGCATTTAAACCTATCACCTAGGATCTTAGTTCCCCTCCTAGATAGATGCAGACCACCGCACCTGTATAGGCCTGCATCCCTCCTGGTGGAGCCCCAGTCCCCAAAGAAGCCAAATCCCTTAGATCTGCACCAGTTTTTCAACCAGTCATTGTATCCTATGGTGCGGAGTACCCTAGCCTCATCTATGCCATAGACAGGTAGCACTTCTGAGAAAGTTACTGTGTGTGCTACTTGTCTAAGGCCCCTCCCCAACTCCAGAAACTCCTGTTGCACTGCTCTGATCCCATTCTCAGCCAGGTCATTCATACCTAGGTGGATAATGACATCCAACTCACTCCCCCTTGCAGCTGCTCCCATGATCCTGAGGATTCATTTCCTGTCCCTCCTAGCCATGGTGCCGGGCAGGCACCTTTCCTCCCTTTCCCTCCCTTCCCCAGTTCTATCCCCCTAACAATCGAGTCCACCACCAGGAGTTGTTTCCTTCTCCTGTGGGGTCCTGTGCCACCCTTCTGTGGGTCTCCATTGTGGAGGTTCCCAGCATCCTCCTTGGTCTCCACTGCGGGTGCCTCCATAGAGGAACCATGCTCTGCATAGGTTACAAGACCCAAGGCTACATGGATTCATGGGGAAAGGAGGGAATGTCTAACAAATCTGATAGATTTATTTGACTGGGTGTCCAGGGAATTAGAGCAGGGTGGAGCAGTGGATGTGGCCTACCTAGATTTTAGTAAGACCTCCAACACCATTCCACATAGGAGACTCATAAGGAATCTGGGTAGCTTAGAAGTGGGTCCAATGGTGGCAAAATGGGTAAGAAATTGGTTAGGGGAGCTGACCCAATGGTGCTGAGGGTTGAGGAACTGGACGTGACACCTCACACCATGCCGGTGACCCGAGTTCAGGGATGAGCTTGGGCGCAGGGGGTCAGCAGGGGAGGGAGAGGATTAAGCATCCAAGGACTGCTCTCCTCTCCCTGGGGAGGGATCCAGGGCATCTCCATCATAGTGGGGACACCCCGGTGGAGACCGGGGGCACAGCAAACATGGAGTAATACAGGGGAAGAGCATGGCAGACGTCTACGGCTCAGCCGTGCAGATGTCATTGCATGTCCGCACTCCTGGGGGAAAATACAGAAGAAAAATCTCCCTGCCTGGATAGGTGACAGCTCCCTTCAGTGCCACACTGCCACACATCAATACAACACCTTGCCTCTGCCCCCTCTGCCCCTCCACCACCTCGACCAGTGAACTGGAGTATAGATAGAGTGCCAATGTGGTGGCGGCCCTACCTCAGGGGGCTCAGAGCTGGGGGTCTCCCAGTTGGTTGTTGGTGGAAGGCAGCTACCCTCTGAGGAGGCAAGGGACCAGGTGAGTGGTAGAGCAGTTAGTGAGTAGGGGCAGCTCAAGAGAAGGGCTGCGTAGTATAAATAAAATCGACGAAAAAAAAAGAACTTGGTTAGAGGATAGGTAACAGAGGGTGGTGGTAAGTGGAGTTCACTCTGGAGAAAGGATTGTGTCCAGTGGAGTACCTCAGGGATCAGTACTGGAACCAGTCCTCTTTATAAGTGACATTGTAGAGAAACTGGAAGAGAAGTTCTGTCTCTTTTTTGGGTGACACCAAAGTCTGCAATAGGGTGGACACTCCAGGAAGGTGTGTGTGGACAGGATGAGCAGAGTCCTGAGAAAACTTGAGGAGTGGTCAAAGGTATGGCAGCTAGGTTTCCATGTAAAAAGAGCAAAATCGTGTACATAGGGCACAGAAACCCAGGGGCAGAGTAAAAAATGGGTGGAGAGGTATTGATGACCAGCAAACAGGAAACAGACCTGGGGGTAATCATATTGAATGGCCTAAAGGTGGCCAGGCAGTGCGATTAGGCAGTTGGGGGGGGGCTAGTGGGATTCTAGAGTGTATAGGAAGGGGTATCCCCAACAGAAAGACGGAGGTGGTGTTGCCTCTGTATAGACAACTGCTGAGACCCCACCTAGAGTACTGTGTCCAGTTCTGGAGACCACATCTCCAGAGAGACAAAGACAGAGTGGAAGCTGTCCAGAGGAAGGCAACTAAAATGATGCAGGGTCTGCAGCAGAAGCTCTATAAGGAGAGACTAAGGGACTTCAATATGTACACCCTGGAGAAGTGGAGGGAGAGGGTGGATATGATAGACCTTTAAATACCTCATAGGAGTAAATAAGGTACAGGGGGGAGTATTTTTCAGTGAAAAAGATGCTCAAGAACAAGGGGACATGCAGTGAAGCTGGAGGGGGGAAGATTCAAGAGAGAGTTGAGGAAGTACTTTTTTCACAGAAAGAGTGGTGGATGACTGAAACAGTCTTCCAGTGGAAGTGATGGGGGCAAAAATAGTGGTGGGATTAAAGAATGTACAGGACAGACACAAGGGAATCAATGGAAAGGAACGGGTGGAGAATGAGCAGTAGATCAAGTAGGGTCTTTGGTGACACTGCAGGTAGGGGAAAAATGGGCTGACTGGGTGGGCCACGTGGTCCTTATCTGCCATCTAATTCTATGTTTTTATGTGTCTGTGTTTCTATGTGGTGTCCACATCAGTACAGTATTAACATACACCTGAGGTCATAATACTGTACTCTACTTGTGGCATCTCAGTCATTATCATGACTAATTATAATGTAGCTATAGAGGGATATGAATTGAAGTGGGGAGGAAGAATCAAGGGTAGATTAATTAAAGGATTAAGGCCTGTTTTCATACAATGTTCCTCAGTAATAACAGGAAGAGGAAATCTAAGACATATGTAATTTTAGCTGAAGAGTAACTAAACAGTACATTTTTAAAAAGTTTTTACTGAGGTGCATGCAGCTTTTTACAGCTCAGATTGTACCTAAAGATTTCTAGCAGTGCTATGAAAACTTGCATTCTTACTTATAAGTATACAGAGTAGAGCCACCCCCCCAAAACAATTATTACAAGGTGTCATTCATCCTTAAACACTGCATTTTATACTAGCATGTTTCTTGACTAGTGTAAGCACAGGATTTTTGCACTCTTCTTACAAACATGTATACATGTTTGTAAGACCAGTGCAAGAAGAAAATCCTGTGCTAAAACTAGGCAGGCAACATGTGCGTTGATTATTTTGCTCCGCACAACTGTACATTTTAAACTTGCAGACTTCTTGACTAGTGTTCAAATTTATTCTGCGATCCTTTAAAAAATTCACGTACTTGCAATAAACTTGCATTTATTCATGCAAGAAAAATGATAGTTTGTTTGTCTGATAGAATTCTTGCACAGTCATGCAAAGAACTTACAGTAATTTTGACATTGAATGTATTTTCTTATGTTATTCTGCCAAATCATGCAAGATCAGTCATAAACCTTACTTTTTTCCAGTAAGGGTAATAGTTATGATTTTCTTATTAACTGGGTTTGTGAATGTTGTACCCTAATTCTTTTGTGAAAAGACTCAACAAAAATTTTCATCAAAGGCATCTGCTATATTCTGAAATTTATAAACATACGAAATTGCCAGCAGAAAAAGGCCCACAGGTCTATTAAGTCTGCCCGATTGTGCAGCTTTTAGTTTCATATCACTACAGCTGCCCAACCCCACCCAAACCCCGTCTCTTTCCTGGTCCTTTCCCCCACTTTGTGTTCTTGTCTGTAGTAACCCTGCCCTTGACTCAATCCCAACCCCGCTCAAAGCTATCCACTGTCCTTTGAGCGATTAACTCCTCTGGCAGTGCGCTCCAACCTGCCACCACTCTCTCTGTGAAGCAGTGCCTCCTCATCTTCCTCCTAAACCTTCCCCTTCCAACTTTAGACTGTGCCCCCTTAGTGACCCTTCCCCCCCTTAAGCGGAACACTCCTCCCTCCCTGACTTTGTTTATGCCTTTCAAGTACTTAAAGGTCTCTATCATGTCCCCTCTTTCCCTTCTCAGTACATGTTGAGCTCCTTCAATCTTTCCTCATACAGCAACTCCCCTAGTCCCATGGTGTGCAGTTCTTAGTTTCATATCACTACAGCTGCTCCACAAATTGAAACAAATTAGCCATCCTGGGAGTGGGTCCCAGGGTGGTAACCTGGGCAAAACATTGGCTGGACAACAGGACACAGAGGGTAATAGTAAACGGAGGCCACAGTGAAGAAAGGGGGGTTACTAGTGGGGTACCGTAGGGTTCAGTACTGGGGCCAGTCCTTTTTAATATCTTTATAAGTGACATTGCAGAGGGACTGGAGGGAAAAGTATGCCACTTTGCAGAGGACACAAAGATCTGCAACAGGGTTGATACACAAGGTGGGATGGAAAGGATGAGAAGGGACTTGGCAAGGTTGGAGGAATGGTCAAATGTATGGCAGCTTAGATTCAAAGCAAAGAAGTGCAAAGTAATGCACCTGGTAAACAAAAACCCAGGGGAAGAATGCACAATGGGGGTGAGATACCGACAACAACAAAAATGGAAAGGGACCTGGGGGTAGTTATATCAGATGGCCTAAAGGTGGGCAAGCAATGTGAGAAGGCAGTAAAGAGGGCTGGGGGGTTACTGGGATGCATAGGGAGAGGCACCACCAGTAGAAAACAAGAAGTTGTTATCCATCTGTACAGACAGTTGGTGAGACCACATCTGGACTACTGCGTGCAGTTCTGGAGACCACATCTCTGCAAAGACATAGACAGGGTGGAGGCTGTCCAGAGGAGGGCAACCAAAATGGTGCAAGGTCTGCATCAGAAGACATATGAAGAAAGACTAAAAGAGCTTAATATGCATAGCCTTGAGGAAAGGGGGGGGACATGATAGAAACTTTCAAGTACCTCAAGGGAATCAACAAAGTCCAAGAGGGTAACATCTTTCAGAAAAGAGATGTGTAAGAACAAGGGGGCACAATTGAAGATAGAGGGGGGATGGCTCAGAGGTAATGTGAGGAAGTATTTCTTTATGGAGAGGGTTTAAGATGCATGGAACAGCCTTCCTGAGGAGGTCATGGAGTCAAAAACAGTGGGGGAATTCAAGAAGCCTCAGTATCCCTCCCTTGGTCTTTCTTCACTCCCTAAGGTCTTATCCCCCTTCTTAACATAGTTGGCTATCCTTTCCTCTGTGTTTGCCTTTGCTATTCTGACTGCCTTCCCTGTCTCTTTCTGCTTTAACTGATAAAGCTCTCTGTCCTGCTCCCTCTGTGTTTTCTTATATTTTCTGAATGCTATCCTTTTCTCCTTAACCTTCCCTACCACCTCTTTTGAGAACCATAGCAATTTTTTCCCTTGTTGTGTTTTGCTGATTTGCTTCACGCAAAGGCTTGTTGCCTCAGTGATGGCTGTTTTGATTACTCCCCATTGTTCCTCCACCCCTCCTTCTTGCCTGTTTGCTAGTGCTTTTCTGAGGCACTCTCTCATTTTCCTAAAGTCAGCCCTCCTAAAGTCCAGTACTCTTGCTTTTGTATGGCTTGACTCTATGGCTGTGTTTATCGTGAACCACCGTGTTTGGTTGTCGCTTGTTCCCAGATGGCTACCCACTTTAAGATAAGAGATCCTTTCTCCATCCCCATTTGAGAGTACCAGGTCTAAGATTGCTCTCTCTTGAGTGGGCTCCAAAACTAGCTGTCTGAGGCATGCCCACTGTAGGGCATTGAGAATGGCCCTGTTCTTGGATGTGGCTGCAGCAAAGGTGCTCCAGTTAACATCTGGCATATTGAGGTCCCCCATCAACAATATCACCCCTTTTTCTGCCATTCTAAGGATGCCTTCTATCATTTCCTTGTCCATTCCCTCCTCTGGAGATGGGGGTCTGTATACAACTGCAGATTGTGGTGCTATTTCCGGTCTCCAGGGTGATCCAGAGTACCTCATCTGCTCCCTGTTTAATCTTTAGTTCTGTTGCTTTGATCCCTTCCCCTTACATAGAGAGCTCCTCCTCCTCTTCCTCTTTTACCCTCCCTGTCCCTCCAGTAGATTGTATATCCTGGTATGTTGACATCCCATTCATGGTTCTCTGTGTATCATGTTTCTGTGACTGCCACAATATCCAGGCATCCCTCTTCCATCAAGGCCACTAGTTCAGGGAGCTTGTTACACAGACTATGGGCATTGGTACTCATCACCCTCCATTTTGTAATGGCCTTACCCCTTTTAGCCTCATCCCTGTCCTTACTGCCTTTGCCTTTTTTTGCATTTACCTCTGTCCTGCTCCCTAATGGCTTCTCTACCTTGGTGTTTACCTTGCTAATTACCGTGTTTTGTCGGAGGCTGGGATTCCCTGCCCCTTTCAGTGACTCCCTTGGTGAGTTTAAATGCAGCCACCAAGCATTTAAACCTATCACCTAGGATCCTGGTCCTCCCCCGGACAGATGCAGACCATTGTGCCAGTATAGGCCTGCATCACTCCAGGTGGCTCCCCAGTCCCCAATGCAGCCAAAACCCTGAGCTCCACACCAGTTTTTCAACCATTCTTTGATTCCCATACTGTGAAGTACCCTATCATCACCCTTGCCATAGACAGGCAGCACCTCCAAGAAGGTTACTGTATGCGCTACTTGTGTAAGGCTCCTCCCCAACTCTACAAACTCCTCTTGCACTACTCTGATCCCAGTCACAGCCAGGTTATTTGTCCCTAGATGGACAATGACATCCAACTCCCTGCCTCATGCAGCTGCTCCCATGATCCTGAGGATTCACTTCCTGTCCCTCCAAGCCATGTCACCAGGCAGGCACCTTACCTCCCTCTCCCCTTCCTCTCCCACTTCTACCCCTAATGATTGAGTTCCCCACCAGGAGTTGTTTCCTTTCCCTGTGGGCTCCTGTGCCACCCTCCTGTGCGTCTCATTTGTGGAGGTTTCAACATCCTCCTTGATTTCCACTAAAGGTGCTTCCATAGAGGAACCACTATCTGCCAGAACAGCGTATGAATTGTGGAGAGGTACAGCTGGAGGGATGCACCTATGTTCCACCACCCTCTCCCTTCCTGAGACCACCTTGGTCTAGCCGCTCCTCTTTCTTGGCAACCTATGAGGTAGTGGCGGTGGCCCTGGTGGTCTCTGGGTGGGGGAGGAGGTTTCATGAATCCTAGCCAGGTCAGCCTGGAGACAGGCAACCTCCTCCCTCAGATTAAAGAGATGCCTGCCAATAGGACAGCATCACAGCCTCCAGAATGTCTCCTGGAACACTGCTGCCCCACAGCCATTGCACTGCACCACTCCCATCATGTCTTATTTTGTGTCCTCTCTCCTCGCCTTACAACTCTCACCCTTCCTGTTCTGGGACAGCAACTTCCTGCATTCTTCAGTAGTCTCCTTCTTCCTTACTCAGAGTCAGACCTCCAGCAGCTGGGGGGGGAGAAAGAACTACTTTTTTCCTTCAGGGCTGACAAAACTATTGTTTCTCTATGATCCTCCTTCCTACTACCAAACAGGATGTTCCTGTTGTCAGTCAAATCCAGTGACTATAAAAGTAGAACTGGCTTAGGGTGGGAGGGAGGCAATTGAGTTAAATTAGTAAGAAAAACTGGAGCTTTTCAGTCAGCTGCTTTCTGCTCTAAAAGCAAGAGTTCTGTCTTCAAAAGCTAGCAACAGGAAGTTGTAATTGTAGTTGTTACCTGCTTTTCTACTACCTAAGCCACACCCCCCAATTAACTTCTCTCCCCTCCTACTGATTTAGCAAACTAAGTTGATAAGTACCCTTCCCCAGCACAGAAACACACACTGACTTTTTTCCATTCAGATTTTTATTGAGTTTTCAATAAAAACTAAGAAAAAGGTCTTATATTACAATCAGTGAAGCATAACACAAATACAAATATTAAAACTATTATTGTGCACATCTACAATGATATAAAATACTAATGAGAGTAATATTTACCTAGTTTTAAGCAATATGATGAACCATCACAAGTTATTTAAGAACAGAATTCTAGAAAGGGGCCCCATATAATTTTAAAAGTCTCTTTTTTCCCCCCAAAATTGTGTAACTAATTCTTTCATTGTTAACTACTTTTCTAAGGGAATCTAACCATTGATGAACAGAAGGGACATTTGGGTCTTTCCAGTTTTGGAGAATTAATCTTTTAAATGACAAAGCTACTGCACAAACCCATATTTTTTCTCTTTGGGGATTTTTGGAAGCATAGAGATATCACCCAGGATATATAAAGTTGGGGAGAGTGGAAAATTGACTTTAAGAATATATTTACAAATGTCATGTATCTGTTTCCATCTTTCCATAATCTCATTACAGGACCACAGGATATGAGCTAGACCTGCATCAGATTGTCCACATCTCCAACAGTTATTATTTGAGGATATCCCAAACCCAAAAAGAATCTGAGGGGAATAGTAATAATAATGTAAAATTTTAAATTGAACCAATCTGCCTTGAATTTCTCTGCATGTTTTGTTAGCAATGTCCCAGAGTTTGTCCCATGTATCTATGGGGATACTTATGTTCAGGTCTATTTGCCACTTAACTCTGGCATGATCAGTTAGACCCTCTTTAGGATCTTGTAATATCTTATATATTAAGCTAAAACCTATTTGGAAGATGAGCTATTTTGTAGAAGGACATCCATAAACTTGAAGGAAATGTAGAGAAGTTTCCATCCAAAATGGTATTGGATAGGTGTTTCCTTAATTGTAAAAATAGCCAAAAATCACATTTATTAAGTTTGTACATTGACCACATTTGGTCAAAAGATAAAAGAATATTTCTTTCATCCAACATATCCCTAATAGTTCGTATACCATATTTCCCCCACCCAAGGTCAGGAATACCTTTGTTAGTTTTGGTAAGCAATGGATTATTCCAAAGGGGCATATACCTTAAGGGTACAAATTCAGAATTCTTGAGCTGACTGAATTTTCTGCAAACCAGTACTGAAATCTGCAAAGTAGGATGATTTGATGTCCTAAAGGGAGCATGCATAAAGAGCAAATCTGGTAGACTCTGAGGGGCCAAAATATCTTTTTCAATATGTAACCATAAGGGTGCAGTGGAGATAGCATGAGAATTGAACCAATTGGCAACTTGTTTTAACTTATATGCCCAAAAATAGCCCTGCCACCAAGGTAATGCAAACCCTCCTGGCTTTACTGGAGCTCTTAATTTCAGTTTAGATAATCTAGGAGGTTTTTCTTCCCATAAAACGTGGAGATAAGCTTATCGATCTTGGTGAACCAAAAACCTGGAATATTAGCTGCAAAGTTATTCATAAAATAGAATAATCTAGGAGCTAATATCATTTTAATAGAATTGATTTTCCCCCACAGAGAAATATGTAAATTGGACCATCTATCTAGATCAGATTTGAAGTCATTTAGTGTCTTAGTTAGGTTCTGATTCTGGATCTTATCGACTGAGTCAAAGATTTTGATTCCCAAATATTTCAGACCCTCCTTCAGCCAGGCAATGTCTGGGAATTCTTTCAATTTCTTAAATTCTGAGCTAGAATGATTTAACATCAAACCTTCAGTTTTGGACCAGTTGGCAAATAGGCCTGATATATCACCAAAATCTTGCAGCAAGGGTTTAATAGCCTGAAGTGAGAATACTAGCTGAGATAAAGTCAAAAGAACGTCATCAGCAAAAGCTAATACTTCGTTATAATTGCCAACTAATATTCCATGAACATTGTCTGAATTTAGTATTCTTCTGATTAGGGGCTCCATGGCTAATACAAAAAGTAATGGGGAAAGTGGACATCTTTGATGAGAGCCTCTATTTAATATAAATGGAGTGGATCTACATCTGTTTGTTATAATACTTGCTGTAGGACAAGCATAAAGAGTCTGAATCCATCTTAATATAACTGGTCCAAAATTATTATTGGACACGACTTTATACAGATAGTTCCATTCTAAAGAGTCAAATGCTTTCCCTATGCCATGGGAAGTGGCAGCTGCAGGTTTAATATTGCTATTTGTTGTTGAATTTGTAGCCCAAATAATGGAGAATAATCTACAAAAATTTTCTGCAGCCTGCCTACCCTGTATGAAGCCCACCTGTTCCTTACCAACCAACTTATTCAGAAGGTTAGAAATTTTATTAGCCAAAACTTTAGCAATGATTTTGTAATCAGAGTTTAATAAGGAGTTAGGCCTGTAGTTGTTACAGTTCAGGGAATCCTAATCTTTCTTATTTAATAAACATATATAGGCTTCATTCATAGAGCTTGGAAGAAAGTCTTAATTAAAGGAGTTTTTAAAAGTTTTTAAAAGGTGAGGAGAAATGATGTTATTTATAGAATTATAAAATTCTCCAGGCAGACCATCTGGGCCAGGGGTTTTCCCCTTAGGGGCTTTAGCAATGACTGTTGAAATCTCTTGTAATTTTATTAGTTCATCCAGTTGCTGTTTATCAAAAGTGGAAATACTTGGTAGGTTTGCTCTATTGAGAAAATCCTCTATGATATTTAATCCCGAAGAACTCTTAGATTTATTCAAGTCTTCATAGAATAACTTAAAACAATCATTAGTTTGTTTGACATTTTGTGTCGCCACCCCATCCTTATTTCTAATTCCCTTACTGTTGGTTTGATTCTGTAACTTGCGAAGCCTATGTGCTAGTAATTTGCTAGCTTTTTCTCCAGATTCGCAATATTTCTGTTTTATCCTAAAGAGGAAGTATTCTATCTTGTCTGAATGTAATCTACTGATTTCACATTTAAGACTGCAAGCTTTAAAAAGGAGTTCTTGTTTGTTTTTGGGATTATTTTTTAAACATGTCAATATGTCCCCAAGTTTTCCTTCCTTAAGTTTCAAGTCCTTTTGTTTTTCTTTTTTCCTCCTAGACACATAGCCGATTACTCCCCCTCTTATAAATGCCTTATATGCATCCCATACCATCTTAGATGAGATCTCCCCATTATCATTTAATCTAAAATAGGCATATGTCTCCTCCTGTAACCATTTTAAGAAATTTGGATCTTGAAGAAGTGAGGAATTAAATTTTCAGCTTGCCAATTTAGCAGAATTATTTTCAAAGAGTACTGCACTCTTTATTAAACAATGGTTAGATACGAATGCATTTTCATAACCTATTTGGCTAGTGTCATTACACTGTCTTAAGTTCATAAATAAATAATCAATCTGGCTAAAAGAACTGTGTCTGGCCAACAGGAAAGAATAATTCCTACCATCAGGATAAAAGAGCCTCCATGTAAGTAATAGACCCAACTCCTCCAATAATTTGTGTAGACTTTTCTGAGCAGGGGACAAAGAACAGGGGAACTGAGAGTGTGACCTGTCTAGGGAAGAATCCATAACTAAATTAAAATCTCACCCTAATAGAATTTCATAAGGCTCCAAATTAGCAAGAGTATAGGTTAATTTATGAAATAATTCATTTTGCCGTGTGTTAGGGGCAAAGATATTACAAATAGCTATCTGCCTACCATATAAGTTCCCTAGAAGAATTTGAACTCTCCCTTCTGGGTCTGTGATATGGGAGTGTTTAATAACATTTATACCTGTTTTTATCAAAATTGCCACACCTCTCTTTTTTGTAGAAAAAACAACAGTATTCTACAGAGAAAACCCAACTATGAGCTAATTTGTCTGCTTTGATGGGGGTCAGATGGGTTTCCTGTAACATGGCTATGTCTATTCTATGTTTGTTTAAATGATTCAGCACTCTATATCTTTTAATTGAGGATCCAAGCCCCTGCACATTCCATGAACCTATGTTAAGATTACTCATTGCCAAAAACACAGTAAAATGTTAAATGATGGCTAATAAAATACTCAGGATTTATTCTTACCAGTAATACACTTTAAAGTTGTTACTTTAGGAGTAACAGTTAAATGTAAGAATTTAGATAATACTAAAAAGAAAAAAGGAAAAATTAGTAACACGTAAACCCCCTTTTTATCTTTTAACACACTAAAAAAAAATAACACACAAAATAGTACGCAGTATTTCAGCTGATACACCTTTTGCAAACTTCAAAAAATCAAAAAGGACAATGCTTAGAATAAGTCGTAACTAACAAACACTTAAAGTAGTTTGAGTGGTAATTCACTGAGGAAACCTCAAAGTGAAACTCACACAAACAAGTGGTGGCTTACTAGGGAACCCACCCTGAAAAAAATAGAAATAACCTAAGTAATTAGATATGTTGGATTGAAAGCCAGTTTGTGATAACTAACAAGGTAAAAACTTTACTCCATTTCCATAAATAATCCCTTAAGCAGGTGATAGGATAAAACCTCTAAGTTGATTCTGGTGTTAAAGAAAACCTCTTGGGATCTTGGAGGGAGTATTAATAACCCAACTATGCCTTAGAGTAAACAACATATTCTACTATAAAATTAATCATTCAGCACAAGGCTTCCAGCACCAGTTCCCACTCACCTAGAGCCAATAAAGATTTAAGGAATTCTGAAAATGCCATACGTAGTTAGGTAAATCTGTTAGATAGCATATAAATGTTCATCAAGAAAATACCTGCAGTAAGAGCAATTAACTGAAAATAAGGCCTTATACATCCAAACCATTGACAGACAGAATCTCTCCATCAATTAGACAGATAGAGGCACACCTGGCAAACATATTAAGATGTAAGCCATTCAGCAAGAGCTCCTACTCTACAGGATCTTGTTTAAAACAACACAACTGGCTTAGAGTGAATACAAATAAAGCCCATCATGTGAAAGTTTATGTAGGTCCATCTCTACACCTATAAAGTCAGGTTCTATCTGTCTAGCAATAGGCATATCCAGACACCATGGATTAAGGAAGTGAGGCTGGTGCAAGATGAAAAAGCCAGAATAACTAAAACCACAGGTAGGGAAAATTACTTTTACAGATCCATCTTCTAAACACACCAAAGCTGATTCCACCTTTTAAAACAAGACTGCAGTACCCCCCCCACCATATGGAGTAAAGTGCCTTCTTACAGACATGGCATTCAAAGTTTAGCTTAATAAAGACACGTTAAATATTCTGTGCCTACTGTGTCTCTTGTTGATGTTTGGTCAGGGGGACTTGTGAAGCTGATGACACAATTACCCACCTATCTAAGCAGGAAGTGATTCATGACCTTTGACACTGCGTTGCATCAATTCTCTCCTCCTTGTAATAAAAGCAATAAGCTAATACAGACTTTTTAAAATAAAATAAAGATAAAAGGCAGGCTATACAAAATACACATTAGATATACATTGTATTAGTATTTTAGGACGAGGAAGCAATTTGGACAAGGCCATGTGGTCTGCCATATCCAGCCCTGGGAGATGACCTTGTTTAGGATTCATCTACTGGGGTTAAATGAATGTTCCTGTTGCACATTTATTTCAGGTCACCAAGGTTTCAATCTCCATGCTAGAAAAGTCAGATGATGGGGGTTCCTCAAACATGTCGGCGACAGGACTGTATAGACCTCTAAAAGCATCAGGTAAACCAAATGTATCTGAAGAAAGGTGTTCGTGAGCGGAGGGACCAGAATGAGTATTAACCCAATCAGAGGAGTAAAATTGTTTTGATGACATGGAAGCCAGAATAGCTGGTTTATTTTTGTAAAAGGGCTGTGATTTCCATGTGATCTTAGAGGGCCAGGGTCCAGACTTGAGAAGTGATGCTTTGGTGTTTGGATACCTTACATTGTGTTTCAGAACAAGAATGTGAGTCTGCTTCGGCGCTGCTCCTTGCATTTCTTGTGGTGAAGTATTAGCTTGTGGACCATGCCTAGGAGTAGCTGCACGGGCCAGTAGTTCTGGGGTTGGAATTTTAGAGCTTGGGGTTCTATCGATGGCAGTTGGGGCCTGAGTGGAATTTTTAACTTAATTGCTCCATCTGTTTAAAATCAGTTCAGCTTCACTCCAATGTCTACGAATAAAATTCCAAGCATCTTTGGGGTTTTTGAAATTATGAGATCCCCCTCCTTTAGTTAGCACCAAGACTGAGGGGTATTTAATGTACTAGGGCAATTCTAAGCATTGTAAAACATATCTAATATCCCCATATGCTTTTCTTTTCTCTACAATCTTGGAGGAGTAATCTTGGAAAATGTAAATTCTTTCTTTCCCCAAAATAAAACTTTTCTCTGTCTTGCTATGGATAAGATTTCCTCCTTATTCTTGAACCTTAAAAAATGCACAATAATGGGCTTTGGGTTTTGTCCTTATTCAGGAAAAGCTCTTAGGGATCTGTGGGCCCTTTCTATTTCCAAGGGCCAGTTCTAACTGTAATTTAGCACTGAGGGAAGAAACTCCTGAAAAAAACTAATCATGTCTTTCCCCTCTAGTTTTTCCGGGACCCCAACAACATGTAAGTTATTTCTCCTGGATCTGTTTTCCAAGTCATCAACTTTAGCTCCCAATTGTTGTATTGTTAAATTATTTTTCCTTGCCATGTCCTCCACCACACATAGTGATTCCTCCAGTAGTGCTAATCTTTCCTCGACTGTATTCATTCTTTCCTCCGTAATAGCTGACTTGTTACTTTCCTCCCCTTCCTGTTGTTTAAATGAAACGATGTCTAGATGCATAGAATGTAATTTATCCTTAATGTAGTCCATGTCACTAGGGCAATCTGATATAGATTTTCCATTCTGTTTTACAGAGTTATTTCTGGTACCTGCATGACCTCCATGGATGGTATTGGAGCTCAGCGGAGACCCCCCGGACTGACCTGATGTGCCTGCTGCTTCGAGCCTCCTGTCAGTCGGCATGCTGGTGAGAAGGTAAGCGCTAGATAAGCCGTGAGGTGTTAAAAGAAAAGTGAGTTTCGGATTTAAACAAAAATTGGTCAAAATGTAGAAAATAACTATCATTATTAACTGGCTGATTCACAACTACACTATAACTACTCAGGATTATTTAAATTATGGGCAGATTCCAATCGGTGGGAGAGTTCTCTCTCAAGCAGCCATCTCTTCCTAGCGCTGGTGCACGACCACCCTTTTTTTAACCCTAAATGAGGCCCCCTCTACTTCTAATAAAGTATCTGTTTGCTTAATCCCAACAGGCTCTGACTCCTGCTGAGATAGAAGTGTTAAATTAGTAAGAAAAACTGTAGCTTTTTCAATCAGCTGCTTTCTGCCATAAAAGCAAGATTTCTGTCTTCCAAAAGCTAGCAGCAGCAACAATGTCATCCCTACAACTCATCTTCTTCCTTATATATTTAAAGAACCCCTTTTCCTCTTCTCTGATCCCCTGAGCTAACTTCAGCTCCTTTGCTACCTTGGCTGCCCTGACTGACCTGGTCACCTCCCTAGATGCCTTTGTGAACACCTCTCTGTCCTCCTCACGTCCCAATTTTTTGAGCTTAATGAAGGCCAATCTTTTTTCTCTCACCCTTCCCTCCATTTCCTTGCTGAGCCAGCTAGTTTTTTTTTTACCTGGACTGCTTACTGTGAGATTTGGCACATGTGTTCAAGGCCTCATTCAGCTCCTTCCTAATTATTGCCCACTTCTGTTCAGCATCCATCCCTGGGTTAATTTTAGCTAAATACCACTCTAGGATGCTGTATATTCTGGCAAACTCTGCCTTCTTGAAGTACAACACCCTTGTCCTGGTCTTAGCTAACTCCCTCCCTGGGTTGAGGAGGAACCACACTGAGCAGTGGTCGCTTCCTGCTAGAGGGTCCTGTACTACCATATTCTGGACTTGATCCCCATTTGTTAGCACCAAGTCCAGTATGTTCCCCTCCCTAGTAGGATCCATCACCCCTTGCACTAGGTAGCTGTCTTGGATAGCCTCCAGCAGCACCTGTTCTCTGGTGTGTGCTGTAGTTACTGTCTGCCAGTCAAGCCCCAGGTAAGTTGAAGTCTCCCACTATAACTGTATTCCCTTTGCCACTGACCTTCCTGATTTGCTCCCCCAGCTCTCTATCCACCTCCTCGTTTTGTGAAGGGGCCTGTAAACCACCCCATCCTGAGCTTCTTACCTTTAGGGCTTTGGAGCAGTACTCATATGGCTTCTGGCCTCCCCTCATTCCCCTCCTCCCTGGTACACAGTATCCCCTCCCTGACATAAATAGTCACCCCTCCTCCCTTCTCCCCTCCTGGTCCCAGTGAAATACCTTGTATCCCGGGATCATGAGATCTCAGTCATGGTATTGGGTGGCCCAGGTCTCTGAGATGGCAACAATATCTACCTTTCCCTCTGCCATCATTGCATGGAACTCTGCCACCTTGTTTGCTAAGCTCCTTGCATTCAAGGATACTACAGTCCACCTTGTGTCCTGCCCCCTTCCCATTTCTCCCCCTTCCACTTCTGTCTTGGTAACTTCCCCTCATTCTCCTCCTCCCTCTCTGGGGGGGCAAGGCCTTCTGGTCTCCCCCAGGAAGGTGCCTCCTCCCTGCTATCCAACTTAGCCCTCCCCCTCCTCAGTTTAAATCTATGTTGTTTTTAATGTACTTCTCTAGCCCCTGTCCCAATGCCCTTGTACCCTCAATGTTGAGATGCAGCCTGTCCTTGGCATAAAGCCCCTTATTGTTTCACTCCCCTACTAATTTTCTACTAAATTTGTAATAGTCTTATCTGAAAGAACTAATTAATGGGCCTAACTTATTATTTGTTGGCTTTAGCGAGTTTATGTAACTATAACATTGTTTGCTGTTTGTTTTATTTACATTGATGGCATGTTTGAATTCCATAGGCTGGATTTTCAAATCCCTGAGAATATTGCAAGACCCTGGTGCATCGATCATATGGTGCACGGGGCTTGCAGCATTCTCCCAGCTGGTGAGTGATATTTTCAGTCCTGTTCACCAAGTGCCACAAGTTAGGCCAGCTTTTCTCTGGTCTAGATTGCGGCCATCTGGGGACCTTTTTATTGAGCTTGTGCCAAATAGTTGGCGTAAACTGCTGTAAAGTGAGGAAACTGTTGCAACTGCAGCTGAGAATAGAAAGTTAGGTGCAGTTGTGGCAAAGATGTTTGGCACAGCTGCGCAAAAACCAGGTTCAATGCATGGCTTGACGCAAGTCCTGCATCGTCCTTTGAAAATCTGTCCCCATGCCTTTTTTAGCCTTCCTGACTGTATTCTTACATTTGTGCAGATTATCTTTATAGTTTTCCCATGTTGCACTTGTTTTTTGAGAAGTTATTTATCATAATTTCGTTTTTTTATTAATCGATAGTTAGATTTTTTTTTAACCATTTAGGTTTAATTCCCTTGTGGTTGCATTTTTTGATCTGATGAATGTACTTAGCGATATTTGGAATAATATTTTTAAAAGTAACCCAGGTATCCTCAATGTTTAAGTCACCCAGGATCATGTTCCAATAAATCATTTCTAGTTCAGAAAGACCTGATGGGACATTCACTTTATTAAATAAAAATATTTATGTAACATTGTGTGTGGTTGAATATTCCATTTATTTTAAAACTAACAATGTGATGATCACTGCTTGCCGTGGTGCCCCAATCTCAGACTGAAATATTTATACATCTGTTGACCCCAGAACTAGGTCCAACAGTTTGTTTCCTCTGGTTGTTTTTTTATTACATTTTATCATGTTTACACCTTTCCTTTGATGGAACTCTGTTGTCTTTATGTGGTTATATGTTGATTTTTAAAACCAGTTTAGGGCAATGAGATGTTTAACAACTTTTTATCTGTCTTTTTTAGTATGATCTGGACTTTAAGAAAGTGTATGCTTTCAAACCAACTGTCATTGCTTTCTGATGAAGGATTCTGTGTAATCCAAAAGCTAAAAGCACCTATTTTCTTTTTTAACAACTCTATTGGTCCAATAAAAAGTATCAAATCATCTGTTTGTGTGGATTTTGTGTTACAAGCACCAATACGGCAGCATAAATTTCTATGTTATCATGTTGGGTAAAACTGAGCTGTTTTGTAGTTAATATCGTCCCAACCTAGAATTCATAGTTTGAAATAGCTTTATTCAGTTCAATGGAGTGTACCCTTGTGCTCTTCCTGGTTAGACATCACAAAATGTCTTAGTGTGGGGGCAGGGCCAACACACTAAGATGTAGAAGGGATCAGCTGACTATCATCTCAGGTCAATTTATGATCCCTTCCATCCCAAATGGCACTGGACTATAAATTCGGGCTTATATATCTATGGAGTGAGGAGGTACTAAGGTTTGCACATATGGGTTCAAAAAAGCCCAGTAATTTTCTTTAATAATCTTACAACATTCCTGTATGTGCATGTGCCACTTGGTGATTTTATGAGCCTCAGGGCAGGGTAGTTTGAGGTGATGCAAAGTAAGCCCAAGGTCCTGGTAGACATTGATCATCACCTAGCACATGAGTGCCACACCTAGGCCTGTCCCAGACAGACTCCTGCTCCTGGAGGAGCAACTTAAGCAAATTACTGTGACAAAATGGCCAAGCAGTTGAAACAATGGCTGATTTGTTGAGTTACTCCTCCTCACAAAATGGATGCAGGCAGACATGCAGCACATGTTCTAACCTTGGATCTGCCTCTCTCACATGTGCAGCTTGGCAGTCACAGAAGGCAGCATTTGGATTGGTTGAAAAAAATAAAAACAGAATGGCAGCATGATTTTCAGACAGCAGAGCCTTCCAGACAGTGTGATGACTAGTTTGGTCTGACAAAAAAATCGAACACCTCGAACATTGGGTGTTTGATTCATTTGGATTGTGGCAATGTTTTGTGGAAGATAGGTGGACATTTGGTTTGGCTGGTTTGCCATGGTTTGAATGGGGTGGTCCAGGCAAATCAATTGAATTGCAGACTGCAGTTTGCCCATCGCCATGTTACAGCTTCCAGCCTGACCCACAGAAAAATGGAAAAGGGAAGGGGGTTGTAGTGTGCAAAAAGTGAAAAAGAAATCCAGAAGTAATGTGCACCACAGTGCCCCTCTTCTGTTTCAAAGCAGTCCCATTTCTGAGCACCATTTGCCTCCCAAAACTTCAAATACTGATATTTATTTTGGTCCCGTAATTAAGTCTTTAGTTTTAGCCTGATTTCTGCTGAGTGTGTGGTACTATGCACCACTGGCCCCCAGCCCCATTGCACCCTCCTATCTCACGTTCAGTCCATCTGTGATTCTCCCTGATCCCTGCTGCCAGCTTTCCCTTGGTCAAAGCCAAAAGGAAACATTTTATAATCCATATTGAAAAAGACCCACTGCACCATGTCACTGAGCTACCTGCATCCATCTCGTGCACATAAGGCAGCATCCATTGTGTGGAGTATGCTAATGAGGGCTATCAGCCAGCGACAGAATTGGTACCCCTCTTTAGCGTGTTTCATGTGTGAGAAGCTACCTAGTGTGCCCAAGATGGCCACAGGCAGTGAACCCAAGGTGAATCAGCCCACCATTTGACAAACTTTATGGTGTTTGACCACCAGAGTTCACACGGTTGAACTCTGTTAGGCTCGCACAGCTCTAGTGATGATTTCACTCAGATCTGATGAAAAAGTAAAACACTGGCATGTCCATGTGACATGGCTATTTGTGTCCCGGTCAAGAGAGAGTTCTTCTACATGTTGAGGATGAGGAAGACTGGGAGACTGTCAAACTCAGAACCACCAGCACCACCACAACTTGATTGGATCCACCAGGACCAACATCACTCCTCGAAAATAATTTTCAAACACCACAAAAGCATGGTTGACTAGGAACTATAATTAAAAACTAAATTTCCATTACAAATACTGGGCACAAAAAGTCTTGATCAGGGATAGAATAATAAGTAACAAATAATTTGCTTGTTTGTTTGTTACGAGATGACTTTGAAAACAGGGCTTAACCCTAATAGTCTATATCCTGCCAAAAAAGAAAAAGTTTACTACTAGACATTAGGAGAGACTGACCTCTGAGTTATTCCAGCACTCACTCACTCACTCACTCACTCACTCACTCACTCACTCACATTGAACAATAAGAGATCTTATTTGATATATAACTCTGTTTTGTAAATGTGCTACTTTACAGTATTATACCAGAGTGGGAATGCTGTATATCTATACACACACCATCCATTATATAATGATGTGACATGAATGAAGATCCATTGAAATCTAATGGTCCCTTTTGGAAAAGTTACTTTGTTTAAATGCATCTCTCTTTTTCCTGTTCTCATTAGTAAAATGTCTGTGGAGCTTTCTTTCATGAACACCAGTACCACTCAGAATCTGAAGAACTGCCTGCTCTCAGTTGAGATGCTGGGGCTTTCTATACTTCCCAGTTAGTTAACCAGGTAAATAAGCTTCTCAATACTGTCCCCTAGAAGAGTCTGTCAGTACGCCAAAAAATTCAATACTCTGATGAGAAGGCAGACAGTACGAAGTGCTTTCTGTAAAATCACTTTGTTCTGTCCTGTCTGAGGTTAGTTAAGTGCATTTTCAGGTCATCCCTTTCTTTTAGTACAATTACATACATGAGTGTTTGAAGGGGCTGTCAGCTGTATGCCATCACACAGCCCAGTGCAAGTCTAATGTGACAGCTGTGACCTACAGTAGCTTGAAATTTGCCAAGGGGTTCTGCTGCACTAATTAGCAATGTAGGAAAAGGTTTATGGCTGATGGCTGTTTTAGACTTTCCATTTTTTATCGACTGTATCAAGGCTTCTGTATTATGGCTTTTTAAATTTGAAAACTGAGAATAAAAATAAAAAAACTGACTGATTAATTGTATTTGCTGCTCCACAGAAAAACTGCATGGGGCCCTGTGGCACAGTGGTGGGCATGTCTAGTTGGCAGCCATGAAGTATGAAGCAGCAGTTAACCCTTGCTGTGCCATATACTGATATGTCAGTCCAGAACTCCAGGATGTTCTAATTCCATTGGCATCCCAAAGGTTAAAAGTGCAGATTACATATCAGTAACTGGACTCTAGTCTTATCTTTTTGACAATGACTCCCTCAAAGCATTATACTTACAAGAAATACGTTGTGGTCTGGATGCTGAACTTTGAGAGAAGCCACGTTGGATGTATTTTAGCAGGTACTAAAGCAGTTTGGAAAACAGTTTGTTATATAAGGGGTAAGCATCATGCATACCTTGATAGGTGACTATTACAGGCACAAGCCATGCTTTCTGCATGGCTGGAACATCAGAATACATAGTTATGGTAGGCAGCATAAGACAGGCAATATGAAGGTGGGTGGATGACCATTGATTGTAAGCAGACTGCTTCTCTGGTCTCTCTTCTGCAGCCCCATTAGATATCTACTGTATGTGCAATGCCAGGGCTGACTTTTTAAGTGCATATGTGTGATAGTCAAAAAGATAGAGGGGGTAGGTAGGAGAGACAATAGTATGAGCTTGCTACAGGGCATGCTCTAAACTTTAAAAGGGAACAAACTTCTAACCATAGTTCAAGTAGCAACAATTTAGATTATGTCCTGCTTACTGTCAAACAATGTGCTAGGTGGTTCCACAGATATGGTACTGTACTAGTAAAAGAAAGTGAAGAAAACCACAATTAGTCAGACAAAGCTAGTTTAAAAGTGTGGTGCAGGGGATTGGGAATCAGGGTCAGAAGCCAAAGGGGACCTTTTGAAACAGTAGAAATTCATTTGAGCGCTAGGCTAAATCTAAAGAAAAGGGATAGGTCAGATATCCTGGTAAGTAGAATAGATCTCCACATCACTCATAACTGATGGACAGTAAGTCCCTGTTGAAAGCCACATTGGTGTTCTGAACCTCTCCAGCCTACTTGACAATCCCAGTGACACCAAATTTGGGGACTGGCTCAGGCCTACCAGCGGTGAGCAGCCTCCATCAATGGAATCCATTCCCTCAATGACAGTCACTCTGACCCCTGCCATGGGTGTTGTCAAACTCGCAAGTAGTGTTGACAATGGTGGAAAAACCATTCCACCATTTTCTATCTACTTTACCGGTGACAATTACCACAGTATCACTGCAGGTTCCATGTCTGTCGATGTCATCAATGACAATTTGTTCTCTGGTAGTTCCAGCCATTGAACCACCTCCTTGGCAGTCATCAACACCTGTGTTGCTTCTTGAGCCTCCTGTACCTCACCCTGTGGATGAGGAGGAGGAATAAAATCCTGACCTCTTAGACACAAAAAAGAATTTTGGAGGTGAAGAGGAGGAGGATTTGGACTTCTAGGAGGTCACAGAATCTTCATCCACTGTATCCTCTTGCAAAGATGATGCAGTGGTGTACAACCCCAGGTCCTTTCCTTAGGATGCCTCATTTCAGCCCCTCCTCAAGTCCATGCAGGACTCAATGTTTTTTTTTAATCTAAGGAGAAAGATTCCACCAAAAATAAACTTTTATGATTTTTTTCAATGCCAGCCTTTCCTACTATTGTGATCCCTCCAATCTTACCTACTTTAGAGGATGCTACAATAGCTGTCTGGTACAGGACAATCACCCTTCCAGTTGTGTCTAAGAAAGCAGAGAGACAATATCCTGATCCCAGATCTAAGACTTTCTATGCCTCACAACTTGAAACAGACTCTGTTGTGACTGAGACTGCACATGACAAGTCTAGAGCCCCCAGAAATATGATCTCACATCATCCTGACAAAGAGTACAGAAAACTGGATGTAATGGGCAAAATAACTTGTGTCTGTGCTTCATTGGAACCCAGGATTGCAAATTAGCAGGCATACATGATCAAGTATCAGAGAAGTCCATTGAAGTCTATAGTGACTACCATGTACAAATTTCCTAAAGGATCAATTAAAACTGATTTCTCTGGGTGCCGGGCAGGGAGAGACGTCAACACACCATCACGTTATATGCAGAAAATATACTGTTCTTTGTCACCCAACCTGAAAAATCTATACTTTTTCTGTTACAGACTATAGCTCAGTTTGATTCCTTTTTGGGGTGCAAACTTAATTTACACAAGTCAGAAATAACGTGTTCGTGTCGAGAGGAGTGGGGAGGGGAGAAGTACACGTGGGGTCTAAAGTTAGTTGATAAGTTTGTAACATATTTGGGCATAAAAGTTGGTCCTGAAATTGGACATCTGTATGCTTTAAATTTTATACTGCTGTTTGAATCAATTTTAAAGGATTTGGCTAGGTGGCGAGCCCTCCCCACTTCCTGGCTTGGCAGAATTAACCTCCTTAACATGAATTTCTTGCTGAGGATTCTATATGCTATGCAGATGGTCCCCTATTGTCCAACATGTAAGGATCTTAAATGACTTGAAAAAGGATTCTCAGATTTTATTTGGTGAGGCAAAAAGCCAAGAATAAGCTTACAGAAACTTAAGGCAACAAAAGAATATGGAGGTGTGGCTTTTCTGGATATTAAGGGATACCACCTGGCAGTGCAATACAGGTATTTGCACAGTTGGGTTAATGGATGTGGGGCGGCCAGCTGGCTAAATTTAAAAGAAGAGGTAAGCCCAGGAAGGATCTTGACTCATTTAACTGAAGGGGGTATTAAAGCTTATAGACAGCTTGAAGATCTCAATCCCTTGATCATGCAGTATTAGAAGCACAGTTGATGATCAAAAAGAGGAGGAGGGCTACTCAGGCCAATACTCTATTAGAACCAGTTGTGGGTAACCCTGTTTTTTTGCCCAAATTGGAGGATGTAGGCTTTCTGTTACGGCAGAGTAAGGGGATACAATGCTTGGGGGACTTGGTTACTAATGCAGGAATGTGTGCATTTGAGGAGATTCAAGTGGGGTTGGACATCCCTCACTCCCACTTATTTAGATTTTTTCAACTTTGCAACTATTGCCGGAAACTAGACAGGAAATCTTTGGATGACTTCACTTTTACTGATGTGGAATGGGAAATCCTTGGAGCTAGGAAAACCGAGAAAGGTTTGATAGGCCAAGCAGCAAAACAAGATAGAATTTTGTTCCTTAAGAATACTGCTAAAGCCAGGCAGTGGTGGGAAAAGGACCTGGGCATTTTAAGATCTGAGGCTAGCTGGGACCCAATGTTATGTTCTCATTTGGGTCTACTCCTATGTAATAGGTTCAAGGAGATGCAATACAAGTTCATACATTGCTTATACTACCCACTGAGTGTCGTACACAGGTTTTGTCCAGGAGTACCTTCCAACTGTGGCAAGTGTGGGGCAGCTAGGGAGACTTTTTTTTTGTTATTACTGGGAGTGCTGTCGACTGATACCATATTGGAGGGGTCTTGCCCAAGAATTATCAACAATGAGTGGCCGTAATGTAGCCTTCTTCTCCTTGTCACTCCTATTTGGTGTGGAGGAAGTGGGGAAGGGGGATTGGTTGCTATACCCAAGGTTGTTAATGGTCTTGTTGATGGTAGCCCACCAGGGAATACAAAATCTATGGGTGACAAGTGCTTCCCCAACAACAGAACAATGCAGAGGGGTGGCTATCCAAGTCCTGGCAGTGGATCACCTTACCTATGTGCTAAGGGATAGGGAAGAAAGATTCCTTAACATCTGTGGTAAATGTTTGGATACCTTTACTGTGGGGGAGGCAATGATGCTGTGAAAAGACAAGTGCGGGTAAAGTATGCTTGCTAAACAACAGGGCCTGGAACCAGATAAGGGAGAATAAATGTTAACTACATTTAACTAAAATGGATAATAGGGACATGTATAAATCAGTTTAAATTAGTTGATTCTTCCTTTAGTTGGGGCTGTACTGAGGGATTCTAGCTGATAAGTTTGTGACTGTGTGTTTGTAATTGGCTGTGTCTGAACTGTAAGTAGCAATAAGACATGAAAGTGTGTGTGTAAAACATATTTTATGGCATGCTCAGGGACTTCATAAAGCACGAGGCCAAAGGCCGCGTGACTTCAGCTGCTGGACATGCTGTAAAATATGTTTTACACACATCCCTGAGTGCCTTATTGTGCTTATAAAATTGTCTCCTTTTATTTTACTTTTTATTGTTGGGAAAAGCATGCTTATATGTAGAAACAATAGACTTACTTATGTGCATTTGTGATAAAATAGTCCTTCCGCCCAATGCAAGTGATGTCATTGATGATGTCATTTTATTATTGCCTACTTTCTTTTTCCTGTTTTTGTCTCTGTGTTTCTCCACATTTAAGATATGGAATGTTTATCATGGAATGTTTACCATAGAATACATGGATTCAAAATTCTGCTCAGTTCCACTGGCAGAATGTTTCCCTCCTAACATACTGTACACACAGACAACAAAGGCCCTTGTGATAGCCAGAGACTCAATTATCTCACTGTCAGGGCAAGAAGAAGAGAGTTCCCTGATGAGCAGGTAAAGACAGAAGGGAGATTTTTCATAGTCAGCAAAGAAACAGTTGTAGTGAAAACTATAAACAATAATCATTGTTTCTAATGTGTTTATGTATGTTAGGAGAGTGTGATAATCAGGGAAACAACATTTAATTAATTTGTTTATTTAAGATAATTTTATTTTTAGGGCCCAGTTAAAGTTTTTTACAGTGCAAAGGTAGCATTCATGTTTGTGGTGGAAGATCAATTCTGACTGTAGGGGTGGTAACTGTAATGCCTGTGTTCCAAATGCCCATTGAGTAGGGTTCAAGACTCTCCACTGCTGAGCCATCCTTTTTTTTTAATCATGTGTAAACCACAGTTTACATATAAATAACAGCCAGTCAGATTACTGGATTTTACCCTGCCATTTTATAAGTGCAGTTATCATAATACAGGGATTAGTGTAGTTAGAATGTGAGGTCTTAAATGCCATTTCAGTTTGATTCTTCATTTAGTTGGGGCAGGATTGAGGGATTCTAGCTGGTGAGTTTGTGACTGTGTGTTTGTAGTTGGCTGTGTCTGGACCACGGTGAGTGGAGTGAGGAGTCACTGCCAGAAGACTCCTTGGCTGATTGTTTTTGGACACAGCCTGTGGTACTTGTGTGTGGTAACACACTACCTGAGAGAATCTGGCTGGACTAAACTCTCATCTGAACCATGTATAGATCTTTCTTGCTCCACCATATACAGTATTTATCACATAACTTAAATAATGGTGTTGTTTATGGGTACTGAATAAGCATTTAAGTCAACAGAGGAAAATATATGCAAACAGCAATGTGGGCACCACAACCCCCCCTCCTGAGAGATCAGGACAAGAGGGTAATAGCAGCTACTGCCCTTGTTACTGTTTTATATTTACTCTGAGATAGTCCTGAATGGACAGTAACATTCAGTAATGTTATCTGACCAGACCCAGTGGCTACAGATCCCCAGTTACAAACTTTGGTTCTTGGTACACTTTTTCATGTTGCCATATGGCCAATATGTGAAGCCAGCCCGACACTCAATGGACCTAACTGTAGAGACACTAGCAATGTAGCAATGTAGAGCAGTTGAGGGTATATGTGTGGGCATGGTGGGGAGGGGAAAATGACACTGTGCTGTACAATTCATACTTAGCAAACAGTAGTCTCTTGGCAAGCAGGACAGGATGAAAAGGGTCGTCTGTAAAGGCACAATAATGACTGCACATTAAAAAAAACACAGAGCATGTTGCTTTATGTGCCCTATCAGTGGGAGGCTGGTGGTAAAGTGTTCTGGAGCTAGGAGGCTGGCTAGTACATAACCTCACATAGCACACAGTAATTCTCTCATACATGTATTTTGGTCCTGGTCAAGCATTCCAAACACAAAAGTTGGGGGAAGGGGTTATTTAAGTATTTATTTATTTGTTTGTTTTATGTTCCATCTCATGCTTCTCCCTTCTGGGGAAAAAAAAAGAAAAAATTAGTTTTGTTTCCACTTGCATGCTATTGCTGTACCTGAATCATCACCAGTGAGCACATTCTAGGGTGATGGTAATATCATGGAATTAAGTCCATTGTCTCCTTCCTTCCCTCCCTCACTTTACATTACCACACTGTAACCTCATGGTGTCTATGCCAACAAATTGGCAGAAATTAAGACAATCTGTGTGCATTAAGACTTAATGACTTAATGGGGCATAATGCAAAATCCACTGGTCTCTTGCTATGCTGTTCTGCTCAGTTGCAGAGAAGGCATTGTCAAAACCAGAAGAGCTCAAGGAAGAGAGTTAGAGACACCCCTACCTCTCAGCTGTGAGTACAAGGGTGTGGGGGAGGGGTGGTTGTAGGGACCTTAAAGGACTTTGTAACATGGCAAGAATGAGCAAGCCAGAATAATGGAAAGAGATTGGAGGAAACACAGCAGATGACTAAAGTTGGAGCGGGGATTAATTCCCCAGTAAGGCCCATTCCAACACAATAAGCACTGCTAGGAAGCTGAAGCGCACTTAAGAAATCAGTGTGTGCTGTGTGCAGCAGTGCTCCCTATAGGTGGCACGTAAAAATGTGTTGGTGCATGGACCTCAGCATTGTACCTGGAAATACTGGCAAGCGTACGCACATGTATCGTGGAAGTCCCTCAATGCAGTGAGCAATCTCAGCGCATAGAGTAACACAAGGGAGAAGCAGGCAATAATCAGAATCCATGTGAACAAAGTTGTGCATTACACTAACGATAACTTAGAGCGGTCAGAGGCTGGAAAAAAGTAAATATGCAAAGCCAGTAATGCATCGTGGAGAGAGTATGAATATTTGCAGAGATTAATATGCAGATATTTGTGCTTTACCTATAAAGCATTAGAGAATAAACACAGAAAATGAAGGAAATGAGGGAACACAGCGCTCCATAAGTAGCCAGAGTTAAATCATCACTAATGTCTATCTGGTCTCCAGTCAAAAACAGCACACCAAAAAGTATGTGAAAACAGTGGTCACAATATAAATAGATGTGGAGAAGTGAATGTGCCAGTGCCTGCCCATACATTGACATAGAGATAGTTTCAGTCAAGTGTTCACATGTAATGGTTAGTTAAGCAATATTTTGACTTTCTAATAATATGCTACCCACATGTAATGAAATTTTAACATTACTGATGCTGTGCTTCCCATATTACAAGCACATTAATCCCTCTGAAGGAGGCTTCTACTGGGGAATTAATGCAAGGTTTGGTGGTTGTAGGCACTTGGCCTTCAGCCTCATGCCACAACTCCCCCAGCCATGCATCAATTCCCCAGTAGAAGCCTCCTTCATCGGGATTAATGCTTACATATTTCACTCCCTGGCTCTTTTGTTGACTGCCTGACACTGGCAACATTTGCAATGTAAACTATTCTGCATGCATTCTGAAGACAAATAGCAGCAGCAGAACCGGTTGTGAAAATGTTGGGACACTAACATAATATATATTTTAATATATTCACTTACATCACTGACTGAATTCAGACAGTAAACGTAAGGTTGCTACAAGTTATGCACAAATGCAGCTAGCAGGAGCCTGGTGATGCATTGTTGCAAATGTTCGCTTTGAACTTTGAAACAGTGAAACATTTTTAGATATAGTAAATACAATGTTGCAAAGTGAACTCTTTGGTATGATGTATCATGTTACAACAGTAACAATTTATGATCTTACAGTGTCTGATCTTACAGTATTACAACTAAAATCCTGTTCACTAGCTCTTTAAATAAAGAAGGTGAAGCACAATTAAGTAAATGAAGAACTGTTGATAAATAGAGCATTTCTTTTTATATCGAGCTGTAGTATATTTTACTTACTGGTCACATTATTGCATTTCTATCTTGCACAGATAGGTGACCTTCGGGTGAAAGTATGCTTGTGTGTGTGTGTGTGTGTGTGTGTGTGTGTGTATGTGACTTGCTAAGACAGACAGCAACTTAAATAAAATATACTGTACCAGAAAAATCCTCCCTCAGCTGACACACAAAGCTCACCAGACTAACAACAACAAATAAATACACACAGATTGACAAACAATCATTTGACCAGTACATGAAATACACTACGGCTCCAAATAAAAATGTCAGCTTTATCCACATTTCATATCTCTTACTTAACTGTGCTTCCCCTTTCCCTTTCTTCTTTTTTTTTATAGTTAAACTTTTTATTAATTTTTCACAAGATATACAGACAAACCTCTTACAGTACAGTACAATGTGAGGATTTTTTTTTTAAAGAAATTGAGGCAGCATATAATAAGAACATTGCTACAATAATACAAGGAGCTTTTGGTTTAAAATATAGTAAACAATACAGGTCATGTAATTAGCATATACTTGACATTTGTAGTGAACTTAAAGTGGATAGTATGATTAGATACGGTTTATATTAAAATGTTACATAATTATATATGATGCTGCAAAGGAAAAAGTACATTCGTAAAAGGATTGTGGAGTAATAAAGAATGATTGAGAACAGAGTATAGGAAAGAAAAGATATATAAGAAAGTTAAGAAGAGAGAGAGGGAAACTATAAAAAAAGGGGAAAAAAGCGTGACTACAATGATGTATCAGTAAAAGGGGAAAATCCATATATATTAAGTCCATACATTGGTGTTGGAAGATTTAGATGATTCCAAAAAATTAAAAAAGCCCTGCCAACAATTGTTATATAACATGAGTCGGTCAGACAAGATATATGTCATAATGGTCCAGAGAGGCATATTGCAATAGTTGGTTAATGATACCGGAAGGGTAGGGATTATGTTGGATCTCCAATGCATGAGGATTGTGTGTTTAACTTGAAGGAAGAGTATATTTAACCATCTGCTCATGAATATGAAATTTTATAAGAAAGGTGATTAAAATACCAAGAATGCAATGTTTAGGGTCTAGTGTAAAGAGGTTGACCTACCACTTTCATTGCAAATCTGTGAGTACAGTGCCAAATCTTTGTATGAGGGACAGTGCCATAAGATATGCAATAAATCCCCATTGGGGAACTGCAGCGCCAGCAATTGTTATTGTTCAATAAACCCATTTTTGTAATACAACAGGAGTTCTGTACCACAAATGAAGGATCTTGGTTTGAATGAGGAACTGCGCTTATCATTAAAAGATTTGTGACAGGAGAGCCAACATCTGGACCATTGTGCATTGGTGATATTATATTGTAGCAAAGTACTCCATCTGTTTTAGCATTGACAGAGTAGTCAGGAAGGATATCACAAATATCTTTGTAAACAGTGCTATTTAAATTGGATGTTGTTTTTATCCATTTAGAGATGTGCTTATCATACAGACAATTGATAGAGAAGGGTGTGAGGTAAGAGTTGCATGCGGTACGAAGCTGTAGATATTTCCAAAAATCCTGAAGGGAAGATTCCATATGCCTCGTAGGTCGGTGTAAGATTTTAACTTTAATGACTTGGGTTCAAGTATATCCTGCAAAAAGAGAATACCCTTATTTTTCCAGGTACGACAAAAAATGGGGTGATTATCAAGAGATATATGGTGGTTACCCCAGATGGGGGTGTAAGCTAAGGGTTTGGGGTTAGATTTAATATGCTTGTGAATGATTTTCCAATAGAATATAGAAGCAGCTATGGTAGGGTGAGACTTTAAAGAAGAGGTAAGGGTGTTATAAAGGAAAGAAGTCGCCACATTACCAGGACATAAGGATGTTTCCATATTGACCCATAAAGGAGACTGGATGTTGGGTTTGTTAAACCATTTAATTGTTTGAGATGTACGGAAAGCCCATAAGTAGGCTTGGAACCAAGGAAGGCCAAAGCCACCTTTTGACCAATGGGATCTAAGTTTATTACTACTAAATCTAGGTATTTTGCCTTCCCAAATGAAGCTGCTGATAATTTTGTCTATTTTGGTAAGAAAACTAGAGGGCAGTATCAAAGGGATATTGGAAAATAGGTATAATATTTTAGGAGTTATTGACATTTTAATGGCGGAAATTTTACCATTAAAAGAAAGTTTAAGTAGCTTCCATCTATCAAGTGTTGTTTGGATACTGGTTAACAGAGGGGAAATATTAGCATCCCATAATTTATTCAATGTCGGGGTGATCCGAATGCCAAGATAAGATATACCTTTGGGGCCCAACGAAAGCCTAATGAGTTGTTCATGAGGGAACTACAAAGGGTATTCAGTGTAGCGCTCAGATTTGTTAAGGTTTAGAGCTAGTCCGGAGGGAGGTGAAGTCATTCAGTAGTTTAACTAAAGGTTGCCCAGAACTTTCGAGGTTTTCAAGTAAGATAAGGAGATCATCTGCATATGAGAGTGAAGTATAGTGAGAGTTACCAATAGTAATGCCTTTAATTGTACTAGATTGACGTGGGATGCAGAAAGAGGTTCCATGGCAAGTATAAACAATGAAGGTGATAAAGGGGCATCCTTGTCTGGTGCCTCTTGCTAAGTAAAAGGAGGGGACAAAATAGAGTTCTGAGAACTCGGAGCTGAAGGGAGGTATACAATATTGAATCCAAGCACAAAAATTATTTGTAAAGCTAAATGAGATAGCACCTGATATAGATATTCCCAATTGAGAGAGTCAAATGCTTTCTCAAAGTCAATGGCTATTGCAGCTGCAGGGTTTTAAGAGTTTTGCTTTGTGAATTAAATTGAGTAATGAGCTAAGATGATCGGAACTGTTTCTATTTTTGATAAATCCTGATTGAGAAGTATGGATGAGTTTAGTCATTAAAGATTCTAAGTGAAGAGTTAATAATTTTGCAAAGATTTTTCCATCAGTATTAAGAAGTGAGATCGGTCTATAGTTTGAAGGAAGTAAAGGGTCTTTGTCTCTTTGGTAAGACTGTTATGATGGCTTCGGTCATTGTGCATGGAGTTTCTTTATTAAGGTTGCTTCTTGGAATACATTGACTAATACAGGACAAAGAGTGTCAGATAGGGTTTTATAAAAATCAATAGGGAACCCATCACTGCCAGGTGCTTTACCGTTTTTTAATGATGATAAAGCAGTTTGGATTTCCTTTAAAGTAATTGGTTTATCAAGCACAGCTTTGTCCTGAGGGGATAGGTGGGGTAGATTCAATTTTTCCAGAAAATGTTGTATTAGGTTGGGATTTGTAGTATTAGGTTGCGAGTATAGTTGATGGTAAAAGGATTGCATAATATGATTGATTGAAAGGTTGTCTGTGTGTGTCTGACCTGATGGATCTTTTAGACCTGCTATATGTCTCTGCATCTGTTGAGTTTTTAGCTGGTAAGAGAGCAACTTTCCGCATTTATCCCCTTGTTCCCAATAACCGTGTTTAATCCTAAAAAGGGCAAGTTCAGCTTTCCTGGATATCAACTCGTTAATTTTAATTCTTAATTGTAGAATTTCCAGATGAAGCTGTGAATTATGATTGGGTTTATTTAATTTATAGTATTGGGTTTCTTTTTCTTTAAGGGATTTTTCTAAATTAGCTAATTGTTGTTCTCTTAATTTCTTTCTATGCGCTGCATAACTAATAATTTTACCTCTAATAGTGACTTTTAATGCTTCCCAGATAGTACCTTGAGACATATCTGGAGTATCGTTAATAGAAAGAAAATCTTGAATCTGGGTTTTGATCCAAGGAGTGAATTCAGGGTCTCTGAGTAAAAGTGGGTCTAAACGCCAAGATGGGGATTTAGAAGAAGGTGGACCCAGAGTAAATGCAAACTGATAAGGGAATGATCAGATATAACAATAGGGAGAATCGATGTATCAATAATTTTTCAGTAATGAGGGAGAAGAGAACCAATAATGAATCCTACTATATGATTTATGTAAAGAGGAATAAAGGTGTAATCTCGTTGTCTGGGATGATGTAGTCTCCAAATGTCAGAGAGACCTAAATCCTTCATAAGCATTGATAGAGCATTAATACTACGGGGTGGGCATCATGTGATGAGTTACTTCTGTCTAAATATGCTTGTAGTGCTAAGTTAAAGTCACCACCAATAAGAATAGGTGAGTTATTTTTATTATTAATCATAATTTGTTGGGATAGATTATGGAAGAAAATGGGTGAATCAAAGTTGGGTGTATATACATTCACAAACATAAGCGGATCTGCTGTGGTGTTTAATAGGTTATAATCCACCTACCATCCGGTCTCTAATGATTTTATGGGGGCCAATTAAGAGATTTATGTATTAAGATAGCAACCCCATGTTTTTTGGATGGAGAAGATGACGCATATACTTGACTGACCCAGTCCCTTTTAAGTCTGTCGACATCCTCTGACTAAAGTTTAGTTTCTTGTAGAAAGCAATATGTGTTTTATGATTTTTAAGATAGGTAAGTACTTGCTTACGTTTACAAGGCGAGTTGAGTCCCTTGACATTCCATGAATGTAAGATTAGATCACTCATGGTACTAGGATATAAGGTAATTAGTTACAAATAGGAATGAGGGACTCAATACCATTAATTTGGAGGATGTCACAGATTCAAAAGGTAAATATATATAATAAACAAATGTATGCAGGGCCTTTAACTTGTATGGGTTCAAGATGATTGAGTATTTGTATTCATTTTGTCTCGAGAGGAGAGTATAGAGATAGGAATATCAAGTAATTTAACATTAGAACCAACAAACGTTAGTATAAACTCAGTAACAAGAATATTAATTTGAAACTTTTATGAAATGCAGAGCAATAAGAGTCGGTAAATATACTAGGACTCTCACTCTACACTACTAGGCGGTAGAGTAATTAGTGAATCTCAAGATACGGTTTACCCTATAATCTTAAGATACTAAATTTTATATAACAGTATATTAAAGAAGTGTAATTGAGATTTGTGCTGAGGTAATTAAAGCATTACCCTGGAAAAAAAACATCATTCTACCAAATAAAAAGGATAATTATGTAATAGTGTTAAATTCCAAACATAATGAATTAGCTTGGACCTAGCAATAAGTCCAATATTAAATAAAGTATACCAACATGATGGCAGATAATGCTGAAACAGTGTGAGCCAGATAAAGGATGCCCGATGTGTATTAATCCACATAAGCTAGGTTAGGGAATGCAGTATATACTACAGGTTCATAGTGCATCAGTGTATTGTGGAATCATTTTTATAAGTTCCAATGATCTGGAAGAAAATGGGATGAAGAATAATGTGAAAAGGCGGAAAAACTCAATGTATAGAAATACAATTGGAAGCATACTTTGGTTAAAATCTGTGAGATATAATGGGAATGCACCTGATGCACTACATACCAGAAGTGATGCAAAATAAATATTAAATGAGTAAATGATTTTGAGTATTTGTCTAATCATCCTCCACATTCCAAATGATAGGATTTATGTGGAAAAATGCTATAATAGTAGGGGTTAAGGGCACACTGATATGAAATACAGAACTCTATATATGTATGTATGCGTCTGACCACATGGTGGCGCCAAAGCTTATGAAAAATTAGAGTGTAAATAGCAATTATATATACACTAATGTCTGGCACCACACAAGGATTAATTAGAAGAGATCTTACAAACATTGTAATATTTATTCTTTCTCTCATTTATTTATTTTTTCCATTGAATACATTGAGAGTAACTCCCATGGATTAAATACCTCTAGTGTCAATTGGCTCACCTCCCACAGACAGATACAGGCTTCTCAGCAGTGATAGCGATTTACTGCATTTAAGTGCTCCAAACCTGTTGGTGTGATAGAGACTGCACTTTGTGATAAATGTACCAAAGGAATCGAGTGAGGTGGTGTGAAGAGGAGGGATTCTGGTGAGAAACTGCTATATCACATCTAATTATGGGCCATAGTATTTATTACAAATTTTTTTTTTTTTTTTTTTTTAAGTGGAAAAGCCTCAGGTAGCCTTGCTTCGATTTTCTCTCCTTTTCTTTTGGGTGGTTCAGATGATTTAAAGGGAGAGCTGGAACAAGATCAGCCCAGGAAGAATCGGGAGAGTCATTACCCATTGACAGCTTCTTCTGGTCTTGAGTAAAGGGGTTGGATACAGTCTGTCCTCAGATCCTCCAGAGATGTGTGCAGATCTTCTTGGAGCAGATCTTCTTGGAGTGGGGAGAATTTCTAGACAAGGTAAGAGGAGTAGAAAAACTGATGTGACGTTCCACATGGGAAGCTGGAGAGGTGGAAATATTATTTAAACAGCAGGTATTATTATTTAGAGAAGAACCAGATGCTTTTTTTTCTTGTATGAGTGCGGAGCTTCTGGCAGGAGCTACAGTGGCAGATATGATGGCTGAAGATTTCTCAGGGACCTGAAGGACAGTTACAGCAGGAAGGGCAAGACATTGTAATTGCGAAGTGCTTGTGCTGGAGCAGGAACGAGCTGCATTAGCATCACAAGGCAATGTAAGTGCGGGCTGTGTCCAAGTCAGAAATTCAGAGAGATTCTGGGGTACTGAAATCTCTGGTAGAATCATTCAAAAAGACGATTGTTGCAGGGTAACGAGTGCAAACTTAATTCCACGCTGATGAAGGATTGTTTTAATGGGGTTGTAAGCTTTCCGTTGTTAGATAATTCTTTAGAATAGTCTCTGAAAATTAGGATTCTGTTTTCTTGCCAAGTAAGTGCACCTAATTGCCTCGCTTTGAAGAATCAGTTCAGTATGTGTGGTTTAGAAATCTGGCAATGATGGGCCTGGGTTTCTGGTCGGGTCCAGGCCTCGGATTTAAGGTGCGGTGAGATCTCTCAATGATTAGGTCTTGGCCGGCTGGTAATTTAAGCAAAGAAGGAAGTACATGAGTTAGAAGAGCACTGGTGTCTCCTAGTTCAACACCTTCAGGAAATCCGAGAAATCTAAGGTTGTTACGTCTGTTTCTATTTTCAATATCATCTATTTTGTCCTGAAGGTTCCTAATAACTCTGTCCTGCTCCCTGATGGTAGCCTGTAATGTGTTAATGGAATCTTCATTTTGAGATGCTTTAACATCAGTAGCACTGATTTTTTGATCAAGTGCCTGCATATTATTGATATTTTGTTGAGATGCAATTTTAATACATTGATTTCACTTATTAGTTGCTGAAACATTGCCTCCACTCTATTAAGAGAACTGTTATGTGGAGATTGGTCTGCCATTATTGTAGGCCTTAATAGAGAAATTGAAAAGCTGTAGATAACTTGTTCAGTAATTATGAGGCAATAAAAATACTGTACCAGAGCTGTTCTGCAATGTACATATAGTAAGATCTCAGATGTTGGTGAAGGTAGGAAGTCTGGAATCTGTAGGATGGATGATGATATTTGGTGAATCCAGGGAGATGAAGAATCAAGCAGCCATCTTCAGCACAGCTGCCCTCTGGCTGTGCCCTTTCTTCTTTTGAGTGAAATGACACAGTTGAAAGAAAAAAAAAACATATAAACTTCGGCACAAATAACTGTGATTAATATAAAATGGGTAACTTGACTATAAAACCAACAGAATGCTTTTGACAATCAAAGTTTAAAATATTTACAGGACATTTCCAAGTTATTCAAAATAAAGTTCTCCATTGCCTTTGATCTTTAAGTGCTTTTCCCTGTCTCTTAAACATTGCTCTTTATTTTACCAAGTGAAAAGCTAAATGCAAGTTGTTTTGCCTCATTTACTTTTTTTTCTAGACTATTTTTAGCCCATTCTTAGTATGTATTTCCTAGCACTGAAAATTATGGGTGGGGCAATTTTTCTCATGCGCAGAGATATACTGTACAATGGAAAATTGCATCTAGACATACAGTATGCCCTGAAAATCACCTTTACCCCCCCCCCAAAAAAAAGTGTTGTTGAAGGATAATGATTTTCCTGCACAGGTCTGTGAATGCATAACTAAAATAACATAATTTTCTGGGAGGGCTAATATTTAAACCTCTGTGCTGGTTAGGGTGCTGGTCAAGGGTATACCATCACCATGGTGACAACTTTACTGCAACCAACACTACAGCAACATCAGCACCAGGTTGCTGTAGTGTCAACACAGGACTGCAGCACTGCTTTCTGGGGGTATTGCACCCCTTCCCTGAAGCAGCTCCAACTTGGAGTTGATTCATTTAGTAGAGGGGGGTGCAGGAGGCAGAGCCCCCTGCATGGGGGGGGGTTCAGGGTCAAAGCCCCCCAAAGAAAACACAATCTGCAGTGATTCCCTTTATGCTGACCACAAATGTGGTTGACATAAAGGAGTCGCAATAACATCAGTCAACAACAAAATTGTCAACTGACCATCGTAGATCCCTGGTCAAGTACCTATGAGTGAATAAAGTATTGACTAAGAATAAAAGTGCTTTTAAAAAAAAGGTCATCTGAGGACCTCCGGGAAATTCTGGACTGGATAATAAAAATATTAAGTTAATATGCTAAGCTAAAGTATTACTATAAGGCCACGTTACCAGACTCCGTTCACGATGTGCAGCATCAGGGATGGAGAATGTGTTTTTTTACTACATGAAAAGCACAAATGGCTTCTAGAAAGGCTTCTTTCACAGAAAGCACTGCCAAAGCTGTAAACTGGAGATGCATCCCATATCCTAAATGCTTTTCTGTGCTTCACAATAACTCAGGTTTATGTGTGCTACATCATGGAGCTTTTTTTTTATTAGTATACTAAATTAACAAACTTGTAATTTTTGTTAGACTAACCATAAAGACATGTACAACACATTATAATAGTTGGAACATGAAACATGAAGCTCTGTATTTTAATGTATAAAATACTGTACAATCCTACCACCACACACAGCGCCACACACACACACACACACACACACACCGCTCCAACACAGTACTGTATACTCATCCCAACAGTCATGCTGACTATAGAATCTATTGCTGAACAGGATGGGGCACGTGTACGAACTGACAGTGTATGCACTGGAGAATGTATGATGATCTTGGAGGTGAAGAAACTAGTGCTGATGTTTGGCATGAGGGAGGGATGGGGGGTGCAAACCCAGGGTAAACAGAAGTAATAAATTCAATTGAGAGAGACTTGGCAATGTACATTTACTATACCAGGTTAAAATGAATGACAGTGTTTCTGGGGACAAGTCAACTGTGTAAATGCTTGATTCACAATAGGCAGTGCTATGGGTTACTTACAGAACTACATGTTATGCCAGACAATTGCAGTAGCTTCTTTTTTACAGCACCAACAAGCTGCGCTTGCATACTGTATGTTCACAATGGCTGCTGAGCTCCCAGGAAGTGGAGGATGTGGAAGAGGATAATCACAATTGGGGTGGAGGGTAGAGAGGTAGTTTGGGAGAGGGCATATTGTGGGCACACTGTTCTATGTGTTACTGTCAAACAGAACGCACCCTCGTCAAGTTTAAAAAGGTTAGTTTACTGCCAAAAGTATGCATGCAATAAAATTACATGAAAGTTAGCTAAATGGGGAAAGAGAGACACAACTCAATCCCTTTCTGTAACCATATATCCGATGTTACAGTCACTATATTTTGAATTTATTTGGAGACGGGCATGATACACTTTTGTCATCAACATCTACTATTCATATGTGTTAACTGCACAAGCCACCACATTTTATCAGTTAGTAAATGTCCAGACGATAATTCAAACAGTATAATTACATTGGCTGTCATGGACAGTAACCACAGGAAAGATGTTAACATGCTGTAAAGTCCAATGCACTGGCACCTGACTGTTGATTATTGCACTTGTAAAGAATCAAATATGAAGGTCCTTATTGCTGTTTCAAATCCACTGGCAGAATTTAAAAAGTAAAATAAGTGTAACAAATATTATAATTTCAAATTAGTTGTAGATCTGAGAAGATGAAGTTTGTCTTGTGCTCTAGTTATAGTAGCAGTCCATTACGGGATAAAAACTGCTATAGGAAACCAAATAGAATTGGAGATTATGCACGCAATATTCCTTGAGGTTTATAATACTGCACTTAATTTCAAACAGGATAAGAAAAAGAGCTCCATATAAAATGTAACAATGTGAAAACTAAAATACATCTAAGTGCAAGGGCTGCTAACACAAGAAAGTAGATCTTTAAACAGCTACTGATGCCTCAGGGAAATGTATTAGTTTGCACAGTATTTCCTGTTTCTTCTCCATTTTTTTTTATTATTGAGGACATTTTTCTGTGCACACGATATTTTATTCCTTGAACTTCATCATTTGCTGCAGGTGTATGTATTGCATTGTAAGCATTTCTGCATGGTACTTTATAATTATTTCCACAGCAACAAAATATGACAATAAAAAAATGAGATTATAATTTCAGGCATAGCCAGCCAGTGGAACTACAGACTAATGTGAATGTGTGGGATAAATAATCGACACAACCAAGCAGGGATCACGTGCATAAAAAAACGCACGTATGCATTTGTCAATTTATTTTGTAGAAAAATCAATCAATATATACAGAAATCATAAAAGAAACAAAAAAAATGTTAGTCCTGCATAACAAAATAACTCCAGGACTCTGCTTTTCCCAGTAGAGACCGTGGCTTTGTTTCAGCCTAGATAGCACAGTGTAATACCTCTTAAACTTCAATCATCTGCGTGAAAATCAACACACTCCAAAGAAGATCCCTCTCCTCTCACTGTCAGCACCAGACTGACTCGACTATCTATGGTCCCCTAATGGTGGGCCCTACTTATACGCTAGGGATTACATCACACTCTGTGGGGGAGTTCCCATTGGCCATAACATTACATAATGGGGAGTTTCCATAGGCTGTGACATTACCTAATGGGGAGTTTCCATATTATCCCATGCTTTAACATGCAGGGGCCTTTTATTTGGCCCTTTTTGACCAAATATGCTTTATTTCTACAGGCAGCCCCAGTTACAACATCTCTGGGGCTGCAGAAACTCATTTTTAATTGTGCTCCACTCAAGGAGCTATTCTTTAGCCACATGGTGTGGCATAACTCACTCCGGAGCATCCTGCTGTGAAACAAATTATGCTCCTGTGTCGCACTTCATGACTGGGAGCATTGTTGGGCACCTTAGTAATTTTTTCCACATGAAGCTGCAACATGCAGCCATGACGTTGATGCTCAGCACCTTTAAATCAGGTGCACAACTAATATTTATTTATTGGGGGTACCAGCTGCTTTTAAACCTAAAGCGCGATGTGTGCTATTCATTATCTCCAAATTGAGAGATTAAAGGAGGAGTGCTTTTCAGTACTTAATGTGCAAGCAGGGGGGTTTCAAGAAAACAGGGGACAGAAAAGCAAAGAGAATGTCAGGTTGGCCACCCTGACATGAAAAAAAAGGGAAAGACAGAAAAAGGAAAAGGAGATAAGAAAGAGTGAAAGGGAAAAATGGGGAGGGGGGTTGCACATCTGACTTTCTGTACATTGTTTTACTGGTAATAACAGGAGCTCCCTGTTACAACTAACTATAGGTACCTCAACAGATCTTGTAGCTGAAGATGATGGTGACTTTTCAATGGCTTCTCCTGCAGTTTTGCAGACAAGACCCCCCACTCCAAAGAATATATTTGATCCCAGTGAGTTCGCTAATTAATTATTAATTTAGCTCATAATCTGTTTGCATCAGCCATTCAATGCTGTACAAACCATGCTCCCTTGAGGAAAATCTACTCAGGGAATAGAGTATGCCCTTGTTCAATACAAATGTAATAAACACCTTAATGTACGTAGTGACATTCGGTTGAATACTGGAGAGTACTTCTAAATGTAAACTCATGTTTTTATTTATGGCACTATGTTGGTTCACATGTCCTTTAGCATTGTCTGCTCTTAATGGGATAATGTGAACGGTAAATATGGCATATTGTCACTTGACTATAAAGAAGTAATTTTTTTTTTAATTTTACATTTGTGACTTGAAAGCAGGTTTGTTGTGTGGGTACCCATTATCAGCATAGGTTACAACTGTGTTGCATTCCCTGTAAATGGTTTCCAAATACTTATTTACAGTTTAGCAAAAGTCTGAGAGGAGGTGCCTGGAGCCTAAAACTGAGTAGATAGAATATAATGTTATATACAATTCTGCTTATATCCACTGTTTTCAGCATCTCATTTCTTTTTTATGTATATGTGTATGTGTGTGTGTGTGCATATGTGTGTGTGTGTGTGTGGGAGGAATTTCACTGAAAGCAGGTTCTTACTCTCAATGGCTTCTATAGTTCCGCTGGCTGGCAACACCTGAAATAATAATTTTAGCTTTCTGACATCATACGTTATTGATGTGGAAATAATTATAATGTACCATGCAGAGCTGCTTACGATGCAATATATAGACCTACAACGCATGATGAAGTTGCTATTTAAATATTTACTTTCTTGTGTTAGCAGGAATTGTACTTTGGTGTATTTTAGAAATTAAGTGCAGTATTATAAGCCTCAAGAAATGTTTTGTGCATAATCCTGTGTTCTGATTGGTTTCCTGTAGCAGTTTTACTCCTGCAATGGACTGCTTGTATAACTAGAACACAGGACAAATTGCACCATCTCAGATCTAAAACTGTTTTTAAATTACAATATTTGTTGCACTTCTGTTAATTTTAAAAATTCTGTCAGTGGATTTAAAATAGCAATAAATACCTCCATATTTGATCCTTTACAAGTGCAGTAATCAACAGCTGGGCACTAGTACATGTGACTTTATAGTATGCTAACATCTTTTCTGTGGAGCTGGCCCAGTGGCACTGAGGGATGAGACATTGGATGCCACACCTTGCACCATGTCAGTGACCCGGGTTCAGGAATGAGCTTGGGCCATTGGGGGTCAGTGGTGGAGGAAAGGATTGAGGGTTCTCTCCTGGGGAGGGTGGGTGGATGATTTCCCAGCACTGGTGACTCCCAGCGGAGGCTGGAAGTGCAACAGCTGGGGATCACATTAGTCACAAGTGGGAGCATTGGCAGATGTCCTCGGGAAAGGGCATGGGAGCATGTTTGGCCCATCCTAGACATCATTACATGTCTGTGCTCTGGGGGGAGGTGCATATTTATGAACACAGGAAAACACTCATTGGCTGGGAGGAAGATGTCACCTGCTCCCACCTCCAACACCAGACCCTGCCCACTGGAACCTCATTTTGCCAATCACCTCTGCCCAAACAGCATTAGAAGATGGCGTGCTGAGGAACAGAAGGTGGCCCCACTCCGGGGGTCATGGACTGGGGGATTCTCCAGAGGTGTGTTGCAGGTGAAGGGAAATCGAGGATACAGACTGGGAGGGTCTCAGGTAGGAGGGGAATAGGCAGGTCGACTGATGGGGCCCCAGCCAGTGGTGACAGGAGGGAAAAATAATGATAAAAAAATAAAAAAATAAAAAAAACATCTTTCCTGTGGTGACCGACCATGACAGCCAACATAATTATGTTGCAATAATCAACAATCATGTGCTAGTGCACTTGGCTTTATGTTGCACAGTGACTCTGCTGCTCAGCCATCATTCTGCTAAACATGGACAAGTACACTGTATCTGTCTGTAGGTTTGTTACTCAAAAGCAGGTTAAAGTAGGGCAGTGAATAATGGACTTTGGTTGTGGATAATGACCAGAGGGAGTGGATGAGATAGAAAAAGTTATCTCACTCGGGTAATTCAATTCCAGGAGAAGACAGAGTTGGAGTATATTATTAGTACAATTTATTTTATTTTCAAACTGTATATAATTGTTTTAGATGTTAACATCTCTCCTGTGGTGACATGACAGCCAAGGTAATTATGTTGTTTGAATTGTTTTCTGGGCATTTGATAACTGATAAAATGTGGTAGCTTTTGCAGTTAGCATATATAAATAGTAGATGCTGATGACAAAAGCATAACATGCCCTTTTCCAAATAGCCTCATAAGTCGTGTATACCGTGATATCGTTTTAAACTCACAGCAGTTCTCCTTTAAATATTTGTATAGGCAGGATTAAGAAATGTGTTTAAGAGCTTCTTTAGATTACTCAAAAGTGAATGACATTTTAACCAATTTAACAATTTAAGATGAGTAAATCTGAGACTGGGATAGGCACATAATGTATGAGTACATACTGTACTGTATCAGCACCTATTTTCTTTCTGAGGTAACCCGCTCAGAAGTACTTGTTTATTTAAAAAACATAAAAGTAAAGTAATTATAAAATAAATTGCGGCAGAATAAAGAAACAAATAAACCATTTGTTTAAATTCTTATTTTATTTTATTGTAATCTTAAGAAAAACATCGCTCAGTCTGGCACGATTCATTTTAAAGAGTGAAAAACAGATTGCTTAGCAACCCCACACCATCTGCTGGTAAATTTTGGGGGAGAAAATGTATTTAGGATTCAGCACACAGTATTGCTGTGATGGCTCTTATAGCCATCCTGTGGTTAACTGAGGAACAGCATTTCAACAACTACTACAATTCAACATGTAACACCGCTGTAATGTGGTACCACCTCTACAGTGCTGTACTGATCGGCATACTGGGTTACCAAGGAAACTTTTCTATAACAGCCACTGTATATGAGGGAATGATGTATTGAAGAGATACGGTCAGTTTGAATCTGCCAGACATGCAATCTCTGGTGTGTTTTAGAGTCATGTGACAGGCTGCTATGTGCTAAAAGGCAGCTTTCTGAACCACCCAGCAGCTCCCTGAGGAAAACACTGGGTCTGGTTTTGTCCATTTTAGAACCTGTTTGCAAACTCAATTATAGTTACATTTTCTACTTTTGCAACCTTTGACTTATGCTGAGCTTTATTTTGGAACAACACTGGGGTTGCAAGGAAATTCAGAATGAAGTAAATAAAAATGTTTATTTAGTATAGAGCGCTACTTTACTATTTTCACATTGAATGGTAAACCATGTAATAAGTGTTGCTAGTGACCAAGACATTTGCATCTCATTACTTTAAAATCCTTTTGTCATGGAGAGAAGGAAGAATTAGAGATCAGCAACTAAAGTGGCTCATATGTATCTGAGGGCTGTACACACTGGCAGTCCATTTTTAAAAACGTTTTTAAAAACTGTTTTAAAGTCCATCCACACTTGTCTATATTTCTTCAGAATCATTTTTAAACATGGGCATGCTGCATCCACACTGTAGCTCTGTAACGGTTTAAGAAGCTCACTGCCAAAACAGTCTCCAGCCTGGATCAGTGCTGCTTCAGGGGAAACATGGAACAATCTCATGTTCATACTACCAGATACACCATGCTAGGTTTGAAACTGTTTAGACCCAGTTTTAAAACTAGGTCCCTTGCAGGGTTTAAATACAGTTTTTAGACATTGTTTCAACCCATGTTCATTCTGGACATAAGCTGGATTTTGGCTTGTTAAAACATTTTAAGGAACTTAAAACATTTCAACAAGCCCAGTGCATACAGGGCCTGAGAGACCACAAATAACACAATTAGTGAAAATAAGTCCCAGAATCACACCATTTAAAATTTTGGAACTTTTTTTATCAAGCGTATTCTATTGTTAATGCACTTTACAAATACAAATAAAATAAATACTGAATTTTAGGTTAGCATTGGTATTTAACAAAAGAAACTCAGAAATGTTTTAAACATGATTTACTTGCTTGTTTTGTCTTGGAGGTCTTGATCTAATTAAAGGTTTTGCTGTTGTTTTCTTCTCTGATTCTGTTAATAATGTCATATGTTCAATGGTGCTTGGGCAAATGAAGCCATTGAAACATTCTGTTCCATTGCTGGATCTGGATCTTAGGATTCCCCCCCTTCCCCTTCCTCTATTAAAATATGGCACGTGGATGGAAGCTTTAGATTTTGCAGGCATTTCATTTTCAGCATTCCACTAAAGAATTACTCTTCTCAGTAACAATGTGTAAATGTACTGAACCCCTAGCACTTTGGAGGCTATCTGCTCATATGGGAATTGAAATTACAGCACTATTGTGCATCTCAGTATCTCTGTCTATAGCAGCTAAGGGATCACAGGAGTGTGAGAGAAAAGTCATAGAATTGTTGAGATAATACAGTACATGTCACTGGAGTCAGACTGAGCTCAGTGCAGAACTTGCAGCTACTGTAATGAGGCACAAAAAATGGAATGCCCAGTATTGGAGCATTCAGCATTGCAACTTAGAATATTCAGTTACCTACAAATCAGAAGACCAATGTTTGAATCTTAGCAGATGTCAAACATTTTGGAGGCAGTGTAGCCTAGTGGTTAGGGCACCAGCTTGGGAAAGAGGAGACAGCAGGTTCAAACTCAGCTGGAGCCTAATACTAACTGTGTGACCATGGGTCTGTATGTCACTTAACCTCCAAGTGTTCCTGTCCGCTCCACCCAGCTATGGAAAAGGAGAGAAGCAGGATCTTAGTGGAAATGAGATGTTAGATCTCAGCTGGGCTTTCTTTGGTAAATAAATTGTAAAATCAAATAAAAATAAATTATTGCTCAACTCCAGCAACAGCCCCATCCTAGAAACCCCAACCAGACTTAGCTGCTGATTCCAGCTTGCATATGCACACTTCAGCCCCCAACTAGCAACTGACTACCCAAAACCCATCACTTCCAAATGTAGTATGTATAAAATGGGTAGGAAAATCACTACATCCTGACTGATCTGCAGACATGCAGTTTCAGTTTATGTATATAAAAATATATCATCCAAAAGGATACATACAAAGTAAAACACATAAAGTACATGAATAGAAGATATTTAAAATTGATACATTGCATAGAAGTTGACTGAGGACTATCTATAAAACCAGCATCCTGACCTAGGGTTTATATACAGTACGTTAAAACTACACTCTGCACAAAGGAGTAACAATGGAAGGATACAGTGATCACACCTTTATTTATGTTTATTTTATAATTTTTGTCCAGGAAAGACACACTAAGCCAAGGCTTGTTTTCTGGTGCATTCAGGGAGTGCAGGGAAGTTAAGTGACATGGTTATGGTCACACAGTATGTAGGAGGTGGCTGTGGGATTCAAACCACATTCTCCAGGTTTGCAGCTCACTGTTCCCAACCACTACATTATACTGCCTCTGCACCTGTCATATAAATTATATTCATTATATTAAATTATATTATATTATATTATATTATATTATATTACATATAGTACATATTATATAAATTATATTTTATTTGTTTGAAACCTGTATGATACCTTTTGAGTAAGTTTTGCCATTGCAAAATTTATGGATTTTTTTTTTAGCAGAAAATAGAATCCCCTCTACCACATTCTCCTTGAGTGAGTGAGTGAGGAATATTCTACTTACAAATAGGCAGAATCCATGGTTTCCTTTTTTAAGTGAAACATGAGCAATTGAAGATTAAGTGACACACCATTCATGATTCATTTTTGTTGTGTAAATGTCCCAGAAATCTTATTGCATTTAGTAAATCTATAAAGGGGGCAACCCCCTCAAAGATGCCAAAACTAAAGCAATAAAGGGCATTCCTGTGAAATTCGTTTCCGTGGAATGCCAAATAAGGGTCTGCTTTTGCCTCCCTTTTGAATTTACTATTTAAATATGAAGTCAGAGAGCCTGACATTTTTTCAGGGTCTACTCAACCCGAATATTCAGATATATCTGCATTGCCATATTCATATACATGTCTGCATAAGCCATAATGGAATAAGACCAACATTTTTGGAGTTCCACTTTACTTAGTGTACTGTTTAACTGAGAAAAAACATGTATTTGAAGCCTGATACCAAGTGTAAGAACAAAAAAAAGGTGCTGTGTCAGCATGTGGGCTAATAACAAAATAAAAAGGTAATATTAAATGCACACTGAAAATAGAGAGTTAGAATTGATGTTTTGACCATAGGTCTTCTTCAGGAACTATCTATAAAGAGAAAATAGCAATGTCAGTGGAGAGGTAAGAGGAAATAAGTGATATACATATAGGAGGAAAGAAAATAGGAGGTGGCTCTAGGAGAAATGGTGATAATAGACAAGATAAGAATAGAAGCTGTAAAAGAAAAGGTAATGATGGAAAGAGGGAGGGAGAGAGAGAGAGAGAGAAAGAAAGAGAGAGAGAGAGACAGAGGCATAGTAGGATTGAATGAGTTGAAGAATCCTCAAGAGGGATCTTATTAACAAGGAATAGTAAGAAGGCTGAAAGATGACAAAGGTGGGGGAAGGAGACAGGGACATCTGGAGAAAATGAGAATGGATATGCACACATAGCTGGAATGACCATGTGAATATGCCCACACATGCCCCAAATGGAAGTGTGTGCAGGCATACCCACACATGTAAATGTACCATGCATGCATGAAAGCAAAGATATGTCAGGGAGTGGGGGAAAAGACTTCAGGAGTAAACCATGAGGAGACTAAAAGATTTTAGTAACAAATAACTCTGTCATTTAAACTAGAGGGCTGCTGGAAGCCTAAGCAGATGATAAGCTTGTTTTTTTGTGCCTTTTCTTTGATCAGCATTCCAAAAACCCTGCTGAAAGACATAAACAGAAAGATAATTGACATTATGGTATCTGGAGGTAAAATTGGATACAATGGGTTTATCAGTGTATTCATTTCTGACTGCCCTGTAATGTTCCCTGAATCAGTCAGCCTGGTGATTGCTCACTTCCTGCAAAGATCGCAATATATCACATTTCTGAAAATGCATAAGAACTCCTTGGTGATATGAAAAACACCTGTGGACCTTGAATTTCGTGACTCTAGAAATAAATTTGCTAGTGTAACAGTGAGCTCTGTTACAAGCCTTGGTACCTGGTAGGAAGGAATTGTTAAGAGTATGGTAGTATGGAGTCTAATGCGAATCAGGAGATTCCAAAGGTTGGGTGATCTGCAATAGCAGGTAATTGGTAGATCTGTAAAGGAAGCTTAAATATTAGGGTCAGTCAGCAAAATAGGAATGTTCCTAATGATGGCTCTGTGAAGAGACTGGGTCTTGGAATGGAAGAGAATCATCAGTGGAATGCATCAGTCTTGCTGTGTGAGAGTATCTCTTCTGTAAAGGTCAAGGTTATGGGGCACATTACTGACCTGGGAGGGTGCTCTGCCCACTATACTTTCTGTGTAACCCTTGTTAATAAAACAATGGTGCATTATTTGAGCATGTCCAGCACAATTGTTGTCTTCACTGCACAACCTGTGAAGTGTAAGAAACTGTGAATATGGAAAACCATTCTTAACTTGTTTGGGATGGAAGGGGCTGTGGAGTAGAAAGCTATCTGAGTCAGTTGGCTTGTGATAAACCAATGTATGGGTGCAGAAATGGTTATGGAAGGTCTGGAAGGGGAAGGTAGAGCAGTAATCAAGCAGGGGTAAAAGGGGCGAGACACAAAAGCAAGTAAGGGGTAAAGCAAAGGAAAAAAGGGGAAAACAAGAAACACCCTATCTAGTGTAGAGTGACAAGATAAATACCAGTAGAAGGTATAGGCAGCTGGGCACCAAAGCAACATCATGGGGGCAATAGGGGAAAGGCATAGCTGGTAGTACTAGACAGTGAAACATAAAAGCAATTATGGAACTGGTGCAGTGTAATGGATGTGGAGCTGCAGTTTTCCAGGGGACCTTTTGGAGACTGAGGTGCTGCCCCATCTGCATGTATCTTTCTGAGTTAAGGGGGAAGGGAGGTTGCTGGGATCCTAGGCAAGCTGACTAGGATCTGGAGGACCCCTTCCTCTACCTAGAGGCCACAAAGTCTACCACCATTGCCCCAGAGGTTGCCTAGGAGAAGGATAGCCAGCTGGACTGTGGTGGGCTCTGTGAGGGTGGGAGTGGTGGGTCAGTAGCACATTCCTCAGCCGGTGCCACAACAAAATTCCTTCACCATTCTGGCAGAATGGGACTGCTGGGAGGAGGCAACTATATTAGTGGCAAGGGAGGATGTGGGGGGTCCTACGTAGTGGGGGACCCAAAGTGGGTGGTAGAGGACCCCAACAGAGAAGGAAGTAACTTCTGGTGGGGGACTTGATTGTTAGGGGATAGATTTGGGAACAGGAAAGGGTGAAAGAGAGGGATAAGGTGACTACCTGGTGCCATGACTTGTGGGATGGACAACTGATCCTAAGGATTGCTGGGGCAGCAGGGTAGGAGTGGGAACTGGATGTGACTGACCACTTGGGGGCCAATGACTCAGTAAGGGACAGGTCTGGGATTCTGCAAGGTGAGCTCAGGGAACTGGGGAGGGGTCTTAGGCATTTTGTGTGCACGGTGGCTTTCACTGAGGTGCTGCCTGTCTATGACTGGTGGGAGGATAGGGTACTCCATACCAGGACTTCAACTTATAGTTGAACGAGTGGTGTACAGAAGAGGGATTCAGCTACAGAGGGGACTGGGGACTAACCTAGAAGGATATGGGTCTATACAGAGGTGATGCATCTGTCTGGGAGGGGAACCACAGTCCTCAGTGGAAGCTTCCACTTACATACTGTGTGACCCTGAGCAAGTCACTTAGCTTCCCTGTGCTCCCAGGTTGCACCTGTAAAAAAGCTTTCATCTTAGTGTCCTACTCCTGGTTAAACAACTAAAAAAAAAAAAGGTTTACATGTTATTTTGATGAACATTTAAACTAGCTGAGGGGGGTGGTGGAAGGAGAAAGGGATGCATAAGCTGTCACCCACCCTCCCCCCACAAACTAAAGCAGTTTGAAGGGAGGACCCCAGGGAAGGCAGATGCTCCTGGAAGCAGTACAATGGGAACAACTGTGAAGTAAAAGAAAAGGAGTATGGGAAACAATTTGCAATAAGAGAGTTGAAAAGGAGGCAGGGCCAGGGGCATCATTTAGGGGCAGTCAAGGTTTGTGGTCGAGATCATTATGATTTCTTTGCAACCCCTATGATGTCCACTGCAACTCTTAAAATAACAATTTCCTAGCATTTTCTTCTATAAAATGTTGTGGGTGGAGGAACTCTGCAACCCCTATGATTATGGGTGGAGGAACTTTGCAATCCCCATGAGTCTACTGACATGAGCTTTATCAACCCCTTTGATTCTGGTGAAATGATGCTACTGGGTGAGGCACAGGAGGAGAGAGGTGGGTTGCAGACAAAGTGGGAGCAAGGTGTGGAGGGCCATGTATGCAAATGCAAGGAGTCTTGGAAATAAAATTCCAGACCTGGAGGTCATCATGACAGAGGCAAACCTGGATATTGTGGTCATTATTGAGTCATGGTGCACAGGTAGCCATGACTGGGATGCAACCATACCAGGCTACACTCAATTCAGGAAGGATAGGGTTGGGAGGAAGTGAGAGGGGGTTGTGCTGTATGTAATGGAGGCTATCAAAGCAACAGAAGCACAAGGAAGCCAGGGGATAGGAGGAGTTGGAGGCACTGTGGGTCACCCGGGGGACAGGAGCTGGAGCCATTATTCATATTGGGGTGATATACAGACCTCCAACACAAGGGGAGGAACTGGATAAGATACTTCGGGAAGCCATCAGCACAATGGCAGAAAAAGAGGAGATGCTGCTGGTGGGAGAAATCCATCTGCTGGGATGTAGACTGAAGCCTGCCACCTGTGGCCTCAGCTAGAAGTAGGGACATCCTAGACTCCCTGCAAAGGGTGTTTCTCAGGCAACTAGTCAGGGAGCCCTCTTGTGATGGGACAATACTGGACCTGGTGCTCACTAACAGGAACAGTATTACAGATGTCAAGGTGGGAGGCCACCTGGGGATCAGTGCTCACTGAACAGTGTGGTTCAACATAAGGGTGGCCGCAGAAGCAAACCACACAAGGACAAGGGTCCTGGAGGGCAGATTTTTAAAAAAATGCATGAATGCCTCAGAAATTACCTAGCGGGGGGGGTGTCCTGGGTGGGGTGGAGAACCAGTGGCCAAATTAAGGGATAGTGTAGTGAAGACAACAAATCTCTGTGCAAAAGAAATGGTCGAAAACAGAAGAAAAAAAGAGACTGCCATGGTTTTCAAAGGAAGTGGCTACAAAGGTAAAGGCTGAAAGAGTAGCATTCAGGAGGCACAAAGAGATGTAGGAGAGAGAGGATAGGGAGGTGCACCAAGAAAAGCAGAGGGAAGAAAGGAAAGTGATGAGAGACACAAAGGTGCAAACTGAGGAAAGGGTAACTAAGGGGGCAAGACCATTTTTTAGGTACATTAGTGAAAAGAGGAAGACAAGGGGAGGGATTGTGAGGCTAAGCAGGAAAGGGGGACTGTGCAGAGGAGAATCAGGAAAATACAGATATCTTGAACAGGTACTTCTCTTCAGCCTTCACAGTGGAAGGAGAGGGGGATGGACCACCGAAAAGCAGCAGGAACACTTGGGACAGTGAGGAAAGACACAAGACCATTCACAGAGGAGAGAGCCCTGAAGGGACTTGTGAATCTGAAAGTGGACAAAGCAATGGCGCCAGATGGGGTACATCCAAGGGTGTTGAGAGAGCTCAGGAAGGTACTGGATGCACATCTGGCAGCCCTATTCAACAACTCACTAGAAGCAGTAGTGGTTCAGTGGGACTGGAGGAGCGCAGATGTAGTGCTACTTCATAAAAGCAGCAGCAGGGAGGAGGCTGGCGACTATAGACCAGTCAGTCTTATGTCAGTGGTGGGGAAGTTAATAGAGATGCTTTTAAAGGAAAGGCTTGTGGAGTATCTTGAATCCAGAAGATTGCAAGACTCATGGGGGGTGGGAGGTCATGTCAGATGAACCTAGATCAATTTCTTTGACTGAGTGACCAAGGAAACAGATCAGGGTGGGGCAGTGGACGTGGCCTACTAAGACTTCAGCAAGGCCTTCGACACTGTACTACATAAAAGGCTCATAAGTAAACTGGGTAGGAGGTGGATCCTAAGGTGGTAAACTGGGTAAGAAATTGGTTTATGGATAAGTGATAGGGTAGTTGTTAGGGGTGTGCGAATACCTTATTTCGAATATTCGGCCAAATATTCTGTTCTGGGGCCCAAATATTTGGGTATTCATTATTCATATACAGGGAAGGGGGATGTAATTTAAAACAAAGTAAAATTAACAGTCCCCCACCCTCCTCCCCAGCCCAAATCACTAAATCCAAGCCCCTTCCAAGTCATAAAATCCCTGGTGTCTAGTGGTCCCCCCCACAGACAATTGTGGTCCCAATGTTAAAATAAAAATGTAAATAATTTCCCCTCCCTGGTGTCTAGTGGACCGCCCCTTCCTATCCCTGATCCCCTTTTAAAACATTTTCCCCTCATTCCCTGGTATCTAGTGGACCCCCCCACTCTGGCAGGTAGTCCACCACCAGCCCGCTCCGCCCATCCTGACCCTGAGTGGGCAACCAGGACAGCCCTCCTCTCTACTCCGCAGCTGGCTGCCCACTGAGCTGTCAATGAATGAGTGTGTGCTTGTACAAGCAAGCGCTCATTCATACATTCCAACTCGGTGCTCACTAGTAGCATTCACACTCTGTGGGGTGGCAGACAAGAGGAGGCTGTTCAGTGGCTGGTGAGGGTCAGGGATGGGAGCAGTGGGTGGACCCCTTGGGGTCCACATGCATTTCCTCATCCCGACCCCCCGCCAGCCACCAAAACAGCCCTCCGCTCTTGTCTGCCATCCCATAGAGTATGAATGTTACAGTGAGTGGGTGCAGTCAATGAATGAGCACATGCTTGTACAAGCACACGCTCATTCATTGACAGCTCAGTGGGTGGCCAGCCTCAGAGGAGAGAGAGAGGAGGGCTATGCTGGTTGCACACTTGGGGTCAGGTGGGAGTGATCGTGGTGGTGGACTACCTGCCAGGTGTCGGGGGTGGGGGACCACCACACCAGGGAATGAGGGAAAATGTTTTAAAAGGGGATTGGGGATAGGGAAGGGGTGTCCACTAGACTCCAGGGAGGGAAATTATTTAAATGTTGTTTTTTGTTTATATTGGGATCACAATCGTCTGGTGGGGGGAGGGGGGACCACTAGACATGACGGAATAAGGGAAAACACCTTTGGGTGCATCCCATCCAGTACAGAGTTTTTATCTGCCTTTTGGGCTTCAAGCCCCTTTTGGACCCTTTTTCTGATAAATACTGTCTGCCTCATTTTAGGAATGCTCCTGATAGCTGCTTTGATTCCACTTTCAGGCAGGGGCCAACCATCTTACCTTGTGAAGACAGAGCAGAAGTAATCATTAGGCATGGCTGCTGTTTGTTCATCTTCCTCTAGTGTGCCCATCTTGTAGCCTAACAATACCCCCTCCCTGGTTCCTTTTTTCCTTAATATATCTGAAGAATTGTTTCTCCCCACCCTTGACTTCCTCCTCCACAGTGCACAACTCCGTGTTTGCCTTTGCTTACCTGATCACCCTCTTTGCTTCCCTGGTCTTTATTTGGTACTCTCCCCATTCCTCCTCCAATTCTAACCAAACCTTCCCTCACAAAAGTGGTGCAGGGGAAGTGGTGCACTGCTGAGTCACTATCCCTAGTAAATGCAGTCCAAAAAGGAAAAGCTGTGCACTGTCACCTGATGACAGAGGACTCCAAAGTAAGGCACCGACTTCAGTGTTCGTGAATTCTTCTCTTTTATTGCAGAGTGCAAAGTGCTGCATTTAAACAGTGCCTACTCCCATAGACTGGCTATATCCAGGGAGCTCTATTCAACCACATTGCCCCCCAGCACTTCGATTAGCTGGTCTTCCTCAGGGTGTGTGGCCCAGCAGCATAGGTGATCCCAAGTTATAGCAGCTGGATTAATCACATGTTAATTAGTGCATAGCGGTGCAAGGTAGTCCAGAGACTCATTGTTCGCAAGGGGATATGGAGAAATCAGATATAAGCTATATGTAAAATTCCGAGGTGACTGTCCTACAAATTACATTGCACTACATTATGTTTGGAATGCTAGAATAAGCGTTTGCCCAGCTATGGAAAAATAGTCACAACCCCTTGTTTTTACATAAGCAAAAGTCCAGTACCTGTTGAGTGAGTTGTATTATTAGTACAGTATCTGTTGAGAGAGTGATATTATTAGTAACAAAATATATCATCATCAATATTATTCATTGACTAGAAAGAGATAGAACAGATAGAAAAACCTGTCCTGGGCAGTATCCCTACTGCATGGCTTGGTCACTCTCCAGCAGTAAGACAATTAGATAGATATTGAAAATAATGGAAAAAAACAAACATTAGAACACTGTAAAGAATATTCAAATACATAATTCTAAGAATACACCTATACATCTCTATGTGTTTCAAATTTGCCATCATAATTTGTAAGGAATAAAACATGATGGGGTGTTGGATGTTGCCTGATAAGAACATGTTCAGGTGTTACAGCACCTGGGAAGTGCTCTTATCAGGCAACAACCCACACCCCAGAGTGTCTTAGGCCTTGTACGCACTACAGAACTGTGTTTGAAAACAGTTTTTAAAACCAGTTTAGCCAAACCATTTCAGTGCATCCACACTATTATGAACATATGAACATACGAAGAAGCCAGCAGAAGAAGGCCATTTGGTCTATCTAATCTGCTCGTATTGCAGGGTTCACAGCTTGAGCTACTGTCCCTGCCCCCCCACTCCTCCCATCCTCATTACCCATGATCCTTACCTTTGCCCTATGCCTGTCCCAGCCTCTCTTGAAGCTGCCCACCAACTTCAATGAAACCACCTCTTCTGGCAGTGCATTCCAAGTGTCCACCACCTTCTCTGTGAAGAAGTGCTTCCTGACCTTCTTCCCTCCTAAACCTCTCCCCCTCCAGCTTAAGACTGTGCCCCCTCATGCTATGGTTGCCATTCATCTTAAAGAGACCCTCCTTATCAACCTTATTTATCCCTTTCAAGTACTTACGGTCCAATTCATGTCCCCTCTCTCTCTCCTGTCCTTCAGGGAGTACATGTTCAGTGCCCTCAACTTCTCCTCATATGCCTTACTCTGCTGACCTGCTGTCATCTTTGTAGCCCTCTTCTGGATCTTCTCCAGCAGGTTAATGTCCTTTTTGAGGTGTGAACACCAGCACTGAACTCCATACACCAGTTCTCACAAGTGACCTATACAAGGGCAGTATAAGCACCTCTCTCCTTCTACTGATGCCCCTAGCTATGCATCCCAGGATCTTGTTTGCCCTTGGTACTGCTTTCTTGCACTGTGTGGAGTGCTTCACATCACTAGTGATCATTACTCCAAGGCCCTTCTCTTTCTCTGATGCAGATACTCGGACTCCACCCAGGTAGTACTCGGTCCTGGGATTTGTGGCTCCAATGTGCATAACTTTGCATTTCTTGGCATTGAAGCCAGGCTGCCAGATCCCAGACCACCTTCCTAGCTTTTCCAGATCATCCTGTAGGTCCTGTATCCCTTCAGCTGTGTCCACTTCCCAGCAGAGCTTGGTGTCATCCATGAATAGGCACATTTTGCTCTTAATGCGATCCCCAATGTCATTGATGAAGACATTGAACAACACTGACCCTAGCACTGAGCCCTGGGAAACTCCACTGGTGACCTCTCTGGTGCCAGATAACTCTTCCCCCCACAACCACCCTCTGGGTTCTATCTCTCAGTCAGTTTTCCAGCCATCTGGCCATGTTCTTCCCAACCCCAAGATCCGCCAACTTTCTGATCAACCTTTTGTGGGGCACAGAGTCAAAGGCATTGCTGAAATCCAGGTAGAGGATGTCTACCACTTGGCCCCAGTCTACTGTCTTAGTGACCCAGTCAAAGAAGTCGGACTTGTTTGACACGATCCCCCCCCCCCATGAACCCATGCTGCATCATATCCTGGAGACCATGCTCCTCTAGATATTCTACCAACCTTTCCTTAAGTATGGTCTCCATGAGCTTGCACACGATTGAGGTCAGACTGACTGGTCTGTACTTCCCTGGGTCATCCTTGGGTCCACTCTTGTGGAAGGGCACCACATGTGCTATTCTTCAATCCTCTGGTGCCATGCCTGACTCCCGTGAACTATTAAATAGGCCTGCCAGTGGCCCTGCCAGCTCCTCAGCCAGTTCCCTTAATACCTTTGGATGTACTCTTTTGAGGCCTGGTGATTTGTCTGCAATCCTTACCCCAGCCAAGAGCGGCATCTTGCAACCAGGACTCCCCTTACTTGCACACAGACAAGGCAACAAACCACAAGTTGGCATTACAATAGGCATCACCCCTGGCACTGGGGCAAATACCTGGCTTAGCCTCTAAGAGTTTGAGGGGTTACAGTGCAAAATAACATTTACATTTACACTGAGTTCTGGGAAAGAGATGCTAGGGCTATGCTATGTCTCCTATCTGAGGGGGCCCATAAACAAGCTCACACTGGGAAGCACAGATGGAATGTCCACTACTAGAAATGGGATTGTATATTATGGCTTTATTCTGACACAGATAGAAAGCAGAAAGGGGTGGTCCCCCAGGTTAGTACTGTACATTACAGACAATCAGCAAGCATTTTTCTTTTCCAGCACAATACAGTTTGGACTTTTCCTAGATTTTTCCCTCACAGATCCTTGAACAGTCCATCCCTCTTTGCTAGGGACCTCAAGGACATTATTTTCCCATAAGTGTCTATTACGTGGGGGTTGCCACACACTTAAAATGCATTTCCCTGACACGATGGGCTTAGTTAACATTTGCAGGGTAACCTTGTGCCCTTCCAGTAACCAGTTAGCCCAGACTGGTGTTTTAGATCAGGCTCTGCTCACCCTGCCCCCAACCAGTCTCTGCCATTCCATCTGGGTTACACAAACAGAGCCTTCTACCCCATCAGATTTCTAAAGGTCTCAACATTTTCAAATTCCTTCATTCAGCAAATCTTTGTGGTGATATTTGGGGCCCTAAGTGGTGTACTCTAGCCTTGTCTCTGTGCACAGACACCACCAGATGACTCCCTGTGAAAATTCCCATGTAGCTGTACTCATGGTTTGTTTGTCCCTTTGGTACAGGTATGGACCTTGGAAGAAACACACTTCTCCCCTTTTCTGGTAGCTTTCACTGAGACTCTCTCTTACTCTGATCTGGGCAGCTGGACAATCTTCTTGTCCCACAGGGGACTGTCCTTTGAACCCACTGGACCTCTCAGTCCCATCCGCTTTTCACAAGAGTAATCCACTGGGGTCTCAGAATTATAGGTCTCCACCACTTCCTGTGGTACTGCTGTTGTCTCATACACTGGGGTGAGAAAAACAATTAGAGATCCTTCACCCAGCCTCAGGGCAGGCTGGCAGGCACCTCCGCACTGGGAGCTCCTCTCTCCACTGCTCTCACACTCAGACTGCCCACTGAACTGAATCCAACATTCTAAATGGTTTCTCTAGCAGCTGATTCCACTGTGGCTCAGGCTGCTGTGAGAGTTCTAAATGACCCCACTCATTTCTCACTCAGGCTAGCAAGGTAAACGGTGAGAGGTCCGTAGAAAGCTTCTAATAAACTCTCTACATGCTGCCCACTACTTTCCTTGTCTAACACTGATGGGATTCTAGTAACCCCAGGGAACTGGGTGGTTACATATCCACCTTCAATGCTAGCAGCCCCTCCCTCACTCTATCCTCCTCTATCATTACATCAGTGTTCCCCTCCCCCTCCACTCCTCTTCTCCCTCCTGAAGGTTCTGGTCCGCCCTCCTCCCTGGTGAAGACAGAACAGAAGTATGCATTTAGTATCTCTGCTTTTCTTTTGTTTTCCTCCATTCACTGCCCCCCCTTTCTTAAGACTAACAATCCCATCCTTCTTGTCCCTTTTTTTAGTTATATAGCGAAAGAAGGCCTTCTCCCCCTTCTTATTTCCTTCAGCTATCTGTAGCTCCTTCTGTGCCTTAGCTTGCCAGACTTTCTTACTTGTCTCACTAGTCAACCTTAGGTAATTTTCCTTATACACCTCTCTCTTGGTCTTGCTGAATTTTCTATAGGCTAACCTGTTTTCCCTTACTGTCTGGGTGACCCAGAACTGAACCAGCTGGGTGCATTGGTCATTGCATTCTTCCCCTGAGCCTAATGCACTCTTCTATGGCAACCAGTATTCCTTCCTTAATGATGAACCACCATTGGTCTACCCCCATATCTGCTCTGATGCCTGCCAGGTGGCTCCTTAGCACTTTGCCCATCTTCCTGAAGTCCACCCTCCTATGTCCAGCATGCCTTGACCAGGCCACGGACCCCTCAATTTCTGGAACGTAAACAGTTTTTCAGAAATCCTCTGTACTGCAAAGGATCCAGCGTGCCTTGACCAGGCCACGGACCCCTCAATTTCTGGAACCTAAACAGTTTTTCAGAAATCCTCTGTACTGCAAAGGATCCAGTGTGCCTTGACCAGGCCATGGACCCCTCAATTTCTGGAACCTAAACAGCTTTTCAGAAATCCTCTGTACTGCAAGGGATCCAGCGTGCCTTGACCAGGCCACGGACCCCTCAATTTCTCTAACCTAAACAGTTTTTCAGAAATCCTCTGTACTGCAAGGGATCCAGCATGCCTTGACCAGGCCACAGACCCCTCAATTTCTGGAACCTAAACAGTTTTTCAGAAATCCTCTGTACTGCAAGGGATCCAGCGTGCCTTGACAAGGCCACAGACCCCTCAATTTCTGGAAACTAAACAGTCTTTCAGAAATCCTCTGTACTGCAAGTTATCCAGCGTGCCATGACCAGGCCACAGACCCCTCAATTTCTCTAACCTAAACAGTTTTCAGAAATCCTCTGTACTGCAAGTGATCCAGCATGCCTTGAACAGGCCACGGACCCCTCAATTTCTGGAACCTAAACAGTTTCAGAAATCCTCTGTACTGCAAGGATCCAGCATGCCTTGACCAGGCCACAGACCCCTCAATTTCTGGAACCTAAACAGTTTTTCAGAAATCCTCTGTACTGCAAAGGATCCAGCGTGCCTTGCACAGGCTACAGACCCCTCAATTCTGGAACCTAAACAGTTTTTCAGAAATCCTCTGTACTGCAAGGTACCAGCCCTGACTTTTGATTTGGTACCAGTGGAAGCTGATTTCCAAGTGGCCCACACTATCTCCTGCTGAACACACCTCTAACTACTGTGTCTCCCTCTGTATCTCTAGTTGAATTTATGCGCTAGGGTTTAATAATCTGTTTAATCCTTACAGTCATTTTAAGTTCTGAGTTGATATTAGAAGTGAATTTAGAGCTTTTTTTTTGTTGACTTTTCCATTAGCAGATTATATCCTCTCACCACTAGAGGGCTATATCTCTATCTCTTTATCTAGTACATAAGCCATGTGGGCTCTCTCTGCCTTTCTCTCGCCTCTCCTCCTCCTCCCTGCCCTGGCCCTCCTCTTCTCTCTCTCTGGTCCTAGCCACCCCAACCCCACCCCACCCTGCCACCCTCTACTCTGGTTTCCACTGCTACTCCAAGGAACTCTCCACTTCCACTGAGACTTGTGCTTGGTGCACCATTTGGATATTCCTAGTTACTTAACCTGACCACTCACTCTCAACAAGTGTGGCCACCTCTCTACACTGTGCCACCTTGCAGTCCATATGGGACACCACCTGGAACCTTGCAACTTCTACTCCATGAAACAACAATCAAAACTATCTCTCAAAGAGCTGCGACTCTGCTCCTTAAAACTCCTACTCCTCCTCCTTCTCATCTCAGGCAGCGTCCATCCCAATCCTGGCCCTAGAAGCTCAGGCCACACACAAACTCCAGGTGCCCTTATCCTTGCAACCATTAATATCTGCAGCTTACTTCCAAAGCTGGATGCACTCCAAGCCTTCATATGCTGACACAACCCTGACATCCTTGCAGTGGTGGAAACTTGGCTGACACCTAAAGTTCCTGACTCAGCAGTAACAATACAGGGCTACAATGTCCACAGGCTGGACTGGATATCCAAAAAAGGTGGTGGTTGCGCAATCTATATCAAAGACTCCCTGTCTTGGCACCCTGTAGCAACTTCATCACTTTCTGCCTCAGCCCAGATTCTGCCAACAAAAATCGTCCTAGGTCCCAACCATAAAGCCCTGACTATTGTCTCCGTATAAATCCCGCCCAGGGACCCTAAACATGGATTCAACAACGTCCTGAACTTTATCAACTCTCATCCTCCCGAAACTGAACTTATTCTACTAGGGGATTGCAACATAAACTGGTTAGCATCGAGTGCCAGTGCCTATAAAGACTCCATCTCAGCTGCTAACTTCACGCAAATGGTAAACTCCCCTACTAGGATTAACTACAAGATTGGCACCAGTACCCTTTTGGATTGGGTCCTCACTCACCTCACAAGGATTTTTTTGTATGACCATTCTCCCAGACTCACTCAGTGACCACTCCCCAGTCATGTGTGCATGGTCTAACAAATTTCTAAGCCCCTCCCAAAATTATCATTAGCAGAGTCCTTCCTGTAGAAAACTTCCACATCTCAAACAACACCTGCTTCTACAAGACTGGCTACCCATCTATGAAGCAACAGATGTTAACTTGGCTCTTGATCACTTCATCTCAATTTTCAACAAAGCCTGCGACCTCTTTGCCCCTGCTAAAAGGCGCAAAACAAAATATCTCTCTAACCCATGGGTCATCGCGGCTCTTCTCTCACAGCTAAAACTAAGGGATCACCTCTGGGCAGTTGTCAGGACCACTGGCAACCAACTGGACATTCAAAATTACAAACAAGCACAAAATGCCTGCACAAAAGCCATAAGACTAATGAAATCCACCTATTACAAAGATGCTCTCACCAATACATGGGGAAATGGTCGTGCTTTCTGGGACAATATCAAGGATGTCACAGGGAAGCAGCCAAAAACCTCTCTGGCCATGTTAATGGTTGATGGATCCTCAACCTTGACCCCAAGGTGATCGCAAACATCTTTAACACAGCTTTTTCAGACCTTAGTGCTGTTCTACCCCATGACTTTTTTCAGAACCAGGGCCTACTCCCAAATACCTCAGCCCCTCAGTCTAACCATCCTCTTCTACTTCAGGAAGGTAAGGCTGAATGAAGCTCGCTGCTATATTACTGCAGCTATCTCTAAATCTAGATCTAGTAGGACACCCTGGACCTTAAGCTTCTGTTGCTCACCTCGATGAGGTAATTCATCCATTAACAAAAATCCTAAACCTCTCTCAGCTGTGGAAAATTCCTGGACCTATGGAAAACAGCCACTGTGACACCCATCCATAAAAGTGGGGACAAGACGAATCACTCAAATTATCACCCTATCTCCATACTGCCCCCACTCTGTAAGGCACTCGAGCGCATCGTGGCTGATCAACTTACCGACCACTTAGATAAATACAATATACCTTGTCCACAACAACATGGCTTCTGGAAAGATCACAGCACCACCACAGCCCTTCTTATGTTCACTGGAGCTTTGCACAAATCCCTTGACAATGGCCTTCTCACAGGGGCTGTTTTTGTCGTCCTCTCCAAGGCCTTCGATACAGTACACCATGGACTACTAATACACCAAATACTGAATGCCGGGCTATCACCTGACTCTTCTCTCTGGTTTAAAAGCTACTTAGAAAACTGGTCACAGAGAGTAAAAATTGCGGACGCTCTTTCTAACACCCTGCTTGTTCGGTCGGGTGTCCCACAGGGATCCATACTGGGACCCTTCCTTTTTAGCCTTTTCTTAAACTCCCTCCTTTACCACTGCTCTGAGCAGATCATATTATATGCCGATGATGCTGTTGTATTCTCCACTCACAAAAATCCTGCAACTCTTCAACACAACCTTCAACTTGGTTTCAGTTCTGTACAAACATGGTTTCTTAATCATAAATTGGTCCTCAATGACAAGAAAACCAAATCTATGCTCTTCTGCAGCTCTCACAACCCACACAAGCTACACCACTTGGCTATCTCCACCACCCAGGGGAACACTCTAGATCAGGTGGGGTCCTTCAAATACTTAGGGATACAGCTTGACCTTAATCTCTCCTATGGACTTCATGTAGATAATGTAGCTAGAGCTGCTAATACACGGCTTGGTCTCCTCTACAAACACAGACCACACCTCACGCCAGAAGCTTTGAATTTTGCAGTCCTGAGCTCTGTGATCTCTGTAATAGACTACGGTCTCATCATTTATGGCTCAGCCACAACCACAACCCTTAGATGCCTCTCAACTGCCTTAAATAAAGCATGTTGGCTTATCACTGGTGCTCACCGTCTCACCCACACATGTGACCTGTACACTCAGACCGGCTGGCTCCAACTATCAAACTGCATAAAGTTTCTCACCTGCTTCATGGTGAAAAAAATCTACTTTGGCCTTGCACCTTCTGGGGTCTCAACTCTGTTACAACACCGAATTAACAAATGGTGCCTTAGGAGATCCATGCTACAGCTACTGAAAGTCCCCCACTGTCACACTTCACAGGGACAACGCTCTTTTGCTTATCGAGCGCCACTCTTGTTCAATGGCCTCAGCCCAACCATCTCCTGTGCCCCAACTATTGGTATGTTTAAAACTAGGCTCCGTGACTATCTCACTACCAACAGCTCCTGTGACTGCCCAACTTAACCTTGTTTCTCTACTTCCCTTTCTGCTCTAGTTGTCCCCCCTCCCCTCCCCTCCTCACTGGATTCTACCCTCACATCTTGGTATACCCAATGCTGCACTTTTCACCCTCTCGCCACCTTCCTACATTCCTTCTCCCCCCCCTACACTCTTCCCTCTCCCTATGACTCTGGCACTTCTTATCTGTTGTCTATTTTCTCTGACAAATGCCGCTGGCTGCCTTGTTACAGTGCTACCCTTGAACTGTATTAATCTGTACTCTGTTTGCAATGCCCACATTGTTGTAATGTCTGTCTTGATGTTCCTCATAATTTGTATTTCTCTGACGTGGAACCTTTGTAAAAGAGCCATGGCTCAAAGGTATTTGTAATCCTAGACTTGTTAAATAAATAAAAATAAATAAATAAATAAAATGCAAGATTTTTGTTCTTAGTCAGGATGCTTTCCCTGACCATGTCAAACTAGAACTACACTGCACTATTCAGTAACCATTTTGATAATAGTTTAGTGTGTCCACATTGCTGGTGTTAAACCTGTTCTCCCTGTAATTATTTTGTGCTAATTCCAACACTCAGAACTGTGCTTGCCTGTACACACTGTAGCTAGAACTGTTTTAGTTAAACTGTTACAGCTTAAAACATTTTTTGCTCCTGTCTAGACACGTGAGTATAACCACGCTAGCGTTATAACATTTTTAAAAGTGGTTTTAAGACCAGGTATCTAACAGGGTTTAAAAATGTTTTTGTTGAAAAATGTTAAGGGGCTTGTAGCCTAGATGCAAACAGTGCTAGGGAGATTTAAAATGTTTTAAGACACTTAAATCATTTTAAGATCCACAGTGTGTACAGGGTCTTATTCCACTTATAAAATGTGTCCTCCAGTAAAAAGTTTTTTAAAGATAAAATAAGTGAACAAAAATATTAATTAATAATTAATACGTTAAAAAAAATAGTAGTTTTGGTACTTAGTTAAAATAGTTCCTGAAATTCATTAGAAGTGGAGCAGTCTAAGTCTCCCAGTAGAGGGCGCTTAGCATACCTCTCAAGTGTCCCTGATTTTCAGGGATGTCCCTGATTTTGCCTCTGAAATTTCTTCTGTCCCTCCTAAATTTGGCATTTCTGTCACTGAAAAGGGGGATCTGAATCACAAAATAATGCTAGCCATCGGTGCTACAGTCTAGTTCTCATTAAGAAAATGCTATTCATACTAAGAAGCATGTTGTACACAGCTTCTGGAACTAATATTACTATTTTTTCAGATGTGTCCCTGATTTTGGTCATTTGTCCCTGATCATTTTAAGCATTGTCCCTGATTTGTGATGAGGGAGGTTGAGAGGTATGGCGCTTAGTAAATCTGTGATCAGTATTGCAGCTTCCCTTAGATTAGTGCAGCTACTGATAATTGCAACTGCGATCAGTAATACTGCAGTGTAGCCCCCCGACACACACTTTGTATTGAGATCCTGCCACTGAGTTTGTTGCCCTCCCTCAGCTAGTATTTTAACCCCCCCCCACTACTGTACTCCCTGGCAATTTTGAAATTTGAAATTGGGCTGCTGTTGCCCCCCCCCACAACCAGTGAGGACTGGAGGATCCTTTGTGAATGATGAGTGTCTTGATTTTTTAAAAGTGAACGGTTTCTATAATTTTGTACTGAAATAATGAGGATCCTACCAATAGGTAGACAAACTGTAAATATGAAAGTTTTGTGTGTCACTGGACTGTCTTGCACCACAATACACTAATTAGCTTGAAATTAATCCAGGTACTATAAAATGGGAATACCCAAGCTGCTTAGCCACGCCATATGAGGAAGACCAATTGGTCGAAGCACTGGGGCAAGCAGTGTGGCTAAACAGAGCTCTCTGGATTTTGCCGGTTGATAGGAGTAGGCACTGTTTAAATGCAGCACTTCGCACTCTGCAATAAAAGTTGGTGGAATATCTTGAGAGGCACGGTCTCCAGGATGTGCGGCAGCATGGGTTCATGGGGGGAGATCGTTTCAAACAAATGTGATTGACTTCTTTGACTGTGTCTCTAAGACAGTAGACAGAGGCCAAGCGGTAGACATTCTCTATCTTGATTTCAGCAAGGCCTTTGACTCTATGCCCCACAAAAGGTTGATCAGGAAGTTGGTGGATCTTGGGGTCGGGGAAAAGATGGCCAGATGGGTAGAAAAACTGGCTGAGGGACAGAACCCAGAGGGTGGTTGTGGGGGGAGAGTTATCTGGTACCAGAGAGGTAACCAGTGGGGTCCCACAGGGCTCTGTGCTGGGGCCACTGTTGTTCAATGTCTTCATCAATGGCACTGGAGATGGCATTAAGGGCAAACTGTGCCTATTCGTTGATGACACCAAGCTCTGCAGGAGAGTGGACACAGCTGAAGGGATACAGGACCTACAGGAAGATCTGGAAAAGCTGGGGAGGTGGTCCAGGATCTGGCAGCTTGACTTCAATGCCAAGAAATGCAAAGTTATGCATATTGGAGCCAAGAATCCCAGGACAGAGTACAACCTGGGTGTAGTCCGAGTATCTGCATCAGAGGAGGAGAAGGACCTGGGAGTGATGATCACTAGTGACCTGAAGCACTCCATGCAGTACAAGAAAGCAGCAGAAAAGGCAAAAAAAATGCTGTGATACATATCTTGGGGGATCAGTAGTAGGAGAGGGGAGATTATCCTGCCCTTGTACAAGTCACTGGTAAGGCCGCATCTAGAGTATGGAGTTCAGTACTGGTGCCCCCACCTCAAAAAGGACATTAACCTGCTGGAGAAGGTCCAGAGGAGGGCTACAAAGATGACAGTGGGTCAGCAGGGTAAGGCATACGAGGAAAGATTGAGGGCACTGAACATGTGTTCCCTGGAAGACAGGAGAGAGAGATGGGACATGATTGGGACCTTCAAGTACTTGAAAGGGATAAATAAGGTTGATAAGGAGAGTTTCTTTAAGCTGAGTGATGACCATAACACTAGGGGGCACAGTCTTAAGCTGGAGGGTGGGAGGGGTAGGAGGGAGGTCAGGAAGCACTTCTTCACAGAGAGGGTAGTGGACACTTGAAATGCACTGCCAGAAGAGGTCATCCCATTGAAGACAGTGGGCAGCTTTAAGAGAGGCTGGGATAGGCACAGGGGGAAGTAAGGATCATTGGTAGGGAGGATGGGAGGAGTGGGGAAGGAGGGCAGGGACATTAGCTCAAGCTCTTGACCTTGCAATATGAGCAGACTTGATAGACCAAATTGTCTTCTTCTGCTGGCTTCTTAGTATGTTTGTATGTTCATATGTTCTTTCTTCCTCTTGCCAGCTTTTTCCAGAGCTTGCTATTGCTCTCTTTCCCTTGTGCTGGTGGTCTGTAGATCACCCCCATCTGTATTTTCTTGCCTCAGGGTGCTGTGAGGTGAACTCACAGTGAGTGTTTCCCCTTTGCTTCCCCTGATGTGACCATCCTTCACAGCCTCTCTACCCTCCCGGACATATAGGGCTATGCCCACCTTTGCCATTCCCTCTATCCTGTCTAAACACTGTGTAACCTGGTACTTATAAATCCTAGTCATTATTCTCTGTGGCCCAAGTTTCTGTGATGGCTGTGAAGTCCACATCTGCGCCTGCCACCAATGCCTGGAGTTTACTGATTTTATTACCCAGACTCCTGGCATTAACACAGACCACCTTCCAACTAGCTCCTGATCCTCTTTTGCTGTTTTGTGATCCTGTGCTTGCATTCTTTCCCATTCTCCTTACCTTTTTGTTTTTCATATTGTTTACAGACCCTGAGAGCCTTCCCCCTTTGCCTCTTCCACTACCCCTTTTTAAAACTCAGCTTTACTTTTACCCACCTTACCACTACTAGTCTCCAGTACAGTGCGGCATACTGGCTACGTTCCCCTCCCTCACTCCCTTTGTTGTAGTTCCCTTAGCCTCAGTGTCCACCACAGTCAGTTTAACTGTCTAATATAGATGTCAAATTTCTGTCCCTGTGTGCTGGTCCTGTCTCTTGCTAGGCGAAGGCCACCGCCTTTGAAGAGCCTCCTGTTCCAGAAGTTTACCCTATCCCCTACAAAGTCATGCCCTTTCTCCTGACACCACCCCTTTAGTCACCCATTTAATTCCTCTATCTCTTCCCTCCTTACTCTGTCTTTCCCTACCCCCCCACTCCACACAGGGTGGACTTTGGAAAATGCCAGGAAGTCGAGTGTGCCTGCAATCTGTCCTCCAGCCTCTGAAAATTCCACTTCAGTTGCTCCACAATCTGGTTCACCAGAACACTGTTACCCAGGTGTGCCACCACCCCCAGGCTCTCTCCTTCTTCATCATCTTCCATAAGTTGTCTATGTCCCAGATGGACAATGGCCCAGGAAGGCACCTGACCATCCCCCCACCAATTCTCCCCACCCACCACACTCTCTACTCTCTGCACCATGGATCATAGAATCCCCAACCATTGTGACTCTCCTAGATGCCTTCTTCTTGCTCTCACCTCTGGGTGCCAGCAGGCCATCAGTCCCATTTCCCTCGATTGATTCAGAGATGTAGAGTGCCCCCCCGGTGGAGTCAGGTACCTGAGTCTCCTCCAGGGGTGCAAAGAATTTTCCATTAGGATGGTGTGGAGATGATTGACCTTCTTGTGGCTGCCCCTGACACCCTTGCCCCTCCTCCTCCACACCACTCTCCACCTACCTGGACCAGAGGTCTTTTGGGGGAGTGAGTGTGGGTGGGCTGTGGGTTCCACCTGAGCCAGTGCTGCAGGAGAGAGATCTCTTCTCTTGCCACTACCATCTGAGCATGAAGCTCTGCAAAGTTCTTACAGAAGGGGCTGTGATCCCCTCATAGTGTTACCCTAGAGAAGAGGGACCCACAGTTTCTACAATTGACTTGGTCTCTGCTAAATGTCATGAGCTTTGGCTGGCTCTACCACTCTGCTTTCCCTTAAGTGACCTCCCCCACCTAGGGGGGAGGAAGATTTGGCATGGGGTGTCCTCCTGCCACTGCAGCTCCTGTTGGAAGCCTTCCCTCCCCAGGGCACATAACGCTGGCATCAGAATGGTGGGTGATGCAGCCGGGGAAGGAGAGGACTGCACTGGGTTGCCAGTGATTGGCTGCAGGCAGGTGGTCCATGGAAGGGCTTGGAGGAAAGGGCGGAGGCAGGGTGGGTGCTGTGGGGTTAAAAGGTTCCCGATCACTTGGTCATGGCCTCTTTTGCATTGCTCCTCTCTGGACCCGCCTGCGCCATGAAGTCAGGGTTTATTTGTGTGCCATTGTGTAAGCGCAACCTGTTGCTCAGTGTGGCCTACTTGCCTAATCAGCCTCCTTCCTTTGTGCTGCCTACCTGCTTTTCATACGGCTTGTGCTTGATTTGCCTATGGCCCTCCAGTGCAACTCTCATCACTGGCATTTGCAGCACTTTTGTGCATTCCTGCAAGCTTCACACAGGCTGCCCATTAGTTTGATTTTTCCATGTCCAACTGCTATGGAGCCTCCGGCCTCCTACGTGGCTTGTTTTTTGGTTGGCACCTTTGTCCGCATGTCACACAGCATGGCAGCCTCCTCAGATAATTTGGATGAGATCCTCCAACAAGCCAGGGCCATGGCCATTTCTAACAGGGGTGCCACATGGCTGAAACAGCTTCTCCATACAGGGCAGCCTGGTCAGGCATGGGCTGGCCTAGTGGGCCTCTTTCTGGAGGTGTATCTAGGGGGACAGGTAGCAGCCAGCAGCTTGAGGGCAGGGGTGGTTGGGCTAGGGGCAGGCAGAGGAGCTTCCCATCTCCTTCTTCACATCGGTGGGTGCTGAGCATGCCAATGCATCTGGTAGGCAGCCTGCTGACACTGGTGCAGGGGGCTCTGGCTTGCCTCATGCTGGCCCTAGTAACCCAGTTGCATCTGCTGCCTCATCAGACTTCAGCTGGACTGCTGCTGCTTCCATGGCCCCCTGGTTTACATTCCTTCTAGTCTTTCCAGGGCCAGCAGTTGCCTGGCCCCACACCTGCCTCAGGGCCCCCCCTTCCAGACAGCCCTTCCCCGCTGTTGTATCAGAGAAGAGGAGTACAGAAGATGGGGACCAGCTTGCCAAGTGGTTTCCAGCTGATCCAGACACAACCGAACCATTGAATGAGTATTCTATTTATTCTTTGACTGATTGGTGTTTTGGTGGAGAAGAAGAGGTTAGGCACCAGTCTGTAGTGAGCCTGAGTGGGTTAGTTGGGAATGTAGCAGCTGGGGGTGGGACTGCGGTAGAAATAGATACAGAACAGGATCATAGAATGCCTTGGATACTCCTTCCTGGGGTAAGGAGTTAGCAGGCCAGGTGAATAGGGTAACAGCGAATATGGTAGCACTCCAGGGCATGTTTACTGACATGCTTTGGATGGTAGCCAATCTTTGTACTAAAGAGTCACTCAGGGTGCCTCAGGGTGCAGAGGTCTGGATAGGCAAGAACAGAGGGGGATGTAGGGGTGGGAGAAGCCTCAACTGGGGTCTCATCCATCTCAACAGAACCAGGGGTCCTCATGCCGAGTGAGAAGGCGGGATCCAGCCAGTAGCTGGTAGCGCTAAGACAGGGCAGTGGTCCCGCTGCAGTACAACCTACAGGGGTACTAATGTGACCCCATTGCCAGCGGCAACCTCAGGTGCCAGTGAGCCAAATGATGATTTGGCAGCCACGGTTAAGCTGCTGATGGCAGAAGTCAAGGAACTGAGGGCGGGGACAACTTCATGTTACCTGGGGTTGCTGGCAGCACACGTACCACAGTCCCTAAAGGAAAAGGTATGGAAAAAAAAAGTATATTGATATCTTCACCCTGTTATATGGGGAAAATGAGATGAAAGAAGCAGAAAAAGAAAGCAAGGGTAAGATGGAAAAAAAGGATAAAAAGAAAGCAAGGTGAAGAAAGATATATTAACGTGGATAGCATCATTTAATATAATGGCTTCGACTGTGCTGGAGAAGGAACTGGAGGAAGCAATGGGGCTAATAAAATACCAGGACCACATTTTGAAGTTGTACTATTCATTTGGGGGAGATGCTTAGTGGGGTTATGTTGAAAAGTTCAGGAAAAGAATGGCTTCCGACCCTACAGTGAAGTGGGTCAGAATGCAAATGTTTTTGTATCTGGAACAGATGTGCCCCAGGTGCCCCTTTCTCAGTCCGTGGATCGACAGTGAGCTGCCGGTTATGGGGTCCACCTCTAGGGGGAAGTACAAGGGAGGGGCCACAAAAGGGGAGGGAAGTGGTTGGAGGTACAATAAGGGATCATGCCTCTTTCAGAGCAACTGCAAATACAAACATGCCCTTCAGCGATGTGGGAGCACCCATCCAGGGATCAAATATGGCAAAAAAGGTAAAGGCAGCAGTGGAGGAAGTGGCGCCACCTCGAATGGAGCTGGGAAAGGCTCCTTTCCCAATTAAGGTTGGGGCTCTGCTCCCCTGGTTAAAACGGTATCCAGCTAGAACTGTGGAATGGGATTTGTGGAAAGGTTTTTGTGGCAGTTTTAGGATCCCCTATCAGTGCCCTCGGGTTGCATGGGAAGCAAACAACCTTAAATCGGCCATGGACAGACTCGGGATATTGGAAGAAAAAATTCAGAAAGCGGTAGACCTGAGGAGGATAGCGGGCCCATTCCCCATACCTCCCCTGGCCAACCTGTGGGTCTTCCCCCTGGGGTTAGTACCAAAGAAAGCCCCAGGGGAATTCTGCCTCATTCATCATCTCTCTTTCTCATGGGGGAATTCAGTCAGTGACCAGATAGACCCCGAGCTCACCTCTGTAGCATACACATCATTCGATGTAGCAGTACGGTGGGTACAAGACTGTGGTCCAGAGGCACTTCTGGCAAATGCGGATATAGAATCCACATTCCACCTGATCACTGTGTACCTGGAGGATTGTTGCCTGCTGGGCATGAAGGTGCAGGAACATTATTACGTGGATAAGTGCATGCCAATGGGCTGTTCCATCTCATGTTCAATCTTTCAGAAGTTCAGCACCTTCTTGAACTGGGTAGCTTACTCCGCCGTAGAGGTGGAGTCCATCATCCACTATTTGGATGACTTTCTCTTTATTGGGCCAAAAGGTGAGGACACCAGCAACAGAGCACTCACTGGCTTCATGGACATTGCCCAAGAGTTTGGGATGCCCCTGGCCAGGGAAAAAATAAATGAGGGCTCATACACCAGACTCACATTTCTGGGCATTGAGCTGGACTCCATAGCCAGGGTTTCCAGGCTACCAGTGGAGAAGGTGCAGAAGTTGATAGGACTGGCAAAGGAGGTTGGAAGGGCCAAAAAGATCACCTTGCGGAGGCTGCAGGAGCGACATGGGCACCTGAACTTTGCTTGCAAGGTCATCCCCATGAGGTGCCCCTTTTTAGGCAGCTTGCCAGGGCCATGGCCAGAGTCCACATGCTGCATCACTTCATCCAGGTGCACAAAGTCATGAAAGCTGACTTGGAAACCTGGGTGGAATTTTTAACATCCTTCGATGGAGTGGCCCTGTGGCAGACACCGGCCACCAGAAACCGGGAGCTGAGATTCTTTACAGATGATTCCAGTGGGCTTGGGTTTGGGATCTACTGTCAGGTGAATGGTACACTACTGCCTGGTCACAAGCATGGCATGACAAGGGGCTGACTAAGAACATGACCTTCTTGGAATTCTTCTCCATTGTGGTCACCATAGAGGTCTGGGGTAAGAGGCTAGAAAACAAGTGGTGGTCTTTTGGTCTGACAACATGAGGGTGGTACAGGTGATCAACAAGCAGTCGGTGAACTGTGAAAAAAGTATGCCATTTGTTGTGTAAATTTGTCCTGAAATTTTTGAGGCCAAGTATTACATTTAGGGAAAAACATGTGCCGGGGTGGACAACAAAATTGCTGATGCACATTCTCATTTCCAGTGGCACAGATTCAAGATGCTGGCTATGAGGCCAAAGAAGACCCTATGGCCCTCCCCGCCTGGTTGTGGGATGACAACTGGGCTGGATTTGGCAGGTAATATTGAAGTCAGTGGCCACTGGGACTTGGGGCACATATAGTTTGGGGGTATCCTGATTTTTGGACTTCTGTGGGGCACGGGGGATAATGGACCCATAGTCCAGGTCTGCAGGTAACATTTTGGGTTTTCTATGGGAAAGTAATGGGAGATGGGGTGTCAAGATCATCGGCTGCATCGATGCTGGCAGGGATTTTCATGGAGGATTAAGCATGACAGGCCCCATCAGCAGGCAATGCAAGGTGGCCTATTTCTCTCCAGGGGTTAAGGGCACTGGTGCATGCTGTGGATTGGCTACACAAGCAGTAGGCACGAGTGTCTACTTTTCCGGGCCGCCTTCTGTCTGGCCTTTTGTGGGGCCTTCAGAATTAGCCAGTTGACAGCAGCCAGCAAGGCTGACTGGCTGGGATGCCTCAAGAGGGAGGATTTAGAACTGCAGGAGGGTAGTTTGAACATTTGGCTACAAAGGTTGAAGACGGATTAGAGGTGCAGAGGGACCCAGGTCACCCTGCAGTCGGTGGTGCATGGTGAAATCTGCCCTGTGCAGGTGGTGATGGAATTCCTAGCCGTCCATCCACTAGGGGATGGCCAGCTACTGATTCATGCTGACAGGGTGCAGCTGTATTGATACCAGTTTGGCCGGGTGTTTAAAACATGTCTGGAAGCTTGTGGGCTTGATCCAGGCCAATTTGGTACTTGCTCTTTCAGAATAGGTGTGGCCAGCATGGCCACCAGCTTGGGCCTGGCGGAGAGCCAGATTAAACAAATTGGGAGATGGCAGTCCAGAGGGTTAAGAGTTATGTCAGACCAATACAAACACAATACTGACTTATGTTTTCTTCCCTCCCCATGTGCCGTTAGGACAGAGACCCCCAAAACATGTGTGGATACTGAGATCTTCCTATGCGTTCTGGGCCCGGAAGGGGGCAGAAGCGAGGATATGTGGGACAAACTTGAGGATACTCAAAAGAGGATGTCACTATCTGTGGAGGAATTGTGGGATAACAGATGGACCAGGCACCAAACTTCAAGTTCAACACACAATCTCTGTGTGATGTTTATTCAAAATGCAGAGATAACCTTCAGCAATGGCATATCCTTTCTTCAGTACATCAGTTTGTAGCAACAGACTATACAAATCTTTCCTCTACACTTAGTCTGCAACTACTGACTCACTGATCTCTGATCTAAGTTATCTGCTAAGATTTAGCTTCCTGTATGTGGGCCTTGTTTGCTTGGGTGGTGGGGGCTCAAATAATAAAAAAAAAAATAAAACAAGCTAAAGACAGAGAACCTCAGTGCAGAAGCACTGAAACAAGGGTCACCCCAAAGGGCACTGACAATAAGCCAAGTTTCAAAGAAATGCAACATCACACATACTTCCATAATGCAAAGCATCATGGGATATATGCAAATCACCATGCAATTTCAGACTTGTTAAGCTTACAGCAATTTACATGCATTTTAAATGGCACAACTAACTTTTAATTTTTATCATACAGTCCCCTAGTAACTTTTTACCTTTATTAAAAACACCTAGTGCCACAGTATGTTCAACATTTACAGGTTTTATACACATAAGATATAAACATTAAAGTAGTTTATGACATAGTGCCATTGCATACTAAATCTAACAATGAGAAATACAGCCTGTTGTTTTACATCAGCTGGGAGGTCACAACAATAACCTCCCTGTACGAGGACCTGAGAGAGAAAAGGAAAATTAAAGACGACACTATAGCATAGTCAAGAAAGGGAAGGGGGTGCCCATAGGTGGCCAAACTTATGGACTACAAATTGTAAAGAATAAATTAGGCTAAGAAATAGAAGAACTGTTGCAATCAGATTTAAGAAAAGGTCATTCCTCAAGAGTGGTAGGAGCTCCCTGTCACACTATCCAATGGTTTGGAATGCAAGGCATGAGATGGGAACAACTGATGCCCTGCATCTCGCACAACAAAAAGAAATTCGGCATGTCCGACATTTTGGTGGTTCATGTGGGGGGGGGGATAACCTTGGGATGCAGGCCACATTGGAGCTTATCCTGGGGATAAAACAGGATTGAATTACACTGCAGACTCTGCTGCGCGGGTGCCAGCTGGTATGGTTGGCTATGCTGCCATGCCTGGTATGGTGCCATGTCCATGTGCCCAAGGACATCAACTGGGCCAGGGTAAAGCTGAATAATGAAGTGGGTAAGTTTGTTGTCTGGACAGGCAGCCTGACAATTGCCCACAAAGAAATTGAAACATCCTGTACTGGGTTATATCACATAGATGGGGTACACTTATCGGATGTGGGTGTGGACCTTTTTAATGAAACCATTCAGAAAGTGTTGGAAACCACAGTTTATAGAGGGTAACACAGCTGTGCCTACAAGAGAACAGGTGGTGGGAAGGGGGACACAGGCAAGGTTCCACTGTGTTCCCCCTGTGGTTGGTTGGGGATGCCTTGGTGAGGCCTGATGAGTGCGGTACCCCCATTCCCTGCTATCATGAAGCTGTGTGGCAGAAGGCCAGAGAGGCAGGGACAGGTAGGGGGGCTCCACCCTGTCAGGAGCGGGCAGGGTGGGGGGGATTGGAGGAAGCTCATCCACCTCTGTGCATGTGGCTGAGGTGGAAGGGGCCCTCCGGGAGACCAGGACACCCCCCCGTGCAGGGGGGAGATATTATGGCATCTGGGTCTGGGACCCGAGGCCCCTTGGAGCCCAAAAGGGTGATGGGTATATTATTAATTTGGTGTATTATTAACTTGGTATTGTGGTTTCTAACATGTGTGAAATAAATGTGATGTAAATATATTGTAAAGAATGTGTAAATAATGTATATGTCAAAAACTTAAGAACTTGATGAAAATGATTGCGATGAAACCTCGAGCTTGTGTAAAATTTTGCTTTATCCTTTTTTACCCAGAAAATGATGTGTGGTGCTTTCCTTCCAAAATGGGGCAGGAACATGTGTGTGTGTGTGTGTGTGTGTATGTGTGTATGTGTGTGCGTGTGTGTGGAGGCCTCCATGTCCAAAAGGGAGCTCCCCCAACTGGGGGGGGAGGAAGATTTGGCACAGGGTCTCCTCCCACCACCACCGCCCCTGTTGGAAGCCATCCCTCCTCAGGGCACATAACACTGGCATCAAAATGGTGGGTGACATGGCTGGGGAGGGAAGGGTCTGCATCAGGTAGCCAGTGATTGGCTGTGGGCAGGTGGTCTGGGGAAGGGAATGGAGGAATGGGTGGAGGTAGGGCGGGCGCTGTGGGGTTAAAAGGTCCCCGCTCATGTAACCTCTTTTACATCGCTCCTCTCCAGACCCACCTGTGCTGTGAAGTTGTTTTTTCCCTCCCACCTGCCCTTACGTGGGCCTTGAGGCTGTGGCTAGTGAGGGCTAGAAGTATATAACATGATAATTTAGTGAACATTACACACAATGGGTTAAGGAGAGTTAAGGTGGTAGGTTGGTTGCCTCAGAGAGGTGGGTTGGGAGCACCTCAGTGAGGCCTTGTGAGTGTGGTACCCCTGTTCCCTGATGGCTCAAAGCTGTGTGGTGGAATGCAGACCAGACAGGGACAGATGAGGGGTTCTCCACCTGTCAGGGGTGGGCAGGGTGGAGGGGGGATTGGAGGAAGCTTGGCCACCTCTGTGCATGTGGCTGAGGTGGAAGGGGCCCTCTGGGAGGCCAGGACACCCCCCAGGTGGGGGGGTGTACGGCATCTGGGGCCAGGACCTGAGGCCCCCCTAGGGCCCAAAAAGGGTGATAGGTATATTATTAATTTGGTGTATTATTAACCTGGTGTTGTGGTTTCTAACATGTGTGAAGTAAATGTGATGTAAATATATTGTAAAGAATGTGTAAATAATGTATATGTCAAAAATTTAAGAACTTGATGAAAATGATTGTAATGAAATCTTGAGTGTGAGTAAAGTTGTGCTGCTGCCTTTTTTACCCAGAAAATGGTGTGTGGTGCTTTTCTTCCAAAATGGGGCAGGAACGGGGGCAGGGATGGAGGCCCCCATGTCCAAATGTACTTCTTGTAAAATCAGAAATAAAATCCTTGTGTTTGTTAAACAATCAAGTGCTTATGCCACTTACTTCACTCCGGTGGCAGTACAAGGACCCCCAGCTAGGATTATACCTGGACCTGGGGACTATAGATTCCCTTCTGATTTGCCATTGTGAACTGGGAAAAAAGGGGTGAGTCCACTGGGCAGTCACAGCTTGTATAGGAGAACTTTAAGGAATAAAGCACTTGGGGGCCATTGACAGGAGGTAAACAATATGACACAAAAAGCAGGATTATTTTGTGTGGCGTTTCTGTAAAAAAAGAATCATTTAAAACCAATTTCCAAGTTCAAATAATTTAGTAAGTAGACACCATTTTAAAATGACAAACACGCAGGATGTGTTTTCTTGAATAAATCATAATATATAGTTAGTTAAACTGCTCGAGATAATGCACATGAGCTGTGCAAGATTTGCAACTAAGCACACCCTCTCACATCTTATTGCTTAATCATGTTACATTACATTAACATTAATCAATCAGAATTTAAAATAACTGATGTATTCAGTGCCAAATACAAGGGAATCAATTTTCAGTTGTTGAGCAATACCTAATCACATCCAAGAATTTCACAAATCATCTGTAACTAAAAAGAGTTCAATGTTATTTAAAAAATCTTACCGTAGTTCATAAAATAAGAACTGTAGCTATCTATTCCTAGCCAAGGGAAATCAACATTTAATTGTTGAAAACCTCTGTTTGTTTTTTTACTTCACTTCTCTTTAAACAGACAGCTGCATAACTCAACCGGTAAAGTTACTTGCACAACAAAATAATATCTTTATAATTCTCACCGGCTACAACTACATTTGTGATAAGACAAACGGTGGATATATATTCACCAAAAATATCCTGGGCTGGTGGACACACATTGGCCTGCAGCCTCAGCCTGTGCGCTGTGCCAAAGGACAATTTAGTGGCTTGGATACCTGTTTTTTTCCCTAATTATTACTTATGTATGCCAGTATAATAACCTTAGTTGTTAGGATAATGTTTTTTGTTTTGTTTTGCATGATTCCAAAGTAGCCTATCAATGCTGAATGACAGGAGGTACAAATTACTGGGAGACCTTGGTGAGAAAGGATGTTTTCCCTTGAAAAAAATAACTCTTTGACATTGACAAGCAGTTGTAAATCATAATGCATGCAGGGTTCATTCCATTTCTACATTTTATAGCTCAGGAAACCATCTTCATCAAGGTCACACTTGTTCAGTGGCTTCTGACGTGCATTTTATGCTGTATACTCTGTATGTCATCTGTTCTGAGGTAAAAAGAAAATACAGCCACCCATATGGCAATCACCTGTTTCATGCCAAGGCCTTCTGAAATTATATGGTGCACTCTGTTTTCTTTTCAGGATGGAAACAATCTGTATAAATGACTGTTTTCTGGTTTTATAGTTTAGTTGTACCAATCCAAATTATGGGTTTACATACATTTGGTGGGAAAAAAAGCACAGTAACACAGGCTTTTAGTTAGTTCTCCAGCCAGGCCATTCCAAAGTAAAACCGTGAAAACAAGTAATGAAAATATATAAACTGTATTACAAGAAAAGATAACTTTTATTATACAATGGCAAAAAAAAATCTTGGGCTCTGATTCGTCAGTCTGGGACTGGACCCGTGATGTTATCCCAGTACAACATCACAGATCTAGTCCCAGCACAGAAAAGACCACATCAAATGTTAAAAAAAAAAATAAAATCACTCGACGCGATTGCCTGCCCCACTACCCTCCTCGCTGACAGGACGATCAGTCTTACTACCTGGTCTGCCCCTACACTGACAACACTGTGTTTACTGAACACGAGTTCAAATCTGCTCCTAAGTTACCCGATAAAAGAAAACTTCATCAGGAACCCTGTAATTTCAGGCGGGTGAGCCTGCATTTTAAACAGTGACAGCGGCTCTACTCCTACGCTCACTGAGTCCTCTCTGCCATAGCATACGCTGACTCCTCACACTGAGTGAGTGAAGTGAATCACCACATTGAGCGATGAAATGCATCGCCAACGTCTTTTCTAGACGCACAAGAAATGTATTCGAGGAGCCAGCGAGTGTTATAGCAAGAGAGGACTCAGCGAGCGTTATGAGTAGAGACGCGTGGTCACTGTTTAAAATGCAGGCTCACTCGCGTCTGAAATTACAGAGTTCCTGACGTCGTTTTCTTTTATCAGGTAACTTAGAGCAGATTTGAACTCAGTGTTCAGTAAACACAGTGCTGTCAGTGTAGGGGCAGACCAGGTGGTAAGACTGATGTCCCATGCGCAGAGGGTAGTGGGGAGCCACAAAGACAAACATTAAAACGAATACAGAGAAACCATGTAGGGGCAGCGCCACCTCCTGCACAAGACAGGAACTGTGCACTTTTTTCAATAAGTATGCCCAAACAAAAAATGAAATAAATTTATATTTTAAACAGGTTTTCCTATCTTTTCTACTTAAAATAAAATGAGCCATTGTATAATAGAATAGGCACTCAGGGTGTGTGTTGTGCTGGGATAACGTCACTCTGGGGTGATTATTGCACTTCGCCTGCGGCCTCGTGCCTAATCTCACCCCAGGCGTGACGTTATCCCAGCACAACACACACCCTGTCGTGCCTTATTGCTTAATTTTCAAATGTGTTCTGCTCATTGGGCAGAAAATGGCTGGCTCTTGAGGTTTTTGTGTGTATGTGTGTATGGTTTGAAGCGATGTAGTAAAACCAAGCAATCGGTGTGATTACACACATGCTAGGTTTTGGCACCATTATAGCACCTGTGTGTGAAGTATACTGATTTAGCTATTTCCAGTGTATACATACACAGGAGCTATGGAACAGTGCAGAGGCTGTGGACATGTTGCAGGCAACCTAGCTCCCCCTGCCCCCAGAATTTTGTTTATGTTTCTCTGCTGGCTTCCAGCTTTTGTAGAGTGCTCACACAGTGACTTAAAGGGAAAGTCCCCTCAATGTTTTTTTTCTGTTTGCCAGTGTAGTGTGTAAGTATGAACAATGATTCCCTCTCTCTCATTCCCCTAATTTCGTCCTAATTGAAATTTAAATGAGGTTGCTTCACTGTGTTCTGCCTTGGTGTGAAAACCTGTTTGACACCATTGCAAAGGACATGACCCCACTCATAAAAGAAAACATGAGAGTTGACAAGTATAGAATTATACATGGGTAGGTGTGCATAATGAAAATGTTATACACACCTGAGGTGTGGGATGCTACACAAGGGTCTAGTACGATCTCCCAACAGCAAACATCCCGATGGCAAAAATCTCGTATTTTATTTCCCGATTATTACCTTCCCACTCCTCCTGTATTACCGACTAAGATTCTCCCGACACACACAGCTGACTGGTAAAGCTGATCATTGCACTGTATATCATTGTGATCAGTATGAGGACTGATATTCTTTAATTGAGGTGGTTTTCCTTGTTTCTTTTACTGGGTTTTGAATTCTGATATGTGGATGAATGAGTGAGTGCTGAGGAATGACAGTGTGCTGACAGAATCACGAATAGTGAAGGTCAGTGTAGGCAGTCTTCGCACACCTGTCTTGCAGGACAGAAAGTGAATTTCATGTTCTTGTGACCATTTTTTTTTATTTCAGCACTACTGGTGAAGCGGACGACAGACTACGGGAGTTTGAAATGACTGACTTTAGTGAAGCCACTCCTTTCTGGGAAAAAAAAAATGTGCATGAAAATTGAATTACTTTTGTATCCTGCACTACTGTGTTTTCTGTTTCTGTCTCACTTGTTTGCGGAATTGTTATTTTTTGGTGATGACATCCTCAGGGAGTGAAACTGGTTGCACTACAGTTTGGCCTTCGGTGGTTCAATAAATCTGCTCTGTTCCATGACAAAAAAAAAACTGTCTGTAGAAGCTACAGGTCTGCTTCATGGACAATTGATGGTTTCTCTGTAAAAAGAAAGGGATGCAGCTCTGACATAGGAAAGGGAGGAATAGGAGGCACGGAATGTCTGTGGGGGCGGGGGGGTGGCAGCTGAAGTCGTTTACAGCTCTGACTCAGAATGGCGTTAACGTGTTAAAGTGCTGATGATAATGAAATATATATTCATGCTTGTTGCAGACACTTGTCGGTATAATATATGTCAGTAAATATTTTGTCAGTCAGTTTGTATTGTTGGCAAGTAAATGTCAATTAATTTCAAGTCGGGAAGTTTGTATTCAGGCTATTGTACTAATCCCCTACATAAACCTTGAGAGTGAAGCTCAAGGGGTTTATCAGGCAAGGCAAAGCAAGGCAAAGTTTATTTGTTGGACACCCAGTCCTGGAGGCTCTGGGCACCTAACATGCAGAAAGGCAGATGAAATAAAATTAAACACAATAGAAGAAGAAGAAAAAAAAAATATCAATAAAACTATTAAAACAATAGATCCAGTTAAAATCAGATCTAAAAGCTATTTAAATCACATCGTCTGGGAAGGCAAACAAAAATAAATGGGCCTTGAGAAAATGTCTGTATTTCTGGAATAAATCACTGGTTTTATGTAAGATAACTCATTTTATTTTGGTAAACTGTCATGTTGTTACCATTTAAATCATGAAACTGCTTAGAACTGTTAATTTAGGCTTTTAATGACAGAAATAGCACGAGTGGAATGAAGCACTGAAATATAACACTGCTGGACATTTTGAAATCGCAAAAGAAAATACAGAGCTGTTAGCAACTTTTTACTGTTGAAACTGATTTTATAACAGTCATTTGATTTTTGAAGAAGGCATAAATGTCATTGCCTAAACAAATCAAAACTGAGTTTCCATGACAACCTGGTTGCTTGCAGGAAGATCACAAAATCTTTACGGGGAGAGAGAGAGAGAGAGAGAGAGAGAGAGAGAGAGAGAGAGAGAGAGAACACATTTGTAGGGGTCTTTCTTTTACAGATTGGAGTACTCAGAAAAGAAACAAGATGAGCAATTTGTGAGGAGATTGTTCTCTGAGTAGTGAGTGTAATTATGAGGGGTTTTCACTACCACAAAAGATTGGCTGTGTCCATGAGGTTAACTGTGGCTCATGTGGTTCACAAAGAGGAACCCAGCGCATTTGCGCCATTATAGCCAGTTGGTTATAACAGCAAATTAAAACTGGGTTTCTCCATGGGAGAAAAAGGAGCCCAGTTATTATTGCATATTTGCACACCAAAGGGACTGGGAGTAAACCAAGAGCTCATAGCACATAAGAATTAATCAGTTGAATAACAAAACTGTACAAGCCCCAGCATCCGTCCAACTGCAGTTTTCCAGCTCAGACACACTTTAAACAACTTAAAGCATTAGGGAACTTACTGTTAAGGGTTTGATGGCCAGCACAAGACAAGAATACAGGGACTATAGAAGACATACAACAGAACTGATTTACAGTAGCACTTCGTTGACTTACGCATGTACACATCATCAGCTCCCATAATGCCTCATATGTGTGGGGTCATGACCTTTGCAATGACATCAAACAGGTTTTTACATCATGACAGAACAGATTGAAGCAACCACTTAAATTTAAATTAGGATGAAATGAGGGGGGGTGTAAGAGAGGGAATCATTGTGCACGCCTACAAACTACACAGGTATACAGAAAATAGGTTGATGGGAGTTTCTTTAAAACTCCTGGAGTTTCAGCTCTACACCACAGCAATTTCACAGGAGCTGAAACTGATCCGTTCACAATTTACTTTTTTTAATTTATTTTACAATTTTTGTCCAGGAAAGACACAATAAGTTGAGGCTTGTTTCCAGGTGTGTACTGGAAGCACAGGAAAATTAAGTATTTGCTCTTGGGCAAACTGTGTGCAAGTTGTGGTTATGGGATTCAAACCCAGTTCTCCAGGTTTGCAGCTCAGTGCTCTTAACCACCGTGTTCTACTGTGTCCAGTGCTGCCCACTGGTGTTTTTACATGTTGTCCTGCAGTGATTCAGCTACTGTGCATCACTATACCTCTCAATGATCCCATATTTTACCCCAAAATTTTCCTCTATTTCTCATAAAAAGTGTGTTTTTGTGACTGAACAGTGGGGATTTTAAACACAAAATTATGTCAAACGCTGAAGTTTCAAACTTGCTCCCCTTCAGAAAATGCATCTTAACACCAGTCCCCTTATTCCATCAACTTTCTGAGTGAATATTACCAATTGTTAAGATGTGACCCTGATTTTGGGTCTTTACCCTGATTCATTTTAAGCCTTGTTCCTTTTATGAGGCAAGAGGCTAAAAGGTATGTGCACCACCAAAGCAGGTGTAGAATGATCAGTGTAAACAGGCCTAATGTGAAGACACTGTTTCTGTTTAACAGATCTGAAGCAGTTTCAGATGTTAACATAAATAACAATACTGATGAATTTTTTGTTTTTAAACTAATGTTTCTTTAAAATTGGTGCATCAACTACTAAAGATTTAGATGCGAACTGCCAGGTTTTGGCAGGAAATTTAAAGAGATTCACCAAGTTACCTGAAAAAAGCATGTGCACTCAATATATGGGTGCCTTACCTCAGGAACATAGTATAACTGCAGAGATGCCCTCAAATAATCCACATGCCAAAATGCTGTAACACTCATAAAATTAGGTATACTGGGTGCCCAGAACTTCCTAGTCTTATGTGCCACCCATGCTCTGCCCCGTGCTCAGCCAAATTATGATGTGATGCTAGGGAGAGCACAGGGGCACACTTCATAATAGTCAATGGGGGCAGGTTTCTGATCCTGTTTTTATAATGTAATGGTCACTTGGTGGTGAAATGTGGGCATGGGTTGACTACCAAGGCCCTTGTTAGTTGACCCGTACCCACGTTTCACCACCAAGTGACCATTACATTATAAAAAAAGATTGGAAACCTGCCACCCATTGACTGCAATGGAACGCTCCCCTGCGCTCTCCCTAGCATCACGTCATAATTTGGCTGAGCGTGGGAGCGGAGCATGGGCGGTACTTAAGACCGGGAAGTCCTGGGCACTCAGTATACCTAATTTTATGAGTGTTACAGCATCTTAGCCTGTGGATTATTTGAGGGCATCTCAGCAGTTACAGTATGTTCTTGAGGTAAGGCATCCATATATTGGGTGCACCAGCTGAGATTGGTAAATCTCTTTAAGGACTTTTTCTATTCAGCCTTTTCACTTAAATGCAACTGAATTACAAAGAACGGTCATATTTGTAATAGTTATGAACACTTTATGGTCATTTGCAGGAAAAATTTTCCTGAAATGGCCAGAAGTAGTTGCAGATCATTGACAAGCAGAACTCTATAATGTGAAAATGTAATGATGTCTTTTAAATTTCCAGTATTGTCCCTAGCTTTACTTTTACATGCACACCACTGAGTTTTTGAAGCCTCTTATTTGGAAAAAGGGACTTGTTAACTGGTTCAGGAAGATTCTCAGTTTACTAACACTTGCTTCATTTTTTGGGGTGTGGTTGAGAGAATTTGTACTACACCAGTGGGAACATGCTGGGATAATATCACGCCACCCCACCTTGTGCATCAACTCTGTTGCAGATCTTTGTGTCATCTGCAAAGAGACATACTTTTCCTTCCAGTCCCTCTGCAATGTCACTTATAAAGACATTGAAAAGGACCTGGTCCTAATACTGAACCCTGCGGTACCCCACTAGTAACCCCCCTTTCTTCAGAGTGGACTCCATTTACTTTTACTCTCTGTGTCCTATTCTCCAGCAAATTCTTTACCCAGGCTGTCATCTTGGGACCCACTCCCAGGCTGGATAACTTGTATATTAATCTTTTGTGTGGGACTGTGTCAAATGCCTTGCTAAAGTCTAGGTAGGCCATGTCCACAGCCCCTCCCTGATCTACTACTTTGGTCACCCAGTCAAAGAAATCTATCAGATTCATCTGGCATGACCTTCCCGCTGTGAATCTATGCTGCCTTGGGTCCTGTGCCCCTCTGGCCTCTAGATACTCAACAATTCTTTCCTTCAGAAGTAATTCCATCATTTTCCCAATCACTGAGGCTAAACTAACAGGTCTGTAGTTTCCTGCCTCTGTCCTGCTCCCACTTTTGTGGGGTGGAAAGGATGAGAAGGGACTTGGCAAGGTTAGAGGAATGGTCAACTGTATGGCAGCTTAGATTCAATGCTAAGAAGTGCAAGGTAATGCACCTGGGAAACAAAAACCCAGGGAAAGAGTACACAATGTGGGGTGAGATACTAATAACAACAAAAATGGAAAGGGACCTGGGGGCAGTCATATCAGATGACCTAAAGGTGGGCAAGTGATGTGAGAGGGCAGCAAGGAGGGCTGGGGGGATACTGGGATGCATAGGGAGAGGCATCACCAGTAGAAAACAGGAAGTTATTATCCCTCTGTACAGACAGCTGGTGAGACCCCATCTGGAGTACTGCATGCAGTTCTGGAGACCCAATCTCAGCAAAGACATAGACAGGATGTAAGCTGTCTAAAGCAGGGCAACTAAAATGGTGCAGGGTCTGCACCGGAAGACATATGAAGAGAGACTTAAGGAGCTTAATATGTATAGCCTCAAGGAAAGGAGGGAGAGGGGGGACATGATAGAAACTTTCAAGTACCTCAAGGAATCAACAAAGTCCAAGAGGTAGCATCTTTCAAAAAAGGTGTGTGCAAGAACAAGGGGGCACAATTTGAAGATGGGGGGGTGGCTCAGAGATAATTTAAGGAAGTATTTTTTCACAGAGAGGGTTGTGGATGCATGGAACAGCCTTCTGGAGGAGGTTGTGGAGTCAAAAACAGTGGTGGAATTCAAGCATGCATGGGACAGTCATAAAGCAATTCTATGGGGTAGGGGTGGGAAGAAGTAGGCTGCTGGTTAACTAGGATCTGCAGCTTATCCATTAAGTAGGGAAATGGACAGACTGGGTGAGCCAAGCGGTCCTTATCTGCCATCAAATTCTATGCTTCTACAGTATGTTTCTACGTTAAGGAAATAAGGAAGACATGGGAAGCAACCTATTTGGTAAATATAGGAAGACTAAAATTAATGATCTGACAAAGCTTGCTCTGAAAGGAAAACATATAAGGGGGGAAAGGGAATTATCAGAAAAAAATAAATGAGTAATTTAAACATAATGCCATGGAACCTTGACAACTGCAGAGAAAAAATTAAAATCAGAAAGGTGGCTAAAGTTGCAAATAGGAGAAGGGTAGATCGCTTGCTTTCCCAGGAAACTCATTTTGATCAAAAAGCTGTAAGATACTTTGGGAATTTATTTAGAGCAGTAGGGTACTAGACTTTAATCTCCAATAATGCCAGGGGACAGCAATCTTTATAAAAAAAATTGGATCATAAACTCATTAAAACCATGATAGATCAGAATGGGCACTAAGTCATAATAGGTATAACAGTGCAGAACAAAAACATAAAGCTAAGTAGTATTTATGGCCCTAATAATGAATACCTAGCCTTTTACACAAATTTTTTCTTGGAGCTATCTCAATTCAGTTCCCCCACCATACTTTGGGGGGGGGCTTTAATTTCACTTACAGTTTGATAGATAGAGCACCTGCTTGATGTGAAAGGAAAAAAACTGTTGAACTGGTAAGAAAATATGCTATAGACTTGGATATGGTGGACCCATTTAGATACCAGTTCCCAAAACTAAAGAAATACTCATTATTCTAAAACATATAATACCTATTCAAGAACAGGTTTCTCCCTGATCACCCAAAGGCTCTGTAGGGAAATAAAAAAAATATCTTATGAACCTATTAGGGTTTTGGATTATGCTCCTTGCCTCTTGGAGACCAGCTTGGGTGACCAGAACATGCTGAGTCAGTATAACTGGAGGTTTGATAATACTTTATGGTTTGATTTGAATTTCAAAAATAATATAATAGAGGAAATAAAATGGTTTCTGATATGGAATAACCCGCAGGAGTTTGATATCCAGACAATTTGGGAATCATTGAAGGTAGATATAAGGGGCTGGGGGAAGGCACAGGTGTGGATCAGGAAGAAGAAAATAGAAGCTGAGATGTCAGATTTGGAAAGAGAGCTGGCTTCACCTGAAAACAATCATGCTAGCCAAGGAACAGAACAAGCCAGGCTAAAAGTATTGGTTATAAGGGATAAGACTGAAAAAATGAAACTTTAAGGACAGACTGAAAAAGCTATGTACAGTATAAGGCAATAGCAAAACATTATTTTTATGGAGACTTGCAGACAAAATGTTGGCATACCAACTTCATTGCAAACACAGAAACATAGAAACATAGAAATGGTCAGCAGATAAGGATTGGTAGGCCCATCCAATCTGCCCAAAGGCCCTATACATTGTATGTGGCCACTGACCCTATATGATCAATTGCTTTTCTTCACTCCCTCCCCTCTTAAGCTTCCCTCGTGCCTGTCCCAAACATACTTAAACCCCTCCACTGTGCTTGGCCCCACTTCCTCCTGTGGAAGACTATTCCAAGTGTCGACTATCCTTTCTGTGTAGAAAAACTTCCTCACATTACCTTTTAATCTACCCCCTTCCAATTTCATATTGTGCCCCCTTTTTCTAGTACTTTTTCTACATTGGAAAAGGTCCTCTGCCTGCACTGTGTTCATGCCCTTGAGGTACTTGAGAGTTTCAATCATGTCCCCCCGCTGTCTCCTTTCCTCCAGTGAGTACACATTGAGGTCCCTTAGTCTCTTCTCATATGTTTTGTGGTATAAGCCCTGCACCATCTTTGTTGCCCCTTTCTAGATAGTCTCCACCTTATCTATGTCCTTGCATAGGTGTGGTCTCCAGAACTGCATTCAGTACTCCAGGTGAGGCCTTACTAATGTTTTATACAATGGCATCACCACCTCCCACCTCCTACTCGTGATACCCCTGCCTATGCACCTCAGCATGCCACTGGCCCTCCCTGCCACCTTTGTACACTGCTTTCATACCTTAAGGTCATCAGAGATGATAACACCTAGATTCCTTTCCTCTTTGGTGACAGTCAGCTCCTCCCCCCCTCCCAACCTGTAGCTCTCCCCAGGGTTCCCTCTACCCAGGTGCATTATTTTGCACTTTGTTGCATTGAACCTCAGTTGCCACATCTCTGACCATCTTTGAAGCTTCTCCAGGTCCCTCTTCATTTTATGCACCCCTTCTGGAGCATCCACCCTGTTGCAGGTCTTGGTGTCATCAGCAAACAGGCAGACCTTTCCTTCCAGTCCCTCTGCAATGTCACTAATGAAGACATTGAACAGGACTGGTCCTATTACTGATCCCTGTGGTTCCCCACTGATCACCCCCTCTCCCCAGATTGTACCCCATTTACCACCACCCTCTGTCTCCTGTTAACCCATTCCTAACCCAGTTCACCACCCTGTCTCCCATACCTAAACTATCCATCTTGTTTATCAGCCTTCTGTGTGGCACAGTGTCGAAGTCTTTGCTGAAATCCAGGTAGGCGATGTCTACCACCTCCCGCTTAAGTTTCGCTAGTAACCTAATCAAAAAAACTATTAGATTCATTTGACATGACCTTCCTGCTGTGAATCCATGTTGCCTCAGATCCTGAGCTCCACTGGATTCCATATGTGCCACTATCCTTTCTTTCAACAGTGTCTCCATTATCTTTCCCATCACTGAAGTGAGGCTGACTGGCCTGTAGTTCCCTGCCTCCTCCCTACTGCTGCTTTTGTGCAGTGGGACTACATGCACCCTCCTCCAGTCCTCTGGAATGACACCTGTGTTGAGTGACTCTGTGAACAGGGCCACCAGAGACACTGCTAGTTCTCTTCACAGCTCTTTTAATATCCTTGGGTGGATGCCATCTGGTCCCATGGCCTTATCCACCTTCAGCTTTGTGAGTTCTTCCAGAACTGTCTTCACTGTGATTGGACTGGTGTTCACCTCTCCCCCCCCATTGCCTCTGTAACCCAACTGTGGTCTTTGACCCTCCCCTCCTTAGTGAATACTGAGCAAAAGTATTTGTTCAGTATTTCTGCCTTGTCCAGATCCCCCTCCTTACACTCTCCCTTCTCCCCTTTGAGCCTCACAGTCCCCCCTGTTTTTTCATCTTTCACTGATGTACCTATAAAATGCCTTATCCCCTTTATTTACAGACTGTGCTAAGCTCTCTTCTGTCTGTGCCTTCACCCTCCTAACAGCCTTCACTGCTTCCCTTAGACATTCAAGGTACACCTCTCTGTCCTCCTCCCTTTGGCTCCCCTTGTATTTCCTGAAACTCAGCCTTTTAGCCCTGACTTTTTCCCTCACCTCTTTGGAGAACCATAGTGGTTTCCTTCTGCTTTTGGCCACTATCCTAACATATTGGTTTGTCATATCCACTATGGCTCCTTTCAATTTCTCCCATTGTTCTTCCATCCCCTCTACTACCTCTCCCTTCCCCAGGACTGCTTTTATACATCTACCCATTTCAGTGAAATCTGCCCTCCTGAAATCTAATACTCCTGCCCTTGTGTGGCTTAACTGAGTCCATGTCTCCATGCTGAACCACACCATGTGGTGGTCACTGGACCCCAGCTGCCCTTAAATCTGTATTTCTTTGACTATGTTCCCATTGGTCCATACAAGGTCCAGAATCGATTTGTCCCTGGTTGACTCATGCACCAGCTGCCTGAGTCCAACCTCCTTTAGGGATTCAAGGATGGCTGTGCTTCTGACTAAAACAGTCATCTGGGTGGACCAATCCACATCCGGCATATTGAAATCCCCCAGTAGCAAGATTTCACCCTTAGCTGCCATGCCGTGTATGTTCTACACTAGTTCCCTGTCTACTTCCTCCCTCTGCACTGGAGGTCTGTAGATCACCCATGTGTATTGCTGTTCCATTCTCTGGCTCCAGGGTGACCCACATTACCTCGGCCTCCCACTGTCTTCCCTGAACTTCTGTAGCCTTTATACCATCTCTGATGTACAGGGCCACTCCTCCACCCTTTTCACCCTCCCTGTCCCTCCTGAACAATGAATAGCCTAGTACATTGACTTCCCAGCCATGATTAGCTGTGTACCATGTCTCTGTTATTGCTGCTATGTCAAGGTCTGCATCTGCCAACAAGGCCTCCAGGTTGAGAACCTTATTTCCTAGGCTATGGGCTTTCGTTAGCATGACCTTCCATGTTTTACAGTTTTCCCTCCCTCTGCTCTTGTTCTCCCTCTCCAGCATCTTCTCCCACTTCAGTTTCCTTTCCTATGTGCTCTTGCCCCTGTTTCACCTGCCTGCCCTCCCGCCTGCTTTTGCTGTTCCCCTAGTCAACTTATGTTCCTGCATGTTCCCATGGGGGGGTTCCTAAGCCTCCTGACCCTTCTGGCTCTCCCCCCCTTGCCAGTTTAAGTGCTAACAGCTGAAGCATTTAAACTTCTCAAAAATGACCAAGGTCCCCTTCTTGGACAGATGCAGGCCATCCTCCTTATATAAGCCTGCTTCTGCCCAGGTCAGGACCCAGTCCCCTATGAAGCCAAAACACTCCCTTCCACACCAATCCTTCAACCAGGAGTTGAATGTGTGTATGCAGAGTGCCCTAATTTCCCCTGTGCCCTGGACCAGTACCACCTCCAAGAATGAAATGGAACATGCTATTTGTTTCAGGTTCCCCCCAGCTTCCTGAAATCATCCTGGACTCTGGCTAACTGCACCCTTCTCCTGGCCAGCTGCTCCCTCCTGGCTACTGCTGTAGTGATTCTATGGATCTGCTTCCCATCCTACATGCAGTGCTTCCTGGGAGGCACTTGCCCTACCTCTGTCCACTGCTAGGTGACCCTAACTCCACTCCCCACACAATAGAGTCCTCCACTAGGAGAAGCTTCCTCCTCCTCCAGGGTTCCCTGCTTTCCTACCCTGGGGCTCCATCCTGGAGGATCCTCCCATCCTCTCTGGTCCCAGCCTCAGGTTCCTGAGTGGAGCTTTCCCATTCCTCCAAAACAGTGTAGGAGTTATTAAGTGGTACCAGTTGGGAGATGTGCTTTTGACCCCCCTCCCTCATCCTCCCTGAGCCCACTCTAGTCCATTCACTCCTCTTCCCTGGCATCCTTTGAGGTAAAGGTTGTGGACCTGGTCATCTCTGGGTGGGGGGTGGATGCTGCCTTTAGCTTGGCCAACTCTGCTGAGAAACAGGCAACCTCCTCCCTCAGCCCAAAGAAGTGCCTGCAGACAGGGCAGCATCACAGCCTCCAGAATGTCTCCATGAAGACAGCTGCTCCACAAACACTGCACTGCATCATTCCAATCATGCCTGATTCCCCTCAATCAACTGCCTGCTTAAGATGGCTATCTGATATTCCCCAAATATATGTTTTATTTCTGTTGTGTTTTGTTATGCTTCCTCTCTTTGCTACTCCCTGTATGGATGCAGGATGTTGCAAGGCCTTATGGGACCCACCCCCTAAATTTAGGGTGAGCCCTGGGGTGGGTGAGTAGTGGGGTGGGTGGGACTACACCACAGGTTGTGTCCAAAAAACAATCAGCCCAAGAGTCCTCTGGCAGTGACACCTCACTCCACACACAAACTTGTCAGCTAGAATCCCTCAGTCCTGCCCAAATTAAATGGAAAAGTGCCCAAATGGCAGTTAATTACATACCTCAAATACAATTAAAAACACACAGAAATGGCAGCTAAGAAAATACATCAAATACAATTACCAACACGGTCACAAAATCACCAGCTAGAGTCTCTCCCTCCTTCTCCAACTAACTGAAGACTCAACTGAGATGGCAGTTAAAACATCACATTCAAACTAACCTAATCCCTGTAATATGATGTCTGCACTTAAAGGCTAGACAGCAACTTTTAAACACACAATCACAAACTTATCTGCTAGAATCCCTCAATCCTGCCCAAACTAAATGGAAAAGCATCCCAAATGGCAGTTAAGAACAGACCTCAAATACAATTTCAAACACGCAGAAATGGCAGCTAAGAAAATACCTCAAATACACTTACAAACACAGTCACCAAGTCACCAGCTAGAGTCTCTTCCTCCCTCTCCAACTAACTGAAGACTAAACTGAGATGACCGTTAAAACCTCACATTCAAACTACTTAAAGGCCAGACAGCAACTTTTAGACACTCAGAAATGGCAGCTAAGAAAATACCTCAAATACAATTACCAACACAGTCACAAAATCACCAGCTAGAGTCTCTCCCTCCTTCTCCAACTAACTGAAGACTCAACTCAAAATAAAAATAAAACAGATGGAATAACAGGGGATAGTGGGGACTTGATGTATAAAGAGGATGAAATAAACCACACTTTTAGGATTTTTTATGAAAAACGATATACCTCGGAGGAAAAGGTGGAGGAAACACAGATAAGAAATTACTTAGAAAACCTGGAATTGCCAAAAATATCAGACTCAAAAGAAAGGGTTCTGAAAGAACTCCTAAAACTGAAGGTGGACAAAGCAATGGGGCCTGATGGGATTCACCCCAGAATTCTAAAAGAATTAAGGGGAGAACTAGTGACACCACTGACTACCCTTTTTAACAAATCATAGGAGGATGGTGTGGTACCTGAGAACTGGAGGAAGGTGGATGTGATTCCCCTTCACAAAAGTGGGAGCAAGATAGAGGCAGGAAACTACAGACCTGTCAGTTTGACCTCTGTGGTAGGGAAAGTGATGGAATAACTTCTGAAGGAAAGAATTGTTGAGTACCTAGAGGTCAGTAGGGCACAGGACCTAAGGCAGCATGGGTTCACAGTGGGAAGGTCATGTCAGATAAATCTAATTCATTTCTTTGACTGGGTGACCACAGTAATAGACCAGGGAGGGGCTGTGGACATGGCCTACCTAGACTTTAGCAAGGCATTTGACACAGTTCTACACAAAAGATTAATAAACAAATTAACCAGCCTGGGAGTGGGTCCCAGGGTGGTAGCCTGAGTAAAACATTGGCTAGACAACAGGACACAGAAGGTATTTGTAAACAGAGTCCAATCTGAAGAAAGGGGGGTTACTAGTGGGGTACCGCAGGGTTCAGTTCTAGGACTGGTCCTCTTTAATGTCTTTATAAGTGACATTGCAGAGGGACTGGAAGGAAAAGTATGTCTCTTTGCAGATGACACAAAGACCTGCAACAGGGTTGATACACAAGGAAGCGTGGAAAGGATGAGAAGGGACTTGGCAAGGTTGGGGGAATGGTCAGAAGTATGGCAGCTTGGATTCAATGCAAAGAAGTGCAAAATAATGCACCTGGGAAACACATACCCAGGGGAAGATTACACAATGGGGGGGGGAGGTAATAACAACAACAAAAATGGAAAGGGACCTGTGGTAATCATATTAGATTACCTTAAGGTTGGCAAGCAATTTGAGAAGGCAGTAGGGAGGGCTGGGGGGATACTGGGATGTATAGGGAGAGGCATAACCAGCAGAAAACAGGAAGTTTTTATTGCTCTGTACAGACAGTTGGTGAGACCCCATCTGGAGTACTGCATGCAGTTCTGGAGACCCCATCTCTGCAAGGACATAGACAGGATGGAGGCAGTCCAGAAGAGGGCAACTAAAATGGTGCAGGGTCTGAAAGAGAAGCCATATGAGGAGAGACTAAAGGAGCTTTATATGTATACCCTTGAGGAAGGGGGGGCATGATAGAAACATTTAAGTACCTCAGTGGAATCAACAAAGTCCAAGAGGGTAGCATCTTTCAGAAAAAGAGATGTGCAAGAACAAGAGGACACAATTTGAAGATAGAGGGGGACGGCTCAGGAGCAATGTGAGGAAGTATTTTTTCAAAGAGAGAGTGGTGGATGCATGAAACAGCCTTTCTGAGGAGGTTGTGGGGTCTAAAACTGTGGGAGAATTCAAGAATGCATGGGACAGACATAAGGCAATTTTTGTGGGGGTAGGAAGAAATAGGCTGTTGGTTAACTAGGACCTGCCACTTACTGCATCCTGGTGGTAGGGAAATGGACAGACTAGGTGGGCCAAGCAGTCCTTATCTGCCATCAAAGTCTATGTTTCTATGTTTCTATGACTCAGACTTGGAAAATGTAAACAAGGATATAACACTGGAGAAAGTTAGTACGGTTATCAAAGAGCTTCCTAATGGAAAGAGCCCTGGTCCTGGTGGATTGCCTTTTGAATTTTATAAAAAATCTGTCACATGAGATCACCCCTCTATTGAGAGATTTGTATCAGGTATTCTTGAAGGCAGAACAAATCCCTCAGTCTCTTAATGAAGCAGATAAAATACTGATCCTTAAAAAAGATAAAACCCCAGATCAGTGTGACTCCTTTAGGCCTATCTCTCTGCTAAATAGTGATTATAAAATATTTGCAAAAATCTTGGCAGAGAAACTGGCAAATGTAGTTCTGGGGGTGATCCATCAGGATCAGGTTGGCCTTATAGAACGTAGAAGAGTACAGCACAATACCAGAAGGGCCTTCAATATAATATAGGCTTTCTCAGAGATGGACATTGTACTACTGTCACTGGACGCAGAGAAGGCCTTTGACAGGGTGCAGTTGCCAGTCCTAATAGAAACTCTGAAATCTTTTGGGATCACAGAAACATTTCTGAACTGGATCCAATTAATTTACACTATACCCCAAGCTGGAGTAAGAACCAATCAGCAGACATCCTCACCTTTCTCTCCTCTACATGGGACCAGATAGGGTTTCCCACCCTCCCCTTTATTATTCACTTTATTTTTGGAACCACTGGTGCTTACAATAGGAACCCAAAAAAGATTTTTTGGGAGTAAGGGTAAATGAACAACAATTGGTAACTACAGTATGTTATATGCAGATGACATACTGTAATCTCTGAATAGTCCAGATATTACATACCCATTAATAAATAATATTATGGGAGAATACAGTGCCCTATCAGGCTATAAAATTAACTGGGGGAAAAGTGAAGCCCTATATCTAGGAGACCCAGAGAAACTGTTAAACCACGTCTTAAAAAAATTAGTAAGGATAAGATTAAATACCTAGGAGTAATTTTGGCCCAGAACCATAACAGGGAAGTACAATTAAATTATGATCCACTGCTACAGAAAATCAGGTCAGACTTAGATAAATGGCAGTATCTCTCCCTGGTATTACTTGGTAGGATTAACATGATAAAAATGAGCATTCTTCCAAGACTGTTGTTTTTGTTTGAATCCATTCCAATAATTTTCAGAAAAAAAGTTTTTATGGAAATTAAAAAAATTATAAGAAGGTTCTTATGGATAGGAAAGCAACCCAGGATAGCTTTGAATACATTATATCAGAGCAGAGAAAGAGGAGGACTAGGATGCCTACATTTTTGGCTATACTACCTTGCAGCACAAATGGAAGTGGCCTATTACTGGTTTCACCACAGAAAAGATAAGCAAATAGCAGGCTTTTGCTTAGAGGAAAATAAATTTAAAGGCATGACATTGAGAAGCTCCTTGGTGGGGAGTCTTTCAGAACAAAGGAGCTATGAAACTTGCCTAGAAACAACTAAATCAACTAATAACATTTGGAAAATGTTCCCTAAAATTGGGAGGAGGCCAGTTATTTTATCAAAGTTTACTCCTATATATGATAATTCCTCTTTCATCCCATCAACTCTTGATGGAATATTTAAAAAGTGGCATATGGAAAAGGGAATCCACATAATAGATGACTTCTTTGAAGGAGAGAACTTTATGCCTTTTGGGAAATTCCAGGAGAAATATGGGATCCCAGATAACCAGAGATTGCAGTATATGCAAGTTAAAAATTTAATTAAAAAAAAAAAGAAATTTATTAATACTGGTGGACTCACCACTAGAGGAGCTCTCTGTAAATCTGGATACCAACAAACATTTGATATCTAAATTATATATGACATCAAGAGATTATGGTTTAGCCCAGTTACAAGAAACTAGACAAGCTTGGGAAAGGGATTTGAAAAACCCTATTTCTGAAGTAGAATGGTTAGAATTTATTAACATAGATAACATAAAAGTGAAAAACAATGGAGTACTGCAAATTCAGGTTAATACAATACATAAAACATATTTAACCCCAGCTAGACTGAACAAAATTCATAACTCCTTGTCCGAGCTTTGGCAGAGATACAGGTCTGAAAAAGGAACTTTGTTCCATGTGTTGGTGGGATGTAAGGTAATTAGAGATTATTGGGAATCAATTTTTGCTATGTTCGGTAGAGTTCTTGGTTCAGACTTCCCATTTGATCCTGGAATTGGGATATCTGGCATACATGTATTACCGCAGGATGATCAAATAAACAAGAAAATGTTGCTTACATCGTGATACTGGTGGCTAAGAAAGTAATTTTGCAATACTGGAAATTTGCAAGCCCACCAGTATATATAGAATAGATGGAAAAGATACTACAGCATAGTAAGATTGGTAAAGCAATATACTTAAAAGAAGCTTATGGCAAATACGAAAAAAATTTGGTTCCCTTTCTTGGCTAATTTGATTTAAATAATAAGGCTTAGCAATGATGAAGAGCTAAGTCTTCATGAGTATAGGTGAGGATTTAAGCACCCACACTCTGAGCTAAGCAAAAAAGAAGACAAAAAGAGAGAAAAAGGAATAAAAAGTTTAACAGAGCAAGTTTGAGAGAAGACAGAAGCGATTATTTAGAGGGCTATATTTTCAACTGAAAAAAGACTAAGCCAAGTAAGTATATTCTAAAGTAACTATCTGTCCTTCAGAAAAGTCCAGTGACCCCAAGAGACCTATATACTAGTGGTTCTGATTTGGAAAACAACTCACTTTTTTTACACTGAAGCTAGGAAGAACTGCCTCCAAACCAAGAAGCCCTTGCTGTCCAGAGACAGGCCCAAATAACTAACGTGCATCCTCACATCAATCCCCTAACCCACACCCTTCCATTCCTAGTTCAGCATATTGCCACAAATTGTTCTGAGACACAGTCCCAGAATATCCCGCTTCCATAAAGAGATACAAGAAGGGGCACAAGGGGGAAGGGGAGGAGGGGTAAGAGGGGGGAGAGGAAGAGGAATGGGCCACAGATACAACAACATGAGAGGGAATTACAACTACAATTGGGACACATGGAACAGACGAGGGAACAGATATTAATGAAGAACAATATAGTGGTTAATATCTCAGACTATTGCCTGACAGAGCCTGAATATCGAGTGCTCCAAAAGGGTTTGACCTTCATACTAATGAATAACTTAGATAATTTTTAAGCTGCAATGGACCTACACAAATTTACTAGAAAATCGCATTTGCAAGCATTTTTCTATAAAGAGAAAGCAGAATCCCAGGAAATGACTCCATCTCTGAGTGCCTCGGACAATGACTTTCAGAAAGTGACCCTGAGATAGTCCCTTTGAATATTTTTAAACCTAAGTCATCTTTTATACCCCCATCTAACTTAACTGTCACCATTTCTGAAAAAGTATGTTTGCAGGATTTGGAGAACCTATTTTCAGACCTTGAACCAGCTAGCTATTATAATTTTATGTCTGTAGAAAAAAGGCGATACAGAGTTTGACAAATATTAGAAATATAATAAAATCTGCAGATAAGGGAGAATCAATTGTGATTTGGGGGAACTATGAATGTGAAATGCTGAGGCAGTTGTCAGATACAGATTTTTATGTGCCTCTTGAGGGAGATTCTACCGAAGAGGTTAAGGGTAACACTGATATTCGGTTATATGAGGCACTTATAAATGAGATTATTACCAAACAAATGTATGATTTTCTTAAGGTGGAACACCCAGTACATGTGATGCTTTATGGGCTACCAAAAATCCATAAAAGCCTAAATCAACTCCCTGCTCAGCCCATTGTAGCCAGTATAGGGTCACTTAAAGAACCATTGGCACAATTTGTTGATGACCATATTAAACCACTTGCACAAAGTACTAGATCATATTTGAGAAACACCACACATTTGCTTAACAGTTTGGGGGATGTCTGTGTACAACCTGATTGATATGTTGTCATGCTGGATGTTAAGGCTGTGTACACTAATATCCTCCATGCAGGCCCTACATGAGTTACTGTATGAGGTAACCCAGTACTCTGTCTCATTTATTGAATTTCTGTTAATACTTACAGAAAAAATCTTGACCTGTAAGTATTTCCTTTTAAGGGCAAAATATACCTGCAAAGAAAGGAGGGGGCAGCTATGTGGTAGCTATGGTCCCACATTATGCCAACATCTATATGTCCCAATGGGAGAAAGAGGTAATTTTTGGTGACTCAAACCTGTTCCTGGCTAAAACAGATCTATATAAGAGATATATAAATTATCTCTTTTTAATTTGGATGGGAACGGAAGCTGAGTTACAGCAATTTGTAGAATATTTAGAATCCACCAATGAGAACTTAAAGTTCTCAGTGATCTTTGACCTGTGTGCTGTTAACTTTCTGGATCTGACCATCAAAAATATTGCAGGGTGAGATATAGTTACCAATGTATTTAGAAAGTAAACAGACAGAAATTCATTACTACATTATAGTGGTTGTCATCCAGGTCATGTAACAAAAATATCCTATTTGGACAGTTTATGTGCATTATACAAAATTGTACTAATGAGGAAAATGATCAGATTCAAGAAGAAATGCTCACAGAGAAATGTTTATAGAGAGGGTACAATAATGAGATTATCGCACAAGTTATGAAAAAGGTGGACGGCCTATGGAGGGAGGCCTTCCTAACTCCTAGCATTAGGAATAACAGTTATACATATAATAGTACAAGTACCCCAGGTTTTATAGCAACTTTCACCCCTCAAGCACTTTGATTTAATAAAGCTGTAATGCACAACTGGCATATTTTAACTACTGAAAAGAGATTGATGGATGCTACCCAAAATACCCCAGGATGGTGTTCAAGAGAGGTGCCAACTTGAGGGACCAACTGGTTAAAGAGTAGGTGACATGATATAGAGTCTTGGGCAGGCAACTCATACCAAGGAGTTGCCTGTCTGAGAAGCTAAATTTGCTATTCTTTGAAAGTTTAATCAGTAATAAAAGAAATCCATACCTTCATACCTTAATCTGCCCGGATTGTAACTTCCATGTACAAGTCAAGTGGCTGAACAGCACTGCAGTCCTACCCCTAAAAAAGCTTTTTGATGATGCAAGGCAGGGAATGAGGCTGCATGCACTCCAAAGACATGGCAATATGATTGGGAGAGGGGGGGTCATCTAGAGATACACATAGTATCTTTGCTGCAGTTATACAAGTATGGGGCTAATATATAATATATATACATGCTATATGTATCTTTAGACAGCCCCCACCCGATCCTATTGCTGTCTCTATGGATTGCCTGCAGCTCCGTTCCCTACCTCATGCCATCAAAAAGCTTTTTTAGGAGCGGGATTGCAGCGCTGTTCTACCGCTTGGCTCGTACACAGAAGTTATGAGCCAGGCAGATTTAGGTAGAGATTTCTTTTAGTACTGATTAAAAAATTCAAAACATAGCAAATTTAGCTCCTCAGGCAGGCAACTCCTTGGCATGAGTTGCCTGCCCAGAACGTGTTGGCAGCTCTTTAATAGTATGCATTGAGACAGAAATGTGGGTTATGAAAGACAGCAACATTTACCAGCAGGAAACCACAAATGTAGCAGTTGTCAATATTGCCAATAGTGATGGTGGGAGCAGAACTGAGACATTCTGTCTCTGGTAGAATACATTCTGCTTGGGATTTTGTTACTTTTAATACTACCAACGTTATCTATCTTGCCCGATGCAGCGCATGCCCTTCCTTTTATATTGGCAAAACTGAGAGAAAACTAAAGGAAAGGATCTGGGAACATGTTAGAAGTGTTCAGAAATCAGATGGGGTTAGTGCCTTGGGTCAACATCATCAGACCAAAGGTGGGAATCATAGTTTTCTTTCTCAGGCAATAGAGGGAGTTTATGAATCTGTGAGGGGTGGGGATTTGGATAGAAAGCTGCTACAAAGAGAATCCTTCTGGCAGCATCAAATGAAATCTTTTTACCCTCCAGGGTTAAATGATCACTTCCAGTTGGACCCCTTTTTATAGTTTTTCAGAATTATTTTGAGAGCCCGATGATATTTTATCCTAATTGATGGTTAATATTTATTAGGCTAGATATTTACCAAAATTGATTTTTCGTATGTGGGTGTAAGAATGGTTTAACCTATGTACTTTTCTTGTTTTGTCTTTCCATTTTCCTGCCCCATTCCCCTCCCTCCCTCTCTCTCCTCTTTCCTCTTCCTTTTCTTCCTGTGTTGTAGCTTTTATATAATGTAGATTATATTTTGCATTATTCCTAATCTGTATTGTTTTAAGCCTGGTTTCATGTATATGCATTTTGTGGCACTGCTTTTTTTATATGTTTTCTTGGCATATGTATCGTATGTATATAGGATGTACTGTCACTTTAATTGTGGTCTTTTTTAACCCTAGCCACCTTTCAAGAGATCAGCATTGAGCATGCACTAGTATAGCATGAAAACGATTAGCTGCACTATGGGAGGTGGTGCTTAGCAACTCACTGCTGTGGTTTTTTTACCTCATCAATAATAACGTTATCCATGACACAGCACTGGTGTGTTTGTCTTTGGAGCGGAGACTGATGAGTCAAGCTTTTCAGAGACTGTGTGAGTACCTTTCCATTGCTTTTGGCCCCAGTCCATAGCTGTTTGTAGCCGCCTTGCAGTTTGCTTGTAAATTGGACTTGTGCCCAGTGGGCCTTACCCAGTTACCAAAAGAATAAAAAATAAAAATCAGAATTAGAATTAGAACTTGATGAGATTTATTGATGTCGTTTATTTCATGTAAATTTTTAATAAGAAAGTCCCATTTAGATGATTCAGGAGTTAATCAGACAGTGTAGTAAAAACTCCATCCATCATCTGGTGGATTTCTTGGTAATCTGAAAGTTAACATTATCAGGGGTTCACCTGCTCAGGGTCAAATTTTCAAGATAATTTGGGAAATATCTTCTCCTAAAGTCAAATATATAGAATAATGTATGGGGTGTTGTACATTATCAGGTACTTATACATAGCCAAGGTTTGTGATTCCGTAAACTATAAGTGTGAAGCATGAGCAGGTTGTGATGTTTTCACATGCCACGGGTGTGTAAAAACCAAATAATGTCAACACAGCATAGTTTATTTTATATAATCATTGGTTTTGAGATTGCTGGGAAAAGAATAGCTGGATGCAGTGGGAACCATTGATAAACAGAGATCAAAAAGAACAGTAAGTACTTTTACAGCTACATTTACTGTCTGTTGAGGTACTGTAATTTGGAATGTTTGTGGGCATTGTGTGTTAATAGCTTTTTTCTTGGAATGTGTGCCTCTTTATTTTACAATAAACAAAATAGCAGTTTATGTGACTTTAAGAACTCATGAGGAAATAGTGCTTTGTTAAGCAGAATCTGAGCGACAGCTATGCCATAATAACTAGTCGTGTATTATGGGGGAAGCTGGTTATTACGGCATTTGAAAGTAGCAGCACACAGTTATTAAAGATCCTAACCAGTAATTATTTAAATGATTACTACTTAATTTAGTTGTAAATTATCAACAAGGCACATGCTCACACAAGAAGATTTTTTTTTTATGACAGAGTAGCGTGTGACTTTTGCACAGCAGTGATGCAGGCCAGCCAGCAGGCAGGCAGCGGAAGTATCTTAATAGCACTGTAGTACTGGTGTTGCCAGTGTTGTTCTGTACTAGGATGGAGCAACCAGGAAGGATGAGTAGCAAAATGCTAAACTACTGACAGCAAGGAGGGAAGAGTCGCATGTTGGGCACAGTGTGTGGAGTTTTCTGGTGGTGCTCAGAGGGATTAAAAGATAAAGGCAGTCAGACTTTTCTGGTGCAAAGGACTCAACAGACAAAACAGACATAATGGAGCTGTGTCTGTGATTTAAAACAGAAGTTGTCATACTTGGAAACTCTATGTTAAGCTGATGCGGTCTCTAACCAGCATGAGTGAATCTGCAGTACTTTAAGGATATCCCTGGATATTGCAGTCTTATCCCAGTGTGCTTAACATGATAATGTTGTCATTAACAACAACAGGATTGACACAGAAACATTTACCAGAGCAGCTCAGTGCTATACTGTTGCCAGTTCTGGATACCTTACTTAAAGAAGGACAGATCCAGAAGCAAATGATTTGATACCTTTTATTGGACCAACATAGATGTAAGAAAAAGAACAAAGTGCTTTAGCTTTCGGACCAACTCAGTCCTTCCTCGGAAGCATAATGACAGTTATTTAGAAAATCCCATACTTTAACATGCAGGAAAAAAAAAATTCCCATTGGTTTAAAATACTCATTTAAAAAGTTTCAAGTATGGGATTTTCTAAAAAAACTATCATTACACTTCCAAGGAAGGACTGAGTTAATCCAAAAACTAAAGCACTTTATTACATCTATGTTAATCCAATAAAATATCAAATATCATTTGCTTTGAGATCTGTTCTTACACGGACCAATACGGCAAAGACTAAGTCTGTATTAAAGAAGGACATAAAGTGTTTAGAGAGACCCCAAAGAAAGTTTTTTTTTTAATGATTAAGGGGTTAGTGGGTAATGCCTATTAACATAGGTTACATAATCTGGGATTATTTAGTCTAGAAAAAAGATGCATTTTAATACTGTTATACAAACTGGTTAAAATAGAGAAGTCAGATGCAGAACATTAATACTAAACTACATGATGACAGCATAACCACCAGAGGGCAGAGCAAGCAGCTAAAAACAAAACAGCCCAGCTCTGCTCCGTGTTACTCATACGCTCTTCTGTTGCAAGATTCTGCTTCAGAGTAGATGCTGTGAAACAAAATCATTTTTATTTTGCAGCAAGGGAACAGTGTACATAGCAGTCAGTGCCTGCACTGAACCAAACATTTTGCACCATCTCATAAGTACTTTCTAAACAGAGGGAGATCCCTGGAGGTGTCCAAATTTATCTATGGAATTTAAAGGTATACATCACCATTTTGATTTAATGGAGAGTACTAATAATGATGCATAAAGTGAAAAGTACAAGGCACAATAATCTAGTAAACAATGCTTAAAAGAGAAGGTTTATAACCTTTTACCATTTAACTAATCCTCCAATATACTGTAAGAATAAGTGGAGCTCTTGTTTTTTAAGATATAGGTATTTACCTCAAAGAAGATGTTCCAATCCTGTTGTTGCAGTTTTAAGTGGTCCCAAAATGCAAACAAACCAAAAAGTCCCACTCCCTGCCCAAGGGGATCCAGTCACAAAATGGTGAGGATGTCAAGCATAAATGATGTCATCAGAGTGGGAATACTCCTTCTGTAAAACTAAATTCCTTTAGAAAATGGGCTTATGAATTTAAGGTCTGTGACTGACTGCCAGTAAAGCCGATGGGGGTGGGGGTGGGGGTGGTGGTGGTACATTAAGTTACAGTTAGAGCCCGGCAGATAACAAGTGCCAGCACTGCCTGCTTGACCAGCGAAGTGGTACCATTGTGCCAGGTTTGATTTAGAAACTGAACAGCCACAGTTTTTTGTCACTCGCTTACCCAGACAAAAGAGCAAGTAAGCCCCACCACACACACACACACAGACATGAAGGCACAACTCTGCCCACAACTCCAGTGCCATTCTTTTCAAGGGGGAAAAAAATGATCATAAACGACTTTATGTTATTTTTCTTCAGGGAATTCCTGACCCTTCACAGTGTTCCTGTCGGTCCGTCGAATGGTATGAAAACTAGTGCCATGGTATTTGTCAACGGTGCTCACTTGCTTGCTCCCTGCTCAGTCTCACCATACCAAACCAAAAAACATTTTGTTTAAAAAATAAACAGCCTCCACATATTCTGGTTGAAGCTGATAGCGTTAGCACATTGCGTGCAAAGTGCTACTGTCCGAGACTGCCCTGCTCGCTTATGTCAGTCCCCACTTGGGCAAAACAAATAAAGCAGCAACATTCTACCTGTCATTGGCTGGGATGTTTCTTCTCATCTCCTCGATTACAATTCATCCCCGGATTCACCATTCTCAGTGACAGATAAGAATGCGGGGCGGGTGGGGGGAGTGATCACTACCAAGTAGTTTGAGTGACAGAAGCAATTTTAAAAATAGCAGCACCATCTAGTGGCAACTAAGCCAGGCAGTGAAGGCAACAGTGCCAAGCATGGACTACTTTACATAAAAAAATTATTCTGCACTTCTGAGACATTTTTTTCATATTATACATTTAAATGACTGTATTAAAATTTAAACACATGCCCATTTTCTAAGCACAATAATACTCTCCAGGGTGGGCGGTATAGGCAATACCGGACCTTCCAGGAGTTATAAGGCCCTCCGCCTGCAGCATCATTACACCCCTGGGTGGTCTGGTACTGCCCAGTACTGCCCACACCATCAGGTTTTATTGCTTGCATACAGCTGTTTTTATTATGATAGCACTCAACGCGCATTTATGGATACTTAACTCGTGGATTAGACTCTAAAGCATACAGTATGCTAAGTATTAATAAATGGACTTGATTTAATACATAACGCAAAATGCTATAATTATAAAAACAGCTCCATAGGGATTTATTATCACAAGAGGAGCAGTCTTGCTCTGATTATGTCATTACACTTAATGTCCATGTCCTTTTGTGATCAGATCAGGGCATGTAGAGAGCAAGACAGTTAAGTGTTTGTTTACATTTTGGTGCTGTTTTTAACTGTGACAAAACCAGATTACGACATCTCCTTAAAGGTAATCTGTTACACCAGCTCTTTGTGTTCTCAAAATATATGAGTGATAAGTTAACTGGTGACAGGGTATAAACCTTTGTTTATAACCAAACACTCCAGGAGCGACTGTGCTCTGCAGCAGCAGGGGTCTGGTGCTCAGCGTGGGGTAGCTAAGCCCAAGCAAACAATGCAGATTCAGGAAAGTTAGGCACTCATGGATGATAACCCAGGCTGGTCAAAAATTAACACAGGGACCAGAAAGTTCCAAAATGTGAAAATAGTTTAATCCAGCCAAGGATAGTAGTGTGATCAATATTGTGAAACAAATCTTAGCCACACAGAAACCCCAGTGCTTCAACCTCAGTTTTTCTGAGTTTTCCTCAGGAGGTTGAAGCGCTGGTATGTCTATGTCTGAAACTTGTCTCAAAATATTGTTAACACTACTATCCTTGGCTGGATTAAAATCTTTTTCACATTTTGGAACTTTCTGGTGTCTGTGTTAATTTTTGACCAGCCGAGGTTATCATCCAGGAGTGCCTGTTTTTCCTGGGTTGGTATAAACCCTTGTTTACTTGTCCTTTAAATACTTCATTTACAGGAAATACATAAATGATAGAAAAAGATGAAAACACCAAAGAGAACTGAGTCCATGTTAACTGTAATATTGAACTGCTTGTTATAAACTGCCTCCATTAAATTAAAATGGCTCTGTATGCCTTTAAATTCTACAGACACATTTGGGCACAACCAGTGGTCTCCCACCCTTGAGAAACCATGAGCAAGCTGGCATAAAAATTGGCTTTGGTGCAGGCACTGATTACTAGGTACATGGTGTTTTCTTACTGCAAAATAAATTAATTTTTCCTCACAGCATCTGTTCTAGAATGGACTCAGCCACAGAAAAGTGTTTTGAGTTGCATTGACTGGTATGAGTGCTAGGCTGCTTGTTTTTAGCAGTGCTTTTGGCTCCCAGCACCCAGGACTCAGAAGGAAGCTTTTTGTATTTGCACTGGAACAGCAAACAGCTAAATGGAGTGCAATTCAGAGGTGATCTCAGGACATTTTTCTTTTTATGCCAAGTAGCGGGTATATAGGATAATCTGCCACAGTCAGTTTTGGAATACAAAATTTTAAGTCACTGTAAGGAAAACCAGGAATGATGCATAAGGGAGGCTGATATATGATATTATAACTACTGAGAAGTAGGAGATGGTCTCGTTGGATTATATCGCCTGCTTCCATCTTGACTTCTTACGTTCTTATACATCAATTTATTCATCCCTTTTTTTAGTATACTGTAGGTAAAAAAACATATAGTATAATAGTTGACAGTCCTCCACCCCATTTACTGTACTTCCTGCCAAATAACAAAGCTAAGACGTCCTTCTCTTCTTCTTCACCCCTGAAAGTCTTAAAAAACTCTCAAAGATAGCTACCACCTGCACTCTCCTCCCAGGACCAGGCAATCCCCTCATAGACAAGTAAATGGGCATTGTTTATCCCCCAAAACCTGTAGCCATCACAACGCGAACCCCAGCCAGTACTCGCTGGCCATACAATTTTCTACACATCTTCAGGGGACCCTACACTAACCTTGAGGGACCCCATTTTTTGGCGGTAGCTATTACTGTGTCAAATTTGCCTAAAGAGGTGGCAGGACAGCAGAAGTCCAATGTACTTACCACTCAAAACCTTAACTTGCTGAGTGCTGCTAACATAGCTGTAACATAGCTGCCAATTCTTGAAGTGGGTCAATTTTGCAGAATAGTATCCTAACCAAAGAACTAACTTCCTGAGCGACCCCTTCAACAGGTTCCAGTATAGTGACTGCATTTCTGATAAGCTGACAGTTGCTGGTTGAAACCATTGTATTTCAACCAGGAGATTTATTTGCCTGCATGTACTCAGAGACAGTCAGATGCTGTTCCAGGAACCATTGTAACATGTAGTACAACAGAGCTAGCAATACAGTAACTTGCAGTAAATGACATATCACAAACAAAGGGTTCGGAGCAAACGAGCATTCATTGACTTTTTCCATGCTGAAACAAAGGATTCAGAGCATACTAGCCAGCCTGACTGGATGGGCCTTGCGGTCCTTATCGGCTGTCAACTTCTATGTTTCTATGTTTCTGATAGGCTGAAATCCTGCAAGTCACATGTATCAATCATGCTGAATATTTTGAATCTGGGCGTGTTGCACAGACTTGTGTGTCCATTTGAATTGTGGGTCTGTAATTCCTGACCAGTGTTCTTTCCAGGTTCAGTGGCTGTCTGTATAATATTATAGGTGGTTTGCTGAATGTGGTGGGCAGTCTGTCATCACTGTGAAGGACTGGTTGCAATTCTTTGATGATCTTCTGTAGCGACCTGATTGAGGAGTTGTATGTCACTAACAGAGATGTGCATTTTGATTCATTTTTCTCTTTATATGCCAGTAGCTGTTCTTGTGGTATTTGTCTAGCTCGTGCAATCTGTTTGTCAATTACACAAGAGGGGTAATTTTTGCTGGTGAAGGCTCCTTGTAGTATTTCCAATTTGTTGTCCCTGTCTGTCTCATCCGTGCATATACTGTACATTGGTTTCATAGGGCTTGGCTGTAGACAACTGCTGTTTTTGTGTGGCTTGGGTGTGCTCTAGAATGGTGTATGTAGTTGAAACAATCTGTTGGTTTTCTGTACATTGATGTTTTTATTTTGCCCTGTTGCAGTTTAATGGTGGTGTCCAGAAAGTACATTTTTTTTGTTGGGAGCACTCCATTTTCAGATTGTTCGAGGGATGAAAATTATTGAAGGATCTGTGGAACTGGTATAGTTTGTCCTCAATCTCTGTCCATAGAAAAAAAAGTCATCGATAAAATGGTAGTAGATCAATTGTTTTGTTCTCTGCTGTGATAGGAAGCTCTCCTCTAATTCAGCCATGAAGATGATGGCATATCACAGTGCCATTCTAGTGCCCATAGCTGTGCCAGTTTTCTGTAGGTACTGTATAGTTTATTGTTGTAGGAAAAGTAGTTATGTTTCAGTATGAAGTAAGTGAGTTCCAAAACTGCATCAGTAATTGCCTGGGTGTCTATACCCCTTTGTAGAACTATTTTGTATGCATTTAGTCCATCCAAGTACAGTATATTGGTATAGAGAGGCTGTACATCCATTGTGACTAGAAATAAACCAGTAGGGAGTGCCTTTAATTTGTGAAGTCTGTTTAGGTAGTCAGTTGTGTCCAGGATGAAGCTTGGAGTTCTTTGTGACATTGGTTTGAGGATGCCTTCGACCCAGCCCGATATTTGTTCAGTAAGAGTGCCAATGCCTGAGACACTCGTCCGTTCTGGAATTCCTGGCTTATATATCTTTGGCAGGGTATAAAATATTCCTTTTCTTGGATTTTGAGGAATTAAACCAGTTAGTTGTGATTTTATGCTTTGTGGATATTTATCAATCAAAGAAAGGAGTTCCCTGCTAAAGTTTGTTGTTGGATCCTCCGGTAATGGCATGTAGAATTTTGCATCTGGCTGTTGTTTTTCTGCTTCTGTTGTATATTAAGTATTGTTCATGATTACGACTGCTCCACCTTTGTCAGCAGGCTTGATGGTGATATTGTCATTTTTCTTTAGATCTTGAATTGCCCTTCTTTCCAGTGGGTTCAGATTATACCAAATGTTATTCCATTTGCTTAAGACTTCTGCATTTACATGGTGTCTAAAGATGTTAATATATTGGTCTAGATTAGGGTTCTATCCTGCCAGTGGGATCCATGATGATTTTTACTTTGTGTTGTGGAGGGCTTGTTTTTCAGTAGTTTGCCTAAAAAAGAAGAATTCCCACAGGTACAATTGATGGAAAAACTGTTCAAGGTCCCCGGATAGTTGTATCTCATCTAGATTTGTTGATGGACAAAAAGACACTCCTTTGTAAAGTGAAGATGTTTCTGCTGGTGAGAGTGCATATTCTGATAGGCTGAGCACATTAGTTTCAGTTTGGTTTATAGTTATCTCATCAGAACATTCACTGGGATGTTCAGCATCTGTTATTTGTAAATTGTAGGTCTTTGTTCTCTGCAGAAATTGAGTTAGTTTCTTTTGTTACCTTATCATGTGTGCTTTCAGAGCAGTTTTGTATGTCTGACAGCAGTCTTCAGTGAATTGTTCTGTGGATGTTCCATTATCCTTTAGTAAATTAGTATGCTCTTCAGTGCTGTTTCTGAGCTTTCTTTTCCTGTAGTACTGTATGTGGAGAAGGTGGTTCTAAATTATTTCTGAAGTACGTTGGCATAGCTGGCATACAAAATTTGTGTTACAGGTTGAGGCCAAGGTTTTTCTTTTATCCTAAGTCCTTTTGGAATTATGTTGCCTTTCTTATACATGATATAGAGCAGTATGATGTATATGATATAGAGTATTGTGATATTTCTATACAGAATTATATTTAGAGTATAGAACCAATCAACTGTCTGTATTTTATTACAGTACTGCTAAGTGACAAGCTCTGTCATGTCACAGCTTGTCTATCAGTAACTGTTAGGATCTCCAGCTAACAAAAGTTTACCCAATGCACATCCCAAGGCAGACATATTACTCGATATTACTCGGTATTACTTGGTGTGCTAGACAGAAGCAGGCCATAGGCCCATCAGGATTGTCTACCACTCCTAGTGGGCTTCTGTTCCACATAGGTACATGTCCCATTCAAACTTGCATTTGTTAACCCTTGCTGTGCCGTGAACTGATATATCAGTCCAAAATTCCTGTATGTTTTAATTCTGTTGGCAGCATAAGGGTAAAAATCTGTGAACGCAACCAAGTGTTGAGGTAATGTATCCCACATTCTAGGAGCTCTCAATGTATAGAAACTATCCCTCTTTTTTGTGTTCGCCCTAAAGATTACTAATTGTTGACTGTGAGAGCTTAAGTAGTATTGTGAAGGTTGTCCTGCATAAAAGGGACACTTCGAACATGTTCCACATGTGTTTGTGTCCCACTGAGTGAGTGACACAGTGAAGGAGTGGACCAGATATAACACTGGCATCTTAGGCATTGGCACGGGTCTGCAGGAGGAAGTGGAGAAGCGGGGGACTCTGCCAGTTGACTGAAGTACAGCACCTGTTCACTCCTGCTGTTGCATTCACTGCTGGGAAGGGCGGACAGAAAAAGGTTGGCGTAAACTGTGAACAGAGCAACACCCTATCTAAGGTAGCAATATAAGGGGATTTAAAACAGGCATGGGGGAACACAAGTAGCAACAAACAAAAAAACAGTTAGCTAGAAATACCCTATAGGGGTAATGATAAATAAGTATTCTTCCTGGTAGTGCAGGGAGAATAGAAGTTGGGAATGCTGAGAGTGGTGCAGTGCAGTGAATGCGGGGTGCCAGTTTTGAGAGAGACCTTCTGGAGATTGCAGTGCTGTCCCATCTGCATGCTCTTCTCTGGGTTGAGGGAGGAAGTCATTAGACTACAGGCAGATCTGGCTAGGATTCAGGGACCTCCTCCTCCTCCATCCAGGGGCTACCAAGTTTGCCACTGCTACCTCAGAGGATGCCAGGGAGGATGAATGGGTGGACTATGGTGGGCTCTGGAAGGGTGGGTTGGTGGGTCAGAGGCACATTCCTTAACCCGTACCACTACACAATTCCTATGCCACTCTGGCGAGGCACGACTTCCAGGATGACACATTCATGGTAGTGGCCAGGGAGTATGTGGGGCTCCTCTGTAGCAGAGAACCAATGCAGGGCGGAAAAGGACCCCAGAGGAGGAGGAGGAGGAGGAGTAAGCAACTTCTGTTGGGAGGACTTGATTATGAGGGAGATAGATTTAGGAATAAGAAAGTGGGGGAGGGAGGTTAGTTTTCTACATGGCGTCATGGCCAAGAGGGATGGGAAGTGGATTCTGAGGATTGCTAAAGCAGTAGGACAGAATGTAGAGCTGGATGTTATTGTCCACCTAGGAACAAATGACTTGGCTAAAAACAGGGCTGAGATAGTGCAGGGGGAGTTTAAAGAGCCAGGGAGGGGGTCTTAGACAGGTAGTGTGCTCAGTGGCTTTTGCTGGGGTGTTGCCTGTCTATGACAGGAGGAAGAGAGGGATCTCTGCACCAGAACCATAATCTCATGATTGAAGGAATGGTGCAGGGAGGAGGGAATTGGCTACATTGGGGACTGGGAAGCTACCTAGAGGGATAAGGGACTTTACAGGGGTGATAGCCTGCATCTATCTGGGAGGGGAACCGCCATCCTCAGTGGACAGTTTATGTGTTACTTTGATGAACCAACTAGCTGACAGGGTGGCAGAAGGAATCAGGAGGCAGTAACTGCCCCCCCCCCGGCTGAAGTAGAGAGTTGGGAGAACCCAAGGGGAGTGGAATCCCCCAGGGTGCAAATTAATAAAGGAAGCAGGGGAGTAGAAATGAAGAGGATGGAAATGGAAGCATTAAAAAGGAGGGGGAAAGAATGGAGGGCAAAGGTAAAGAAAAGGGGTAACAAACAAAGCAGTAAAAAAATCTGAAAGGCCATGTGTGTGAATGTCTAGGTAATAAGATTTTGGACCTAGAGGCCCTCATTGCAGAGTCTGACCTGGATAACGTGGCCATTAACGAGTCATGGTACACTGAAAACCATGGCTAGGACATGGCCATACCAGGCTATACTCTGTTCAGAAAGGACAGGGTGGGAAGGAAAGGAGTGGGTGTGGTGCTTTATGTGATGGAGGGCATAAAAGTGACAGAGATACAGGGAATATGGGGGGGAGAAGAGGTACTCTAGGTCACCCTAGAGACAGGGAATGGAGCCTCTGTTTGCACTGGTATGATCTTCAGACCTTCAGCACATGGAGGAGTTAGATAAGGTACAGATGGATGCCACTGGCAAGGTAGCAGAAAAGGGGACGGTACAGCTGGTGGGGGACTTCAATCTGCCGGATGTAGATTGGAGCCTCCCATCTGCAGTTTCAGCTAGGAGGAGGGACCTCCTGGACTCCCTGCAGGGGATGTTCCTCAGGCAACTAATCAGTGAACTCACTAGCCATGGGGTAATGCTAGATCTAGTACTCACTAACAGGAACAGTGTTTCAGACATCAAAGTGGTTCAATATTAGGACAGCTGTGGATTTGAGACACACAAGGGCAAGGGTCCTCGACTTCAGGGTGGCAGATTGTATAAAGTTGAGTGAATACCTCAGGGATGACCTGGCAGGGGGTATGACCTCGGTGAGGTGGAGAAATAGTGGGCAAAGCTAAGAAGAGCCATAGTAAAAGTAACAAATCACTGTGTCAAGCAAGTGAGCAAAAGCAAGAGAATAAAGAGACCACTAGTGTTCTCAAAAGAGGTGGCAGAAAAGGTAAAAGCTAAAAGGGCAGCATTCAGAAAGTATAAGGAGACACAGAGGGAGGAAGATAGGGAAATGTATCAGGGGAACAGAGGGAAGCAGGGAGAGCAGTTAGGAATGCAAAGGCGCATACTGAAGAGAGAATAGGCCAGGCAGTAATGAAGGGGGACAAGACATTTTTTTAGGTATATAAGCTAAAAGAGGAAGACCAGGAGTGGGATTGTAAGGTTAGAAATGGAAGGGGGGACTGTGCAGAAGGGGACCAGGAAAAGGTTAACATCCTGAACAAATACTTTTGTTCAGTGTTCACAGAGCAAGGAGAAGGGGATGGGTCACAAAAAAAGAACAGAGGCATTGGAGGGACATGGACACTAGTCCATTTTTGGAGGAGAGAGTCCTGAAGGGACTCAGTAATCTGAAAGTGGAAAAAGGAATGGGGCCAGATGGGATGCATCCAAGGGTAGTAAGGGACCTCAGAAAGGTACTGGCTACACCTCTGACAGTGCTATTTAACAGTTCCTTGGAAACAGAAGTGGTTCCAGAGGACTGGAGATGGGCAGATGTAGTTCCATTTCACAAAAGTGATGGTAGGGATGAGGCTGGCAATTATAGGCCAGTCAGCCTGACATCGGTGATGAGAAAGTTGATGGAATCACTGCTGAAGGAAAGGACTGTGGAATATATTGAATCCAGTGGGTTACAAGACATAAGGCAGCATGGATTCATGGGGGAGGGGCACATCAAACAAATCTGATAGATTTCTTTGACTGGATGACCAAGGAACTAGATCAGGGTGGAGCAGTGGCTGTAGCCGACCTAGATTTCAGTAAGGCTTTCAACACTGTTCTACATAAGAGACTAGTAAGCAAGCCGGGAAGCTTAGGAGTGGGTCCAAGGGGGTAAACTTGGCAAAAAATTGGTTAGGGATAGGTGGCAGAGGGTGGTGATAAATGGAGTTCACTCTGAGAAAGTTCAAGTTCAAGTTTATTGTAGGAAAACTCAGTTGAGCAAGCTCATTCACAAGGAGGTCCTTTGGCACAGACAGATAGTTACAGATTGCATAATCAAAAAAAAACAGTACAAATTCAGGTACAGAATTATGGGCAAGCATTAACATGTTGCATAAAAATGACAACGACATAGAAAAATACAAGTACAGAAAAAAGGTACAAGTGCTTGTTTCGGAGTAACAAGGAAGCTAATTCATAGGTAAGTAAGAGGAAAAAGTGGGCTAGGGTTAGAGCAGTGAGCTAGGATTTAGAAATAGCTGCAAATATCTTTTAATTTTGCTGTAGCCAGCCTTTTAAATAGGCTGACAGGGACAGTAGCGGGAAGCTTCAGTACGCCTTGGAGCCAGTTCCAGATAGTTGGGAGTGCGCTCGATATGGCCCGCTTGCCGAATGAGGTGCGGGTTCTCGGTACATCGAGAGGAGGAGGTCATTTTTCCTAAGAGAGTAGGTGCTATGGGAAATATGGAAAAGGGTTGTGAGATGATTCGGGAACTTGTTCAGGAGTAGCTTAAGAGTCCAGATACCAGCAAGAAGCATGCATTTAGTTGAGAGTGATGTTCAAGCTAGTGGCTAGGTATAAATCGCAGTGGTGGGTTCGGTAGGGTAGGTTTGTCATGAACCGTATGGCGCGGTGGTAGAGGACGTCAGTTTGCTGAGTCTTGAGGCCACTGCGGAGGAATAAATTAGATCTCCGTAGTCGAGTAGCGGCAAGAAAGTGGCCTGGACCAGCCTAGTTCTGGTATCCAATGGAAAGAGGGACTTGTTACGGAAGAAGAAATCTAGCCTAATTTTTTAGCCTCTTTGCCAGATCGTCGAGGTGGTCATAAAAGGAAAGCTTATTGTCTAGCCACATACCAAGATATTTGAATTTGGAGGTGATTTCAAGGGATTCACCTAGGGAGGTAGTGATGAATTCTTTGTGCATGTTTGCAAGGGAAGTGGAGGTGGTGTTTGGGGCAAAGATCATGGCCTTAGTTTTCTTGGCAGTGAGGAGTAGTTTGACATTGATTAGGTTGATTTCTAGTTGTGCAATGGCAGCTTGGAGTACGTCCCTCACTTCAGCCAGTGTAGGGCCTGATGTATACAGTACAGTAACATCAGCAAAGAAATGCAGATGGGACTGGGATATATGTGCGTCAAGGTTATTGATGTACAGGAAGAAGAGGATGGGACCTAATATGGAGCCTTGAGGGACTCCACTGACAACTGGGAGGGATGCAGAAAAGAGGCCACCAGCTTTTATTTTCTGTGTCCTTCCAGATAGGCAGCTGGTAAACCACTGGGCAGCAAGGGGGGTAGCGCCTACTTTTATTAGGCTTGAGACTAACAGATTGTGGTCGACAGTGTCAAACGCTTTGCTAATGTAACCCCCTTACAAATGGGGGTTTACTAAAATGCCTGTAGTCTGTCTTTTTAAGAGCTACCAGCTTGCAGACCCAATCAGTCTGCTAAAAAGGGAGGGGACCGTGGGTTCTTCTGCTCGAGTCCCGCTCTAGCCGCTGGTTATGTGTCCTGTTTTTGCCATCGCTAAGCAGGCAAAGCAGGCACCTTCTTGGGCTGTATTGTTGATGTAATATATGTTGACTGAGTATTGGAAAATGTAGTTTATCTAACTTGTTTCCCTTGCAGCTGGGACTTTGTGTGCTTTGCCCCTCCATTTTGGACCAGAACTGCCTTTTGGGTCCAATCAGTAGGGAAGGGCACTTAAAATGGAGTATTGAGCAGCCAATTAGGGCTAGGACTCTCTCGGGAGCCGGCTGCCAATGGAGATATGGCCCGTGATTCTGGGAACTGAAGTTCAGGAGGTGGCGCATTTTCGCACCAATAAAAGAAGGCAGAGGGGATTGGCAACGGAAGCCCTCCAATAGGGTCGGGTGGCACCCGAATTGTGACTCTCTGCCTAATGGCCTAAAGAGCAGAGTCGTTGTGGCCATGAGTGAGGAAGGAGCTCCAGGCTCCTGCACTGTTGAGTTTTCACGCGGGAAGCGCTTGTGGAAGGCCAAAAGTTGGGCGGCTTGATCACCGAGGTATTCGGACTGAATCCGCTGGTGTTGCTGACAGAAGAGGCTGTGCATGTTGCAGCTACCTACCAGGCTCACCCTGTAGAGGACTGGTGAATCTGCTTCATCGCGTTCGGTCTGTCAGGAAAAGTGAAGCTGCGTTGTGACTCCCCGGTCTAGCAGTGAGTGTGGCTGGGATTTAAAGCAGCTGCCTGGTATGGTACCCTTCTGTTTTACATATAAATGTGTGGAGAAGTATTCTGATCACAGGCCTGTGTCCTGGGGTGGTGTGAGAGGGATTCTGCTACAGGAGTCGTGAGTAAAAAATCAGGGTAGCTCCCTGTCAGATGATCTATTGAGTGCAAGTTTGGTCTGTTTGCCTTGCTGTTGTCACAAACTGAGCCTGCTGGCTCTGGATTATAAATTTGGGTATTGTACAGTTGTCTGCATCTTCAGGGCCCTAACCAGCTGCACCGAATTGGACAGCCCCTTATTGTCTGGGTACCCAGTGACAGTGACTCATAGGGAAATTAGCCTGTGTACAGTGCTCTGAAACAGTAGAGTGTTAAGCTAATTAACTAGATTCCCCCTGCCCTTGTTATTTCCTCCCTAAATAAATCAGATTTGGTTGTTTTGCAAAGTATACTGTCTGAACTACGTATTTGTGCCAAAATACTGTACAGGAGTTATTGTGTTACTGCATCTTACTTTACAGGGGGTCCCCAGAGTCAAGCTGATCAACTAATCCTGGGGTAAGTGTATACTGTAAAGGTACTGTTGGTAACGTGTGTGGGACACTAGTGGGGAGAAAGGGGGGTTGCAGTGACCCAGAGGGTTGTGACCAAGTCGTTCCCAACTGTCCTAACCCCAACCTCTGGGTGGAGGCACCCGCCATTGGACCTGGGCCCCTCAACCTGTTAGCCACTACACAGGCAGGGGTAGTAGCCCTTGGGATAGCACCACCTGGGGTACGTCTTTGAGGCACCACTGGGATTAGTGTCCTCTAGTGGCCCAGTAGAAGAAGTACCCCATCATGGCCAAATTAAAGGAAAAACTGGAGGGGGATATCACGTCTAAATTAAAACTCGACCCTGTTAAGATGATGGTGCATAAACTTATGGGGTGAGGGTGAAGCTGAGGATTTGACTCCCAGAAGACTGTGTTACTGATGTCCCCTTGGGGATAAAAATGCTGACCTTGTTTCTGTGGTTGAGCGTGTTAAGTGTTTGGGCAAGGTAGAGGTAAAAGGGCGAATGGCTGACCTGCTCGACCAAACCCTGCAGGTGCTGCTCTTATGCAGTGTTACAATAGACCCCAGAGGGTGCCCCCAGTGATTTTCCCTGAAGGTGCTCAAAAGGGATGGAGGGTCATTCATGCCGGAAGTGGTTTGGTCACCCCCGGGGGGTCCCCTTAAATTAATAGTTTTAAAGACAAGATACTTAAACTGTTGGCCACAGAAGGAAGGACTGCTCAGGAATTACTACAAGTGTTAGACCTCTCAAGTGATCCCACCCCCCTGCCGTCCCCAGGTACATCTCCTGGGTCATCCAAGAGCTCCATCCTGACCTCACCTCCTATAGTTGTCCCTCCCATACAATTAGACTCCTATCAGAGATTGAAACTCTTTTCTGGTACTGTGCCTGTGCCCTCGGGGGAAGATGATCTGGAGACTTGGATGGACTATGCTACACCCCTAGTGCAAGAGTGGCAGTACTCTGAGGGAGAGAAAAGAAAGAGGCTGATGGAGAGCCTGAGGGGTCCAGCTTTGGAAGCCATTCGGTTCCTGCGGGCTACTAGCCCTGAGGCCACTGCAGTCGAGTACCTTTCCACCTTAGAGGGGGTGTTTGGTAGTACAGAAACAGGGGAAGACCTGTTATGGCAATTCAAGTCAGCTAAACAGTGGAGAAATGGGAAATTGTCTGCCTTTGTTACCAGAATGGAAAGGGCCCTGCAAAAGGCTCACCGAAAAGAGGGAGTAGCTGCCCAAGCATTGAATCAGGTCCGCCTAGACCATATATTGAAGTTAGCCAGGTTTTCCAGTGTGATATTGTTGAAACTCAAAATGCATGACCGACGGGCTGCCCCTCCCAAGTATTGTCAATTGATGAGAGAAATTCGTGAAGTTAAAACCGATAAAGAGGGGTGGGAGCTCTATGCGGGGGTTGTGAATCTGTGCCAGACTCCTGAACCCAGTGAACCAGATGAGACCCATCCATCGAGAGGATTGATCAAGGGGATGACAGAGACTTATCGGAAGTCAGACTTGTTCCAAGCATCCCCTGAGCCCCACAGTGGAGTGGGAGTGCATGCTGTTTCTTCTGATCCCCGGGTGGAGAGTAATTTGAGGGCAGAGATTAGAGAATTACGGGAGATGGTGAGAGTGTTGAAACAGACTGCTGCCAACCCCCCTAAAGTTGGGGAATCTGAGTTTTTTGGAGCAAATGACCTGGTCAAGAAGAGTCAGGTAGAACCCCTGAAGTATCCCAGCAGATGAGGTATCTTCCTCCCACCAAAGACCCCCGAGATGCTAAGTTCTGTTACCATTGTGGGGAAGATAGACATTTCCAGACTGAGTGCCAGTTGCCAGAGAACCTAAGGAGAGTCACCAGCAAGTTAGTGGCCTGGCATCATAAGGCCTGTGCCCGGCCACCAGGAGGGCCCCCTCGAAAGAGCTTCACCACTAGGGCCAATGCCCAAGCAACCTCTCAAACCATGCCTCCTGAATGGTCTGAAGTAGTGGGTCCCTTAATGGAAACTACAGTGAAAGTGAATGGAGTGTCCACCAGGGCTGTGCTGGACAGTGGTTCCCAAGTGACCATGATGTTTCAGGACTGGTATCAGAAGCATTTGCCTGATGCGCCCCTGCAACCTTTAGATGGATTACATGTCTGGGGGCTGAGTGAGAAGGCCTACCCTTACTTGGGTTATATCCGTATTTGGTTATCTTTTCCTACTTCAGTGGCTGGGGTGGCCGAACAAGTGGAGACTCTGGTGTTAGTGTCCCCCACTGGACTGTATGATGGGGTGCCCTTGCTGATTGGAACCAATGCTCATATGTTTGGTAACGCAAGCCTGTGTTCTGAAAACAGAGGTCCAAGACTGGGCGAGCTCTCAGAATTCGGCCCTAATCCAAAAGGCCTATGAGACCCAGAGAAAGGCTAGCCAAATGGAACCCAAAGGTCTGGTGGGCGTTGTCTGGAAGAAGGATCCAGAGTCTTTGCTGCTAGCACCAAATGCACAGTGTGTTCTACAAGGAGAGGTCCGACTTAGAAAAGATGTTAAGAATAAAATATTGATGCTGGATGCACCAAGTGATGGAAAATTGCCAGAGGTAATGCTAGTCAAACCCAGTATTTTGCCAGCCTGAGCCCATGCTTTTGCCAGAAGAGTAACGGTTCAAGTCCACAACGTATCTGATCGAGAGATTCAGGTAAAGCGAGGCTGCACTCTGGCCACTGTGCACTGTGCGGATACTGCTGTCCTGCCCAGCAACAAGAATTCGGGGCAGCGTGACCGAGTGAGCCCTGACCTGTTTGATTTTGGTGACTCCCCATTGCCAGCAGAATGGAAGAAAAGGATTTGTGAAAGGCTTGCCCAGAGGGGAACAGGTGTTTTCTTTGAAGGAGTGGGATGTAGGATGTGTACAAGAAGCTGAGCACCACATCCGGCTACATGATGAGAGACCATTCCATGAGCGATCTTGACGCCTGGCCCCTGCTGACATAGATGATGTGAGATAACACCTGCAGGAGATGCTCACAGCTGGAGTGATACAAGAATCCAGAAGCCCCATGCCTCCCCTATCGTGGTAGTAATGAAGAAGAACAGAACAGTCAGGATGTGTGTGGATTATCGTACTTTGAACAGGTGAACTATACCAGACCAGTACACCATGCCACGCATTCAAGATGCATTGGATTGTCTAAATGGTAGCAAATGGTTGTCAGTCCTGGACCTTCGCAGTGTGTACTATCAGATCCCGATGGCCCCAGAGGATCGCGAAAAAACTGCTTTTATATGTCCACTCGGTTTTTATGAGTTTATGAGGATGCCTCAAGGGATTTCGGGTGCTCCAGCCACTTTTCAGCACCTGATGGAGCGTGCAGTGGGGATATGAACTTGCAAGAGTGCTTAGTCTACCTGGATGATGTCATAGTGTTTGGCAGCTCCTTGGAGGAACATGAAAGCAGACGGTTCAAAGTCCTGGACCGATTGAAAGACTTTGGCCTCAAATTGTCTATTGATAAGTGTCAATTCTTTCAAACATCTGTGAAATATGTGGGACACATAGTGTTCACCGAGGGCATAGAGACTGACCCCAGCAAAGTGGAGGCCTTAACTACCTGGCCCCAGCCAAAAAATCTGAAAGAGCTTCAGAGGTTCCTGGGTTTCTGTGGTTATTATAGGTGTTTTATCAAGAATTATTCCCGAGTGATCCACCCTCTACTTAACCTTACCCAAGGATATCCTCCAACCCACAAAAAGTACAAGAAAGCAGTGCCCCCGAGACTGAAAAAATATATTTTCACCAGAATGGTATATTTGGGGCCCGTTGGACTCCTGATTGTGAGATGGCTTTTCATGAGATCATACATCAACTTACCCATGCCCCAGTGTTGGCCTATGCTGATCCTGCCTGTTCTTCATACTGATGCCAGTTTACAAGGATTGGGGGCTGTGTTATATCAAGAGCACACTAATGGCCTAAGACCAGTAGCCTTTGCTAGCAGGAGCCTAACCCCATCAGAAAAGAACTATCCAGTGCACAAGCTAGAGTTCCTGGCCTTGAAGTGGGCCATTGTCGATCAATTTCATGAGTATCTATATGGTGCTAAGATATTGGTAAAAACTGACAATAATCCTTTGACCTATGTGCAGACTTCAGACAAGTTGGATGCCACTGGCCATAGGTGGCTTTCTGCTTTATCTACATATGACTATGCTGTCAAATACAGAGCAGGCCTGAACCACATAGATGCTGATGCCCTCTCTCGGAGGCCTGCTCCCCGGAATAACTGTGTCAGGTTGTCAGAACCTGATATTCGAGAACTTTGACAAAAGTTTGATAAGGAGGAGCAGGTATCCCCTGATGCTGTGGACTGCATGGTGGATTGTTTGGGGCCCTCTGAGAACTGTATACCTGCTGCTTGCTGCTATTTTGCTGCATTAGACACTGGTGCTTTGCCCCAATTCAATAATGACAGTCTTCGGGTGGCTCAGTCCCAGGACCCCATGATGAAAACTGCTCTGGAGGCGCTGCATGCGGGGAAAGATGTGTCCAAGCTACGTTCCACTGATTTGAGAACTGCATTGTTAGACGAAGAAGGTCCTAAGTTGAAACTGATCAATAGACTATTATACAGAGAAACAGTAGACAAAGGGGGGCAAGTAGACAAACAACAACTAGTGCTGCCCACTGCTTTTTGAGAACTGGTGTTGAGATCCCTGCATAATCACATGGGACACCTCGGCATAGACAGAACCCTTGATCTAGTGAGATCCAGGTTTTATTGGCCAAAAATTGGGGCTGACGTGGAACAACATATCAAGACTTGTAGCCGATGCCTACAGCGAAAGACTCTGCCTCAGAGGGCTGCCCCCCTGGTTAACATCACCACTAGTGCCCTCATGGAGTTGGTCTGTATTGATTTCCTGAGTCTAGAACCAGATCAAAGAAACATCAGCAATATATTGGTAGTCACTGTTCACTTCACTCGTTATGTTCAAGCTTTCCCCACTAAAGACCAGAAAGCAACTACTGTGGCTAAAGTACTTATTGAAAATTTCTTTGTTCACCATGGGGCCCCTCAAAGGATCCGTTCTGATCAAGGGCGAGACTTTGAGAGCCGTTGGATTAAAGAGATGCTATCCTTGTGGGGGGTACTGAAGTCAAGAACTACCCCCTATCACCCCCAGGGAGATCCCCAGCCTGAACGGTTTAACCACACTTTGCTCGACATGTTGGGCACCCTGCAACCAAAAGACAAGCCCAAATGGAGCCAGCAGATTAGCACCCTGGTACATGCTTACAACTGCACCAAAAGTGATGCCACTGGATTTTCCCCTTATAGATTGATGTTTGGAAGAGAAGCCAGATTGCCAGTAGATGTTTGTTTTGGGGTCTCTCCTGATGGGGTTCAAGCAGCTACCCATCTACAGTATGTGCAGAAACTGAAGGCCCAATTAAACCATGCCTACCAACTAGCCCAGACCATGGCTGCCAAACGAAATCTAGCTAACAAAGAAAGGTATGATAAAAGAGTGAAAGCAATGGAACTCAGGGAGGGGGATCGAGTGTTATTGAGGAATCTGGGGCTGCATGGCAAGCATAAGATTGCTGACAGATGGCATCACCTCCCTCATATTGTCGTAGGCAAACTGGATGATTTACCTGTATATAAGGTGCGACCTGAGGACATTTCGAAAGATGTGAAAACTATATACAGAAATCATTTGCTGCCTATCGGACAGATCCTGATAGAAGCTGAACTCCTAAACAACACCCCCTCTAGGCCCATGACTACAGCCACTGCCAAAAGAAAACTAAGACAACTGACCCTACAGAAATCGCGTTAAAGGGGCCTCCTCCACCCCTCTCAATTGAATCCGATTGCCAGTCTGTGTCTGAGGATAGTGAGTGTAATCCTGAGTACTACCCCTCTTATGAATTGAGTCAGTTGTTTCGGGGCAATCCCCTAATCAACCCAGGGGATGAAGCTGGGCTTTGTGGACTGTCTGAGCCCCCAGCTTTGTCTCTGGAGCCAATGCTCCCGGAGGATGAAGTAAGTGGCATCAAGTCCAAAGATGTGGGTTATTTGTGCCTGGCTGAACTGTCTGACCTTTCAGGAGAAGGAAGTGATGTGGGGGAGCAAGCGGGTGATATGCCTGAGCAAGAAGAATATTTTGAATGCCCTGATAGTTCCCTGCCAGTACCAGAAATCCCCCCAGCTGATCCAAACGTTGTGAGTTCAGAAATGGTGGACCAAGGCACTGAAGTTACTCTAGACTCTAGTTCTCCTGCCCCCATAGAGGTTCCCTCAGCAACCACAAATAGGGCTGGAATTGAGTCTGAGCATTCCGAACTTGTGCCGGAAACCCCTAGACGGACTGGCCGAGAAGCACAGCCTGCAGTGAGATTGAGTTATGAGTCTCTGGGCCAGCCTGTGGATCTGCCCCTGAATGTGGTCCATAAGGGAGTGTATGTGACCCCCAGCTCTTTGCCCAAATTAAGCCTTGGAGATGACTCCAGATTACTTGTTCAGCCCTATGAACATAGTGCTCCCCCTGTTTCCCGTCCCAAGGTGACTGATAGGGATAAGCTTCCTTTAGCCCAGGTCCCGAAGCAGGAGATGCTATCCTGAGATTTATACTAGTAGTACATATAAGTATATATATATCTGTATGCATTATTAAGTGAGGCTACTGCTGTGCATAATAGAATGCAACTGTTTTACCTGAGATCAATGTGTTGAATGCTATCTGAAAGAGTAAAATGCAGAACAGTTTAAATGGTTATTTAATGCTGGCTGGAGGGTAGTTACTTGACGCGGACGTCAAGCTTTCCAGGGCAGGAAGGGTGTAACCCCCTTACAAATGGGGGTTTACTAAAACGCCTCCAGTCTGTCTCTTTAAGAGCTGCCAGCTTGCAGACCCAATCAGTCTACTAAAAGGGGAGGGGACCGTGGGTTCTCCTGCTCGAGTCCCGTTCGAGCCGCTGGTTATGTGTCCTGTTTTTGTCGTCGCTAAGCACGCAAAGCAGGCACCTTCTTGGGCTGTATTGTTGATGTAATATATGTTGACTGAGTATTGGAAAATGTAGTTTATCTAACCTATTTCCCTTGCAGCTGGGACTTTGTGTGCTTTGCCCCTCTATTTTGGACCAGAACTGCCTTTTGGGTCCAATCAGGAGGGAGGGGCGCTTAAAATGGAGTATTGAGCAGCCAATTAGGGCTAGGACTCTCTTGGGAGCTGGTTGCCAATGGAGGTATGGCCCGTAATTCTCGGAACTGAAGTCCAGGAGGTGGCGCATTTTCGCACCAATAGAAGAAGGCAGAGGGGATTGGCATCGGAAGCCCTCCAATAGGGTCGGGTGGCACCCGAATTGTGACTCTCTGCCTAACGGCTGAAAGAGCAGAGTCGTTGTGGCCGTGAGTGAGGAAGGAGCTCTGGGCTCCTGTGCTGTTGAGTTTTCACGCGGGAAGCGAGTGTGGAAGGCCGAAAGTCAGGCGGCTTGATCACTGAGGTATTCGGACTGAATCTGCTGGTGTTGCTGACAGAAGAAGCTGTGTATGTCGCAGCTACCTACCAGGCTCACCCTGCAGAGGACTGGAGAATCTGCTTCATCGCGCTTGGTCTGTCAGGAAAAGTGAAGCTGCATTGTGACTCCCCGGTCTAGCAGTGAGTGTGGTCGGATTTAAAGCAGCTGCCTGGTATGGTACCCTTCTGTTTTACATATAAATGTGTGGAGAAGTGTTCTGATCACAGGTCTGTGTCCTGGGGTGGTGTAAGAGGGATCCTGCTACAGGAGTCATGAGTAAAAAATCAGGATAGCTCCCTGTCAGATGATCTATTGAGTGCAAGTTTGGTCTGTTTGCCTCGCTGGCTACACGAACTGAGCCTGCTGGCTCTGGATTACAAATTTGGGTATTGTACAGTTGTCTGCATCTTCAGAGCCCCTACCAGCTGCACAGAATTGGTTAGCCTCTTATTGCCTGGGTACCCAGTGACAGTGACTCATAGGGAAATTAGCCTGTGCACAGTGCTCTGAAACAGTAGAGTGTTAAGCTAATTAACTAAATTTCCCCCTGCCCTTGTTATTTCCTCCCTAAATAAATCAGATTTGGTTGTTTTGCAAAGTATACTGTCTGAACTGTGTGTTTGTGCCAAAATACTGTACAGGGGTTATTGTGTTACTGCATCTTTCTTTACAGGGGGTCCCCAGAGTCAAGCTGATCAACTAATCCTGGGGGTAAGTGTGTATTGTAAAGGTACTGTTGGTAACGTGTGTGGGCCACTAGTGGGGAGAAAGGGGGGTTGCAGTGACCCAGAGGGCTGTGACCAAGTTGCTCCTGACTGTCCTAACCCTGACCTCTGGGTGGAGGCACCCGCCATTGGACCTGGGCCCCTCAACCTGTTAGTCACTACACAGGCAGGGGTAGTAGCCCTTGGGATAGTGCCACCTGGGGTTACACTGAGATTTAAAAATACTACACCACTAACTTTCTTGGAGTCCATGGCTGTGATCCATTCATTAGTAACTTTGGCTAGAGCAGTGACTGTACTATGGTTGGGCCAGAAGCCAGATTGCGCAGGGTTGGGGATTGAAGATGAACTAGGCCCAGTGGAGGTACCAGTGGGAACTACCAACTCCTTTGAATGTATCATAGGCGAGGGTGTGGGGTGCAGGATACTTCTTGTTTACCATCCACCAGGTGACGGGAATGTTTTCCTGCGGGAAGTCGCACACTTCATTGTCGACCTGACATTGGGATCCCCCAGATGGTTGGTTCTGGGGGATTTCAATGCCTGGGTCAACGATGAACTCTCGCAGTTTGGTCAGGACTTCCACCAGTTAATGATTTTACTGGGCTTCACACAGGTTATTTCCTCCTCGACCCATATTGGTGGTCATTCATTGGACTTGGTGTTCCTACTGGGGATGGAGATATCTGATTTGGTGGAGGAACCAGTCGGGTGGTCTGACCATCACACCATTGGGTTCAGTCTTGAGGCCACCTCTAGTAGGCCAGCCCCTATGGAGATGGTCCAGTACCGCCCTTTGAGGGGTGTCTCCCCAGATGGCCTAATAGCGATACTGGACCTATTGGGATTACCGGGTGATTGCATGGATCCAGGGGACTTGGTACTTGCCTATAATAAGGTGGTAGTAGGGGCCCTGGCTTCCATTGCTCCTGTTTGTGTTCGTCCCCCCACTCTTCGCCCCAGGTCTCCTTGGTTTGATGAGTCTCTGAGGGAGTTGAGGAGAGTTGGACGAAGGTTAGAAAGGTGCTGGTGGAAATTGGGCCTGGATTGTGACAAACTTAGTTTGATAGACCATTATGTGGTCTATCAATCAGCAGTCTCTCGTAAGAAGGCAGAATTCCTGTCCAGAGAGATTGCTGCTGCACAGAATGGACCAGCTCAGCTTTTCCGGACTGTGGACAGATTGTGCAATCCAATCTGTCTTCAGCCCAGAAGAGCCTTTTCTCAAGAATGGTGTGAGGAGTTTGCTCAACTCTTTTCAGATAAGGTTGCCACAATCAGGTCTGATATCCGCTTGACCCTCCCTAATGGGAGCTGTGATGGTCGGCAGGAGATGTCGGACAACCAATTTGTGTGGTCTGACTTCAGCCTTCCCACAATCAGTGACATTGTGATGGTCATCCAGTCACTGCGTCCGACCAACTGTGGTTTGGACCCGGGCCCCACATGTCTCTTAGTGGGCTGTGTGGATAAAATTGGTCCGGTCCTTGCTGAGATAGTCTGGAGGTCTTTGGAGAGGGGGATTTTTCCAAATCCTCTGAAGGAGGCTGTGGTTCAGCCCCTTCTTAAGAAGTCCTCCTTGGACCTGGATTGTCTGGCTAACTACAGGCCTGTCTCTAACCTGCTCTTTGTGGGTAAGGTTATTGAGAAGGTGGTCGTGTCGCAGCTGGATGATCATTTGACCAGCCACAATGTCTATGATTCTCTCCAGTCCGGATTTAGGAAGAGACATAGTACTGAGACAGCTCTTATCCGGGTACTAAATGACCTCCTAATAGCGAGAGATCGAAGGACCCATTCCATCTTGGTCCTTCTTGATCTCTCTGCAGTATTTGACACTGTGGACCATGGTGTGCTATTGGAGCACTTGCGGTTTATCTGTGGGCTGCCTGGTACAGTCCTCAGTTGGTTTCGATCTTTTCTCGAGGGTAGGACTCAGAGGGTGGTGTCTGGGATTTTTTCCTCGGCATCATTCCCCCTATCCTGTGGGGTGCCGCAGGGCTCCATTTTGGCACCCATGTTGTTTGCGCTGTACATGCTGCTGTTGGGGGTGATTATTAGGTGGTACGGTTTAAGTTTTCACTGCTATGCAGATGATACTCAACTGTACATGTCCTTTGTGCCCGGCCAAGATGCTGCCATTTCGGTCTTTAACAACTGTCTAGCTGAAATCCAGGACTGGATGAATGTGAGTTGGCTGCGGTTGAATCCAGGGAAAACTGAGGTGTTGGTTGTGGACCCAGGTCGCCAGAAGGTGGGTCTGTCGGTGGGATTACCCTCGGATTTATGGCTTGGGGGTGTTCAGCTAACTACCTCAGACCGGGTGCAGAACCTGGGCGTTGTGTTTGATGACTGTTTGACACTTAAATCTCAGGTGTTGACAGTTGTCAAAGCCTCTTTTTTACCATCTGAGGAACATCGCCCGGGTGAAGCACCTGGTTCCTCCAGACGATCTTCCCACTTTGGTCCACGCCATCGTTACCTCTCACCTTGACTACTGCAGCGCCCTTTATCTTGGGCTACCGGGGGTTGATATTCGCTGCTTGCAGCTAGTGCAGAATGCGGCAGCCAGGCTATTGACTGGTTCTTCTAGGGCCAGTCATATAACGCCTGTGCTCCGCGGACTGCACTGGCTGCCAATATGCTGGCAAATCACCTTCAAGGTTGGTTTGCTGATCTATAGGGCCCTAAACAATCAGGGACCTGGTTACCAGAGTTACCAGAAAGATCTCCTTTGTCCCTACTGTCCGTCCCGCTCTCTCCGATCCACTGATGAGGGATTGCTGGAGATTCCCAGGGTTCGTTAAAAGACATCTGGGGCCAGATCTTTTAGTTTTATGGCCCCAACCCTGTGGAATTCTCTACCTCGTCAGGTGCGAGATTGCTCGACAGTCCAAAGCTTTAAGAGGGCATTAAAAACATTTTTTTTAGCCTTGCATATAATGATTTTTAATGTTGCTGCCTTGGGTTAATTTTAACATTGCTTTAATTATTTATTGATTTTTATTATGTTATGTACAGCGCCTTGGTTTTAGAAAGGCGCCTTTTACAAATAAAGTTTGATTTGATTTGATTTGATTTGATATGGAGTTTCATTTGGCAGTAAACTAGCTTTTCGAGGACTTTGGAGAGGACAGGTAAGATTGAGATGGGCCTATAGTTGTTTAGGCTGCATGTTTCCCCTGACTTGAATAATGGGACGATGTGGGCAGATTTCCAGCAGGAGGGAACAGTGGCAATGGAAATGGAAATATTGAATATGTGGAGGATAGGAGCAGTGAGGTAGAGATAGCCTAGTTTAAGAAAAAAAGGTTCTAGACCATCGTCCCCTGCACTTTTTCGAATGTCTATGTTAAGAAGTGAATCTTCGACTTCTTTATAGCTAAGCAGGAACAACTGGAGCGGGAGGGTCGAAGTTTGCGAGTCAATGTTATTACAGTCTTGGTTGCTATCACAGGCTGCATAAGGCGAAGAGTCGAAAGCTAGGCCAGCAGTTACAAAGTGATCGTTGATTTCCTTGAGGATTAGGCAGCTGTTTTCCACAGCCCTACCATTGCTGAGGATCTTCAGAGGAATGGAGGGGGCTACAGGCCGACCTTCGACGGACTTGAGTGTCTTCCAGATTTTTTGGGAATTTCCTTTTGCCTGTTCAAGGATGGAGACATAATAGTTGGCTTTGCTTGCACGGATTTGTGTAACTCAGGTATTTCTAGCTCTGAATGCTTGTCAGTCAGCTGGGCTTTTGGATTTTCTAGCCTTAGCCCAGAGTTTATCATGGTGTAGGAGTGTAGCCTTGAGATGTGATGTAAACCATGGGTTGGATGTTTTACGCACCCTGACTTTGATCAAAGGGGCATGCTTGTTGGCCAGCACGGTGAGGTTGTCGTTAAGGACAGTGACCACCTCATTGATCGTTTTGGTGAGGTAGAGGTCTTGCCATCTAATTTTGCTCAAGTCAGATAAGTAGTTTGATACATTAAACTTGTGAAAGCACCGCTTAATTATGAGCGTTGGTTGCTGTCGGGCTATAATTTGTGATCTTGTACAAACAACCACCCCATGATCACTCATGTCATTGTGGAAGACTGCAGAGTGAAGAATTTTGTGGGGATGCGTAGAAAGTATGACATCAAGGAGAGAACTGTTGTCGGATTTGGATGTATTGGTTCTAGTGGGTTCACCGACTAACTGGGTTAAGCCGACTTCGTCACAGAAGGATTTCAGGCTGTGCAATTTGGGGGTAAGCCTGTCCATATTAAAATCCCCATGTATTAAAGTTTCAGTGTTGGCGGAGGAAATTAAGAATTTAAGTATGGTGAGGATGTCAGTGCCACTAGATGGGGGTGATAACCACCAATAATAGTGAGACATTCAGTGAATGGAAGGTGTAATTTGAGAGATATAATTTCGTACTCCTTAGGTTTAGATTTACAGTGAATATCACTGCATCTGGAATTGAGTGGTACTCCACTCAGTATGCCTTCATGGTGAAACTCTTAAATAAATAAATAAAATAAATAAACTCCTTAGGTTTAGATTTATAGTGAATATCACTGACTGTAAAATTAGATTTGGTGTAGATGGCCACACCGCCCCCACTGGCTTCCCTATCTGCCCTGTGCAGATTGTAGCCAGGAAAGGAGACTTGTTGATCACTGTTTGACTTTTTGAGCCAATATTCGGTTATAATAATGAGGTCTGGCTCAGTATGGGCAGCCCATACTTGGAGATGATCAAACTTTTTTGCGAGGCTCAATACGTTGACTAACATTAACTTAAGTCCGGGTGCAGATGCAAATTCTGCGGGAGTTGCAAGTGGTAATGGGTGTCCAGGGTTTAGCGCCACGTTACCTGAATGGAGAAGGCGCAAGAGAAGCAGTTTCTTGATCCAGTTTTTGCAGGATAGGAACGCTTTTTTTCCTTTGCGACCTTCCGCAAGGTGATGATGGGTGCGACTTAATGCTAGGGAGGCAGTGAAGGGGAGCTAAGGAGAGTGCTTTGATTGACATATATGAGGGGAGCAGAAAGTGTAAGGGTGAAGGATATGGGCCGAGGATAAAGGAAGGTGGACATATTAAATAAAAGGAGATGTAGTGGAATAAGGTTCCGGTTACAGGATTGGAAATTTCCAGAGGTGGACCTGATCCTTGTTCTTTGTTGTGGTGAGCCGCTATGGATAAGGTGGTTAGGAATAAGAAAAGGCTTGAGTATAAGGAGCATGCCATGGCACCGCAAATATGAGGGCTAGGAGAGTTATAGATACATTTGGTTAAGTGGATAGGAGAAGACAGGATTAGGAAGTGTCGTGCCTGCCAGAGACAGCAAGCCTGGTGTGCAGATCAACAGGTCTAAGGAGGAGTAGAAGCGCACAGAAGGATGGGTAGGAACTTGGCCGGGTGCGGCCAATCAATCAGTAACAATCAGTAGAAGAGGGAGGGGGCAAAAACTGATGAATAGTGATAGAGTGACCACACAATAAGTGAAATGAGATGGATATTGTATTGTATTGGGTTGGATTGGGTAAGTGTGCTTACAACTGGGCCCTCTAGTGGCTAAAAGATATAATCTGCTAATGGAAAAGTCAGCACTTAAGAAAGGGAGAGTGACCAGCAGGCTGCCTCAGGGATCAGCGTTGAGACCTTTCCTCTTTAATGACTTTATAAGTGACATTGCAGAGGAGCAGGAAAGGAAGTTGCAGATGACACCAACATCTGCAGTAGGTTGAATGCTCTAGGGGATGGGGTAGAAAGGATGAGCAGAGACCTGAGAAAACTCAAGTAGTCAAGGGTGTGGCATCATGGTTTCAATGAGAAAAAGTGGAAAATAATGCACTTAGGGCACAGAAACCCAGGGACAGAATACGAAATGAGTGGGGTGGTACTGACAACCACCAAGTAGGAAAGAGACCTGAGGTAATCATATTGGATTACCTAATGGTGGACAGTCAGTACAACAAGGCATTTGGGAGGGACAGGGTGATGTTGGGGTACATAGATTGGGGTATCACCAGCAGGAAGAGGGAGGTGGTGTTGCCACTGTAATGATCACTGGTTAGACCCCATCTGGAGTACTGTGTTAAGTTCTGGAGATCACATCTCCGAAAATGAAGTGAACCGAGAGACATTGTGGTAGTAGTCAAGTAGTTAGTAGAGTTGAGAGTCTAGCTGTCTGGGGTGGAGAAGAGACAAACTGGGAGGTGTAAAATAGAGACAGGGTATACAATTAGTTTAACAGCTTTTATTTGTTTACAACACCACAGCTCATACATCTGTGCAGCTTGGCAGCCAGCACGGTTTTATTGACCTCTAACTTAACCTTTGGCACCACCTAGTGACATTTCCCAAGCACTACTGTTTCCTGTAAGGGTTTCTTAAAGGCACAGGTCTTATAACATTGAACACTACATCCCTATCCATTTTGCTTAGAAAATTAACTGTTAAGGAACCTATTACTGTCACAGGCTAAGCTCAAGCTCAGGATGAGAAAAAAACAAACTACATTATAGTTAAAGCTTTTATACGTAGCTGTAATGATTTCAGCATTGTAACTTCACCCACCACATGTACTTTTAGTCCTTTTTACTAGTGTTCAAAACTGTATCATTTGGTACATAGTCTGTAAAGTGCTTTGGGGCTCTTCTATTCCATCTGTGTGGGTAACGTAGAACAAAGGCAGGTCGGGGTGCCGTTGCCACCCCGGGACAGTCATTGGAAGGATGGGGCACAGAAGGTGCTGCTGGTCTAGGGTCTGCAGACTTGGAGGATATAGGTAGCTCTGCCTGTGGTTCTATCACTGTGTCAGAAGCAGAGTCCTGAGTGTCTTTGCTATTTATCTTATTAAAGAAAGAGGAATTCCTGGTGACTGCATAAATCTCCTCTTCATGCCGTCACCATAGAACCGTTCTTGGTCATGACTGTGCATGGCTCCATGTTATAAGATACTGTTATTTTTCCAACATTTGTTGAGTTCTTAATAAGCACTGTCTCCTATAGCTACTGTACATGGTTTCACATACATTTTGCTATTTGCATAAGCCTTCATTCCTTCTTTGACTCTTCTGTCTCATTCTCTGAATTCAATGTGTTTGTCTGGTTGTTGTGCATGTAGTTTCAGAAGTTTAGTTCATACAGGTCTGGACAGCAGGACAGTGGCTGGTGGAAAACCAGTTGTACTATGGGGGAGTAGCTTGGTAATTTCTCAGAAATTGATACATGACCTGCTTCTAGTTCTTTTGGTCTGCCATTGCTGCTTTAACTGCTTTCTCTACAGTTCGCATGAATTTTTCAACCTCACCATTTGCTTGAGGCCCATAGGGAGTAATCTTTATGTAGTAAAAATCCTAAGTACTTGGAAAACAGTTAAAATTCATGACTATTGAATGGTGGTCCATTGTCAGATTTGAGCACTATGGGGAACTCCGAAATTCAGGAAACACTGTCCAATACTGGTATTACTGTTCCAGCACTAGTAGATTTAACTATCTCAACTACTGGATATCTGGAGTAGTCATCAACAAGTACCAACATGTATTCACCCATAGGAAGCTGAGCAAAGTCTACACTCACCTCTTGCCATGGGGACTCCGGGAGTTCTGACATCATCAGTGACTCACGCTTAGTCTCGGGTGTCACAACCTGATAGGCATGACAGACTTTTATAGTGTCCTCCACTAACCTGTTGATTTCAGGGAACCAAACCTTCTCTCAAATGACAGCTTTTGTTTTGATCAATCCAAGATGACCTTTGTGGGCCACAGTGACAGCTTACTTTTAAAGTTGGTCTGATATTATTATTTTGTGCTCCTTTTTGAGGAACACTCGTGTCAGCATTTGTGGTCAGTTCATGTTTCAAATAATGCATAGGTTTTTGCATTTACCTGGGGGTCTGACACAGTTCTTGCCCACTTTCCTGATTGTATGGCACTTGCTACAGTTTGCAGCATGACATCATGACATGTAGCAGCCTGGATGCCATATAAAGACATTGGCACTGGTGTAGCATGTTCTGCAATGTAGCTTACATATTCTTCAGCAATTTTCTCTTCTCACTGTGAAGGACTGGTCTGTTTTGGAGGGTGACACAACATATAATCTGCAGGACTGCCACTGCCCAAGTGATATGCCACAGTTACCTCATATGGCTGCAATCTCAGTCACCATTTCTCTATTTGAGCTAGTGGCTTTGACCTTGGATTTTCGTAAATGGCTACTAATGGTTTGTGGTCTGTATATACAGTACTCTAAAAATGTTCACAGGCCCAAATCACCACCAATGCCTCTCTCCCTGTCTGTGAGTAGCACTGTTCTACTAGTGTGAGGCTCTGCTGTCAAATGCTACTATATGATTTTCCATGCTATTTTTACCTTTTTGCTCTAGAATTGTAGTGAGACCCACTGGGCCTGCATCCACCAGAATTTCTGTTTCCTTTTCAGAATCAAAATATGTCATTACTGAGGGACTGACAAGCACTTCTCAAAGTTGACCCAAGGTATTTTCTTGCCTTGCACACCGGTTCCATGGAACATTCTTCCTGATAAGTTCTCTTAAGGGCTGTGTCAGAGTGGCAAAGTTTGGAATGCACCACAAATAGAAGCTTGCTATTCTGAGCAGGCTTTGGACCTCTGACACATTTGCAGGTTTGTCCAGTTCATGGATGGTTTGCACTTTCTTAGGGTCTGCCATCATACCCTTCTCTGTAAACATGTACCCACAGTACTCCAGGGTGTGTTTGCTGAATACATATTTCTGCTTGTTCAGGGTTGGCCCTTTTTCCCTCAGTCACTGCAGTATGTCTCTCAAATTTCTGTCATGGTCTTCTTGTGACATGCCATAAACAAGCATGTCATCACTTAAGTTTATCATGCTGTTCAGGCCATTTTTTTTTTTCGTGTTTTTGTCCCAGCTCCCTGCCCTTCAGCTCTCATCTGCCCGCCACCCCATGCCCAGGCTTACCCCATCCGGGTGGGGCCACCAAGGGGACTTCCCAGTCCCAAAGGACATTGTGGACAAGCCCTGGATTACCTCTAGGTCAGGGTCACAAGAGCGGAATTCCCCTGGCAGGCATCAGTGGCAGTGGGCGGTGAAGCAAGATGAGCCATCATGCTGGAGCTGGCATTTTGTGAGTTTTTCTTGGGGACAGGGATGTGCAATGATGTCCAGCATCCACCCCGGCCCCCTGAACAATCAGGCACTGGTCGCTGCAGTACCACCGGCCTCTGCCCGAGGTCCGTCAAGCACTGGACACACTCCCTCCCCTTCCCCTGGAGATGGAGGAGAGCTGTCCTCCAAATGCGCTATCCTTCTTCCCCCTACTGGCCCTCTGACTACCCGGGTCTGTTTCTGAACCCGGGCCGCCGGCATCACAAGTGGAAAACCAACCACTGCACCGATGGGCCAGCTGTTCAGGCCATTTAAAGTTTCTCTGATCATGTTTTGAAAGATTTCAGCTACACTTGAAATGCCAAAATGTAACCATTTGCATCTACGCAAACCTACATGTGTGGAAAATGTAGTAATGTACCTTGACTTTGGTGCCAGTTCAAGCTGATTGTATCCCTGATTCAGATCCAGCTTGCTGAAGACATTTGCACCATTTAAGTCATTAATAATTTCACTGATGGTTGGCCTAACAAGGCTTTCATGTTTGATAGCTCAGTTTGCTTGTCTCATGTCCATGCATACACAAACGTGTCCAGGGCTTTTTGGTTTTGGTACAACTACCACTGGTGATACCCACAGTGTCAGTCCTTCTATCTTTTCAAATACACCCAGCTCCTCATCACATTTTAGCTTTTCTTCCAGCTCCTTTCTAATGTGAAATGGAATTCTACAATGAGGCTGCGCTACAGATTGAACAGAGGTATCAATGTGTAATATCACTTGAAAGTCTTTGAGCTTACCGAACCCTTGAAACAGGTTCTTATATTCACATAGCAGCTTAGGGGTGCTTAATTCAGTGTCCTGAGACTTGCTTGCCAGCACAAGTGCTGTGACTTGCTGTACTGTTTTAATTAAGTTCAAAGTCTGTGACGTTTTCCTGGTTAGGAAAGAAACTCCCGTCCCCGTTACAACATAAAAAGTCTCATGGCAGGCCTTTCCTTTAGACTTGATTACTGCTTGAAACTTCCCCAACACCTTCATTGGATCTTTTCAGCTGTATTGGTATACTTTTACATCAGTCTGTATCAGCTCGGCTCTTCTTTTCATGGTATTGCATTCACATTTGTCGATCACATTGATCATGGCTCCTGAATATGCTATAATTCTCATAGACTGACCACAGATCTTTATGTCAAAAAGTGGATGCCCCTGGGACTTGTTGCCAAGATGCTCCAGTACTGTAATGGTATAAATGTGTGAGTCCTTATCTGAAGAGTCCTCTGTTGCGCCTGCATGTACTCTGTTCACAACTCTCTGGAGCTTTCCTTTTGGTTTGTCAGCACTATGCTGCTGCTTGGTTCTGCAACATATTACAAAGTGATTCAGCTAGCTGCACTTTCAGCAACTCCTCCCAAATGCTGGGCATGCAGTCTTGCCACTTGAATGAGGATATGCTCTGTCACAGCTTCTGCACTGAGTGAAGCCACTATTGTCTTTTGCAGGGCATGCCCACTGCTTTGGACATTGCCTGATGGCTGCTGGTGAGTTTGGCCCCACTTTGTGGATGGCATGGTGCTCACCATTAATGCCTGCCACCTGGGCCTTGGACAGTTCCATGGCTTTGCCCGTGACCAGTAATTTGGCTAGTGTCATATCCAGATTTTCTAGTTTTCCTTCTCCGCAGCTTAGTGGATGATCAGTTTTGCACAATTTGTGTCTTTATTTCACGGTCCACATCGCTAAAGTTGCACATGGCTTCCAGTTGCCTCAAGCATGTGTGGAACACTGTCAGGTTTTCTCTATTCCCTTGTTTAGCTTGCTGAAACAAATACACTTCATGTTCTATATTTTGGTTTGGAGTGAAATATGCTGTCAGGGCAGTTATAGCCTGCTCTCGTTCATTCACATCCACTTGTGGTGTGAATGCAGGTAAAACATCATAGATATCATTAACTTGCTCTCTGGCATAGTATAGCAGGAATGCTCTTTGCCTCTTGGGATCTTCCACATTTCCACATCTTCCACATTTAGTGCCAACAGCAGATTCTTGAATCTGGATACCCACTTCTTCCATCTGAGTCCCGCAACTCCAGCTTCAGCATTTACATCAAATGGAGGAAAGTTTGGAATTGCTGCTGCCATTTCTCTTAGTCACTGTCTTGCGTCTCACCCCTATCAGGAGTTCAGGATTCAAGCTGTGTACTTGCTTTTTATGTTTGCTTGCACGCATGTGCAAGAAACATAGTGCCATCATCCGAGTTTTCGGAGGTGTGGCAGCCCTCTTCCAATTCAGTCAGTGTGTTTGCAGTTGGGGCCCCAGTTCTCCAATGCCTGCTGGAGCTATCTATGACAGCAGTCCAAAATGCAGTGGTATACAGTTGTGTAGCAGTGTACAGCCTGCTCATGCGCGCTCCCCCTATACACACACACATGTATGCATGCACGTGCTAAGCCCCTGCACTGTATAGCCAGGTGCCCGTCCCCGATACAGCTGTGCTGTGCCTCCCCACCCAAACAGAGTTTGACATAAAGGCTGGGTGATCACCCCAGCATGGCTACATGATAGCCGACGGGGTGGCCAATCCCTTAGGCTCCACTGTCTCCCCCAGAGTACAGGGTGCCATGCTGGGAGCCCACCGCAGCATGGCAACAGATGCTGTCACCAACGGGGGTGCCCAATCCCCGTCGGCTCCATGCCACCCCACAAGCTGTCCTTGTACCATGCTGGGAGCCCACCCCAGCATGGCAAACGTCCCGCGTTGTCTCCACCTTTGTAAAAAAAAAAAAACAAACCTGCAACACAAAACGGTCCCTCTGTCTCTGCTCCCACCACGCCCACCACTGTGCACCCTGCCTCCCCACCTCCCACCCATACTTACCTCCGGACCTTGGCGTGCGATCTTCGGTGGACCGGGAACACGTCTGCACTCTTCAAAGCCGACCGCGAACTGAGGAAATGCCGGTAAGCTGTATAACATAACAAATAGGGTTTTTTCAACTTTGTTGCATATCTCAGGCATTTTTGGGAATTTTGGCACCAAATTTTCAACATGGGGTTTTTGGGACCCATCCTCATGAATTCTGTTACTGTCATGGCATTCATTTGGCCCGAAGGGTGATTTCACAGTCACTGCGCGAAATCACCTTTTGGGACTGATTAATGAAATGACAGTACCAGTGTTCATAAAGTGGGCTCTCAAAAAGCCTATGTTGAAAATTTGGTGGCATCCTAAAACTATGACTGTTTTATGGCGTGCATTGCGCTTGTTCTCACATACATTTAGGTTCACAAATTTTCAATATTTTCACTCTGGATTTTCAACATTGCCATTTGACTACACTTCCTTATGAGTAGTACAGCTGTCATTTTTCACATCTCACCCAAAATGTGTTTCCGCGCATGTAGCGCACAATGGCGCAGTCGGTGTGTGAAATCAATGCTCGGGACACATTAAGAAAATAACAGTGACATTGTTCATGAGCAGAGTTGTTAAAATGGCTATGTTAAAAATTTGGTGAAAAAATTCCCAAAAATGACCGTTTTACGAGCGTTTGTTGCGCTGATCATACACACACTCGTAAGTTCGCAAATTTTCAATATTTTCACACCAGATTTTCAACATTGCCATTTTACCACATGTCCTTATGAGCAGTACAGCTGTCATTTTTTATATCTTGCCCAAAACATGTTTCTGCCCATGAAGCACAATGGTGCAGTCGGTGTGTGAAGTCAATGTATGGGACACATTAAGAAAATCACAGTGACACTGTTCATGAGCAGAGGTCTTAAAATGGCTATTTTGAAAATTTGGTGAAAAAATTCCTAAAAATTACTGTGTTATGAGTGAGCATTGCGCAGTTTCCACACACCCTCGTAAGTTCATGAATTTGTAATATTTTCAGTCCACATTTTCACCAGTGGCATTTTTTAACACTTCCTTATGAACAGTACAGCTGTCATTTTTCACAACATGGCTGAAATGTGTTTTCACACTTTCAGCACAGAACTGCATGGTCGCTGTGGGAAATCATTGTTTGGGACAGATAAAGAAAATCACAGTGACACTGTTCATGACCGGAGGTCCCAAAATGCCTGTGTTGACAATCTGCTGTAAACAATTCCCAAACTAATTACATTACGGGTGCACGTTGCATAGTTTCTATGCACGCTTGTGACTTCACCAGTTTTTTTAATATTTTCACTGCAGATTTTCAATACTGCCATTTTTTACACCTCCCCATGAACAGTACAGCTGTCATTTTTCACATGCTGTTCAGAATGTGTTTTTGCACCTGTGATGACAAATGCCGTAGTCACTGTGCAAAAGCAGCTTTCGACTAACAGACTGATATTGCCACTGTTCATGAGGTGGGGGTCGCAAAACCCATGTTGAAAATTTGGAGTGAAAATATTGAATCTAATGTTACCATGGCGCTTAGGGTTTCCGGACTACAATACCCCACCCTGTAGAGAATGACAGGCATCAGGGCTGTGACTTGGGATTGTCACCTGCAATGCTCATACCATTCCACCTCCACCCACACCCTGCAGCCACTGAGAGGCATGGAGGTGTGCCTTGGACTCTTTGGCCCCAAAGTTCACCCCATTCTCCTATACCACACCCATCTCACAATATTTCCTGATGGAATGGGGTGAGCATAAGGGCCAAAGACCCCAAGGCACACCGTGACACTTGTCAGGTGTGGTGAAATGGCATGGCCATTATGCCTGATGACCCAAAGGCACACCCCAATGCCTGTCACTATCTGCAGGGTGATGATGGGGTTAGCTTCAGTTCAATACTTCACTGCCAGAATGCATTGGATAGGCAGCTTAGGGAGCTTAGGGGAAAGGAAGGTGAGGTGGGAGAACATGCTAGAGATTGAGTAGGATCTATGGTGATACTGCAGGCAGTGAAAAATGGGCAGACTAAGTAACCAAGTGGTTCTTATCTGCTAGCAGATTCTGTTTCTCTGTTTCTACACATTAAGTGGTGCTTAAATAGACCACAGTATTGTGTTATTCTTCCTCTTGCCCTTTCCCTGATCTTTCTGACCCACAGAATTCCAATGATGCAATTTTAGTTGCTAGTCTCTAATTACTTTAACTCCCAGCCCTACATGAAATTCTATGTAGGAAATGTAATGAGATGTAACCTTAAAGTGAAACAATCAATTTTCTTTTTATGGAGGGGTGCAGTTTGTCTCTGCTTAGCAGGAGAAAAATGGTGTAACTAAAATGACACCTTGTTGTCTCCCTTCTATATTGTGATTAAGAACCCTGGAAAAGGGCAACAGAAAAAAAAATAGTGACATGTCTGAATACTGCTATGCCTGTTGTGGAGGCAGATATTTTCTGTTAGGTACCCCAGTGGTTAATAAAAGTGCATTTCTTGGGATATTCATGATTTATATCAGCTATGAAAATTCTCTGCTAAAGCAGGACACTTCTGTCTGTTTCTTTATGTGCTCTGTAGTTACAGTTTTGTTTGTCCTATATTCAGAAAGACATGCGAGAGCTAACAATGATTAATGTCCTGCTTGACGTCAATTGTGGTCAAGCAGTTGGAGTCAGTCATAAAGGAGCAGACAGCTGACTTCCTAAACAAAAATAGCTTAATGGACAGAAATCAGATTGGATTCATGATGGGCAGGTCATCTCAAACAAACTTGATTTACTTCTTCAGCTTAGTAACACAGATGGTAGAGAAGGGCCAGGTAGTTAACATCCCGTACCTGGATTTCAGTAAGGTCTTTGATTCTGTGTCAGAAGGGAAGTGTATCCAGAAGGTGAAAGAGATAGGAAGAAGACTAACTGGATAGATTGGAAACTGATTGTCAAACAGTACCCAGAGAGTGGTCCTGAATGGTATATTCTTAGGTGTCAGGAAACTCACAAGTGGATTACCCCAAGAGTTGGTCCTTGGGCCAGTACTGTTTAACACGTACATCAATGACATAATGGGGAGAGGGGTTACATGGTAAAGGCAGATGATACAAAGCTCTACAGGAGGGTGGACAATAAGGAGGCATCATCAGCATGAAAATGGATGTAGTAAGGCTGGAGCCATGGATTAAAATATAGCAATTAAAGTTCAATGCCAATTATTGTAAAGAAAGGCATACTGATAGCAATAATCCACAGACAGAATACAACATCAATTGAATCAAAGTAGATAATTCAAAAGGACTTGGGGATTACAATAAACAACAGTTCTAAAGCCTCTTTTCAATGCAGTGCAGCATCTAGGAAAACTGATAGGATGCTGGGATGTATTAGGTGGGGTTTCACAACTCCAATCAAAGAAATTGTATTGTCACTGTACAAGTCATTGGTCAGACCACACCTGGAGGGCTGTGTGCAGTTTTAGAACACATGCACAAAAAAAGGGAGCAAGCAAATACAGTAGAATCCCATTTATCTGAACTGAACCAGCGACAAGTTTTAAGTTTGGATAAATGGGAGTGCGCATATTCAAGATTGCCCTATTCTGGTTAAACTGGAAGCCACATATAAGATCGCCGCTAAAGACAATTTATCAGTGCGTCTGATGCTCTGGACTTTACCCTGAGGTCTTACAGTTCATTCTATCATGTGTTTTTCTTAAGGTTTTTTGGGGTATTCTTGTGCTTGTGATTACTGTACATTTCGGTAGTGTGGGGGAGTGCTTTATTTGGGCTCACTGCTCAGCTCTACATGAAGTCCTACTTGGGCAAAGGGGAGAAGTACTGATTCATGTGTGATTGCTGCAGGCTTTGTACTCATTTTTTCACAGCTTTTGAGCGAAGTCCTCACAGCAACATGAGCTGCACTGGATCATAGTCTTGTTGGTTTTCCAGCTAGAGTAAGCACCTGTCAAAGCTTTCTATAGCTTCTGCATTTTTTGGTATGGTTACTAGGTCGGTCTCATGATCAGAATCATCCGAAGCATCCACTTCTTGCTATTCAGGTATGTTAGGTTAGTGTCACATGGCATCTACAATGCCATTGTTAGAAAGATGTGCATGCCTTTCCTCAACCTTATTGCACAGTAGCCAGTTCTTCATATCCTAGGGTGCTCCACACCATGAGGTTCAATCAATGGTTGAAAAACTGCTGCAGAGCTCAGGAATTTGGCTTCATTGGGACTGGGGGTCCACCTGGAGAGATGCAGGCCTATACTGGCATAATGGACTGCATCTGTCCAGGAGGGGAACCAGGATCCTAGGTGATAGGTTTAAATGCTTCATTGGCAAGCATTTAAACTAGCCGAGGAGGGAGGCACTGGAGAGGAGCAGGGAAATCCTAACCCCCTCAAAAAATCAGGGTACTAAGTGAGGTAGACACCAACATAGAGATGTTGATAGAGAGAAGCGCAGGGGTAAGTGGAGAAAGTGACGAACGCAATAAGGACAGGGATGGGGCAAAAAGGGGTAAGGCCATTAAGAAATGGAGGGTAATGAGTACCAACACCCGTAGTCTGGGCAACAAGCTCCCTGAACTGGTGGCCTTGATGGAAGAGGGATGCCTGGATGTCATAGCAGTCACAGAAACATGGTACACGGAGAACCATGACTGGGATGTTAACATACCGGGCTACACAACCTACAGGAGAGACAGGGAGGGGAGAAGAGGGGGTGGAGTAGCTCTCTATGTAAGGGAAGGGATAAAAGCAACTGAACAAAATAGTAAACAGGGAGGAGAGGAGGCACTGGGGGTCACCTTAGAGACTGGAAATGGCACCACAATCCGCACAGGGGTTGTATACAGACCCCATGTCAGGGGAGGGAATGGACAAAGATATGATAGAAGGCATACTTAGGATGGCAGAGAAGGAGAGATACTATTGATGGGGACCTTAATATGCCAGATATTAACTGGAGCACCTTTGCTGCAGCCACATCCAAAAGCAGGGCCATTCTCGATGCCCTTCAGGTGGCATGCCTCAGACAGCTAGTTTTGGAATCTACTCATGAGGGAGCAATCTTAGACCTTGTACTCTCAAATGGGGACAGTGAGAGGATCTCAGATCTAGAAGTGGGTAGCCATTTGGGAACAAGTGACCACCAAACAGTGAGGTTCACAATAAACTCAGCTACAGAGACAAGCCATACAAAAGTGAGGGTTCTGGACTTCAGGAGGGCTGACTTTGGCAAGATGGGAGAGTGCCTTAGAAAAGCACTAGCAAACAGGCTAGAAGGAGGTGTGGAGCAACAATGGGGAAATATCAAAAATTGCCATCACAGAGGCAACAAGCCTTTCTGTGAAGCAAATAAACAAATCAGAACAAAAGAAAAAAGCCACTATAGTTCTCAAAAGAGGTGGCGGTGAAGGCTAGGGAGAAAAAGATAGCATTTAGGAAGTATAAGGAAACACAGAAGGAACAGGACAGAGAACTGTACCAGTTAAGGCAGAAGGAAGCAGGGAGGATAGTCAGAATAGCAAAGGCCAAAACTGAGGAAAAGATAGCCAACTTGGTTAAGATGGGGGATAAAACCTTTTATAGATATATCAGAGAGCATAGAAAGACAAAGGGAGGGATAGTGAGGCTGAATAGAATGGACGGTGGCTAGGCAGAGAGGGACAGTGGAAAAGCAGGGATACTGAATGAATACTTCTGTTCAGTATTCACAAAAAAGAGGTGGGGGAGGTGCCTAATCCAGTTAACAGAAGCACTCTGGATAGGGGGGTTGATCCCAGTCCTTTCACAGAAGAAAGGGTTCTGAAAGAACTTCTAAAACTGAAAGTGGACAAAGCAATTGGGACAGATGGAATTCACCCCAGAATTCTAAAAGAATTAAGCAGAAAACTAGTGACACCACTGACTACCCTTTTTAACAAATCATGGGAGGATGGTGTGGTACCTGAGGACTGGAGGAAGGCAGATGTGATTCCCCTTCACAAACATGGGACCAAGACAGAGGCAGGAAACTACAGACCTGTCAGTTTGACCTCTGTGGTAGGGAAAGAGATGGAATCACTTCTGAAGGAAAGAATTGTTGAGTACCTAGAGGTCAGTGGGGCATAGGACTGAAGGTAGCATGGGTTCACATCGGGAAGGTCATGTCAGATGAATCTAATTGATTTCTTTGACTGGGTGACCAAAGTAGTAGACCAAGGAGGGGCTGTGGACATGGCCTACCTAGACTTTAGCAAGGCATTTGACACAGTCCACACAAAGATTAATAGTCAGATTAACCAGCCTGGGAGTGGGTCCCAGGGTGGTAGCCTGGGTAAAACATTGGCTGGACAATAGGACACAGAAGGTAATTGTAAATGGAGTCCACTCTGTAGAAAAGGGGATACTAGTGGGGTACCGCAGGGTTCAGTACTGGGTCCAGTCCTTTTTAATGTCTTTATAAGTGACATTGCAGAGGGACTGGAAGGAAAAGTATGCCTCTTTGCAGATGAAACAAAGATCTGCAACAGGGTTGATACACAAGGAGGTGTGGAAAGCATGAGAAGGGACTTGGCAAGGCTGGAGGACTGGTCAGAAGTATAGCAGCTTGGATTCAATGCGAAGAAGTGCAAAATAATGCACCTGGGAAACAAAAATCCATGGGAAGATTACACAATGGGGGCCGGGAGGTAGTAACAACAACAAAAATGGAAAGGGACCTGGGGGTAATCATATCAGATGACCTTAAGGTTGGCAAGCAATGTGAGAAGGTGGTAGGGAGGTCTTGGGGGATACTGGGATGTATAGGAAGAGGCATCACAGCAGTAAACAGGAAGTTGTTATCCACCTGTACAGACAGTTGGTGAGACCCCATCTGGAGTACTGCATCCAGTTCTGGAGACCCCATCTCCGCAAGGACATAGACAGGATGGAGGCAGTTCAGAGGAGGGCAACTAAAATGGTGCAGGGTCTGCAAGAGAAGCCATATGAGGAGAGACTAAAGGAGCTTAATATGTATACCCTTGAGGAAAGGAGGGAGAGGGGGTACATGATAGAAGCGTTTAAGTACCTCAGTGGAATCAACAAAGTCCAAGAGGGTAACATCTTTCAGAAAATGAGATATGCAAGAACAAGGGGACACAATTTGAAGATAGAGGAGGGACGGCTCAGGGGCAATGTGAGGAAGTATTTTTTCACAGAGAGGGTGGTGGATGCATGGAACAGCCTTCCTGAGGAGGCTGTGGGGTCAAAAACTATGGGAAAATTCAAGAATGCATGGGACAGACATAAGGCAATTTTTGTGGGGGGTAGGAAGAAATAGGCTGTTAGTTAAATAGAATCTGCAGCTTATCCGGTAGGTAGGGAAATGGGCAGACTAGGTGGGCCAAGTGGTCCTTATCTGCCATCAAAGTCTATGTTTCTATGTTTCTATCCTTGTTTGTCAGGGAGACATTCAGTTTAGAAATCATGTCTTCGGCCAGTGCTGCAATGTCCGGATCCTCATCATGATCCCGCACTTCACATTCCGAGTCTGTACACATCTGCTCTGCCTTACATACAGGCTCATCTGCCATCAAGATTCCCGATTTGTGCAAGGACTTTGATGTTGTGTCATGCTTTACCTTGTCCCATGCCTTCCCACCCATGTACAACACATCTTTTAGGGAGATAAATCAGATAATCTCTTGCAGGCTCATCACATTGTTAGTGTCCGACGGAACTGCATGAAGCAACTGCTTTCTGTACAACCGCTCACAGATTTCAAAAATTCTCTGATCACAGGACTGAAGTTTAGAGGCTGTGTTTGGGGCAGAAATAGACAATGGATGCTGCTGTCCTGAGTCTGAATAATAGGCATGTCGGGATGAGCTGGGGAATTATCAAGGAGGAGAATGGCATTAAGGGGCAGATTTAAAGACATCAAGTGCCTCTTTACGAGCAGTGCAAAATTCTCTTTGTACCATTTCAAAAACAGAGTGCCATCCATCCAGGTGTTTTTTTGGTGCCCATAAACCATTGGAAGTGCTGCCAAGTTGCAGTGCCTAAAGCACCTTGGCTTTCTAGATTTGCCTATTAAGAACAGTGGAAGCTTATGTGACCCACTGGCATTTACACATGCCAGCAGTGTGACTCTGTCCTTCTGTTTTTTTGTGGCCGGGGGCATCCTTTTATACACGGTGAGCCAGAGTTTTGTCCAGCAGGCATCTCCAGTACGACCCTGTTTCATCGGCATTGTAGATCTGATGTTCCGATAGTGATTCAGCTTTAATGAGATCTTGTAGCTGCTGGATAAAGGGTGCCACTCCATCCACTGCAGGGCTCAACTTCTTGCCACACAAATGAAGCTGTCTTATGCCATGGCATTTTTTGAAGCAGTTCAGCCAGCTGTCACTCGCTGCAAAGCTTCCTGTCACCACCAAGCTTTGCATGCAGCTGGATAGCTTTCTCTTTAATAAGAGGCCCAGATATCGGCATCCTCCACTCCTTCTCTTGACAGAAACACAGGTAAACTGCAGGATCTCTTTCATCATCTTTGTAGGCTCTCATAGTCATGATTCTCTAGACCACAAGAACCCTCAAGTGACATAGCAAACTGCCTCAGTTTATCCTTTGCATCTTTTGTCACTTATGGTAGATTTGCTGACTCTGTATTTGGCAGCCAGGGACACAGCACACTCACCATTTTCGATATGCTCAAGGATCCGCAGCTTCTGCTGCAAAGTGAGCGCTGTTCGTTTCCTCTTGGTACCCATTTCAGTTACAGACCACCCTAGTTACAGACAGTACAGAATGAAGATGGACTGGGGAGGGGGCGTACTTGTTGCTTTAATTAAAGGGAACAGTTGGTGCACAGCTGATGAATATAGACCAATTGAAAGGGACTGTCTCAAGTAAAGCCAATATAAGGTATGCCAAGCACTTTTTTGGGTAATTTAATGATGAAAACATATTTGGCAATAATTCTGTGGTGTTGAAAGGGATGTGGAGTTGATCTTTAACTACACGCATGAAATCATTGTAAAATACAATAAAATTTGGGTGACATGAACATGGGTCAGATAAGGGGGATTGCTGGTTAACCTGGGTTCGGTTAATCGGGAGTCTACTGTACTGTCTTATGGAGGGCTACAAAAATGATCCTGGGTCAGCAAGGTAGGACATATCAGGAAAGATTAGACATTCTTAACACATTCTCACCAGAAGACAGAAGAGAAGGGAAGGGGGAACCTGACAGCAGCGTGGACTGTTCTGAGTTATTTAAGTTAAAGAGCAACACAACCACCAGAGGACGCAACCTCAACTAGCAAGGAGAAACTTCGAGTAAGATGTAAGAAAATATGTCTTCATTGATGTGAATGTGGTGGATGGTGGAACAATCTACGCAGTAAGGTAATTAATGGTGGAAGTATCTTGGGAATCAAAATCCAGTGGGAGATTTTCAAGGGGGTAAGTGGAAACAAAAGAGAGATCAGGAATCTTTGAGCTCTGAAAGGGGTGAGTAAACATAGATTGGAACAACAAGGCAGACATGATGGGTTTACAGCCTTTTTCTGTCCTACTGTATGGTACATCTGTATTAACTTCTGCATATTCGGTCCCACATTGTGAAGAGGATTTCAACCTGCCGTTTATTGTGACCCCTAGGTCTCATTCCACTTTTGAATACTCTATCATGGCTCAATTGATACTATATTTCATCTGCAATTTTTTGCTGCCAATGTGTGTCACTTTACATGTTGTGTCATGGAATTTTCACTGCCATATGCTTGTCCAATGCTTCAGCTTTTCATGTGACTGATCCATCTCATCAGTGTCTACACTCCCACAGTGCTTTGAGTTACATGAATGCAAAATTTACTTTTTTCTGTAATCCTGGCTCACTTTCATTGATTTCCAGTAATATTGCAACTAACTGGTCCAGGGCTGACCCCTGGGGCACTCCACTTGTGACCTTCCTGACAACAAATAATTTAACATTCAGGACCCATTTCCATGTTGTGTCAGACAATGAGTTGTCCATCCATCAAGTTAGCCCTCCATGTGGTCCTATTTTCTTCACCTTCTGAGTAAGCCTCCTTTTGGCACTAATTCAAATGCCTTTCTGGAGTCCAGGTACAGAATGTCAAATGTCTGGCCCCTATCTTAACTGATGAAGTCAATCTAGTTCATTTGACATGATGTGCCCTTCATAAAACCATGGTGATTTCAGTTTGTAAGACTATTTTCTTTCTGGAAGTCTATACTCTGTTCTATTATGCTTGATTCCAGCAGCAAAATGTGAAGCTGACTGGTCAGAAACTAAAAACGAAATGCAAGGAAACTGAAAAAAAGACTCTGTGCCAAGACTGCATATTTAGACTAAGGGAATACACAATGGCCTGGTGTGTGATACTGTTTGTATCACAGCAAGTGGACAGTGACCTCAGCTCATGAGTGCTGGAGCGTAGCGGAGCCTTGAGTGAGGTTTCTGAGGTCACTGTCCACTCGTTGTGATACACAGGTATCACACAATGGGACATCGCAAGTCCGTTTTATATAGTAGGCTCTGTTTTTTGTTAGTTTTCTTTTTTTTTGTTTAGCAGTGTGGGGGGGGGAGTGACGTGTACACTGTGTTGATAACCAGCGATGACGTGTACACTGTGGTTGATATCTTCACAGTGTACATGTCATGATCTGGTTATCACACTGTTGTTGTGATAGGGATTTTTATGTGATACCATATCACTTCACCCCTATTGTATAATGGGAGATAGAGCAGGGAAGAAATTGAAAGAACAGATATCTGTGCATTGTTTTTTGATTGCTTTGTTCAAACTAATTGCATTTGTGACTTAATTAGAGTTTTCTACATTTTATATCATCCCATAACCTGTCTTGAATAGTTTTCATTAAAAAGCACTCATTCCATTCCCTGTTTCAAAAACATTTGGCTTTCCAACTGTCCTCTGTGCTTGTGACATCACAGTTTGTTGCTATGGATTGCCCTATGACAGTACAACAAGTGCACTGTGAAGTCACAAACTTTATACAGACTTTACTGATAAGTAGAAAGATATATACTGAGAAAAAGTGAGATAAAATGCATCTTTAAGAGATTTTACAAACAGTTGGAAGTCATTTATTAGAATGTTCCTTTCAGCTGAATGAGTTTTGGAACTTTGTTCGATGTCACATCCTGTATCGAGCCCAACTCCTGTGCTTCTCTTAGTTTTTAGTGAAGTAATTCTAGTCTCTGTGTTGTGTGATTAAAAAGCAACTATAGCTAAAGATGTTGGGCACGATTTTCAAAAGGGTGGACATGGACCTAAATGCATGTTGCACCCCTGCCTGCATCTACCTTAATGAGCCTGAGCAGCTCTGCTGCTATTTTCAGAAGATGCGATCGTTTGCAATGAAAAGTCATGATTTGCAGTAAAAATAACTGACACTAGAGCAATTTGCATTATTTTGACCTGAATCTGTGCCTTTTTTAATGCAAAACGTGGATGCAGGCAGACCATCTTATAGACAGTCTAACGGTCTGAACAGATTCCATTTTGAAAATAGCTGCTGGCATGTATCAAATGGAGCCTTGTGAAAACCCTGCTCACATTCTGAATATACCGAAGTTTCTTTGACTTATTCATACGCAACAGCATTTGGTATTAAGGTAGTACAGAATTCCATGCATAAATGAGTTGTAGCATGGATTCAGACTTAAAGGGACACTGTCAACCACACTTGGGCCTCAAATTGTCCCTAGTTTAAAAAAAAACCAAAAACATTTTGTAATTCTTTGCATTCTGTATATTGTGCTGATATAGCTGGTAGTTTGATTCTGGTTCTTTTTCTCTTTTTAACAGTGAAAAACAGACTGCCCACCATACCAGTGTTACCATGTCAAAATGTGTTTGTTTACATTCCTTAATTAACTCCCACTACATCTTTCCTCAATGTAGGAATACCCCAACACAGTATAACCACTCCAGATGCAGTGGGAGGAGAGGAGACTATTGTAGCATGAGTGGCTGCTCTCTTTGGTAGTGTTCCTGATGTCTATTAAGTATGCAGTAAAAGCAGGTCAAGAACTTCAAACAAAACAAGGTTGGGCATAAATATACCATTAACATGGATGTCAGTTCTACGAAAAAAAGAGGCAGATTAAGCAACCAGCAACATTAATGATTTTAGAAACGGTAAGCAATCATTAAATATGGGGTTTCAACTTGAAATAGTATGATGCAAAAAGGATTGAGAGAGTTCCTTAAAGTTTTGACAAAGTTAAGGAGAGCTTCTAAAATTATGAAGAAAGACTACACAAATTTTTTGAAGCAAACCTGATGAAAGAGGAGTATGAAGAGCTCTTGTCCTACTGATGGTTTGAGCAAAAACATTTGCCTTACATAGAAATTGTTTACCTGATGAAGCCAGGTAAGACTGCATTTCCAGAGCAACAGTACTCACAGCCCTGAGAAGCTATTATTTGCTAAAAAAAACAAATAAGCAGAAAACATCAATCAGCTGAAACTAGTGCAGCATTTATTGCATGTTTGTTGCTAGTTTTTTTTCTTCCCACTTTCATCCATCCCAGGAGACTCACTGCTTTAGTCCTCAGGCCCCTCACCCCAGCCCAAACACCCTGCCTTTTTTCCAGGACTTACCTCCTTCCTCCTGTGGCTTCCATGGCTTAGCCCATACAGCAGGGCCATTAAAGTGGTCCCAAACCTCCTTTGGACACTTCATACTATAGACTCCCAGGAAGGCTATATGAATCAGTGGGTGTCGAGCCACAGGTGAGAGCTGGGGCCATCATATTGCATGAAAGGAGGAGTTACCAAATCCCCCCCTCGAGGATGCCATCCTGTGATGTTATCAGACATGCTTGTGCAGAGTACGTACCTACCAGTCAATGTTACCTGTGACAGTGACCTCCCTTCTGCACAAAAACAATCAGGCTTCCCACACACCAGTATAAATCCAGTCTACTAGACTGAAGTAAAGTGCTTCTATGTTTGAGCAAATTGCAATGAAAATAAGCTGCAGCATAACGTGCAACATTTCACAATGCACTTGTAGTAGGACTGAGGGGAAGTGACATAGGTAATTTTATTTATTTATTTATTAATTAAATTTTGTTAACCAGGTAAGTCCACTGGGCCCCGAGGGTCCCTTTTCAGGGTGACCCGGAGTTAGTTACACATAGTTTAGTACATACAAGTAGGTGATACAGTGTAGGACATGTCATACAGGAATTACGAAGTCAGTATACAGTTTTAGTCGAGGAGGACGGGAGGTACATTCCATTTTTAATCTCATCTTAAAAAGAGAAACTTACTGGACGCAACAATCAGGGGCCCTGTACGGCAAGAACCTGAATGACAAATTCAGTCTGGAAGTATTTCCTAAATAAATTCTAATACCTTTTTTCCTCCTTCCATTTTCAACTCTGGCTATGGAATCCTTCTGCAGCTTCCTATTGCTCCAGACTGGTCATCTGTTGCAGATTTGCCTGCCTGTGGACCTGGCTTCTGTTTCTTATTCCTTTTCAAATTAATACCCGAGTCATCTGATGTGTACTTCCGGTTCAGTATGAGCATTATGCTGCAGATTTTTAGAATCAGAATTTAAACATTGCGTATTAGTGAGTCTGCTTACTTTATGTATTTTTGCAAACAGGTTCAATTTATGGCCATGTTTATCTAAAAAAATATTTCTTAAGAATATTTTGTTTCGATAGGCATAAAATAACCTGAATGCTTTAACTGTTCAGTGATTAGGTTTAGAATGTACTAGCCAGAAATAATGTTCTAAGCAATTGAGCTTGAGAACTGTAAACAATTCAATTTTCATTTGTTTCATTGCTATAGTATTGTAATGCTTCAGCTCGGGTTGAGCCTGAAAAAGAACCTTCAGCTGCATGTTCTTACCCAGTTAACAATTAGAAAAATACATAAACAGACAGACAGATAGATAGATAGATAGATAGATAGATAGATAGATAGATAGATAGATAGACAGATAGACAGATAGATAGATAGATAGATAGATAGATAGATAGATAGATAGATAGATAGATAGATAGATAGATAGATAGATAATTATGTAGAATCGTTTATGGTGGGTAGTTAATATGTAAGGATTACTGTCTTTGTCGCTAGTGAATATTGACTGTGACAATGGTGCAAACATTGTCGAGGCTTTTAGTAATGTGGGGTTTGTTCAGGTGCTGTGCTTTGCCCCTGTCTAAACCAGGTTGTACAAGAGTTCTTGTCACAATGTAACACTAAAGAAGTGCTGTCCCTGTGCCGTCAAATTTGAGGTCATTTTGCATGATCTGGAAAGGCCAGAACCAACTACGTGCATTGGAATTAAAAAATGGCCTGCCTCAGCACTGATTAAAGCAGGAGGTTGCCACAAGATAGAGTGGATGTATGAACTGTAGAAGGCCTTATCACGGTACATGCTGCTATCTACATGACAGTTTTGGAGCTACTTTCTCGCTGACAACAGACCAGTGGAGGTTTATGGATGAGTTGATTTTGATCTTGAGGCCTTTTGATCATGCTACACAGGCAGTTAGTGGGGACATTGCCTCTGTTAGCCAGGCCATCCCACTGCTCCAGGTCCTGAGGCAGACCATCTGTAATATGTAGCAGTTTGAGGCAACATATTACTGTGTAAGCTGTGCATTGTCTGAAGATATACTTAATTTGCTGGATCATACCAGACACGTGAATTTTATCCTGACACCTATAGATTTCACTATTGCAACAATGCTGAATCTACAGTGCAAACAGGGCCTTTCAGTCATACTTGATGGTGATAGTCAGAAAGCTGAGCATCTGCAAAGACTGCTGATCAGTCATGTACACAATTTACAAATGCATAAAAACAGCATATTGAGATGAGACACAGTATGATACCTTCACCAACAGTCAGCGAGAGAAATGAGAGATGCAGCTAAGACAACCAGAAAACATTGGCCTCCTCCGCCTCCATCTAATGCATGCCTCTAGAAACACCCAGACTCTTAACCCGGTAGAAATGCCAGACACCAGCCTAATGTGAAACTGCTGCGTTGCCTGCCCCACTGATGATCTGCACTCTGTCTTCCTCCAGTCCTCTTTGTCCGGAAACAACATGGGCCGTCTCCATCTCCATCTAATGTACACCACCAGAAATACCCGAACTCTTAATTCTGTGGAAATGCCCGACACATTGACTACTGTGTAAATTTGCTTCTGTTGTCCTGCTACATCCTCCACCTCTGGGGCACTGTTGTGTCATAAAACATCATGGCCATCGCTAAAGTGACAGTATCATTCCATTTTTCTGTTTTTTTTTTTTTACTTTTCTATTTTAATTTTCCTTTTACAAGTACAAAACACTGTGAGTGACTTGACTAAATAATTTCACTCTTGTCTTCACAGGTGTCCTCTCCTGCTGTGACATCTTTAGCAGCCAGCAAGTCACCTCCTCCTCCTCCTCCCCCTCTGGGGCACCATTATGCCATCACATGGCATGGCCATTACCAGTGTGAAAGTATCATTTCCAAAAGTTTGTTTTTTTCTTATACTTTATTATTTTAATTTTGCTTTTACATGTGCAACACTACATGACAGAGAGTGGAATAGAGTCTAAATAATCTGATTCTTGTCTTCACAGGTCTGTTCTCATCCTGTCACAAATTTCTATCCACTAAAGTGCTTCAAGAGATGTGCTGCGGTTGGAGACTGACACAGCACCCCTTGAAGTATGGTCACACCTAGACTGAAGAGCCAGGGTTCTCTCTGTGCTGCACTTTCAAATAAACCAAGAGTAACACTGTGCATTTAGTTTTGTCTAGCCAGTGTGCAGTTATTTGTGTTCTGTTCTGAGGTCTTCATGAATCAGCACCGACTGCACTATGAGTGCAAAGTCTCTTGTGTGTTCCTATATAATTTCTGGGACTTGAGAAAATAAGGCACACAAGAATTTCACATAGTGTGCATCATTGCTATGGCCTAGTTGTGACAGAGGGTGCAACCAACTATGGAGTTCCACCTTTCCCTCAAGGAGAGACTGGTAGTTTGAGAACAGAGTCTGGTGTGTGGCCTCCATGGATACACCTCAGCATCTGAGATCCCGCGTCTCAATGTGTAGTTGTATTACTTCATCTCTTAACTAAGAAGGAGGAAGATCTGCAGCTTGGGTCTTGGGTTCTTTTTCTGGGGGCAGCCCCCACATCTGGCTGTAGGTCCCATTCCATCATCTGTGCCTCCTTCCAGTAATTGCACACCTACTGTCACTTGCTGCACCACCACCCCTGCAGCACAGAAGGATCACTAGCAATGGCACCACCTCCACCCCTCTCAGTCAACTTCTTGTATTCTTCCCACTCACAGTTATGCCTTACTCTAAGGGGAGTGCGTGGCCCACCAGTGTCCAAGTGTGTATCCCGTTTACCATGTCAAACAACTGTTTTGCATAATTTGCATGTCACAACACTGTTGCCAGTAGCATATAGAAGCATCCTATATCATTTCTGTGACTTGAGAAAAATACTGTAGTGGGAGACTGACACAGTGCAGCAGCATGCAGCAAATACATATAATTTCTGGATCATGAGAAAAACTGGAAAGAAGATTTTCATATAGTGCATTTCTGGGCACTAAAGTGACTTACAGGTTAGAGGTGCTGTTGCTATAGTGGGAGGCTGACTAACATAGTGCAGTGCAGCAGCATCTAACTAGTATTTTCTGGGACATGAGAAACAATGAGAAATTAGATTTTCATATATTACATTTCTGGACACAAAAATGAATTATGAGTTAGAGGTGCAGTTGCTGTGGTGGGAAACTAACTGACACATTGCAGTGCAGTGGCATATAGCAAGTAATTTCTAGGACTTGTGAAAAATGGAAAATGATGAGATTTTCATATACTGCATTTCTGGGCACTACAGGGAAGTACAAGGTAGAGGTGAAATTGCTGTGGTGGGAGACTGACTAACACAGTGCAGTACAGCAAGTAATTTCTGGGACATGAGAAAAAAGGGAAATGAGATTTTTGGGAGGGCTTTGCCTGAGGTTGGGTATGGGGGAATATCTCCTCCCCGAAGCCAAATAAATCCAGCCTTTCCCAGCAGCCAATGCTTAGTATGTTTGAAGCAACTGAGCTGCTGTGTGATCCATATAGCTGCGCTCTCCTTGCTTAGCTCTATTTCTCCTTTTCCCATCTTATCTCCCTGCTCTGGTCTGCTTCTGGTCTCCACCACTGCTGAAGCTTCCCTCAACAGTCCCTTCTGGCCCCCCCCAGCTTTCTGTCATGCTGCCTTCTCCTTCCTTCTCTGTGTCTGCTCTGTTCCTCTTGTCTGACCTTTCCCTTTTTGCCCTGTCCTCCTTTTGTTTTGCCAGCCTGCTACATTTCACACAGTGGTTCTCCCACCACCTCCTTCCGTACCTCTCCTTCTTTGTGCTCGCATGTGTTGCTCCTCCCTTGGTCTACTCCTTCTCTTTCTTGGTGCTGCCTCTTTGTTTCTCTTTTTTTTTTCTATTTGCATTCACTTCTCAGAGTTATTTAGCTCTGCTTTCAGAGCCCTTCATTCTTCTGGGTCATGACACATGTTGATGTCACTGGCTGGCTTGAAGCTATAGCCCACTTTTCCACTCCTTATTGCTGCCAGCTCCCTGTTCTCAACACTGAACCTCACTTATCTACCTTGCACAGCTGGATATATACAATTGCATACCCCTTACTACTTGTGTGTGAATTTTTGACACAGTCTTGTCTTCTGTCTATGTTATGCTTCATTGGTATAAATTTATGCTGCTATGTTAACTGTGTCATTCACATCACTTATTCTGCTAGTACTTATGTCCTTGCTTACTACCCTAGAATCTTATGTATTTAATCTGCCTAAAGCAGCTGCCTGATGCCTTTCCTATTCCTTATCAGCCCTCACCAGCAGATCTACCAGAGAGTGGTAGTCCACGCTATCTAAGTTATGACTCTGCTCCCTATAACATTAATTCTCCTGTTATTCTGCTCTTCACAGTCTACTGTTTCTGTTGCCAAGCCTAGCATCTCATGCCTCCTTATTCCTGTTCCTCTGCCTCCATGTCATCTCCTGAAGCAACTATTCTGCTGCCTCCTGTTCTCAACATCCCTCACCAGCAGCCTATTGGATTCTATCTCTCTACATCATACCTGCAGGGGGTCTATGTATGTAGTTAGAGTTTGACTTTGTCCACCAGAGATGGGAGTTTGCAACTTTCAATTCATCGGATCCCCTCAGACTTCATCAGATGTGCATCTGTCCTGCAAAGACCTTCACATTCATACTCCATGAAGCCTTCTTTCACTTGTGGTTCTACAACTTCAGATCTGAAGAAGGTCCTCAGGGTTCCCCTTGGACTTCTTCAGACATGTATCTGTCTAGCAAACGATCTTCAAATCCATACTCCATAAATGACTGGACTGTATATTTATTTATTTGAATCTCAGATTACAGTACCTTTGAACCAGAAGCTCTTTTGCAAAGGTTCCACATCAATAGGGTTGGTAACAAGGACAAAGAAAAACAAGTAGGGCATACATTCAATATAGACAATAAGTACAATCAAGGCAAATTTGGGCAGTTAATCAGTACATGCATAAAGTAACAGCAGTGTATACAAGGTATTGAGGTAAGCATAGCTTAAATCAGGACAATAAGTGCAAATAAGGCAGAAAATTAAATGAAGTCAATGTCAATACAATCTGAGAAGAACAGCAGTGAGGACTAGTCAAGTTTACTATGGACTATACCAGGAGGGAGACTTTACTTGGGAAGTACACAGAGCAGTAGTAGCCTGGAGTAGGCATGTAAAGTATCAGTAATGGGTAGGGGCAATGCAGTAATGGGAGAGGTGGAGGCAGGAGTGCAAGGGGTGGGAGTAGAGAAAGGAGGGGGTGATGGGAAAGGAGGGCATTAGTGGGTGAGGGAAGGGGTGAGAAGGGGAGAGAAGGGAGCAGAGGAAAGGCAGTGAGTGTAGGGGTGGGGAACTGTTGGTAAGAGTTTGGGGTGAAAACGATGAGAGCTAGTGAGTGAAAATGATGGGGTGAGAGGATAGGGGAAGGGAGAGGAGGGAGAAGGAGGATGGATTGTAAGTGTGGGGAAAATGGAAAGGGTTGAAAATAATGATTAAGTTGGGGAGAGTAGGAAGGGGATGATTGTGTAGAATCAGTTGTAGAGGCAGTCTAGCGCTGGCAGTCACAGCAGCTGAGCGCTGAGAGGTGCTGTCTAAGTTTATGCTTAAAAGGGCCTAGCTTAGTTTCCTCCTGGATATTCAGAGGAAGGTTATTTAGTCAGCAAGGGGCCCGATAAAAAAAGGGTCACTGAGCTTGGGAGATGTGGCAGAAAGGAATGTGGTATGCCTGTTTTGACTTATTCTGAGTTAGGTGGGGTTGGTCTCAGGAATTAGGTATTTCTGTGCTGGGGGGGGACTGTCCTAGAGTAAAGATTTGCTGGACAACTGGATGCAAAGGGTAATAGTAAACAGAGTTCACAGTGAAGAAAGGAGGGTAGCTAGCAGGGTATCACAGGGTTCAGTACTGGGACTGGTCCTCTTTAATGTCATTATAAGTGACATTGGAGAGCACCTGGAAGGACAAGTATGTCTCTTTGCAGATGACACAAAGATCTGCAATAGGGTTGATACACAAGGTGGGGTGGAAAGGATGAAAAGGCACTTGGCAAGGTTGGAGAAATGATCAAATGTATGGCAGCTCAGATTCAATGCAAAGAAGTTCAAGGTTATGCACATGGGAAACAAAAACCCAGGGGAAGAGTACATAATGGGGGGGGGTGAGGTACCAACAACAACAAAAATCAAAATGGACCTGGGAGTAATTATATCAGATGACCTTAAGGTGGTCAAGCAATGTGAGAAGGCAGTAAGGAGGGCTGGAGGGATACTGGGATGCATGGGGAGAGGCATCAACAGTAGAAAACAGGAAGTTGTCCATCTGTACAGACAGTTGGTGAGACCCCATCTGGAGTATTGCGTGCAGTTCTGGAGACCCCATCTCTGCAAAGATATAGACAGAGTGGAGGCTGTTCAGAGGAGGGCACCCAAAATGGTGCAGGGTCTGCAACAGAAGACATATGGAGAGAGACTAAAGCAGCTTAATATGTATACCCTCGAGGAAAGAAGGGAGAGGGGGGACATGATAGAAACTTTCAAGTACCTCAAGGGAATTAACAAAGTCCAAGAGGGTAGCATCTTTCAGAAAAAGAGATGTGCAAGAACAAGGGGGCACAATTTGAAGATGGGGGGGATGGTTCAGAGGTAATGTATTTTTTCAAGGAGGGGGTTGAGGATGAATGGAACAGCCTTCCTGAAGAGGTTGTAGAGTCAAGAACAGTGGGATAATTCAAGAATACATGGGACAGACATAAAGCAATTTTAGTTGGGGGGGTAGGAGGAAGTAAGCTGTCGGTTAACTAGAATCTGCAGCTTATCCATCAGGTAGGGAAATGGGCAGACTAGGTGGGCCAATCGGTCCTTATCTGCTATCAAATTCTGTTTCTGTGATTCTACAGCAATAGATTTAGCAACTTCATGATGGGCGCTAGGACCTCATCGAGGGTTATTCTGATGAGCTTGAGGTCAAGTGAGTCGCTACTGAACCTAGATTTACCAAGAACCTTCAGTAGGTATTTTTTTGCCTCCTTGGGGTGACTATTTTAAAGCAGAATGGGGGCTGACCTTGGGAGGTGCTATGGCTATTAGTCCTAGCAGAGTTGTCTGGTACATTAAAGAAATCTGGGAGAAGTATACCACTCAGGTCTGAGAAGGCTGTGTTGAAGGTATCGGCAATATGCTTAGGGTCCTGAGTGATAACCCAGTTAACTTCCAACATGGAGGGGGACGATTTACTGGTTTTGCTGGTAAGGTCTTTGATGTTGTTCCAAAATTGCCTACCATCCTCCCAGGAACTCATGAACTCCTCCTTAAAGTGGCGGCTTTAGAAGGTGGCTCTCATGAGTGCAGGCATTCCTTGCAGTTCTGTATTGTTGAAGGTCACCTAGTTTGATGGTGGCCAAAGCACGATGCCAGAGGTGGTCTTTATTGGCCATGAGGTTTAGGAAGGATGGGGTAATCCAGGACTTGCTAGCCCCCTTTAGTTTATGCTTTTTAATAGCAGTGTAAATATCACAGACCGCATTGAATTTGGCAATGAAAATGTTCAAGGCTTGGTCTACATTTTTGGCAATATCAGTAGGGGTCCAATCAGTTTGTAAGAGGGATGCTGTGAGATATTTGAGCTGTCCTCTCTTTAGAACATGGTGTATTGCCATCATGGTTGATATTTTAGGGGCCTTATTCGACCAGAGGCAGATAACGGGGGAGTGATCGCTGATCGTGTCAGGGAGGACAGTGGTACCAGAGATTCTATCTGGGTGGTTTGTGATTATCCAGTTTATCAGCATACTGGTTCCTGTCCTGTAATTTATCCTGGTGGTGAAGTCAACCATTTTGTGCTGCACTGCTGGCAGAAATAGCGTCCTTGTATTGGTCAGCCTCGAGGCCAACCAGTTTACATTGAAATCCCCAAGAAGCATCTCTTTAGTATTATGTTGCAGATTGGACAGGTATTCAGTGACTACATTGATACCACTGGCCTGGTTGAGAGGAGGGATGTAAACAGAAAGTACTGTTAGAGCCTTACTATTGGACCCTAAGATTAGTTTGACTGTCCCATGCCTTACATCTGAATCGAAAAACCTCAGTATTCCACCTCCACCTTCAGCTCGGAAACAGGAAGACTACAATTTCTTTATAGCTGCTAAATCTCTGCCTGCTGGAGATCCTACACCTGGGCTCATTTCCTAGCCAGTCCCTGCTGTTTTATTCAAAATTCATGGATTCATGGGTCAGCTCATGACATTTGTATCAGAACTACAGTCTTGTATAGTTTTTCTCGAAGTTTGCCTTTCCTCACAACCTACTCCAGCCTCTAGCTTTACTATACCTGCTGTCCTTGCATCCACCTGCCATCATGCTCTACTAATGCTTTGCCAATCATAAGCATGCCTTCCATTTCAGAGAGATTTCTCTTCAGTCAATCCTCCTTAGTTTATCTGTCCCATTTAACTTATCCCAGGTCACCTCCATAAGGATACTATAGATAGAAAGGAAGTAAACCCGATATCCCTTCTCATCTCATCCCACAATATAATCGAAAGCAGAATAGTATCCTCGTACTTGCTTTCAACTTATATAGTGATGTGTTTACTTTGCATTTCAGTCTAGACATGAGAAACTGGACTTTCATTCATATATCTTGGTTGTTATAGGCATTGATATGGAGGGATGCAATTCTGTGATTATCATCGGTCCTTCTCTGCAGTGGCAGCTGCTTGAGTTTCCATTATAATCTGAACTGGGCCATCTTCGATAAGGAGCAATTTTGTCATCACTGTGCTGGACAGCAAGCAACTTCTGCTCATAGTACAACTGCTTTGTCTATTTGCTTTCCATTGTTCCTTAGATGTCTCACCATCTACCATTTCAGCTATGAGTGATAGATCAGCTGGAGCAACTCCTACATCCGTTTCCTCTTCGAGGCTGACCCGCATGATTGCTCTTCTTAACGCCTCCTTTCACGTTAACTGAGTTACATGAGGCAGACTCATTAAATTGCAGACAACAAACTGATATGCAATAACTTTAATGCCAAAGGCTGCCTGGGCTGAGGTTTCCATTTCTTCATATCTGCATGTGTGGTGGCGCTCAAACTCAATCCATTTGTCCAAGCATGCCCCTTCTTAGACAATGACAATCACTCCATCTCATTAGTCTGCTTACTGAAATGGATGTTTATGTTTTACAAGAACCATCTTCAATCTCACATCCTGGAATATATCTTTTTTTTTCAAATATAGTTTATTGAAATTTTTCACCATCACACTGCAGTACAAAACAGTACTAACACAGGTTATAGTCCATTATGTGGTGATCATATTACATACACAGACAAAGCACTTAACAAACAATACATAACAATACTGACATTCAAACTTTGCAATAACAGATAATCCATTCCAGTCTGCCCAGCAGAGAAATAAATTACAATATACAGTACCCAGACTCATTCATGATAATGGCTAAGGGGAAGTGAGGGTCCCAATATTTTATATTAGTACCAAGACCACAGTCTTTTCTATACTCCTGCCTTCCTTCAATCCCTGTTATCATCTTCTTCTTAATCTAACACTTCTCTAACTCATGGATATACTGCTGTCTTGAGCATTCCTGAATCACTGTTCCCTGGCCTTCTGATGTAACCACCCTTCAAGACTTTGAACAATGTCCCCTCTCTATGAAACCTCCTTATGGAAGCTGCTGAACTGTTTGGGGACATCTCCAGTCTGTAACCATTTCAATCCTTTCAAGCAAGCAACCAGCAGTGGATATTACCTATAAGGGCAGGCCTTTGTCCATTCCATCCCATTGTTTATGCAGGTGATGACTTGGTGATCTCTAGAATGCAGTTTACTCTGCAAAGCTTTATAGTCCTGTCTATGCTGAGGAAACAGCTGAGTCTTTATCTCGATGGCAATCCCAGGACTTTCATCACATCTATATTTCAACAGTCTCAATCATGACTTCTCTTCCTTGAGTCACCAGTCTCATCATGATGCAGCATATCAGCGTCAGCAAACTGAAACTTCATGTCGCCCACCCAATGCCTGTTCCTAAGAAACTCATATCTCAGCTTCGATTAAGTCTTCCTCATTTAGTGCCATTTAAGCAATCCAGAGGAGTTCCTCCTCTATTGATTATGGACCTGCATTCATTTTTCACTGCCAGCAAACCTCAAAGCAAGCTGAAGCTTTCATGTGGTCCACCTTTGCACCTGCTCCTAAGCAACTCATATCACCACTTGAAAGAAGTCTTCCTCATTTTGTGCCATCTAATCAATCCATAGGAGTTCCTCCTCTGTCTCATCTAAAGGGGAAAAGGTCAGAATGTCACTGCAGGAGCTACAAGCTATATAGAAGTAAGCAGGTTTAAAACTATCAATATTTATGTGGTATCAATATGCTGCTATAATAAATCAAAACTTAGAATATTATTCAGAGGATCCACCTTAGTGGGTATATTTAAAGCATTTTCATGATATCAGTAATAAAACATATGATCAAAACTATGGACACATATATAATACATAAAAAGAATGATTTACAAAAGGTAAGCAATCCCTGCACATGGTTTACTAGAAAGGTATGGCAAGAATACCATAGGATAACAAAGGAAAATGTAAGGAGAAAATACATATTCCCATAAAATTGGAAGATCAGACAGATAGGCACAATATTAAAACATATAAGCCATGGGGAATCAAAGGGATAATGAAAACGAGGAATCTGTGTCAAGATGAACAGTTTATGACTTTTCAAGATTTATCAAAATAAGTTTAACTTACCAGAAAGGGCTAAGTATATCTATATATTGAAAAAAACTTCATTAATGCTTCAGTTAGGGTCAAAGCAACAAAAATTGGGAAATGAGGCATTAGGTTTTCCCTAACACCTCACCCTTCCAAACCAGGCAGGAGAGCAGGTGTGGGGTGTGCTTTGGGCTTCTCAAACCTAACGCACACTCCATTCCATCTGTAAATAAGATCAGATGTGTAGACTTTATGAGAATGGGGTGAGCACTAGGCTTGAGAAGCCCAAGGCACACCTCAAACCTGCTCTCCTGCATGGTTTGGGAGGGTGGGGTGTTAGGGAAACCCTAAAGCCTCATTTCCCGATATTTGTCTTTTTGACCCCAACTGGAGCATTAACAAAGTTTTTTGCAACTTATTTCCTTACTTTTTGAGATAGTATAATAGTATCCTTATTTTATTATGGAACGCAGGGTCCTTTAGACCCTGTGCTTCCATCCCTCTGTAGATGCATATATGTATGTAGCTGTGGAAGCACAGGGCACTCCAGGCCCTGCCCTTCCATTTATAGGACAACAGTGACCAAATTGTTAGCATAGCCATCTTATAACCCCACCTCATGTACCCAGTACAGAAAATTGTCAAATCCCCATCAAAATGTAATTCTGTGCAACAGCAACACCATTCCATGCCACAGGTGTGAAAACACATTTTGGCCAGGATTTTTTGCTGTAACAAATACTGTTGTATTGATACTGTATGTATGTATATGTTTCTGGTGTAAAATTTTTGAAAACAATAAAAATCTTTAATCACAAAAAAAAAAATGACAGCTGAGAAATACATGAGGTGGGGTAATAAGAAGACTATGTTGAAAATCTGGGTAAAAATGTTTAGCATTTTTGAAGTTACGAGTGGGTGTAGTGAAATTGCAACAAATTGTCATAACTTTGGTGTATTTTTATATTTTGATCCCACATTTTCAACATAATCTTCTTATGACCCCACATCATAAACCCCCTAAGTGAAAATGTTTAAATTTGTGCCAAAACACCATTCCGCACCACAGGTGCATGAACCCATTTCAGACAGGATGTGAAAAATGACAGCTGTACCATTCATGAGGTGGTGTAAAGTAATGGCTATGTTGAAAATTTGGAGTCAAAATATTGAAAATTACTAAAATTATGCATGTGCATAGGAAAAGTTCAACAAACGCATGTAACTCAGGCATTTTTGGGAATTTTTGTTTCACAAAATTTTCAACATGGCCTTTTTGGGACCCCACCTCATAAGCCCTGGTGGTGAAATTTTGTTATTCAGGCCCAATAGGTGATTTCACGTAGTGACTGCAAAATCACCTTCTGGGCCCAATTAATGAAATGACAGTTGCAGTGTTCATGAGGTGGGGTTGCAAAAAGGCCATGTTGAAAATCTGGTGAAAAAATTCCAAAAAATGACTTTGTAATAGAGCCTTGGCTCAAAGGTATTGTAATCCTAGATGAAATAAGTTCAAACGCCACTGAAATTCATTATACAGCACTTACCCTGATTCCTCAGTTTGTGGTTTGGCTTTGAAGAGACATGATAGAGACATTCAAGTACATGAAGGGGATAAATAAAGTGAGAAAAGGAAGTCTATTTAAAAGGAAAGTCGGAGTTAAACCAAGAGGTCATACTTTACGATTGGAAGGAGGAAGATTTAAAGTTAATATAAGGGGGTGTTATTTCACTGAGAGGGTGGTTGAATCCTGGAACTGCTTACCTGAAGAGGTGGTAGGTGTTGAAATGGTGGAGGGATTCAAGAGGGCGTTGGATAGACATATGGGGTTGGTTAGAGGACAGAGGGTAGGCTCCTTGTGCACCGATGGCAAGTAGGGGAGGGGGGGGGGAGATGGGCAGAGTGGATGGGCCAGGATGGTCCTTTTCTGCTGATACATTACTATGCTACTATGAAGAGTGCTGATTTGTCCCGGTCCACAGAAGGTGACAGCCAACAACCTCTGGTGGTAAGTATAGGGTAAGGGTGGGGTGGGGTGGTGGGTGCTCATTGGGAGGGTCAGGATGGTGAGGGGGATGGCAGGGATGATGAGGGACCATTTTCTTTTTTTCAGGTTAAAGAGCAGGTTCTCACTATAACCTGACATTTCTTTGCAGGCTCAAATCATAGCTGTGTAGGATCACTTCATGGGCTAAATTATAAAAATTATTTTTTTCTGCCCTTTTAGCAGTATTGTTTCTTTCTGCCTGGTAGACGCTTCCTAGACTGTTTGCATCTTTGAGATTAAGACAAATGGAGAGCGAGTTCACTGAAGCCTGAGTCTGTGTGATGTCAGTTAAAGAAAAACAGACTCTGGCTTCACGGGACGTCAACATTGCGGCTGCACTCTTAGTACTGTCCTCACAGATGTGCTTATTCATGTCTGATGAGTGACAGTCAGCTGTTCTTCATTAGCTGTGGTTGAAGTGTCAGTGCTTTATCGATCCATTGGAAGCTGATAAAGCACCTGCAGGAGGTGTGAAACGGCATTGGGGAGTTCATTTGTTTGCCCCATTTCTTGTGAGGTTTACGTGTACAGTACCTCTGCCAGAATTGCACTGCTTTTAAATATGCACTGCTTTTAAATGTGGAATAAACTTTTAATTTTTACCTCCATAATGGAGTAAAGCAGTCATTTGATCTGGTTAGTGTGAGGAAGTGTGGAGGAATTTCTTTTACCATTGGATAAGTGTTGTTGTTTCCCCAGAGGCACTGTTGCTCCAGGGTGATATATTCTCTACACTGAAAATACTAATTTGGTTAAACCTAGAATTAACTCAGCACAGGAAATAGTAATGAAAAAGGAATCCAGTGTAATATCTAAAGTTTACAATAAAATATTAGATATGCAAACAGATAAACTAAAAAAGCTTAGTCAAAGTTAGGAAAAAGAACTAGGGAGAACAAATAATGAGTAGACGGAGACAATACAAAATATGAAAATCTCTATAACAGACTAAACCAAATTCAATTTTACATTTTTCATTGTATATATTTTACACCATACTTATTAAACAAAATGAATCCTGCATTATCCCCAGTCTGCAATAGATGTACCCAAAGGGGAACACTTAAATATGTGATAGCAACCTGTAAACTAATAACCATTATGTAACAAAGTTATCGCAACTCTAAATAAAATCTTAGGGGTAGCACTTATATATGATCCAGAATTTTACATGTTAGGCACAACTTCTAACCAGAAATTGTCTCAAGGACCAATATGGAAAACCATTAACTTAGTACTGATAAATGCAAGACATTTTATAGCAAGACTTTGGAAGGATCCGTTCCCTCCTGCCTATGCACTGTGAAAAAATCTATATGTCGAGTGTATGCAGCTAGAATTGTTTGAGTAAAGAAAAAGAGCAAAGTTTCTATAAAATTTGGGAACCAGTTCAGAAATTATTAAGGGAAAATGAGATGTAAATAGGAAGATGATAGGGCTGAAACTGGGAAGGGATTTATTAGCTATAGAATTTATTCATTTCATTAAAAGTTTAACCAGAAAGGCACACTGAGCAGAGTACTGCTCGATTCCAGGTGTGTCCCGGGGGAAGGGGGGCATAAGGAGACAGACACGTACAAGCAAGTACAGTAACAGTATATCCATGAGTAGTAAGAAGCTTGAAACAATAGGGAAGTAGGGGGTGAGATAGGGATAGGGAGTTAGGGAGCCAGAAATAGGCTGGGGTAGAAAGGGGTTATGAGTAACCAAATTCAAGTAACGGAGGGTAGTAATCTCTGAAATCAGATATTTTACAAACCTCATGACTTAACTTGGTTAAAAAAAAAAACTGAACCCCTGAGGGAAAAAAAGAAAAGTGTGAAAAAAGGGAGTTCCTTCTCTATTGATCATGCACTTGCATTCCCAACCTACTACCACCAAACCTCAAAATTGTCACATGGGACCATAATGCAATAGTTACCCAGAGTCCAAGTCTTCATATCTTAGTCAAATGAATCACTGTCTTCAGTTTAGTGAATGCCTTAGTTAAACTCCTACTGCTTGAAATCCATAGAACATTATCTGTAAAAGCTCCTAAATGATTCCCTATAGATGGACTTATATTCCAGAACTTGTTGGACTTGCTGCGTACTGTCCAGTTATACCTACTCAAGCATTTGTTCTCAGCAGTCATTTGTCTTGCTTTCTGCATCCTGGGGTGTTGACTATGTCATCAGCCTCTACTGCTAAAATCCTTACTGTCGCCACTTTAAGAAAACAAGCAGATTCATGACATCCTGTTACTTCGAGTTACATATTCTGGATTCATAAGAATTGGTACCCAGCAGTTCTTTCTGTAGAAGCAGTCCCCGAGTCTGGCTACAGGTTACACTTCCCTCATCAGAGCCCCCCCCCCGGTAACTGGGCTCGGTACTGTCTCTTGCTGCGCTGCCTCCACCCTGCAGCACAGAAGGACCACTAGGGAATGGCACCACCTCTACCCCTCTCAGCCGCCTTCTTGTATTTCTTCCACTCACAGTGGTGCCTTACTCAAAGGTGGGTGTGCTGCCCACCAGTGCTCAAGTGTCTGCCCCATTTACCACACAAAATAACTGTCTGGCACAGTTTTCATATCACAACACTGTTGCTGGAGGGGTCCAAATCAAAATATTCCCAAACTAGGGACTTGTGCTACTGCCTAGGAAAGGAGCCAGAGGTGGATGGTCTCAGGGGCTTCTCTTCACAGGGATCATTTAGTGGTGGGGGCAGTACCACAGGGAAAGGGGCACAAGGGGTGTATCCCTTGCAGGTTCTTCCAGCTGCAGAACAGCTGATACTTGCTGCTGCGCTCTGTGTGTGTGTATGTGTGTGTGTGTGTGTGTGTGTTGGGGGGCCTGCATACAAAGAAACCATGGCTGCTACAAGCTTCTTGCTGGCTCTTCTTCCAATAATGATAATTCTGGTGCTGCCCATAAAGGTGTCCTATTCAGACAGATGGTATGGTGTGTCCCATCTGCCGACTGCATGACTGTCCCTCTCTCTCCTTCCTGTCCTCTCCCTCCTCACTCTGACTCTCACTCTTGCCACTCTCCTCTACATCTCCACTCATTTTTATTTAAAATAAAATGTATGAAAAGTAAAAATAACACAATGAAAGTGAATTTGGAAAAGCCAGAAAAATTGGGGAAAATTATACATAATAATTAAACAAGAATTCATAGAACCAGAGCATCTGAACACAGATGTAAAAGGAAAATGCAGATAGAAGGCTGCAGAAAAAGTACGGAAATATTAAGAAAATAAGGCTTAAGCCATGGAAAAAACCTTCCTAACAAACTAGTAAGCAAAAAGAGGGTATAGAAAATACAAAAAGAGAGCTGAAAAAGGTTGTTTCTAAAGCTATTTTTAGTGTTCAAAAAGAAGCAGATCGATACCCTTCCATTCACTCACACAGACTGCAAAATGAAACTGAAGAATGCTGTGCACAGAGGGCTGTATCATGTGACCTAAAGGAACTGTTGTTGTGACCTACATCCTCTTTCTGAGGAAACTTCACCTGAATTCACTGTAAAGCAACATCTAAGGTGAAGTTACCTGTAAAGTGCCAGCAAGGTTTTTCAGAATTGAAGCTGCTGCAAAATGACAAACTTTATGAAGTGCTTAGAGAAGTCAAAGTCAATAACTTCACCGGAACTTCAAGCTCAAAGTAAAACTTCACTCCATCTCTACTTCACAGAAGAAGTAGCTACAGGGTGAAATAAACTTCTGGAAGAGGTGGGCTCTCCAGAGATGGTATATGGGTTTAAGAGATGGTGGGATAGGGTGAAAGGGAAAGTCAGGGTCAAGCGGGAAGGGAAGAAAAGGGAGGCGTTGGATAGGGAGAAGGGCTTAGCCCACAGTAGTCACTGATAAAGGGCTCTGCAACATGAGCAGACTTGATAGACCACTATGCCTTCTTCTGCTGGCATTATTTGTATGTTCATGATATCTAAATATAACATATATATTATACAGCTGCTGTATATCCTTAATATTAAGGTTCAGTAAGCACTTCAATGTTAAACCCCAGTTTTTGCACCTTAATAACTTTGCCCCCAGTCAACCAATTTACTTGAAGTTTGAAAAGCACATAGATGGTGCCAGGACTGCTAGATCCTGAAAATTTCATGGTAATTGGTTCACCAGGGGAAGTTACGGGGCAAAAACACAATTACATAAATTAAGACCCTTTTTCTCACCTACAACTAAAAAACTAGGAGGATATGAAATTTGCAGGTTTGAGAGAGTTTGGCACAAGGTTTATACTTTCGTAGTTTTTAGCTCCTAAACTAGGTTTTAAAATATTTAAGAAAATCAGTTCCGTTTCTCAGCATGCTCAGTTAAAAAAATGAGCATTCTAAGGATAACTCCATTTTTACGAAAATGGGTTTGTATTACAAGATCTTCTTTGAGGATATGTCTTCTATTGAGCCATATAATGGAACTGTAAGCTGTCAGCACCAGGACCACCCAGCAACTTTTTGCAGGCTGGGGCCTCTTACTCCAATGTGCCTCATTCTCTCCTATATTTATTCATTTAAAGTTTGGTGACTGGGAAATGCACACTGAGCTGAGGTTTATTTCAAGGTGTGACCTGGGGGGAGGAGAAAAGGGAAAATAATTGTTAGAAGTGCATATAATAAAAAGTACAAAATATAATACAGGGTGTAGCCAGGAAACAGTAGTTACAAAACCCCATTAAACATACAAAATAGAGTGTCAAGGAGAAAATGGTAGACCAGGATAACATTACATGGTGGCTGAGGTTATACACACTGCATAGCTAGTGGACAGCACTTAGAACAAAAGGGAACAGAGTGAGGGCCAAGGACATAAGTGGCAGATGTAGGGGGAAGGGAGAGGGAGAAGGGATGGTGAGAAGGGAGAACGCTGGGTAGAGAGGGTCAGGAGTTGGAGTGGCAGCAACAGGGGGATGGGAGAAAGTTTTATCTGATGTCAAAAGGCCCAGGAGAGGGAGAAAGCTGAAGGGAGGAGGGGAAAAGTTCCAGAGAGAGGGAAGGTGGTAGGAGAAGGCAGCATGCCCGGCCCTCGAGTGGGCAAGGGGAATAGAGAAAGTGCAGGGATCCCTGGAACCCAGGGAGTAAGATGAAGAAGGAACATGTGAAAGAAGAGAGGAGAGATAGGATGGAAGTGAGTTGAACCAGTATTTAGCTATGACAGATGTGCAGTGTGACTGGTGATGTAGATTAGATCCTATCCACTTAGTTCTCCACCTTGATTACAGTTAGCTAAGAGGACAAACAGCAGTGTAGCATTAATGCCATCTCTCCATAGTAGAGTTCCATTGGGAGAGAACATCTATTCGAAATATTGCAGGAAATGATATTGTAAGATAAAAAAAAAAAAATTTTCCCATTTAGGGTAGCAGCAATCCCACTATTGATCTGTTCAACAAACAATGCAATGGATTCGACCAGGGACATTTTAAAATTGTTATGTCAGGAGAGGTCAATTATATAATGCACCAAATGTAAAATGTATAATGAGAAACCGACCTGTGGTGTTGTAGGAACATATACTTGCAACAAATGCAGGGCTTACCCTGACCTCTGGAACAATCTAAATAAAACCTACAATAAGCTGAATGAGGCTTTTCAAATAAATGACATAGAATTCTTTGTCCAAAATTTGCAGAAGGAGACAGCCACAGTGTCCATTAGATCAGACTGTAATAATACAAAAAGAATCAGAAAGGAATAAAGCAAGGACAGCGTTAACATTCCTCCTTGTACTGGGAAAAATAAAGGGGAAGGGGGGACGAATTTAGTACTGATAAAGAAAATGACTGGTGCACAGTTCATCATCAGAGGGGTGAAATTAAAAAGGAGAAAAGTCGTCATAGTGGCCAACTGTCCTGTCAAATCATCAAATAGATTTGAATGTCTAGCTCCAGCCAATGAAGTTAATGTAAACAACAACATGAGAGAAGTTGAAAACAAACAACTACTTGTTGTTGAGGACTCCATAATATGATACTGTGGTACTCAACTATGTGAAAACAACAAGGAAAACACAATTGTAACATGCCTTCCTGGGGCTAGGATTACAGACATGAAACAACGTATGCCAGCACTATTAAGAAAAAAAAGGTGCATGCCCAGTCATTGTAATTCATGTAGGCACTAATAATATGGGGTACAACCATGAGAAAGATATCTGCACAGAACTAATAGAACTGGGGAGATCAATAAAGGAAATGGGAGGGTCTGTATGTATCTTCGGTATTCCTCCCATCCCCAGGGCTAGTAGAGAAAAAAAACTATAGGGAGTATAAATTAAAGATTAGGTAACTGGTACAGAAAGGACAGTATCAAGTTTATTGATAACTGGGAACTTTTTCTCAATAAGCCTTGTTTGTACAGCAGAGATGGGCTGCACCTAAACAAAAAGGGAGCTCACATTTTAGGGACACATTTAAAATCACAAATCACAAATAAATCATTTAAACTGTTAAGGCAGTGGGTCAGGAGCCATAAAGTTACACACATTACCTGCAGCAGGCAATCTAGAACTGTGTATAAGGAAATTGATCCTAATCATACCCTACAATGCCCCTCGTGTAATGTGAGAAGCCTAAACAACAAGTTTGACAGGCTACTAACACTCTTAGCTATAGAAAACAATGTTGACATGATATGTGTAATAGAAACTTGGTGGAAAAATTCTGATTCATGGGGCAAGAATATTGAAGGATTCTCACTGTTTCATATGGACAGAAGTGGCAAGCAGGGTGGTGGTATTGCACTTTAAAAAAAAAAAAAGTAACATTAGTGATGTGGATATTTCCGACAAGATTAGGGACCCAAACAGTTATACAGAATCATTTAAGCAATAATGCACGACAGGGTGTGTGTTGTACTGGGATAACATCATGGGTCCAGCCCCAGAATGACCAATCAGAGTCCAAGATTTTTTTTGCCATTGTATAATAGGGGTTAAAACACTCAGAAATAGTAATGGTAAGGCTGGCATTATCATAGGTGTAGTCTACAGACCACCTAATTTAGTCACCAAGGTAAACACTTGTTCTGCACTTGATATCCTAAGGGAACTGGAAAAGGCCAGTCAGCTGGGAGACTTAGTGATCACGGACAAATTTAACTATAGTGACTTAAATTGGAGTACACTAGATGCATAGACCAAATCTAGCCAGGATTTCTTAACATTATGCAACAAGTTATGTTTAACCCAGCATGTTAAAAATCCAACCAGAGGTTTAGGAGTAATCTATACCATGGCTGCCTAAAGGAAATTTAGCAGTCACTGTGTGAAATCAGATATTGAGCAGGATTTTAAATTTTTCATCTACCGGGTTCATTAGGTGGAGTCATAAGATGACCATGTTGAGAAGTTGGTGTAAAATTATGGTAAAATGATTAAGTTATGTGTGAACATTGAAGTATTTCAATGTTCACTCACAACTTTGCTAATTTTCTATATTTTGACTCCAAATGTTCAACATAGCTATTTTTTCACACCACCTCATAAACGTGACAGGTGCCATTTTTCAAATTCTGGATGTGATGTGTTTCACACTTGCATGCTGTGATGCTCCTAATATAAGACTGAGACAGGCATTTTCTGTGAGTGTGTGGAGAAAACATGCTTTCAAAAATGATTCAAGCCATTGGTCATAATTCATAGTTTAGAGCTTTGTGAACGTGCAATATTGTAAGTTGTCAATTATGCCTTTTGAAACTACTCTGTATTTTTGAATAACAGTGGAGCCCACCAGGATGCAATGCATTACTGCAGTAAACCAGGCCATTTCATTGGCTGTTAATCCTGTTAGTCATGCAGGAATCTGTGGCACTATGTTGCATCCTGGATGGCTCCACTGTATAACCACTGAGCAATGTTATAATTTATCTGGCAATGAGTAAATTACAACAGCCCACCCCCAAATCCTTTTACACCAACCTTTCATGTGGGGCTGAGTCAAAGATCTTAGTAAAGTCCAAACACAGTACATCCTGCCCTGGACCTTGTAAGTCACCACTGTGACCCAGCTGAAGAAGTCTATCAGATCCGTTTGAAAATAACTCCATCTGTTGAACCCATGCTGCCATTTGTCCTGGAATCCATTTGCCTACAGGAAGTCCACCAGCATTTCCTTAATAATGGCCTCCAGAATCTTAAAAACAGTGGACATCAGACTCACTTGTCTATAGTTCCCTAACTCATCCACTTGCTCCCACTGTTATGCAGGGGTACCGTATTTGCCATTCTCCAATCCCCTGGCACCATCCCTGATTCCAGTGATCTGTAGAAGAGATCCACCAAGGGTGTGGCAAGCTTCTGTCCCATTACCTTTAGCATTCTAGGGCACAAGCTGTCCAAACCCATTGATGTGTCAACTTTTAGAGTTTTTATGCCCTTCAGCACCCTTTCATCAGTGGCTGGGTCTGTGTTAATCACCACACCCCTTCCCCTCTGTTCTTGATTCCACATTCTGGAGTGGATCCTTATCCTCTACCAAAAATATTGAGCATAAATACTCAGCGAGTATGTCCACATTCCCCATTTCCCCTTTCTCCCATCTCTCCCCCTTCTTTAACCCAACTATTCCCTCCCTGGACCTGATTTTTTCTAGAATGTAGCAGAAGAATGCCTTTTCTCTCTTCTTTACCCCCTTTGCTTTCCTTAAATCTGCATCCAGCTTCAGCCATCACACCTTCCTATTGGCCTCCTTCATCCTGTTTAAGTACACTTCCTTTTCCATCTGTCAGTAAATGATGATGAATAAAGCTTTGTTTTTTCCTACAGTATGTAATAAATCCCAAAGCTATAGCTAGCCAAATAAACTACATGCATAGTGTTGCAGTAGAAACATCCTAGGTGTAATACATTTTCATATTGGTAGGCATTTTTTCCATTATATGGATTAGTAAATGATTTGGTGGTACTGATAACATTGCAATGTTACATTGACCACATTTAAAGTTTTCTGGTAGAACAAGTGAGAACCATGTGTGCTGAGATTCATAAGGGTGCACACTGTGTGCTAAAGTGTCACCCAAGGTATGCATACTGTATGTCTATAGACCACTTTCACTAGAGGTCTGTTATTTATGTTCTGTACACAGAATGCCGTAAATGTTTGTAGAGAACCTCCTGTACTTTGTGTGCTTGCAAAGAATAATAGTTACAAAGTTCATCTGATTGGACATTATCATGTCTCAATGTCTATGTGTATATTTTTCCCTCATTCTTGCTGCCTCTTCTGTAGTGCCACTGTATGAACATATGAAAACTGCCATCAGAAACAGGCCTAATGATCTATCTAGTCTGCTCGAGTGTGCAGCTAGCAGTCCATTACACTACTGCTACCCCTTCCCCATCCTCAAATCCCATTCTGTACCCTCACTAGATGTTATCCCTCCCCCTAGTGCCTCCTTGGTGACCTTCCTCCTGACTTTGTCCCATCCCTTCTTAAAACCGCCCACCAACTTCAAGGATGCCACCTCTTCAGGCAGTGCATTCCACCCTGTCACGACTCTCTCCATGAAATAGTGCCTTCTCATTTCCCTTCTGAATCTACCACCCTTCAGCTTTAGACTGTGCCCCCTAGTGTCCCTCTCGCTCCTTAATCCAAAAATTCCTTCTGTACCATCTTTATTTATGCCTTTCATATATTTGAAGGTCTCTATCATGTCCCCTCACCCCTCCATTCCTCCAGGGAGAACATGTTGAGCTCCCTCAGTCTCTCCTCGTAGGGTTTATCCTTCATACTGAGGATCATGCTGGTTGCTCTGCATTGGACCCCCTCCAGTAATTTAACATCTTTCTTTAAGTAAGGGAGCCAGAACTGCATGCAGTACTCCAGGTGCAGCCTCACCAATGACCTGTACAGAGGCAGGATGACTTCCCCTCTCCTGGATGATATTTTCCTGCAATACATCCCAGCATCTTATTAGCCTTAGCTGCCGCTTTTCTGCACTGCATCGAATGGTTCATCTGCCCTGTTATTATCGCCCTCAAGATCTTTCTCTTCCTCTGTAGGAAAAACCTGTATCCCTCACAGTTGGTAATAATTAATTGGGTTTCCTGCTCCCCAGTGCATGACTTTACATTTCTTTGCATTGAACCCCAGCTGCCATGTTTCTGATCAGTGCTCAAGCTTAGCCAGATCATCCTGAAGTCCCTTCCACTGTAATCTCTCTGGTGAAAACAGTGTTCCAGACATTTAGCCTGAATGTATAACATGACTCCTTGATGTAATTTCATCTAGCCTTTAGAAATTGGCTCTTGGAAATATGTGTGTGTAGCGTAGTAGTGATTTATGGATTTGTTTATGTTTAGCAGGTAAGTGCACTAGGCATATATATGCCTATTTTCAGGAACAGCCTGGAAACTACTTACCAGCAAGACAGTATTCCTGTCTGATGGCTTCCTGTAAAGATTTGTATCAATATCTCCCACACCGTCTATTTCGATAACCAGATACAAAAAGAGGATTCTATTTAAAACACTGGCAACCAAAAACCAAACATTATTATTGCTAGCTTGCAATTATTCTATAAAATCATTAAGTTCTGATAAATCACTTCAACACACCATCAAAATCTCATTAATGTACCTCCTCCAAATTTTAGTCTTATCAAGGAATAGATTCTGATCCTGATCATGAATAACTTGGCATTACTAAAGGCCTAAGAATAAATTTGCAAAATTGAGGCCAAAAGGTTGTTCCATAGCTGTTTGCTGTACTTGGAGGAACTGCTTCCTAAGAAAAGTGAATGTATTATATGCAAGTGTGAATCTTACTAATTTAAGTAAGAACTCAATGGGGGGGGGGGGACTCATTGCTCTGGAATCCAAAAACAATCCCAGAACTCTGATCCCTGCAATATGAAGGATATTGGTATAAAGAGATTTCATGTCTATAGTGACCACATACAGTCATCATTGACATATGGATCAATTAGTACCCTCAAATGTCACCAGTATCCTATATGAAAGATTGTAACCCTTTCAGAAAAGCTTTCATTTGACAAGGATACAGTATGAGAATCTATAGCTGGAGTAAGTGACGTGTTGCAGTACATCCGGATATAATGTTATATATCACAATTTATACATCAAGCATGTGCCAAAACATTCCAGATAAAAATGCTGTCTGAAGTGATGACAAATCCAACTCATAAGGCAGCAATTCTATCTTATGAATCAGGTTTGCCACACCAGCTATCTCCACACTCCAGTATCTTCATAATCATGGAGCAAGTTTTCCATTGCCATAACAACGGAGACTCAATTGGCTTACGGAATCCAATGGAGCATCTGTTGAATGGTGGAGATGCATGCATTAGTAAAGGAAATCATTGCACTGACACAAAGAAATTTAAAAAAATACCCTGGCAATAAATTGTTGATCTGGTTCCTTTTGGCAACACGCTCATTGTATAAACCGGATATGGTATGGGTTAGTGTGTCATATGTTTTTTATCCTAATTTCATGTTTGTGATCTCTTGATCCTTCACTCATGGCTATGCCACTCATGAGGGATCAAGAGGTCACAAACCTCTCATGAAGGTAAAAACCATATGACACACTCACCCATACTATATCCCCTGCATATCACAGGAAATAACATTCAATTCAGTGGGATTTCCAGTGATATATTACTATATATCACACAATATTTGAAAATATTTCAACTTTTTACTGGCTGGAAACCTAATATAATGGATCTGCCCTGGAGTTCACCGAATATTTATATGCCTTCAGCAGTATGCAGTTGGTCTAAAGGGAGAATCAGTTATCAGAAAATGTCTAGCTTTTAATTAGATAGTATGTTGCTAGTATGTATCATTAACATATCCATCAATTCAACTCCTGAAGGACAGTGTCATGTCATCTGACAGAGGGTGGTAAAATTGAGTATTATATAGTTTTCCTTTGACCTCCATGTACATGTCCTTAACACTCCTCCCCTTGTCAGAAGATTTTATAATAATGCCTTGACTTGGCTGCAAAGACATCATCTCATTTCTCTCCAGGACAAACATGATGGGCCAGTGGGCCTTTTCTGCTAACAGACTCTGTTTTTTATGTTTCTCACTGGTAAAATTTGTAAAACTTAGTTGGTAAGGTCATTAAAGAGTTTTCCCTTGGTCCTGCTTAAAAGCCTGCAGATGCACGTCCACTGTTTGGCTCATCGGTGGACAGGAGGATTTCTTCTTAAGAATATTTCCTTGCTCATGTTCTGCATGCACTCAACTAGTGAACTTGTGGATTGCTCCAATACAGATGGAAGAAGAGTTACAATATGTGGCTCTCTGTAGACACCATATTGCTGTTACTGTAAAAACAGTTCAAACTCAAAAGACTAGCAAACTTGTGCAGATCAAAAATGGGGTTCCACCCATTCAGAGCACCAATGTTAGTGCACCTGGTCATCAGGGTGCCAAGTCAGGATTTCACCGACCCCTGTTTTTGCGAGGGGCTGTGCGCCCCCAACCCCACACCCCCTGTTTTATTGTTATTCTAACTCTGAGTGGGGGGGACCTAGGAGAAGGGGCATGAATCCAAAAAAACGGTGCCCTGATGTGCCAGCGCACTAATGCGAGTGCTCTAATGGCCAGAAAGGCAAAAATGGTGTCACTTTTTTCTTTGATTTGATAATGTACTATAAAACAAAAGAGTGTCCCTTGTTTAGGACATTCAGTTATAAGTCTGCTAGAGTATATAGTGATAAGCTAATGACATTGTCCTCCTTCAATACTGTTTGTTCATGTGCCTTTATTGATTACACCATCTGAGTAGTGAGTTGCATGGGTTATGGGGCTGCAGTTTTCCTAGGCTCATTCTGGGAGGCTGGGGGGGGGAGGGGTTGCGTGGTATGCAGGAGGCTTGGGGCTATAAGGATCAAGGTGAAGATGCTTAGGTCAGAACTAAACAGTTTACTGATGAGTTAGATAATGGAATTGGGTAGGTCTATAAGGGAGCATGAGCTACAGGGGTTAGGGGGACTAAACTGGCAACAATAAGACCAGAGAGTAGGGATAAGTAGTCCAGAAATAGGGCAGAGGGGCCACGGTGTGGGTGCTGGGGATAGTCAGACAGGGGGTCAGTGGGCTTTAGGGCTGTTACTGCCTCTGCCACAGAAGGAGTGCTGGGCAAAAGGGGCAGGGTTGAGAACAGTTGTTTGGGAAGGTGGGTGGAAGCAGGGCAGTGAAGGAAACAGACATGCTGGTGAAGTGTTTGTGCCAAACATTGTAGCTTCCTGGTACTCCACTCCCAAATGGAAGGTATCCAGACTAGCATGGATGAGGACACAGGGGAGAAAGGCAATGGGGGGCATCAGAAAAATCATGAGGTTAGACCAAAAGTGAACCAGGAAATGGGGGTGTGGGGAGATCAAGAGGAGGCTGAAGGGGTGATATACTGGGAGAAGTCAGCAGGGAGGAACACTGAAATAATAAAGGGAGGATGATGAATGGGTGGAGGGAATTAAGTGCAAGAGGGTTAGTACATGTAACAGGGAACAGCAGGGGCTGGGACTGAGTAAGGGAGGCAATGATGGGGGAATGGTGAGCAGGAGGATTTACAAGGGTAGACTAGATGGGCCTAAAGGACCATTTCTGCTGACAAAATCTAAGTTTCTATGAGGAACAAATTAGGGTAGGTAGGTAGGGGGAAAAGGATACAAAGACAAGGGTATCCAGAGGGGGTACACCAAAACCCAGATAACGTAGCAGTGTTCTGGTGATAGGGGACTCAGTTGTGAAGGGAGTTAGATGGCCACAGACAAAAAGGGGACCACATAGAAACAGAGTTGGATGCGTCCCAGATATGACAGCCAAGAGGATCATACCCATGGGACACACACTTGTGCAGGGAGTAGAGGGGAACATGAGGTGATAATCCAGCTGGGCACAAACAACCTGGAAGGGTGGGAGGTACAGAATAGGATTAAGGAGCTTAGCAAGAAAGTTAGGGAGGTGTCAATTTCAGTGGCATTTTTCAGAGGTACTACTGGTACCCAGGGCCAGCTCAGCTAGGAAACTCTGGATCTCTGAGTCCAACCAGTGGCTAAGGGACTGGTACAAGGTGGACTCTGGTTATGTGGGGGACTGGGAGAGTATCTGGGATGAAAAATCCCTGTACTCATCAGACTGTCTACACCTCAGTGGTGGGGGTGGAACCAGGGTACTATGTGACAGGTTAGGGGGCTACATCAGGGACAGCCTGAATTTAAACTGAGTGGGGAGGGGTGGGCTATGTACATGGAAGTGCAGAACTCAGAGTTCACAACAGAAAGAGGCAGAAAGGCCTCCCCCCCAGTGGAGGGGATAATAAATAAAAAAGAAAAGGTGTGAGGGGGTAAAGGGAAGGGTGAACACAGTGGAAGAGGAATAATAGGGAAGAGTGAGAAAAAAGACAAGGAAGAGGGCAAGCTAATAAGGCAACCAGAGAAAGGAGTGGGGACCAGAAAGAGAGAGGGTGTGGGAAACATGGGATGTGGAGAGTGATATCCACAAATGCCAGGAGTCTGAGGAACAAAATGGATGATCTCCAGGCCATGATGATGAAGGGCCAAGATCTGTTGCTGGTCACTGAAACCTGAGCAACCCCAAAACATGATTGGGATCTGTCTGTTCCTAGATGCACCCTCTATAGGAAGGAGAAAACAAAGGAAATGGGTGGATGGGTGGTAATCTATGTTAGGGAGGTGTTGGTAGATGGCAGTCACAAGGGAGGACATTTGGGAGGGTACAGAGATGCTATAGATACAACTGCAGTCAGGGATGGGGAAGAAAGCAAGGATAGAGGTACTGTACCAACTGCCAAGTCAGGATGAAACCACAGACTGGGAGCTGGGGATGATATAAGAAAGGCTGCAGAGGGGAGAATAGTGGTAATAGTGGGAGATTTTAACATGCCCAATGTTGGTTGGACCATCCCTCAGGCTAGCAGCAGTAGGAGCCAAGCAACCTTAGATGCCTTCCAGGATGGTTTTCTGACACAGAGGGCGATGGAGCCGACAAAGGATTGGGCCATCCTGTACCTAGTCATGATGAATAGAGATAATGTCAAAAGCATCAGCATCACTGAGCCCATGGAAGGGAGTGACCACCAGTCTGTGTGGTTTCAGGTGGATATGGGACATGAAGTGCTAAACACAAAAATATGTGTTCTTGACTTCAAAAGGGCAAATTGTATATGCATGAGGACAATGCTAGAGGAAAGACTGAGAGACTGCCAGTCCATTGGCGCAGGAGTAGGACTTCCGTCTGCGATGCTGGCGACCCAGGTTTGAATCCAGACTTGGGCCGTCAGAGGGCTGGCTGAGGGGGTCAGATTGGACATCCCATGGACTGCTGTCCTCCTCTGGGGGGGGAAGGTGTATGTGATCGAGTGTCTGGTGCAAAGTGCGGATCCCTGGTGGAGGCTGGGGGATCCGATGCGACCAGTGCCTGATACATGGGGAGGCAGAATGGATGTTGGGTTCATCCCACTGACTTCATTGCACATCCTGCCTCCTGAGGGGATTAAACTAGCATTCCAAAAATGGTTTCACTGCTGCAGGATGATGACTCCACACCAGATCCCATGCCACCGACTGGACTTCCTCTACCGAGCCACCTTCCCGTGTCAGCTGGGGAGGGAAGTGGGGAACCCCCAGTGGTCCCTCCCCTGGGGGGGCAAGCCAGGGATGTTCAGGGAGTGGGTAGTCTCGGGATGAGTGTCGGGGTGAAGCAGAGTGGCTGATGGAGGCCTGTGGCGAACCACAAAAACAAAAATTAAATATGGAAAAACTGAGAGAACTAAGGGAGAATATGAATGTCAAGTACATGGGCAGTAATTAGGGAGGGGGTCTGGGCAGTCACTGAAACCTTCCTTAAGAATGAGGATAAAAAGAGTAAGAGAAGGAAGCTGCTGTAGTATGGTTCAATGTCATAATGGCACTTGCGAGCGGCCGTCATTATAGGCGAGGGTACATTAGCAGGACAATCAATTTGGGGATGTGTACATCCCGAGCAGCACCTGAAAACAGTGCCAGGGACTTAGAATTTCACAAATGCAGGGGGCTGCACCCCCGCACTCTGGCAATTAAAGGATTCTTAACTCAGGGAGTGGCCATGTCGGGGTGTAAATTCTGGGAAAACAAACTTTCTAACCAGGAGGTACAAAATGTAGGTGCACCTGGACCCAACCTGGAACCCTCACAGCTTTAGGCTCCCACCAACCCAACACACTATGGGGCCAGTTCCGCAGCCCCATGCCAACCACACCACGCCAACCCTCCTTCCCTTCCATCATGCTCGCTTCTCCCCACGCGTATACATATAGCGACGTCCTGTCCTTGTATGCGCCAGCCTCCGCCATCCTATTGTTTTCCTCACACCCTCACCCTGTCCTTTCTGCACCACAAGTGGGTCACCGTTTTGGTAGGTGCCCACTTGCGGCTAGCCCACATTACAGGGTACCCTGTAGTATATAGAGAACGTAGGAAGAGCAGTGAGGGAGAACAGGAAATACAAGAAGACTAAGAAGGAACAGAACAGGACAGAATATGCAGGGCAGCTGAAATCAACTTGCAGGGTGGCAAGGCAAGCAAAGCCAAGGTGTAGACGGAACTAAACAAGGTTGAGGGTTAAATAGGGAGAAAAGACCTTGTTCTGATACATCCTAGAGAAAAGAACACCAAAAGAGGAAAAAGTGAAGCTGAGAAAGGGGACCGAGTGGGAGGAGGAAAGCAGGGAGAAGACAGAGGTACTGAATGAAAACTTCTGCTCAGTCTTGATTAAAGAGATGGATGGGCCACTGCCACAGGGAAAAATAGGGATGGGAGAGGCAGTGGGGATTAGGGAGGAAGCAATAACAGGGCAGAGTTCTCAAAGGGCTCTATGCCTTCAAGGTAGGCAAGCCCCCAAAGCCTGATGGCATGCACCTGAGGGTGCTGAGAGAGCTGTCAACAGTTCTTGCAGCACCCCTGGCTGGCCTGTTCAGATGTTCGCTGACACAGGGGAGGTTCCACACTAGTGGAGGACAGCCAAAGTGGTGCCACTGCATAAGAGTGGACCTATGGTCGAACTGGGGAACTACAGACATCAATTGTTCGCAAGCTGATAGAAACCATCTAAAAGGAAAGTTTGGTTGAGTTTCTTGAGGCAAAAACAGGCTCCAGGATAGCAGACAGCATGGATTCATGACAGGAAGGTAATGCCAAACAAATCTAATCAGCTTCTTAAATTGGGTCACTAGGACAGTAAACAAGGGTCAAGCGGTGGATATATTATACCTAGACTTAAGCAAGGTCTTTGAATCAGTCACTCACAAGGGGTTCATCAAAAAACTGGCAGATATGGGAACAGAGAAAAACTAACCAGATGGGTGGAAAACTTTCTAGGGGGTAGAACGCAGAGGGTGTTGATGGAGGGAACATTCTAGAATGACAGAAGTTACTAGTGGGGTCCCACATGGATCAGTGCTGGGTCCAGTCTTGTTCAATCTGTTCATTTACAACATTGGGAATGGCGTCAAATGCAAGAGATGTCTTTTTGTGGACAATTTCAAGCTCTGTAGGAGGGTGAATACTGAAGAGGGCATAAGGGATCTAAGGGGACCTAATTAGGTTGGAATCCAGCAACTGGGGTTCAGTTCTAAAAAGTACAAGGGAATGCACATAGGGCATTAGAACCCCAGGGCTGAGTACAGTCTGGGGAGCAAAAATCACAGCCTCAGAGGAGAAAGAGCTGGGGTCAAACAACCTGAAACTGGTAACGCAGTGCAAAAAGGTGGTGGGGAGGGTGAATAGGATGCTGCATATCAAGGAGGTTCTCCAGCAGAAGGAAAGAGGTCGTGCTGCCCCTGTACAGGTCCATGGTGTGTCAGAATCTGGAGTACTGTGTGCAGTACTTGAGCCCCTACCTCAAGAAAGACATAAACCAGATGAAGGCAGTACAAAGGAGGGCTACCACGATGATTCAGAGATTCAGGGGCAGCAGGATGTTCCGTATGAACAGAGGGCGGTGAATCTGAACATGTACTCACTGATGGAGATAAGAGAGAGCGGTGACATGATTGAGACCTTCAGATACCTTAAAGGCATCAACAAGGTCAACATAGGGGGCATTTTTTGCAAGAATGAGACTAGAAACACCAACGAGCAAAACAGAAATTGGTGGAGGGGGTACAGGAAGGTGTTCTGAAGGCAGTTCTTCACTGAAAGGGTGGTGGCAGGATAGAATGCACTTCCAGTGGGGGGTAGTACTCTAAATCACAGTACAGTGGGGGAGGGGGTTAAAAGGGGCTGATATACGTTCATGGGGAAGGTGAGGGTGATGGGGGCATAGCAACAGGTAACATTCGTGCCTGTGCTCTGCATCAAGCAGACTTGACAGTCCTTTGGGCCTCCTTCTGCTGGCATTTTGTATGTTCGTATGCCTCTCCTTCTTGGAGATGACCACCTGGAAATAAACTATCTGGCTACAATTTGCTAAGTAACTTTGAAGCCATTTTGGTGCAATACACTCAAAACCTAAAGAGCCCAGTTTCAATTTAAGTATATCATAGCTAATAGTGTTGAATGCATTGGAGAGATCAGTATACAAAACTTCAGTCAGAAATCCTCTGTCCATGGCAACTTGGATATCATTCATTACCTTAATAATGGCAGAGGTAGTGATGTGAAATTTTATCATGCCAGAGTGATTTACATTCCAGATATTATTACTATACAGCGCAACATGCAGTTGTCTAGCTATAAATTTTTCAAAGTCCTTTGACACAGCTGGAAGAAATTAAATTGGAAAGTACTTGTCAATCAGATTTTTCTGACCAGTTTTACATACCGGGGCAACTCTGGACTCATTTCAAGCTATCTGGGAACACACCCCAGGGTAATGCTAGGTTAAATAGCTGAATAAAGGGTTTATAAATCACAGGAGCTGTGCATTGCAGGAGTTTACAACAAAGCCCTCACCCCCTGTGACTTTTTGAGGATTTAGGAATAATAGTCCCCAGTATAAATCTTTGGCATTAGTTGCACTATATGTCAGCAGTGAGTTGTTTGAACCAATACTTCCTTGTCAGAATAATCTAACAAATTGGACTGCAACTTGTCACCAGATTTTTGAAATAAATTACTAGATCTGGTGAAAAGCATATTAAATGAATATGCTACAGTATGGTCCCAGTGTATTGCAATTTCATCCGAAGCAAAGTTAGTGGACAGTTCAGCAGTGGGGTGCCCAATTAAATTCTTTAATATTCACCGGGACTTATTGAGCTAAGGTGAAAAGACAGACTAAAGTGTATGTTGAAATTTGGGATTTTTCTGTTCTGACATCTTTAAACAGAATTTCTCATTACTAAGAAAATGTTGAAAAAAACATACCATGTAGACACACTACATCCTATGTGTTATATATTGTCTGATTTTCCCCCTTACCATTATTCTTCAATGTGCTCATTTGCATAAAGGGATCCTTGTCCCTTGGAGTGCATTGCCTTCTGCTGTTTACACCTTTATTACAGACATAATCCTTTGCTTGTGACATCACAGTTTGTTGCTGTGCAAATGATTATGATGTCGCAAATGAAGACTTGTGACTTCAGCAAAGAATTAAATAGTAGAAATGGATCAAATACAGGGTCAATAATCCTGTCCCTATGTAAACTAACCCAGACAGGACAAGGAAAAGGAATAAAAATAGAGAACAACTGTAAAATACATGCTGTATTGTCTCCATATGTTATGTACTGTATTTCAAAGTTTTCTAAATGTGGTAATCTCACTTTAAGATACTTGTTATGCAGAGCCCTACAATTACTCCAAACATGTATAGTATTAGTGGACTTAGTGGTCATCCAGGCTCTGTCTCTTAATTTTTGTAATTTAAATAGACTTGTGAACTAACATGATGCTTTTGTAGACTTACCCCTCCTTGTTCAGACAAAAGCTTGTTAATTACAAACTGAAACAAATTCTACCCTGAAATAGATCCGGTGCTCCTCTAATACAGGGATCAGCTCCAGCCTGCCCAATTGTATAGATACAACATCCAACATAAGTAATATATAATCAGAATATGGTGTATGAGGAATGCGGCTGTGTATGGAAATCCATACACCGCAAAAAGTTGTTCTGCTTCAGTAGTGATGTCCTCACTAGCACAGAATGACTTTTCATTGTGTGTTAGTGAGGATGTCAAATGCAACCACCCCACCAGTGCTGTTCATGAGACGGGGTTGGGGTTGGCAACTCCTCTTGATGGAAACTGGCTAAGCGGGCTGGAGAGACCGGGAGTGCGGGTCTCCAATGGCAGACGCTGGCTAAAAATGTAAGTGATCCTGTTTTGGGCACCATATATGTACACTATATAGAATAGTGTATGGCCTCCTTAACAACTCGGCAACTCTTCCCCCTCATGTTTTCTATGATGGCAGAAGGACCTCTCAAGCTTCACTCTCGAGGTCATCAGCTTTCATAGAAAACACTCGGGTGAAGAATTGCCTTTTTGTATATGAGAGGCCATACACTATCCTATATGTTTAAATGTATGAAAACTATTTAGTTCTATTGGGCTTTTTACATTTGGTTATTTCTAACACAAAATGTGACTTGATGGTCAGAAAACAAATCTGGTGAAACTCCCAATATAGAGGGCTGTATTTTCACAAAGTATGGTGCAGGCACAAATTCCATTCATTAGCTGCACCTACATCATCCAAGATGTGCCAAAAGGTTTGACTGCTATCTTCAAATGTTTTGTCACATTCATGGCATTTTCTCTGTTTCGTGGCAGTTTCAGGTAAAATAGTTATGCATGCATCACTTTTTTGATGCAGGTGGGAGTTCATGACACAAACTGTGGCGATTGTTCCTGAACCACAGACCACCTTTTAGATGATTTAACTTCCTAAAGAAAGCTGATACAAATCATAAAACACTTTTCAAAAATCTGTCTGTGTGGATTGATCTGGTTTATCCACACATATCAGATCCAATATCGAGGAGGCCTGGGGACTTCTAGGCTGGATTCTTGTAGGCTCATGTATTAATTATACAAGACACAGACCAGCAGCCACAGTATTTCATCTAAACACTTTTCCCCAGCCTCATTTGCCCAATTCAAATTGAAATCTCCAAGCAAAATTAAACTGCCTTTTTGGGAGGTGTTAAACAGAGTGATAAGCCTGAAAAATAAAAGTGAGATAAATAGTGTAACTAAGGGAGACCTAGAATTAACTGAAACTTTGAACATAGCAGATGTTCTAAACAAAACCTTTACTGATTTGTTTTACTATGTAAAAGGAATGTCAAGTACCAAGAATAACAGGGAACATTTTAACTATTTGAGACCATTGTTCTTTTTAAGATGTATAACAAGGGGGAAAATCCAAAAACAGTTGTCAAAATTGGATGAGTGAAAGGGACCAGGGCCAGCTCATTTGGAAGCAAAGTTCCTTAAATTGCAGCAGTAAAATTATCACTGCCACTGGAAAATTGTTTTAATTTATCTCTTTGTAAAAAAATAGTCCCTAAACTCTGGAAAAAGGCTGTTGTCATATTTGTACACAAAGGGAGTCAAGATTTATCTCTAGTTAGTAAGGTTCTTGAGTGACTTTTACACAACCAGATTAAGGAGTATTTGGAAAAACACAGAATATTGATAGGGGGCCCAGCAAGGATTAAGGAGGGACTGTCACATGGTGACTGCCTTGGTCAGGTTCATGAATGACCTACAGGAGAAAATGGGAGGGGGAGGGCATGTTCAGAGGGTGGTGTTCGTGGACCTAACCAAGGCATTCAGCCAGCTGGATCACTCCCTCCTGAAGTTGCAGCTGGGGAAAATAGATTTGGGGGAACTAGTGGTGAAATGGATTACTTATTATTTAACAGATAGATTGAAGCAGGTCAGGGTTAATGGAGTACTTTCACAATCAAGAATGGTCGAGTATGATATGCCCCACAGATCAATATTAGGGCCTTTATTATTCTTATTATTTATTAACGGTTTTCCCAAAGTGTTCACTGTCATGAACCAACTCCTGGGGTCAGGCCCACTGAGCTCACAGTACCCACCTTTAAGTGTAATTCATGATGGGGGGACAAGGATACCCTTCTCATCCTTTAGAATGCTCACCAAGGTCACGACTACACCTCTGCCATGAGGATCCCAGGTGTCCCTCTAGCTCCGGATAAAGGCATAATACCAGTCTTGAGTCTTGTGGCCAAATATAAACCTTTCCTTGGCTATTACACAATGGAGGAAGACTCAGGTGTAACACTCTCTTCATGGTAGCAGCGTAACACCTGATTTGGCCTTCTCCCTACAGGACATGCAACAGCCTGGTTCAAAATCTTTGTAGACTCTGGTATTCTCCCTATCCCTCCAGATCCCTTACAGACCCTTTTCTCAGTTTGGTTGCTTATGGCAGCCCCCTCTGGCAATAACAGTTTTTACCAATTATTAATAGACCTTCTTCAGTCACACATACAATATAAGAACTCTCATGCAGGCAGAATTTCTTTAGGAAAACAAAAGTTTTACTAAAATATCTAAATAATTACAAGTATAACTAAAAAGAGAATATTAATTTGGGTTACAGTATACAGGAAAAAAAATGGAAAAATGTACAATGAAATGCACTAAGACTGTTAACTAATCTACCTGAGGTAGGAAGATTTCAAAGTCCAGAGAATCACTAGTTCACAAATTACTTCAGTCTTTCTGCAGCAGCCTTTGGTTCTTAGGCAGTCTTTGTGCTGACAGGTGTTCTCTCTGGTCAGGAGGGTGTCCAAGCAAAATGGCAAAAATGGCCCTGAGTGTCTGTGCTGGAGAGTTTATATAGAAGACCATCCTCCCCCCAATCTATGAATAAAGACTGGCCCTTCCAGGTCAATGAATAGAGGTTGGCCTTTCTCTTAACGCCATCGGGTTTCACTTTTCTGCTTCCAAAACATCTTATTTTCCTGATAATCGTTGATGTGTCAGATTCCCATAGTTAACACAGGCTTTATAATCATAACCCCTGTAAGTGGAATTTCATGCAGGTATGCTATAAGGATTTTTTTTTATTTACCTCACACAAGCCTGTTAGAAGGATCTTTCCTAGTTAAAACACCATGGGCTTTTGAACTGGCTGAATTTAATTAGTTACAAGGAAGATCCTGTAAGTTGTATGATTATACAAGCTGATTTTATTACTTCTGTTTCCCTTGGCCAGTTAACATTAGAGGAATACTCTTTGATCAGCTATCCACAGCTTTTTACAAGAACTTGTCAGATTCATGCAAGCAAGGCTGGCCTTATAGGTCAGAGGAAGATCAACCCCCTCTTTAGAAAAATCTAGTTTTTCTCTATGTGCCTTTGCTGACACTGGCATATACATTTACATAGCAGTACATAAAAACATATATACAACAGAATTATATCTACAATTATACAATGACAAGAACATTTCCTGGACTCTGATTGGTCAGTGTATGCTGGAGACACTGATGTTATTACACAATAACATCACTGTATGGATTTGGCAGATGATGTCCTCTAATATTTTTCAGAAACAAAGATATATTGCCACACTAAAAATCTACTAAAACATTTTTAAAATATTTTTTTTATTTTGTATAACATCAAGCCATTGTATAATTGCAATAAAGCACTCCAAGGTGTTGTTATTGTGTATTATCCTTGGGGTGTGGAAGCACTGGCTTCGCTTTTGTGCTTCAACCCACCCCAGGAGTGACCTTATTACATGATAAAACACACCTTGTCATGCCTTATTGCTTAAATAAGGGCTAGCAGTGGGGTAGCTTGGCACATTCACTATTCCATAAACAGTATTATATGCCAACTATACGTTGATGTATATAGCTGACAAAGATATATTGTCCATAAATAAAAAAATGGAAGCAGAATGCAAAATCTTGACTGAATGGTTCCCAAAAAATAGACTCATATTAAAAAAAGCAATGGTGTTCTGCCCTGCTAAATGAAAAATTGCTCACAACTGATCATTTTCAGGATTCCATTGCAAGGGATGAAACATTGGAAGTAGTCAGTGAGTTTAAATACTTAGGTATTGTTCTAGGTTCTCAATTACATTTTAAGACACATACTGAACACATCTTTACCCAACCAAATACAAAAATGGGAGTACTGTACACAGATAAGGGATTTTTGTCCAGTGAGGCAAGTAAAACATTAGCCCATAGTTGCCTGTTGCCAGCGATGGATTATGGGAGCCTTGAGTGGGATGAACTTCAGAGAAAATATTAAAGAAATGGGTTTGCAGGTATACTTTCATATGTTGGTTTGCCGTTAGAACTAGGCATAGGGAGCACCACTGCAACCTTTATGAGAAACTGAAATGATTATTCATTGAACAGCAGGATGAACTATACAAAAGCCATTTTGTGTTTAAAGTTCTGCAAAAAGATAAAGACAGCCCATTAGCAAACCTGTTTGCAACAAAAATTTGTGTATGGCCCTTGAGGTCTGATGATTCGGTATCTATTCAGACGCCCTTTTATAGAACAAAAAAACATTTAATTATACAGCTGCTAAACTTTGGAACAGTATTTTTTCTAAACTTTGTGTTTATTACTTTTAACAAATATAGCACAAAACTGAAGTTGGTTACAGAGTTTAGAACACAGTTTCCAGAAACAATTACAGTAGGAGATTAGTACTTTGTCCCCTGTTTTAGGACAGGTGGGTTAACTGAAGATATAATAAATGTTTTGCTGAAAATATTCCAAATTTCCACAGAGCAGTACTAAATTAATAAAATAAAATTGAAAAGAGAGCAAAATTTACACTTCATTAATGTTTTACAAATATTTCGGGACCAAGGCACATACGTAAATTTAAAATATTTCTCAAAAATAATTTCAATAAATATTTATATTTACCATTGTCCAGAAATGAAGCCTGCTTCAGCAATGAGAAGACAAGAAATGTAAAGCAAAACCTGCTAATGGTGAGTTGATTACAGCCCTTTATTGTATATGGAAGACCAGAAGTACTGGGACTGGGTATATTAAGCTAACATGAGGATAGTATTTGTCACTGTACTTTAAGGCAGACTCCAGTAACTGGTCATCACTACATAGGCACAGAAAGACCCCAGCTGAAATGAGGTACTAAATAATATCATTATGTAATGGCCAAGAATGGCACAGCTTAATACTGTAAACTGCACAGAGACCCCAGCAAGCAGAGCAAATGTCCACTAGTATGAATAGTTAAAAAAATCATAACTAGCGTATAACTAAAATAGATAAGTTAGAAAAGAAAAAGGAAAAGAAACACATTTTTTAAAAGAGAATTCAAAATATTGAAATATGAAATTATTCCCCAAAACACCATAACATCAGAAAAGAACAGTTTAGCAGTGAGTAAAACAAAGTCTACTGCCCCACTCTGTCCCTCCTTCTGTAATTCACTCTGAAACGTCCTATTACATAGAATGCCCCTGATAGACAACTTTCTAATGTCAACAGACCTGAAAATCCAAGGAGACCATCTTGGTAATGTTGGGATACTAGTTTTGAGCACCTCAGCAGTTTGTTGGACTATCTTTACTTGGTCAGAAAAATGCTGGACATGGTGTCTGCATTATTTAAAGGTGCACGGTTTCAGGAAAACCACAGCTCACATCATGTCACATGATAAATGAGTCAATACAAAATTACAGCTGAAAGAGAAGATGGAAAACTAGTTGCAAAGTCTCTTCTGTCACATTTAAATTGTAGGATCCTATCTGCAATGAGGCCGTCCTTGCTCAGCTATGCCAAATTTGCCTGGCATGTCCCCTCTACAGCAACAGAAATACTGTACGGAGTATGATTGCTTCATTTAGGGCAATGCAGTTTCACAGCTTTACTGACATCACTGCTGTGGTACAGCACAACTGCATGGTGATGTTAAAGCCATTGTACAACAGTGTTTCTGGAGTCATGGAACCCTATACACAATGGAGCCTATACGTGTGCATTACTAGAACAGTTAGATTCAGATTACAGTACCGTGCATTAAATGAAGTCTATTTACTTTCACGTCTCCCAGCAGACTTTCAGAGCAATACATTCTTAACACAGTCCTGCTTTAATTCAGCAGGTGAGCATGACTGATGCATTTAGTAAGGTCCTCTAAAACACATTGCATACTGTACTGTTCCCATAGTCAAAACATGGAATTTTCAGCAGAGATAAATAGAGTAACTGGTGACTAAAGACACACAACAAGGATGTATAACCATCCAGGGAACCCTATGACATAATAAATCATGGGAGTGAAGTTTGAATGGTCTGGACTGCCAGTTTTTGGCAGTTTAAAACACTGAAAGGGACAGCTTCTTCTGAACATTTGTATGGCTGGGAACTGACTTCCAAGTGATACGCTACCATTGATCTGATGTCAGAATAATGGTACAAGTAAGCAAGCAATAATGCCCAACAGAGTTGGGTGGTACTGAGATATACAGGACTGCCCAGAGGCATAATGAGGCCTGATGCCACAGGCAGAGGGCCTTATAGCCCTTGGAGGTCCAGTATAGCCCAATACCGCCCACCTTGGAGGGTATTATTATTACACTTAGAAAATGGGAATTTGCAGTGTATATTAAATAAAATGTTTAAAACATTTTCAAAAAGTGTAAAAAAATATTTTTAAAAATTGTCTGTAAAGTAGTCCTTCCAATGGCTGAATTGCCAGTAGAGGGCACTGCTGTGTTAGTGAGTTCCCTAAGGCACTTTCAACTAGTTTCCATCCTCCTTCCCCAAACTCCATGAGTGCCATCAAGTAATTAGGTGAGGTCCTGAATAGTTCAGTAACTGCTCAATTTAAAAAATAAGGGTAGGCAACAAGCAGTCATGACAGCTTGTTAAGTAAAAGATTAATTCGGTGGGCATGAATGCGCATTCAGACCCAAAGGCCTAAGTAGCTACGGTGAGGGTTCGTAATGGAGAAACTGTTCTGTTATTAAAAAAAATATGTTTGATCAGCAAAGAGCACTTTTTGAATGCAGCACTTTTTTTTTTTTTTTTACTTTTTTTTTTTTTATCTATTGGAAACACTAATTAAAACACAGTCTGGAGAGAATGGCAGTGTGGTCATCCAGGATGTGTCAGCTTCAGTACAGTCTGGGGAGGGATGGCAGAGACAGCGTGGTCAGTCAAGATGTGCTGAGAGGCTGGGGTAAGAACAGGATTCACAGCGCTATGCAACAGTGCTATTTTCACTTTTAAGTTATTTTTCTTAATTTAAATCTGTTAGTGGAGGGGAGGTGAAGGAGAAAGTGGGGTGAAGTTACTCAGTAGCCCAGTCCCACGAAGCAAGAGAAGAAATAGTAGCTTGTAGGCTACTGACATTTTGAAAGTTCCATTTAAGCACAGTAATATGTTACGTAAAAAGGCAGGCAGAGACTGGGACTCATTATTTCCCGGTCTCTGTTGCCTGCTACCAGACTGGTTGATTGGCTGTCTGAGCCAATCAGGTTGCAGGATTTTGCAGACCCATTTTCTAACAGTATCCTGATGTCACATTAATGGTGCAACACGGCTGTGATGTTACCATTTCCATGTGTAAAAAGTAACCAGCAATAAACTATAAAGAAATAGACATTCAGAATATGTTAACCATTGCTACTGTTCATAACAAGATACTACAGTACACATAAAAAACTTTCTAGTTAGTTTGCTGCATCAAGTTTCATTCCACTACTCAGCAACACTCACCATTTTACCTCATCACTGTACTACCTCAGTTATGCAAAAGTGTGACCTATGTACTGACCGATCATTATTCTTATTTTTTTTCTTTAAGTAAAGACATGTTAAAACTCCTGGCATGGAAAGACCCATTCCTGTGTAACCAGAATTGTAAAAGGTTTTAAATTGCTTAACTGAAAATGACAAGGCAGATCTTTTCAGTTTCTACATTGTGGTATTTGCCAAGCTATGACCAGTTCATCTGTTCATCACATGCTAAGTAAATTTAGTGGATTCTTCAGAATGGCAAGGGTTTTGAACGGTGCTAGAGCCTGTGGGGTTGAGGGACTACTGAACTCTTTTTCAACCTAGTTCTAAAACCCAAGTGACTTGTCAGTGAGTGCAATCCTGCTGCACAAGGACAGGCTAGCTCGCTGCAGGCAAAGCAGGTCAAAGAACCCCAGGAGCCTCAGCCTGCACAGCACGTCTGACTTAAAGGTGCAGTATTTGTTTTATCTAGTTAGCAATGCAAGTGCCTTCACATAGAAGGCCGGGTTCATGGAAACAGAGTAAATGGAAACAGAAAGAGTACTGCTGAGGCATGTGTCTTCTGAATAAGAGGCAATATTTGGGTGGTATATGATCATAGTCTGCCTCAAGGACCCAGTGTTGCAGTTAATCAGCTATAATAAAGATGGTCTCTGCAGCAAAGTTCCAACTGTCCAAATTAACTGCCCTTTGGAAGAAGTTAAACTAATCACACACCTGGAGCTGTGATCTACGTTGGCAGGGTTTAAGTTAGGAATCAACTAATCTACAGTAATGTCATGTCCTGTTACAACTCACAAACAGGAGGAATCGGATAAATCACTGAGAAGGAGCTATTAATGAAATGAAGGGGGGGTTAAATAGAGTATCAGAAATAATTTTAAATATTGGAGTTCTGCCTCTGTTGGTATCATGTAAGAGAGCCACAGATCTATATCTTGTAAGAGTGACAGATGTATTGTTGTTTTCCACATGTATTTGGCTTCAGACATATGCAATATCACTTAAATAAAGTCTGAATACCTGCTCTTATATCCTGTATGTAAATAACCTAAGGGTGGCAGTCCAGGGGGATCTGGATATCCTGGAGGGTTGGTCAAGGAGGTGGGGGCTGAGGTTTAATCTGGGGAAGTGTAAGGTGTTGCATCTGGGAGTCAGAAACCCAGGTCATGTATATACCCTGGGAGGTGTCTCACTGCAAGCCACATCAAGTGAAAGGGACCTGGGGTAGTGGTAGACACCAGAATGAACAACACTGAAAACTGCAGAAGATCAGCAGCAAGGCAAACAGGATACTGGGCTGCATAGCCCGGGGAATAACGTCCAGGAGAAGTGAGGTGTTCCTGCCTCTGTATAATGTCTTGGTCAGGCCGCATCTTGAGTATTGCATGCAGTTCTGGAGACCTCACCTTAGGAAGGTCATAGCACTGTTGGAGAGGGTCCAGAGGAGGGCAACCAGGATGATCCAGGGCATGAGTGATGGAACCTATGAGGAAAGGCTGGAAGTCCTTGGGCTGTACTCACTGGAGGAGAGGAGAGACAGGGGGGACATGATTGAGGTATTCAAATATGTGAAAGGGATTAACAGGAGTGGAACCAAAGAAATGTTCAGGCTAAAGAAAGGGGGCACAACCAGGGGGCATGAATGGAAGTTAGAGGGGGAGCCTACAGGGGAGAACGTAGAAGGCATTACTTCACTGAGAGGGTGGTGGAACCATAGAATGCATTGCCTGGGAGTCTAGTCAAGCAAGGTTCTGTGGAGGGCTTCAAGAGGGGATGGGACAGATGCATGGGTGTACTGAAGCCAAGGTTGACCCTCTCGGGGGCTGGGGGGGGGAGGAGGAGCTAGTGCCCAATAGGGGCTGGCTACTGAGCAGACACGCAAGACTGTTAGGCCTATTCTGCTGGCTTTTAGTATGTTAGTATGTTGGTATGTTAGTATGTAATCCTCATCCACAACTGAATGCATGAAATCTGTACTGTCTATACCTCTTTGCAATTAAACCCAGGTCACCCTTGAAAAAGGGGCACTTGTCTCAGTAGGTTTACCCAGTCAATAAAATTTAATTAATAAATAAATAAACAAACAAACAAATTTCTGAAAGAGAGATGTGGATTCCACGGGATATCGACAGCCCTCTCTAACTTCATTTGCCAAAGCTAACACATTGGCTATAACCACATTTCAACTCCAGATTGGGATTCTGAGGCCATTTTTGCTCCACTTATAGTACAGTACTCTTACTGTAAAGAGGCTGTCATTGAGTATCCCTCATTCTTCCTATAAAACATCAGGGGACAGGTAATCAAAATTGAGTGCAACCACAATGTTTGCACTGCACCTGCTCCTGCACTTGTGCCAGTCCCTTATCCTGCCATATTCAGAGGCTCAGAGGCACTACACCAGCACTAAACCCCCTGAATATAGGGCAGATTGTGCACCATGCAAATGACAGGCTATTGCACCCTGAACAAATGATAGGCAAGTGCACAGTGCACTGCGGCAGTGCAATTCTGAATATAGCACTAAGGATAGTGTGACCCACAAAGGGACAAGCCTTGGTGCAGCCTTGACCAGAACACTGGGTATGGAACTGCATACTGGAGGAGGCTGTGGGTGGGCAAGGAGGGCACCAATGACAGACACACTACACAGCTGTTTTGGTATCAAATATAAACTTTAATACATCAAAATGGCAATAGGCCATACAAACTGAAGAAAAACAACAATAAATAGATCAGGGCATGGGAGAACACAACTGGGACAACTGTCCATAAATGGTGGGGGGGGGGTAAAAATCCATGGGGACAAATGAAACACCTCTGATGCATCCACATCCTCATGAGACCCCTACCACTGCTGGTGGTGGTGGTGGCTGTTGCTGCCGGTGGGCAATGGCCAGGTCCCAAATGGCTTCTGTGGTCTCCATCACCAAGTGGATATGAAGCTGTTACTGGTGGATGATCCTTCACAAGAGGTCATCCCTCCCTTCGCAATCCTCCAGATGGCCTCAACGGCTGGCACTCCTCCAGAAATCTATGGACAGAAAGACAATGAACTCAGTCAGCTGTGCACACAGGATGGGAAATGCAGGTGTTGACTACCATATTCAGCCAAGGTATAACCAGTTGACAATGTGCCACCATGCCACACATGAACGATGGGTGACTGACATCAACAATGGTCTGGTCATGGCATACCAGTGACAGCACTGTGGACCCATACTGTAGAGAAGTGCACATGCAATGGCTGTGCCATACTGCACCAGAGCATGCTCAGCCATGGAATTCACACATGCCATCAGCAGGCATGCTAGAAGTATGAATGCAGCACATGCAACAGTAGCGCCAAACCACAGTTCAACACACAGTGTCATGTCCCGAGTGCCAAGGAGGTGCACCCATACACCCCGTGGCCACTGATCAGACATCCAGCACATAGGCCAGCCTTGGCATGCAGGATACAGACATCCAGGTGCCTCTTTGGGTCACAGCTGGGGCAGGCCTCAGGCACACACACACACATGGTGCACACAGTGCAACTGTACATGGCTGGGACTGTCAGATGGCACTGTGTGCAGCAGGCATGGTAACACATGACTGAAGTGGTAGTGTATGTAAGAGGGCGCACAACACACTGTACCCCAGTCACCACAGCAGTGGTGTACGATGCAGGGTAGCCTGGAGGTAACTGATGCCCAAGTGGATGCAGGTGCAACTCTACGTAGAGTGTGGCCAGAGCCAGACTGGGCCACCAGGATACCTGGAAATGTCCAGGTGGGCCCCCTCCATTGGGTACCTGGCTACATTCTACACCCTGACACTGTCTGTATATATCATCTCTCTTCTACTTGATTGAGGTATATGGGCCATTGTAGGTAAACTAAAGATGCAAACACAGAACTACTGTATCACACTGATGTGAAATACTGATATTAGTGCAACAGCCTGGGTCCTTCCCTATTGATTTCTCAGGTGGGCCCCTTTATTCACTGTCCAGGTAGGCCCCTGTACCTTAGTCTGACCCTGAGTGTGTCCCCCAGTACAGAGCCTGCGTAGGTCACTGGCCTTGCACAGCCCTGTTGTGTCCAACAGTATGGCCAGCACCACCCATGAACAGTGGAGTCATCATATCCTAGTCAGCACTGTGTCATTAGTCGCCACCACAGCTGCATAACAATGTCGCTCACATATGGAAACCTACATGCCCCACTCACTGATGACCCCATTGTCCATTGACCTTATGCCACAGCTGCAGGGCACTGTTGAGCACTGAGGCATGCCACACAATGCATATGGCAGAGGATATGGCACCAGTGCAGGGGAACTACCACAGCGGCTGTCTGATGCACACGGCTGGACACAGTGGTGTCCTGCAACCAGGGTGATCACTTCCAAGTCCCTCCTGACAGCCATGCATACATAGTTCCGAGCACATGGTAGTATGAACCTAACCAACTGTGAGGGGAGCACAACTGGGGCTGTGTGCACTACCACCCCCCCCCCCCGTGCAGGGGTGTAGCCAGGAATTTTAAACTTGTACTTGAGAGCTTATGGAACTGCTGCCCCTCCGCATAAACACAAACCAACATATGTGCTGCTCCACCACACACACATTGCCCCACCCACCATTTCAGTCAACAATACATAGTAATCCAATGATCATAATACATTCATAACATTTTATTTTATTTAACACACACACACTACCAATCAGACAGATGTTGGCTGTTTAGGATACATTTTGATAAGCCTCTGTACCACATCAAGTTAGCCAGCCTTACAGAGGTCCAAAGGAACAAACCACATGGGGTCTTACAGAGATCCAAAGGAACAAATCACACGGGGTCTTACAGAGGACTAAAGGCACAAACCACACGGGGCCTTACAGAGGTCCAGCGGAACAAATCACACGGGGTCTGACTCATGGCATATGGCCCCCACCACACCTTCACTCACTGTGATCACTCTCAAGTTCACTTGAGTAATTGCTAGCTGCTGTGTAATCCCCCAGGCACAAGAATGGAAAAGTCTGCTGTATTATTTTACTGCAGCTCTGTTTGTGTTTGTTACCCTGGACTGAGGCTTGTGTCACCCCTGATTTTCCAGGTTTTACTGTACTCAGAAAAGTACACTGAGCATGCCTGCCAATGCCTATGCCCCTGTGACATCTGTCCAGCAGCACACGGTGCTCACAACCACATGGTAAAGGGCATGACATGGCATGGTAGACAGACACATGGTGTCATGCTGGCAGCAGGTAGGTGCACTGCTGTGGACTGCACAGACTGTAACACACCACAGTGGCACTGATGGGCCCATGCCCCATGTACAGGGTGAGTGTCTCCCCACCACAACGCCTGAGGTGATGCCCCCACAGGCATGCATCTTGCATGGAGGCCCACACAGAGACATCCATTGCCAGCCACAGAAACCTGTAGCATAGTGTGGAGAGGTGGCAGACAGGTTTGTACAGTGGTGGGCCAGGGATGTACTGGGTGAATACTACCCTTCCTGCCTGGAGTCACCAACACCCATAGAGCAGCCCCGAGCAGTTGTACAATATTGGTGTATCTCCCCACACCCACTGACAGTGTCACCTTGTGTCTTGTACCCCCGAAGGCCAGACACGTCATTTACACTGCTAATGTGTGCCATGAGCCCATGACCCAGCAGGACAGGATCCCTGCCCACCCCAGACACAAAACCAGTGACATCCCTGCCCTCAGTGCCACTGACACCCATCATGCCACACAGACGGTCCTGTATAAGTAACCCTCTGGACAGCACATGTGGCAGTGTCAAGGCACACTCGGCCTGGGAGGGTCACGTGATGCATTGCCAGAGGTAGCTGCACTTCTCCAGTGCTCCCACCTCCCTGCACAATAAATCTTTATTTATTTATTTTCAAACTGCCTACCTCATTTGGAAACCTTCTTTGTTAGACGTTTTCTGTGGGTTCTCTCTTTAGTGGCGTAGTTTTCCTGATTTAAGAATGGAAGTCCAGATGAAATCAGCACCCCCATGGCATATACTGCCAGCTACTCTGGAGTGGGATAAGGCAGCCAAAAGATCCAAGGCCCAATCCATGGTAAATACCCACACTACCTCTTCCTCGCAAGCCCTTAACGAGGAGAAATTTGTACAGCAATTTGGAACTCTCAAGGATATGATTGCCGCTTTGACGGATGAGGTGAAAGCTATGTGTTCATCCTTGGATTCTCTTACCAATAGAGTCTGGGATAACGAAGTCTGCACCAGCTCCCTCGAGGACTGGTGTGGCAGGGTGGAGCCAGAGTTATTACAATTACGCAAAAAATCGGCCAAATTGGAAGCTCGCCTGGAGGGCCTTGAAGGATGCAGTAGAAGGAAAAATGTGGTCATCCTAGGTCCTCCAGAGTGAGCAGAAGGTGCACAGCTGATTTTATTTGCACAGAAGTTGGTGGAAAAATTAGCCGGTCCCTCACTGAATGGCCCTAGTTACATCACAGAGAGGGCGCATAAGGCACTAAGGGCAATGCCAGTTGATGGCTCACCACCTCGCCCATTTATATTTACATTTTCTGGACTGCAAACATCTCCTAGCTAAGGTGCGGGACCTATGAGAAGGGATCTGGGAAGGATCTAGAATTCGGGTGGCCCAGGACCTTCCTCCGTCAGTGCTCCAGTGTAGAGTGAATTTCCACCCTATAGTTTCGAAACTTGTGGCTGCTGGCATATGTTTCCAGATGCTATACCCAGCTAAGTTGCAGATCCAAATTCAAGGCACCCGGAAATCATTTGAATTGGTAGACCAAGTGATGGCAGACTTAAAAACCTTGGTCCCTGACCTATTCAAATCACCGTAATGTCTTGATGTTGGATGGTGACGAGTTTATCCTTGTCTTGGAGTTTAAACATAGAATCATAGAATTTGATGGCAGATAAGGACCGCTTGGCCCACCCAGTCTGCTCATTTCCCTACCTAATGGATAAGCTGCAGATCCTAGTTAACCAGCAGCCTACTTCTTTCTACCCCCACCCCCAAGAATTGCCTTATGGCTGTCCCATGCATGCTTGAATTCAATCACTGTTTTTGACTCCACAACCTCCTCCTGAAGGCCATTCCATGCATCCACAACCCTCTCTGTGTAAAAATACTTCCTTACATTACCTCTAAGCCGCCCCCCATCTTCAAATTGTGCCCCCTTGTTCTTGCACACCTCTTTTTTTGAAAGATGCTACCCTCTTGGACTTTGTTGATTCCCTTGAGGTACTTGAAAGTTTCTATCATGTCCCCCCTCTCCCTCCTTTCCTCGAGGCTATACATATTAAGCTCCTTTAGTCTCTCTTCATATGTCTTCCGTGCAGATCCGGCACCATTTTAGTTGCCTCCTCTGGACAGCTTTCATCTTGTCTATGTCCTTGCGGAAATTGGGTCTCCAGAACTGCACACAGTACTCCACATGGGGTCTCACCAGCTGTCTGTACAGAGGGATAACAACTTCCTGTTTTCTACTGGTGATGCCTCTCCCTATGCATCCCAGTATCCCCCAGCCCTCCTTACTGCCCTCTCACATTGCTTGCCCACCTTTAAGTCATCTGATATGACTACCCCCAGGTCCCTTTCCATTTTTGTTGTTGTTAGTATCTCACCCCCCATTGTGTACTCTTTCCCTGGGTTTTTGTTTCCCAGGTGCATTACCTTGCACTTCTTAGCATGAAATCTAAGCTGCTATGCATTTGACCATTCCTCTAACCTTGCCAAGTCCCTTCTCATCCTTTCCACCCCACCTTGTGCATCAACTCTGTTGCATATCTTTGTGTCATCTGCAAAGAGACATACTTTTCCTTCCAGTCCCTCTGCAATGTCGCTTACAAAGACATTGAAGAGGACCAGTCCTAATACTGAACCCTGTGGCACCCCACTAGTAACCCACCTTTCTTCAGAGTGGACTCCATTTACTATTACCCTCTGTGTCCTATTCTCCGGCCAATTCTTTACCCAGGCTATCATCTTGGGACCCACTCCCAGGCTGGCTAACTTGTATATTAATCTTTTGTGTGGGACTGAGTCAAATGCCTTGCTAAAGTCTAGGTAGGCCATGTCCACAGCCACTTTCTGATCTACTACTTTGGCCACCCAGTCAAAGAACTCTATTAGATTCATCTGGCATGACCTTCCTGCTGTGAATCCATGCTGCATTGGGTCCTGTGCCCCTCTGGCCTCTAGGTACTCAACAATTCTTTCCTTCAGAAGTGATTCCATCATTTTCCCTATCACTGAGGTTAAACTAACTGGTCTGTAGTTTCCCACTTCTGCCCTGCTCCCACTTTTGTGAAGGGGAATCACATTGGCCCTCCTCCAGTCCTCAGGTACCACCCCATCCTCCCATGATTTGTTAAAGAGGGTAGTCAGTGGTGTCACTAGTTCTACCCTTAGTTCTTTTAGAATTCTGGGATGAATCCCATCAGGCCCATTTGCTTTGTCCACCTTCAGTTTTAAGAGTTCTTTTAGAACCCTTTCTTCTGTAAATGGGCTGGTATCAACTTCTGTATCCAGTTTGGGACTCTTTGGGTCCTGAGTGTACAATTGACTGTTTAAACTATTCAATCCTGGAGGCTTTATGTGACACCTTACATTTGAGCATAATCTTGGTCACTGGCTGTCTCTCTTTCTTGGATGCTCCAGGGTATGTTTCAAGTTGATTATTCGGGTCCCTCTTAATTATAACTTTTAGTCAAAGGATGTTTAATTTGCATCTTGAACTTATAGTGATGCTCTTAGCCACTGGAATAACCTTCTACCTTTTTGCTGACATGCACAAGAATCTTTGTTTGGGTCTTGCCGATTCTAATCTTGGATGTCCAGTGTTATGGACTGTTACGGTTTCCTTTCAAGATGTTCTGTGTCTGCTTTACTCTTTGGGTAAATAACTTCGTTTTTGGTGGTGGACTGTGCTGTGATTGCTGTTACATTTTGACTATTAAGACAAGAGTTTTATTTTACTTTGGGACTTTTTACCACTTTTAAGTACTGTTATAGCAATTTTGGACATGTGGATGAGATCGGATTACTTGATTCTTCAGTCCTAAGCTGCTGGCTATTTACTGTGTGGTTGGAACCAGAACATGCTTACACTCTCTTTGTTTGCTTTTTTGGCATTCTGCCTGGAGATTAATGCCTCCTGGACTACCCAGTTGACTGTTTTTTCTTTGTGCCACGTGCTTTAATTTGATTCCAGTTGGACACTGCCTGATAAATAAATTCAATGTTGTGTCATTGGTAATCCTATCAAGTATACTGGACTTTGGACCTGTGTTATTCCATTTAATGACTCATTGTCTCTATACTTTTATTTGGCAGGGCTGGGAAACTTTTTTTATCCTTGTTTAACTTTTCTTTCTTATATTTAGATCTTTCAGTTATTTTCGGGGACCAAAGTAGAGTTCCCCCTGTTGGGTTTATTTAGGTTAGATCCACTCTGTGGACAAGGGAATTTAATTTGGGCTATTCTCATTCTGTATTTTTAAGTGTCTCTTATGGGGATGCCATGACTTTATATTTCTTTTTTGTTAATCACTGACAGGTCATTGTCCCTCTTGTAATTCTAACGAAGTTTCCCTCAGTTTTTATTAGAAGGTATTACCTGTATGTGGGCATTTCAGAAAGGCTGCAGACTCGTTGATTTGATACTATTTCTAGAATTCACAGTAAGCGGGAATACTTACTTAAGTTTCTTCTTTTGCTAATATTGCCATTATCACTTATAGTTGGGGGGGGTGGTATGGGGCATTATCTTTTAATTTTACATACTAAACAATATTAGTTGAGAGTAAATTGTATTGCCTTTAAGATTCCATGTGGCTTCATGTAATGAGCCCAAGATTACTCCTGCTCTGTGCATTGATGTGTAGTTTTTAAGGTAAGATCTTCTCCTTATTGGTTGGGAGGACACATGCTTACTCTGAGCTCCTATTTCTGCTAATCTATCTGGTTTATTTCCAAAGTGGTAGTTAGCTTTTCTTTCATATAATATACTATTTCTCTCTTACCTACCCTAGCTAAACTACAAGAACACATAGTCCTCAACTAGCTCTCCTCCTTCCTATCTGACTCTGGGTTCTTCACACCATTCCAGTCTGGATTTTGGAAATCACATTCTACTACCACTTCTCTGTTGAGACTAACAGAGACCATATATACTGGCTTTGACAAAGGTCACATTACCTCAGCCATCTTTGTTGATCTGGCTAAAGCCTTTTACACTGTCTCGCACCCTCTCCTACTGCACTGCCTCTCAGCCGTTGGGCTCTCACCTTCTGCCACAAGTTGGTTCAGTGCCTATCTGTCCAGCAGGTCGCAGTCAGTCAAAATTGCTGATGTCACCTCTTCCCCCATGCCTATAACCACTGGTGTCCCCCAGGGTTCAGTGCTTGGCCCCATTCTGTTTTCCATCTTTTTAAATGATCTCCCCAAGGTCTGCTCCTCCTCCTCCAGCATCCACATGTATGCTGATGACACAGTTCTATTTACATCTGGCAAATCTGTCTCTGATGTCACTACCAGGCTCCAGTCTGACTTCACTAAAGTCCAACACTGGTTTAGTTCTCATCAACTCTTTCTATATGCCAAGAAAACTGTCTCTATGTCCTTTGGGACAAGGCAGAGACCCGCTAGGCTAAGTTTCCTACCCACATTTCACACCCTGGATGGGACAGTACTTGATGAATCCTCCTCATTCAGGTATCCCGGTGTCTGGCTGGATAGACACCTAAACTTCTCAGTACACATTGAGGTCATTCTGAAAAAACTTAAGCCCAAGCTTGGCGCCTTTACAGAAATCACAGCTGCATCCCACTCGTTGCAGGCGTGAGCTAGTACTGAAGATGATCTTGCCTATATTCGACTACTGCGACATGGTCTATGGTGCTGCCCCACAGTCCTCCCTAGCCAAACTGGACACTCTCTACAATTCCTTCTGTCACTTTGCTCTAGATACCCCCCACCTCACCCATCATTGTGAGCTCTACTGGTCTCTAAACTTCCTCACACTCCTCAATCAATGTGTGCTACATGGCACCAAGTTCATCTCTGAATTCTGGCTTGGTTCTCTCCCCTCTTACCTCTCCTCCTCCCTTAGTACCCCTCCACCCGCCCATTACTCATTGAGATCTGATGACCTACACACCTTCTCTATCCCTAACAGATCTACATCCTTGGGCCAAAAAGCTTTTTTGCACCATCTGCCTAAACTGTGGAATGCTGTCCCTCCACAAATTCGCCACTCCTCCTCCTCCCTGAGCTCCCTCACTTCGGCTCTACTCAACTACCAGACCACAAACTGTTCATGCACTTGACTCACTCCTTGCCTACTTGTTCTCCCTCTCCACATCTCCTCTTCCTCCCTTACACCTATTGCCCTTAATTACCTAGTACTTACTATGTGTGTCTTGTTACTCATGCTACCCTCCCTTGCTGTTATAGAGTCATCTTGTATCCTCTGTACGATTACACTGTAATACTATTATATGCATTGATTATCATGTATCTTAGGTTTCATTTATTTATTTATTAAATTTTGGTGACCGGGTAGGACCACTGAGCCCCGAAGGTCCCTTTTTCAGGGGCGACCTGGTTTCATGTCTCTGTATTGTTATTGTAACATTTAAATATGCTGTATTTCCCCCTTCCCCCTGGACATGCCATGATTAATTTGCTCAGTGTACCTTTCCTGGTGAAACAATTCAATAAATAAATAAATAAAAATAAATAAAATTGTGGTAGTGGGTTTCCTAGTTGAGGTGAGATGTGATTATGGGGAGGGGGAGGGCATTTCTGAATTATGGCAGTAAGTCAGGGCAGAGATATCTACATCATGGGTTGGGTTTTGGTAGATGTACAGTCATTAGGGCCGGCGATGTGTTTCTTTGGTTGGGGGGTTCTGTTTTTTATGTATTGGGTAATAGGGAGGGATGGAAGGTGGAGAATCTCCCTTTATTTTTTTTTAAACTCAATATACTTTATTGCATTTATGAAATTACATTGTGGTTCATAAGGTAAGAGAATCTCCCTTTATATATAACCCACTGAATTTTGCCTTGCTATATTTGTTTCGATTGCTGGGTGTGAATTATATCTTGGTTTTGGACTAGTTGGTTGTATAACATTGAGTTGAGGTCTGTTTTTCTAAACAATTATTTCATATTGGCTGGGAGTGGGGCTTATACAGTGGAGTACTGGGAGTATAATTATATTCTTTTTTTTTTACTTTCTTTCTTTTTGCCCCTTCTCTGCTCTCGGAGCCCTCTCCTTCCTTCCTCTCAACTCCATTCCACCTCCGGCGGGATCTGCCCCTAGAGTGCCCCCTTCCTCCTTGCACACACATTGGGGTCTGTCCCTCCACTCAGTGGTCCGGATGATCCGAGAGGCTATCATCTTGGGCTGCCGAGAGGGTTTTTCTCATTTTCTCCCCCTAGTTTCCGCCCCTGAGGCGCCTTCGCTGGGGCGTCGTCGGTGGCGGTGCTGATTTGACACCAAGCCCTCAGCGCAGCCGTGACGTCCCTCCCCCGCACCGGCAAGCCATCATTCTCCGTGATCGTGCTTCCACCGTCGTGAAGGTGACTTGGAACACACGAATGTGTTCGGGGTTCCCACCCCTGAGGAGGAGAGCATCCGTTGGGATGCTCAATCCTCCCTCCCCCCGACCCGGCAGCCGAGTCCGTTCCCGAACCGGGTCGCGGCGTAGCGCGAGGTGTGGCGTCCAGCGCCTCAACCCTCAGCGCCACCGGGCCGCGGGAGTATAATTATATTCTATGTGTCCTTTTATACAAGATCCTCCTCCTTTTCTTTTTCTTTATGGTTTAATTTCATATGTCTCAAGGTATAAGATATGCATCCCGGAATGTGAAGGGTGCCCACTCCAGGGTCAAACAATATCAGATTCTTAGGCATCTTAAGCATTTACGTTGCCAGATTGCTTTTTGAAAGAAACTCATTTGCTTGCCTCAGAAGGGCTTCTCTTCCACAGACATTTTATAGGGCAGATATTTTCAGATGGCAATAGTATGCATAACAAGAGAGTAGCAATTTTGATATCTGGGGAAGTTAGGTTCCAAGTGTTGCAGAGTCTCGAAGATCTTCAAGGGTGTTATATTTTTGTTAAAGGCATTCTGAATCACTCAGAGATGTTATTAGGTAGTACCTATGGGCCTAATGTTGATACACCAGCCTTTTTCACTGAATTGTCTGCACTCTTGACTTCTTTCTTCTCTCTCTCTCTCTCTCTCTCTCCCTATTATATTGGGGGAGACTGGAATGTCACATTCACTCAGGATTTGGATCATATCATATCATATCATATCATATCATATCATATCATATCATATCATATCATGTGTTTTATTTATAAAAGGCACCTTTCTAAAACCAAGACACCTGTATAGTAAAATACATAAAATAAAATAATTATAAACAGACATATAAATTCCAACAGAAAACAGTATAATAGCAGCATAACAAACTAAATTAACCACATCAATCCGTAAAAGTCAGGTTAAAAAGATAAGTTTTTAAAGCAATTTTAAAACTCTGGACAGTTAGGCAATCTCGTACCTGATGAGGTAGAGAGTTTCACAGGAATGGAGCAACAAAGCTAAATGCCCTTGCTCCCGATGTCTGCAAATGTACCCTGGGAACCTCTAGCAATCGCTCATCGGTGGATTGGAGAGGATGGAGGGGACAGTAGGGACAAAGGAGACCTTTCAGGTAACTCGGTCCCTGGTCATGTAGGGCCTTAAAGTTTAATAAAGTAACCTTAAAGGTGATCCGCCACTGTATCGCAGCCACTGCAGACCGTGGAGCACAGGCATCATATGACTGGCTCTTGACGCACCAGTCAAAAGCCTGGCTGCTGCGTTCTGCACCAGCTGCAAGTGGCAGATATCAACCCCCGGCAGCTCTAAGTAAAGGGCATTGCAGTAGTCAAGGCGGGAGGTAACAAAGGCGTGAACCAACGTTGGAAGATCATCGGGAGGAACCAGATGTTTTACCCAGGCGATATTTCTCAGATGGTAAAAAGAAGTTTTAACAACTGCTGACACCTGTGATTTTAGGGTCAGACAATCATCAAACATAATGCCCAGGTTCTGCACCTGGTCTGAGGTAGCTAGCTGGACACCTCCAAGCCACAAACACGAAGGTGAACCTGCCAACATACCTGCCTCACGACGACCCGGGTTCACAACCAACACCTCAGTTTTTTCAGGGTTCAACCTTAGCCAGCTCACATTCATCCAGGCCTGAATTTCAGTCAGACAGCTGTTAAGCACAGAGACAGCATCATCTTGTTCAGGAACAAAAGATATGTATAGCTGAGTATCATCTGCATAGCAGTGAAAACTCAAGCCATACTGTCTGATAATCACTCCCAATGGCAGCATATACACTGCAAACAACATGGGCACTAGAAGGGATCCCTGCGGAACCCCACAGGGTAGGGAGAATGAAGCTGAGGTACAAACCCCAGACACCACTCTCTGAGTCCTACCCATGAGGTAAGATCAAAACCATCTGAGGACAGTCCCCGACAGTCAACAGGTAAGCCGCAGGCGATCCAACAACACTCCATGGTCCACAGTATCAAATGCTGCAGAGAGATCAAGAAGGACCAAGATGGAATGAGTCTTTCGATCTCTCGCTATCAGGAGGTCATTTAGTACCTGAACTAGAGCCGTCTCGGTACTATGTCTCTTCCTGAAACCGGACTGGAGAGAATCATGGATATTGTGGCTGGTTGAATGGTCCTCCAGCTGTAAAGCCACCACCTTCTCAATAACCTTACCCAAAAAGGGAAGGTTAAAGACTGGCCTGTAGTTTGTAAGACAGTTGAGATCCAAGGAGGGCTTCTTAAGAAGAGGTCGAACCATGGCTTCCTTGAGGGAAGCTGGAAAAATTCCCCTCTCCAAGGATAACCAGACTATCTCAGCAAGGACCAGGCCGATGACATCAACACAGCCAACAAGCAAGCGCGTAGGGTCCGGATTCAAACTAGAGTTGATAGGATGTAAAGTCTGGATAACCACCACAGTATCACTGATTGTAGGCTGGCCAAAGTTGCACCACTCAAACCGGAAGTCCGACATCTCCTGCCGACCACTGCTACTCCCCTAGAGAAAGGGTCAGGTGGATATCAGACTTGATCATGGCAACCTTTCCTCTTGGATGCTAAGTGGATGAATTCTCCCCACAGAAAACATTCCCTTGTTTGGTTAGAGCAGTTACTGCTTTTTAATATCCCCTAGGACACCACTTGGATGTTAAGAACCTATAGGACTCAAGCTGGGCTGTCTCCTGCCCAGTGCTCCCTCAGTGACATGGTGGATACGGTGGGGCTTCGTGACCCTTGGTGTGCATTGCACCCATTGATCAGGGATTATACTTTTATTCACCAGCCCATGGCTCCTTCTCATGGATAGATTACTTTTTGATTAGCCAGGATGCTTTGGTCGGAGTGCTGGGCAGTGAGATACCCCTTGAGTCCTTTCAGACCAGTCCCTTGTTTGGTTAGAGCACTTACTGCTTTCTAATATCCCTTAGGACACCAATTGGATGTTAAATACTCTGCCTTTAAAAGATGATCAGATTATTACAAGGATTAAAGACTAGATTGAACTTTTTGTGGCTCAAATTATGGATACAATTGGGAAGATGGATTTGGAGTGGTGTACTCTTAAATGTTTTCTGAGGGGAGAATTCATCCAGTTAGCATACTAACATACTAATTGCCAGCAGATTAGGCCTTATGGTCTATCAAGTCTGCTCGAACCTCAGATCCCTAGTTGGGTGCCGAGGCCCCCGTGTTCCAGAAACCCCTATCATCCATCCCCATCCCCCTGAGCCAGGCCATCATCTGATACATCCACTTTCTGTGTCTGTACCACCCTCCCTTGAAGCCCTCCACTATGGATCTCTGAACCAGCTCACCAGGCAGTGCATTTCAAGGGTTCACCACCCTCTCAGTGAAAAATACTTCTCCTCTTTTCCCCCTTCACCCTTCTACCTTCCAACTTCAAACCATGCCCTCTGGTGATACCTCCCTGCTTTAGTCTAAAGATCCCCTTCATCCAAGAGGAATGGTAACAGGGAAAAGAAAATGCTCTTTTTTCTTGAATCAAATTCAGGAATTGGAAAGAAACCTATCCCCTGCTACTTCGGAGGAGGACTGTAGAGAGTTAGCAACTCTTCAGGACACTTATGCTGAGTGCCCATGGTAAAGAGCTGACTATGCCATCCTTAAGAACCAGTCCACATATGTGGACCAAGGGCAGAGGGCGAGTTGGCTCCTTGCCCTACGTCTTTGAAAACAGGAGGTGTCTCGCATTATTTCCTCTATAACTTCATCTTTGGATAACTCTTCCAAACCGTCACCTCAGGATATAAACCATGAATTCGAGGCCTACTACCATTCTCTCTACAGCCCTCTTTCTGACCTCCCCTTCCCTCTTGACTTACAAGAGTATCTGAATAAAATACCCCTTTCTGGTTTAACGTCCACCCAACAACTTTTCTTGGAGCAACCTCTTACCCAACAAGAAATTTTGGATGCCATTAAATCTCTCCCCACAGATAAAGCTCCTGGACCAGATGATTTTTTCCCCAATTTTTATAAAGTTTTTTCCAAGGAGCTTGTTCCTTTATTGCATCATCTTTTTCTTTGTGACTCTGGGATAACGGATACTTCTCTGTTCAAGCTGTATAAACCTCCGGACAGGGTTACTAGTTATCGGCCCATATTTCTTGTGAACTATGATGTGAAAATTCTGACCAAAATCCTTGCTGCTAGGATTGTACATGTTTGGGAAGAGCTTATTAGTCATGAGTAGAGTAGGCTTTATGCAGTCTCACTCTTCGGCTGATCACCTTCGAAAATTATCACACATTTTCTCCGAGTCCCAGGAGGCTGAGGTCCATTTGGTCCTGGTCTCTTTGGATGTGGAGGAAGCTTTTGATAGGGTCGACTGGGCTTTCTTGTTCGCTACCCTTAAAAAATTTGAGTTTCCATCTAAATTTCTTAGTTGGGTGGAAGTTTTTTCTTCCTGCCCTAGTGCAAAAATTTACTGTAATGGCGTCTTCTCTTCAGTTTTTCCTTTATGTTCTGGCACTCGACAGGGGTGCCCCTTATCTCCTCAATTATTTAATTTATATTTAAAGCCCTTATTGATTCAACTTGCAGATTCACCCCTTATAACAGGTGTACTGCTGTGCACTTTTGACATGAAGTTGTCTGCATATGCAGATGACATTTTATTGCATGTCGCCAATCCTAATACTGCATTTCCATCCCTGCAGCTTTGTCAATTATCAAGGCGTTCAGGAGGTTCTCTAATTATAAACTTGACATTGATAAATCTACAGTGATGCCTTTAACTCCCAGGGGTTTTAAATGGGATGTATTAAAGATGGGATTAACTTGGACCCCTCGCATTGAGTATAATACAAGTCACATTAAACTATTCCACCAATCAGTTGGCATGGCATTGTTTTTTACAGTCGGCAATGCATTGATAACTCATATTACATTGTTTTTCAATGCTTAATCAGCTCAAGAGCAATGCTTGTAAACGTTTTTGCAACTCATTTGGATTGCATCAGCAGTCTAGTCACAATGCAATGCAAAACTGAGTTTTAATTCTTAAGAAACAGTTTATGTCGAACCGGCCAGGTTCGGAAGCGAGCTCAGGCTGCCGGGAGATGGCAGGGGCCGGTGAGGATTAAGTGCCTGCTGGGCTGCTCTCCTCCCCGGGGGGGGGAGGTTCGGGATTGCCCTGCATGCCAGCAGCTCCTGGTGGAGACCGGGGGCACTGCAAGCACCCTCGGCTGCACGTAATCAGCGTGCCCTGATGCTGGCAGGGGTTGCCATGCACCTAGCATTGGGGACGTGCACATGCATGGGAGGGGGGAGAGATCACCAGAACAAGGAAAAGCCCAGTCTGTGGGGTAAGCGACGGCACCTGCCCCCATGCCCATGGCTGGGTCCATCCTGCCTGGTCTTCCAGGTTCCTCCACTCAGGTCCTCTCCCACATCAGAGTCTGACTATAAGGGTGCCCAAGAGGAGGGGCATTCCCACCCCAGAGGGATTAAGCCAGGGGTGCCGATCATGGACAAAGGAGAAGGGAGAGAGAAGGCACAGGTAGAAGGACTTCAGGCAGGGCAGGAGCAGCCTTGATGCCTGAGAGAGGCCCCCCAGACCGTGACTGGAGGGAAAAAGATTAGTTAAAATAAAAGTAGAAAGAAACAGTTTGTGCACGGCTTTGTACTGGATCCAGCAGCTCTTATGCAACTCAGTCAGAAATGCTAAAACAACTCATTGGAAGAAGAGTTTAATGTGACTTGTACTGTACTTTGGTATCACTCTTATTAATAGTGTAGCATTGCTAAAAAAAAAAATTTAGGCAATTTGCTCAGTGCCCTTTAACAGGATGTTAAAAGCTGGACATTCTTGCCCTTGACCCTCTGGGGTAGAATCAACATTATCAAGATGAACATACTTCCCAGAGTGTTTTATCCTCTTCATAATTTGAATATTATGCTTCCTTTCTCCTGGTTTAAATGCCTCCATGTCTTAATTTCTGAGTTTATTTGGAATATAAACTTCCGAGATGGGCATATAATTGCCTAACTGCTCCTAAGGCCTTGGGAGGACTTAAACTATCTAACTTCTTTCTTTATTATTTGGCCAGCCATGTTAGCAAATATTTTAGGTGGCCCACTCAGGTCTTAGAAGATGACTCAGCCTCTTATATTTCTATTTGGTTATCTTTAGAGAGGGGCTTGATTAGAGACGCTGGGTTTCCCCCTTCTAATATGTTTCACATTTCTCCCGTGTCCCTCCCGCCTAATCTTTGAGACACTGTAATACATAGTTTCTTGTGAGTCCATACTCAATTGTGCAAATATTTACACCATAATCCCCTCAAAGATGTATCTCTGTTAATGTGCTGTAATCCTAATTTTAAAATAGGAGGAATGATGTTGCCTCAGATGGCTGGGATGAGGGTCTGTGACTTGCTACAGTATGGTCAACTTAAATAGTGTCAAGAAATACTGATCTCCTTGCAGATATCTAACAAATTCGTGTTTAAGGTCTACCAGCTTCGTCATGTTCTACTTTGGTGGTTTGGCCCTATGCCCTGGGATAGTAATTGGGTGGAACTCTGGCAAACACACACGGACTTGGCTTGTCAGCCCCATTCAGTGTCTCGTATAAGAGCCTTTCTCTTCACTAATCTCTTCCAGACATTACAGATCAGTCGGTTTATTGGTCCTCAGCTTTTCCAAACCATAATTTCAACTGAGATAAAATTTGGGAGGATCTTTATAGATACACCTCTGTCGATAGACTTCATCTCACCCAGTTTTATATTTTACACAGTATATATTTTACATCTTTACATTGGTTAAGAATGGAAAACTCAGTTCCCCTCTTTGTATCAGATGTGTTCAAGCTGAGAGTTCCTTACTTCATATCTTATGTGAATGCCCCAAAGTTGCACCTTTATGGGAGCAGATTAAAACCAGGGCTGACCCTCTTTCAGGATTAAACAGGCTTTTTACACCTGACATCTGCATTGTAGGGGACTATAGTGGAATAGATGTAAGAGAAAGAAGACACCATATGGCTTTTCTGTCACTATCAGTTAAACACGTTATTCTTCATCACTGGAAAGATCAAGCATCAATTTCCTACCATCTGCAAGAGCTCCTGTTTAACCCACGGATTGAGAAAATGATTGCCAGTATTCACAACAGGATTCCTTTGTATAACAAGAAATGGAGTAAGTTGCACACTCTCAACTCTTGTTAGGGTTTCCCTGGAGCAGTGCTGGAAGTGGTTAGGTTAATATTTGGCTTTGGATTTTCTTTTCTTTGTTTTTTTGGGGGGAGTCATTTTTGTACTTGTTTTGTATGGTATTTTAGGGGCACATTGTATGGAAACTGTATACTCTGCTTTGGGGGGGGCTTTAGGAATTGTGATATTATTGCTTGTGTTTGTTTGTTATGTTCCATTATAAACTTCAATAAAACATATTAAATCTAAACAAAAAGGTACACTCCACCTGTGTCCTACATAGCCATGAGTACAACAGAGAGGGCCAAGGCCTAACACCCATGTAAGTGGTAGGGCCATGGCCACAGAAGCGCTACCTGTCCTGGTATCTATATTTGTACACATGTAACCCCGGGTGCGACACACAATGTAGGGTACTTACCCGGATGCTCCTCCTGTGTGGCACTGCCATTGATCCTGTCATGGTCTGGCAACCCTGGGTGGGTCTCCCTCTGGCGTGGTTGCTCCCGCTGATGTTGGCCCTTGTCCAGGGCTGATTGGCCACTGAGATCTGTAGAGGAGGAAAAGGAAGTTGTGATCAGTATCCTGTAGTGGTACATAGTGCACCGTTCCATGCACACTACTCAGTATTATAAAAAGGGTCTCAGAAATGATGCAATCTGATTGGCTGTTAGGATTCCAACAGCCTTACATTAATCCATGTTATACTGTCATGTACAGCCTGATCACCATGGCACATGAATTCTTTCTGTCAGCATTCCATCTTCTAGCCCTGCTGAATGTGTGGAATGATGCATTCTGATTTTGAACCAGCATTCTTAAACTGTTGGTGGAAGAACTATTTTATTAAAAATCTCCCTCTAAATGAGGAAAACATTGAAAAAGTATACTTTGAACTCTTTTCTTTTGGTTGTGTTTTTTATAATAGCAATAAGGCACTCCCAGGAGTTAGATTAACAGCCAGTTAATCACCTAGGAACATATGGCACTCGGCTGCGCCTCGTGCCACATTACACCCCTAGTGGGTGATTAACAGACTGTTAATCTAACCCCTGGTCATGCCTTATTGCTTAATACATGCCCATATGCCTGTAAGCTGCCACATATGCATGAGGCTGATGGACACCACACACACATGCATGCCTTGGCACAGGCACAGAAAGTATGGTACCTCCTCCTGTGTTACATAGGGCCTACAACGGTGTACTCAAGCCTGTGTAGTAGCCACATCTTGCCAGACCCTAGTTCCTGTACCACAGACCATACATGTTGGCCCCAGACCCTGTCCAGGCCTAGTTTGCATGGGTATGCATGGTGCAGCAGGTAACACATGAGAAGTGCAGGCATGGCATACCAGCGCAGAGGCTGGGGAGCCAGGATACAGTAGGTGTGAGCCCGCACAGTGGGCAGTACATGTCTGGACCCCAGTGCTGTATCATAGCACCCAATGCTGCACCTGGCAGATGCATACCTGTGACCATGCAGCATAGTATGGACAGTGCAAACAAGACTGACAGTGGCCACATCCACGTTCTACTGGAGATGCCTCCCAGGACAGCTACACATAAGACCCATGTGGCTCCCTCCCTCGTGGCAAGTGGCAGTGGGCATTGAAATGTGTAGGTTGCCATACCTGGTGCACAGTCTCTACTTACCATCCCATGCCACTATACATGGGACTGTTATGCTCCTGACACTGCTACCATGGCTCTGTGGTGGCCCACAGCCATGCAGCCAAGGCAGGTGCATGACTCAGGCCAACATGGTGGGTCCAGCCATGTACAGGGCACAAGGACATCCTGTGGGACAGGGAGCTAAACAGGTGCATACATCCTGGTAGACCATAGATAGAAATGTAGAAATTGTCAGCAGATAAAGACCGCTAGGCCCATCCAGTCTGCCCACAGGCCCTATACATTGCATGTGGCCACTGACCCTACGTAATCAACGGCTTTCATCACTCCCGCCTCTCAAGCTTCCCTAGTGCCTGTCCCAGGCATGCTTAAACCCCTCCACAGTGCTTGTCCCCACTACCTCCCGTGGCAGACTATTGCAAGTGTCAACTACACTTTCTATGTAGAAAAACGTCCTCACATTAACTCTTAATCTACCCCCTTCCAATTTCAAATTGTGCCCCCTTGTTCTAGTACTTTTTCTACATTGGAAAAGTACAGTGGGGCATGCCCCATAGCACACAGGGGAGCACTGAGGTCACACAGGTGATGTGCACAGTGCTTCGGGATCCAGTCCTGTCATGGACTACCATGTCACAGGCCTGTGCAAAGGACAGTACACACACCATATATATAACCATCTATACTCACCTGACCTGGGCACGCTGTCATCATCCACCATGGCTGAAGTTCCCTCAGGTGGTGCATTTCCCTCCTTTGCAGGTCATTAAAGTAATGCCCACAATGGTCCCTGGTGCAGTGACCCCTATCTGGTGTGTGAGGCACAACCCCCTGATGCCCATACCTAACTGCTGGACCTGTCTTCACCTGCCACCTCTGCCAGCAGTTGGTCCTTCCTGGTCACTATGAGGTTGACCAGATTGGCCAGCTCTACATTGGACTTTGTATGGTCCCACTGCTGGATAGTCCTGCATCGCCGCTCAGCCATGATGTTCTCTCTACTTAACAGAGTAGTTTGACAACACTGCTTCTGTTTCAGGCCTGTCTGGGTGTTGAGCAGCATGTTTCCATGTTAGTGCAGTGCTACATGGCATTGCAATGTACAACATGTTTCCTGCCTGAACTGAACCTTGGCTCCATGCACCTGAACCAAATCACCTGTTCAATCACCTAAGCCAGGGAGGAGCCAGCAAGTTAAAAGTCAGCACTCACCCAATAAGCGGCAGTGTTTGGAGCGACAGAGGGTGGAGAGGCATGGCAGAGAGGCATGTCTGCTGTGTCCACCGGTGATGCTGGGACCTGGGCATGTTACTCTGCTATTCAGCTTCATGACTTTATGTTTCCATTTGTAAAGGTTTAATTTAAATTCTTTACCATCATGTTTTTAGTCAAATGTATGTTGAAACTTTGGTAACTAAAGGTAACATACTTATTTTAGAGAACATTTGTCAATGTTTTAGTTTCATCAGCATTAATTAATGATAATTTATTTTCAAGTGCTTTTCCTTTCTGAAAAGGAGCTTATTTTAAAGTAATATAGATTTAAAAAGGTTCTGTTGTAGCTGGCTCTGTGGCACCGAACGATGGGGCACCACTCTGGCACGCTGGCAATCTGGGTTCATGCTCTGAGGCTGGATGCCATGAGTGGAGGCCAGCAGGGAGGGAGTCAACAGTATCCTCTGGACACTTCCCTCCTGGGAGGTGGGATATGGTGAGCTGCTTTAGTAATGGCTCTTGGTGGTGGTTCTGAGAGGCATACTTGGCAGTGTGGGTGACCACATACTGCAATATGACCCTGCCCCCAAGATGCCACCACAGCCACACGCATTATGTGTGTGTTGGGTGGATGCCTCAGAAAACAGGAAAATGGCTGCCTGTAGTGCCGGATGATGGCCCTCCCATCAGACCCCTCCTGCCATCGACCCCCCAGCACACCATGCCTGGTTCCCAACTGACATTCTGGTGTAACACTCACTTACTCCCTCCACCACCACCTCCTCCCTGTGGGGGCCCACCCCAGCAGGGATGTGCCGGACCACCGTTGATTGTTGGATGAGCACTGGGGGAGCCCAAGCAGACAGAGCAATGAAGACTGGGTCTGTGGCACAAGGGGTGTGCCAGTATGAGAGCCCAAGGGAGTGTGGCTGTGGGGGCCCAGAGGAGCAAACAAAGAAAAAAAAAGATTCTGTTAAGATGTTTGTTGTTCTTGGTTTTCAGCTGTATTGTGGGCAAGTATTTTAGCACATATGTATTTAAAGAGGTGTGTAGAGATTATTGGTTTAGTCAGAGGCCCCTTAATGGGGAACTCAACAATACCCCAAGTACACCTAAAAATAGATGTAACGTTTTTAATAAAAATTAGACAAGTTATTGCCTTACAGCTAAATCAAAAATTGGTAATCCTCATGGTTTTTTGACTGTACTGCACAAAAATCACACTTTGTGGATTATGTGTTTAATGCTATTAGGGGTGACGTTGAGTTAAACCCAGGCCCACAAGAGGCCCATGGTAGGATTCTGCAGATCTTGCATGATAATGCACATAGTATAGTATGGAAAATGGATATGCTTTTAACTATGGTACATGATCCGGACATATTAGGTTTGTCTGAAACTTGGTAATCCAAACATATTGAGGATAAGGAGGTTATGCTTTCAGGTTATCACCTGTTTAGGTCAGATAGGTGTAAATGAGGTGGGGAGTTCTTTACACATAAAACATTTGCTAGGTTTTGTGGAGATTTAGTTAAAGGGTATGAAAAGAACGAAAACACTGAATATCTAGTAGTTAATCTAGTTAACCTTAAATTAGCAGTTGGTGTGGTTTATTCCCCGCCTAAAACTAACTTAGTTAATTTAGAAGTAGTGATCAATAAAATTTACAAATGCCCCAGAGGAGGCAAACTCATCATCTTAATGGGGGATATGAACTCTGATTGGTTTCAACTGAGATGGAGACAATTAGAGGAACTGGGGCTAGATTCACAAAGCTTTGCCCTAGCACAAACTGCATTTGTGCGGTGCAAACTGGGTTTTGTGCAATAGTGTTATTCACAAAAGCCCAGTTTGCGTCATCAGAATGCGCTTGCGCCGGGTCAAAGGGACCGGGGGCTTCAATTCAAATTTGGCAGAGGGGACCTGCATAATGGCGCTGTGCCATCCATAGACCATTTTCTCCACACAAGGGTCTTTTGTGTAAGTCACTTGCATGGAGAAAATACCACTGACCGAGGCCTGGCAGTATTCTGCACAACTCTAGTGACTGACAGAGGTACTACAGCAGCCCCCACACCCACAGCACTGTGCCCCTGGTAGTCTAGTGGTCCCTACCCCCCTCCACGGCTTCTGATCACCATCCCCATATAAGATGTAAGTGTCCCTGGTAGTCTAGTGGTCCCTCCCCCCTCCCAGTTCTTCAACTGCCATCCTATAAGTAAAAAAATAATGACCTGTTCCGTGACAGAAATACAAAAAGAGAGAGGCAGTGCTGGTGGTATTGTTCCTCCCCACCATGTCCTCCAATCGCTGGCCTATCATCAAGTAATAAATCTCCCTAGTGGCTAGCAGTCCCCCCCGCCCAATGACCCATCCAAAATGTACAACACATTACCATTGGTGTCCAGTGGCCCCCCCAACATCCCAATCCCCTGTATCAGAAAGTTCCCCACTTCCCTGGTGGTCTAGTGGACTCCCCACCCTGTCAGACACTGACCTCCCCCACTCCCACCCAAACCTGAACCCCAGCTGGCGACCAGTACAACCCTCCTCTCATCTCTGTGGCTAGCCGCTAACTAAGCTCTTAATGTGTGCATGCTGTATACAGTAAGCACTCATTGAGCATTCAGTCAGCTGGATAGCACTTTTATCTTTGCTGTCTAAATGTCTAGGTCACCATGTATACCTATATTTGTCTGAATACTTGGACAAAAATAATCTTTTGGTGCCTTTCCAATCTGGATTCAGGAAGGGGCACTCCACTACAATGGCTTTTCTAGAACTCAGTGATTTAGTGTCCTCCTTTTTGGATTCCAGGCTGAAAACAATGGTCATCTTTATAGATCTGTCCAAGGCTTTTGACATGGTGGACCACTCCTTGATTCTAGACAGAATAAAGGCCCTGGGGATAAGAGATGTCCCATGGGACTGGATTAGGTCTTACTTGTCAAACCATTCTTAGAGGGTGTCAGTCTCCCAGGATCTCTCATCAAGGAAAGATGTGCTCCAAGCAGTACCACAAGGTTTCATCTTGGGACCTCTCCTGTTCCTGCTTTTTAATAATGACTTCCCTCAGTCAGTACAGTTTTCCTCATTGAGAGTGTATGCAGATGACATGGCCCTGATTACAACCGGCAGGGACGTGTTGGACCGCAAGGAAAAATTACAGGCAGATTTTCTCAGTGTGCAGGATTGATTCACCAGGTCAAGGTACATAATGAATATTAGGAAAACCAAGTTGGTTCACCTTACATCTAAGAATAAATCCCAGCTACATATTCAGACTAATTCAGGTGAACTGATTGACCAGGTTAGTGAATACCAATACCCGGGTGTGATGTTTGATTTGGAATTATCTTTCATAGGACATATAACTTTACTTGTGAGCAATACAAATAAGAAATTAAGAGCACTAAGATACACTATTAAGTGCCTCAAAAGATCAGCCAGGAAATCCATTACTGAGCAATTAATTTTACCCTCTCTCAAATTTGGAAATTTGATATACCAAACTCCAACAAAAATATTATTGGATAAATGATATGTTAAACTGGCCTGGTAGGTACTGGGCCGCAACTTTACTGCTCATAATTGTGTAATGCTAAGCAGGTTGAACTGGCAGTCACTAGCTACAAGATGTGCTACATCCTGGTTGAAGCTCTTACATAAAAATTTGTTATTTCTACCCCACCACTACATTAATCGCACTGTAGTCTGTAAAAAAGAGCATCACATTCGTGACTTGGTTAGATCTGTGTATATTAACAACATTAGTTTTGTTAGGTGTAATACTAAATTTGGTGAAAAGTCACTGTGATATCAGACTGCTTTGTACCGGAACAAACTGCCATTTTCTGTTTGCACTTCTTCATCTACCACTGCTTTTGCTATTGCATTGGAAAGCGGCTTCTCCAATGCTTGTAATTGTTATGTGTAATTTGTAACATATATTGTGCTTTCATGAAACTGAATTATTTACACACAGGACTGTCTTGTAAACAGGGATACTTTTCCCTAATGGCATGCTAGCTGTATAAAAAGTTTTTATCTACAGTATCTACAGTATTTATCTATCTATCTGTCTGTCTGTCTGTCTGCCTGCCTGTCTATCTAGCTATCTATCTATTTGCAGAACCTTGACCCCATAGCTGTGCACTAGTTATATGGGAAAACAGAGCCATTTTGCTTCTATAGGACATAATGTACATTATAGGAAAACATGGCAAATGTGCAATGGAGTCAAAGAAAACATGCCAAAGCAATCCAGAAGCACTGCCACTATTCCTCCAGGGCACATTCCACAGTGTTTCAGAACCTTCCATTATGTAATATGGATGACAGTGTAGTCAATTGTCCTTTGTATTCAAAATGTAACACCATGGGTACATTGTCCATGTACATGCCCCCCTTGCCCTATACTATATGGGATGCCCTGTACAGCTCAGGGTGCTACTAAGTAGGGAATGCTTAGGTGGGGGACCCATCACATCTTGATTTCTAGGTGGCAGATGTGTATTCAGTAGGTGGTGGTAGTCCCCAATAGTACTCAGTGGGAGAGGATAATAGCACCTGCCAGACATATGCCGGGGATGTGCTTGGACAGAGGGCCTGTAACTACTGCTCAATATAATCCCTGTGTGTTTGCTGTGTTCCATGGTACCCTGGACATATGGCAGTGCAAGCTGATGGTGTCCACATGTAGTGGTAGAGGTGCTGCCATGTCTGGGAGGAAGCACCCCCCCATAGTCCATGGTGCACACTGTTAGTGGAGTCACCCCCTCACAGACATGCATATGTGGCAGCAGCCCTGGGGCTTGTGGGTCTCTGTCCTTGTCCACCCCTGCCTACCTGTCTGTGACCATCACAATGGCTGGGGGGGCGCATGATGCCAGGCAGCTTAGAGCAGTTGGAGAGCAGGCATTGCCAGGACACCTATATGGTTGGGATTTGGGGCTACACTACTGTCCCATTCAGCTGTGTGCCACAGTGTGCACTCCCCAGTCACCTGTACTGCACTCCTCTGTCCAGCAAGTATCATGGAGGACATCGACTTAATTCATGCCCAATGCTTCACTACAGATGAGTTACATGAGCTGGCATAGGTCTACAAGGCCAGAGAGGAGGTCCTGTCTCAGAGCAAGAGAACGAATGCCCAGGCACGGTGGGCCTAGGACAAGATAATCAAAGAGGTCAATGCCATCAGAGATTGCATCAGGCCTATGGAAGCAGTGAGAAAGCACTTCAAGGACATGAGGAGGAACATGAAGGAGGTCGTGACAATGGAGCATAGCGAGCTTCATGCCACAGGCGGGGGGCCATGGGCACCAGAGGCCACACATACCCTGGATCCTGCAGAGAAGGCCATAGCATCCAGCCTGTAGCCTAAGGAGTTGATGGGAGTGCTGGGTGGTGGCTATGAAAGCCAAGTGGGACTTACACAGCCATGTGAGTGATTGCCAGTGTGACATCCCATAAACCATGTGTACTGTATGTCTGGGTGTATATAGGTAGAGGTGCATGCATACGCCATTGTTGGGTAACACATTGGTTGTAGGCCACACTACTGTTTCCCCTGTCACCAAGTGTGCAGCCATCTGTGTGCAGGTCCACAACAGTGCCACATGTGGTGTTGACTGTGTGCTGTCTGGTTCTGGGTTGTGTATGGGCAGGAAGGTCATGTCAGATAAACCTAATAAATTTCTTTGACTGGGTGACCAAAGTAGTAGACCAGGGAGGGGCTGTGGATATGGTCTACCTAGATTTTATCAAGGCATTTGACACAGTCTCACACAAAAGATTAATGTACAAGTTAGTCAGCCTTGGAGTGGGTCCCAAGGTGGTAGCCTGGATAAAAAACTGTCTGGACAACAGGACGAAAAGCGTAATAGTAAACAGAGTCCACAGTGAAGAAAGGAGGGTAACTAGCGGGGTACCACAGGGTTAGGTACTGGGACCGGTCCTCTTTAATGTCTTTATAAGTGACATTGGAGAGCACCTGGAAGTAAAAGTATGTCTCTTTGCAGATGACACAAAGATCTGCAACAAGGTTGATACACAAGGTGAGATGGAAAGGATGAAAAGGGACTTGGCAAGGTTGGAGGAATGGTCAAGTATATGGCAGCTCAGATTAAATGTAAAGAAGTGCAAGGTAATGCATCTGGGAAACAAAAACCCAGGGGAAGAGTACACAATGGGGGTGAGATAGTAACAACAAAAATCGAAAGAGACCTAGGAGTAATTATATCAGATGATCTAAAGGTGGGCAAGCAATGTGAGCAGGCAGTAAGGAGGGCTGGGGGGATACTGGGATGCATAGAGAGAGGCACCAACAGTAGAAAACAGGAAGTTGTTATCCCTCTGTACAGATAGTTGGTGAGACTCCATCTAGAGTACTGTGTGCAATTCTGGAGACTCTATCTCCGCAAAAACATAGACAGAGTGGGGGCTGTTCAGAGGAGGGCAACCAAAATGGTGCAGGGCCTGCACCAGAAGACATATGAAGAGAGACTAAAGCAGCTTAACATGTATACCCTTGAGGAAAGGAGGGAGGGGGGGACATTACAGAAACTTTCAAGTATTGCAAGGGAATTAACAAAGTACAAGAGGGTAACATCTTTCAGAAAAAGAGATGTGCAAGAACAAGGGGGCACAATTTGAAGATAGAGGGGGGACAGCTCAGAGGTAATGTTAGAAAGTATCTTTTCACAGAGAGGGTTGTGGATGCATGGAACAGCCTTCCTGAGGAGCTTGTGGCATCAGGAACAGAGGGAGAATTCAAGAATGCATGGGACAGACATAAAGCAGTTCTAGTTGGGGGGGTAGGAGGAAGTAAGCTGTTGATTAACTAGAATCTGCAGCTCATCCATCAGGTACGGAAGTGAGCAGACTAGGTGGGCCAAGCAGTCCCACCTCACCTGGTTTGTGGGTATCTCTGTGTATAACTCCGAGGCCCCCTCCATGTGGTCTGTCATCATGTATACCCCATTTGCTACCCCATGCCTGGCGGGCCTGTAATGCTATGAGACCACCCCTGTTCCCTCAACCTGTATAGCTTGTATCTCTGTTGACACTCCTTTAATCCCCTGCTAACATGGACCCACCTGGTAGCAATGCATTTGTGCATCCTCCATTTTGCACTGTTCTTGTTGTCTGATAAAACATTGCTTAATCATATTACAGTCTCTTGTGTGATCTTTACTCACCTGCCATGTCTAAAGATGTCTCTTATGATTTGGGCTCTGCACTCAGAGACCACTTCAATGTTTTGATTAGCAATATGCCAGAAGAAAATATTTTTTCTGTTACCAAAAAACAGGGGACCCCTTTTGCAAAGCTGGCCATTTGCACCGTGCACCCATTAATGCTGAGAGAGCCCACAGCAATCGGGGGATTCATACTGAAACAGGCAACATGCTACAACCGGTGCACGCTGCCTGTTTGAATATGGGGGCTGTGCTAGCTCCATGCACATTAACTATGTATGGTTGTAACACAGCACCTTGCAGGAAAGTGACTCATGGGAGCAAAGGAGAATAGCGTGTCCCAAACAGGATAGTGCCTTTGCTCCTGTAAACAAAGTCAGCGTCTCACGTGCTAATGAGGACATGTGGCATGCAAGCTGCTAAGGGGCCATTAGCACCTCCACACAGTGCCGTCACAGATAAATGTGCACAGGTATTGTGCAGAGCCTTGGCATCCCCCAACCCCTATCTGCATACCTGAGCTGTCATAAATGGTTTTATAGCCCATTCCCTGATAGTCTAGTGGCCCAACCATTGTTATACCACTCATTCCCTGCTAGTCTGGTGACACCCCCCAGCCCTGATGGCTATATCCATACCATCAAATTAAAGTTAACCCATTCTCTGACAGTCTAGTTGACCTCCTGATCATCAATAAAAGCTGCCAAATAAAATATAAGCCTTTCCCTTGTAGTCTAGTGGCCCTATCCCCTGATCACTGTACCCAAGCTGTCAATTTAAACTTTACCCATTCTCTTGTAGTCTAGTAGACCACTCATCTCGGGTCCTGACTATTACATAAAATGTAAGTCATTCACTGGTAGTTTATTCGACCATCCACCCCCTCCCCACCTGATCGCTTTTAAACCCCACTCATTGGCCACCCGCTCAGCACCCATCACCCCATTCCCATTGGCACCCAACTCTCCCCTACTAAGGCTGACTAGTAGCCACTGCCACATCCACAGATAGTGACTGGCGCAGCCCATTCACTCACCACCTTGGCTGGCCACAGTCTAAGTGACAGGGAGTGAGCATATGTGTACTGCAGAAACAGCTGTTCTCACATGCTTGTTCCCCGACATGCAGCCTGTTCTTTTGATCTATTTTTGAGTCCAAATGTCCAGGACATGAAATATGACCATGATTATGATTATGGTTACCATTATAAATTTTCTAAGCATTGACATGAGCAAGAATGGGATGTGTCTCAAAGTTTATAAAATTCAGAGACGTTGTCATTGATGCTGACATGATTTTGTGTGGTGTTGAGCACTTCATATTATTGTCTGGCTGATCTCTAAATTCTAGTCTAAAAATATTCGGAGACAATTTTGATTGATTTGCTAAAGTGTTCCATAAGTTTTTAATGGGCTGCATCAGTTGAAAAACAGCTGAGAATACTGATGTATATTGAGCAAAAAGTATGAAAAGGAGTGTTAGCTGCTCCTTTTCTGATTTCAAATGAAAGAGCTAAAGCAGCCTGAAAATAGGTAAAATGGGTATCTTACATGCTAGGCAAGCAGGAGAATCCAAACTATAATTAATAAATACAATATAGGTCACAAATTTCACTGTGGCATGCACTGCTGCTTATTCCATCAGTAATTTCAGATAAATTGAAGAGTTTCCCACTCCAGGTGATCTGAACCCATTGTTCCCTCTTTCTCAGAATATACAGTATTGTTCATTGTAAACAGCAGATAACAGACTAATCTCCACGAAAACAATAAACTTCAAGGAAAAACAGATGTGAACCTTGACCCTTTTATAGCAGGTCGCATGTAGCATGGTACCTTTATCATATATACAGTACAATTAGCTGTGAGTTTCAAGTTAGAAGAGTACCAATCAATAGTACTTAAGATAAGAAACACTTAACCACCTTTTATATTACTCTTGATACACACACATACATTAATGTATGCAATATGGGCCAGTACCATGTACAGAGTATTACAGTGATCCTATATAAAACAGGCTTAGCAGGAAATTAAGAACTCAAAAGAATTTAACGAAGGGTAATATACTGTTATTTCTCATTCTACATCACATTTTAGATTCTTACTGAACAGAATGCTGAAAAGCTGGTTAAGTCAATCAATCAATCAATCAATCAATCAATCAATCAAGTCTTTATTTAACCAGGCGTTCATTGTTGAGCAGAAGCTCATTTGCAAGATGGACCTGGGTGGAGCATGAACAACTGTATATACAGGTCAACACAGGTATTTACAAGGCAATACAGATAATACTCTTTACAGAGAGGAAGAAAAAGAAGTTCATATGTACATAGAATTATACAGATATTGTACAGATTACACAGTACTTACATACATAGAAGTGTCTATAGGAAGATAAAGCAGGTTATCTAAGGTTGCAGGAGGAAATGTGGAAGAAAAGAATAAAAATATACACCAGGTAGAGGTGAAGGTAGGGGAAGGAAGGGAGGTAGGGGAGAAAGGCTAGGAGGCACGTGCACAGAGAGGAGTGGTAAAATGGGATGTAGAGAGGTGAATGGAGAAAAGGAGTATGTGTGAGCCCCGGGAGTGAATGCTATAAAGTATGGGGCATGGTAGGATGTCACAACCCAGGGTAGTGAGCTCCTATCCGAGGTTGGGAAAGGAAGAATAAGGGGATGGATGGGCCTAGTGTTGATAAGACAGGGGGATAAGAGAGAGAGAGAGAACAATTAGGCTGGTGAGGAGCAAGCTGGGGGGTCAGTACTTAAAATTGGGTCTAGGCGTGGCTATATACTAGTGCAGACACCGGTACTGGGTTTGAGTGGGTGAAGCAGTTACATACTTCTCTGATTGTATGGAAATAAAGCATCGTGAAGGCATTTATACCAATTAGAGTGCTAAATTTGAGTTTTTTTTGTAGATCGTTCCATAAGGTAGGTAGCACGAAGCTTATGGCTGCCCTGCCAAAGCAGGATTTTGCTTTGGGTACTTTTAAGTGTAATAGCTGAGTCACTTCTTAACGCTGCATTCTCATATTATACTCAGGGAAGACAGCAGGAGATATAGTAAGGCAGCTTATTGGAGATGGCTCTATAGGTCAGAGGCGGCATTTCTGTGGCGCCTGAACTTTGTGATGTCCACCCACTGTCGCATATAGGGTGCAGTGATGCGTGTCGAAGGGGATCCTGTTATAAACCTCAGTGCTCGATGGTAGAGTGTGTCCAGTTTAGCCATAAGAGTTGGGGCATTGGCTGTAGAGGAAGCCAGCGTAATCAACCAATGATAGGAAAATGGATTGGACCAGTTGTTTCTTGGCATCTCTGGTGAGAAATTGGTTGATTCTAAAAACAGTCCAAGCCTTGCCAAGTCGTTTTAGCAAGTCCTCGATATGTTCAATGAAGAAGAGTCTCTTGGTCTATCCAAACTCCCAGATACTTGAATTTTGTAACAAATTCTAGTTTTCACCTAGAACTGTGGTAATTTGGGGAACTGTCCCACTGGACACAGGGTTAGCTGTATGGATAAAAGGGAGAGGACCATCGCTTTAGTTTTTTGGCATTAAGGAGTAGCTTTTTTGGAGGAGTTGGCTTTGCAAAAGGTTGAATTCTGACTGTAGGTCATTGCAGGCAGCTTCAGGTGTTGGGCAACATCGAGAGAACTGTATCATCTGCAAACAGATGGATGTTGGCTTCTTTTATACAGTAGTTGATGTTATTAATGTAGATTGCAAAAAGTAAGGGCCCTAATATAGAACCTTGAGGTACCCCTCTTTGCAGAGTTTTTAAGGGGGACAGGTCTCCTTCGGCTTTAACTTGTTGAAGGCGCCCTATAAGATAGTCAGTAAACCAACGCAGAGAGGAGGGGTCCACACCTATGGTTTGAAGGGAGGAGAGGAGCAGACTATGGTCGACGTTGTCAAAAGCCTTGCTTAGATCAAGGAAAACAGCACAAATAAAGTTTTTGCTCTCAAGATTATGCTGCCAGTGATTAGTAACTTTGGCGAGGGCTGAGATAGTGCTATGTTTAGCTCTGAATCTGGACTGCATAGGATTTAGCAGTTCCCTAGACTCAAGGTGAGTCCTCAGCTGTGCATTTACAATTTTCTCTAGGAGCTTGGACAGGACCGGAAGGAAAGAAATTGGCCTGTAGTTATTGAGATCACCAGGGTCACCTGATTTGAACAGTGGTATGACATGTGCTGTCTTCCATATAGGTGGTAAGGTGCCCTGAGACAGGGATAAGTTAAAAAAGGTGGGTGACGGGTATTGCTAGTACGTGGTAGGCAATTTTTAGGAAGTAAGGGTCAAGGGTGTCGGCCCCAGCACTTTTTCTAGTATCCAACTGAAGCAAGAGGTCCTCTACCTCTTTCAGTGGGGCAGGTTGAAGCGAGAAAGGCGGCGAAGCTATCGGAGTTTCAGGCAGTTGGCTGGCAGTCTGGGAGTGAAGTATGTTTGCAGGGGAGTTATCAAATGCCATGCCTGCAGTAGCAAAGTGGTTATTGAATGCGTCAAGTATATCCATCTTTTCGGTTATAGTCAAGTTGCCAGAGGTAATCTTGGTCGGGAGTGAATTTCCTGGGGAGTGGCCTAGCAGATCATTGATTGTGTTCCAGAGCTTGATTGGGCTCTTTGTGGCAGAGTCGAGTTCGGATATGAAGAAGGTGGCCTTCGATTCTCTGATTGTTTTGGTACATAAATTTCGTAGTCTCCTGAACTGGTTCCAATCCTCTGCAGTGTTCAGTCTGTGCGCTTTTTCCCAGAGCTTATCTCTTTCTAGAAGCAAGAACTTGATCTGAGGGGTGAACCATTTACAGGTTTTGGTCCTAGTTCGAACTTTAATCAGGGGAGCATACTTATTAAGGTCCCTTGATAGAATGTTGTGGAAGATATTGTAAGCTGACGTAGTCGTTTTGGCCAGGTGAAATCTTGCCACTCAGGGGGTACTTAAGCCGTTTAGGTAGGCATGTTCATTGAAGTTTAGCCTGGATCTCTTCATAGAGAACTTGCTGATGGGTGCTGGTTGTTGGTGGATCTTACTCCCAATAAAACAATGGTTGCTGGCGTCTGAGAAGAAGACATCAGCATGGGAGAAGAGATGAGGTTTGCTCACCATTAGCACATCCAAAAGTGTACTTTTACTGGGGTTCTTCACGTTTAGGTGTGTTGGTTCAGTAATAAGTTGCGTCAGCCCATGTTCATCACAGAAGGATGCAAGGGGCAGCTGTGTTAGACAGCCAGTCAAAGTTGAGGTCTCCTAAAATAATAGTTTCTGGCAGCCCCTGTCCCAACTTGTCACTTAGATATGACACAAGTTGTAGGCCAGCAGACGGTGGTCTGTAGCATCCTATTACGCAGAGTGCAGTAGTCTGTGTAATTTCCACTTTGAGAATTAGGCATTCAAATTCACTGGTGACAGATGCTGAGGATAAGCAGAAGGCAGAAAATTTGTCTTTAACGTAGATAGCTACCCCTCCTCCTCTGGCATGCCTATCAGCTCTGAACAAGGCATAGTCGGGTATGTTTACTTCTCTATCAGTGGTGCTGGGTCTAAGCCAAGTTTTGGAAATCACAAGTATGTCAGGAGAGGTATGATTTACCCAAGTTTGTATTAAGGTTATCTTTTAAGGAGGCTACATACGTTAATATGCAAAGCTTATTCCTTTTAAATTTGCTAGTTCTGCTGGCAAAGCAATCGCTTCTTGGGGGCCAGGGTTGAGTTCTACGTTGCCTGAACATAGCAGGAGGATAAGTAGGATTTTTCTAAGAGCACTAATTATAACCTTGAAATTCCTGCCTTTCTCCCATCTAGTAGATCTGATGTTTTTAGGGACTTGAAAGTAGCCACCATAGAATAGCTGATCTGTTGTAGCAAGAGCTAGTACCCCTACCACAATAGGCGGGGAGGAGGTAGAAGTCTGCGTGGTGGGAGGTGGGCCTTGTGGTGGGGGAGTGTTATAAGTACTACTGGTATATGTGGTCCAAGAGCAGGGTTCCAGGTATTGGTACTTGGAATCACGGAGGCAATTAAAGGATAAGTTGCCATGTGGTATACAGCACAAGGTGCCATTGTAGACCAAACATGATGGTAGTTCAGGTGTCCAATGCTGGGCAGCTGGTATCAGCAGAAGAAGGGGCAGTATAAGGAGCCATATAGGGCCCGACATGATGGTACCTCAAAAAAAAAGCCACTCAATTAGCCCAGGGGCCAGTGGGGTTGCTGGATTAATGCAGCTTATCAGTAGCTTTCCGATCCAGGTTGACCCAAATTTGACAGCATTAAAAATATTTAGTGGTGAAGGCACAGCCAAGGAGAGCCTATGCATTTTAGTAAGGCGAGGCCCTGAGAGTTGGATCCCGTAGGCTGGACAGAGAAGAGGGGGTTCACAAGCTAAGTCTCTATTGGTGGGGCACTGCGCCAGGGGACATGGACTAATATTTTGGCAGGGGCTACTGTATTTAATAATCAGTGGAGGTGGGGGGGTGGTCAAAAATGTTGCGGCAGTTGCTGTACCTTGTAGGGCCTTGGGTCTGTGTCTGTGGTCTCGAGCGTTGGCTAGAGGGGCACTGACCACCCGGTAGCCAGGAATCCCGCGGCTTAGGAGCTGGGAGCCTGGGCGACAGTTCCTCAGCTGAGGGAGAGTAGGAGAGTGAGGGTTAATAAAGGGGATTCAAATAAAGGGTTAGATAGAACAGCGGGGAGTCCAAAATTTGCAGAACAAAAGGACGTGTATTACTTTGGCACCTAAAAGTGTCTAGGGCCAGTGCATGTATTCAGGGAAAGGGCTGTAAACACCAGATTTCTTTCCCAAACCACAAATCAAGTCCTTTCAATTACAGACTGTGTTAACACTTCGGCTTTTTAACATTTGTCCCAACATAAACATTTTTAGGGTTTAAAATCAAAGAGCAGAAGCCGGCTTCCACCAGAGACCAATCAGAGCGTGGTCTGAGAGGGCGCTCGCAATCCGGTTGGTTGCAGCAGTTGCCATACCTTGTAGGGCCTTGAGTCCATGTCTGCAGTCTCGAGCATTGGCTAGAGGGGCGCCGACCGCCCGGTAGCCGGGAATCCCGTGGCTTAGGAGCTGGGAGCCTGGGTGGCAGTTCCTCGGCTGAGGGAGAGAAGGAAAGCGAGGATTAATAAGTACAGATTATTCAGTGAGAACCAGCAGTGTCAGTTGCTCCACAGGTTGCACACTCGACTCTGACACCAAAAGATGGGAAGGACATTGATTGAGTTTCACACCAGGATGTTGCGTTAACACCCAACACTGGCACTGTAGTGTAGTACTAGGTGGCATTGCACTGCTAAGGCACTGTCCTTGGAATGAGACATTTAACTGAACTCCCTTCTGTCAATCCTTAGTGGCTATCCAGGTAGAAGTTAAAGATCCTCTGGCAAATTTCATAAGAGTAAGGGATACCACCGGTGTTCTGGTCAACAGTCCCCCTGTCAATAAAGGAGATCCATGTAACACTACCACCACCATCACCACCACCAGCCCTCGGGACATACCTGGAAATGAGTGGTTACAGCTCAGAGTGTCTCTCTTTCACTGGTAGTTTATTGGACCCCTCCCCCTCCCCCCCACCTGATCCATTTAAAACACCACTCATTGACCACCCACTCAGCACCCATCACTCCATCCTCTCTTGGTCAAAAATAATTATTTTGCTGAGGAGATATGGTCCAAATGGAAGGTATACAATACAAACAGCAGCTAACTGGGAGATTTAGAAAGCATCTACAGCCAGCTAGAACAGTGTAATGTGCAAGATAAGGTGCTAGCTGCACACTCGGGCAGACGTGATAGACCATGTGGCCTGTTTCTGCTGGCAATGTTGTATGTTCGTAATCACACAATCAATGCTGATGAGGTAATGCGAATCTTATGTACAGTATGCCTTTCAGATAGCAAAACAGAAAAGGATATTGCCATTGCTTTGGTGGAGGGGTAATCAATGGTTGAGTACTATTTCTTTCCTAAACATGTACGTAAGTAATGGTTAGGTCACTTAATTGCATATGACTTTGGCCACCATAATGAAACATAAAAACAGCTAAATATAATTAAAAAGATACATACAAGCAATTCAAAAGAAATGAAAAAATGGCAGTACATCAGGCATCAAACCAAATGACACAATTGTGTACCTTTTTGTACTACAAAAAAGAGACGTAACAAGTCACATTGTTATTCCCACCTAGGTAAATTTCAGTAGCTTACCATTATAACAGTTTGCTAGGACCACATCATTTGTGACTGCATACCTACACTCAAATGGGTCCTACAGCTTATGAACTGCTTAACTCATTAATGTGTCAGTTAATAGTTGGGGACTATACAACAGAATATAATGCTAATTCATTGGAGGAAAAATTACTATGTTTATGCATCAGTTAGGGGTAAATCACAAAGTCACAAAAGTAAGAAAATGAGATTTTAGGGTAGAAAAGTCCCATGAGCCTTGGTGAATGTGTGGTGCGTTGTTCCTCAGGGTTGGAATGATTGTTCAATGCAGCACTGGAGTTGCCCTAAGATCAGCACTGCCTTTCAAGGTATTGTATATAAAATTACTTACAGTGAAGCTTGCCAGGATGCAGTATAGAATGCTGCAGAATGTTGCAGTGATACTGCAGGACACAGTGCAATCTCAATAGCAGTTAACCTCTTTTGTCATGCAGGAATCTGTGACATGGTGATGTATCCTGGCAGGCTCCAATGTTCATACCGGTGCTTTGGGAGAAGGGTGCAGAAGTTAGAGCAATGCCAATTCGGCATTGGGCAATCATTAAAAGCTTGGGTAACACCACACTGTACATTCACTAAGACGCAGGGTGATTTTTTTTATCTAAATATCACATTTACCTACTTCTGTTGCTTTGTACTTCAACCCTAATGGATGAATAAATGTAGTTTTTTAGAGGGCTGCACCAGTATTGCCCATATATTCTAATCACTCTGTGAGTTCTACTAAAAATGAGAGGAAGTAAATGAGAGGAAGTCTTAGAAACTTGTTGAAGCCTTCTTTTCTTTAACCTGGTAATGGAATATTGGCAAGTCTGACAAACCTCTTCTGCCTCCGTGGCACCAATCAGAAACTTCCAGAGTAGCAGACCCCACAACACAGCTGTAGCATTACTGCTCACAGCACTGACGGCCCCCATTTCGGAATGAGTGTGGGCCATCGGTTGCCAGCCAGGGGGAGGAGGACAGAGCATCCTAGAAGACTCTCTCCTCCTCTGAGCAGGGAGGGTTGCCAGCACCACTGCTCTACTGCCAGCTGGGTGACCACAGGTGCGTAGCGGGTCATAATGTCGTACACTTAATAGCACACGGCATTATGCCGAAACCCGGACCTGTGCAGTTCCCGTGTTGGACCCCTCCAGAGTTAGAATTCTGTGTGGGGGGGGTGTGGGGAGTGGAACCCCTCGCAGAAAAAAGTTAGCAATGAATCATGCAACGTGATTATGTTGCACAACATTCTGCCACGTGCAGTATTGACCCTGTGCCCCACAGGTGGCAGTGCAAGTTGGAGTGGCATGGGAAGGGGGGGCGCAGGTTGCTGCCATGCTAAGCATGTTGCATGCATGCACACGCATACCCATGCTGCCTGCATCCTGAAGGATGGGACTAAGTAAGCAGAAAGACCCACAAGACAGGATGAATACCAGCTCCCCACAGGCTCCAAACCAGCACTGTGGCTCTCCTTTGATCTGGGACCTGGTCTGTGCAACACAAGGCCTAGCCCGCTGCCCACTGCCAAAAGGGTGAGACAAGTGGAGGATGGAATTGTAAGGTAAGTCCTCAAGAAGCTGGGTCATGGGGCTCGGGGAGCCAGTATGAAAGAGGGCCTGGGCACTGAAGGAGGGAAAAAAGAACTTCCAGAGTAAAGTCATCTGCTGGGCTGCAGAGAATTTATATAATTTAAAGATTGTACAGTACCCCAACTGCTTGGGGAAAGGAGGGGCTTGCCATTAGCCTTTTGACTGCTGTGAGGAGCAGATCACTGTTTGCAGTTTCAGTAAGGTACTGTAAATGGTTTTCCTTTTGCTTCATCAGTTTTATTTCATGCACAGTGTTTCTATAATAACAGTAAGTGCTTTTCCATAAGCAGTACTTGCAAAGTTTGTACAGAAAGAGACTGATGGTTGTAACATTCCCGCTCTCTCTGTCTGTAACAGTGGAGAACAGTAATTCTATTGCGATGTACCACTGCTTATATCTTTTAAATTGAGCATTGTGTGCCATCTTGATGGCCTGGGTCATACATGAAAAAAGGTCCACTAGACCAGTGTACTTACCCAGTCAACAAATACATAAATAAATAAATTATTTTGGTACCACTTTAGGTTTTCTGAACTACACTCTAGTTACAGTGTAGCTACTTTACACTGTAACTGTATTCCAATTGCAGTGTAGTTACTCCTGTTGCATGTTAATTAATGATTACCTACCCCACAGTTACATTGAAACTGACACTTTAAATAAAGTGTAACATTTTTTTTTTACTGAAGACCAGATGTTAATCAAATTTCAGCAAAGTGAGGGGTCAGTTTATCTTTTGGGTTTTATAAATTAAAAAAAACAGGCTATGTGATTTGGGAGAAACTGATGAGGTGGGTGTGTAAGGTTATATATTTGTTCTAAACATTTCTTCCATATTTGAGCCACAATTTGGGAGCCATCATTTATAATCCTGGCAAGCTCAGTTATACCTCTCAACCTTTCTTCACCCAAATGTCTGACAAGATGTGTGACAGCAGGACAAAATGTGTGACAAATCATTAAACATGACACTGCAAGCTCAGAACACGGTAGAAATAAGTGTACTAATGTTTATAATGCTTGCTGATATTGTAGCATCTTATATTGTTATAAATTTCTGCTTAAAAGTCTCTGGGCAATAGTCGATGTCACCTTCTCAGTGTGGAACAGAGGGTTTCTGAGAGATAAAATGAGTATTATACAATGTGGTAAATCGAATGAGCCAAATCCTGCAACCAGCATGGTAAATCCTCCAGTGTACCCACTGGAAAAAGTGCCAGCCAACCTTATATCGTGCTAATCCGGTCGCTTTCACTTCAAACGAAACTGCCGCGATTTGTCCTGTTGCCGCTTCGCTAAAACACTGCAGTAAATTGTCTACAAAATGACATCCTCTATCGAAGTGTAGGGACCTCAGTGAGTTAGAAAATAGTTAAAAAACATTAAAGAAACAACATTTGCCATTGTATAATATAAATTTATCCCTCCAGGGTGTGGGTACACTGGAGGACTTAACACGACTGGTGTGGTTCGGTCACTTGGCTGCGCCTCTTGACCGAATCACACCAGCCGTGGTAAATTCTCCAGTGTACCCACACCCTGGAGGGATAAATTGCTTAAACGTACTTTGTACTGTGTGACAGTTGAGAGGTATGAGCTCAGTTACTCTCCTCTTATAGCATGTCTCTCTGTATTGTAGTATTGACAGAAAAAGGATGGATGTGTGACTGGAGAAGCAGGTGGTGGAACACTATGTGCTATTGATGACAGGCACCACTGAACACCAGGGACTGCTGAAAAGGGATGGGGAGAGGTAGGGGGTAACACTGGATACCAGAGAGTGGTTGTAAAGGGAAGGAGGGATATATATATATATATATATATATATATATAGGGATAACCCTTTAAACATGGAATGATTCTAGTATCACATTCCATGGTGTCAAGTGGCAATTCCCTTTCCTTTCACCAGTCCCATGACACTTTCTCCAGAGTCTAGCAGTAACCCACTCCCTTGCGCAGTCCTGTGCTATTTTCCCTGATGTCTAACCATCCATCCCATGTCTGGTACCACTTTCCTGGAGTATGAAACAGTGCAGCGAGTTTTATCTTTTAGCACTGCCCACACCAGAAACAATCCAATGTCCAATGCCAGCACAAAACCCAGTGCCAAGGATTCTTTGGCAAGGAGAAGTTGCAAGCACCTCTGCAGGCTACCACCGATACCATTCATGATGATGCTGCTGGAGCTCATACTGTCTGTATTACCAGTGTCATTGGGAGATGTATTACCATAGCTCCCCTCTCCCAACCACCACCATAATCCTAGTAGAGTGAGGTCTTATTTAGAGACAGCAACTGAATCCCATGGTAAGAAAATGTGTGTGTGTGTGTGTTTTTTGTGAGTGTGAGAGTATATATTACTAGTTGTGTGTATATGAGTATGTAGTGACATGTATGTGTAAATCTGTGTACATAGTGTGTGTATGAATGTATGTGTGTTAGTATGTGTGTATAGTTAGGTATGTAGTGATGTTTGTGACTCTGTATGTAGTTGTCGTGTGTTCATCTATGTATGTAATGCTATGTGTGCATGTGTTTCTGTATTGAGTGCTGTGTGTGTGCACATTTGTGTATATAGCACTGTGCGTTTCTGTGCATCTATGCACATGGTACTCTGTGTGTGTCTGTGTATGCAGTGCTGTATGTGAGTGCATGCATGTATTTTGTGCGATGTGCTGTTGTGTACCAACTGCCACTTATTCACTATGATGTTCTTTTAGGGGCCAAGCAATTAGTTAAACCTAGTGGTTCTGTGGATCTGGAGACCAAATTCTAGTCTCACAACCAATACATACAGTACTATGTGACCTTGGCAGTGCACCCCTTCGGGTCGACACCCAGATGGCGAAACAGGAAAAAAGACCATTACGGCGACATTCATGGTAATGGTCCTTTTTCCGTGTTTCACTTCCCCCAGTGTTCTGCCCCTACCCCGGACCAACTCCAACCTGGAGTTGGAATCCTAAAGTCCAGGGGGTGCAGGGGGCAGAGCCCCCCACATGGGGTGTGTGGGGGCACAGCCCCCCACAGAAAACACTTTTAGAACAGGTGGCACATTACCTGCGTTGGTATTGTGCTGTCGCTGTGGGGGAGGTCAGCATTTTCACTGTCAACCTCCCTTGGTGCTTCCGACCTTGGGGAAGAGCAGTATGCAAGCAAGTTTAATATTTGCAAACTATTGTGTATGCCTCACTTTCACATCTCAGCTTTTTTAAACACTTTTTCTCTCTTTTATACTCTAGCCATTGGCCAAATCAACTCCATTTTGCAATGAATTTTCTTTCTTTTGAAAAGATTGGTTAATACATGCACACAACATTGTATGGACAATATATTTAATGACAAGAAGTCTCTATAGTACAGAGGCACCCTGTGCTTCACCCTGCTTTGGTTCCAAGCAGGAGACTTGTGTGTCCAATCACACTGTCACATAGCCACAATCCAGTTGTGCCTTGGTATCCAGTGGCACACCCTCCCTTTCCTTTTCCCATTTCCAAGCAGTCCCTAACATTCAGTGGTCCCTCTCTCCCTTATTCTGTCCATGTACCAAGCAGTCACAGATGTTCACTGTTATTGCTCCTTCATCTTGCCCTTATGGTAAGCAGTCTCTAGTATCCAGTGGTAGCCCTCCCTTCCCCTGCCCTTATGGCAAGCAGTCTGTGGCAGCTGGTGGTACCCCCTCCTTCACACAGACCCTATGGCAAGCATTCTATGGTGTCCAGTGATACCACAGCTCTCTCACACTGTCCCATGCCTAGCAGTCCCAGACAGTCCAGTGGCACCACTCTTCCCAAACCCAGCCCCAATACATGCATCCCTGATATGTAGTGGTTCTTCTCCTTCACCCTGCCAGCAGTAGTCCAATGATACCCCCTTCCTTACCCTGTCCCCCTAACTAGTGTCCAGCAATAACCCTTAACTCATCTCTTTGGCTAGCCACTATCTGAATAAGATCCCATTTATCAAATTGATGTAATTAGTCTGTTTCATTATTGTGGACTATAATAATGAAATAAAATTCATTTTATCTGTTTCATAATTATGTTCACAAAAATCTTATTAAAGGGGAACAGTCAGCACTAAGAGCCCCACACCCCAATGTGGGGCTGGTCTAGCTTGCACTTTGTGTACAAAAGAAGTTTTTTTAACTTACTGTTTACTGCAGTATAGTAGATCATATCTGCTGATCATGCTGACTCCAAGCTATCATTTCCTGTAACCAGAAATCCCAGTTGCTATTTCTTAGTTATGACTGTTCCCCTCTAAAACAGCATCATGGAAGAGGTGAGAGGAGGGTTCTTGCTGGCCCCCATTAAAGGGGAGTACAGGGGGCTCTTCAGTGGCATAAGATGGGATCCCACTGTCATGGGGGCTTGAGTGGGGAGTAAAGATAGAGTACATGCCACTAAGTATTGGCTCCTGGTAACATTTTATTTTTTTTACATTTGCATGTCTGACACAGATTGGGCTGTTGTGAGTAGCCAGCATACCACAGCGGATGGGCCCCTGGTGACAATGCCTTTGTTCTTTGTAAATGTATTGCATGCCCAGCTTCAGAATGGGCACCTGATGTTGGAATCAGGTTGGAGGAAAGGAGAGAGGAAGCTTGGTAGCTAACATGCCACCATTGTTTTAACTATTACTTGTCCTTGGCGGCCCTAAACTCATAAATAATCTATATTTTTTCATCAAAATCAGACTAAAAGCTCACCCTCTGGGCCAGGAGCTTACAAACATGAAAGTTTCCAGTTTCAGTTCTCTGCCACTTTAGAGTAACAATGAACAAAAATATGTTATGGTGAGCTAACTTCTCAAAACAACAATTTCAGTTCATGATAATGGTTTTAATAATTCTCACTATCAGGAGAAACAGGCTTATCAGAAATAAATGGCAAACATATTTGGCTAAATTGCACGTGCATGAATGGCACATTTTTTTTTCATGACTTCTTAATGACATCATTTTTTTTTAATCAAAATTAGAACTGTCACCCCTTATTGCATAGAACGTATTTGACACTGGCGAGGTTAAATAAAATAAGTCCAAATAATTCAGAATTGTATACAAGGTGTGGGGAGGTTAGAGGTACATTTGATCACATGCTGATATCCTGTCACAAGCTGAAATCATTTTGGCACAAAATATTTGGGTTATTAGGAAAATTTATTGGGCGGGATTTTCCATTTGATCCTGGAATTGCGTTGTTTGGACCAGGAGGAGATGGGGTGGATTTGGGGGATGTAATGGAACTATACTGTATGAGTTTGTTGCTGGCAAAGAAGCTTACAGTATATTGATACATTGGAAAGATACATCTTCACCATCTTTTGTAGAGTGGGTTTACGGAATGGTAGATTTACATAGAGTTGAGGAAATGCATTATAAAATTGAAAATCAATTTGGGCTCTATCTTAGGATCTGGCTCCCATTCATGAGTTTTAGATCAAACTTTATTTAAAGCAATATAGTTATTAAATAGGGACACGGGCGGCAGGGAGGGTGTTTGATAAGGATGAAATGGGGAGTCACAGAACGTTAAGATGACAATTGTGATAGCCATAACCATTTTCTCTGAATCATTCACTTAAAACAAAACAAAACAAAAAAAAAAGTCACCCCTTGCACCAGAATCTAACAAACCTAAACATTTCAAGTTTTACTTCTCAGTCATTTAAGAGTTACTGAAGAACAAAAACATGGTCTTAAAAATCATATTAGTTTTTTTTAACCTTCTGTAACTTTACAATGCTTCAGCCCACTTTTACTACATTTTAGGTTATGGAGATTCTTACCCAGATATGGGTCGTGCAAATGTTCAGGGCAATTCGATTTATTTAATTTTTTTTAATTAAAAATGTAATAAACAGGATGATGTTAAAGCCATGTGAGCTATCAAGCTCATTTACAATGACACCCTTAGCATGTTCATAATATACAGTTAAACCATAACTAATTAATAATAAAATATACTTAATCATATTAAACATCATATAAAATGCGTCAGTACTATCTAGAACATAAATAAAAAGAGCAAAGGTAAAAGGAATCGGGGCATTACAAACAGTAAATAGTAAGTATTTCTCACAGCTATAGGCCTTTTGTTCCTTCAACACTAACCACTGCAGTACATTACTAAGGTGATGGGGTCCCCAAAGTGTGGATGTAGGGATAGTGGTTAAAACTCTAGAAAAGTGGGGCAGTAACCAAAACGTTATCTCTTATTCGATGGTGGTGGTATGAGGGACTACATATCTGACATCCCCTGCAGACCTCAGTCCTACCTCAATTGACCTAACCTGCAGGAGGGCAGATATATCATTTGGAACTTTATATTTTAGAGTAGAGAACACACATTTAAAGGTATGTATTTTCCTTCTCACAGTAAGTGATGTCCATCACATAATATAATACTATATATATATAATATAATACACATCTGTGAGTGCCATATGAAGCACCAGTCAGAAACCTTTTCATACAAGTAACAATTACATTCAGTTAGCAAAGCTGAGTGGCACAGGTATGCCCCATAGGCAAGGTCTCCATAATCAATTAATGGTAATAACATTGTATTTACAATTCAAAATCTTGTGTCATAAGGGAAATTATACATTGGCAAAAAAAATCCTGAAACTTGATTGGTCAGCTGAAGCCATGACCAGTGATGTTAGGTTATCAAGTCCCAGCACACAGAAGATTGCATCAAATGTTAAAGAAATCACTGCACATGCCATGTCCAAGTTGTCCATACTTAACATGGCCACTGTGCAGTATGCCAACATTTTACAATGTCTTGAAAATCTAAATCCCTCCCTCCCACAGTATACAAACTACAAAAAATCATCCCATTACTGTCAACATTCCTCCAAATCACTCTTGTCACTTTCCCTTTCCTATTTAAAGTGAAAGCTGTGTTTGCAATCAGCTTTACATCAGTCCCCTGCTATACTCTCAGACATCCACTCAGCAAACATTGTAACTGCCAGCAAGCCCAGCATTCTCTTTAAAAAAAAAAAATAAAACAAATCATCTAACTGAAAGACATCCAATCAGCTTCAAAGCCTAGCAGTCCCTCCCACTCACAAATGTAAGAGCCTTCATGAGTCAGTGGGGTGGAAGAGAATCACGCTGAGTGAGCAGTATGCAGCACACTGGATGGTAGCAGAAACAAATGAAAGACCGGTAGTTAACATTCTTCCCTGGTACAAACTGGTGCCAACTGTACAGGGAGAAACAAATACATAGACATGACTGCAGACTGGGGAGGGAGGCAACACGGTATGAGGAGGTGGGCAGCTGAATCTGCAGCTTCCAAGCTGCATAGAGAGAAACAATGAGAGACAATTTGTAAATGTGGGGGTGGGGGGTGATTATTGAAGCAGGCAGAAAGTGGACAGAACAAAGTTCCAGATCAATTGTGTTTAGACAGATAAAGGTGTGTGTGTGTGTGTGTGTGTGTGTGTGTGTGTGTGTGTGTGTGGGGGCACAGCCATATTAGCCAGATTAAAACCATAGCAGCTCCAGTTTCTGACCAATATAAACAGCACTGCTTTTTTTCTGAGTAATTCTGCACATTGAAAAATATATTACATATTAAAAAAATGTAAATGTATTTTTTTTTTACAATAAAAGCCATTTCCAACCAATAATACACTCCAAGGTGTGTATTGTGCTGGGATAACATAATTTCATGGGTGTTGGATGCACTCAGTCTGTGGCCTTGTGCCCAACCACTCAAGGCATGCTGTTATCCCAGCATAACACGCACCCTGTTGTGCATTATTGCTTAACCATTATGCACCCCATAGAAGTATCCTAGTCTTTGTCCAGTTTTTCTGACTGTGGATGAAATATGTGTCTCCCATGTCAAATGGGATTCGAGCCACACCACATGATACAAAGTACTTGACCAAAATGGGCAATCAGGCCTTCTCCTTGTCTGCCCCAAGATGGCTATGGAACTCCCTCCCTACCAAGGTTCACAACTCTTCCAACCTGTCATCCTTCAAAGTTGCCCTAAAGGCACATCTCCATTTATCTATGGCCTGTAACTGCTTCTAACCCCAACCCTACTCTGTACTTTCCAGCACTCTCACACTACACTACCAAACTGTCTAGGGTTGCATTAATTTTATTGTCTATGCTTTTTTTTTTAATTATTGTACCATTACTCATATGCTCTCACTCTGAATGTGTTCTTGGTATTTTGTCTCAGTTGTACCTTTGCTTTAATGGTCCTCGCACTGAATTTGCTGTCTGTATTTTGTTTCTGTCCAGTATTTGGATTGTTCTGCTTTGTCTTGTACTCTCCTGGATCATACCTAAAAATAGGCATGCAGTTGTCTAGTGTATTTACCCAGTCACCAAGAATCAAATAGATAAATGTATCCACTACTTTCAAGATGACTGAATCTATGGTTTTAATATTTAGTTGGGCTTTCGGTAGGCCTACTCATTTGGTTGAGCAAAACATCCTGGCCTGTATTTTCTTAGAATTAAGTAGAGGTTTATTTTCAATCAGAAAATTCTGTATCTTATCAAACATTTTCCTGCAACAATTTATGTACTACACTCTTCTTCTTTCTGACACAGTGAACAACTGTGTCATCTACATAAATATGCACACTTACATTCTGCATATCTGCATCAATATTATTAATAAATAGGGAGAACAGGAGCGGGCCCAGAACTGACCCCTATTTTCAACAAGCTTAAGGCCAATTTTGTCCCAGTGTAGTCCACCATCTGTTTCCTCTCCCCTAGACAGCTAGCAAACCATCTGTTTACCCCACCTTGAAAACCCACCACTCCTAGTCTTTCCAATAGGAGGGCATTCTTGATTGTGTCAAAAGCCCTGGAGAGATCTAGAAACATAGACCCACCTAAACATGCATCCTCTGTCCATGGCTAACTGAATGTCATTTGCTACTTTCAGGATTGCAGACGTTGTGCTGTGATTAGCTGTGAATCCCAATTGTTTTCTGTAAAGCAAGTTGTTGTTATCCAAATAACCCATTATTTGTTTGATCGCTAAGCTCTCCAGGACCTTCAAAATAATTAGTAGTAGAAAAATGGGCCTGTAGTTTGTAATTTAGATGTTAAGACGTTCATCTTCTTCAAACTCTTTAAACATAAATTTACAATCCACAGAAGTTGCAAGACCACCATCTAAAATGTTATTTACCATTTGGGGCACTTCTTGAAAACATTTACTTGCTGCCAAAAATAGACTAAAGGCATTATTGATTGCTTTGGTATCATTACTTATACTACTTCCAACTTTAAAAGATAGTGGCAGTTCACTGCTATTGATACCAGTTAGTTTCTTAAGTGTTTTTCAGAAATTACTTGGTTGGGATTCATTATCTTCGTAAAGAACTGATTCTTTGCTCTCCCTAGCTGTTTGACATATTTACAGTATTTTAAATAGCTATAAATTTGTTCCGGGTTGTGATAGTATTTACTGAGCTAGCCTTTTCCCACAACTTGTCATGTTGCTTCTACAACTGAAACTTTTCTTTATTATACTATGAGGACTTAGCACATTTACCTTTCCTGCATTTAATGGATGTGTCTATTACTGGCCACACTAAATTCAACCTAGAAATAATCTCCAAGCCGCATCAGTACAGGGAATCATCTATAGCCTGTCCCAATTACATGAATCCTATCCACATCACCCATAAAGGAATAATAGTCAAACCTACTAAAATTTCTGGAATAAAAGTACGACTCCTGTTTTTTAGTCATTTTCCTCTTCATTGTACAAAACATGACTTAGTGGCCGAAAAACTGTCACACAACACTTCCAAGTGCAGACATAAATCTGGTGGACTTATGAGAATAAGGTCTAACGATGTGGATTTTTAGAGGGGTTCAATAAATTAATTCTAGTTCTGTCTACAATTATTCCAGGACAATTTTTTCAGCTATGCTTCATGTTAAATTTGTCTCTCCAACTTCATTGCAGAAGCTGAAGTCACCAATACAAACAATATCATGGGAGTCTATGTAGAAGGAGAGCATTTTTTCTAATTGCACTGTCCCACGTGAGTTATTCTTTGGGGGGTTGGGGCAATAGCAACTGGCTTGCTAGACAGAATGGTTTGGAACGTGGTAGTTTTTTTCTTAGCTATCATTATTTCTAAACCATCACATGGGACATCTACAGGAAGCAGATCAGTCACATACTCTACATATGCATACAACACTTTACTTCCTCCCCCTTTGTTGATTTGATATTTTAGAGCAATTTGTAACCATTTGGTTTAACTGCGGCATCAGATATTTTGTTCAGTAGCCACATCTCCATCAATACCAATATATATGAAGAATTATACTCAGTCCAGAATTTGATTATATCCATCTTAGGGACCAAGCTTCTCATACTGAAGTGTGTAAAAATCAGTCATTTTTGACACTGCACATTGTGGGGCTTAAAAATGACTTCCAGTACTGGGGTTTGATGACTATTCCTACAAATCACTAAACAAACTAATCCCCAGTTATATAGGCTAATTCTATTCCCCACTTTAAACAGATTTTAGTTGAGATCAGGTTATAAAACATGCTCCTAACAAAACAGTCACCCTCCCTCCTTTGTCGTAGCAATACTAACATCCTACAGTAATTATCAACACATTTTCTGAATACTTAAATGTTAAACAGTACACTTTAGATTCCCCTGTTTGTTTAGGATTCAATACATAGTCATTGGTAACACAATACTCTGGTGCGGGGACCAATCCATATGTAGATATTTTCCTGGAACTTCACCATACCTGCTCACTCACAACTAGCAGGGCCAGGCCCCCCACCACAGTGCACACAAATTTATTAAAATACATTATGATAACTGGTGAGGGGCTTTATCAACCTGAATTAACTTCATGTGAAATGCCATAACAACTGGATGTGACATCATACCCAGTCAATATGGGATTTCAATACAAGATTCAAGTGTTAAATCAGAATGTTTATGATCTGCTGGCATCTAACAGTACAAGCTGCAGCCAGTGCTGTCAGCCATGAGGCGTTCAGCAGGAAACTATAAACTACGAGTCTCAGTCGGTGCCTCTGAGACACTCAAAACACTTTCAGGAGAAAACTGTAAAGTAAACCTTAGCTCTATTCTTGTAAAAAAAAAAAAAACAGTTTGAGACAACACACTGAACTAAGCCGAACTTCAGCACTACTGCTACCTATCGTTGCAACTGTTTGCAGCACTTTCCCTGATTTCTTTGCAGAGCAACTGAGTAGAAAGTGGCTTGACTGTTTCAAAAATATGAACTGTGGTGAGCCACAACATAAAGTCTATGTTATTATTACTCTAACCTGTTGAGTTAAAAAAGGTTGCATATACTATGTATTTAACAGCGTTTTTTTATTCTAGTTACAATAAAAAAGACTTGTTTTGACTGAAAATGATACAAATTATTGAACCTAAATTGGAACTAGTTATTACAAAAAAGAACACTCAGGACATGTGTGTGTGTTTATGAGTTCCCTTTATGTACCCTTGCTGTGTGATAACCTCATAAAATTGTCAAGCTTCACTCTCAAAGGTTATGGGTTATCACACACCTTGAGTGTGTAAAAAAGCTCGTAATACACACATACCTGAGCGATAATGTGTCTGACAATTCACACTGCAATTATATCTGCAGGTCCTAAACAGTACCTTATCCACTTGTTAATTTTTTTATTGTACCCTGAGTCTTTTGCGATGTTGTCTGCTCTGTACATTTCTGTAAACTGGTCACTTGTGAAAAAGGGCTATGTAGCTCATTTTGCTTTCCAGTATAAAAAATTAAAATGAAATGAAATATTACTGCATGATTCTGACAGTCCAGAAGATCAGACAGCTGCTGGAACAAGCAAGTGCCAACGAGATGTTCAAAGTTGCCTCCACAGCCTCTCACCTGTGACTCTCACCATTCTAGCAAGAGCTACTTGTGCAAGTGTTGCTCCAGTGGCACAATCGTTTGAACTGCCTGGCCCCACCCACACAGTGATACATGGCTGCTAGTATGCCTCTGTACCACCATGCATGCCGAGACAACAGAAAGTACACAAATCAAAAGGATGGCCAAGCAATAAATGAACTAAAATAAAGATTAACCAATAAATTGCCTGCTCTATCCTTACTATAGTGGCATGCTTCTTTAATCTAAATGTGACTTTACATCAGTAATCATATCAATAATTAACATCACTGTGTAACATTAGCTCCTTGTTGGGTAAAGTGACTACTAGTTTATAAGTTATATGACCAATCACTTAGAACTGGTAGTACATGAAAAACATAGACAGCAGTGTAATATACAACATATCATTGTAGGTAATTAGTTATAGAAGAGGGTTAATATTAATAGGGAACCAGCATTACTAGTGTGCTACTGTAGCAGAGAGGCTGCATATATTGTAAATATTTTCTGAGCATGTCCTGAATCTGTATTCTGCCCAAGTTTTGTTAATTTGTAGGCTGGGCAGTCCAGGAAGGGGACAGGATTTCTTCAAGCCAGCTGATGTTCCAGTGACACAAAAAAAGTATTACTTCTAGGGCCAATGAGGAAAGCCCCGGTTTTGGATTCTAATTATTGGAAGGGCACAGAAAATATTTCACAGCTTATATCTAGAGAGTATGTGCAAGATTTTCAAAAAGATCTGTCTGAGATCCACCCACCACTATTTTCAGTACTGAACTGCATCTAATCTGCTAGGCCATTTATCAGATGTTCTAAGTGTATCCAAAAATTAAGCAACTGCATCAACAAATGACGCAGATCACATTTGCTTCAATTGTTTGCCACAAATCAAGACTTTATATCACAAACTGACATATCATTTGGAAATAGCACGGGGCTGCATGGGTGCAGTCTTGCAGCTGCAGACACAGCACCCATTTGCATCTGTATTTCACTCTTGTCAAAATCTTGCCTTATGCCTTTAAAATAAGTCAAGTAAAACAAAATAAAACCTGGTAACAGTAAAAGTTAAACAGTATTGTGTGCTTACTTCTGAATGAGTTTGAACATGTCCTTTGATATGTTTTGTCACAGAGGTTCAAAGGTTAAGCCTTGGTTATGCAATGGAGTGAGAGAGAAAACTCACCCAGTAGTTTATAGCATTGCTCTATGACATACATCTATTTTACTACTGTTGTAAAACAGTCGCAAATCAGAGATGTGTCAAAGAAAACTATACAACTATGCTGAGATAAGCACTGAAGAATTCAGCTACTGTGAGCAATTTCTTTTCTTACAATTCATTTTTATAACATCCATCTAAATAATTTATTGCTTGTAAAAGGTAAGGGACAAAAAGCAATAGAATTAATGTCCTCTGTTATCCATAGACCATGTGCAATGTAAGCTTTCCCACACAATTCTACAAGTGCACCACAGCCTTGACCAGTAGGAAGTACCCTTCTTCCACATCACAAAAGAAACAAACTCTGACCAGAGCCGATAGGGCTGCAGCTGCAGAATTTGGGGTAAAAATATTGAAAAGTAATAAAGTTACAAGCCTGTGTTAGCAAAATGTAACGTAGGCTCATAAATTTGTTGTGTTTGTAATATGTTTACCCCAAATTTTCAACATAGCCTTGTTATGACCCTGCCTCATGAAGATGAGCACAGCAAATGTTCAACTCCTGCCTGAAACATCATTTTGTGCAGAGACTGGGAAATCAAGTTTCAGGACACAAAAACACATTTTGGGCAGGAGTTGAAAAATGACAGCTGTCACATTCAGAAGGTGCTGTAAAGAAATGGCTATGCTGAAAATTTGTGGTAAAATATTGAATATTACCATACCTGATGAGCCTCCATTTGCAAAATTCAACATAGCCTCATAACTTTTTTTCAATATTTTTACACCAAATTTAGAACATAACCTTCTTATGACTCCACCTCATGACCAATGGCAGAGAACATTTTAAACTCCAGCCTGAAAGGTGATTTGGTGCCGGGACTGTGAAATTAGCTTTCAAGGTGTAAAAAAAAATGTGGCTAGGATTTGAAAAATGACAGCTGTCACATTCATGAGGAGCTGTAAAGATATGGCTATGTTGAAAATTTGGGGTAAACATATTGAAATTTAAGTTATGAGCCTGTGTTCACAAACTTCAATGTAGGCTCATAACGTCGTTGTTTTTTAATATTTTTACAGCAACTTTTCAACATAGCCTTCTTATAAGCCCGCCTCATGAACAAAGGCAATGGAATTTTTTAAATCCTGCCCAAATTATGATTTCATGCAGGGACCACAAAATCACCTTTCAGGACAGATCTGCCTAATGACAGTGCCACTGTTCATGCGGTAGGCCCCCAAAGAAGGCATGTTGAAACTTTGGGCCAAAAATATGCAAAAATGCACAAGTTATGCCACTAAGTTCAAAACACTATTGAAATACATTGAACCACATACCTGTTCCTTCAGTTCATGGTCCGGCTTTGAAGCGTGAAGACATGTCTGTAGTTCAGAGAAGATTACAGTGTTGGACCCCTGATGGGTAAGTAAGGGCTTGGGGGTGCTGATGGTGGGTGCTGAGTGGGAGGTTTAGGTGGGGGGATGGTACTGGCACAAAAGACATCAGTGGTTGTTTTTTCTTTTTACAGGGTAAAAAGCTAAAAAAAAAAGACCAAGGAACTGCCATTGCAACACTGGGGGATTGGACACCCCCAGTGTCATTGTTATGCTTCTGAGGGGGTGCTGAGAGGGAGGGTTAGGTGGGAGAATAAAAAATATGTATTATTCAGGTGCACTGCTGGCAGTTTTCTGTTCTTCCCTGGCCACCTGGGGTTCCCGTACTGGTATGTATACTTTGTCTTGCTCCACCAAAGGATTCCTTACCCAGCTTGTCCACATGCCCCATCTCAGCCAGCACTGCCAGCAGCTGCGGGGAGATAATAGCAGGGATACCCTTCAGCATGGTCAGTCCTGGAGTTTAGGCGGTGTGTATGTGGCCTGTCCTAGGGCTGAAAGTGTGAACTGTAGTAATCAGGAAGGAGGGAGACACACGGAGGGAGGACAGTACCCAGCACATTGCTGTCTGTTCATCCTACAGCTGACTGGAATTTGCTAGCTTTGGAAACCAGGAAAGCAGACTGCCTGATGGAGAACTGTGGCCTATACTGCACTCTGCTGTTTGTCTTGGGTGTGAAGTGCAAACTATAATGTACCAAGAACAGGGAACCCACCACCCCACACCCCATCAGAAGCATAAGAGTGACACTGGGGGTACCCAATCCCCCAGTGTCATGATCAGGAGTGTCAATTTTTTTTCAAGTAAAAAATAGTGCAGTGTGTAAGCAGAGTGCTCCATGGATGCAGAGACAACAGTGGTGCAACTCCAACGTGTTATTCGGTCGCAAAGAATGCAAGGAATGTGGAGTCCTTTCCTGAAAGGAAGAGGTCTTCAGGGCTCTGCCTACTGCAGCCCTAACAAATGTGCTAGCATAATTAGTCTTATCTGACAACATTAGTCCATGGTGACTCCATAGTTTTCAATCCCATTGCTGAGCTGAAGAGTCACACTTTCAAATTGCATATGATGTTTATACTGATTTCATCTGCTATTGCTTGACACTCTTATAAGCATATGGCCCTCAGAACTGACTCCAATCCCTTATGATCCTTGGAGTCACTGACCTCTTGACATTGGTTATGCATGCCATCAATTTAAATGTACATATTTTTGAAATTCACTTCACTGACTATGCCCATTTGAATCAATAACTGATTGGGATCACTAGGCTAGTCAGGAAATTTCAGTGTGAGAGAATGTTTTGAAGTTAATAACCTCTGAAACAATGCTGTGTGGCCTGACCAGCATGCCACAGATTTATTGCAACACCAGCCGCTAACCCTGAGTAGGCAGGAAACATGCATGGCAGGATAACACTGTAATCTTCATCCAGTACAGTGCAGACATGCAAATGAGATGAGCACAACACAGATAATATGTACACTGTGTCAGACCTATACAGGATGTTCTCGAAGCATAATTCTGTATTCCTTTTCACCCAAGAAATGGCTGGTGGCCCTCGTCCTGGTTAGCTCACTAACACCAACTGTCAGTGAAAATACATTGCTGTGCAAAACACTGTTGTATAAAGTGCCATAGAATGTGCAGACTACTAAGAAAAGTGTGAATTAAGCAATAACTTTACTTTTTTGCAAAGCCATTAAGCAACAAACCAGGTATATGTTTGCTACACATACTCCTACAGAGTGTGGGGTGTCTTTTTTGAAGTTACTTCTCATAAAGCAATAGTTCCAACAACCAGAAGCAGAGGGTCAGAGATAGGTTTATAGATTAGGGTCCCCAAGAAATAACCTAACTTGACTGGAACCTTAAAAATAACACAAGGCTATCATCTCCAGTGCTAGGCAGCAAGTGCTCCTGGATGCGATCCAGGAGGGTATACTGACAGAGTTGGTTAGTGTACCTACTAGACTAAAGAACACTTTAGATCTGGTATTGTTGAATGGAGAGGCAGTAAGGGAAATAAGGGTGGAGGACCCACTAGCTGACAGCGATCACCAAACGGTGTGATTTAATATTACCCTGTGCGGGGAGCCAGAGAAATCATTAACCCAGGTGGTAAACTTCAGGGGGGTGGACTTTGGGAGGTTGCGGGAAGTACTGGAAAGGAAACTGGAGGGCATAAGGATGGAGATGGTCGTGGAGCAAAAATGGGATATTATCAGGTGTGGGATTACAGAGGCAACAGAAGTCTGCACCAAGATACAGAGTAAGAGGAGCAGAGCAAGGAAACCATGCTGGTTGAACAGCGAGGTAGTGAAGGTGGTGAGGGCAAAACGAGAGGTGCATCAGAGGTATAGGAGAACAGGAAAGGAAGGGGACAGGGAGGAGTATGCAAGATGGTCCAGGGAGGTGACCAGAAAAATGAGAGCAGCCAAGGCTCAGAGGGAGCTGAGACTAGCACAGGGAATTAAAGGGGGGAGAAAGACTTTTTCAGATACATCAGGGAGAAAAGGAAGTGCAAGGAGACAATCGTGAGGATAAAAAAGGTGGGGAGTGGACAGAAAAGTGGGAAGAACAGAAGCACTGAATGAATACTTTTGCTCAGTGTTCATGGAAGAAAAGGGGGACCGCTACCATCATGGGCTGGAGGGTGGGGACGGGGAGAGGAAGTGACAGATGGAAAAATTGAAGGAGGTAGAGTCCTTGAGGGACTGAGGGCACTGAGGGTAGACAAGGCACCAGAGCTGGATGGTATCTACCCCAGGATGCTGAGAGAGATGGTGGAGGTGTTGGTGGAGCCATTGGCAGATCTGTACAGCACCTCATTGGAGTCAGGATGTGTGCCACTAGACTGCAGGGTGGCACATGTAGTGCCATTACACAAGAGCGGACCAAGGGATGAACCAAGCAATTATTACCTGGTAAATCTCACCTCCATAGTGTGGAAACTCATGGAAACAATACTGAAGGAAAGACTGGTGTTGTACCTGGAGGACAACAGTCTCCAGGATGTGAAGCAGCTTAGGTTCGTTTCGCGGAAGTCTTGTCAAATCAACCTGATACAATATTATGACTGGGTGACAAGTGAGCCAGATAAGGGTCATACGGTGGATGTTCTTTACTTGGACTTCAGCAAGGCCTTCGATTTGGGGCCTCATAGGTGACTTGGGGGGGGGATGCTAACTGATGTAGGAGTAGGAGCAAAAATGATGAACTGGATTACAAGCTGGCTGAGTGGGAGGCCACAATGGGTGGTAGTGGGAGAGGAGCTCTCAACTCCAAGGCCAGTGATGAGTGGAGTACCATAGGGCTCTTCATATCAGACATTGTGCATGGGGTGGTGAGCAAGGTAAGTCTGTTCGCAGATTACAGCAAAATGGGAGTAGTGGTGGATGGAGTGGAGGGATGGAAGCAGCTACAGGGGGACCTAGGCAAGCTAGAGGAGTGGCCAGAGAGGTGGCAGCTGGGGTTCAATGCAAAGAAGTGTAAAGTTATGCACTTCGGGGTGAAGAACCCAAGAAGAGAATACTGTCTGGGAGGGGTTAAGCTGGGGATCATTGAGGAGGAGAAGGACCTAGGGGCAATGGTAACAGGGACCATGAATAACACTGTCCAGTGCAGGAGAGGGGCTGCAAAAGCAAACAAAATGCTGGGGTGCATAGTGAGGGGGTTTTCATCCAGGTAAAGAGAGGTAATCTTGCCCCTCTACAGGTCACTAGTAAGGCCACACTTGGAGTATTGTGTGCAGTTTTGGAGGCTATACCTGAAGCATGATATCAAGTTACTGGAGGGGGTACAGAGGAGGGCAATGAAGATGATTTGTGGAATGGTGAGGAGAGACTATGACAGCAGGCTGGGAGACCTGAATATGTACACCCTGAAGGACAGAAGGGACAGGGGAGATATGATAGAGACATTCAAGTGTCTGAGGGGAATCAATAAGGATGGGGCAGATGGGGTCTTTAAGCTAAAGAGGGGAGGGACACCAGGGGCACGGGCTAAGAATAGAGGGGAGGGACGATTTTAGGAGGGAAATGAGGAGACACTATTTCATGGAGAAGGTGGTAGCAAATGGAACACACTACCAGAATGGGTGGTATCATGTAAATCTGTGAACAGATTTAAAAGGCATGGGGCAGGAACAGGGGAGAGTGAGGGTGGGGGAAGTAGGGGGCCGCATTGGGATGACAAAGGGGAAGGGGGTGGGGCAGCTGCAAACTAGGGGTACTAGCTGCACACTTAGCTAGACCGGGTGGTCTGTTTCTGATGGCAAATTCATATGTTCATATGTAACAACTACACTGTCTTTGGTCGAGACAAAAACATTGGTGCCTGCTTTCTTGGCATTAAAGTCCCCATTGCACATTAAAGAAAAGCACAGACATGTTGACCCCAGTACCCTTGTTAAATTCCATCACAAAACTCACCATACGAACATGGCATTTTTGTTCTTAATAAGTTACTTTGTGTAAACATCTTTAAATGTAATATTTTGGCAGTGAATAGTTTTTTATAAGATAAAATCAAAAACTCCTTTTGTATTCTCTCACCCAAAGATGGTGAACCCTCCAAGAAGTCACAGTGGTGGCATTTTTAGCAGGCTGATGAACCTTTACGTCCCAGCATTTTACCTGACCTGTGGAAGGACAGAACAGTTTAGCCTCCAGTATCATAAAGTACACATTCTTCACTTGCATTAAACTAATATAAAAAAAAATTCAATTAAAAATAGCATGTGTTTGAGGCCAAATAAAGCATATGAGATTAATTTATTTCAGGAGGACACATACTGTAACCTATTGTTCTTTTCCACATGAACTGGTAAGAATGTTTAAAACCTATTTCCTGAAGGACGCTCAAAGCAGGAAAAAAGAACATCAAGCTAAAGACTGTGTTTGGGGCATAAAGATCAATCTGCTCACCAAAACAACTTTCATCCTGCAGTTTATAGTCACGCAAAACTGGCAGATACACTCATGAATGGGAACAAATATAAAATTCTAGGACAGACCAATTAATGTTTCCCTTTAGCAGAGTTTGGGAAGTCACTTTTAAAAATTAGTATGTAACAGTTACTAATTATTGTACTTTAAAATATCTGTAATGTGTTACTGTACACTTACTACTTTTTGGTAAAAATAAATAAGTAACTTTAAAAGTAACATAGGTTTTATTACTTTATATTAGTTTTGGAGCAATGGAAAGAAAATATTAATATGTGCCTCATCCTCATAACCACTCTGGGGTTCACCTCCCACCAGCCAAACCTCACCCTATGCTCCTTGTGGAATACACCACTGCATCTCTCCATATCTGGCCACCCCCCACCTTGTCATCACACATTAGACCCCTGCATCCACCTCCCACCAGCAGCCCCAACCCCAGCTCCCACCCAGGCCCCCCTGGCTCCACCCCTTCTACATCCACAAATCCCTCCAAACCCTGCCTCATCCCCTGCTCCACTACATGCCCCCAAACGTTCTCCCAAAATTTTAACAACCTGCCGCCCTATGGTTAGAGCCTTAGTCATCCTACTACTCCTCTCTGGTAATATCCACCCTAATCCAGGCCCTGCCCCCACCACTGCACCTACCAGACCCTCTGGACTCCGCATTACCTCTCTGAATATACACAGCCTGCCAAAGAAATCTGCAGCGCTTCAATGTTGGGCAACCCTTCACCAACCAGACGTCATTGCCCTAGTGGAGACCTGGCTCTCCAAATCTACTCCCGATGCCTTTGTCTCACTCCCCGGATACACCCTATATTGGGAAGACAGGGTAGGAAAGTGTGGGGGTGGCTGTGCATTCTACATCAATAACAACATTATTGGTCACATACTCCCACCCCCCAAAATCACAAATGGAGCACAAGCCCTCACCATAAAAATCACCCCTGACCCCTCCAGGGGCCCACTATACCTCACCGTCACCTACATACCCCCTAAGAACCAAAAGACTGCTGTCACATCCCTCACCAAAATACCTGTCTACCCTACCACACAATGTAGAGCAGACACTAGTAGGGGACCTCAATATCAACTGGCTTGGCCCCTCAGCCGTACCAACAAAGGACTTGTTCTCGGCCCTTGACATGGTTCAGTTAGTTACCCAACCCACTAGACTTCACCAATCTACTGGTACCCACACCCTCCTAGATATCATTATATCTAACTGCCCCTACAAAATCCAGGATATACAAGTACTTCCCGACTCCCTAAGTGACCACTCACCCATCCTATTCCAATGGACCTCTTCGACACCCAAACCCATAGCCCAAACAACCTTCTGAAGGTGTCTCCGCCCAGGAGGGTTAATAAAACTTAAACAGCTACTCACCCAGATAGATTGGTCCCCCATTAATTTAGCCCCCAGCATCGACATTGTACTCAACCTGTTTACACAGGCCTTCACCAAGGCCTGTGACCTCTGTGCCCCACTCACCAAACTCCGCACCAAAAGGCAACATGCTCCTTGGATAACCCTCTCCCTACTCCAAATGTTGAGAAACAGGGATAATCTCTGGCACAAAGCTACAGAATCAGGCAGGTTGGCGGACAGATAATCCTACAATGCCGCTCGCAACAGATGCACTCGAGCCATCCGTAAGGCCAAAGCAGACCACTATCAATCCACTCTCACAACCACGTGGGGGTCTGCGAGGACCTTCTGGAATAACATCAAAGAACTCAATGGGAAATCTCACTCCCCACCTCCCTCCCAGCTCACCATAAATGGCACTGCCTCCACAGACACACTCACCATAGCAAACTGTCTAAACACCACCTTCTCAGATCTCAGCACTGTTCTACCTAGTTGTTTCTTTGACCCTGTGCCCCAATCCCCACCCCAACCCTGCAGCATCCTTGTTTCCTCCTATGCAAAATATCCACCCATGAAGCTCGTCCTTACCTACAAAAAGCACTAAACAGCAATAACCCCATAAATGATCCCCTAGATGCCAGGCTCCTTTGACTAGACCCCGACGAGGTCCTAGTCCCCCTAACGGACCTACTCAACAAATCCCTATGCCTAGGGCAATTCCCTAGTGCCTGGAAAACAGCTGTCATTACCCAATCCATAAAAGTGGTGATAAATCCTCCCCAAATAACTATCGACCAATCTCCATTCTTCCCCCCCCCAGAGCATTAGAAAAAGTGGTTGCTACCCAACTTACTGAATACCTAGCCAAGTATAACATCCTATGCCCAGAGCAACATGGCTTCCAGTTGGGCCATAGCACCACCACCACCACAGTCCTCCTAGAATTCACCAACTTCCTGCACTCCTCCCCAGACACCGGTAACATTGCAGACGCTGTGTTCGTAGACCTATCCAAGGCCTTTGACACAGTCTGCCACCTTCTCCTTCTCGACTCACTCCACCAACTTGGTTTCTCCACAGACCCCCTGGACTGGTGCTCCAGTTACCTTTCCACCCGGTCCCAATGTGTCAAAATTAATGAAACCCTATCCAACACACTACCCGTCTGCTCCGGGGTGTCCCAGGGCTCTATTCTGGGGCCACTTCTTTTCTCCCTCTACCTAAACTCCTTACCAAAGGCCTGCTCTACAAAAATCTTACTATATGCAGATGATGCAGTGCTCTTTACTTTGCATCATAAACCCACACCCCTTCAGGACTCCCTCCAGCATGCCTTCTCCCAGGCTGAAACATGGTTTAAAGACCGTAGACTGGTCATACACTTAAAAAAGACGAAGTCAATGATTTTCTCTCACCGCCAAAACAAAGCAAAAAATGCACCTCTCCACATCCTCCCCTGCACCCAGCACCCCCTTGAACAGGTATCCAACTACAAATATCTTGGACTTACCCTGGACTCGGCCCTTACCTTCCATGACTACATAAACACCCTTGCTGCTGCAACTAACACCCGGATTGGACTCCTTTACCGACACAGGGACTGCCTCCCTCCCCCACGCCCTTAGGCTTGCCATCACCTCATCAATACTGTCCCTAGTGGACTATGGGCTCCCTGTATACGGGGCAGCAAATAACTTCGCACTCCAGAAAATCCGGGCCTCCCTAAACAAGTCCTGCAGGCTCCTAACTGGTGCACCTAGGCTCACTCACACCTGCTCCTTCTATACCTCTGCCAGTCTTCTCAACGTTGATGAAAGGCTCCACTACCAGACCTGCTTACTGTCCAAGAAAATACTGCTCGGTCTCTCCCCCCCTGGGGTCACCACCTCTCTTCATCCTGCAACCCCCACTATCCTCACTTGCAACTCAGAGAAAGCACCTCTGGTTGTGCCCAGGGTTAAAACCTCCCTTGCCCAGAGATCTTTCCACCACAGGGCCCCCACATGGTTTAATGCACTCTCAAGCACCATCACTAGTGCACCCAAGATCGCCCACTTCAAAACCACTCTTCGCAACCACCTCTTCAATATCTGCTCCTCTAACTGCTACTAATATCTCACTCTCTCACCCACTCTGATCCAAATTCTCTGACAAAGTCCATTATTGGATTGCAACCTCTGTCAATAACACCAAACCCATGAATAGGACTGACTACTATGTTTAGATGCTTTCTCAAGCTTATAATGTCTTCTGCTGTTTTGTTGTAAATATCGTCATCCAAATATTATAAATAATGTGTGTAAATATCTGCATCCAAATACTGTAAATAATGTCTGTGACAAATGTCTGTAACACATGCTTAATGTAATTGTTGTTATACCATGTCTCTGTATTACCATCTGTCTTACATGTGACGAGGTATCTTTGTAAATGAGCATCTGGCTCAAAGGTTGTAAACCGATATATCAAATAAATAAATAAACAAATAAATATAACCCACATAGAAGTAGAGGTGGGCAAAAGTTACAAACTCTGCTTTTGAGGAACTTTTGCCAAAATCCGGAAATTTCGCAGAATTTTCTGAACTTCCGCCACTGGTGATATCAGAATTTTTTGAATATATCTGGTAGATTTTCTCCCAGTTCTGCAGAATTTTGTTGGCTGAACTGTGGAATGATACACATGAACTGTGGAATAACAGTTCTGAGGAATTTTATTCTGCAGTTTAATGAATTATTCCTCAGTACATGCAATTATTCCGCAGTTCAGTGATCAGTTCTGCTGACTTTTTTCTCCACAGTTCAATACAATAATCTGCAATTTATACATTTATTCCACCATTCTAAGTCAGAATTTCTATGAAATTTGCTAATTTAATTTCCACACTTTTGTGGAAGCGAAAATCAGACTTTCATGGAAATTCCACTGGCGGAAGTATATTTTCGCACACCTCTACATAGAAGGATTGTTTCCATGTCTCCACCTTTGTAAAGGGGCACAGATTTCTAAATGATAGGGTACAGCACCCTGTAGCCCCTGGGTCAGTATGTTTTGCAACCTGTGGTTGTCTACATGCAATTCCATTGCTTCTTCTCACAATCCCTTGTTGTTCACCCCACCTTGTTGTACATGCCGCTTCCCTATTGTTAGGTTATCCTGTACCCTACGCACCTGACAAAATGTTTCTGCTCCTGACTGCAATGCTGTCTATGTATCTATCGATAAATTATTCTGTACCGTATGCACCTGACAAAATGTTATCTCTGCAACTACTACCCTGTCTCATTGTTGGAGTATGCCTGCTCCTGATTGTAATTGTCGTCAATGCTCCTGATTGTAATTGTTGTCAATGTATCTTCTCCTATGTAATTACCCTCTGATTCTCCTGGGTCGCACCTGAAAATAGGCATTGGCTGTCTAGTGTGCTTACCCGGTTACCAAAAGCAAATAAATAAAATAAATAAACCACAACAATCAGGAAATGGTGTGTTAGGGTTTATAACCCTAACACCTACCTCCATCCCTTACCTTCATGAATCAAGGCCCCGCTACAGGTCCAAGGCCATGCCTCATGGGTCTGCTGCTTCAGGCTAAAGGTCTGGGGCCATGCCCCACATGTCCGGAGTCTTGCACCACAATTGTAAACTACAGGTATGGGGTCATGCCCCATGAGTCTGCTGCTTTTCATAAGGCTAGCACAGTCCAGCACAAAGCAAGATGTTGGTCCAGGGCTATACCCCATGAGCCTGCTGCTTCAACTAGGACATGTGCAAAATAAGTTACAGGTCTGGAACCATGCTCACAGGTGTACTGCTTTGCATAAAGCCTGTAGGTATGTGTGCACACCATGCTACACATCCAGGGCTGTGTCCCAAGGGATTGTTGCTTCACATATGGCCTGCAGGGCCATGTGCAAAGCAAGCTACATGTCTAGCATTATGTCCCACAGGTATGCTGTTTTGTGTACAGTCTACAGGTTTGTGACCATGCACCATGATGCTGTGTTTTTGACCTTACAATTCAAGGTACATATCTAGGGCCATGCTCAACAAATCTGCTTCTTTGCATACAGCGAGCCCAGAAAAATAACTGGGCACATTAACAAAATTACACTTATGTGTCCATAAAGTGGAGTAACAATATGCACAACCTGAATAGTTGCAGTCAATCAGACCACAAATGCCCAAGTTATGGACGAATGTTTAAAAGCATGATCATGTTTTTCACTTGTAAAAAAAACAGTAAAAACATAATCAAAACAGCAGTTTGGGCAGAAAGTATATGGTTACCAGGGAGCCCAAGCTGAGTGGACCTTAAGCCTCCCCCCCCTCTTTTGTATGACCACCTGGGTGCCCAAGCATGGTGGCTAATAGTTGTTATTCCTCCTTCTTTATTTTGCCACTGGGGTGCCTAAACCTAATGGCTATTCCTTTTTTATATTTGGCCACCAGGGTGTACAAGCCCAGTGGCCATACTTACAATTAATTTAGCGACTGGGTTGCCTAAGCCCAGTGACCAACCCTAATTAGTATGAACACTGGGGTGCTCCAGCATGGTGGCTATTTCCTTTTGTGTTAACTCTCACCCTCTCCCACTTCCACCCTCTAAGCACCCTTGCCACCTACCCTCCCTCCTCACACTGATGTACCCACAAAAAAGAAAAACATCACACAGTCATTTTAAATAAAGTAACAACCTTTAATAAAGAAACAAGTCTATTATTTTCTCATCCAATTATCTGTAAAAAAGAAAGTGGTCCATCATGGCATATACCCCCAACCCATTCCCACCCCACCATGACCTCCCCAGCACTCTACCACCCCTTATTCCCCCAGTCAGCCACTTACCAGAATAAGGTGCTCCATCATAATCCTCTAAATGACTGACAATCTACATATGACTGCTGACTGAACCAAAAGAACTGTAGTTTCAATGTCATGGTTTTTCAACTTTTATTCATAACATCATTATTTATTTGAGATTTTGACCCTAAATTTTCAACTAGGTCTTTTTTAACCCCACCTCATGAACCTGACAGCTGTCATTTTTCAAATCCCATGCAAAATGTTGTTTTGTGTCCATTCTGTGAAACAATGTTTCATGTAGAATTTGAAAAACAACAGCTATCATGTTCCTAAAAAGACCTACATTGAAAACTGTGGGTCAAACACCTAAACAAGAAAAAAACATAAAGTTATGAGTAAAGGCTAAAACCACAAAACACATGGCAATGAAACAAAGTCAGAAAAAATATTGTTGATTGTCCAACAGTGACATATCTTTTCAACTTTAATTAAAATTGTGACCCAAAATGTTCAACATAGGTTTTCTTCAACCCCATGAACCCCAGAATCATAATTTTTAAAATCCTACATTAACCCTTAGGCTGCCAACAGAATTAGAACATATTGGAATTCTAGACTGAAATATCAGTCCGTGGCTCTGCAAGGGTTAAATGTTGTTTTGTGGTCATTCTCTGAAACTTTTTTGAGTGGAATTTGAAAAATGACATCTGTCACATTCATAATGTGAGGGTGAAAAAAAGACCATGCCAAACATTTGGTGTCAAAATCTGTAAAAAAATCATGAAATTAGCATTTATTAAGTTTCAGTGCAGCTCATATTTTGTGAAGGCTCCAAATGCACTGCACCGTAGCAAATTGAAACTTATCTCATGATTTGCACAGGGTCCTTTACGTTATGTCCATTTATCCATTTTTTGTACTTTGTATTCATTTGTTTTGCACATGTCTATACTTTCTTTGACCTTGTCTAATATGGTATTGCCTGTATCCTGGCTTTGTTCTAAACTGTATTTCTCCCAACCCCTAAGTTGATTGTATTTGACCCCTTCCCACTGTGTTATCTCTTTCATGTGCTGCGTTACATGGTGTGCTTATGTATTTCAACTTGTATTCTCCCGGGTCATAGGCATTTCTATACCTAGTGCACCCACCTGGTTACCAAAAGCAAATACATAAATAAATAAATAAATAAAATGCATGAAGCAGGTCAGGAAGTTTGTCCCAATTTGCACAGGGCCCCTGTATGAAGCACGTTAGGACTTACCTCCTGATTTATGCAAGGCTGTATAATTACTGTGCAAAGCAAGTTAATACTTACCTCATGATTTACACACCCTGTGCAATGCAAGTTAAGACTTAACTCATGATTTGAGCAGGGCCCTGTGCATCTTGCATGGTCCAAAGGGCACTGCATAAAGCAAGTTAGAACTTGTCTTCTCCTTTGTGGATTTGTGCTAAGCTTCCTTGCACAGGGCCTGCAATGCCCTGTGCAATGCATTCACCAATGTACAATAGCTTTCTAAAAAAAAAGGAAATCTATGGCAAAAAAACTACATTAAAGGAGTTGTATTGGGTGAGGAGAAGCCCCGACCTCTGTACAGATTGGGGCTTCACCTGTCCGATCCCCCCTGCAAGCGCCAGATAAAATCAATAGTTTGTTTATCTCACTGCCCATAAAATTGTGAAAAAGCTCTGGTGGAGCCGGCATTTTGAACATGGAGCACTTCGGAAACAACAGGATCTAGCTGATAGTCCCATGAGATGACGTGGCATTACCCTTACTGAAATACTATCCTTATGTACAGAAGTAAAAGTATATATATTTTTCAAATGCCCAGCACTGTTTTTACTGAATTTGCCTAAATTCCATGGGTATTGCAGTGTACCAATGGAATGTAGGCAAATTTAGTAAAAACAGTGCCAGGCCTCTGAAAAATATATATACTTTTACTTCTGTACATAAAGATATTATTACAGTAAGGGTAATACTGCGTCATCATTTCGTGGGACTATCATCAAGATCCCGTTGTTTCCCAAGAGTGCCATGTTCAAAATGCTGGCTCCACCAGAGCTTTTTCACAATTTTGCAAGCAGTGAGGTAAATAAATGATTAATTTTATCTGGCATTTGCAGGGGGGATTGGAGAGATGAAGCATGAAGCAGTTAGAAGTCAGGACCTGTTTTACGAAGGCCCCTACACATTTTCTGCTTCACACAGATTCTGAAGGGTCCTAGGTAAAGCAAGTTATGACTCTACTTTTTTTCAAAATTAAAGGATATTAACTTGGCTTATGCTAAGCCCTTTGGGATTTGGACTGTGCATTGGCATTCAGTAGAGTTCATGGGGTGGTGCATGGGTGGGGATAGTCAGGATTCAAAAATCCCTAGCAAGGAATTTCCTTACTTTTGATGTTTGAAAAACCATAACTGATGCATTAACCTAGTTATTTGCTGTGAAAATATGATTAAAGTATTACAAAAAGGACTTTCTTTTATTCCTATGCAGAATTTGAACCACTTCGGCACTGTAGTGGCTCTCCATAAATTCACACGAAAATTGAATTTAAAAGCACTTTACTATAACGAGTATGGAGAAACAGAGTATGAGAACACCACAAATGAGATCAAAAATGCATTTCCACATTTAGAAAATAAAGTGCCCATATTACAAAATTCAAACAAAAATCCACTTTCATTCCTCCCAGAATACAGCTGTTGCAGTTTTTGAGGAAGCATGACTTAGAGATTTAGAACAATTGAAACTGCCAAAAGCTTGATTTTATAATTGTACCACAGAAGAAAAAGAAGCGATTGATCAATTAAAGAAGAATGACTCGATTATCATCAAGCTGGCAGATTGGTGGTGGTGGTGGTGGTGGTGGGGGGGGGGCCGGGTCATTGTCCAAAACAAGGTGGACTATGAAAGGAAATGTTAAGACAATTGGAGGATCAGGAATTTTATACTTGTTTGAAAAATGAACCTTAGGACAGATACAAAATAGACCTTGACCTTGTGCTAAATGATGCCTTTCTTGATGGTAGTATTGATTTAAACACTTTTGGATTTCCTTACAGTGAAACATCCCATTCCACCAGTTTTATATGGTTTACCAAAAGTCCATAAAGGACTATGAAATCCACCAGCAAGGGCCTATAGTGGCCAGCACTGGATCACTCACAGACAATATTTCACAATGTATTGATCATCATATAAAACCAGTGGCACAAAACACATGATTCTATTTATGGGACACCACACACCTACTGAATTTTTTGAAAGACATCGAGATGGATGATGCTTCATATTTTGTCACCATGGACAGTCGATCACTCTACATGAACATTCCTAACAGTGGATGGAATACAGAAACTCCAGGAAGCGTTGTATAATAAACATCCCACTCACAGCCCTTAGTGGAATTTCTGCTTACATTAACTGAGAAAGTTCTTACCTGCAATATCTTTCTCTTTAAGGAAAACATGTACTTGCAGTGTAAGGGCACAGCCATTGGGGCGGCCATGGCCCCCAGTTATGCTACCATCTATATGGCTGGCTGGGAAGAAGAATTTATTTATGACACTAGAAATCCTTTCCCAGATTTTATAGACTTTTACAAGCATTGCATAGACAATCTTATTTTCATGTGGAAGGGCACTATAACAGATCTGAAAAACATTGTGGTTTACATAGAATCTACAAACCACAACCTAAAATTTGATGTCATATTTGATCTGCAAGAAATTAACTATCAGGACTTAAATATAATGAAAGACAATGAGGGTAATATTGAAACAAAGCTTTTTTGGAAAGATACTGATAAAAATTCTATTTTACTATCTCAGAGTTGTCATCCAGATCATGTGACTAGAAATATTCCAGTGGGACAATTTCTTAGAGCTAAAAGAAAGTGTTCACGTGAAATGGACTATGATAGAAGTTCCAGAGATCTTACAGAATGTTTCCTATCTAGGAGATATAATGCAAAAATTGTAACTGAGGCCAAAGCCACAGCTGATGTCTTAGAGAAAATGTGTTGAACACAGATCAGGATAGGTGTCAGAGACCTAACAATAGAGATGTGATGTCCAGAAACAATCAGGCCCCAAAGTTTATCACTACCTTTAGTCCACAAGCATATTTAGTTAAAAGTATCATCAGAAATAATTGGCATATTTTAACAACCAAAAGGAAACTAATGTTATGCAGGGACCCCCCCCCCCCAAAGTTATCGATAGGAGGGGTCCAAATGTAAGAGATGCATTGGTGAGCAGTAAATATTGGGAGGGGCCAAGAGAAAGAAATCCTTCCATACTAAATGGTACCTTCAGGTGTGAAACTTGCTCCTCATGTAAATATATTAAAATTGGAGATCATTGTAAACATCCTGTGGCAGGGACACAGTACCAGATAAAAGATTGTTGTACATACAGTACCTCCAATACTGTCTATTCAGCAGTTGGCAAGATTTGCCCGAGTTCCTACATAGGAAACTCAAACAGAGGATTAGTCAACATATTAGAAGCATTACACATCAAGATGACATTAGTGCTCTAGCACAACATGTTAAAACAAAACAGAAAGATCACAGCTTTGACTTTCAAATGATAGAAATGATTTTTGAAAAGATCAGAGGAGGGATCTGGATAGGAAATTGAAATGGAGAGAAACTTTCTGGCAGTACAAAATTAAGTCACATATACTGCCAGGTCTTTATGATTTTTTCAGTTGTCCCCATATTTATAAATACATGAATGCTTTGGAGCATGCCTGCATAAAGAACATATTATTATTTATTTAATTTTTAATGTACCTTCACAAGGGTCGTTTACATGTTGTTTACATATTGACTTATATATAGGTTGATTGCTACAGGAATCAGTTTAATGCATTTTTATAATGCCACACTTATATAGCATTTTCTCATAGAATTGTGTATATACCGTAGCAAGAATACTGATCATATGAAATCCACATAGGGAATAGCTATGTTATATACAGGATATAGGAAACTGCTTTCTTTTTTTACATAGAATTTTTATTTATGATCTTGGTGCGTATTTGGATTGTTGGGTGGGGCTTAACATATTGTTACACTGAAATATTTTATGATTATGCACATGTTGTTATATGCACTTTACTTTATTCTGCACCGTCATGTTAACAACTTGTTTTAAAAGGTGCAATGCCTTTTTCCACCTCAGCCTTCAGAAAGCACAGTAGTCATTCGAAACAGAGTGACCCCCACTGGCTGTATGGTGGTCGAGGCTCAGCTCCACTGCCGGCAGCCACACCACTGAATCCTGTCTGCATGCTCCAGGACTAAGCCCTAAACAAGTACCTCAATGGCTCTTTGGTGGCTGCAGCTCAGCTCCTTGCTGTTGGCCACACATCACAATCTTCCTGCTCTAAGTGGTTTCAGGATCTGCCTCTGAACAGGGTGACCCCCCCCGGCTGTATGGTGGCTGAGGCTCAGCTCCACTGCTTACAGCCACACCACTGAAACCCACCCATATGCTCCAGGACCAAGCCCCTGAACAGGGACCTCAACGGCTCTTCAGCGGCCACAGTTCAGCTCCTTGCTGATGACACACATCTCAATCTGCCCACTCCAAAGGGTCTCAGGATCTGCCCCATAACAGGGTGAAACATGGCTGTACAGCAGATGAGGCTTGGCTCCACTGCTGGCAGCTACACCACTGAAACCCACCCATATGCTCCAGGACTAAGCCCCTGAACAGGGACCTCAATGGCTCTTTGGTGGCCGTGGCTCAGCTCCTTGCCACTGGCCACACATCACAATCCGCCCACTTCAAGCAGTCTCAGGTATGACTGGGCTCCTTTCACTATCATTTACCATAGCCTATCCTTTCGGAGCCAGCCATCAGATGCTTCTCCCTCTGGCTGTGCTCCTATTGGCTGCTCTCTGATCCAAACTTGGACACTGCCTTTTCAAACAGACCTCAGTCTGCTCGGCTGAAAACTTTTACTAGGCTGAAAGCTTTTATTAGACTTTTCTTCTGCCCACCCTCCCTCACCCCAACACTCTAAATATTCTCCAGTATGAAAAACCATACTCAGTCACAATAAAAAAGTTACCTAGTACACTCTGTCCTTTAAAAAAAACTCAATAGGCTAATTTCATTTTAAAAATTACACCATTCCGTTGCTTCATGCACAAGTGCAAAATGCTGTTTCTGACAATCATTCTGACCACGCTCCACCAAGTAAATGATGAAGAACCTTCATATTACCAACCCCCAGTCCAACCTGCAAGGCCAGGGCATAAACTGTGGTTGGTCCAACCTGCACTATGTAGTGCACCATCACCACCATCTGGCACCAGGATGGGGTCCAAGGATTTACATATGAACACTGTATTGAACTGCAATTATGAGCACCAGCTCTGTCCACCCTTCCTCAGAACATCAGCTGCTGCAATATTGCTCTATGCACCCATAAGGGCTGAAGTAACAAAGAAGCACCACTTCTCCAAGTGCAAGTTCTCATGCAGGGTTAAGGCTAATTGGAGGCACTCCACCATAAGGTAATAAAAGAAACCACGGCTCAAGTCTATAAAAGTAAACTGGAGCTCCGCTACACCAAATCCAAACAAAACACACAGAGAAATGCGGGCTTCTACAGTTTTACTATGGAAGAACAGTCCACAAAGTTAGGACACACTAAAACTGCTTATTTATTGTTAAAAAATCACAGTAAAATCCATGAAATAGTGGGTATACAAAGTGGCAGCAACAGCCAAAACACCATCAACGTTTCACGTCGAAAACAGATGCTTTATCAAGACGTCAGCAGCCAGATAAAACACTACTTATATAGTAAGTCACTCAGGCATCCCCCCCACCCCCCAACAATTACAAAACTAATCAATCACTTAAATAATTGACATCACACACAATATGCAGAACATTACTCACAATGAAATAGAATGCTCCACTAGCTACATATGTTCGTTGAAGACTATTAAATTAAATTATCTTCATTTTCTCAAATATTGGAGTCAGCTAAAAAACATCATTCAAACCAGGAAAATGACTAGATTGTAATTTATATTGCCAAAATGTTTCACGACACATTAAGATATTATTTAAGTCACCACCTCTGTTTCCAAGGGTAACTTGTTCTAGTCCCCTGAAAACAAAGGTGTGATCACAGGCAGTTCGTGAAACATGCAAAGCAAGTGCATTATCCAGTTTTTTCATTCTAATACTACTAAGATGTTCCAAAATTCTGTATTTAAACTTCCTAATAGTTTTACCAACATAATAGCAATTGCATTTGCAAATAGCCAAATAAACCACCGATTCAGTGTTACAATTTATGAAGTTCTTCACCTGGTGTATTCCATTCATATTCGGTAACATAAAGTCAGATCCCACCTGAATATATTTACAGGCACTACAAGTTCCACATTTAAAATTTCCACTTGGAAGTGTAGGTCTACGTTTAACTTTTATGTTGTCTTTACCATGCACCAGTATGTCCGCTAAGTTGCTTCCCCTTCAGTATACAAAGTTCGGTCCCTGTTCAAATATTTCCTTCAGTTTTGGCTCCACACTTAAAATACCCCAATTCTTCCGTATAATGTCATTTATTTTAGAAACCTGTGCATCGAATACAGTAATACAATTAGGATTACATACATTATTGGCTGTTTTATCTTTTTGTTTTTCTTTCTTTTGAAATAAGCTAGATCTTTGCATATTTTCAACTTTATCAATAGCTCCCCGTATGCACTGATCACTGTACCCCCTTTTTTTAACTCTACTGTACATTTCATCCCTTTCTTGAAAATATTTATCCTCTGTACTACAATTCCTTTTTAACTGCATAAACTGCCCAACAGGTATATTGTTTATGACATGTCTTGGATGGTTACTAGTATAGTGTAAAATACTATTCCGGTCGGTAGATTTTCTATATAAATCAGTAACTAGACCACCTTTTGCATCTTTACTAATCAAAAGGTCCAAAAAGGCTATCTGTTGTTTACTTGCATTCACAGTAAATTTTAAATTTAAGTTAGTTGTTTGCAAATAATTAACAAATTCATACAGTTGTTCAATACTGCCCTTCCATATTAATATAATATCATCAATAAAACAATGATAGAAATCAACATACTGTAGAAAAGGGTTATTGTCAGCATTGTATACCCATGTAGTCTCCCATTCTGATAGAAAAATGTTAGCATAATTAGGTGCCATACTAGCACCCATAGCAGTGCCCTTAATCTGATGGTATAATTGTTCACCAAACAGAAAAACATTCTTAGTGAGCACCATTTCCAACAAATCCACTAGAAAAATTATAAATGTGCTAGTGTATGTAGAAAAGCTACACAATGATTCATAAATGGCCTGGAGACCTGTACAATGAGGAATGTTGGTATACAAAGATTGAATATCTAATGTAACCAAATACCATTCAGGTTCAATCGCTATGTCATTCAGTAAATTCAACACCTGAGTTGTATCTCTTAAGTAGGCTGTATACCCCATAGCAATTTCCTTAATATGTGCATCTACAAACTGCACAAGGGGTTCAGTTAAAGAGCCCCTACTAGATACTGTTGGCCTCATTGGTGGACAATCCATACTTCTATGTATTTTAGGCAAACCATACACATGTGCAACAACAGGTTCTGAAACTGTCAAAAAATCATGTCTGTTTAGAAATGGTGCCCACCATAAAAGCATCATACAGTAATATATCTATCTCAGTTTTATGTTTACTAAGAATACTGCTATTAACTTTCACATAAAAATCAGCATCATCTAAATGATCTTTCATAGCCATATTGTACTTAACTTTGTCCATCACCACAATGGCTCCACCTTTATCAGCGGGCCTAATGGTGATGGATGGATGTTCTTTAAGCATTGTAATAGCCTCCTTCTCCACCAATGTGCAGTTGTAAAATTTCGGTTTTGGTAAGGACTGATGTAGCTTGCCAATGTCTGCTTCACATTTCTTCAGAAAAACATTAACAGTGGGATTCATACTGGGCATATATACAGATGCCCTTTTAAACTCCCTTAAAGATGCAGTCTCATTCTCTTTACTCCACCATAAGACTCATCCTCATTCTCCTCCTCTTATCTGGGAAATACACTTTAATCCAGGCCCGCCTGAGCAATGAACAACTGACATGTATGGGCACCTAAAAACTGCTTCCCTAAACATAGGCAGCCTGCTCCCAAAGCTTCCCCAGTTTCAGGCTTGGCTTGCACAACATACTCCAGATGGTACCCTTATGGGATACTGAAGCTGAGGGTCCCAACATGTATGGGCCCAGCATTGGTATCCCGATTTTAGGGATGCCAGACATTTCAACCCGACAGTGAAATGTCATTTTGCTGGGTGAAATTGCGTTTCACCCAGAAAAATGCTGGGTTACACCCACAAAACATGGTTTTGCCTGTCGTAACCATATGACGACAGCACTAATGCTCCTACAGCTCGGCCGGCAAGGCTGTCAGGGACGAGGTTCTGTTCCCGCAGTAGGAACTTTTTTTAAAATAATGTTGGCAATCCCACAAAGCTAACAACCAATTCTGAGGTCTGCTCCTCCTCGGAGTTGGTTATTTTAGTTAGGGGGGTGCAGGGGGTGAAGCCCCCCACATAATGCAAATCCCATTGGAATTTTGAAATTCAGTCTCCTGACCTCAGCATAGTGTAGGTTGGGAGACTGAATTTCGGGGTTACATAGGTAATCCTTCCAGACATTATCTCCCTCTCACCCAGAATCCCAGATGCTGCAGTATCCCTTGATGGCTTCACCACCTAACGCCAGGACAGACTAGCTTAGCGAGGGGGTGGTTGCCTGGTATACATGCACAATGACATCGTAGGACAAGTATTACCAAGCAGCGTCTCCACAACAGAGGCATACATTTTGTCAATCAAGCTCACCATAGGCCTCCAACACAAAGTGTTAGTGATTACAACAGTCTACTTACCATCCGGAAAGCAAGAGATAGGAAATGAACAATTTATTGATCACTTCAAGCAGTCTCCTGACATCCTTGCCCTATCTGAAACATGGTTAACTACTCAGATCCCAGACTCCGCAGTTGCATTAAATGACTACACTATATTTAGAGATGATAGGGTTGAAAAGAGGGGAGGTGGGAGCGCTATCTACACCAGAGCAAAATTTAAGCCTCTACTAATCCCTTTGCCAAACCCAAAACTCGGGGTCCAAGCAGTCACCATCAAGATTACAATTGGCTCCTGAGGGAAACCACTGTATATAATGTCTGTTTATATACCCAACAACCAGAGAGAAGCATTCGATTCCATACTGGCTAACATAGCTATGCTCCCCACAAATAGTGATCTCGTACTAATGGGTGACTTCAATATAAATTGGTTATCAAAAGGAGCTGATCCCTTTAAAGATGCAGCAATGGCACACAATCTGACTCAGGTTGTACTAACCCCACACGTTGGGACCCAAGAACAGGCGCAAATACACTCCTCAATCTCATCCTGACGAACTCCCCCAAACACCTATCTGACATCAAAGTTCTCCCAGATGTCCTTAGTGACCACTCTCTTCTCTCCTGTACCTGGTCCAACAGGAGCACTCACACACGTCCTAAATTATCTTACCAAAGACACCTCAAACAGGGAGCAATATCCAAGATTATCCACAGCCTGTCCTCCAGTGACTGGTCCCAGGTCCACACCGCCACATCCATCAATGGAGCCCTCACCTCCTTCATAAACATATTCAATTCAGCCTGTGACAAACATGCCCCCCATGCCAAAAAGTTTATAAAAGCTAGGGATACGCCATGGATAACACAACCCCTACTAGACCAGATGTCACATAGAGATAATCTCTGGTACAAAGCCCTTGATTCCAAAGACCCTCATGACAGGCAGCTCTATAGGAAGGCCAGAAATAAGTGTTACAACGCCATTCGACAAGCTAAGACAAACCACTACAAACAAGCCCTAACGGAATCCTGGGGTGCGGGGAACAAGTTTTGGAGAAACATCAAAGAACTATGTGGGAAATCTGTTAGCCAACCACCCACCCAAATAACTCATAATGGCACCCCCTCACAAGACCCCATCATTATAGCCAATACGCTGAATAATTCCTTCTCTGACCTCAGCCACGTACTCCCTCCAAACTTCTTTAGCCCTCCCACCTCGTCACCACACAATCTGGCCCACAAGTCCAGCAGTCCACCTTTCCGGTTTAAATCTATCTCATGCAATAAAACCAAACGCTACATCACACAGGCCTTAAAAGACAAACGATACAGCAGTGATAGCTTAGACCTCAAAATCCTGTGGCTAACACTAGATGTTACTATCCCTCTCCTAACCAAACTTTTTAACCTATCACTTTGCTTAGGGCAATTCCCAACTCTCTGGAAAAGGGGTATCATCACTCCTTTACTGAAAAAGGGAGACCCAACTGACCCTGGTAACTATAGACCTATCATGATTCTTCCCCCTCTCTCAAAAGCCCTCAAAAGAATAGTGGCTGACCAACTCACCGAGTACCTGACAAATCACTTGCTACTCTGCCAAGAACAACATGGCTTCAGAACAGGTCATAGCACTACCACGGCTCTCCTCATGCTTATGTCATATTTACAGGAAGCTCTCGACACAGGTGACCTAGCAGGGCAATTTTCATAGATCTAACTAAAGCTTTCGATACTGTTAACCACGATTTACTTTTACAACAACTCCCATCACTCAGCGTAGGTCCAGACGCCATACTCTGGTTCAAGAATTACCTCACAGACCGGACACAAGAAGTAAAAATAAATACCACTCTATCTTCTAAACTTTCAGTTAAGTCAGGTGTACCACAAGGATCAATTCTAGGCCCGCTCCTTTTCACCCTATTCTTGAATGCAATCCCTAGTGCCTGCAACTGCAAGCTCCTGCTGTATGCAGATAATGCAGTAATCTTTTGGAAAGACTCCACCCTGAATGCTCTTCAGCATAAGCTACAAACTAATTTCCTAGAAATAGAACACTGGTTATCAAATCAACGACTAGTACTAAACCTCAGCAAAACAAAATCCATGGTCTTTGCACACAGACAAAATCATCACTTTAGCTCTCAACTAAACATTACCAACCATCAGGGTAACTTAATTGACCAAATATCACATTTCAAATACCTGGGTATCACGCTAGACATATCATTAACCTATCACAGGCACATAGACCAACTGTCAGCCTCAGTAAACGCCAGACTAGGGACCCTGTTCAGGCATAGACAATGCCTCCCGCCCCGCCGCGCCCTTTGGCTGGCAGTGAATAGCTCGGTTCTATCTCTGGTAGACTATGGAATAACAATATATGGATCTGCTGACCCCACAGCACTAAAAAGAATCAACCTGGCCCTAAACAAAGCTAGCCGTCTGGTAACGGATAGCGACAAGCAAACCCATACCTGCGAGCTCTACAAAAAAGCTAACTGGCTGACTTTTGCAGGCAGGCTAAATTACCACACCTGCCTCCAGGCCAAAAAAATCCAATTGGGCTTTGCTCCCATTGGACTCCACCCATTAATAAAACTTAACACTCACAGGATTACTCCAAAACATACAGCTAAAACACGATATGCAATCCCCCAAAGAAGGACCTCGCATGGCCAAAGGTCTTTTTCTTATCGAGCTCCCATCTGGCTCAATGAACTCCCCCCCATCCATAGCACAAGCCACAAGCATTAGTCAATTCAAAACCAGCATCAAGATTTACCTACTAGACTCAGAAACATGCTGTTACACCTAAACACACTTCACCACAAAATTGCAGGTTTGCTATCCAACCTGAGACAAGGTCATTGACTGCAAAATGTGCATAGCGTCTGGAAAGTACTCAAGTTTTTCTTGTTTATCCTACCTGTGACAAGGTCTTTGACTGAAAATGTACAATGCTTCTGCAAAGTAATCTTGTTCTTTGTTCATCCAACCTGAAGACAAGGTCTTCAACTACAAAATGTACAATGCTTCTGCAAAGTATTCTAGTTCTTAAATTGTGAAATATCATTCTAACTTGGGCAGCAAAAGCAATCCCAAACTGTAATCTACCCAAGCTTGGATTAATGTATCCTGTCTTCCTGTTATCTCCTTTGTACCTTAATACTACTTATTTGTTGTCATTGTCTGTTTGCCCTGATGTGGAGCCTTTGCAAAGGAGTCTCTGACTCAAAGGTTGTAATTCCGAAACTTTAAATAAATAAATAAATAAATAAATAAATAAACCTGAGGGGATCCCTTCTTAATCCTGGGCCAGGTATCCATTCCTGGCCCCCCCTTTTTAACCTTGGGTGCCCATATCCCATGAGTAACCTTCCTATCCCTATCTTGGTGTAAACCAAAGTTGGGTTACTCCCCCATCCCCATTGATGCCTATTCTCTTTTCTTCCACTAGTCCACCTCCAGCTTGCATTGGAAAGTGGAATTCCCACCCTGCACCAACGAAAACTGTCCCCTCCCTCTTTTTTTTTGTACTGCCAAACCCCTGTACCAAGTATCTATGCCCCTACCTATCTCTGTTATAAAAATGTGATTGCCCAACTCCGACAAGTGGACCCCATTAGTTCTACACAAAAATGCTATTTTTTCCTCTAACTCCTCATGCTCCAAGGTTGCCCACCCCAAAAAGCCTGGAAACATCTCCCTACCCTCCTGTTCATCCTTTTCTGGGCTCCTTCAATCACCTTATGGCTCATGGCATACCACCATACCCTCCTAGGGACCATTTCTGACAACAAAAGGGTGACTTGTGTCCACCAGCTCTTATCTAATGCCAGATCTCCCTGGATATGATTGAAAATGTCCAGCCATGGCCAAGTCCTAAGATTGTTTCCACCCAAATGGACTATGATCAAGTGTGGTTCCAGGTTGGTACTGCAGATTTCCTCCAATAATGGCAAAAATTGGGCCGATCGCATACCCCAGATTCCTTTCCATAAGGATGCGCATCTCTCAATGGTTGCAGTAAAATTGCTTGCCCCCCGCCTTCCACTCTGCTTGTCTCTCCACCCAATAAATGTATGAATGGCCCACAAGCCACATCTCCATACACCGGTGTTTGTCTATAATACACAAATGAAAACATGTGAGACATGATCATGTTATCGCCCCCCTTCCCCAATCCCTGTCATTTCTATTAAGTTTACTCATACTCCTCCAGATCCTGTGAAAAGAAAAACAACGGCATCCATTAGTACTGTAAACTCCTCACATATTTTTTGTAACAGCTGGACGTCCACCTGCCCATATTCTTAATCTCGTCTTCTTGGAACCCTCTAGCGGCTGCTTCCAATGCAGCCCCTATCCGAAATGAATGCAAAGAGTACCATCCTGGGTCCTCCCCAATAACCTTAATCCCCTTCTTCAATACCCCTGCTAAATGGACCCCCGTTGCTGCTGCCCCATTCTGATGTACAAATAGCAACCCAGGCCCTTGTGGCCTGATGGTCCCATATTCTCATAATGCATGCACAGTGCAAATAACCTTGTTTAACTTTTTGTGTAGAAATATGTTGTCCCCTTGTCCCCCGTGGTCCCTCTTCGACCTTTTCAATGTCACTATAATAACCTCCTGACCCCATTGTACATCTTGCCATTGTAAACCCCCTTGTGCTGTCCCCCCTGTACCTAATACCTCCCTGACCCTAAATGCCCCTTCGTACATAGTGGCAAATATTGCCATAAACAAGACCACTTGTAATCAGAGTAGCATACATGCAGTAAGGTCCCAATCAATCTCACCAACAGGTGTACAGAAATGAGTCACCTTTTGTCATGCTTTTTCCCATTAACCCTCTACCATCCCATCATCATGAGCCTTATAATCTACCCTTTACAAGGATCTCTCCAACCCTGCATGCTACAAACCCAAACTACGGCCTCCAAATGCACCCCTATAGTAGCATGAGCAACCCCCTCCTGCCAGCCCCCTACCACAAACTTGACTACCTGCTCCTCAGTAACTAACCCACCTACTGCCATGTCGCGTTTGAACTGAAAAGCCTAAAAAGCCCTCCAGGACCCTTCATATGCTTTCAGGGTCCTGTCTTCCCAAGAGTTCCAAAACAGGAACTCTGCACCTTCCAGTCAATTTCCCAGAGTCCTGCTGGGATCTTCATCCCTATTGTGGCCGCCTATGGAGCAATGGCCTGAAATTTGTCCATCAGTTGATGGAAGAGGCTGCCAGCTACCATGTTCTGTGCCTGTCAATGTGCCTGGCTCTAAAACTCATATTTAACTGTAAACCCCAGAGTACAAGCTGACATAGCACTGGTAGCGCCATGGCCGATGTTGCCCCCCTGTTGTTTAACACCTCAACCACTGTCCTGTTGTCACACCAAATTGTCACCTTTTGGTTTCAAAAGTCTTCCCCCCAAACCTCTCTGGCTACCCACATTGGAAATATCTCCAATAAAGTGATATCCTTAGTGAGTCCCCTCTCCCTCCATGTTCACAGCCATGGCTCTGCAAGCCATTGTCCCCTGAAAAATGCCTCTACACCTAAACTCCCCTGAAGCATCAGTGTATAGCTCCAAATCTGTGTTATGCAACCACTCCTCTTGCCAAAATGTGATCCTGTTATCTGCTTGTAAAAACTGCTCCCATGCCTGCATATCCTTCTGGACAGCCCTGGCTATATTGACCCAGTTGTGCGGCCGCTGTCCCTCTTGTAGCCCTGGTCAGGCGATGTGTAAATGCTTGCCCAGGTCCAATGGCCCTGCAAGTGAAGTTCAAGTGGCCCAGCACCTGTTGCACCATCTGCAGTGTAACCCTCCTTTGGCTTGTTACTTTTCCTAGCAGCTCCCTCAATTTATCTACCTTGTCTGCTGGCAACTGAAAAAGACCCTTGGCGGCATCTATCTCTATCCCCAAAAACCCCAAACAATGGCTAGGTCCTTCTGTTTTATCCGCCACCAATGGAACCCCTACCTCATGACACATCTCTTTAAAGTCCTGGAACATTCTTTTTACACCTACTTTGTCTTCACCTATAAACAGAAAATCATCCAAATAATGCACAACCAACCCATGCTCACATCTTTCCTTAAAAACCCACTGAAGCCAGGTACTAAACATCTTGGATGTAGCACAAGCCATGGAACACCCCATGGGTATGGCCTTGTCGAAGTAGTACAAACCGTCTGTCTGAAAACCAAGCAACTCCCAATCTTCTCTCCTAACTGGCAGTAACCTGAAAGCCAACTCAATGTTGGTTTTAGTGAGTCACGTCTCTTTTGAGGCCCTGATCAGTGCCACCACATCCTCTAGGGTTGCATAAGACACTTGACTGTCCTCCTCACTAATGAAATTGTTTACTGACTCCCCCTCTGGATATGATAGGTGATGAATCACCCTATACTCTCCTGGCTGTTTCTTAGGTATCAAACCCAATGGGGATACCCTGAGGTGATCAAATAGTGGTACCCGAAATGGACCTTCTACCCTCCTGGCCTCTTGCCCATTGTGAATTTTCTGTGCTAACAATTCATCTTTCCCTTTTACTGATCCCAAGTTTTTAGCCCATTTTCCCATCCTCTCTCTTCCTGGTACTGTAAACTAAAGCCCTTCCAAAACCCCTCACTCAACAAATAGGCTGCACTTCCATCTGGTTAAGCCTGTACCCACTCTGTCACCACCTCCTCCCTAATAGGTGTCTTTGCTAATTGAAAACCATCCCCCTGTGACCCATTATCTTCCACTAGAGTTATACCCCCTTCTTCCCAAAAAAACCCTCCCTCGCCCCCCATTCTCCTAATCTCCCCCTCTCTGATCACCCTGAAAGGACTGTCCTCTGTATGGACTCCCCAAGTTGTTATCTCCATATGTCCTGCACTTTGATGCTGGGTGTGAACTGCCACACCGGGAACAGGCATGCTTAAACTTACAATTGGGAAATTAGCAAAAAACTTGGTTATATCCCCAACAACACTTCTGGTACTCATTTGAGCCTTTCGACCATTCCACCTTGGACCCCCCGGCTACTGTCATTGTTTCTTACCACAGATAACTGTGTCTAGAATCCCAGTGGCAATCCCCACTGAAAGCCGCCATCCACGTCTGAAATCTCTCATTGTACTGTAGCCAGTTAGTGCCCCCCCCCCATCTTATAAGCATTCCTGATTATTAACAAGTATGTCAGTAATGGAATGCCCATCTCAGGTTTCTTCTCCTGTACAATGGCGCTATAATAGGTAAAACCCACAGACCAAACATCCCAGATCTTCCCTTTAAAATTTGGCCCCTTTTGTTCCTCCCCTTTCCCTACCAAAACTACAGCTGTCACTAGTTCTTTTTTCCCAAAACCTTCTTTCTCATCATATTTTTCCACCGTGGTCTTGTCCACTAGGGCAAATGCATTGACAGACTCCTGTTTTCATATTTTTTCTTTCATTGCCAAGGGCATATGATCCACCATACACACCCCTGGGGTGCAGATTACCTTTTTTGTGACATCCCCTTTACTTGCTCCTCCTCCTGCTTCCATACTGTTTTGCCCACTCTTCTCTTTTTCCAACTCGGTCAAAACCATTTTAAGCTTACCAATCCCATCAACCACCATGCCCCCCAGCAACTGTTCCAGATATTCTTTAATACTGCCCTCTACCGTTAAGTCATTTATACCTGTGCTGGGTTTCGGTAAACCAGTCGGTCCTGGCTGTGGTGTCGGGTCTGGCACTGGTACTGGTGGTTGTGGGGAGGGCAACAGTCCTGGAGCTGCTAACGGTACTGACATTGGAGATGGCACTAGTGCTGGAGCTGGGACCAGTTGCAGAATCAGTCTTAGTTCCGGTGTAGGGCAAGGCAACGGCTGCGGTACAGGAACTGGTAGAGACTCTGGCACTGGGACAGGACTGGGATATGGCACTGGTTGTGGCACAGAGGCTGATATTGGGATGGGGCCGGCAATGATGTTGTCTGAGGAACCGGGACAGGCACCAGTGCAGGCTGGGGTACTGGCTCAGGTAAAGGCTGCCTGGGTCTGGGTGCCTTTGGTACAGGCACCTGTGGGGCGCCACCCTTTGCCTGACCTTTGCCCCCACCTCCAGAAACCATCCTGTCCTTCCTCTTTTACCCCTTCCCTACTGGAGCCCTATTGTTCAGTTCCATGTCCTCCATTATGTCCAAAGCCTGGTGGGCTCTCCCCACCAAATCCATAATCATCTTCATAGCATCCATCTTCATGGACCTCATCCCTCTGGTATCCATAATACCTGAAACAAAATTGCTCTGAAACAAAAAGGGAACATATGTCAGCCCTTGATTCATGTATTTTTTTCTTTGGGACCGATGTAACTCATACCCCAATCTCCCTGCTTGCAGCTCAGTGTTCCTCCTTATACAGCGCATCTTAAATTTTTTTGTTTGTTTCTTATTTTATTTGCTGTCACCCCGATAATTGGATATAGCTACTGTATTTATGAGCAAACTGTATCTTGCCTAAATTGCTACTTTATTGTAGCCAATATTGTAAAGTCTACTTACGAAATATTTATCTTTAAACTAGAGAACATACAAGTAATTTCCCATACTTCACAGTAGGTTAACAAAGCAAAGGCTTCAGGTGAAAAGCCATCATTTAATCCATTGGGTGTATGATTGTCACCTCTACAGTGTCTCTCCTTCATAGTAGAGCAGTCTGTGTTCCATACCTTTGTAGAGCAGGGACCCATTCCAGACCCATAAATAAAGTCCATAATATATGTGTGTCCTGTGAGCCTCTGAAGTGCTCACCAAATGGACTATCTAGGTATGCATACCTGGATTTTACTTTTTAAATCATGCCCTAGTGGGATGCAAGAAAGTAGGCCGACCGCTTCTAAAATGGTGGCCACCACACAGCCATGCAATCCAAAATGGCGGCCACCACGCAGCCATTGAATCCAAAATGGTGGCTGCCACGTAGCCCCTGTACCCCAAAATGGTGGCTGATTCTGGGCCACCAGTGTCTCTCCTGGTTGACCCACATGGTCACACGCTATCCCCCAATGGTGTCAGCCCCACAGGCACCCACTGGCACAAATGTGACCACCTCATAGCCATTTTGAAAAACTCCAGGTGGCCGCTTCATCCTCCCTTAAATGCCGGGCCTCAGAATTGGCAGCATCAACAAGTAGGCCTGCAGCCTTGGTGCAGTGTAAAAATGCTCCCTCCCGCCACCTGCTGCCGCATTGGGACCCATCATCATCGCCGGAGCCCTCAGCCTTCTGAGCTGATCGCTGTCCACATTCCTTTTTGGCATTCCTAGCAGTCAGCTCACTCACTCCTCGCTCACTATGTGCCTGTTTCCATGCACTGATCCCCTTGAGTCCCACCGCAAGAATTCCAAAATGTAAAACTCCTTTTTTTGCTAACTCTGTGGTTCACCCCACTCTGGCGACTTGCTCTGTGGCTGCACCCTTTCCCCGCATTTATTTTGCCAAGGCTTTGTCCCCCTCTGACCTGGATGCTGAAACCATGTGGCCCAACTGGATTATGCACCCTTATTACGAGCAAACTACCAAAGGAAAACCATGGCCCACAGCTCATTTTGCCATCCTAAAAGCTCTATAATCCCCAAAACCCACCTACTAACTGCTTGCCCCGATCTAAAAAGCTGCCTCAGTCCAAAACTATTCTCCAAATGACCTGCCTTAAACATGATTACCTTATAAGCCCTTCTAAAATGCTTCATATACAGTAAACTTACATCTATGCATCTTTAGCCAGAAAATAGCCTACACTATGAGCATAACTATCAATATAAAAGCAGTCACAAATTCCATATCTGTTTGAAACCTAAACCAAAGCAAGCTGATCACTCTGCTAACTTAAACTATAAAGCAGTCTCCTGCTTTATATACTGTATATATTTGAACTTTACCATGTTATTCAGTTCAGGAAATCCCCAACAAAATTCACTTACCAATAAAATTGCTGACCAGGAACAATTCAGTTCAGGAACTGACTGATGTGCTGTCCAAACAAAATTCTGGATAGCAAAAGTGAGGGTGATTTCTTCCCTTGCAGCACCTTTTAAACCCCACAAGCCCCTCCCCTTTGCTTTAATTCCCCCCTCTCTCTCTTTTCTTAAACCTATCCTTTTCTTCCCCCTTTGTCCTTTTGCTCCGCCCCTTACTGATGTCATACCCCCTTTGACTGAGCCCCTTTCTTCTCTTTCTCTCCCTTATCTCCTCCACTTCTGACCTCATAATCCCTCCCCCACCACTCGCACACCTCCCTGTCCTAACCCCCTCTTCTCCCTTTACCTTCTGAGCACCTTCAAAGGTTCCAGGCCTAGAACAATGGTGCCTGTCCTTTGAAGGGGCGAGCCTTCTTGTAAAAGAGCCCTGTGGCTCAAAGATATTATTCCGAATCTGAAATAAAAAAAATAAAATAAAAAAACATTTGGCTGTGCCTGTGGGGAGGGGGCACCTGCATCCTGCTGCTAGTGTTCACAATAAAGAAGTTGGGATATTTATCCTGCCTGAATCTGAGCTGGTTTTATCTATATGCCCAACAGTGATGGCAACACCGTGCTCCTCCCGTCTGCTCTGAGTGAGTACACTTTTTGCATTTGTCTCCGCTCATTGCTTTTGAAGCTGCTTGTTCCAGTTGTTTTCATTACTGTAGTATGTTAATGGCATGGCTAGAAGTATATCTTTGTCAGTCAGGAGCCGGCATTGTTTCCGGATATCTTAATATTGCAGAACACATAGTACGTTTCATAATCTCATCTCATCTGAATAACAAATTGAGATTGTGTTTCTTACTGTTTTATCTCTGACACAAAATCAAAATTACTTCATTAGTTTTTTTAAAAGCTCGTTAATGCATTTGACTTAGTAATACTGTAATTAGCAACTTTCATATGTATAGTCATGTTACATGTTTTTATAAGAGCATTGTACTATCTAGTATCTCATGATGTTCCTTAACTGAATACAGTATTTATGCGTTGTTCTGTTTAGATAAGAAGTGAAGTATATATTTGCATTTGCATGGCTTCATGATATCTCATGACATCCCTGATCAGTTTTAAAAATCTTTCACTTTTTGTTAATACTATTGTGCATTGGAGCAGAATGAGGCTGGGTGATCCATTTGAACTGCTCCCCACAACACAGTGGCATCCTTTCTTTGTTTATCCCTATACTGTATGTGTATCCAAGTTTTTCTTGAACATGTTTTTATTGGGACTATTGACTACATAGCTTGGAAAGGAATTCCATAGTCCCACACTGCATTGTGTATAAATATGTTGTCTTTTATTAATTTTGAATCTTGATCCTTTGATTTGCCTGTCATGTCCCCTTAAATCATATAATGACACATTCATTTATATACCAAGTTCCTCCATGAATGTGTTCTCTGATAAAACATTGAACATTAATAACATGTTGCCCCTTAATCTCTTGTTTTCAAAACTTTGCAGGTTTGCTATATTAAGTCTGTTTTCATATGTTTCGTTCTTTAAACCATTGTATTGTTTTTGGTGAATCTCAACGGTATTTTTCCAAGTTGTTAATATCACCTTTCTTGCACAGTTGCAGCCAAAGATATGCCCAGATATTCCCTGAAATTTCTGTGATATCTCTAGAGAAATTCACTGCCTGCCTATAGTGGGCCACCAGAGAAAATTTCTTTAGATATAGTATGAAATATATAAATGTATCTATGACTTCAACTGTATGGTGACCAAAACTGAGACACATAGTTGAAGTGTGGGTGTATATATTGCGCTAGGGCATACGGTCAAATAGTCGCGCTAAAATTTCACCGTGGACTAAATGTTGCGGTCGTTTCGGCGAAAATAAAATAGGGTGACGTAAGAATTGGTCGCGGTCATAATGTTGCTGAACCCTTCATTTACTGGTGACATTTTCGATTGGTTCAGCTACATTCAATGCTGGGAATCCAAAATACATCCCAATCCGACTGTCACACTAAACGCAGTACGGTATGTGCAGGATGAAGACTTTGCACACAGAGTGAGATGCATATTGGGACTGGCATTTGTTAAACCACAGAGGGCAGAAGAATATTTTGAAATAATACAAGAAGAGATGCAAGTCACAAGTGGGGTACCTCAGGGGATCAGTCCTGGGGCCAGTCCTCTTCAATATCTTCATCAGTGACATTGCAGATGGACTGGAGGGTAAGGTTTGTCTGTTTACAGATGACACCAAGATCTGCAACAGAGTAGATGATCCAGATGGGGTGGGCAGAATAAGAAGAGATCTGGATAAACTAGCAAAATGGTCGGAAGAGTGGCAACTGGGGTTCAATGCAAAGAAATGCAAGATCATACACATAAGGAAGAGAAACCCTGAAGCCACCTATAGGTTGGGAGGGGAGTTGCTGGCAGTCACAAGGGAAGAAAGAGACTTGGGCATCATCATCACCGATGACCTGAAATCATCCAAGCAGACCACTAAAGCAGTAGGTAAGGCTAGGGGGATGTTAAGGTGTATTAGTAGGGGTATCACAAGTCGGAAGAGAGAGGTAATAATCCCTCTTTACAAAACACATGTTAGGCCCCATCTGGAGTACTGCATGCAGTACTGGAGGCCACACCTTCACAAGGACATTAACCAAATTAAAGCAGTCCAGAGAAGGGCAACCAAAATGGTGCAGGGACTGCATCAGAAAACATATGAGGACAGATTAATGGAGCTCAATATGTATACCCTAGAGCGAAGGAGGGAGAGAGGTGATATGATCAAAACATTCAAACACCTTAAGGGAATTAACAAGGTGAAAGAGTCTAATATGTTTCAATATAAGAAAAATAGCAGGACAAGAGGACACAGCATGATATTAGAGGGAGGCCGATTAAGGAGTAATGTGAGGAAGTTCTTTTTCACAGAAAGGATGGTGGATGCATGGAACGGCCTACCTTAGGAAGTGGTGGATATGAATACAGTGCAGGGCTTCAAGCAGGCATGGGATAGGCATAAGGGAGCAATACAGATGAGTATGAATAGATAGGCTGTTGACAGAGCAAAGGCAGATGGCACATTTATAAGGTAGAAAAAGAAATGGGCAGACTGGATGGGCCTTGCGATCCTTATCTGCCGTCGGCTTCTATGTTTCTATGTTACTTCATTACTCCCAAGGAAATAGGTATGCCTTGGTTGTGTTTGGCCTAGATGGATAACTGAGTATTTATTTGGGTTAAACTTCCTTCCCCATAATTCAGTCCACGCCTTTACTCTATTATTCTGTTTAAATCATCCTGTAATGAGGCACAGTTTAGCGATGTTGCTACCAGCTTTTAATACCTTGATCTATATATCCATCACATATACTTGGAAAAAGAATGACCCCTGTGGGACCCCACTTTGTACAGATTTTTCTTTTGACAGATGGCTATTAATGCATTTTGCCTGTGTGTATGTTCTTATAACCAGGATTCCACCAGTTCTATCAGGTTATTGTCAAGTCCTATAAATTTTAGTTTGTTAATCATACCTTCATGTGACACTATATCAAAGGCATTGCTAAAATCTAATAGGATGACATCTGTAGGCACCTTGTTGTCCATGTTTTTACTGACATGTTCATAGAATCCAATCAAGTTGGTGAAGCAAAATCTCCCATTTTCAAACCCACTTTAGGACTTGTCCTGGAAATCACTGTTATTAAGAAACAGTTCTATTTTATCTTATGTTTTAACTAAACAGTTAGATATCTCCCCCCGAGACAAAAATACCAGGTCTAGTATATTCTTGCCTCTGGTTGGTTCTTATGATTTACACCAGTAACCTAGTACTAATATTGTAAAGGCAAAGTTACACCTATATGCTGATCATGTTGTCTTGTATGTCTCTGGCCCTTTCCCTAGTGTAGATTTGAATGTTCTGCAGGGAAGCTTGATAAACTCCAAACTGATCTGTGTGCATCAAAGATTCTGCTTAATGCCTCGAAATACAAATATATGGTGGTCTCTTCTAAACCTTTCTTATCCTCCTCATCACTAGGCATTACAACTTTATCAAGTGACAATCTGGAAATAGTAGATTCCTTCAAGTATTTGGGCATGTAGTTTAATAACAAGTTATCCTTTAGTATGCATATTGGCAGTCTCTGTACAAAATTGTACCAGAGACTTGGGTTATATCATCAGAACAAATTCGGCCTTAACTCTGAGGCCAGACAAAGACTTGTTCAGGCAACCTTCCTACCTTTACTAGACTATGATGATGGCATATACAGAAGTGCTGCAATTACTCACCTCTCCAAAGTAGGTGTACTGTACCACAAAGCACTCCATTTTATCTCTCATCTGGTTTTCAGCGGGAGTTGGGGGGGGGGAGCATAGCAGCAAGATGGCTGCAGTGCTGCTCCACTTTTCATTGCTCCACTTTTGACCAGCACGTGACTGGCATCCAAGTTGCTTTTGTTCAAATTTTAAAACGCACTTGTTGGATGACAAATTGTAGAAGCTTGCCTCGGCATGGATTATGTGCTAGCATTAAATAAAAGCTGAACACTGCCTTAATTGTCACCGTTAATACGGACTTGAACATTGGGATCACCAGATAAAGTGAGGAACAGGGATGGACGCCCTCCTGACTGGGCTCAGTGAAGATTCCAGAGTGAGTCGAATGAAAATTGGGCTTCACTAGAAGTGCTGAAAGGCTTTCCTGCACCTTATAAAAGGTATGAAATTGTTGCCAGGGACAGGGGGTCCTTGTTAAAATTCATGTCACCTGAGTTTACTGTTCTCAGTGGAGCGGTTCTTTTTTTTCTGTTTAATCCTCAGGTGGGACTTTTGATGGTGATGAAGTTTGAAACTACAGCTGGCAAAATGCCCCATTTAGTAGAAGCATTTTGAGGCCTTCTGAATGAAATGGAGGCTGAAATGAGTAACAGTGGATTCTAAATGCAAGAATTGCTGATGCCTCCGACACCTAGAGTAACATAATGGAGCTAAGTCCAGTAATGTTATAGTAGCTGTGGTTTTTTAAACTTCACAAAGATTCTGACCTGGTGACTTGTGGAAGCTGACTAGGGGGTAATCTCCCCTTAAAAGGTATTGCTTTATTTTTCCTCATTCATGGATGGTGATTTTATACACAGCTCAAATAATGAAGCAAGGTAATGATGGGTGTACCACTCCTGCAAGCTTCAAAAACTATTGCAGCTTTATTTTCATATAAGAGGGAACAATTATTGCTTCTAAAACTTTGCAGAAGATCTGTTAATCCTAAATTCTGCTTTTAATCGGCTGCACTAGAACTTTACTGCACAATTCTGATGTGCAATTTAGCTAATGAGGGAACTTCTATAGCTGCAAAGAACAAAGCTGAATGGTGTTAACTAGATTGGTTCTGTATGGAGTCCCTAGTCTGCATACGTTGGTGCCATTCTTAAGGGATCAAATTGATCATTATATATAGACTAATGCATAGGGTGGTGTGTTTAATGAGATTTTACACCCTCACCCCCACAAGATGTTGGATGCTACATAAACCTTGAGAGCTAAGCTTGAGGGGTTTATTTAAGCATCCAACACTGGGGGGAGGGGTGTAAAATCTTGAGTTAAGCACAACACCCCATGTTTTATTTTATATGATTGCTGGGGATTGTCTTTTTGCCACAGCAACTATATACAGTAAAATAAAAAGATATCTCTGTGTGGTCCGGTACGGTTTCAGCATATTCACGTAGTCAGAAGAGGCTGCTGAAGGTATGTTTCCCAATATCCCTGTGTGGTCTGGTAGGGTTTCAAACATTTCCCTTGCTTTCATTATTTTAAATTGTTAACATATGTAGCCTTAACCACCCAGTTACTTTTTTGTCTAATAATCTTACCGGTGAGTGGCAGAGTCCAGCGATGGTGGCTGGTGCTGAGCAAAGACAGAGCTGCAGCTGGGGCATGTGTACAAGGGAAACCTGGCACGTGTTTGCTGTTATAACCCATGGGTTATAATGGCAAATTATAACCCAGTTTCCCCTAAGGGAAAACATGATCCCTGGTTATTATAATCATGTAAAACATTGCATTTATAGCTGGCTTGGTGGTGCTGAGGGCAGAGCTGCTGGATGCTATTCCTTGCATCATGCTGGTGACCCAGGCTTGAGAATGAGCCCAGGTCAGAAAGGCAGCATTGGGGGAGGGAGAGAAGAGGGTTGAGCAGCCGAAAGGCAGATGTCCTCTCCCAGGGAGGACTCTGTTGCCCACTATAGTTCCACTGTGCTCAGATGGAGGTCTGTGGGCAGTGCAGGTGAGTGGATGACAAGCAGTGGGAGGGCATCCTGGTACCATGGTGTGCACGTGCCTCCACATGTATGCACATGGCCAGGACAGGGTCGGGATAAAACGGGGGGTAAAATCAGAGATAAACTATAAACTAAAAAAAAAAAAATTACTTTTACAAATTCAGGTCCACATAACATCAATCAATAATAGTGAATCAGATGCCCAATATAGAAACACAGAAACATAGACAATGATGGCAGAAAAAGACCTTTGGTCCATCTAGTCTGCCCATAAAGCCCCAACAAACCCAAGACCTATTGTTCATAGAGGGTTCTAACCCATAATATCCACCCCCCATTCCATGCCCTAACACTACCATCCTGAGCAACCACTTAGCACCTCACACTGTCCAAACCATGTTTAAAACATTGATGGTTTTAATGTCAAGAACATCAGCTGCGAGATTGTTCCATGGCTTCACCACCTGTTCTGTAAAATAAAACTTTCTTGCATCCTTCTTGAACCTCCCCCCAATAGTTTCCACTGGTGCTCCCATGTTCTTGATTTGCTACTCAGGCTAAATAGTTCCTAGCAGTTTGTATATAATATAGATATACAGTATACTACCATAAAACATTGTTCCATAGCAGCAGGTGAATTTCTTTAAGATATTGTACTTTACTTGAACAGTATATCCAAACATTTTTTTCCCATAAAAACATTAACAGTTTAGAGTCTAAACCTAAAGTTTGTTCAAAAGTGCACAGCAGATGCTTCTTTATAGGTGACACTGCAGAGGGACTGGAAGGGAAAGTATGCCTCTTTGCAGATGACACAAAGTTCTGCAACAGGGTTTGTACATGGGGGGGGGTGGAAAGAATGAGAAGGGACTTGGCAAGGTTGGAGGAATGGTCAGAGGTATGGCAGCTTAGATCCAATGCAAAGAAGTGCAAAGTAATGCACCTGGGAAACAAAAAACCCAGGGGAAGAGTACACAATGTGGGGGGAGGTACTAACAACAACAAAAATGGAAAGGGACCTGGGGGTAGTAATATTAGATGACCTAAAGGTAGGCAAGCAATGTGAGAAGGCAGTAAGGAGGGCTGGGGGGATACTGGGATGCATAGGGAGAGGTATTACCAGTAGAAAATAGGAAGTTGTCATCCCTCTGTACAGACAGTTGGTGAGACCTCATCTGCAATACTGCATGCAGTTCTGGAGACCCCATCTCCACAAGGATATAGACAGAATGGAGGCAGTCCAAATGAGGGCAACTAAATGGTGCAGGGTCTGCACCAGAAGCCATATGAAGAGAGACTAAGGAGCTTAATATGTATACCCTCGAGGAAAGGAGGGAGAGGGGGACATGATAGAAACTTTCAAGTACCTCAAGGGAATCAACAAAGTCCAAGAGGGTAGCATCTTTCAGAAAAAGAGATGTGCAAGAACAAGGGGACACAATTTGAAGACAGAGGGGGGACAGCTCAGGGGCAATGTGAGGAAGTATTTTTTCACAGAGAGGGGGGTGGATGCATGGAACGGCCTTCCTGAGGTGGTTGTGTAGTCAAAAACTGTGGGGAAATTCAAGAATGCATGGGACAGACATAAAGCAATTCTAGTGGGGGGGTAGGAGGAGGTAGACTGTTGGTTAACTATGATCTACAGCTTATCCAATAGATAGAGAAATGGGCAGACTGGGTTGGCCAAGCAGTCATTATCTGCCGACAATGTCAAAGTCTATGTTACTATACCTCTGATCTAGAACTGTGCTTGGTAATTTTTTAAATCTATATTGGCCTTCCTATTTTCATGGTACCTAATGAGCCATAAATAAGGTTCTAATTCATGAATAATTTTAATTCTAGCAAATGTTTGGGATGATTTACTTAGGGCCTATAAATTAAAATTCTTCCAGTCTGGCATAATCCCACAATATACCCTTAAAAATGGCTTCATAAATTGCAATAGTGATTATATTTCAAATCTGCATGGCATACAGTCTGGGAAATCCAATATAACTGAGAGTTTTACAAACACAAGTTGACCAAATAGGAGAACAATCCTATTTTTGTAGATAATTTTTTCCTCTATGCAAAGCACAGGTAACCTTTTTTATGTAAATTCATTAGTTTCATCCAACACTTAAAAAGTTGGAGTTTAGCAACATAAACCAGTGAAATCATACCTAACTATACACTTGTTAAAGGGAATGCAGATGATTTAGATAACCCAAGTGCCCTTTTAGAAGATCTGATAATAATCAAATCAAACTGATTTGAAGCATTAGTAGCACAGATTTCTGCACCAGACAGTGCAAAAAGGGGGACCCTGAAGCTCGAATCAAAGAATCTACCCAATAACATCCATATTCCTGATAAAAACAAAAAACCCTTCAGTTAGTGCCAAATGTTTCAGATTAGTATTCCTCAAATGGACCACCCACTTTCCATTTACAGTAAAATGTATACCAAGGTAGTAGTATGATTTTGCAAACACAAGTTGTGTGCTCACACAGAATCACTTATGTTTTGCGATATTAAAATCAAATATCCTCACCTTGTAGTTATAAACACTGACCCTCAAATGTGATTCCTGGCATAGTTTATATAGTAGATTTATCTTGTTTTGTAATACAGACAGTGTCAAAGCAAAACTGACAACATCATCTGCATAGACAGGAAGCAGGCAGAAGAGATTCTTAATTTGGGGACAAAGGAGACATCCCTTTACTAAACTCATCAAAAGATTATTCATAAATTAAACAGCAAAAGTGTTAAAAGACAGCCTTGTTTGTTTCCTTTGTTTGTGCAGAACCAACTTGACAATTATCCTCCCTTATCAAACCTACTGTAACCTGAGACCATGTTGAAGTATGCAGGCTAACAATAATATTCAATGAAGAATTTTCTGCGCCCATAAGCACCATTTTTTTTCCACAGTGTCTCCCTATGGACCGAATTGAAAACTGTATGTAAATCAACAAACACAAAATATAAGTTAGACTTCCTTATTTTAACATACTTGTCAACCAAATGCGAAAAAGTAAAACAATGGTATATTTTAGTGCAAGAGGCTCCCAAACCAGTTTGATATGGGGATAGTAGATTGTTCACCCCCCACCCAAACATTGAATCCCCCAAGATAACATTAAAGAATATTTTTGTCAAATAATTTATAAGGCTTATGGGCCTATAGTTCCATTCGTCAGCTGGACTGCCTTTCTTATACAAATGGACAATTGTATTACCTAACTAAACTTCTGAAAAATGCACATTTGTTAAAATAGGACAACAATATTACTGGCCACCATATAAGGCCTAGGGAAGCATATATTGTACTGGAGCTTTATTTGACATAAAACTAGTAATAGCTTCAATTACTTCTTAAAACTAGTAATAGCTTCAGTTACTTCAAATCCCTGTATTACAATAGAAGGCTAAATCTCGGGGTTCAGTAATAGTTTAGAACAATAGAAGACTAAATCTCGGGGTTCAGTGATAGTTTAGAACTTTCCTGACCGACATCATACAATCAATACACACAGACAGTTCAGTTTTGGCTGAAATGTTAGTTGTTAAACTACCTGAACCACTTGCATCAAAATTTCTGAAGGTCTTATCATCCCTTTTGTCAAATGCAGAAAGCAGCCCACAGCGAATACTGACATGAATTTTTTTTAAACTTAAGCTATTCTTTGTACTCTTTCATCACCATGTTTGAATATCTAGACTTTATGAACAGGACATTTCTTAACTTAATGAATGACTTGTTTCAATTATTTTTTCTTGCCCTTAAATTGACCATGAGACTATTACTTTTGTGATTATCTTTTACATTCTTATGTAAAAAAAGTGAGAACTTACACAGCAATTTCCATTAGAGTAGCATCATTCAATTCAGGGGGTCACTTTTATCAAGAATACACCCATAAATCTATCAGTTCAATAGAATTTAAAATGTTAATCTTGTTGGAGATCTAGAGCCCCATTTGAGTAATTTCTGAGAAACAACAAATAACGGTGGAGCTCTCTCTGTTGTAACAAAACTGTGGAAGGAGAACAAACCAGATCCTTCTTTAAGTTACTTACTAACGTAAGCGGTAAATTGTCACTTTATGACCTATTAATAATTCCTAATGATTCAATATCTTGGCAGTCAAATACATTAACCAGAACATAATCAATTGCTGTTTTTCCATTTGACAAAAAATAAGTAGATGCCGCGGCTCTGTCACCCTTGGTCCTACCTTTCCAGATGATCAACAAGTTTTCCAGAACGACAGCAATAAAGTCTTCCCCTTGCTGTTTAATTTTACCTTCCCCAGATTGCCTTTCTCCTGTCACCACCCCCTCCATTAGACATAAACACTGGAAGATAGCTGATGTCATCATAACCTCCAATCCCAGCATTTAATTGCTCATTATACTGTAAGTGCATGAAGTTTATAATTAGCGATATTAATATTCAGAATATCAACACGTTCAGACCAGCAAGTTGAAGAAAAAGTACTAGTAGGATGAGGATGAATATAACTATTTACCAAGATCCAATATTTTTCTTATATTTAAATGGTATAGCAAGATGAAAAGTAGATTTAGATATACAAAAAAAAAAAAAATTCAAGCATAGCACCATTTTTTTAAAATTCTGCAAGTCCTCTACAGCTTGGAAAATAACCAGTAGATTTGGCAGCTTTTAAAAAAAGGCAAAGTACTGTATCTATATTCTTATCTGTAAGCCAGGTCTCTTGAAAAGACAAAATGTTTTTTTTTAACAACATAAACATGGTCCTTATTACTAAGCTTGATCATCAGGCTGGCTACATTCCAAGATAATATGGGCAAGAGAGTCATTACCAGAAGAATTAACCAACAACAATGAATAAATCATTATTCTGCTTGCAAGTAGAAGAACCCAAATTCTCCATGAGTCATTTCTGAGGAATAGAGGATAATAATTCAAAATGATCTTTGTTTCTTCATGCAGGGTGTTGCAAGACATGACTGAAGGACTGACAAAAGTCTGTCAAAATAAACCTCCCCATTTGTTGATTCATTGAACACTACACATTTACATCCCAGACAAATCATCAGTGGTGTAGATGGAGGATTACTATCATTCACATCAAGAATATTTATACCCAAGGAATCTAGTTTAACGGTTTTATGTAGACTCAAATATGCCAATTTCCTACTTTTTATTTGAACATCAAGTTGCCCTGATCCATTAATGGATTGATCTATATATACCTTAGAAATACTTCCTTTAAAAATCTGAATACCCATTATGTTATTGAATAAATTCATTATGGAACCTCTGAAAGGCTTGGTTGTTTCATTAGGTTGTGATACTAGTTCGAGGATTAAAAGAATTACTAGGGAACGTGTCCTAGCATTGGCGAGGACTTCTGTTGATGCTTATCAGTAACAGTTAAGAAAAGCCTCAGTGAATTACTAGTAGAAACTGTTGGGAGTTGAACACTATTACCAGTAAAATAACTTGAAAACTGAGAATGCATTTGTAATTGCAGATTTGTAACCTGTTTCTGTAAAAACCATCCCAAACAGAAGTCATTTCCCTAAGGAAAAATCACTCACTACCCCCTCTGATTCCTCTTCTATGCTAACTACTTTTGAAAGATCTTCTCCAGAGATGTTAACTCGTAACATAGAAGTAAAAAGTTGCAATATCAAAGCTCTAAGGGGCTCATCAGTTTCTCCTGATATTTTAAACATTTCTCTGAGAATCATAAAGGATTCATTAACCTTTAACTATTTAGTCTACCCAATTAACTCAGTGAGGCAGACCCTAGGTATAGGCACAGAAAAAGAAGGTAAGTTCTCATTAATGTATAATTCATTAACGCATTGTATTGCCCACCTGCTGTGACATATTTATGTTATTCTATTCCAGGCAGTTTTATGCTAGTTGGGTTTTATACTGTTAACTTGGAAATGTATTTCCAGACATCATACAGGTTCATTCAACTATGAGTGGCAGACCTTATTTTTATATGTATAGTATTAGGCCATGTCACATTAAACTTAGTATTGCTAGTACCTTTTGTTTTTCTCCATCATGTGGTCCCTAATCTACTGCCATTTATCCTTTCTGTTGAGCTCAGCAAGGACTGATACTTCATTTGCCACACATAATTTTAACGTAATTCAGTTTTCAGCTCTTATTTCAAAATATTCTGATACTTCCACAGCCATTTTGCCCATATGTGCTAGTTTTTCAAGGTCACGTTTTATTTGTCCTAAGGCCTCCACTAAGCAGCCCAGATGCTTGCATTGGCCCATAAAAAAACATAAATATCCTGTTTTTCAGTTATTTTCTGCTTTAACTTATTTTTTTTGTTAATGCTGGAGACACCAAACCAAACCAGAGACCAATTTCAAACAGAATCAGTTTCTATCACTTAAATGTTCAAAGTTTTTTTTTTTTTTTACCAAAGAAGGATCACATGTTGGCATGGTCATCTACTGTTCAACCCTCAGTTATTGGCCTAAACAAGACCTGGATTGACCTCTCAGTACCTGCTATTAAAGTAAACTTGCCAAACTACTTCACTTTTAGTAAGATATGAACAGACATGGAGATGGGATCATTAAACTTCTCCATTCTGCCATTCCCTGTCCCTTAATTAAGTCAGACACTCTTGGGGGCCACATTAATTCAGTTTTTATCCCCTTAGATTTGTCTGGGAAAAAAAATCCCTTATGGGTTGTTTGTACTGTCACCAAAATTTAAAGCAAATACAATTTCAGGTCTCACAACCCTGATAAACTCCCTGAGGGAGTTTGTTAACATTCTTTTGGGTGATTTCAGTGCTTACTGGCAGGAAAGCAGGGGACTGAAATTAAAATAAGCAGCTGGTCAGTGGAGAACAGGTTGCACTTCTGCCCCCCATGCCAGTGAACTGAGTTTGGGAATTGAGAGGGCCACTCAATGGGCCAGCAGGGTGAGGGAGGATTGAATGCCTGATGGCAGCTCTCTTCCCCCCTCAGGGATGTGGACCTCAGTATCCACTGCAGGGACTGCCACCTGGTGGTGGACTGGCTACAGCGCAGGGGGACAGCATGCAGATGGGAACCACCATCTTTCTTCTGGGTTACAACTGGAGAGACCCATTCGGAAGAATCTACTCTCAGTTATTCCATTCCTATCCAGTTGCTTCAGTTCCTCAGAAACAGCATCTCCGACTGCAAGAGGCAGGCACCTAAGTTTCTGTTGCAATGACTTCACATCTGTGCATAGTTACTTTAATTTTGTGGACAAATGCATTTGCACAGCTAAACTGCTTTTTGGTGTTGGTGTCTTGGTTGCTTTGTTTCAAATGCATGTCAGCCAACTCCCGAATAGCACAAGTAGTTGGTATTTCTGAAACTAGATGGTTTCCAGAAATTTGCAAATTGAGAGCAGCCACTAGATCCATACCAAATATTGGTGTTCCTGTTTTCACAATGTTGAAGTCAGTTTTTGCAGTTCTCTCAAAGTAAGTTGCAGTTGAGGGAAGACAACCTATCAAGTTTAACTTTTGTCTTGAGTAAGTCTGAAGTTTGGCTTTAGGCACAGACATGGTACGGGTGTCAAAGTACTGTATGTAGACATCCTCAGGCAAAATGGATACTCCAGTCCCAGTATCTACAAGCATTGTAATGGTGCAGTTCTTTTGTGATGACACAGTTATTGTAATGTCATATATTAACTTCCTATTGCTGGAAAGGTTGCTATTTACACTCAAGACAGTTAGTTCAGATATAATAATTGTATGTATTGAACATGATGCAGTTCAGCACACTTTAGCAAAGTGTCCTGATTTTCCACATAATCTGCATTTTGCATTTTTAGCAGGGCACAACTGAATACCTGCTACGTGATTACGAGATCCACATTGGAAACAGTGAGAAGTTCTTGCTCTTTCTGTATTAAAGGGATTTATTTTTCCTGTGCTGGCTTCTTGAATTGGGCTTTGATGGACAAGAGTCACAGTGAGAGAATCACCATTCACTATCACTTTCGCGTCCAGCACTGCAACTTCAATTTGTCTGGCAATTGTTATACTTTATCAATGGTTGAATCAATTTCAAGAAGTAATCTTTACCAAATAAGAGGAATGTATGTTTTTTCTACAGTTTGATCTCATATCTTTTCGTCAGTCATTTGCCCAAACTCACATGTAGCAACAAGTGTTTGTAAAGCAGCAACATAATGGTCAGTGGAGTCACCCATGTGTTAATCACATTGCATGAAACAATAGGTTTCGACTACAACGTTCACTTTAGGAGCAAATAAAGTTTCCACAATGATCACAGAACCTTTGTACTTGTCTGTAGGCAATGGTGTTGTATAATAAATACTCAGTCACGCCATTCCAAGGCAGTGAATAAACAAAGCCCTTTCCTTCTGTCAGAGAATTCATAGCCATCTATAGCAAGCAAGTAGGTTTCAAACATTTGCATGTTGACCTTAAATGCAATTCACAGTTCACACAGGCATTCCAGGAAAAAAAAAACTAGAGGTTGCAGGAAAACTACCATCATTCTTATTACCAATTTGTTGTGTATTGGTAAGCAGTAAGAACACCAAGCAGGAATGGCACCACTCAACCTTTATTGTGCGGATTCTGTCTGTTCCACTGCACAACACCCTAAAGAGAATGTCTATGTAGCTATATGCATCTGCAGACTATAGAGACATCTAGTGGCAGTAATTGGAATTGTCTCATATTAGCATTAGACAACAGAACACCGTACTGTGCAGGAGACAGGAGGTTATGATTGCTGAGGTGCTCAGCCAGTTGGAAGGCTACCAATATTTCAAGTATTTTGTTAAGTGCTGGTGGCATCACAATTGGCCTATAATTGTCAGTGTTCATACTGTCACCTTCCTTATAAACTGGAACAACACATGAGATCTTCCAGTAGTCAGGAACTGTATGAGTTGTGAAGGACAGGTAAAACATTCTTGTGACAGGCAGAATAAGTTAAGCAGCAGCAGACTTCAATATTTTAGGCTCAATATTATTGGAGCCAGCAGACTTTGATAATGGGATTTGCATAAGATGTTTGTGAACCTCACCATATGTGACCATTTTGAGACAGAAGGTGGGGGGGGGGAGAGACAGGGGCCAGTGTTAATGTTGGAAGAATGAGGGTGATAGATGGGGGAGAATGGAAGACCCCAGTGTAGGCCGAGAGGTCAGAGAAGCTCTGATTGATGGTGTTAATTACGGTGACAATTTTAATCCTAAGGCTTTTATTAGCAACCTAAACTGGGTCCCTTTGGGTACCCTTTTATAGTGCTCTGATGTCAATGATGAATGTGATTTCTTCATCAAACAGTTTTCAAAATTTTGTGACATGAATGCTCCTTTTGTTGAAATAAGGGTAACAGCAAGGCTTGTTCTTTGAGTCACCCTGTTTATTGTTTCTCAATTAAAGTATTATGCTTAATTAAATAAAAAAATTGAACACAGCTTAATCTTGGAATTTGTTTTGTAAATCCCAGAACTATTGTATGTTCCTTATTTGCCAATATAAGGCATCTCATTTAAAGCAAACCTGGCTGTCTCAAAGAACAATCCTAAAAAGTATTGAAATTTAGTAGATTCAGTTTGGAGGGTGGCTTCAGAATATCCTTCCCCCAGCTTATTTTATGGAGGAAGTACCTATTATGCAAAAGACGGTATTTGCAAATTGTCAAAGTCCTTATTTTAACTGAAGCCCCATTGACTTTGCTGTCCAAAGCAGCATTGGATTATACCATTTCTTTAACCAGGTATCTTGAAGAATGTCCTTTTAACAGAACAAGTTTATACTTTAGGAAGATTGAATATGTTGAAGTTGCCAACTTATTAAACACCCTAAAATAAAATGGTCTGGGGCAGTGGAGAGTGGTGGGCAGTGGGAGGGGGCAGAGGTAGACAGATGGAGGTTGTCTAGTCCATCACCATCCAGACAGTGAACTAATTTACACTGCTGGGGGAGGCTTAGGCAACTGACTCCACTGGGGGGGCTCTAAGTCAGTCAATGGGAAAGGGAAGGACAACATGATACCATCAAAGGGGAGAATTTCTACCACTAGAGTCTTAGTGGATGGGGATAGAGAGAATGGTGAAGTGGGCTGGATGGGAGGGGAATGGTCCAGTGCCTTTCTGGTCCAACACCCATCTGGGATTTAGACAAGATAGGAAAGATGGCAGAGAAGGAGCAGAGGGAGCTGGGGGTGCTGGTACACCTAGGTACCAAAGATTCAGAGAACAAGTCAGTGGAAATGGTGAAGCGGAACTTCCATAGACTAAGGGACAGATTGTGGCACACTCAGCCTCCATGGCCTTTTCTGAAGTCCGCCCTGTGTGGGGGAAGGAGGGGAAGCAGGATAGGGTAAGGAGTGAGGTAGTTGAGGAGTTTAACAGGTGGCTTAATAGATGTCTTCAGGAGAAAAGGTACCACTTTGTGGGGGATAGTGGGGACTTCTGGGATGGGAGACTCTTCAAGGATGATGGACTTCACCTGATGAGAGAGGGGGCCTGTGCACTGGGGCAGATGTTTGACATCTATAACAGACATTTAATCTAGCTGCGGGGGAGACTAGCTCTAGGAGAACCATGGTGGCAGGTGAAAGGAAGGGGATCTTAGCTAGTACTCACTTACATGGGGAGTGGGGGCTTGTAGCAGCACAGTGAATACAAGGGAAGCTGTGGCCCAAAGTGAACTAGGTGAGGGAACATTACAGAGGGGGAACACAAAGTGTGCAATCAACAGGAAAAACATGAGGAAGAAAGGGCAAGGAAAGCACAAGGGTAGTAGCAAAGTAGGCTTAAAGGTCAGATGGAAGGGGGTATGCCTTAGTGCCAGGAGCCTAGGTAACAAAATCAGTGAGCTCCAGGCGCTGATGGCAGACACTGAAGTGCACCTTGTGGCCATCACAGAAACATGGGCTTCAGAAAATAATGACTGGGAACTTATGGTTCCTGGGTACTTATTGTTCAGGAGGGAAAGAGGAACAGGAAAAGGGGGAGGAGTAGCCATTTTTGTCAAGGATGGCATCGAGGTGGTGAAAGATGGGTTCAGTAGGGATAGTAAGGGGAAGACAGCGTCACTGTGGGTGCGATTTACAGCAGCCTCAGGTGAGAAACTGCACTTAGGGTGATCTATACCCCTCCAGGGCAAGGGGAAGAGAGGGACAGAGTGCTCATGGCAGAACCTGAAAGAGGGATGGCAAAGGAGGAAGTAGTGATGGTGAGTGATCTGAACCTGTCAGTCATTGATTCGGATGTTCTGACAGCCAGGAGCACCAGAAGTCAGGTCTTGCTGGACATCTTCCAGGATTGTCAACTGGTACAGCTAGTTAAGGAACACACCAGGCAGCCTGCAATTCTTGATGTGGTGCTCACTGACTCCAAGGTGGTAGGAGCTATCAGAACAGGGAAGCCACTAAGGAACAGCGTACATAACATCATTTGGTCCAAACTGGCCTTTGGGTCTGGAAAACCCCAACTGAGTGCTGAAGTCCTTGATTTTAGAAGGGTGGACTTCAATAGGCTGAGGGAGCTGGTCAGCTACAAGTCTGTTAGGGTGGGCAGCACTAGTGGGGTAGAAGAAAGATGGGGGCAATTAAGGTGCCATTCTTGAGGCATCTAACTTATGCATGAGAATGGTAACTTAAATTCTTAGAACAGATTCAAGAGACAGTTATGGTTCTCAGCAAGGGACAGGGAAGTGGTGAGGGCCAAGAAAAAGGCCTTCTACAAGTATAAAGAAAAACAGACGGAGGAAGACTGGGGAGAAAAGTTACAGTAAAATAGGTATGCAAAGAAGGCAGTTAAGGAAGCAAAAGCAGCCACAGAGTTGTGTATTGTAGAGGGAGTCTAGAGCAGAGAAAAACATTTCTTCCAATATATTAGGTAGAAAAGGAAGGAAAGAGGGGCATTGTAAGGCTAGCTGGGGGGGGGGTTAGGATGATAGAGGAGGACAGGCAAAAGGTCACTATCCTCAGTGACTACTTTTGCTCAATTTTGACTAGGGAGGATGGCAGACCCTTGCCAGAAAGTGGCATCAAGATGGCTACTAAGTGATCCAGGAGATGGGGCAACAATGTTTACAAGTGAAAGGGTCTGGAAATGGCTGGCAGCCCTAAATATAGATTAAGGCACTGGGACCAGATGGGATGCACCCAAGGTTACTCAGGGAACTGGCAGCAGAACTGGTAGGCCTGTTCAACAGCTCAGTGGGAACCAGGGGATGGTTCCAAAGGATTGGAAGGCAGCTGAAATGATTCTGTTCTATAAGGAGGGGGGGACAAGCAACAAGCAGGGAACTATGGACTGTCAGTCTTACCCTATTGTAGGGAAGCTGATGGAGTCACTGGTCAAAGAGGACCTTGTGGACTACTTGGAGAGCAACGAGGTACAGGGTAGTAAACAGCATGGATTTGTGGCAGGGAGATCTTGTCAGACTAACCTGATAGCTTTCTTTGAGTGGGTGATCAGGGAATTAAATAGGGGCAATGCTGTGTATATACTCTACTTTGACTTCAGCAAGACTTTCAATTTGGTGCCTCACAGACACTTGCTGAAGAAGATGGAGGATCTGGGTGCAGCTAAGGTCATAGTAAACTGGGTAGGCAACTGGCTAAAGGTGAGGCAGCAGATGGTTGAGGTCAACTGGGTAAATCAAGAGAAAGAGAGAGAGAGAGAGAGAGAGGTCATCAGTGGGGTACCACAGGGATCTGTGTTGGGTCCAGTCCTCTTCAATATGTTCATTAGTGAAATTGGTGAGGGGAATCTGCGGCAGGTTGTGTCTCTTTATGGATGACACTAAGGTCTGTGGGAGGGTGGATAGTGGCAAGGGAATCACGGAAATGCATAGGGACTTACAAAAGCTATAGGGGTGGTATAAGATGTGGTAGTTGAAATTCAATGCCAAGAAGTGCAAAGTAATGCACTGGGTCCAAACAGTGCCAACAAGAATAGCGTCGGCATGGTGTGTGTGGTAAAATCAGTGCCGTTTTTCACCCCCTGACACAGCGGGGCTGCCCCCCACACCCCCTGTCTATAGGATTCTCACTCTGAGGGGGAGTGGATCCTGGGGAAAGTTAAAATTCATGGGGAAGTTATGGCCCCATGTAAAAAAAAAAATAAGTCCTGGTGTATGCCAAAAAGGTCTGAGACCAGGATTAGAACCCTGGTCTCCACTGCTGCTGACCAAGTTGCTCGATGCACCAGCACTGCACAACACGGGAGCAGCTTGGCCATCTTCCTGGCTCCTGCTGCTCTTATCTTCTTTCAGCACCCCAGACAGCAACTAGAGGAGTACTTACAGCAAGTGCTGTAAATCCCCCCTCGCTGTCTGTGTGAGCACTTACCAGACTAGCACAGTATAGTGTGGTGCTATTCTGGTAGTGCTCACTTGATGTGGTACCTAATGCACTTAGGGAGCAAGAATCCCAGGACAGAGTACTGGATGGGTGGGGGTGAGACTTATCGCTGTGGCTGAGAAACGAGACCTTGGAGTTATCATCAGTGACTCCCTCAAACAATCAAGTCATTGCAACTAGGCATATAGCAAAGCGAATAGGATGCTGGGTTATATGGAGAGGGGTATTGATAGCAGAAAGGAAGAGATAATACATCCTTTGTATAGATCCTTAGTGAAGGCACACCTGGAGTACTGCACTCCATTCCAGACTTCTCACTTCAGGAAAGATAGGGATAGGCTGGAGACAGTGCAGTGCAGGGTGATGAAATGCTGCGGGACCAATAGGGCATGTCCTATGAGGAGGGTCTCAAGGCACTGAACAGGTGCTCAAGGGAGACTAGAAGGAAGAGGGTAAATATTAAGTTCCTAAAAGGAATTAACACAGTGAACTGCAGGGAACTATTTAGCTTGAATACTAGCTGAGAGTCACATGGACATACAGTAAGTGGTTCAGAAGGGACATGAGGAAGTATTATTTTACAGAACGGGTAGTGGAGCTGTAGAACAGCCTACCAGTCAAAGTGGTAAGTGCAAAAACCATTGGTGGCTTCAGGCCCAGTTGGGACAGAATGAAGGGTATAATCATTGCTCGGGGTGGTATAAACTGTGAAGAGAATGGGGGGAGGTTGAGGAGGGTTAGGACCCTGGAGGGACAGTGGGTTGCAAGGCTAAATAGGGAACTTGGACAGACTGGATAGTCCACGGGTCTTTTTCTGTCATCACTGTCTATGTTTCTACGTTGATATGTAAGATTCTGCAAAGGGCCTTCACAATCTCCACAATTCTCTGTTAAAACTAAGTAGCAACACATTGGTTTCACTCTTAATTTATTTAACTTACCTTTGTCTACCCATTTCTTCCCCTCTGCTCGGAAACATTCCATGGCAATATCTCTACATGAAGGTAGCTCTAAATTAGTGGTAGATAATTACCTCCTCATCTCTCTATTGAGCATTATTTCAAAATTCTTGGAGAAAATCATACTAACACAGATAAATGACTATTTGAAACAACAAAAAAATATATTCATTTCACCAATCAGTCTTTTGACCTAAATTTTCCACCCAAAAAGCTCTCATTGTTTTCATGATCTTGTCTTGGGTGCCTTGGATTATGATTGCTTTGTGGGTTCTGTGTTCATAGACCTGTCTAAAGCTTTTGATTTGATTAATCATTTACTGCTTTCTTGTCTTTCTTATTACTACATGTTTTTTTTTCTCTAAATGTGAATTGGTTTTCTTCTTACTTACAGGGGAGATCTCAGTCTTTTTTTCTGGGATGGGTGCATTTCTTCTCCTCTCCCTGTCACTACTGGGGTTCCTCAAAGCTCAATTTTTCCCATTGTGCTCAGTTTATTTGTCAATCCCCTACCCTCTGCAATTCAAAGATGTTCAATGTATTTTTAGTCTGATTATACTGTCCTCTTCTAAGGTCACAGAACAGTTGTTACTTCATACAAAACACTGCAACACAATTCCATCAGTTTGCTTAATTTATTTTCAGATAATTTGCTGATTTTGAAAGGCAAAAAAAAAAAAAAAGTTATTCAGCTCATAGCACTCTTTAGCTAGCCCAGACTGCCCTGTCACCATTTAAACAATTCTGAACTGGAAAGGGTCACCAAATTTAAGAGCCTGGTGCTTTACTTTGATCCCTCTCTCACTATTCAAAATCACAATGAATAAACTACTTCCAAAATTTGGTCTTGTCTGGGCTGTTTAAAATGTGCCAGGAATTGCCTAACTGTAATTGTCAGAAAACATTTAGTCACACAAGTAATTCTTCAAATACTAGATTGTGGGGATGCCATCTATCGTCATGCTTCAGAGTCTGCTTTAGCTCCCTTAAATGTATTTTCTTACCAACAGTTATTGTTCATTTGAAAAGAAAAATGGGATGCACATCACTGTCCACTACCTCAAAGACTAAGCTGGTTACCCCCTCCTCCAGGATAAAACTAAACTGGTTCTCTTTGGTCCACAAGGCCATAAATAACCAAACTGCTTCATATCTATCAGACAGCCTGGTGTCACCTTCTGATAGATATGCTTTGCAAGATGTTCAGCATAGCTATTACCAGTTACCTAAATTTCCATCTTCTTTTGGCAGATCAAATTTTCCTTTGAAATCCCATGCTTGGAATAACTCAATGCCACAGCTCAGACTTTGTACCAGTACATTGTCTTTCAAAACTTCTGTAAAACTCAAATTGTTAAAAGCTCAGCTTTGTTGTAACTTTTGCTACTTGAATGGATGTTTTGATAATTTACTGCACTATGTAGTATATCTTGGTACTGTATTTTTTGACATGGGACATTCTGTAAACAAGATTTGCATCTCATGGAACTCATCCTGTAATCATAAACTTTAAATAAATGATAATAAATAAGCTGATTCTCCACTAGATCAAAAACAGCCCCACCAAAAGTAATCCACAGGAGGTATTCAGAGTCTCAGTCTTCACTTTCTGAGATTGAACCAGAAGGCATTAGAAGACAGAGAGATTACTTGTAATCTAAAGCAGAATTTTTTCAGATTTCTTTTTTTATTATAAGACATTTTAGATGTTACCATCTATCATTCAGATAACAGGGAACAATAATGGCAGGCAATCCAGAATAGAGGAATTATGGGTAGGATTAGACACCTTTTCTTATTTCCAGATGACTGAGATTACTCAACATATTGTTGTAAAGATACACTGAAAGACTCAAGTGGAGGATAAGTCCTTGCAATTTATGAACATTCTCACTAACAAAAGAGATTCTAAGCTCTCAGTTCATCTACAATAGGTAACATTTGTTCCATCAGTAATAAGTTAGCTGAACATCAAGATGTTAAACTATCCTCAAATTCAGATCTAAAATGGGGTTTACAATTAGATGTAACAGGCAAATTATGAAGAAATAGCAATTGATCTGCCATTTTCTTTTGTAATGTACAGTGTCATCTTTGAAATAAAGGAAGCAGTATACTCATGCTCTGAGTTCTGCAAAGGGCTATTACCTTTATTTATTTATTTACTTATTTCGTTATTTATTTAATTGTGTTCACCGGGTAGGCCCACTGGGCCCAAGAAGTCCCTTTTTCAGGGGTGACCTGGAATTAGTTACAAATAAATTTTTGGGTACAGGACATTTCATATACATGACAGTTTTAGGTACAAACATAATACATATCAGACAAATTACAGTAATACCATGAACAATTACACTTCAGGGGGAAGACCTAGACTTTTTATGAAACATAAAGATCTTTTATGGAAACACATTTGTCTAGGCTGAACGTGGCTACCTTCACATGCAGAGCATTGACACCAATAGCTATGGGTATATGACATAATGTACATCTAAAGAAGAGCAGGATAGGTTACTATGGGTCAGATTGTCACAGATTGTCCTTGACATCTACATTTGCTTTCTTTCCCTTTCCAAATTAATTTACTTAATACATTTATAATATGAAAATGCTGAACCATGGATTTTATTTAAATGCTCAATTGATTTAACCCAGTAATAGTAATGTGTACATATACAGTAATCTAGAAGATATTATCACTAATCCCTAAATTGAGTCATGCAGATAAACCAAACTCTGGCTTAGTAGAATCAGAGTTCCCATTCATAAATTGACCATCACAGTGTGACTGTGTCAAAAAAGAAGTCAATTGTGATACCCCTCTCGAGATTCCGGCATGTGTTGACTTGTACGTAAACTCATAGTTTCTCTTAGTCCTGCAATTTATATTAAAAGGTAAAGCTAGAAGATTTAATGTGACAATGGATAAAGGCTTCTCCTTATACTATAGATTACAAATTCTGGCAATAATGGCTTATGTGTTATATTCTTAGGTGTAGTCTTAAACTTGTTTTGCAGCAGCACCATGTTCAGGTTTAACTAAATAGACTGGTATTTATCCAATCCAGCCTTTTTCATTTTAGGACTCATAATCTTGTTAGATTTCTTCACAGCAGTATGCACTGAGAAGGGGAATCCTTAATTAATTGTGTCTAGTTAATTCTTCAGTCACTACATGTTTTAACATGCATTTCTCTCTGCCAGCTATTGTACCTTTCCCTTTAAACAAAAATTCCTGAAACAGATACCACTAATCAATTACTACAACAAATGTGTGCTAAATTCTCAATTGAATTATGGATCCCAGATCTGACTATAACTATCCTCCCTAAAATTACTTCTGAAATTAATGCCACAATTCAGGAAATAAGAAAGAACCCTTCCCAGCACAAACTGTTAAAAAAGTCCAGTTTCTTAACCAAATAACATAAAAAGTCAACAGAGCTCGATACTCATCAGTTTCAAATGCACATGTCCCAGATTAAGTCAAAGTTTATGTTGGCCCAGTAGCACAGAGGGTTGAAGCACTTCTACTTTACATGCCACTAGTGCTTTGCAGAATTTTAAAATTCCAGCGGAATGAAATTTCGAAGAAATTTCGAAATTCCACCGAAATTCCATTGAATGTTGTAGGAAATGGAAAGGCAGAATTCCTCAGCATAAAAATGTGGAATGAGATTTTCTGCAACATTTCTGTGTAATTTTGTCCCACGGATCTCAATATTTTCCACAGAAATATTTGTGGAATGATTTTCTGAGGAACAAATGCTGAATATTCCATGGATCTCAATACTTTCTGTGCAAATGATTGCAAAATAATTTTCTGCAGAATAAATGCTGTTCCACAGAATATTTTTCCATGGATCACAGCAGGTGTAAATTCAGCAGAAGAACCAGTGAAATTCTGGAAGAAATTCTGCCAGCAGAATGGCCATTCCATGCTAATTTCGCTGGCAGAATTCCACATTCCGCACAGCACTACCTGCCACAACACCAATGGCCCAGGTTTGGAAATGAACCTGGGATGCTGGGGGTCAGCCAGGGCAGGAGATGATAGAGTATTTGAAGGACTGCTCTCCTCCCCCGGGAGGGAAGGGTACACTGCCTAGCATTAGCCTGGCCCCTAGCATCAGCATGGGGTGCAGCAGCCAGGGACTATCAGGATGGGGGTAGAGTGGCAGCTGCCAGCATCCCACATAAAGTAGTGTGTGGTGACATACAGGCAGAATTGCATGTCCTCTCCTCCACAAGGCAAAGGGAAGAAACTGGGAGAAAATGGATTCTTGGGTGACCATTGACTTCCAGCTACCTGGTAGCCCTGTACCCAGAGAATACTCAGGTCACACTGCCTTCATGTGATTGTAAGCCCTGGTGGAAAACTGGGGAGACAGGGCTGGAGTGGCTAGCATCTGGAGGGCTACTCATGGTCTGGGGAGAAACAGTCTTTTAAAGTAGGAATGACTACATATATATAACAAACAGTGCAGAGTGAAATCATGACCAATTCAGAGCCACCACGAAACTGCCTATGGGTTCAGCCAAACTGTCACAGGCCACTCTGTCACTCCCAAAACAGCATAAAAAGTAGCTGAGGATCTGTTCATAGTCAGTCTATAAAAACAATAAGAATTAAAAGAAAAAAACTGCAATAGAGAATAATTACCAGACCAGACAGGTTTACTTCCCCACCCCCAAAACTCATTGTATTAATGTAGGTGATGAGTGGTAATTAACAGTCCCCCCCCCTTCTTCTGTTTATGCTAGCATGAAGGATTTTGCTCTTTGGTCTATGTTACAATATATTCAACAATGTATATAACATTTATAGAAGAAAATATAATTGTTGGCAAATAGTTCACGTTTTCTAAAGCAGGGTACCCCTCAAAGATAGACAATGCACACAGAAAAATGTTATGGCTTTTCAGCTGACCAATAGGGCCATTTCACATATTGCAATTTTATTAGAAAGAGAGCAAACAAATGTAATATTAAAATAAATCCACAGCTGCAAATACTGCTACTACTAAAAACACAGACATAAACAAGCTAAAGAAAAAATACTTAGTTCATAAAATAACAGTGATGTACTGTACTGTATATGGCTCTCAGATTGCTCAAATTGTAGGGCATTTTCTATGCTGTAAACTGCACCACCTCTCAAAATGGCCATGTGGATCTGTGAAAGACAGAGGGATGATAGAAAAATAACCCCCCAGCTACAATTACAAGACCAGAGCACAAAATGTAAAACTCTTGTGTTTTACTCACAAAATTAAAAAAAAAATTAAGATAAAAAGAAAACAGGAACACCTGCATTCAATACACATATAAAAACTCCTTAATCTCATTTATTCACCCAGAAATGAACAAACTACTCTCTCCTATTCAGAAAGCAAGCAAGGTCTTTGGGGATTGTACAAAATAAATGAATGAAAAATGGATAAAAGAAACTGAACCCAAGCCAGTTTTCTTTCTCTGCCTAATTAAACTCTAACTTTACTTTTAGTGTAAAGAGACAACACCTTGAGGTCAAAATTCTACACAAAAACACTCAAAAAAGCCATCATCCCATGTGCCACAAGACTACTCTAGAGCACTTTTTAGAGACAAAACCACCATTCTCTGTTATTCACAGTCTCTGGAAGTGCCTCCTTTTTATCCACCAATGTTTTCTTCCTGAAGGACTCGTGCCTCCTTACTCCATGTTCCACATTCCATCATCATCACTACGCCACACACTCCCATCTCACATCTTCAGTTCCTTTAGTCCCAAAATAGGGGCAGTGGTTTAAAATCTTGGAAACTGGCATGAACAACAGCCTGACCTAGGGTGAGAGAAAACACCTACTGAAAGTCAATTAGCCACACAATGCCTTCTTACTCAATGTTCCATAACCCATCTTCACCACTACCGCTACTCTACACATTGCGTGTGAATGCTCAAAGTCTGGGAAATAAAATCCCAGACCTAGAGACCATTAAGAAAGATGCTGACCTGGACATTCTTGTGATTACCAAGACATTGTGCAATGAGAACCATGACTGAGATATAGCCATACCAGGGTCTACTCTGTTCAGGAAGGACAGGGTGGGAAAGAAGGGGAGAAATGTAGCTGTTTATGTGAGGAATTGCATAAAATCAACAGAGATATAGGGAATACAGGAAGGAGTGGTGGTACTGTGGGTCACCCTAGAAATGGTGAATAGAGGTGCAATTTGCACTGACATGATCTACAGACCTCCAGCATGGGGGAGGGGAGTTGGACAAGGTTCTGCTGAAAGCTATCCAAAAGAATGCAAATAAGAGGGAGGTGCTGCTGGTAGAGGACTTCAATCTGTTGGATGTAGATTGGACTGTCCCAGCTGCAGCTTCAGCTAGGAACAAGGGACTTCCCAAAATCCCTGGGCACTGGTAGTATATGCTTAAAGACACGTACCGCATGTACCATTAACTGGCGTGATTAATGCCATGAGGCATCATGTGAGTTCAGTGGGCCCTGCCTCCCACACTCCCCCGCTATGGAGGGGCTGCACCCCAGACCCTCTACTAAAGATTTCCAACTCCGGGGGGGGTCCAACTCGGGGAGTGCACAGGTCCAGGTTTTGCCAGAATGCCGCACGCTATTAAGTGTGCGACATTATGACCTAGTACGAACTCCATGCATGGGGCTTTCCTCAGGCAACTAGTAAAAGATCCCAGTCATAAAGGGGCAATACTAGACCTTTTACTCACCAACATGGATGGTGTTGCAAACGTCACAGTGGTTAGCCACCTGGGGACCAGTAATCACTGTACAGTGTGGTTCAATATTAGCACTGTGGCAGAAATGAACCACACAAAGGCAAGGGTCCTGGACTTCAGGAGGGCAGCTTTTAAAAAGATGGGGGAATGCCTCAGGGAGCGGTCATGTCAAACAAATCTGATAGATTTCTTTGATTGCATGACCAGGGAATTAGGTCAGGGTGGAGCAGTGGATGTGGTCTACATAGATTTCAGTAAGGCTTTCAACACCGTAATGGCACACATCACCCCCTGCTGAACGTTATTCCCTAGGATAACATCCACAGTGAATGTTTCTGCTACAGCCACCTTTCGCACCCTCTCTCCTGAATCACCCCAGTCCAGGATAACACTGGCAAGTGGCAGAGTTTTCTCCTCTCCAGTGAATCTCTTTACAGACACAAACTGATTTGGCAGGAGTTACTCAGGCCCAACCAAATCCCCTTTTACCAGGATAAGAGACGCCACACTGTCAACCCTCAGGCCTGCACCCCATTCACTGTAACCAGATGCATGTGCTCCCTCATATTCACAGGAATAGCCTCAGGGATACAATTAGCAACCAGCTGGGCTGGAGGGATCCCTTTTACACCTTGGGTGGGATATTCAAAGCAGTTGTGCAATGCGCAACTGTGGAAATGCACCAGAGAGAGATATTCAGTGGCAGCAACTGCACAGCGCAAGTAGCAGTGCACCAATGCACAATGGCAATGTATGCATGCACAAGGGCAGGGGGCATACCCAAGAATATGCAGCACAGTATGATATTCAACCTCCGACCAATGGCGTAAGGGAGAAGCAAACGGCCGTTGCGCGGAGCAGACTTGAGCCTATAAAAACAGGGAGCAAGTAGGAGGAGGGCACTTGTGTCAGAGGGTAGCAGGACAGTAGGGGGCCAGATGGGCCAACAGCCCACAAAGAAGGGGACAGTGAGAGAGAGAAAGAGACAGAAACTGGGACAGAGAGGGAGAGACAGTGTGAGAGAGAGAGAGTGTGTGTGTGTGTGTGTGAGAGTGTGACAGACAGGGAGGTGATGGCGGGTGTGAGAGAGTGTGGGCACAACACAGTGTCACCAGACCCATGTGGAGTGACACAGGCACCCACAGTGGTGGGAGACAGTGGCCGCAGGCAACAGCCAGCCAGCCTGGGGCAGGGTACACAGGAGTGAGCCCTGCAGAGCAGTACGCACAGCCACACATGGCTGGGTGGCCCCGTGTAGCCGGAGGCCCAGGGGGGACAGGACATCAAGGGCCATGGCCAGTGCGATATTCCAGATGGAGGCCATAATGAGGGGTGTGGGGAGGCAGGAGGCAGTGCGCCGCGGCTGTGGAAGGGCTTGTCGGCGATACACCAGGAACAGGCGGTACCGACCCTGCATCAGCTATGAGATCTACGCTGACACTGAGGTCGTGGGCCGGTATTGACTGAACCGGGCAATTCTGAGGCAGCTCTGTGAGCTGTGCAGCGAGGAGATGCAGGCACCCACTAGACGGAGCCACACCCTGATAGTGGAGACAAAGGTAACAGCTGTCACATGCCTGCTCGCCACGGGCACCTTCCAGAGACCAACAGGGGACACCACAGACATAACCCAGTCAGCCACATCATGGCTCCTCACACAGTTCCTCAATGCTCTGCTGCCACATGCTGCGGAATACATCCACTTCCCCAACACACAGGCAGACCATACAGCAAACATGCAGGAGTTCCACAGGGTAGCAAGTATGCCTGGCATGCTAGGCGCCATTGACTGCACACATGTGGGCATCCGCATGCCACCTGGCCCGGGGGGGTAGCCTACATCAACAGAAAGGGCTACCCCAGTATCAACTGCCAGGTGGTGTGCGATGCCAGGGGGTGCATAACCAATATCTGTGCCACACACCCTGGGGGAGCACATGACGCCTTCATCTGGCAGAGCTCAGCACTGTGCCACAGGTTCAAGAGTGGGGACATCCCCACCGGTCATCTAGTGGGTGAGTATGCCGAGACCATGGGCAGCTGGGTACACCACGGTATGGGAGGGGGCGGCGGCCAGGGCAGGGGTGCCGCAGAGTGCGGCTGGAAAGGACAAGGGGCACAGCAACAGAGGACACCAGGCTAACCATATCTCATCCACACAGGTGACAGCGGCTACCCACTCCGGCCCTGGCTACTCACCCCCTACCAGCACCCGTCATCCCCTGTGGAGGAGCAATATAATGAGGCACATGCCAGCACACAGAACATCATTGAGCGTGTCTTTGGTCTGCTGAAGGCACATTTCCATTGCCTGCATAGGTCTGGTGGTGCCCTACTGTACAGCCCCTCGAAGGCCTGCGGCCTATTCCTGGCCTGCTGCATGCTGCACAACATGGCCACTGACCGTGGGATAGCTGTCGAGGTTGAAGAAGGGAACAGCAGTGGGGGCGACGCTGTCGATGGTCCATGTGGTGGTGGGCAGCCCTTCCCGGATGGAGGGATCCCCGGCTGATGAGAATGGTATGCCAGCACCGAGACGCAATAGCAGAGGAGCACTATGGCACATGCAGGTAGGTGAACAAACACCCATGCATGGATGGCCACAGTGGCACGGCACACAGGCATGTGTGGGTGTGTCCTGTGGCATGCACAGACAGGCGAGAGGCAGGGGCGGGCATGGGGCCGTGCCACACGATCACATGCAACAACACGCAGCACAGCACACTACACCACACCCACACCCCTCCACATACACACACACACACACACACACACACACACACACACACACTGGTGCCCGCAGGCACACACCCAGGCGCTGGCACCTGGCGTGGATCAGATGCAGAACACTAGTGCACATGTGCATCCAGTGCTGTGGTGTCATCATCACGCACATGCCACATGGGCCAGCGGCTGGGCAGGAGTGCACACGGCCAGTGTGCGGTGCAATCCACGGATGCCACATCCATGGCATGCCACACACACACACACACACACACACACACACACACACACACACACACAATGCTCATGTGCACACAGGGCAGTGGCAGCGGACAGTGGACAGGGTGGCGGGCACATCAGCTCTGCCGCGCCATCAAACGGCCGCCACTGACACGTGGATGACTGTGCCGTGGCCGCCCAGCAGACCCAGGCTGCACGACAGCAACGAGGGGGGTCTGCAACTGTCCCCCAGGGGTGGAACTGTGAGAACACGACTGTGTCCTTGCAGGGGTCTGCAGGCTCCTGAACAGGCCTGCTCTGGGAATGCCTAGGATGCCAACAGCGGAGCCTGGTGTCAACACTGAGGGGGTCACCCAATGCTGGGTCCGTGGGGTGGACATTGCACTCCATGGGGTCTGCGGTGCCTGGCCGCACCCCATGGCAGCCAATGTGGCAAAGCTGACTGTGACCGCAGTGGCTAAGTGATCCAGGCCTGTGGTCGTGTCCTCCCGCAGGTGATGTGTGGTGTCCTGGACCTGTGCGAAGCCCCTTTCATGCTGCTCTGTGGCATGGCACACCTCTGCACAGAGTGCATGCACCCTAGCCACAAGCAGTACCTGTTGGTTCATGGAGGCCTGCAGCAATTGGGGTGTGCTTATGAATGGGGTCAGCGCCCAGGGGTGCATGGGTGTTTTGCTGACCCACTGGTGGTGTACAACCACACTGCACTGCCCCCCACTCAGGTGGGCACTGCACAGCAGGGTCCCCCTGTGGCTGCTAACTGACAGGTACACCGGCAGCGGATGCTGCGCCCGGCCTCCCAACATCCCCAGCCATCTGCCGCTGCTGCCTCTCCAGCCCCTGTGCACTGGCCAGTGCCTTTGTGGCTGAATCACCACCACCACTGTCCCCCAGCACCACACCACCGTCGCACATAGCGGTACCTGGGGTGGTGGCGGGTGGCAGTCCCACCGCCAACAGGTCTTTGGCTGCGCTGCCAGGGATGGTGGATGGTATGGGTGTCTCCCCCACAACAAGTCCCCCACTGTCCAGAACAATGGTCACATCATCATCAGTGTCAGACCCCACCCCAATCTGTGTCTCCACACACTGAATGCCATGGCTGGTGTCCCACTGGAACACAGCCAGGGCCTCATCTGCCACCACGCCCAGGTCATCCGGCTGGATGGCAGTGGTGTGCTGCAGCTGATTGGGCCCCTGAATGCCAGTGGAGGTGGATGGCTGGTCCTCCAGGGCTGGGCATGCCCACACGGCAGATGCAGCCGCCTCTGCCACTGCATGCTGGTGTTCCAGTACTGAAAGGGAACACAGATGCATTAGTGCCGCCGATGCATTGTCCCCCCACACCCCATCCCACACCCCCGATGCCGCTGTACCTACCATGCAGTGATGGGCTCCCACCAGTCTGGAAGCCACCACCCGGCACGCCCTCAACAGCGCTGCACCTCATGGTGGCCACCGCCACCAGCTCCTCCTGGGGCGTGAGCTGTGGCATGTCAGCCTGGCCTCCACCCATGGCCATCCTTGCGGCCCATATGGCCACCAACTTCTCTTTTATCCAATGCTTGTCAGTGCCCACCTTCTTCTTGCACTGCTGTGCAGATCACTGGTGGATGCCCTGCTGGTTCACAGCCTCCGCCACCTCCTCCCAGGTTGCGGCCCTGGCCTGGGGTGTGCCGGTTGCACCACTCAGCAGAGGCTCCCTGTCGAGGTATGACTTGAACAGGGCATCTGCCTCCACCTTTGTAAAGTTGGGCCTGCACTTGCGGGCAGGCCCATGCTCCTCACCCTCCTGTCATTCGGATATGCTGCTACCTGTGGGCAGTGACATGTAGTTAGTGGCTACAGTGGCCCACACCAGCCGACCATCCCGCTGTGTTATCCGTCCCCTCGGCAGGCGCAACTTACCTTGGAAGGTTGCAATACCAGTCCATGGCCTGTGCAATACTGCGGCACCTTTATAGCGCATTGCATGCAAATGGGTTGATGCGCAACTGTAATGAGATGCTAATTTCCCCAGTGTGCCGCAGATAGGCTGATGAGCTAATCTGCATATGCCAGCTGAATATTGCATTGTTGTACCTTGCGCAATGGACTTGCGCCAGCACAAGTCATGGTGCAATGTTGTGACATGCACAGTGCACCCACCAACATGCATGCGCCACGGCATGTACCACTGCCTATTGTGCAGTGTGCGCTAGGAGCACTATTGGTGGCAAATGTGCCCTATGCACAATAGGGCCTATGGCACCCACACTTCATTGGGCCTGTGGCACTCGGGCGCCATTGGGCCTGTGGCACTCGGGCGCTATAGGGCCTGTGATGCTTGGGTGCCATTGAGCCTATGGCGCTCAAGTGCTATAGGGCCCATGGTGCTGGGGCACTATCGGGCCTATGGGGTGTGGTGCCCTCAGGTCCCTATTGCGCACAATGCATCATGGCCCCAATAGGGCACACGTGCACATTGCACATGCTGACCCCTGACCCCTGCCCTATACCCTCCAGGGACCTCTGCCCCACATGCCAGTATGGCCATGCCCATTCTGCGCATCCCTGGGTATGTGCAATTGGGGCAGGCAGTGCATCTCTGGGTGATGCACGCATCCCGAGCACATGGAGCTTGTGCACCGCAGGGTGTCATTTTTAACTGCTACATTGCGGAGTAAGCATGCCGTGGCACACAGTGCCCCGATCTCAGAACTGGAGCCAGGTAGAGCTGGTGAACCTGGTGGCCCCAATGGAGCCCCATGCTGCCAGCCTCTTTGGACAGCAGCCCCTCGACAGGCCCAGGACCGAGGTGTGGCAGGATGTGACTGATGGCCTTGTACAGGCCACCGGTGTGCAGCGCACAAGTGAGCAGTGTTGCCACCATTATGGGGACCTGATGAGGTGGGACCTGGAGAGGCTCAGGTTGCTGCAGGTGTGCATCAAGAGGGGGGCTGTGCCATGGCCAGGTAAGTGTGCCCCGCCTGTGTCTGTGCACGTCCAGTGTTCCATGGTGCTGGCAGGGCTGCATGCCATGCCAGCGGGGGCACTGTCGCTGTGTGCCCTGTGGTCTGACCTTGCACATCGCTAAGTGTGCTGCCCCCCTGCCCTATGCCCCCCAGGGACCTCTGCCCAACATGCCAGTGTGGCCACAGCCATGCCGTGCATCCCCAGGGATGTGCAATTGGGTCAGGCAGCGCATCACCGGGTGATACATGCATCCCAAGCACATGGGCTAAGTCTTCTAGAGCACCAAACATCACTGCTACATTACGGAGTAAGCATGCCACGGCACACAGTGCCCCGATCTCAGAACTGGAGCCAGGTAGAGCTGGTGAACCTGGTGGCCCCAGTGGAGCCCCATGCTGCCAGCCTCTTTGGACAGCAGCCCCTCGACAGGCCCAGGACCGAGGTGTGGCAGGATGTGGCTGATGGCCTTGTACAGGCCACTGGTATGTGGTGCACAAGTGTGCAGTGTCGCCACCGTTATGGGGACCTGATGAGGTGGGACCCGGAGAGGCTCAGATTGCTACAGGCACACATCCAGAGGGAGACTGTGCCATGGCCAGGTGAGTGTACCCCGCCTGTGTCTGTGCACGACCAGTGTTCCATGGGGCTGGCAGGGCTGCATGCCATGCCGTGGGGCACTGTCACTGCATGCCCCGTGGCATGGCCTTGCACTTCACTGTGTGTGTGCTGTGCCACTGCCCTCTGGCCATGCAAGGCCGGGGTGCACTCTGTTCCTGGGGGGGTGGGGTGGTGGGCTCATAGTGTTGCTGTGTACTGATGTGTGCTTGTCTGTGTTCCTGTCCTAGGCCCTGAAGACTGGAGGAGATCCAGGGTGGCGGGGGTGCTTGGCGGGCCATGGATGGCTGCTGAAGGCCCTTTAGCAGGAGCTGCGGGACCAAGTGGAAGAGCTGCTGGACCGGTGTGTGCAGCACCACGGCGGACAGGTAGGTGCAGTTCATTCATACATTGTTATGCAGGGTGGTCGGCAAGGGTGGCGGTATGGCCTCGGCCCCCTGTGTGCTGAGCCGTGGCAGCTGTGTTCAGCCTGCAGTGTGTGTGGTGCCGTGGGGCAGCCAGTGCATGTGTGTGCCAGCTGTTGGTGGGCTGTGGGTGCATCTGGCTACCACCTGTGCTGCTGCAGTCCCGCTGCTGCACCATGCCACCCACCTGCCACTGTGCTGGGGGTTGGCCCTTGGGCAGTGGTGTCCAGTGCTTTGCATAGCTGTGGCATGCTGGGTTGGTGGCAGTCGTAGGTCCACCCACTGTGGGTGGCCAAGGTGCCACCTCAGGGCCGTATGTCCCCACTGTCCGCTGTACACTGTGGGAGGGCTGGGGTACCCTGGACATACACTGATCACCTGTTCCTTCCTTTTCCATAGGTGTCCAATGGGGAGGTCGCCAGCCAAACTATGGCCACCTCCTATGGCGAATCATTACTATTACCACCGCCACCCTGGAGAGTGCAAGGCTGACTAGATGGCTCATGCTGCGGGGGCAGGGCAGGGGGCAGTGCCAGGTGGTGGGACGTGGCTGCCCATAGGGGCAGTTTATACTATTCCTGCACCTGACCACCCTTCCCCTGCCTTCCCCTGTCCCATTGTATAGCCCTGTCCCCTGTCCCCATCCCTCCCTTTCCTACCCTGTTCCTGCTTTGTAAATAGTTTCCCCTGCCTTGTTCCCTGTTTTCTATTGTATAGTTATTTAATACAGTTTGCACTGTTTACCCATCTGTGTCCATGTCTGCTTTGCGGCTGGCAAGTGGAGCCATGCTGCAGTGGTGTGGTGGGTGGCTGTGTGGTGCACCTATGTTGTTCTGTGAGCTGTGCATAGTAGTGTTTGCCCATTGGTCAGTGGCTGTGTCCTGGGGTGGCCATGGGCTGGCTGTTTGGGCTGTGTGGCATGTGTGTTGGCTGCCGTGTGCCAGGGTGTGGCTGGCTGTGGACCGGGTGGGTTGGGGGATGCCATCCAGTGGGGAGTGGTGGCGGCGGCCCACCCTTGGCCGTTGGTGCTGCCTTTTCATATGTCCACCACTCTGATGCTCATGGATGGGGGCTGGCTACATGCCCATGCTCCTTGGACGGTGTTCCTTTGTGGGCCAGCTGTGCCTCTTGGCCAGGTTCCACTTCCTCCCCTGCGGCCCCCCCCTTCCCCAGTGCCTTGCTCCCTGCTGTACCTGTGGCTGGTCCATTTGTGCCTTGGAGCATCTTCCTTGGCCCCTTGTGAATCCATGGTTGCACTATTGTGCATGTTGGGTTGCTCCCTGGTGCACCTCTGACTACACTCTGGCGCATCCATACAATTTTTAGACATGTTGCGCTGGCGCATGTCGTCAAGCGCACCCTTTGAATATTGCAGTCATTGCACAATGGTGCATTGGATTTGCACTGTGCCAGCCTTGTGCTGGTGTCTGGCGCATTTTTGAATATCCCACCCGTTGTGTCTTTTTAGGACACTACCTGGGAATATGCTCTGGCTTTTTGCAGAACCAAATATCATCGCTTTTCTTTTCCCCAAAATCCCATTTCGTTAAAATATGGTTTCCCTCTTTCTGCAGAGGCAATGAGGGTTTTAGCTGCCCTGAAGGCACACTTTTCCCCCTTGACACTGTAGCCCCTGCTTCCCCACTTCCCATCAGAGCAGGCCTGCTCCTGGCATTTCAGTCAGAAAGTTCAGCAGCTTGTTTTGCTGTCTCAGGGTCCTGGTCCTCTAGCCAGGTTTTCAGTTCTGCTGGACATGCCCAAAAGAACTGTTCCAACAATATGACTTCCTCAATTGCTTCCACAGAGTTAGCTTTTACCCTCTTTCACCAATGTTTTAAAGGGGAAACACCAGGCAACACTGTCTAGCAATGTTTTGTTAACTGGTGCATTTTGGTCTTTATTTATGTTAGTTTCTTATCAAAGGGCCAGGTATTCATTGAAAAATCATGCTCGTAGTCCCCCTTCCATGTAAGCTGTTTTCCACCATTTGGTGCATCAGTACTAACCCTTGCCATGCCAAGAAAGTAAACAATGTGAATGAGTGCGTTCATGTAGTGCCATGCTCCTCAGAGCCATGCTGCCATAACCCTTGCTGTTCTAAGTAACTCTGCCTGCTGTACCCTGTAAACTGCTTGTTTTTCCGAAAATGTGAAAGTGTACCACTCCATATATTACATCCCTTCAGTGCCCTTATGTCCTTTGCACAGTCGCTAACTTGAAAAGTGCACTGATTACTTACATTTAGAGTCACTAGCCTTTCAAGTAAATGTGTGCATTTCCCAAGTGTTTCTTCAGTGAGGTACCATTATGCTCACTGTGTTCACATGTCTGTAGCCCTCTCATGCCTGTTTGACCTTGCGTGCCTGAATGTAATGGCGCCTCACTGAAAAAACACTTGGGAAATGCACACATCTACTCAAAAGGCTAGTGACTGTAATAGTAAGTAATCAGTGCACTTTTCAAGTTAGCAAAAATATGCAAGGGACATGCAGAGCACTGAAGGGATGTACGGTGAAGCCCACCAGAATGAAGCCCAACTCTGCAGAATTCTGCAGTAGAGTTAATGCAGCAAACAATACAATTTCAATAGGAGTTAATCCCTTTTGTCATGCAGGAGACCTGTGACACTGAGCTTCATCCTAGCGCGCTTCACTGTAATATATGGAGCAGTGCACTTTCACATTTACAGAAAAACAGAAGCAGTTTACAGGGCATGGCAGACAGAGTTACTTAGAACAGCAAGGGTCACAGCAGCACAGCTTGGAGGAGTGAGGTACTACATGAACGCGCCCGCTCACAGTGTTTACTTTCTCAGCACAGCAAGGGTTAGTACTGATGGGTCAAATGGCGGTAAACAGCTTACATGGAAGGGGGACTATGAGCATGATTTTTCAATGAATACCTGGCCCTTTGATAAGATGCTAACATAAATTGAGACTGGAATGCACCAGTTAACAAAACATTACTAGACAGTGTTGCCTGGTGTTCCCCTTTAAAAACTGGCATTGTTTTGTGGCAAATTCCTCAAAGCTCACATTGGGACCCTTCTTGAGCTTTTGAAATTTCACTCTGTAGGCCTCAAGATTAAAATCATACTTTTTTAATAAAGCAGTTTTGAGTTTATCATAGTCTTGGCTGTCAGCATTGTCCATTTGCCCCAGCACCTCATGTCCCTTCCCAGTCAGCAGCAGGAATAACTGAAAGCTCCAGGCCTCCTTGGGTATTTTTGCCTGACTACAAACCTTTTCAAATTAATTAAAAAAAAAACCTCCATGTCCTCCCCCTCTTTAAATTCTGAAGTTAAATTAGAATTTAGCTTATACTCCAACCCTGGAGTTTCATTTTCACCCCCACCACCTTCCTTCTCGGGCTTGTTATTGAGGCCTTAGTTTCTCCAGCTCAAAGTCCCTTTGTTTGTCCTGCAGCTCTATTTCAAGCTTCAGCATTCTCTGCTCTAGCTTTTTCTGCTCGAGCTCAAGCTCTCTTTCATGCTGTTTTTACTGCATGGCAAGCTCCCTTTTACGCTGCTTATCTTGAAGCTCCAACTTCTTTATTTCAAATTGAAGCGTTAACCTTTCCAGATCAAAATCTGCGGTGTTTTTCCCTTGGTACTATGGCTCCTGGTCCATTTTGGTCCCACTTTCCTCCATGCTGAATCTGGTCACTGCGCTTCTATCCAGCACCTCCACATTCAAGGTGTGGTCCCCTGCAGTCACTGACTGTGACTAAAAGCCCCAGGCTGCAGCCTGGTCATTGGTTGTCATAAGGACTTCTATGAGGTACATTTTAGTGTGCCCCTCATAAAGGACACCCCTCTCCTGGCACAGCTATTTTAGATGTTCCATAGTGTAGTTGTTGTAGCTGGAAGCCATCTTCCCTCCCTACACTACCACTGGTCTAACTTAGCACAGCAACCAAAACAAAAAAAATGGTAAGTAAACTATATTCTGTGACCAAATGTTCCCTTTTTCCAATTTCTGCCCTCTTTTGTGTGTGGTTTGTTCAAACAGTTCACAGTTCCATAACCTGGCACCAATATGTCACAGGCCCACTCCTACGGGGCAGGACTCCCTTGGCTTACAGTGAATTCCCCTGAGTACAGCCTGTGCAGTGTGGGTCAGACCCCCCCATCTTTCCAGGGTGCTAGCTGGGTTTACAACTGAGTGTCCACCAGGAAGTCCTTGGCTTCCATCTTTCTGTGTGTGTGGGGGGGGGATACAGCCTTGAGTCTGTGTTCCTGGGAGAGAACCTTCTTGGCTACTATGCAGCAAAAAAGAAATGTCTCAGGCATTTATAGGCCTTTGGGGTGTCCTATAAACCCTCTATGTGCCTTTTCCAGAGTAATGCAGAGACCGGGTTCAAACCCCACAGACCACTCCATGAGACCTTGCATATCTCCCCATACCCTCACAAAGTCCCTTCTTGTGTTCCGTCCTGGTAGCGTTTGGCCTTTAGGCATTAGGTTAGGCATGGTATTGTTTGAGCAAAACCATCTCAAGCTTACATACACAGCAGACAATTTCTGAAGTGGTGTAAAAAAATATGCCAAAGGCTTTAGTAATATCTATTAGATAATATTAATTAAACATATAAATAGCATTCAGAATTTGGTTACAGGATATAAAAAAATAAAAGTTGACAATATACAAAAAAACTTTACACTTAAGTTTCCTAAATCTAACATATAATTTCTACCTTGTGTTCCAGTTGCAGCTGAATGCAATTCAAGTCCAATAAAGTAAAAATGTCCTTGTTACCGATTTTGTGATGGAATTCAGAACAGGGGTCCCATCTGATCAGTTCCTTATCACAAACAGAATTAATTTCAACAAGCCTTTCTTTGGCTTTACAAGACAGTTTCAAAATGCTTGCCTCTGGGATTGTCCTTCTGTGATTGGCTGTCTAAAGTCCCTAGCTGCAAAGAGCCAACCAGCTCTCTATGTTTTGCTTTAAAAGTTCAACTGCTGAAAGATCCCCCCTTCTCTGGTTAGGAAAAAAACTGTTTCACTCCCAGCATGCTTTGGAGACATTATGGCACCAGCCCCTTCAGTGCTAGCTGGGCCCACAGCCTTTGTTTGGCTTATTTTCCCCTAGAACTATTCAGATCTAAATGGTTGGGCTATTTAGCTTTTAATTACTCTCCCACTACTGAAGCTGACTCACTAAACACAGTTTTCTGAAAACAAAGAACCAGCTCAAACTGGCAGAGCCTCTGTCCTTGAACTCAGATGCAGAAAAAAAAAAAATCAAGAAATATTCCAGGCCAACAGAAGTTACAGAAAAAAAAAAACAGGCGTGAACACCACCACCATACAACAAAGGGAATATTAACTATAGAAACCCAGAAATATGACATGGTGCTATTCCGCCACAGTGCCCATCTCAGGTCCTTTCAAATTCAGGGCTCCTGGATCACTGTGTATTCGGATCTCCATATCAATATGCTGGAGATGACAGCTGTTCTGCTTGGCCTTCAGGTATCTTGTGCCCATCTCTGACTTATAAAGCCCCACATGAACTGGGCCCAGACTACTTGAAAGAGCTCCTGTATCCTACTGCCCTAGGCAATCGCTCCACTCGGTGGACTAGGGGTTGCTAGAGATTCCAAGGCTTTCATTAAAATCTTCGGGGGCCCATGCTTTTTATGTACGTGACCCCAACCCTTTGGAATTCTCTACCCTGTATGCTTCAGCAGTGCACATTCGTGGAGAAATTTAAACAGGCCTTAAAGACCCACTTATGGTTAATGGCATATACCTGATGGTGATGATATTTTATTGCACTTCATGAACTCAGTTTTTATTGTATTTGTGTTTGTTTTATTGCTTTAAGTGATGTTTGCTGTTAAGGTGCCTTGGTTTTAGAAAGGCGTGGTACAAATAAAGAATTATTATTATTATTATCTCAGCCACTGTCTCTTGTTCAACCAGACAGACAATGTCAGTGTCATGCACTATATAAACAAACAAGGGAGAACTCACTCTTATGCACTGAGCTAGGGAAGCAATGAGAGTGCGGTACTGGGCCATGTTTTATGACCTTCAGCTGTCAGCCATGTTTCTCCCAGGTGTCCAAAATGTATTGGCAGATAGTCTAAGCAGTTCTCAGCCCCTGGTGCCTGAATGGGAACTGCTAACCTCCATGGTAAATAACCCCTTCACAAGATGGGGTCATCTGGAGCTGGACTTTTTTGTGTCCCCACACAATGCAAAACAGCCATGTTTTTGCTCATTTGCTTCAGGGCATGAAGTGTTTTTGGTGAGATGCATTGTCCCTCTCCTGGAAAGGGAGGTTTCTTCATGCCTTTCCTCCAGTCCCTCTCATACAGATGATTCTATTCAAGCTGCAGGAAGAACATGTCACCCTAATACTGGTGGCTCCCTTCTGATCTCACCAGATTTGGTTTCCACTTCTGTAGCATCTAATAGTGGAGCCTCCTGTTCAGTTTCCGCTGTGTCAGGGTCTGCTGTCCTAGGATCACAGGTCCCTGGTCTATCTGAACCTGTGATTTCTGCATCTGCATATCTGGCTTCTGAAGATGTAACCATTGACCATTCTGGGGTTTCACCCCAGGTAGCAAATGTCCTGCTTGTGGCTACAAAGTCTTCTACAAGACATAGCTATTTTCTGAAATGGAAACACTTCTCCATATGGTGTACTTCCCATTCCATGGGCTCATATACAGTACATGTCTTTTGAATACTGTACTGGATTACTTTCTGTCCGTATCTGACTCCAATCTCCAGTACTCTTCAATTAAAGTGAATTTTGCAGCTGTTTTGACTTTCCATGCCCCTCTTGCTGGGCCCATGATTGCACAACTAGAAGTATACCGTATGTTTCTTTTTTTTTTTTTATATTCTCTATTTATGCCCCTTTACTCACCACTCAGGACCCTATCGTCAGGGATCCCTAGGCTGTGTGCACTCCTATATGTCCTCCCCAGGTAACTCCTTCAGGTCCCGGCAGCACTGCCCCCATCTGGCCTCGGTTTGCCCCACTCGGGTGGGGAGGAGGAGACCCCCCATTAGTTCCCCCAGTCCATGAGTCTGCATCAGTCATGCTGCACAGGCCCCAGCTGGAGCCTGGTTATGGATTTTCTCTGGCAGCTGGGTCCCATCTCCAGGCATCCGTTGCGGGGCTTTTCTCCTTTTTCTGGTGCCATCCCTCAGGACATCAGCACGCTAGGGAAGCCAAGGGGTGGAGCACGTCACAACGTGCAAGTGCTCTGGCTCCCGGCCGACGTCCTCCCACCCTGTTGCATGCTGTCTCACTGCACCTCCACCCGTGGTCACCCAGGTGGTGGTAGAGCAGCAGGACATGCATCCCACCCCTCCCTGGAGGAGGACAGCAGCCCCTGGCTCTCAATCCTCCTCCCCCCGGCTGGCCCTGCAGCTGCCCAAATCCGTTTCCGAACCCGGGTTGCTGGCACCGCAAGTGGTAGCCCTACCACTGCGCCAGCGGGCTGGCTACCATATGTTTCTTAAGGATATTCTGCACATGTGTCCCATGATTCATAAACTGGTTCTGCCTTGGGACATAAATTTAATCCTTAAGAAATGTACTTTGGCTCCATTTGAGCCTGCTGTGACCTATGAGATGTGTTTTCTTTCATGTAAATCCCTGTCTCTGGTCACCATGACTTCTGTTTGCAGAATTTTGAGCTTTAGGCTCTCTTGCATGAGCTTCCAAATTTAATTTTACACAAGGACAGTGTCCTTGTGGACCAAGCCTCATTTCTTGCCTTGTGGACCAATTCTCATTTGTTACCAAAGTTTTTTTCTGATTTCACACTGAATAAAATTGTACACCTTCCTCTGTATTACTCTGAGCATGCTAACAGGGCTGAGGCATTGCTTCAGACACTTGATGCACATAGAACACTGTGTTTCTATCTTGAACGCACTAAGGATTGCAGAAAATCATCTCAGTTTTTTGTTTCATTTGTCCATGGTAAAAAGGCTGCCCCATGACTAAACAGTGCCTGTCCAAGTGGCTGGCCAACTGTATTACATTTTGTTATAGGAAATACAGTAAGGAACTCCCTGGTGCTGTTCTTGGCCACTCTACACGTGGCATGGCCACTTCTGTTGCTTGCTATCAGAATGCTTCTGCAGTTGACATGTGTGCTGCTGTAACACAGAGTAATGTGCATACTTAAGCATGATAGTCTGGGCATAATCTCTCACAGACGTGCTGGTTCTGGCTCTGTGGTACTTCAAGGTATCCTATCAAACTTTGCCGTTCTCCCTAGGTGCTTTGGGCACTGCTTGGTAATCTTTCCAAAGGTGTGGTCCAATGCAAGAGATGTCCTCAAAGAAGACAGAACAGTTACTTACCATAGCAGCAGACCTTTGAGAAAATCTCCTTTGGGCCACAGTGCACCCACACTCCTGCCCCCTTTCTGAGGTGTTAGCTGGCAAGATTATCCACTGCCTGGTTGGAGGTTTACCATAAGTGTCCCATGAGTATTAAGTTTTCCAGTCCCATACCTCTCTTTGTGTGCCTAGTCCTGGTTTGGTCTCCTGGTTAAGCCTGGTAAAATACCGTCCATGCTTGTCTCCAGCAGGGAACTGAAGAGTGATGGGGCCACCCACATTTTATAGGAGCCGATGCTGCATGTCATTGTGGGTGGGCCCCAGCTAGGAAAAGTTTCCCAGTCGTCCTGACACCGATGGTTTGCAGTTCCAAAGGTGTGACCAAATGGAGGAGATTCTCTAGAAAATCTACTGTGACAGAAATTAACTGCTCCGTAAACATATATAGATAGATAGATAGATAGATAGATAGATAGATAGATAGATAGATAGATGCATACATGTATGCTTGGGAATTTTGTTCCATAGAATCAATTATCATGAATTTCTCTATATGAGGTACTACCCAATTAGAAGATACACAACCAGTGAACCGCTACCGCCTGTACATACCTCTCAACTTTTTGTCACTCAAGAAAGGGACACAGACACTCAAAATAGGGTACAATGAGGGACACTGACCCTTACAATGAGGGGCACATCCTCAAACATGCAGATACAAGCTTAAAACACTGGAAACCATTGTGTTTACTTTTTTATAGTGTATGGTAGAATGTTGTTATGGATAGAAATCCATAACTAGAATGGAGTTGTTATGCTGCAGTAGCTATGTCATCACAGCTGTTATGCTGCACTAGCTATGTCACTACTGCAGCATAACAACTTGGAATGCTGCCATATAGTTGCTTTATTCAATCCAGTTAAGCTGGAAGTTGCATTTTTTTTTAAACTTGAAGTTGCAGAAACATCTGCAGCACACTGTGCCAGTTCAAAAAAAAAAAAAGAAAATGTTAAAATTTCTATTCTGTTGTCTTCTCCAGCTGGTTTGGTGTGATTTTCTATGCTGTGACTGCCCATACACTATAAAAGGTTATGTATGAGCAGTCATACACAAACTAGAAAATTCTTGTATCTTGAGGTTCCCTTGGTAACAGAGTACCTCTCGAGTTGCGCTCTCGAGGTCATCTGTTACCAAGGAAACCTCTTGATACAAGAATATCCTTGTTATGTATGACTGCTCATACACAATCCTCTATATTTAGCAGCTTAGAATTCTATCAATTTCTGCTTTAAAGTCTGAATCTACAGCACATTCTATGTGTGGACAGCACCTTTTCTACTATGAGGGATGGTTTAGGGACAGAGTAATTTTGAGAGGTAAGATCAGGGATGTCTGTCATAATCAGGGACAGTTGAGAGGTATGCCACTGTATTAATTTATTAACACCTTAATAACAAATTAAGACCTAAGAAACACACTATGTACCACCTCATTAGAACCTTATTAACATATGTAATAACTACCTTAATAACAAATGTAAGAAGCACTTTATTAACCCATGCAACAGCCACCTTGGTTCCATGTCATAATAGCGATCACAAAACAGTGATCGCTATTATGGCAAGTGTATATTGCCAAAAAGCATATCAGCCATATACACTTCACGGTGGCCACACTTCCAGGAACACTTAATGTTTTTGCAGGGGGGCTGTGCCCCCCCCTTGCCCCCTGCACCCCCCTGATTTTGGATTACCAACTCCAAGGGGATGCATGTCGAGGAGGGGGCAACACTAGGTGTGGGAGTTAAATGAAAAAATGGCAGCCACAAGCAGCGGCAAACTTTCCTCCCCCAGTCCGGCCCAAAACCAGTGCCTGCTGCACTGGAGCCAGCCACCTTCACCACCACACCACACCATAGGGCTGGCTCAGCTGCAGTGGCACACCCACTACCTAAACCCTCTTCCCTATCCCTCCCCTTCCGGTAGCCCTCCTCACTGTTCCATCGCTACCCTTGCAAGGTAGCGTATAATGATAGCACTAAAAATGAGTCGCTGTTTTTGCAGTAGCTCATTTTTAATTGCTATCATCACGGTATACCACCATCTTAGTAAGACATGTAACAACCACCAAATGCTTTAAAAATGACAAACTTAATGTAACATACTCTATAAAACTTCTGATGACAAAGTCTCATATATTCATGAAATGTTACCATCTCAGTGCTTAACAAGCTCATAAAGACCACTCTCACTCTTTTGGCTTGTGGTGTTAAAATCTAGTTAGCCCCTTAATGGTAATATTTACTTTTATGCCATACATGTGAGAATACAAAGTGGTAAATATCAGTGATATTTTTGCCATGCATAGACCTACAGTGAGAATATCAGTGATGTTCTCAGTGTAAGTCCATGCATAGCAAAATATAAGTGATATTCTCATTTAGAAAGTTTAACCTCAGTAGCAGTACTAACTGTATTCAAATGCGAATGACTTTAAAATGAAAAACGATAGTATGGTACTGTGAGCATGAAAATTGTTCAGCACAAAAATATCTACAAAATGAGTGGTGTTTCATTTATAGCTACCTTTTATATTTTTTATAATTTGCAAAAAAACAGCAGAAAATTAAATTTTTTTTTCACTTTTTGTAACAAACTAATGCAAATTGTAGTGCCTCAAAGTATGGGGGCAGAACAGAAATTTAAAATAATAAATTGGCTGTCCCTCAGGCCCCTGTTTAGTATGGGTAGCAGTTTGGCAGCATAGGTGTGGTATATAGAGACCCCTCTGAATATGTGTCCTCCCCCACTGGCAAAGAAGAGCAGAGCAGCTGGTTCAATTAAATAAACAGAAAAAAAGAAAGAAATGCTCTCTGTGGCTGCCTGCTCCTTGCAGACCCCCCCTCCCCAGAGCAGGCAGCGTGAGTCCAGGGCACACACACGCTGGGACTGCTGTCCTTGTCTAGCGAATGGTGCTTGTATTTTTTTTTTAAAGTGAAGAAAGGACAGTGGTTGGCTGGCACAAGCTTGGGGTTTGAGATCTAGAACCTGAATGTAGTGCTTTAAACTAGGGAGCCTAACTGTTTTTTGGTGAGTCATTGCTGAGCCATGGTAGAAGGAGGACTGTGAGAGTGCCACTGGAACCTCAAAAGCTTACCTGGGTGTAGAAGCCGGTTCCGTCAACTCTGCAGTGGTGCCCCCTCCACTGGTCAGTGAAGCTGCACAGCTTTGGCTGCGAGATTGAGTCCACAGTCTGCAGGGGGTTCAGCAATCATGGTGAGGGCTCTGTTTTGCTGCACTTTTTATTTCTTTTTCACTTTTTTTATATACATTTTCTCCTCTGGTCTCCCCCTGTCTGCCCCCTTCAGACCGACCCCCCAGCCCCATCGCCTGTGCATCTCTAGGACTTACCATCTGTCTGTGCCTTCTGCCAGAGGGCTACGGTGGTGCCTAGTCACAGAGTGCGGAACCTGTGAGCGGTTGGTCATCACTGGCAGCCTGGGTTTTTTTCCACTATTTTCGCCCATCCCTTACTGGGGCGCACACAACAGGTGTGCATGGAGGCATGTGCACGCCCGCGGAAGTCTCACAGTACCCTCCCTTCCTCAGTGCCCACAGTCCCATACTGCTACAGGCCTCTACCTGGGGGCAGTCATTTGGTGGGAATGCTGATCCTTCCTCCCCAGGAAAGAAGAGCTGTCCTCTGGACACGCAGTCCTCTCCCTTCCTGACCGACCCCCAGCGGCCCGCTCGCACAGTGAACACGGATCACTGGCATGGCAGGAGGTACGGCATAGATGCCTCAACCCTCCATGCCACTGGGCCAGCCTCCCGGTTTTTATTTTGACTTAAAAGTAAGCCGTCCAGTCCACTGTCTGCAGCACGCTGAAGAACTGCATCTGAGAGAGAGAGAGAGAGAGAGAGAGAGAGAGAGAGTCAGCCGTCTGAGGTCCCCAGTTGCCCGATTCATGCCTGAATCAAGAAGCCCCTCCTTCTGCCTGGAAACACCAGCCTCCCAAACCGGTCTCCTTCACTCTGGGCCAGGATGCTGAGTTGGCAGCAGCACTAGCTGTTAGGTGCTGTCTGCCTGAAACTTTTAAAGAAATAAAATAAAAGTTTAAACGTGTGGGGTAGTGCACAAGGAGGAATGTCCAGGAGCCAAGGGGGCAGACCGGAGGGCTGAATTTAAATAAATTAATATTCATTGGTTATAGCGACACCTGGGGCAGGATTTCAGGTTTACAGGCTGTAAGGAGGAAATGAATATTCATGAGTAGGTTCCCCGGGGGAGGAGCTAAGAGCAACAAGCCCTAGTCAAAGTGAATTATTATTTAAAAGGGCAGCCTCTGGAGGATTAAAGGGGCAAGGCAAGCCCCAGTCACATCAAAGCATTCAGTGGGGCTAGGGAGGAGTAAGTGGGCAGTGTATAACCCCAGTTCTAGCCAGGTGGGCTAGTGGGAAAAGGGCTAGTTTGCCCAGAAGCTCGTCCATTTAATTTGTTTTAATTGTTGAAGCCCAAAGTGTGCCTGTAAGCCTTGCAAATCAGTAACTGGCTATTTGAGCTAGGTGGTAGTAAGCCCTCTGACATTTTTCTGTGTAGTTGCCTCAGGACGTTGTACTAGCAACTGAGGTCGCATTGGTGGTGAAGGGATTTTTTTAATATTTCCCACCTTCGGACCATCCATAGAGGCAGCTGAGGAAGGAGTTGGCTAGCAGCTCAGTAAATGTGCTAGTGTAATTAAAAGAAGGACAAGTTAGCAGGGTAATAAGCCCATACTGTACCTGAATTTGTGAATTGAGCAATTACCCTGAACTGTGTTCTATTGCCTGCAATTGCTCCGAACTGTGTTGTATTGCCTGCAATTGCTGTGAACTGTGTTTTGTTGCCTGCAATTGACCCGAATTGTGTTCTACTGCCTACAATTGCCCCAAATTGTGTTCTACTGTCTGTAATTGCCCTGAACAGTGCTCTATTGCCTGCAATTGTCCCAAGCTGCAATTGCCCCGAACTGTGTTCCACTGCCTACAATTGCCCCAAACTGTGTTTTACTGCCTGCAATTTCTCAAGTTGCAATTGCCTGGAACTGTCTTCTATTGCCTGCAATTGCCCAGAACTGTGTTCTATTGCCTGTAATTGCCCTGAACTGTGTTCTGTTGCCTGTAATTGCCCTGAACTGTGTTCTACTGTTTACAATTGCCCAGAATTGTGTTCTACTGCTTGCAATTGCCCTGAACTGTGTTCTATTGGCTGCAATTTCCCAAAGCTACAATTGCCCCAAACTGTGTTCAATTGCCTGCAATTGCCTCAAACTGCGTTCTGCTGCTTGCAAGTGCCCTGAATTGTGTTCTACTTCTGGCAATTGCCCCGGGTTGTGTGCTGCTGCCTGTAATTGCTCTGAACTGTGTTCTATTGCCTGCAATTTCCCCAAGCTGCAATTGCCCTGAAGTGTGTTCCTACCTTGTAGCAGTGGTTTCCAGAATCAAGCTTCAGCAGCTCCAGGAAGGTGTTCGGCTGGTGCAGCCCACACCTTCAGTATCTAGCCTGAGTAGTGTTGCCTTGCAGTGTGAATCTTCTGGAAGAACATCATTCACGTTTTGCACCCCTTGCAATGTCACATTTTTTGTGGTCCTCAGTTTTTGTGGGTTCTTCTCATCTGTTCCTGCATCTGGTATCTTGTCCCAGCAGTCCACAGATGGGCTGTGGCTGGGTGGTTCCTGCATCTAGTATCTTGGCCCAGCAGTCCACAGAGAGGCTGTGGCTGGGTGGTTCCTGCATTTGGTATCTTGTCCTGGCAGTCCACAGAGGGGCTGTGGCTGGAAGGTTCCTGCATCTGGTATCTCATCCCAGCAGTCCATGGAGGGCTTTGGCTGGGTTGTTCCTGCATCTGTCATCTCATCCCGACTGTCCACAGAAGGACTGAGACTGGATTGCTCCTGCATCTGACATCCCATCCCGGCTGACCACAGAAGGACTGTGGCCGGATCCTTTGTGCGTGTTCCTCATTGCTACATTTTGGCAGCCCATAGGAGGGTTTCTGCCGAGGTGTTCTTGTGCTTGTTCCTTGTTTCTGGAAACCCAGGAGAGGGGGTGTAGCCGATGGACCCATGGCCTGTTCAGAAAGCCTCTCAAAATCCCTATAGTCCCCTGGAAATCCCATTTGCCACACCAGCTGGTGGGCCTGCTTGCCCAGCCCTTTCAGGAATCCTCCTTTGTTTCCCTCTTCTTACTGCACAGATCGTCCATCATATGAACACAGACTGAAAGTTGTGAACATATTGTGTATTGTACCATTCTAGAGTCTTGCTATACTTACTGCAATAGTTCATGTGACTGGAGTACTCCAAGGGTAGTCCCAAGTGGGCAGAGGTGCACCTCAGGGTCGGGGTAGAGTTACCTTTACAACATTTAGAGTTACCTTCATGGTTTTAGAGTTGCTTGTACAGTCTTTAGAGTTATAGTACCAAGGTTTAGAGGGTTAGAGCTTCATCCTGCAATGAATCTTAGAGTGCTAAGTTTTCCCTATGCCCTTGTGACCATGTTTTCCTTCCTCCTCATTATTAATAAATACGATGCAGCATCTGAACCTCATTCTCGACTCCCACTTCTCTTTGTCAGGTGATACCACTCACCTTTACAGACCCTGAAGTGTCCTCCCACCATTCCACCTGCTGGGAGTGACACTAGTGTTGGTAAATAGTCTGCAGCTTACCTGGGTCATCACAACACTTTATGCTCTAGTCACCCTTTACAACAATTGGATTACTACAGCACATGAGACCTCCATACCATCACAAAATAACTTTAAAATGAAAAATTATAGCATGGTACTGTGACCACAAAATTTGTTCAGCACAAAAATATCTACAAAATGAGTGGTGTTTTATTTATAGATATTGTTTAGTTTTTTTATAATTAGCAAAAAGCAGTAGAAAATTATTTTTTTTCATTCTTTGTAACAAACAAATGCAAATAACTATAAAATGAAAAATGATAGCATGGTACATTGAGCACAAAAGTTAATCAGGACAAAAATATCTACAACATGAGTGGTGTTTCAGTTAAAGATACCTTTTAGAGTTTTTACAGTCAGCAAAGTAATGGCAAGAAATTACATTTTTTTCACTTTTTTGGAGGTATGGCATACATTTAATATGTTACCTCCCAACCCCCACTGGAAATATTGTCAATATTTTTTGTTCTCGTACTAACTGACCCGATGACATCACTCATGGCTTTGTCACTCATGATGTTATCGAGTCAATTGGCACTCAAACAAAAAATATTGACAATATTTCCAGTAGGGGGTAGTGTATCTCTTATGTATATGACACTTTACCATGAGATATTCTCTATATTTATTAAGTAGAAGAAGTTGCTACAACTTAAACAATCTTGCTAGAGCCCACATTAAAACTGGGTACTTTTTCTAAATGCAGATATCCTAATGAGCAAATCAATCAATTTATTAGTCCATAACTATATGAATATATAAAAGAGTATCAGTGGATTCCATGGAACAGAGAAAAGGGGAGACAAAGTAAGAAAAAATATTCAGAATGGTGTGAGAAAGCAGGCAGCACATGCAGGTTAGAAAACTTATTTATTTTTTGTCAAGTACAGTATGTTCACTGAGAAACATTCCATTTTCACAAGTGGTACTGGAAAGAAGCAACAGAAAATAAATCTTAAAATGTCTCAGTTATACTTACATTTGTGTTTGCTTAGTAGATAAGATTTTAGTTCATTCTTGTAAGAAAAAATTACTATCAGTACATTTCAGTGTTTAAGGAGGACTTCTCTGGTCCTGATGACTTTAAGGGGAACAGTCAGTACAAATGGCCCCACACTCAAGTCTGGGACTGATCCCAACAAGCACTTTGTGTGTGAAAATATTTTAGTTTCCTTACTGTTTACTCTAGTATAGTAGATTATATCAGACTAATTTTGCTTTGTACTAAACAGAGATCTTCTATTACTACAAATCCCAGAATCCCCTGCATCTGACAACAGAGCAGGACGCAGCAGTGAAAGATTGAATAGCCTGCAGTGCATATTAAAGTTTATATAAGCTCTGATCCTTTGTTTGCTGGTCCTGCTGTCATCTTTGGACAATGTACAGTCACAGGGGACTGTACTTAGCCCCTGGAAAAAAGCAGACCTGAAAAACATCTGATCGGAAATTATTAAAGCCCTAACATGCGCTGCAGGCTATTGAATCTCTCACTGCTGCCTACTGCTCTGACATCCGCTGCAGAGGATTCTGGGATTTGTAGTACAAGAAGACATCAGCCTAGAACTAAGTCAAATTAGTCTGATATGATCTACTATTCTAGAGTAAACATTAAGTAAACCAAAATGTTTTTGCACACAAAGGGTGCATTGGGATCAGGGGAGTGGAAAAGGTGATGGGTGATGAATCACCAGAGAAAGGGATTGTTAGGTGCCTTCCAGGGACATGGGGTAATCTTGCCGCAGACAATAACTGCACAGCAATACATACTGCAAGGAAAACAGTGGCACACACATACAAGGTCAGGGACAACAGCGACCCAACTACAACAGTGAACCCCATTGAAAACAAAGGGACTTTTTGTTTTATACGGAGGTTGTGTCCCCCACACCCCAAACATGGGGAGCTTTGCCTCACCACACCCCCCGGACTTAAAATGACAGACTCTGGGGGGCCGTGGACTTCGGGGATAGGGAGAAAAATGGGAGGGGGGGGGAATTACATTTTTAAAATTAATACAAAAAGTTGCAGCAGGAGCAGACCTGGTGGGAACTGAACCGCGGTCCCAGGTCTCCTGCTCTGCCGTGTGCTGGTACCCTAGCCACTCCACCATGGGAGTGGCTTGACCAGCACCCCAGAACACAGCAACTCAATTCCTCCACAGGATCTCTGCAGAGTGACAGGGTTAGCGGTAATTCCCTGCCGCTATTCTAACCCCTGTCACTCTAAACCCTCTTGCATGTTACACAGTGCAGTACTTTCAGCGCTCTTCCTGCTGCGCTGTTATGATCTGGTATCCCTTCCAGGTGCCTAGGCAATCTGGGATCTGGATTGAATAGGGAGGATGGTGGAGAGGAATGGGGAGATCTGGGGGTGCTGCTATATCTGGGTACCAGTGATCTGGCAAACCAGTTAGTGGATGCAGTTAAGCAAAATTTCCAGAGACTGGGGACCAGATAGGCAGTACACACATTCTCCCTGGCCTTTTCTGAGGTCCTCCCTACGTGGGGCAAGTGGGGGGAAAAGATAGAGTAAGGAAACAGGTGATAGATAAGTTTAGCAAGTGGCTTAAGGAATGGTGTCAGGGGAAGGGGTACCATTTTATAGGCGACTTGAGGGAACTTTTGGGCTAGGAGACTTTTTAAGAGGGATGGACTCCATCTGATGAAGGAAGGGACCAGTGCACTGGGGCAGATGTTTGACATCTATATCAGACAATTAGACCGACTGAGGGGGACACTGAGATTAGGGGAACCAAACAGATAAGTGAAAGGAAGAGGATCCTAGCTAGTTCTTCCCCATGCCTGGGGGCTTATAGCAGCACAACAGGCAAAAACTCAGTTCAGGCCTAAAATGAGGTAGGGGATGGACTAATGGTAAGTGTGCACAAAAAGGGGTGATGCAAACAACATGAAACAGAAAAGGCCAGGGGAAAATAAATGGGTAAAATTTGGACAAATAACAAACGTTCAGGGGTAGTTGGAAAGGAGTCTGCCTCAACGCCAGAAGACAGGGCAGCAAAATCAGTGAGCTCCAGGCAATGATGGCAAACACTAAGATGGACCTCATAGCCATCACTGAAGCATGGGACATGGATAAAAATGATTGTGATGTGAGAGTACCTGGGTACTCATTGCTAAAGAAAGACACAAGAACTGGTAGAGGGGGCAGAGTAGCCATCTATGTGGGGGGGCATTGAGGTGATGGAAGATGGGAATATCAAGGATGGTGCAGAAGGGACTGAGTCAATGTGGGTTCAGCTTACAGTGGCAGCAGGCTAAAAACCATGCTTAGGGGTGTTCTACAGACTGTCAGGGCAAGGGTAAGTAGAGGACAGAGAGTTCAGTAAAAAAATTAGAAGGGGGTGGCTAAGAGAGATTTTGTGGAGATAGGGAATTTTAACTTGCCTGACATAAACTAGGATGTTCCAGTGGCTAGGAGCACTAGAAGCTAGGTTATGTTGGATGCCTTTCAGGACTGTCTACTGATGTAGCTGGTAAGGGGGCCCACCAGACAGGGATCCATTCTTGATGTGATGCTCACCAATCCTGAATAGTAAATGCAGTAAGAGTTGGGGAGCTACTTGAGAACAGTGACCACAACTAAGGTTTGTTCAAATTAGTCTTTGGAAAGTTGAAAAAACACACACAAGAATGGAGGTCTTGGACTTTAGAAGGGCAGATTTCAGCAAACTCAGAGGAGCAGTCCAGGACAAGTTAGACAGGGTAGGCAGTATAGAAGGTGTGGAGGGGGCAGGGATAATAAAAGGGGCCATTCTTGAAGCATTACAGCTATGTTTACATAAAGTAAACAAAAGGAATAAACTCAGGAGACCACTATGGTTTGTGGCGAGGGTCAGGAAAGTGATAAGGGCCAAAAGGAAAGCCTTCCACAGGTTTAAAGAGAAGCAAGGTGAAGTAGAACGGTAGGAATACGTTCAGAGAAATATAGAAACAAAAACGTAGATAGATAGATAGGTCATGAGTTGAGTGCCACAGGTGTTTGTCCTAGGCCCAGTCCTTTTTAACATGTTTATCAGGGCACGGGGTCAAAACGCTGCCTACAAAAATAGCATGGCACACAATGCTGCAAGCAAAATGCCAAAAGACAAAATAAGGTTGGACAAAACACCAGCTGGCACAAAATGTCACCCACACAATAAAAACTAATAGGGCAACATTGAAGACTCTGTTTTGAGGGGGGCTTTGCCACCCACCCCACCCTGGACTTAATATACTCAACTCTGAGGGGGTGTGGACTTCGGGGATGGGGAGAAACTTGCGAAGAGGTAAAATTTCTTTATTTAAATAAAAAAAGTTTCAAGACTGGGAGATGGGGAACCAAACCATGATCCCTAGGTCTCCCATGCTGCCATGTGCTGGTGCCTTAGCCACTCCACCACGGGAGTGGCTCAACCAGGCACCACACTAATGGTAACTTGAACCCGTCCTCCTTTCAGCAGACAGTGACAGAGGTAGTGGTTATTCTTTAATGCTATTCTACCCCATCACTGTCAATGTTTTTGCCATTCTCACAGCACGGTTAATACCATGCTGTTATTGCAGCGCTTAAATGACCTGGTACCTTCATCAGTGACATCGGAGATGGGATCCAGGGTATGATCAGCCTCTTTGCAGATGACACTAAACTCTGCGGAAGGGTCGATACCGCTGAGGGAATTAGAGAATTACAGGGTGACCTGCAAAAGCTAGAGAGGTGGTCAAATATCTGGCAGCTGAAATTCAACACCAAAAGGTGCAAGATGGGCTCTTAGGGAAAAAGAACCAAAGGACAGAATACTGGTGGCAGGGTTTAATGTTGGTACCACAGCTGAGGAACGGGACCTAGGAGTCACCATCAGTGACACCCTTAAACAAGCTACCAAATGCAACAAGGATTGAAGTTAGACAAACAATATGCTGGGGTGTATCGGCAGGGGTATTGATAGTGGAAAGAAAGAAGTGATACTTCCCCTTCTGTAGATCCACACCTGAAATTCTGTACCCAGTTCTGGAGCCCTCACCTTAGAAAGGACAAAGAAAGGCTAGAAGTGGTACAGCGTAGGGCGACGAACATTATATAAGGCTAGCAGGGAAGTCCTATGAGGAACACCTTAGGAGATTAAATATGTACTTACTTAAGACCAGAAGGTAGAGGGGGGATATGATAGAAACCTTCAATTTCCTGAAAGAAATAAAGTGATCTACAAGGAATGATTTAGCAGGAACACTGGTTCAACAACATGAGGGTATGACTGGAAGCTGACCGGAGAAACGTTCAGAAGGGATTTGAGAAAGTATTATTTTACTGAAAGAGTAGCAGAACCATAAAACACCTTGCTGGCCAAGGTGGTGGAAACTAAAACCATGAGGGCTTCAAATGGGCTTGGAACAGAGCAAAAGGAATAGTTCTTACGTATAGAGCTGAAACTGGGGAAAGGAATAGGAAGACTGATGGGGAAGGTTAGAACCCTGTATTGACACTAGGCTATAGGGTTATATACTGCCCAATGGGCAGACCTGATGGACCTTTGATCTTTTTCTGCCATCACTATCTATGTTTCTATGTTGAGTGTGGGGCCATTTGTGCTGACTGTTCCCCTTTGAGCAAAAGGGGAGGCATACAAGAACCCCAAATAATGCTACAGCACTGACCCAGAGCACCAAGCTCAATGCAAAATGAATACGAGACAGCTTACCACTCACTGATATCTTCTTTTATTCATGTAAATGGTGCATACAACCATAGACATAAAAGTACAGGTGCAGTTAAATAAATAAGGTGGCATTGAAACATAGTATGAAAAAATTGCAAACAAAGACACGCAGGCACCACATAGGCATAACTGCAGAATTCCTTAGCAGCTTGGACACAACATGCACAAGGCGTGCTACGCCTACAATCAACTGACGTTTTGCCAGGAAGGCTTCCTCAGAGCTTTGAAGATATCAGCAAGTGGTAAGCTGTCTCTTATTCATTTTGCATTGAGCTTGGTGCTCTGGATCAGTGTTGTAGCATTGTCTGGGGTTCTTGTGTGCCTCTCCTTTTGCTACAGTTCTTTATGTAGCTACATGCACCACATTGGTCACTACAAGTGTTGTGAGCCCCACAATTTGGTTGTTTTTTGTGTTCCCCTTTAAGAACATTTGAACATGCATTCATAATTTGCTTATTGATTACAGTAATGTGATCTAGAGAGGGCTACCTTCAAATTGAATCTGTTGCCTTCAGTTGTTACAAAATGCAGTGGTCCAGCTTTTGACTTCATTCAGAATTCCGATAATATTTTACTGCACTCCAAGAACTACATTGGCAATGCCTGTGAAGTGGAGGGTTGATTTAACTATAATAATGTTGACTTATGAGTATCAAAATAGTCTGGTTCCTCTGTTTTCATATTTTCTAGTCCTCTACTACCCAGAAAGAATGACACATTCCCAGGACTAGGCATTTCATGTGTTCCATCTTTGTGCTTGAAATCAACCAGCTGTCATTTTTTGTTGTGTCTGCTTCCGTCATGTGGAACATGTTGCCTACAGGGATTTATCTAACACCCTCATTAAACATTTTAAAAAAATTAGAAACCTAACACTTCATACAAACATTTTGGAACAATGAAATTAAGTCACTCTATTAATTTTCTGATGTTTTAGATGTGCTGAGAAAGCTAACAACACGTATGCTACTATAGGGCCCCATGTATGAAGAGGCTTGGTAAACACAGAAAGGGAGAATCTTGAGGCATGCAACTGTATGCTGTGTACCTGGCCCCAGCTGGACACACAGGGCTATGTTTCACTACTGGAAGGCAAAACAGCCCTACCACTCGAGTGTGCCCAGTAAAAATAAAGCACCACTCGTCTGTAGTGAAACAAGCTTTATTAAAGGAGTGAATTTACATACCACCTGCAGTTCAGAACATAACGCACAACCCTCAACCAGTTTTGCAAACCCACTGCAGCGTCAGGAGGATGATGCTGGCCAGTCACCAGGACATTTAAAAGAGCTACAATTAAAGGGGCAGTGTCTTATTTTAATACAACCACCACAAAAGTTAAAAACGTCTCAAAATATTACCATTAAACATAACACTAATAAATACTTCAATCCAGTGAGCCTTTGAGTAACTTAGAACCAGATATTAATCCAAATAATGAAGGGATGCAGACAGAATCCCCAAATAACTCTAGACAGGTCATAGTTTTGGGAGATTCTATAATCAAACACCTGGATAGGGCATTATGCAATCCTAATAAATCCACTAGGACCTTGTCCAGTTTCAGCAGGACCAGAATTGTGGATATTACAAGTATGACTGACACCATAATCCAGAATATTGGTGACAACCCACTAGTAATTATACATGCGGGGCAAATAATTCATTTACTGAGCCTTTACTAAAAATTAAACAAACTATGTAGCAATAACAAACAAATTACTTGAGTTAGGTTGTGAGGTTGTGATATCAAAGATACTCCCAAGTCCCAGAGCATCTAGTCTCCAGCAAAAACGGATAAGAGACACAAATGACTGGTTAAGAAGATGGTGTCTGGGTCAGAATATACACTGTATTACCCACTGGGAGGAATTCTATGGAAGGTCTAAACTCTTCTGCTGGGGTGGACTGCATCTCAGTAGAAGAGGCAGTGGACTACTTGGCAAACATATTGGTTCATTCATCAATAAATGTTTAAACTAAAAACTGAGGGGGAGAGGTATTCACCAAAAACCTCTCTAGAAGACAAACATACTGAAACACTAAAGTATAGTACACAGAAATCACATGTTCTTAAGGAACAACTGGTAGACATGCCATCAAGTGTATGAAAACTAACCATGCTACTTCTGAATGCTAGAAGTTTACGTACCAAAATTGATTAACTTACTTATATAATGAAAGAAAAAAACATAGCAATATGTGGGGTCACAGAGACATGGTACAAAGATGAAGAATGGAACACCGAAATCTGTGGGTGTTACAGGATAAACAGAAATAGAAAAGAACGCAAAAGAGGAGGCATAGTACTTTACATAGACAACAGCCTTGCAGCCTATGAAATAAAACATAACTCAAATGATGAAAATGAAATTATCTGGGCTCAGATTAAACTCCCATGTAACTATTTAACCATAGGTGTAGTCTACCTCTCACCAAATTTAACATCAGATGAGAATGACAAACTATTACTAGAAACAGAAGAAAGAAATATATCAGGTGATTATATACTCATGGGAGATTTCAACTTCCCCACAACCGATTGGAACACACTTAATGGCAAAACATCATTACAGAATAAATTTGTAGATATTACCATTCATCAAAACCTGGATCAATTAATTACACAGCCTACAAGAGAAGAAAAGTTACTTGACTTAGTACTGTCGAATGTCGAAGAGAAGATACAGGGTATTAGAATACTGCCCCCACTTGGAGATAGCGATCATAGCATGGTAAAATTTGAATACAAACTCGCCCAAAGTCATACTAGAGGTAAAACTAACATTAAAGACTTTAACAAAGCAGAATATGATAAAATGAAGGACCATCTATCAAAATGGAATTGGCAAGAAGAACTTAACAATTTAAATTTAGAAACCACATGGGAACAGATAAACCAACAAATCAAGTACTGTATAGATAAATGGGTACCAGTTAGGATTAAATATAGCAACAATCAATGTGTTCCACCATGATGGAATAGCTCCATTAGAAAACAAATACAGAGGAAAAAAAAAAAACTCTACCAAAAACATATAAAGAATCCATCATCTAGTACAAGGTCTAAAGTCAAACATTGCACAAAGAAAACCAAAAGCATGATAAAAAATGCTAAATGGAGATTAGAAATCAACCTAGTATCCAAAGTTAAAGATAACAAAAAACAATTTTATAACTGTAACCCTCAGGGGGCGCTACCCTTAGGGCTACTACCCCTGCCTGCCTCCACGGAGACAGGGTGAGGGGCCCAGATCTGTTGACGGGTGCCTCTACCCAGAGGTCGGGGTTAATACTGGCGAGTTTGCCTCGGTCACAGCTCTCTGGGTTACTGCAACCCCCCTTTCGACCCACTAGTGGCTCACACAGGGTTCCAACAATACTTTTCCCCCATACACATACCCCCCCAGATAGTACCTCTCAGCTCACTCCGGGGACCTCCTGTAAAATAAGGTACAGTTATATCACAGTCACAATGCAGCAGTTCACCAGGGATGCACAAACTAGCCAGGGTGTAGTTGCAACACAACAATCTGATTTATTAAAGGGAGGCAAACAACAAGGGCAGGGGGAAATCAAGGTGACTGGCTTATCACTATACCTATCTACCTAGGGCTCTGTGCACAGGCCTAAACCTAATATTTGCTGTCCCTGGGTACCCAAGCCCTAACGGCTAGTCCATCGTGGCAGCTGGTTGGTGCCCTGACACAAATAGCCTTTGCAGTCCTGAGAAGATCAGGATGAGAAGAAAGTTCAATTAAAACAGTCAGCAGTATAATGAAACAACTAGAGGCCACAGATTGCAGACTTAGCAGGGAGTTACCCTGATTCAGTACTCACGACTCCAGCAAGTAATGATTTCTTCACCACTGGCAGGGCTGTGCCTGAATTTCACCAGCCTCCTCACACATTTATATGGCAAAACTACAGAGGGGTACCATACCAGGCAGCTGCTTCCAGGGCCCCACACGAACTCACAGCAGACTCGGGCAGTAAACAGCAGCTTCAATGTCACAGGTGGACCGAGCGCGATTCAGCAGATTCTCCAGTCCTCTCAGGTGAAGCCTGGTAGGTAGCTGGGGCTGGCACCAGCCTCCTCTGACCGCACGCCGGCGGATTTAGTCCGAAGACTTGGACAGGCAAACGGCCGCCTCAGGCCTTTCATGTGCTTTCTGCACGAACACTCCACCAGAGCAGAAGCACAGAGCTCCTTTCTTCTCCTCAGCCACAATGCATCTGCCCCTAGCAGCATGGGGCACTTCCTACAGTTTGGGCGCTACCTGATCCCATTGGCTAGCGGCACCTGGCAATCAATTGCTCCTGCTCTCAGTGGTGTGAAAAAGTGCCATAGCCCATAATGCCTTTCCCAAATTACAAACAGTTTCTCTATTGGCCAGCTGACTCTGTAGAGTCCTGAGGTACTGATTGGTCCAATTCAGTAGTTCTGGACCAAAATGAAGGAGATAATTGAAACAGTCTTCACTGCAAAGAAAGCAGGTTATAACAACTACTTTATCATTAGTACTCCAGGTTATCATCAATGACCAGTTACAGCTGTCCTGAGGGCTCCCTCTGCACAACTAGCGATGGCAGAATGGAGCACTTACTCTGCAGCCTGGGTGGGACTCGAGCATAGCAACACTCAAACCCCCCCTTTCAGATGACTTATGACTGCGAGTTAGGCAGCCCTTAAAGAGAGAGGCACGGAGGCTTTGGAAGCGCTCCTGACAACAGCATTCGATCGGCCTTACGCCGAACACCAGCCAGGCAGGGAGCACTTAGGCAAGCTCCAAGGAAGCTTCTAGGAACCCCCATTTGTAGGGGGTTACATAACTATATAGGATCTTTGAAGGGAAGACAGCATGTTATTGGACCGCTAGTAACTACTAAAGGTATTATAACTGACGAGATAGACATGGCGAGTGAATAAAATGACTATTTTCTAAGTGTATTTGAGTCAAAAGAACCATTCATAGGAACAGGGAGAGAAAATGTGGATAATATCCCAGCCTTCAATGGTAGTGAGGTGGAACAAATCATAAAAACACTTAAACCCAACTGTTCAGCTGGGCCTGATGGCATCACCCCCAGATTCTTGCAGAAACTAAACAATGAAATTGAGGAACCTCTTACCATCTTATTTAACACCTCCATAAAAAAAAAAGCAAAACTATACAAGAATGGAGAGAGGCTTTGGTTACTCCAATCTACAAAGGAGGAAATATAGATAATCCAAGCAATTATCGACCCATAAGTCTCACCTCCGTGATAGGAAAAATAATGGAAAGGCTCCTACAAAAACATATAATGGAGCATCCCAATGGTACAGGTTAGTTGACACCCCTCAGCACAGTTTCACTTCTGGCAGACCCTGTCTCACTAACCTGATACAGTTCTTTGAGCCAGTTAGTGCCATACTGGACAAAGGTATACCTGTTGATGTCCTCTTTCTAGATTTTGCCAACACTTTTGACAAGGAGTCCCACTGAACACTGCTACAACATTTAAATAGAATAAAACTGCATCCTAATATCATCAGTTGGGTACAGCCATGGCTAGAAGGTCGATAACAGAGGGTGTCTGTTAAGGGACACTTGTCAAACTGTGGAAAGGTAACAAGTGGTGTCCCTCAGGGATTAGTGCTTGATCCCACCCAGTTTAATATTATGGTGTCCACTATGACAGTAACTGGCAACACATGAATATGCAAGTACGCTGATGACTGCAAGCTTGGGGAACTTGTACGAACAGCATCAGATGGTAGACAGTTACCAAATCAACTTGATCATTTATCCCAGTGGGCCACGGAAAACAAAATTAAATTTGACAAAAATAAATGCAAAGTCATGCATTTAGGAAAAAAAAACTCACATTGAATATAGATAAAACAACATTACATTACAGAATACAGTAGAGGAAAAAGACCTGGGGGTAATGATCACTGACAATCTATCTTTTGACAGAAATAGCTCTGTAATGGTTAAAAAATATCATAAAATCATAGTATCCATGCTAGGTAATATAAAAAGCAGAGATTCTGAAGTAATTGTGCCACTCTATACTAGTCTGGTGTGCCCCCACTTGGAGTACTGTTCTCAGTTCAGCGCTCCTCACACTATAAGAAGTAAGAAGTTGATTTAGGATATACAGAGATGATTACTAAAAAGATTAAACAATTACAGCATCTTAGGTATGCTAATAGATTGGCAAAATTAAATATGTTCTCATCTAAATACAGACAAATTAGAGGAGACCTTTTCCTTATATATAAGGTGATGAAAGATGACTATATGAGGGAAAAAGTTGGGATCATGAGATACAAAGGTATAAAATCTACTTGAAGTAATAATTATAAAATTATAGGTGAAAAAAATTTAACAACTAAAAGGAGTAAATTCTTTACCCAGAGGGTAACTACTATATGGAATACGCTTCTTCAGCAAGTTGTCAATAGTAAAAACTTGGCAATTTTTAAAAATAGACTAGATATATACATGGACGTTGAAAAATATGATTTCTACCCATGACATACATGGGTGGCAAGTTCAATAAAAGGCCCCACAACTTACTGAACTTGTATATCCCCCATGAACCTATAACATATCACTAATGCTAATAATATAGAATAGAAGAATTATTATGCAACTGGTGATGAGCAAAGGGGAGAACCTCCAAAAAGACCATTTTTAGAATATAAAGTCCCTAGTACAAAAATTAATTGTGTATTTCCAGTGCATGAGGGATGACATCCATTTTTCCTCCACACCATAGGGAATAGAAACACAGATAATTAATTGGTGTTGTTGATAAAATCATATATCTCCCCTAACAGTATAGACTACATCATACAGCAATAATATCTCTTCCTGTTTTTAATTAAGAGAAGAATATCAATTTGATCATTAAGACTGGGAGCTTTCAGCCACCCTCAAGGTAAAAATCCCAAAAGATTCTTGCTGCAGCAATTTTAAATCCAAATCCTCCCCTCTAGGTCTTAATTTAACTTTTCCCAGCCCACAGAATTTGAATGTGTGGTTAATATCTGATAGTCTTTGATTCATGCAATGGGTAGCCAATGCATCTGTGGTGTCTCCCCCAGTAATACTCCTCAGATGCTCACTTATCCAGAGTTTAAAGGGCCTGGTGGTTTTGCCTATGTAAAAGGCTCTGCATTCACATGTGGCCCTGTACACCAGGTTGTCAGTGACACAACTAAAGAAAGACCTGGATTCAAAAATGTTAGTGGCATTTACACTTGTAAAAGTATTACATTTTAATATGGAACTACAACATTTATAATGGCCACATGCATGATTCTCCCCTTTGCTCAATATCTATTGCATAATAATTATTTTATTTATTCTATATTATTAGTATTAGTGATTGGTGATATGTTATGTAGGAGTATTTATTAGGGTTATGTTTAATAGTAAGATTTTGAGAAGTTTTTAACTTTTATAGTGGTTGTATTAAATTAAGACACTGTCACTTTAATTGTAGCTCTTTTAAAGAGCTAATGTATTGCATAACATTAATATTAGTTTTTGAAAGCATTTAACTACTGCTTGTTATATCTGAGGTACTATTTATTTTCCCTTTGCTTAATTATAAGATTATTAACCTGGTGTTAGTAGATCTGATGTATGGGACAGCACTCTGACTAGCAGCTGACATATCTAGCTCTATTCCCCCCACTACATCATCAGCATTGTGACCTCATTGACTGTGATATGACTGCTGCTTAGAAACAGCCACTCAGTGATTCCCAGGTCAGTCACCTGTGATGTCACTATCAGTGATGATGATGATGATGTAGTGGGGGGATAGAGAAAGATATGTCAGCTGTCGGGCTAAGAGCTCTTTTACACATCCAGCACAATATAGAAGACTTTCAAATATGGAAAAGGAACAAAAAGAATATTTCAGGAATAAAAAATTATGATTGATTACTTCTTAAAATCTGTATCATTTTCCTGTCTGCCTGTTTTGGCTCCACTAGCTCTTTACATGTCCTAGTGACTGGCCAGCATCATCCTCCTGATGACGTAGTAGGTCTGCAAAACTGGTCGAGGTTTGTGCATTATGTCCTGAGCTGCGGGCAGTATGTAAATTCACTCCTTTAATAAAGTTTGTTTCACTACAGATGAGTGGTGTCGGTAATTGCTGTTTTGGATACCAGGATTCGCTATACCCAGCTGGCCCAATGCGCAGTTGCATAGTCCCATGCAAGGAGTGGGCCAGCTGGGGGGCAGACCTGGGCCAGGCCAAGGGCTGCCATTCAAAAGTTCCAACCAGTCCCACAGTAGATTCCTGCTGAATGGGAGTAGGGAATCATGGGATACGACAATCTGCAGTAGGACTGCCATGTTCCCTGGTGTAGAGAAGATAATATTCCATAAAGGGACACTATGCCCCTTAACTGTTGTCCTATCTCCAGCCCTCTGTAGCAAAAAGGAGGGCTGGGGTCTGTGGCTGCAATGAAAAGTTGGGTTCTTTTGTTACCAGTTGTGGTCAGCATACCAATTATGACAGCTCTCTGGAAGCATACCAAACACCCCCCCTCTTGGCGCCGGTCTGGTGGAGCATAAATGGCATCATGCATGCCGTGCTATGCCAGCCCATTGCTGGCATGCTCACAACCAATGCCCCATCCCCTGCCCTGATTGAACATGCAGTTGCATGGATACAGACATGGTCCTGCCATGGCAGAGTCAAATGGCCTTTGGACACCTGGGATGACTGAATCTTGGCCCTATGCACTGTATTTTTGGTATGTTGGGATGTTGGTCCATTGTATATAGGGTCCATTATTATTATTATTAGTATTATTATTATTAATGTTTAAAATATTCTGCCATATACTGTATTTTGTTTTAATGACTGTTGCTTATATTAAATTAATTGCAAAACAAACTACATTAAAGCATCATTTTGAGTTGAAACACATTGCCTCAAAATTAGGGAAATTCAATATTAGAGTAAAGAAAGTCCCTAACCCATGGCAAATCTGTGGTGAGGTTTGAACCATTGCTTCATGTGGCATTGGCATTTATCTACAATGACTGCTGACACTAGTGTTGGTATCCAAGGGTTGAAAGAACTTAAAAACAAGGTAGCTGTTACTGGAGCAGAGCTAATGATGTCAAAATAAAGAATCTTTGTGCAGCTTCTGGTGGCCACAAAACCAGGAAGTTACAAATGTATTAACACATTTGAACTTTCTGGTTTTGACATGTAAGCAGTTTAAGTTTTAACTGTGGTGTAAGGCGTAGGACCACAGTTTTAGCTGCAGTGCATGATAACACTTTATGAAAAAGCCATTATTATTGTTCTGCACATGTATAGCCTCTGTATTTTCTTTCCTTGTAACTTTTATTTCTTAATGTTTTTATTTTGAAAACAGCCAAAGCACTACCTATGAGACAGCCTCTAACTAACAAACCTGAACATTTCATTTTTCAAATCCTAGATGCTTTTCTTTAATTATTTGTGAGCAACAAACACATCTTAAAAAGGATATATTTAGATGGTTTTGCTACTGTATTACTCAGAAGTGGTCAAATAGAATGTTACTAAATTTTTAAGAACCTGAGAACCTGCCACAGAAGGCATGCATGGCAATTATCACATCTTTACATCCAAAGACATCCAAATTATAAGCAGGCAAAAAAATGGTGATAGATGTGCCAACTCCGCCCTAACAGTAGTAGCACTACTGTGCCACTATAATACTTATTATGCATGAGATAGAGCTCCTGGGGTTCGAAGTCTTCTGGAACAACATAGTCATAAATAAAGGGGGAGGTGTACTAATATACACAAGAGATACTCTATGTGCTTTAATAGCAACTCTCCCTCCCCTGGTTAACGTTGACAGTGAATCACTGTTCATAATGTTAACCCTTGGGAAAGCAAAATCTCTCTGTTGGCTGCATCTACCACCTACCCAGAAGAGCTGCTCCTGCCCTAGAAGCTGTCTCAAATTTGCTGGCTGAACATGCCCCTTCTGAGTTAATTATTTTGGGAGACTTTAACCTCAACTTTTATCAAAACAATGAGCTTGGGTTTAAAGCTCAATTAACGGATGCTCAGCTAATCCAGCTCATTTGTGAGCCAACGTGACAAAACACCAAGATGGGAAATTACTCTATTCTTGTCTGGCTCCTAGAATCAAACACTGATAGGATACAAGCTGCTGGAATATTCTCTGATGCTTTAAGCAACCATTCCCCTGTCTTCTGTATTTAGAAGTACTGCCCCTCCAAAGTCCCTCCAAGAACTCTGTAGCAAGGGATTTCTCTAACTTCTCAGCTGAATTCTTTCACGCCTCCCTTGATGAAATAGATTGAAGACCTATCCTGGAGCTTCCCAGTATGGATACTGCCTTTGATTACTTTGTTAATAATTTTCTATCGGCTGCGAACAAATATGCCCCTCTAAGGAAGCTCAGGGTCAAAGGAAAATGCTATAAATGGATTATCCCTCACCTAGAGAAATGAATGATCCAAAGTGATAGGGTCTGGGGCAAGTACAAGAAGTCAGGTCTCCATTCAGAATGGATCAAATACAGTGAGCTCCGTAACTGTTGTAAAAAGAGCTCTAAGGCTGGGAAAAGACTGTACCTAAGAGGTCTGCAACAAAATAACTTCACTGATGCAAAACAATTCTGGATCCAAATCAATGCTCTGCTCAAGGGAGGTCACAGCTCCAATAATGGCCCAATCATTCATGATGGTCAATCCATTAACGATCCCCAGTCAGCTGCCAATGTCATTAATCTTAACTTCATGGACCTTAATAAATACAAAAATGGGTCAACTGCCCCCCCCCACCCCAAATCCCTCTGGTCTTGGTCCCCTTCCTCCTAAATTCCACCTTAGGTTAGTATTGAGGAAAGAAGTACTTGCCCAGCTCAGAAAAATAAAACCCAGTAGCTCAGTGGGTCCTGACAAATTGGAATCTAGGCTACTACATGCAGCTGCTTTGGCAATAATGTCTTCAGTCACCACGCTGTTTGATACTCTTTCCTCACTGGACAAATACCAGGAAAGTGGAAAGAAGCAGTCATAGTCCCTATAAACAAAGGTGGTCCCAGGGAATTGATAGACAACTACAGGCCTATCTCACTCCTCTGTATACTTGTTAAAGTTCAGGAAAGGCTGGTCTAAAACCAGCTGAGAGATTATCTTAAACTGCATCACCTGCTATCTGACCAGTGGCATGGTTTTAGATACAACTATGGCACAGACACCGGATGTACTATGGTCGGCCGAAATGCATCGGGCCCAACCGTCATTATCCCGACCCTGGGCACCCAAAACAAAGTTGCCCGACATCAGGATTTTACCTCCAGGGAGTGATTCGAGGGCTTTGCCCCCCACACTCCCCACACTCCCCATATTAAGGATTTTCACTCTGTGGGGGGTGAAATCCCGATGTTGGAAAACCGTGTTTCGGGCACCCGGGGTCGGGATATTGCCGGTCGGGCTGATGCATTTTGGCTGATCAGAAGTATCCCTAGACTCCACTTTAACCAAGTTTATAATGGATGTACTGAAGGCACTCAGCAAAGGCACCCCCACTGGGGCCATCTTTATAGACATGACTAAGGCCTTTGACTTGGTAAGTCATGAGCTTCTTCTCGAGAAGCTAAAAAATCTTAGCCTAGACTCCCACTCACTAGCTTGGTTCACCCACTACCTCTCTGAGGGGCCCAAGCTGTCAGATGGAGAGGTACCCTGTCCACTCTACTGCCAATCTCAGATGGGGTATCCCAGGGTTCCATACTAGGCCCTCTTTTGTTTTCTCTATTTATCAATGACCTCAGCAACAACTGTGGCAGTTGTCAACTCATGCTCTATGCAGATGATGCAGTCCTCTATAGGAGCGCCAATGACTCCAAGGCTCTCCACACCCAACTGCAAAAAGACTTTATGAGCCTTGAAAAATGGATCCTGGCCAACAGACTGGTATTAAATGTTAAAAAGATGAAAGTGGTCATATTTGGCTCTAAACAGCTAGGCTCAGCCTGATGCCACCTGCTCCCACTTACAACCTCTAAGGGGCTTATGATTGAGGTGGTGGGTATGATTAAATACCTCGGAGTTATGCTTGACCAAGGCCTTACCTATAAGGCTCATGTGGATCAGACAACCCGCTCAATCCACCAAGAACTGGGTCTCCTACACAGACTGAACAGTCGCCTCACACCCGACTCTAGAATTGCAATAGTGAACAGCATCTCACTTCCTAAACTTACTTATGCTGCCCCTATCTTGCAGTTCCTAAGTAAAACTGAAATAAATAGGCTAGAAATACTATATAACAAAATTGGGTGCTTTGTTTCTATGTCCCTTCCAATGAAGCACCACTGTGAAGTTCGGGCCTCCCCAAACTGGCCATCGCTAGCAAGCCATCTCTTGTACCCATCCCTAACCTTGGTGTACAAAATACTAAATGAATCAGCTCTGGCTAGCCTCAGTGGTCTCCTCATCCATAAGCACTCTTCCCAGCTGCTTCATACCTCTAGCAAAAAGCTGTTTGAGGTGCCCAGGATCAGATTGGCAGTCGGGAATAGGTCATTTGCTCAACTTGCAAATGTTGAGCTCCTTAGATAGTTTTAGAAAGGGTCTGAAAACCTATCTACTTGAGCAATGGCTGTGTTCTTGTATTCGTTGAGCTTTCTCTGTCTCCTATGACCACAGTGTTACGGTTATTTGTAAACAATTAATCCTGAACAACTGTTCTGCAGTTTGTTTGCAGTCTGTAACCTGTGTTTCTTGTGTCTTTATCCCAATGACTCTGTATTGCTGTATTATGTATGCAATTTGCCTGTGTGTAATTAATCTCGGGTTGCCCCTGAAAAAGGGATTTTTAGTTCCAGTGGGTTTACCTGGTCACCAAAATGAAATAAAGAAATGAATAAATAAATTTGCCTGGCTGGCACCAGTGGAGTGCATCCCATTACCATATAGTACATCCAGTGTGTGCCACTACCTGAGTCCCTGTCCAGAGCTGGAGTAACCATGGAATTACTTCAGAGGCAGTGTGTTCCAGCTCCCGGATGGAGACATTCTTCCTGTTACTGTGATACCTTCTGTGGTTGTTGGGGAGTTTAAACATTGCAGGTGACCATACAACCTTGATCCCCTACAGGAGTAGGTACCAGCATTTGAGTGCATGTCATAATGCTTGAGAGATGGGAGGGCATAAAATGGGAGAAATGCTCAGCCTTCAGGGTCACAGACTTGAATGCCAGTCCTCAGAGGACCCTCACCCCCTGCTCTCACTGTATTTTGCTGTGTAAGGTAGGCCCACTGTGGAAGCCCTTTGTCTCATGCTAGACAAGAATGTCTAGAATGAGACAAAGGGCTGGAATCTGAAGTGTCCTCAGGGGGTCTGGATCCAGTGTCCTAGTAAGACAGTTGGCTGTGGGCAGAAGGATGCAGCTGAGATGGAGGGGATATATTGCTACACAAACAAAAAAAAACATTAACATTCTATTTATGTATAAAGTGTCATTCCAATGTACTCTGAGCATTGTAGAAAAATGCTATACATAAATGAAAATGTCAGATTATCTATCTAGCAAATAGTGGTGTGCAGAATGATAAATTCAGCCAGCAGACTAGAACGGATTTCTGTAAAAATCACAAAATTCCATGGAATTTCAGCCCAAACAGAATTTTTCATTTCTACCCAGTACTACTATCTCTCTGTCTGTCACTCTGGGAATTAGTCCCATAGTTTTGGTTCAACTTTCAAATATCTATCTATCCTCTCTGTCTGTCTATCTGTCTGTCCACCTATCAATCTACGAATCCCTTCCACAGTTTAGGGTAAACTTTCAAATATTTCTATGAATTCCTCGATGGTTCCAGTCAAAAAAATTAAAAACAGTCAAAACTAATCAGGACTCTGACTGACTTAGAGCCAAGCCTAATAAGCCACAGAACTGTTTTGTGTCTGCCCATCCCTAGTCCTTACCAAAAACATTTTCTCTTCCAAACAAGTCATTATGCTTTTGTATTGTCCTTGGCTATGTGTGGGATGTGTCGGCACAAGGTAGTGGACTGCATACAGCCACTGCATTTCTGGTATCTAATTGATTTGTAAAGATGCTCTGTGTATGGAAAGCATTATATAAGTATAAAATTATTCTGTTCTAGCATTTCGACAACAGGATCTGGAGCATCATTGATAGAGTACATCTATGAGGTACAATACAATTCATTGGATGCCATTGCACCAGTTTGAAAGTTCTTTACACAGTGGTGACTTCGCAGAAAGTTGTGGATACAGAAAGAGGCCAAATAGTTTATCAAGGCCAATTCCTGAAATTAATTATACCTAATTGAGCCCATTTCCCTCACTTGAATGAGAAAATAGCTAGCAACTGTATTTTCTAGTTTCCTTATTCTTGCTGTAATCTTCTTGTCCCCAGACTGGCAAGGATTACTACAGACTCATCCATTATTAAGAGGGGTCTGACGAGGGATCATGTAGTTGTGTTTGGTAGGGAATGCAGGGCACAGTATAGAAAAAGCATCTGACTTGCATGCAGTATGAAAGAGCTTAATTGTCTGCTCCAAAATAGCAGTCATGCAGCAGGGATTTACTTTAAAGGGAACATAAAGAAAACAGTTTTCCACATTTTAATATGATTGTAAATTTGGGCATGGGTGAAGTCTGTCTAATCACCCCAGTGTGTTGTTTTGTCTTTTGGTTTTGAAATAGTAATATTTTCTTCCTTCTTTATGGCCCTATATTAATGAGCCTTTTCCTCACCCAATATTCATTTTTACAGCTGCCTGGGTAGAGCCCTGAAGACATTTTGTGACCTCTAGGAGAGAGAGAAAGAGACTGTGGAAGCACATGACTGGATTCCTCAGTCATGTGCTTTCATAGTGCTGTGGCAAGATTCCAGTAATCTGCTGTCAGTGCACCCCTCCCCCTCCATGGCCACACAACCCCCCCTTCTGTGTGGGCACTATTTGTTTCTGGCCATTACTTCCACAGTTATGGGTGGAATAAAATAGCCTGCTGTGCCCAAGATTGCCGCTGCTAGTTGTGTGTGCATGCATGAGAATCACGCATGCTCATCTATGCCACAGTGGCCATCTTGGGCACGGCGGGCTATTTCTCGCTCATGTGCAGTGATTATCAGTCACTGCACATGCATGATACTCACAGAAGTATGGCATCAGCTGTGGCAGGAGCTCTGAGTACTGTTCCACTCATGTTCACCACTCTGCAGCAGCCGTTAGTGGCTCTGACCAGAGTCTGTTTTAATTACCAAGCAGTTCCAGAGCCCAGTGATCTCAGCTGAGCTGAAGACTACAATGAAGCAGAACACAGTGACATTAGCTCAGCAGATTTCACTGCATTCCACTTCAGTGTCATCTTCAGCTCAACTGATGTCGATGGGTTCTGGAACTGCTAAGTAATTAAACAAACTCTGGTCAGAGCCGATTCGGCTGCTCAGTGCGGTGAGCATGATTAAATAAATAGTCGGAGCTCTTGCTGCAGCTGGAGTCTGCTGTATTGGCTCTGATGCCTGCCATGCCCAAGATGATGGATTCTCAGCAAAACCGAGGTAGCTTTTTTAAGTGGAGTGGGGGGTGGGTGCAAAACCCAGCAGGTCTGAAACTTGATTCTCCAGCACATAGATAACCAGTTGGTTTGTGTATATAGGCTGCAGCTGTGGGTAAACTGGTCCACACCTAGCACAAGTCTGTAGACTTTGTTACAAATTACCTGGACCCTTTGTAGTAGTGAATCACATGTAGCAGAGTAGATGACAAAGCCATAGTTAATAAATGCTACAGTGGAACAAGCTTCTGCTACCTCTTTATTTACTGTCTTTGGGTTTCAGGGGTGTGTCTCCCACATTCTGCTGAAACACACCAAATCAAACATCTCCATCTGTTTAATGTCATCAATGCCCTTTAGAATGTGGAAGACTGAGACTGTGTCCCCTTCAGCCTCCTTTCTTCCAGAGTGAAGGCCCTCCAGTTTCATGTCATAGTTCTGGCCCTCTTCCTGATCATTTTAATTTATTTTACAAATTTGGCTTGGAAAGACACACTAAGTCAAGGCTCATTTCCAGGTGCATCCTGGGAGTACAGGGAAGTGACTTGCTCAAGGTCACACAGTATGCAAGTGGTGACTCTGAGAATTAAACCCAGTTTTCCAGGTTTGCAGCTCAGTGTGTTCTTAGCCAAGCCACTATAATGCCTCCCAGTAATGGCCCAGTGTTGCACCCTCTCTACTGCTGCAGTGTCTTTTCCCCCTCCCCCAAATATTGTTTAAGCTCCTCTGGCCACAGGCTAGGCTCTCCTTTGGGTACCTCCAAGAAAGCTTTCTTCCCCTTCAAGACCCTGATGAGACTACTCCTGGTCCTCACACCCATCCGTGACACACCTGTGTGCTGCCCCCAAGCTTTCTCCCTATGACTGGATATGCCTCCAAACACTTCAACATTTCTTCCTTGCAGTCATCAAGTCACATGAGGCGGAGGTCAAGATGGGGGTCTGCTCCAGAAGTGCCGTAGCTAGAGTCCATTGCAGAAGTGGGCCACTGGTGGAGCTTATCTACCCAGTGCAATGTGCACCATTCCCCATGTTCTCCCTGCTCCCCCCAACAAGAGCATGCATCAGAACTGGCTGACGGTGAATCCTGATGCAGCCAACCCTGGGTGTGCTCCAATGCTCTTGCCTTTCATCTGCATACCCCCACACCACCAACTGCGGTCACCCCAGTGGTGGTAGAGCAGTAACACGGATACCCTCTCTCCCCAGAGGACAGCGTTCTGTGAGACGTTCAATCCTCATCCCGCAGGCAGGCCCTCCAATGGTCCAGGCTAGTTCTCAAACCCAGGTCATTGGCGTCGCAAGCAGTAGCACTACTGCTGTGGCAGCAGGTGGGCCCACAAAGTATTTTTTGTAATGGGAGCACAGAACTACATATGGTACTCTAGGTGGGGCCCAACCAGGGAGTTCTAAAATGGCAAGATTACTTATGCTGTTCTGCTGGTCTCTCCATTTTTAATGCTGCCCTTTCGGCCTTCTTAACAGCAGACACTCACCATCTCTCATGTTCACCCCCTTGTTTTTATAGCCCCATGCCCATTTTCTTCCTTCACCTTTGCTCACATTTGGAGCTCACATTTGGTTTGTGGTCATCTTGCACACACAGAATCTCTTCCAGAGGATGACAACTAAAATGGTGCAAGGGTTGCACAAAAGCCCTATGAGGAGAAACTGAGGGATCTCTACATCTACATCCTGGAAGAGAGGAGAGAAAGAGGGGACATGATAGAGACCTGCAGATACCTAATGGGGTGAACAAGGTGCAGGAGGGGAGTCTCTTTCAAATGAGGATGAGCATCAGGGCATGAGGGTATGCGATGAAGCTGGAGGGAGGACTTTTAGGAGGAATTTAAGGAAGTACTACTTCACTGAAGGAGTCGGAGAGGTCCGGAATAGATTGCCACCATAAATGGTGGTGCAAAAACAGAAGGGGGCTTCAAGCATGTATGGGACAGACATAGGGGATTATCAGTAAATAGGCAGGGAGGGTCACTGGAGACAGCAGTTAGGATCTGCAGAGACATACTAGACAGGGACCATCTTGACAGACTGGGTGGGCAAAGTAGTCCTTTTCTGTCCCCAAGTTCTAGGTTTCTATGTAACTTGACACAATTAGGTGCCTTGTTCCAGGGTGATGTTATTCCACTTGCAGAACGGTGCACCTAACCTACAATCTTTCTGCTGTGTTAAAAATGTTTGTTTTATACTGTTGTAATAAGGTGTGAGTGCTTCGGACCTTACTGAAAATGAACTTTGCTCAATTGAGCATCCTATTCAAATAATGAATAAAACATTCTACTACTACTATTACTTTTATCATAAATGTTTGTTAATCTATGTACAATGTGAGGCACTCAGAGTCCCTGGAATTGGGCACTATATAGATACAATTACCTTGCCTACAGTTAACTATCTTAACTAGATTTTCTGCATGGGGGAAAGTAGGCTGCACCATCCAAATAGAGATCTAGGTATTTTAAAAATGTACTTGCTCAGATTTTGAACCCATGGCATTGTGGATATCCAAAGGGGAAAACTGTTTCTTTTAATATGGACTGCAGAAAATAATATTCTTGGTTTTCTTGCAGTTAAGTAACAGACTGCTATTGGAGAACCATTTTTCCACAGATTCAAAGTTATGTGTCAAGACTTGAGACACACTGGGCCCATTTCTATAAGCACCCCTATGCATGTTGCAAGTTGCAACATGCGAGGGGTCCAGCTGCACCAAAGACCCTGTGCCCGATTCTGTAAGGGGCAGGGTCCCCATAACTAAGTCCTGTGACTTGTGACATTCCTACAGTGCGCCAAATGAAGGGCTTGTCATAGCTGCAACACGGACATAGAAAGGCACAAGTGCCCCCCAAGCCTTGATCCCCAAATCGTAAGTTACAGCCCTGCAGAGACTACTCACGGACCCCCCAAGCCCCGATGCCAGCCACCCGTAAATGGCACTTTCCTGTACAAATAGTACAAAATTAGACAAATCCTTACCTGTAATCCCTGCTAGTCTAGTGGCCCCCCACCCAGCATTGCCAGACCATCCCACACCCCTCCAGCCAGCCGGCAACTGGCACAGCCCACCTCTCACCACAGTGGCCAGCTGCCAACTGAGCTCAGTCTGAGCGCATACCGTATATACATGCTCAATGTATGACTTCATTGAGCGCGTATACAGTACATGCTCAGATGGAGCTTGGTCAGCGGCTGGCTGCAGTGGAGAGAGGTGGGCTGTGCCAGTCGCCAGCTTGCTGGGGGGGTGCGAGGTGGTCTAGCAATGCTGGTTGGGGGGCCACTAGACTACCAGGGATTATGGGTAAGGATTTGTCTAATTGTTTACTATTTGTACAGGAAAGTGCCATTTGCAGGTGACTGGCATCGGAGCTTGGGGGGAGGGCTGTAACTACCACATTTGGGGAACGGGGCTTGGGGGAACTGTGAGCAGCCCTGTGGGGCTATTTGTAAAGTACTGGGGATTGGGGGCATGCAGTAGCCCAGCAGGGCTTTGTGGTATTGGGGGGCATGGATAGCCCTAAGGTGCATTCCCATGCTGTTACTGGGTTGGGGCATTAAGGGGGCAGATCTAGCCCTGCAGGGCTTTGTTTGTTGTTTAGGGTCAGGGCAGTGTTGGGGGGGTAGGGTGGCATACCATTGGGGGGATGGGTGGGCTGCTTATACAGGCAGCCCCTGTGGGCATAAGTACAGTTATGTCAGCTACTGTATATGCTGGTGTAACTTACGTTGATGGTTCTCCCCTTGGGGTTGTTGTAGAATAGCGCCCTGGGTGACTTTGTTGTTGCCTTATAGAATAGGGTGCAACTGCTGCCATAAACTGCCTAGCACCATGTTGCAGGGGTTTAGGGCGTGACTGATGGCGTAAGTCCACTTCAGCGCAAGCAGCCTGTGACATGTCGCAGGCTGCTATGCAGAATACTGAATGTCACATCTCCTAGCATAACTTGTTTTTGGCGTAAGTCAAGTTACACCAGGCTTATCCCTTTGAGAATCGGGCCCACTGTGTTTGCCGGGGTGCCTTGCAAAAAATATTGTGCTGTGTGCATACAAAGAGGTTACTGCTGACTCTGCCTGGAGAACTGTGTGCAGCCTTGGTCTCCTTAGCACAAAAAGGGCAAGGCTGCCTACAGGCATACAACTATGTACCAAACGTACCCTAAATTATCACAGATAAAAACACTAGCTGTAAGCTGAGACCATCGTGTGTGTAATGCTTAGTTGCAGTACCACTGAAGAAAATATATTTTAAAAGTTTGCATAACATTTTTAAAGTTCTGGGGGGCAGCCCTGAAAGAGGACATGGAGGCAGTTGAGAGGGTGCAAGTCAAACAGGGGTCAAAATTCTAATAAGGGTATTCAGAACTATGCAGCAGTCAACGTAACCCCCCTCCCCATACCTTAGGCAATGTGGAGCAAATCTGGGGGGCTTAGAATTATTGTCTCTGCCCCAGGGGATGGTGCTGTCATAGTGTTTCACATGCAAAATCAGGGTTTTTAAAAGATCTGCAGTCCATCAGTCCTGTGGATTCAGAGGAAAACATACCTCCACAGGGTGAGACAGCTATATTACTGCTCTCCCCCACCCAAAAAAAAATCCTTGAGGTGTGGGTGGTGGGGAAGACTGCTGCAGTACTAGTGCAATGCCCCCAGTGAGAAAGTCTGAAATTTCAGACACAAATGTTTTAGTGGGATCCCTCTTGATGATTTCTCATGGGCAACAACAACTACAAAGATGTTTTGTCCATAAAACTTTTAATTTATAAAAAAGTACATCAAATTCCTTAAGTATAAAAAAGGCGATCACCCCATCTCCCCAAACAAGAGACTACCCCCTCTCACCGTTAACTCTCCCTTCCACCTAAAACAAAGGTTACATCCTCCCTCACTGCTATCTCCCACTCTCCAACAAAGGATGAGCTCCGTGTTCCATGTGCAGCGGCAGACCACCTTTAATAAACATGGACCGGGGAAGGGGGAACAGAGCCTGCAACCCGGGAGAGCAAACGCATCCTCCAACCGTCTGACTACCGTCTCGCTCCTGATTTGCAAACACCGTCTCCTCCTCCACTCAACACAACATAAACAGGCAGCACATTGCACGAAAAGCCTCACAGCTCCATGGAGTGAGATGGAACAGGACTCTGTTAGCCCAGGCTGCCTGCCATCATGGGGAACCTGGTCCAGCCCACCAGCGAACCAACCCACAGTGGGGCTGGTGGCTGAGGCCTAGCAGTAGCTGCCCATCCAGTGCAACTGGGAACAACACAAAGAAAGCACTTACCGGCTCACAGCCCACTGCAGCGGGGCTGAATGGAGGGTCAGACCCAGGGCACCAGGCGGGATCTCCTGTCAGCTGACTCAGGTCAGTAACAAGGTGTCATGGTTTAGGGAAGGCAGAGTGCACAGTTAAAAACACTAGCTGTAAGTTGAGACCATTGTGTGTGTATTGCTTGGTTGCAATGCCGCTGGAGAAAATATATTTAAAAAGTTTGCATAACATTTTTAAAGTTCTGGGGGCAGCCCTGAAAAAGGACATTGAGGCAGTTGAGAAGGTGCAAGTCAGACAGGGGTCAAAATTCTAACATAGGTGTTTGGAACTATACATCAGTCAATGTAACCCCTCCTCTCCACACATCAGGCAACGTGGAGCAAATCTGGGGGATTTAGGGTTATTGTCTCTGCCCCATGGGATGGCACTGTCATAGTGTTTCACATGCAATACCAGGGCTTTTAAAAGATCTGCAGTCCATCAATCCTGGGGATTCAGAGGAAAACGTACCCCCACAGGGTGAGACAGCTAAATAGTTTAATCATTACTGCTCTTCTCCCCTCAAAAAAAAAATCCCTGAGGTGTGGGTGGTGGGGATGACGGCTGCAGTACTAGTGCAATGCCCCCCAGTGAGAAAGTCTGAAATTTCAGACACAAAACTTTTTGTGGGATCCCTCTCAATGATTTCTCATGGGCAACAACTACAAAGAAGTTCTGTACATAAAACTTTCAATTTATAAAAAGGTACATAAAATTCTTGTTGTATAAAAAAAGGCAATCGCCCCATCTCCCCAAACAAGAGACTACTCCCTCTCGCCATTAACTCCCTCCCTTCCACCTAAAACAGAGGTTACATCCTCCCTCGCTGCTATCTCCCCCTTCCCAAGAAAGGGCGAGCTCTGTGTTCCATGTGCAGTGGTGGACCACCTTAAATAAACACAGACCTGGGGGGGGTAGAGCCTGCAACTCTAGGGGAGCAAATGCATCCTCCAACCGTCCAGCTGCTGGCTTGCTCCCAGTTTGCAAGCACTGACTCCTCCTACCCTTAACACAAACAGGCAGCACATTGCCGCGAAAAGCCCCACAGCTCCACGGAGTGAGATGGAACAGGACCCTGTCAGCCCAGGCTGCCTGCTGTTGTGGGGAACCCGGTCTGGCCTGGTGGTGAACTGACCCATGGCGGCGGCTGAGGCCTAGCTGTAGTGGTCCATTCAGTACAACTGGGAACAATGCAAAGAAAGTGCTTACTGGCTCACAGTCCACTTCAGTGGGGTCAAATGGAGAGTCAGAGCCCAGGGCGCCAGGCAGGCTCTCCCATCAGCTGACTCGGGTCAGTAATGAAGTGCCGCAGTTTGGGGAATGCTGAGTGCATGAACCACTAGCAAGACAGAACCAGTGTTGTGCAGACAGGTGGCTGTCGGATGGGCAGAACAAAAGGGGAGCAGCACAACGGGGGGGGGGCGGGGCCAGCAGGCAGCCAATTGGCATGCACTCAAGGAGATCCACCAGTGAAGCTGCATGCATAGCTACTCACATGGCCATGTTGGTAACGGTGGCCATTTTGGTAATGGTGGCCATCACTCCTGCAGTTGCAAAAGAAAAAGTAGTGCCCTGAGAAGGGGGTGTGTTTATGTGGTCTGCGGAGGGAAAGGGTCGCATAAACACAATGGCTGGAATTGTGCCTAGGCACTGTGGAAGCACACCAGACAGTGGTCCGGTCTCATGCTTCCACAGTGTTTTAACAAAATTTATGTGATGGCAATACATCTGCGGAGCTCCGCCCATGCAGTCATAAAAATGAATACCGGGTGCAAAAAAGGTTGCATTAATATGGAGCCCTAAATAAGGGAAAAAAAAATAGAAGTATTTCAAAACCAAAACAGAAAACAATACATTAGGGTGATTAGACAGACTTCACACATGCCTATGTTTACATGTATATTAAGACATGTAAATAATATTGTTTATGCTCCCTATAAATAGCAAATAGTTGTTAGGAGACATAGCTTTACACTGCTGAGGAACAGGTCCCTGATTGAAAGATTAGTTTTAAGGCCCTTTACAGCACTATTTTTAGCAAGGTCACAAGGCTGCATGACTTGATCACAGTACACATTTCTCACTGACACTCACTCTTTTCACTTTGAGCTTTTCATTGAGTTGCACATAACAGTTTCTCCTGATGTCACATCCAGACCACAACTTGTCTAGAGCTACATTTTCAACAAAACTCCTAGTTTGTCCCTGTAGAGGGATTTTCACTATATACAGTACATCTTTCTTTCATGGGGTTTAATTTCTGTACACAGGAGCCTAAAACTGGTCAACAGAAGCTGCCACCTTACTGCAGGAACTGAGGTTCACCCCGGGTGCTTTTCCATGTATACAAGGGCACAATCACTTCCCAGAGTGTGGGCCCTAAAGCACATCATTATTTTATTTATTGGATTTTGTTATTCGGATAGGCTTGCTGAGACAAAGATGTTCCTTTTTCAGGAGTGACCTGGAAATAATTACATACATCAAACATAATCATCATAGAACATTTGAGTTTACAAGAGAACAAACATGGAACTTCTGAGCAGACAACACCAAAGACAATAACGACAAGAGTCTTATGAAATACAACACAGGGTTACAACAGGGCAATTCTAATATGAGTAAGCAAGTTCATGTCCAAATTAAGAACTTCAGCAAAAGTAAGTACGTTGATTACTTCCAAATAATTACCGGGTCTCCCTTTTTCCCCATAGGGAAACCATGGCATTATATGACGTAATAAAGGCGTGTTTATTACGGCAAACATGTGTACAGTTTCTCTTGCTCTGCGCATGCGCCCTCAGCAGTTCTCCCTTCCTGACCATGCCACTCGCCTTCTTGCCGTGAAGAAAACCACCAGACTAACTCGGCAGTAAGTTATTAATTTTTTTTTTAAATCTACTTTTCCACACTTTGGGGGCCAGATAAACATTTTAAAAATCTCAGAACACCTGCACTTCTCAGAGATAGCACCACTTCATTTGTAAGTGTAGACGAAAATGGAGGGCAGGCTCTCGGCTCTGCTATTTTATATAATTGCTGTGGTGAAAAAAGGAAACCCAGTAATTATGTAAAATAAAATATGGGCAGTGTGAAAACTCAAAGTTTACACGCACCCTTGGGGTAAGATGCTTTCACAAACCCCTTGAGTGTCACTCTCAGGGTTTATGTAGCATCTAACCCCTTGGGTGTGTATAAACTTCTCATTACACACACCACCCCATACTTTATCCTATATGTATTAGCCCCTGAAGAAAAGTTTAAAAATACATAAAATCTGGACATTTAAGTACATTGGTGGGGAGATTATTTCTTAGTCAAGGTGCCATGGTGGCAAATTATTTCATTCTAGCAACAGATACTGTAATGTCTTTGGTAATGTTAAAAGCAGCTGAGAGGATGAACGGAGGAGCCTTTTTCTGTGGTTTAAATTCCAGGACAGAAGCAAGATTAGGGGAGAGAGTGCAGGATTTCATGGGCCAGTCAGAGCACAGGATAGTGACGTCTACCTTCCAGAAGAGGTCACATTAATGTAGTGAAAGACAAGCAGTGATGCTCACTCCTAGTAGCTCCAGCAGTAAAGCAAAATTCCCAATGCTACAAGGACATTAGTTTGAAAGTTCAGTGTCTTTAAGCGAGGATAAAAAAAGGAGCACCATATGGTAGGACAGCAACAGGATGCTCTTGCCTATGGACAGCCTAGTCTCTTTAGTGAGGCAGGAGTTTAGCCAGTAAAGACCCAGTTTCTGGTTAAGTACCTTAGCCACTTGATCGATATTGGGCCTGAGAGAATGCTCCTGATCCAGAAATAATCTTACATACATTTTTGAGTTCACAGTTTTGATGACATTTTTAGTAACTCATTCCTGGCAAAACCCAGCCTTCGGTACCAAAAAGCAAAGATTTTGTTTTCTTGGGTTTTAAGAGAATCTTATTAGATTTATACCGAAATTCAAGTAACTGAAAGTCAGCCTTAAGACCAGCCTTGATCGACGGCAAGTTCAAATGACACCTATATGGCACTGCATCATCTGAATAAAGTAAACATTTGGCATCAACACAGTTTTCTGGCAGATCATTAATTAAGCAGTTTAACATGGCTGTACCTGTAAAGGTACCAAAGGGACTTCAGCCAGACACCAGGGGCACTTGCAATAATTAGTTCCTCCCAATGGTCACCTGGTCCTGCCCAACTGCTTTGACATGAAGGGCTGCTCGACACTGACTTTGGAAAAATTCCCCAAACTTCCAGGCAACATTTAAAAACTGCGTGAAACACTGGAGAACAATGGTTACCAAGTAAACAGAATCTGGAATCATTTTCTGGGCTATGGGATCTGATAATATGGAGGACATTATCAAGGAGAGGCTGGGGGGGGGGGCAGCTGGAAAGGTTGGGGCACCTGGATGACAGGCAGTATGGTTTTGTTCCGGGGAGGTCGTGCCAGACTAACCTGGTGGAGTTTTATGACTGGGTGACGGGTGCCCTGGACTGACATAGGCCGGTGGGCATCCTCTGTCTGGATTTCAGTAAGGGGTTCGATTCGGTACCCCACAATGGCCTACTAACAAAGCTAGGGGGGATGGGGTGGGGTCAGTTGCTCAGGTGGGTAGAAAACTGGCTTACAGGGTGAATACAGCGAGTGGTGGTTGGAGGGATAGTCTCCTCCCCCAGGAGGGTCATCAGTGGGGTCCCCCAAGGTTCGGTCCTGGGGCCACTCCTGTTCAATTCCTATGTCTTGGACATAGGGTGGGGTGTTAGGAGTAGGTTGAGTCTCTTTGTGGATGACTCAAAACTGGGAGCACTGGCAGATGGGCAGGAGGGGAGAGAGGCCCTGCAGGGGGGATCTGGATACCCTGGGGGGTGGGCAAGGAAGTGGGAGTTGAAGTTCAATGCGGAGAAATGTAGGGTGCTGCATCTGGGGGTCAGAAACCCGGGACATGCATACACCCTGGGGATCACACTGCAAGTCACATCGGGCGAGAGGGACTTAGGGATAGTGGTGGACAGCAAAATGAATAACACAGAGAATTGTCGAAGAGCTGCAGCAAAAGCAAAGAGGATACTGGGGTGCATAACCAGGGGGATTACCTCCAGGAGGAGGGAGGTGATCCTCCCTCTGTATAATGCCCTGGTTAGGCCGCATCTTGAGTACTGTGTGCAGTTCTGGAGACCCCATCTTAAGAGGGACATAGCGCTGCTGCAGAGGGTCCACAGGAGGGCGACCAGGATGATTCAGGGCATGGAGGGTAGGCCCTATGAGGAGAGACTGGATGAACTCAATCTGTATACATTGGAGGAGAGGAGGGACAGAGGGGACATGATCGAGACTTTCAAGTATGTAAATGGGATAAATAAGGGCAGAGCCAGGGAAGAGTTCATGCTTAAGAAGGGGGGGGACTACCAAGGGGCAGGAGTGGAAGCTGGAAGGGAGGAAGTACAGGGGGGAGTGCAGGAGACACTTCTTCACAGACGGGGTGGTGGAACCATGGAATGCAGTGCCCAGGAGTCTGGTGGAAGAGACCACAGTGGAAGGATTCAAGAAGGGTTGGGACAGGTACAGGGGAAGCTGAGGCCAGGGAGGGCCACCTCTGGGGCTGGGGGGAGTGGAGAAGTGAGCTCCCAGAAGGGGGCTAGCTTCCGGGCAGACACGCTAGACCATGGGGCCTATTCTGCTGGCTTTTACTATGATACTATGATGGTAGCACATAAGCCTCCCTTGGGATGTTCAAATACTGGGTACCTCTCTCTCCCTTTCAAGCTTCCTGCAACCTACCATTAGCTCTGTGGGGTGATTTTCTTGAGGTCTTCCGGTGCAGAAATACATACCTTGGCAGTCCACACTTGGCATACATGTATGACCTTCTCCAGGCAGAGGGATTTCAAAGGCCAGAATGTTGACAGATTTCTCCTGGACTCCCCCATGGCTGCAGATATGGCCCTTTGGCTGCACATCTTGCACCACCTCAGATCCTGCAGTGGGCTCTCATGAACACTAGGTGAATACCTTGATGGGATTCCCACACTTTTCCATCTCTCTAGGCTGTTCTGGACCTGTTTTGTTATGCTTTCTCGCAGACAGGCCCTCTGAAGACCAAGACTTGTGGGTTGATCTGTGCCACATCCAAGACCTGGAATACTGCCACCACTCCAGGCCCAGCAGGCTCACCCCCAGCTCCAGCCACCCAGAGGTCTGGTCTCCTCAGCATGGACTGAGGATATACTGCTCCTGTTTTTCAGTCCTGAGGTCTGTCCTGCACCAATCCTTCTAGAACTAAACAGCTTGCTTTTATTATGTCCTAAACTCCTTCCATTTCCGGTATGACACTTGTTTACGACATTCTTGAGAACAGTTTGTGCTGGTCTGTTCTGAACTGTCTTTTAACCCTTTCTTGATAGTTCTTCTAAAGTCTCGCACTAACAACTTTTCTGAACTCTTAAAGGGGGCACATCAGTAGCCCACCTTTCGGTGCTGGACTACATTGCCATTATCCATCACTTTGTAAAACAGCTTATACCTTTGATTTCAACTGCTGTCCTTTGCAGCTTGTTCCATGTATTAACTAACCCTGTGTAAAAATGTGTTACTTCATTATTTTAGAATGGGGTTCTTTTGTAGCCTCTTGTTTCTGAAGTTGATAACCCAGAAAACCCTTGCATCTATCATCTTTTTCCTTTAAAAAGGCACCATTCAGATAATTGATTCCTGCCAGTATGATGTAGAGAACCATTCACAAAGCGTTAACTTCTATCAGCATCACTAATCTGCTTTCCCTCTCCATTATTCAACATCAGAAATGTTATTGTAAGAAAGAATTTCCTGCTTTAAAAGAAGTCCATTAACTGATGATAAAATGGGTTGAGAAAGATTTACCAAGTTGCCAAGGGATTTAATCACTTAATTGAACTGTCAAAAATCATGCAGAGTACAAGCTCCTTTTCTGATCGAAACTTGGCTTCTAAGATCTGTTTGGAGACTCAGTAAGTCAGGCATTTACCTTGAGAACTTACCACAGTGAGAGACCAAGAAACAATTTCTTATGGCTCCCCATCACATCATGAAGTTTAACTGTGGTAGCAGCAAGTATATGACTCTGAGTATAACACAGGCTCGGGGTAGTGTTATACACAACCTGAACACAGAGAAAATGTTAATCAGACAAAGAAGTTGTGCTTAAGAAATATAAAATTCTTGTTTGGATTTATCTTCAAAGCACTACTTATACTGTGTCTTGCTAGGGGGAGCAGATTATAAGGTACCCAACTCGTTGTACTCAGCTGGCTATGGCATCAATGTTGTATACACTCAGACCAACCTCAACAAGAGCAATAGCCATTCCTGCTGCAAAACCAAACACTGGCAGATGCACTTTTTGTTTAAAGGAGAACTGTGTTGAACCAGTAAGTTACTATTTGCTGTTGAGTTGTTTTATGAATACAGATTGTTTTGTTATTGTTCCATTTTTTTTACTGGCAGTTTTGTAAAGTTCACCAAGTGTTTCTAATTTACACACTGATGGTGAGTACCATATTATAACATCCAGAATGTCAGTGAAGAACATCCAGTCATACATGGTGGAAAGTCTCGGGAGAGGAATGCCCTCTCAACCATGAATGCTGGTAAACAGGTTAAACACACTTTGATCAGCCCTGGGGGCCTCAAACAGCATTCCCTGTCCCTGTCTAGTCACTAGTCAGCTCTGGTCAAAGATGAGCACTCAGTTAAGGCTGACACATGATCATAGTTTGTCCTCAGCACCGGTCAGTCAGTCCCCCTCTTTCCACAGATGACCAAAGGAGGTTCTACCAAAGAAACCTTTGAAACTGAGGAAGCGCTCTTTCTCCTGTTTCACTTAATGTTCACCATACAGGTTTTCAAGTTCTTCAACGAGTTCTGGCTGCTATTTCTGGTCTTACTGAAATAAGAAAGAAATATGCATGAGGCTCAAAGGCCAAAGAAATGCTGGCCAAACAGTTTTGTCCATAATTTGCTGCCATCACCACCAGCAAAAAATGTGGCATATAGGGAGTGGCAAAGGACTCTGGTGATGGTTTCAAAGCTTCTCCATGACCATGTGGATCTGGCACCCATGGCCTGCAAATCAATTTGCTACTCTTTACATAGAGCCATTTGTGCCCCTAACCCCTTGGGACCTTTGAGGTTGTTGCCATGCTGAATTCTCCACCACTCCCCTGCCAGTCTGGCACATCTGATGATGTTTGATGTGTCAGCTGCTTTGACAGTCCCTACACAATATCCCATTCACCCAGTTGCTCTCCTGCTTATATCCCACAACAGTTCTTTTGGTGGCTCCCAGACCAGTAATGGGGAAAAGACTCCTTCCCTTTGTAATATAGCAACATAGTAAGACAGTAAGGTTAAAAGGGACACCTGTTCAATCACATCAACACCTTCTGTTCCTTGCTTTACAAGTAGAGATGAGAAAAAAGTATTCTGTACAACATGTAAAACCATGTACTGTATTAATTCATAGGGATTCCCCGTCCACTCTACTATATAGGCCGCAAACTAGGGAGCACTCACATATCCTCCAGGTACAAGAAAGCAACTTCAGACTACTGTATCCATAAATTTTCAGACACGGAGGCAGAGTCAGCACTTAGTGCAGATGTTTATTGAAACACAGGCGCAGAGGTTCAGTACAAGCAAATCCCCCAGTACTTCAAGGCTATGCCTGTTTGGCAGAGGTCCCAGAAGTTGATTTCTTACAACTGAAGGATTGTGAGTGCTCTTTTGTTTGGATTCTTTTTTACCTGATTTACCTACATATGCACATCTTTTCTCCTGCTCTCCCACACTGCAGGGTATCTGTTGATTACTTTGGTACAGCAAGTAGAGATTTGCCACAGCTTGACTTGAAGGCCAGTACTGTCTTCATATCCAGTGTCCCAGCTGGTGGACTGTTCTACATGTTTTCCCCTCAGTGAGGAAAAGGGCCTCCTAATGTTAACCCCTGAATTTAATCACCTCTGATCTTTAGGGCACATCCCCGCATCCTGCAACTGGATGGCATATCAAATATCTGCATGTTAAATTCTGCATCCCCGCAACTCCTTTTTGCAAAAAAAGGATCCCAGAACTTAACATAGTCAAGGCCACTGATTTATGGTGATTAAAACAATTAAATTCCATTTTCAAGACTTAAGATTCCGGAATTTCACCGGTGATTGCTACTCTAATTTCCGGATTTTACCGGGATTTTGTTATCATTCTTTTAGTATGTGCATAAATAATCAGAATTAAAGAAGGCTTAATATACAGAGCATTAAATAAAGCAAACTGAAAATAGTACAGGAAGGAATTAAAAGAAAAACAGATTTTTTTATAGATTTACTGATCTGATAGAAAATGCCAGATTCCATGAAATCTTCATTTTTACCGGTTTTTAGGCAGCCCTAATTCCGGAATTTTACCAGATTTTCTGGTAAAAACCAAAAAACAGTGGCCTTGAACATAGTATTCCAGGTGGGGCCTGACCATAGCTTTGTAAAGCAGCAGAATTACTTCCCCAGTTCTACTGGTCACACCCCTTTTCATGCACCCGAGCATTCTGCTGGCCTTCTTGGCAACAACCACACACTGCTTGTCCTGCATCAGCTCCTTGTATTTTATGACCCTCCAAGGCTCTTTCCTCCCCCACTATGGCAGTAGGAGCCCCACACAGCGTGCAAGTCCCATGATTGTTTTTCCTTCCCCAGTGTTGCACTTTGTATTTGGCTACATTGAGTTGGAGGCTCCAGGAATCTGACCAGTCACTCAGCTTATTCACATCTTCGTATCGTTTGTCCCTATCCTCAAAGGAGTCAACAACCCTGTCCACTGTAGTACCATTACTGCATTTGGAAAGCCTGCTGCAGACCCCTAAGATGCCTTCTGCAACCTACAGTAGGGTGTGTACTGAGCTTGAAGAAGTCGCAGCTCATCCCTACCCAGTGTGTGGAGATTATCAGGGTAGAGCTTAACTGCAGAGAGGCTCAAACCAAGCTTTCTCTTCAGAGAACTCAAGATCTAATTGAGTGTGCCTGTATAGAGTATAGGACAGTCACCTTTCCTGGGACTTCTCACAGCTCCTTGGCCTATTGGGGTTAATCGCTTTTGTGATTCCATACATACAACATCAGATGCACCACCTCCAGCTGGGTTTGCAGGCACAGTGGTTGCAGTACTGTGTCTTTGTCTTAGTTGGTAATGGTGACCCACATCATGACAAATGTGATCTTCTGGTACTGTAGCTGGGTCTGGACCACCTTCTTGAGGGGTCCCGTTTGTCCATCCTCCCCTAGTACTGGTCTAAACCACCAATGCTTCCTTCCTGGTTTGGAAAATTCAACTGATGGACCTGTGAGTTCATGGACTGTGGACTCTACAGGACCACTGAGGTGATACATTTGGGGCAACTGATTTGTTGCTCCAAGTCTCTTCCTTGACCATTGTGAATCAATCTACATAAAAATATACAACACAATTGCTATGTTCTACATGAACAAACAAGAAGGACTCCATTCTTCCAGACTTTGTGTGGAGGTCCGAGAAGCATGGAATCTGGTAATGAGTTGTAGAACTTTGATGTTTGCTACACACCCAGCTGGGGGAATGTGTTGGCAGACAGCCTTAGTCACAGTGATAACCTGTTTCATGAGTGGTCACAGTGTCAAGATGGTTGTCTGCAATATTTGTTGATGTGAACTCCTCATGTTGACTTGTTAGAATACTGGGAGCACCAAAGGTAATAATTCTTCATTGCCTATCAGAGACGAACACAGCTCAGGATGAGGCCCTTGTCCTGTTCATGAATTGGAATGGAATATTACTCAAGATTCCCACCCTTTTCCTAGATATCCAAGGTCCTTCTGAAGGCTTGTCTTAAGTGAGCCTGGCTGACTACTTCTTGTAGTGTTAGCATGGCCACATAAACCCTGGTATGAAGACCTTCTGTACCTCAGTGCCAAGACATCAATTGTTCTCCTGCTCAGACTGGAACATCTCACTCAGTCCAAGGTGACAGTTCAGCACCTGGACCTAGCATTTCTACTTGTAATGGATTGGTTCCATAGCAGCTAGAGTCTGCATCCCGTGGCCTCTTAGAGTATGTTCACTATGTGGTGGAAGCTCCAGAAAGTTCTTCACTCATTGAGGCATTGCATTCAGGAGGAAGAGATTGGGGCCTTGTTACCCACTGAATTTCCATTTCCATCTTTTCTTGACTTTCTATGGTTGTTTGCATGACTAGACTCCAGTTGTTGCCAACATCTCTAAATGGGGCACTTGGTCACTATTTTGTACTGCAGGGAGAAATGAAAGATCCAGCTATTGCACTGGATTAAGTTGCTGATTACCATTCTTCTTCAAGGGACATGACCACATGCTTCCCTCACTGTAAAACTCTTCTCATATGGAACTGAAACCTGGTCCTCACCAACCTCATGGAAAACCCTTTGAGCCTATAATGATTTGTCAACTTCGTGGCTTGCCCTGAAAAGTCACTTTTTTAGTGACCTTTAAAGTACATTTATTCAGTGTTTAGTAGTGGCCCCAATATTTACTCAGCATTTGCTGCAAACTTTACTAGTGTGCATCCGCCTTCTCTCCAGGCCTTCTATATAAAGATTACCAAACTATTAATCCAAGAAACTATTGATGTAACTCCACTGAACACTTCAACAAGGCCTTTGCCCACTACCATTACTCTCTGGCTTTCATCTCTAAGTCAGTAAGTAATCCAACTTTGAAAGCTCTGTTGCTGGTTGAGTAAGAGTGAGAACAGAGTGCATTGTGCACCTAAATGGAGGGAGTAGCTTCAGCATATTTTACTGGATTTTTAGATATTTATGATTTTCAAGCACTATGTCAGCTTCTTTAGACATTCCATTTGAATTCATGTTTCTCTCACTTGTTGAAAAGATTGCTATTTGTTCCAGAACTTGTGGGAGTTTTAAGAGGAAGCTGCTAAAAGTGATTTGCAGTATGAGGAGCCTGAGCATGCGGGAGAGTGTCTTAAAAGGCACAACCGAGGCTCAAGCCATAAGCGTGTGTTCCATTTGGCACCATGATGCTGAAAAACAGAGGCACACACAGCCTAACTGAAGAACTGCTACTCTGATCCAAACTTATTCTCCCCTTCATTACTCATAGAGGCAGAGCACCTCACTTTATATTTTTTAATTTAACATCAAGTTCAAGTGTATTGGACTAGGAAGGGCTATGAGCACATTTTCCAATTTTCATACTCATCCATGGTCAGCATAGTCCCAAACATTAAATAATAATAGTACAAAAAGTACATATACTGTACAATTGCAATGTATGATGTTATACAAAAAAATTCTTCATAAGACTATCATAGAAATCCATCGATAGTATTATGAGACCTCATAAGAATATCGATCGATGTTCAATGATAGTATTACGAGATTTTGCAATACTATCAATGGATTTTTTAAGACAGTGCTATAAGACTCAAGCTTTCCTCATGCCTCACACACTCACCACAGCTGTCCATGAGCTGACTTTTACTGTAACCATCAGATACAGTAAAAACCAGACACAGTGCAGCTCAGGATAAATGAAATCGGTGCCACAGAACTCCTCTCCTGTATCTGGTCCCTCCTACCCTCCACCTATCTTGTTGGAAGAGTGAAGAGTTTGTACTCTCTGGCAGAGGGTGTGAAGTTTGCACTCAGAGAGAGACAGAAGCAGAGGAAACATGCAGTACTACCTCCAGCCACAGAAAAAGCTGCTTGGGGGAGCTGTTGGCTAAAGTTCCAGGCAGGCACATAGAGGTAAGCTCCTGTCTGGATCCATATATCACAAAAAATTAAAAATAGGGGACTGTATAAAACTCAGCCATAATCCCATCTTGAGGTTCTAGTTACACATTCATACCTCTCAAGCTTCATTCTTGAGGTTCACATGTCACCAGAACCTCTCGATGGTATTACAGCCTCGTTATACAAGGTCCCCTATCTATTATTTTATTTATAATAATGGGGGAGCATTTTTCCCATAGGGAAACCCAGTTATAATTTGCTGTTATAACCAGCTGGTTATAATGGCAAACACGGGTCAGGTTTTCCTTGCTCCACGCATGTGCCAGTTGCAGTCTTCCCTTCATTGCACCACACTTCACCTCTCACACTTGGACTCTGTGGTAACGAAAGGTTAAAAAAAAAAATATAGTGAATAAAATAAAACAAAAACACTGTTACACTTTTGGGACACTTTTAGGAGGAACCGCTTTACAAAAAACAAGTAAACATTAACACAAGCCACTAGAATCCCACTGCAGACCGTGCTTTAACCTGATTGCAGCTGCACAGCAATGTGTATTTTATATAATAGCTGTGGAAAAAAAATTCTCCCCGGTATTTATATAAAATAAAACACGTGGTGGTGTGCAAAACTCAATTATACAATGGCAAGAAAAAATCCTGAACTCTGATTGATCAGTCTTGGGCTGGACCCGTGCTGTTATGCCAGTACAACATCACGGGTCTAGTCTCAGACTCACTGTGAACCTGTAGTTGATTTTTTGCTTTTGCTTGATGATGTGCTTGATTGTTTCCATTGTCTCTTAAAAAACAAAAATATTTTTCCACACAAAAACATCTTTAAAATGATTTTTTTTCTTCTGTATAACAACGAGCCATTGTATAATAGCAGTAATGCCCTCCAGGGTGTGTGTCATTTGGGATAACGTCACGCCTCAGTTACTGGACACATTCGGCCTGCGCCCTCGTGCCCAACCACCTGAGGTGTGACGTTATCCCAGCATGACCCACACCCTGTCAGGCATTATTGCTCAAATTTTACACATGCCCTCAGTGCTGGGATGCTTAAATAAACCCCTAGATCTTCACTCTGGGGGTTGTATGTAGCATGCAACACATCAGGTGTGTGTAGAATTCTCATTAAACACACCACCCCATGTATTATTATATATGTAACACATGGATGGGATTTGTGTCCCATTGAAAAGCCCAGCTATTTCCCTATATATCATGCCAATTAAAATCATATACCACTGGTGGCCATATGACTTTAATTAAAGTCATATACCATGACTGGCCATCGTATATTACTTAATTACGTGATGCATCAGTTTGCCACTGAAGCTTCCAGTCTTCCTTCGCCCCATGTCATGAATTGTATTTTCTTTTTAATGTGGGGGGGGGGTCTGGAGAATCATGTTGCAAAGTTAAACAGAAAAAAGCTGTGTGGAGGCAGTGTACTCACCCAAGCCCTTCATGCAACTGCTGCCAAAGCTGAAAGTTACAGGACACCTTTATGTGCTCAATCCCAACCAAAATGGCACTCCCGACTGCTACGTGAGCTTGACCACTGAAGGCTGGTGCCCAATGAGACAGCCCCTGGCTCCAAGACAGGAATTACCTCATTCAGGTAGGCTCTGCCTCTGAAACAGGCATTGCCCCAACTAGGGCAGTCCCTGCCTCCATGGAAGGTATTACCTCCCACTCAGACATGCTCTGCCTCTAAGGCAGGTGTACCCCTTAGGTAGAGACCATATCTACATCAAAGTCAGGTACAGTATTTCCCCTATTCAGATAGGCCAGCCTCTTGAGGCAGGTGCTGTTATTATTATTATTATTATTATTATTATTATTAGTTGTTTAACCAGGAGTAGCACACTAAGCTGAAAGCTTTTTTACAGGTGAGACCTGGGAGCACAGGGAAGTTAAGTGACTTGCTCAGGGTCACACAGTACGCAAGTGGAAGCTATGAGATTCAAACCCAGATCTGGTCTGCTGGATGTCACCAGATTTGCAGCTCAGAGCCTTAAACCACTGCGCTATACTGCCTCCCAATTTGTCCCTAGACAGAAACAAACCCTGCCACACTGAGGCAGGAATTGCCCCAACATGGGTAGACCTTGCATCCAAGGCAGGCACTGCCTTTACACAGAAAGCCCCTGCTTCTGAGGAAGGTTTTGCCCCTAGACTAAGAAAGTCCATGTAGCTCCTTGCACCTACTGTACTATGACTGGCCCCGCCTTTGAGGCAGTCATTGCCCCCACTCAGCATGCAGGACAATGAGGGCACTTCAAAAAATGACATTCAGTAGACTTTAAAGTTCATGTCATTCTAGCAGCTTTAAACAAAATAAAAGTGCAGAGACCCACATACCCACATAGGACACCCCAACAACTTTGAGACACTCTGGCTCTTCTTCAGGCTGATCCCTGAAGAACAGCAAGAGCAGCTCAAAATACAGTAGTTGGGGTGTTCACGGGGTGTCCCATCTGGGTATGTAAGTCTGTAACTGCCTGTTTATTTTTGGTTAAAGGTTGCTGGAAGAAAACAAATTTAGAAGTCTGCTGAATTGGTGCCATTTTTTTAAAGTCTCCTCTTTTTCCTACATGCTTGGTATGAATAGAGTTAGCCACTGCAGAGGTGCACCAAAAACTGTCTTTTCCTGAGCCCACCTGATTCCTGTTCTGCTAAATTCCCCCCACTCAGACAGGATATCAGTGTAAGGGCAGTGCCTGTCTCAGAGGCAGGGTAGGACCTGTCTTAATAGGGGAAATGCATGTCTTGGAGGCCCCCTTGGTCTTGGCTCCCTGACAAAGCCGCAACGTAGGTGAAGTGTCAGAGCATTAGGCTGCACTCTGTCAGTTGCTAGTAACAGTCACATACAGTATTTGTTGCTACCAAACTTACTGTTGGTTTCAATTATTTTCTTTTTTGTACTGCTGACAATCAGTTTAGATAAATGTTTTGACTTGGCAACATACCACCTTGATTGGTCTGTCATTCTGCACCACCAACTCCTCGTCTGCCTTGGAGGCTGGGCCTGTCTAAATAGGAGCATGAGGCCTGCTTCAGAGTCAGCAGCTGTTTCTGTCTAGGGGCAACACATTCCTCACAGACAGAGCCTGTCTGAGTGGCGGAATGCCATTCTTGAGTCAGGGACATCCCTAGAAGGGGTGATGCTGGTCTCAGAGGTAGGTGCTGTCTCTGTCTAGGACAGCATGAGCCTCAGAAGCAGAGCCTATCTGAGTAGCGTGAATGCCTTCTTTGGAAGCAGGCTGCCATAGCTACTGCAATACCTGCCTCAGAACCAGGGGCTCTTTCTCTGTTTAGGGGCAACACCTGCCCTAGGCATAGAGCCAGCTGAGTGAGGGAGATGCATGCCTTAAAGGTAGAACCTGCATGGTAGGGGCCAAAGCCTCTCTGAGTGGGGGGATGCCTGCCTTGGAGACAGGGCCTGCCTGGTATGGGGCAACACCTGTCTTTGAGGCAGGAGCTAGGCTGTCTTATTGGGCACCAGTCAATCAGTGGAATGAGAGGAAAGAGCTTGGTGGGCTGTCACTGAGGCAGGCCTATCTATGAGGAAACATTGGTTGCCCAGTTATTTCTCCTGCTACTCACCTGACCACTGAGTCCTCCCAGTTGCCATCCTGTAACTAGACTGTGGATAAAGAGAGGGCTTTAGTTCCCTGTGCTACCAATCCCATACCTATAAACAGCATTAAATCTAGTACAGTGTGGTTAAGTCTGCAATGTCCTTGCTCTACAGTGTATGTGGGATTAAGTCTCCGGTACGATCTATACTCCATCAGTCACCAGCAATAAATTGGCTTGTTCACAGTGAAAAAGATCCAAAAATGTTCATCCACTATATAGTTAATCTGACTGAAAATAAGTTAGAGTAAACATTTTTTGTCAGGAAAGTAAATTAAATGAAATAGTAGTGGTTTGGATATTATTTTGGACACAAAATTGGTCATGCTTTCGGATGCTCATTACTGACCCTGTAGTTAAAATAGAGTGCTTGTGTTCTCCTATGAGATATCTCAGATTACGTGAGACACACTTGGCTTTTGCTTAAATGAACCATAGCTAGAGTACCTTAAAATGTCCTGCTCTTCATGCTTCATTAGCACTGGGGAGAGGGAATTACATTGCAGCTTGAAACTTAAACTAAAAGCGATATGGTAAACCGGGCTCATGCACTTGCACTGTTCTAGTTCTGGTGAGTTTTACCACAGTTTCTCCACCCTCTTATTTTCATAACCAGTAAATGCTTCTACTAATCTTACAGACATGAAAAGCAACATATTAAATCTTCCTAGATCTCAGTAAGGCCTTTGATACTGTTAATAATAACATCCTTATGAGTAAACGCATGACTATTGGTATCAGCCCTGTTGCTGTTACCTGGTTTAATAAGTATCTCTAAGGGTGACAGCAGCAGCTAAAACTGGAAGGCTTTAGATCATCCTGTGTCCCTGTCTACAAAACAGTGCCACAAGGTTGTATTCTAAGGGAAGCTCTTATTCATCATTTATACCAGTGATCTATATTATAAATGCTAAGTTACGTTTTCATGCTGAAAACATTGAACTGTATGTTACCAGTCCCACCCTGGTTATGGCTATGAATAGCCTGCTAAGCCATTTTTTTCTGTATATATTTTATTCTCCTTGGCTGAGGTAGCTAGCGCTCCCCTCAACCCCATCCATGCCAACCTCCACCAACTCCTACCTTCCCAGGCTTACCTTGTACAATATGGGTTAACTTCCACTGATCACCCCCTGTGGTGGGACAGATGTTGGAGGGCTGTCTCCCCACCCCAGGATACAGTTCAGCATTCCTGTTTGACAAGGCTCCTGATGGCAGAGCAGGTGGGAATTGGCGTGGAGAGCACCATGCACACCTCCTACATCATAATTTTTCTCCATTTTCTTCCCAGTCCTCATGCTGGGGTGCGTACATTAGTGCACAAATGTGGAGGCATGTGGATGCTGCAGAATCCTGCAGGACCACCTTTCTTGTCACTGCAGATCTGCACTGCCAGCAGGCCTCCACCTGGTGGCAGTTGTTTGGCAGAAGCAGCAGTCCCCCTCCTCCTCAAGAGAGAAGAGCAGTCCTCTGGATGCTCAATCCTCTCCTCCTAACCAGCCCCCAGAAACCTGAGATTGCTCCTGATCGGGGACACCGGCATGGTGGATGGTAGGGCTGGGCCAGTGCAAAGCATGTTTGACTAATTTCAGATCAATCTGTATACCTCCAATCGCATTTTAAATGCTTTAAAAATGAAGTATGTGATATTTTCCTCTAAACAGTAACTGACCTCCTCCAAGCCAGGCACCGCCACCTTTTTAGGAGACAAACTAAAATATGTAAAGACTTTCAAGTGTCTTGATCTGTGGTTGGATGGCAAACTTCTCAACATGCATACTGACAGTCTTTGCAAGTGTAAGCACCCCCTTGTTAGGGTGCTTACTATATAGCAGTCTCCTTCCCTTTGCCCTTTTTTGGTGAGGGCTATGGCCCTGCCTGCAGGATGGGTGAGGCTTCAGACCCCCATAGGGGAGTTAAGGCTGGGGTTTTGGTGTCAAAGGGAGGCCAGTAGGAAGTCGCGGAAGAGCAGTAGGTGGCCAGGTCCAGTTTGTCTTGGCCCTGTCGGGGTTTATGCGGGCATCGTAGTTAGTCACCCAAGTCCTCATGTGGGAGCTTTGTGTTAAGAGCAGTGTGATAGAGTGGTATCTGATGTATATAGTACGCCCCTTGTTGAAGTGTTTGTGTGACCCGAAGCACCGGGGCTTTGTGGCAGTGGATCTTTCTGTCTGTCACACACTCACTTTACTTGCTTATTAAAGCATTGTAATTCAGAGTTCTTCATGGGCAGTGTGTTTTGTTCTTGGCTGTTACCTGGTGTGCAGGCTTGTCAGGACTTCTTGCAATACTTGGACTAGCAGCCTTTGCCTGCACCCCTCCCAACCTGGGCTACTTGCGGTGTTTCCCCTTTGGATTTGTGTGTAGGACCCCCCCCTGAAGTTAGTGGGAGCCACAACCTAGGAGTTTGGAGTTGGCTGCCTCATGCACTGTGGCACCAGGGTGGGCCATGGAGGGCACTGTGGTGTGTGACTGGATTGACAGTGAGACTATGCGATGATGATAGCTTGTGTCACGGAGTAGGCAGTGGTGGCAGCCCACCTGTCCTATCTGGTGTGGCACTCCACTGACCACAAAGTTTGGCTCATTATTTGGGCCAAAGCAAGGCCAATGCATCTCTGGGATCACCTGGACCTCAGCTGCCCCATGGATGTCCAAGCTCAGTGAAGGGGAAGCCCAGAAGACAGAGTATGGTGGGAGTATGGGTGCAGGCCATTTTATCTGTATAGCAGAGTTATGTGTGAGGAAAAGGTGGAATATTGCGGTGTTATTGTCATCAACGAGAGCTCTCTTCAGCTCCAGTGGACCCAACAGTGACCTCTCAGTCTACAGTATGTGCCATGGCTCCGGCCACTGAAGACAGAAAATTATGCCTGCTCTGGTTTGCTGCTGTGCCCCCTTTTCCATTAAGCAGTATCTGTTTTAAATTATTTATTTGATTAAATCTTTCTTCTTGATAAAAAAGACTCTGCAAGTGGACATTGGACATATTTTAATTAACTGGTACCATTTACATTGAGTTTGCCTCCTCAGCCCTCTGGTCCCAAGGAAGTGTTCCTCCTGACTCCATGTGACTGTCAAGCAATCACAAAGGAACTATCCAGGTATTGTCCATCTTTTACTCTCTGCAGCCAGGAAAGTATTCTGCATGTTAGGCTGGCCACCTCCCTTGCTGGACACTTAACATTATACCCCTAGACATCGGGGAGGGAGTGCTTAAATGTGGGGGCTTGTCCAGGATTGCAGTGTGTGTGTGTGTGGGGGGGGGTATACATTCATACCAAGATTCCCTCAGAGAGCTGGAGATGTTCAAAACTTGTTTTGAGGCCTGGTTTTAGTGTTCTCCTGAACCTGGGTCTTGCCATGTTGGCTGAGGAATTTCATGCCTTTCTGCTGCCAACACCATGCTGGACCAACTCATACATAAGTAACGTTATGCCAATGAGCAGCTGTGCCATGTTGATTGGCTGGGAGTGGCAGGGTCTGCTGAGATATATCAGTATCAGTATTCTTTTATTGTTCAATCAAATTTTAAAAGGTCATTACGAAGTCATTACAAAAGTGTATAAAAGAGTTACAATAATCTTATTTATACAATTACAGGTATCCAGGGTTTATAAATTAATAAATGTGGCATTCATACAGATATAATAGACCTAACCATTTTCTTTTTAATCCTCTGAACAGAGAAGAGAGAATTAGCCATTCCCTTTATGATAAAATCATTCTCTGCCATCAGGCGAATTCTTAATAGCTCATGATCATCACATCCCTGTAAAGAGCAGATGATTGGAGTTAACCATTTTTTCTTGCATTATTATACTATTTACACCTTAATATAACATGCCTAAGATTGCCATCCTCTGTCCCCGTACAGTAGCAAATTAAAAATATTGGATCATTGATTTTCTGCAACCTTGCTGTTAATATATTTGAATCAGAAAATCCTATTCTAAATCTTGCATGCATTTTCCGGGGCAAGGGGTTTTCCACAAGATCCTGGTAATATCAAATAAAATGTGTACAATCATTAACTGTACACCATGAAGTATATCTGGACAATGCTATCTTCTCCAGGTCACTGGACTTAAATTTGTCAATCAATAGATTTTTTAAATAATGTTTTTAATACTGGTCAGCAATTTTTCTCAATGGGCTGACCAGGTTGATATTTGCCATAATAGCCGGTTGGTTATTATGACATTCATGCAACCTGTCACTAAAACTGTGCCGCTCCCTCATTGATTTAAGTTCCTCGTGTGGGTGAGTTGAACAATATCAGAAACATGGCAGCTCCATCTCTCGCTATCCAAGGAGCCACCAAGATGGAGCTGCCACAACAAGACGCAGCCATCATGTCTTTTTCTTTTTTTATGTTTTCAAAATACCTTTTCCTTCCTACACAATTATATCTGGTTGATCATGCCATTCGTGCATTTCGGGACAGAGCTGCAACAGAGGTCCCAGGCAGGGGTGTAGCCAGGGATTTCAGATCTGCACACCAAGTGGACTCACTGGTATCCCCTCCCCCGTTAGGCTGTGCTACCTCCCCGAGGTGTAGCCAGATAATATACAAATGTACACCAGGACCGTGCTGTTGCCTCAGTTGGCACAATAAATGCAACTTCTGTATCTCATGACAATGGTTGTTGCCATGCATGGGTAAATACAGAAGCCATACATTGCTCCCTAAGGCACCCACATACCAGCCCAGAGCCTGTAAAGTGGAATTGTCCTTGGAATACAGAGACAGTACTAGTGACCAGTCCTCCTAGTTTTGACTCCTATGAATAAAATTAAAGAAAGGTTCAACATTTTCTTTGTTAGCATTCATGGAAAAAGGAAGCAGTTCAGAGCCTATTTGCTACCCCTCTTAAGTAAAATTGCACACCATGGAGTGCTTGGAGTATGCCTGGCTACACCCATGGTCCCAGGAAGTGCAGAAGTGCTGAAGCCAAGATCTCACCCGAGGCAAACTGTAAGTAAAAAAAAAGGCAATAGAAACAACCTGCAAAAAAAAAAAGAACTAAGTAAAGAAACAGGCTGTTTTTGGGGAGGGTCACTACTTTTAGCTGTGTACTGGCATCTGGTGCAATAAAAGTTTATACAGTTTGCTTATAACCCAACTGCAATGTGCTGTTTCTTCTACCAGTGTGATGTGTAGCTGAGCTGCCACCTGCTTCATGTGAGTAATTTGCTTTTTGGGCTCCATCTCGTTGCCTTTGTAGCCGCCTGTTCTTTTGATTTTAACTATAGAGGTAGATGAAACCTAAGTGATAAAGATCATGTATTCCTGCAAATCTCCTTAGTAATAAATACTGGGGAGGAGGAATCTTTAGAATATACAGTATATGGAATGGAAGCTGAATTGTACTTAATTATTATGTTTTGCTAAGTTTTTTTAAGGTGTCAGCAGTTCTTTAATTGTGATCCCTGTATCACGTTGTTTGCTTACTTATCTACTGTAATGTTATTTATCCTAACCCTGATCTCCTGGAAGATGAGCATTGCTCAATGGAGCTTTTTTTCCAGGTAAAATAAATAAATATACATACAAATCACACAGCATGTTGGGCCATAAAACATCCACATGCCTCACCTCCCAATGTTTCTGCAATTAGAAAGGATCTATACCTACTCTTCTGTGTGATCACAATGGGAAATGGTTGCAAAGCAGACCGACTATAAGAAGGCCCAAGTGAAAGTAAGAGCAGTAAAACTAGTTGAATCAAGCTGGTAATAAAACTAAGTAAATAAACTAGAGAAGCAACAAAGTGAAATGATGGCATTGGTTGTAGCAGCAACAGGAAACAACAAAGAGATTCATAGAGAGAAAGCAAGGTGGTTACGTGGTACCAAGAATTACAAAAACAGTTCACATTTTGATATTGCTTCCCAGTATAAAACAGAGGTAAGTCAACGTCAGCATATGCAAAGTACACACAAAATACCAGAAAAAGGAAATTGCCTGAAGCTGAGAAGAGGAAGGTGAAAAAATACTGCATAAGAAATCAGAATGGGGGAGCTTGCATAGGCAATTTAAAGATAGAAAACAAAATCTATAAAATGGTAAATGTAAAAATTATTCTAAGGGAAAATCTAAAAATAGTAAGCTTGCTGAATAACAAAATCAACAGCCCCCATAGAAACCTACAAAGTGATGAACATTTAAACATAAAACAGATAGCTTAAGTTGTACTTTAATTCATGTGCAGAATAAGAAAAGGGAAATGTGTGCTTAGGCTAAACAAAAGCATTCACTACAGAGATAATGATTGATTTTCAAACAAGCAAATTATTGTCCTTAGCCTCTGTCATTAAGGCCCTGTAGAGTACATATGACATAATATATCAGTATTAAAATATAACAAAGTTAAAAGAGGCGCTTTTTACATTGATTGATTCTATGTTTATATGTAGCTCTTATGTTTCTGTGTAGTTCAACACTTGCTATTCAGGTACAGGCGATACCAACTGGTGGCTCTACAATGCCGGTTTGACAACTAATTAGTCGACTGGCATCACAGTGCCAGGTTCCATGTCAACCATGATTTGCAGTCGGCAGGGAGCTGCACACATCGGACTGTGTTTTTTCTTCTGGGAGCTTCGGCCCTCCTGCCCCGCACCCCCCATACATTTAGATTCCAACTCTGAGTAGAAGTTGATTCAGGGAGGAGGGTGCAGGATGGGGAAAAGTGTTGCCGGGTCCTGGGTAGACTTCTACAGTGACATGTCGCTGTTGTCGTTATCGACTTATGTCACTGTAGAAGTGTCACTGTATGGGCGGTATACTCTAATGGCTCACATAATAAGGAGCTGACTTATCAACTATTATACTGACATTGGCTTTTGATATAGACAGATAAATAATTTTACAGCATAACAGGTGTAAAGAGACTTTGTTTTTCAACAATTCCAAATGCCACATAAGCAATTTGTGGCACATAAGGAGGATCTAGAAGAAACAGGGGCTACCTTGTTACTCTGATCAATGACTTTTCTTTAAGTCAGAACAGTTTAAAGACTATGGGCTCAATTCTAAAAGGTGTCGGAATGCTACAATCCCCAGGTGTGCCGAACAGATGGAGTATGGGGCTTACGGCATTCCCTGGCTGGTAATCAGGATTGTCAATCCCATGCACCACGTGCCGTGAGTTTGACCAGATTTTTCCTGGTCTAACTGTGTCAGTCCTGGGACCTTTTTACAGGGTTTGCACCAAATATTTGGTGCAAGCCACCATAAAGGGGGTAAAGTGTTGTAAATGCACGCGACCTTTGAGAATCAGGTGCAAGGTGCCTCAATGTATTCGGTGCAGTGCTGGGTTTGAGTCAGGGCTTGTCACAAGCCTGCATCAACCTTTGAGAATCAAGCCCTATGTTTTGGTGAAAGGGGTTCAGAGTGCAAAGAAGGAAAACGAACAACATTGGGGAATGGACAAATCCAGAGATTAGCATAATCGAACGTCATAATTGGAAATGTGATTTTACTGACATTTTCACAGTGGATTAATTACATATTATAAAATACTGAACTTTAATATTTTTATAAGTTGTAACTTAAAACGTATTTTACTGTAAACGTAATATGTGCATTATAGCCCTGGTGCAATGGACAGAGAGTTCTGGCCCCCATTTTCATGTCCTGATTGAAAAAGATTTTCTACAGAAAGATGCTAAGACTAACAGACAGCAAACTGAAAACATCAGTAAGCAGGTGAAAAGGAACACTACTGAAATAACCAAAACATCAAAAAATTGTTGGTATGAGAACACAAATGCTAATTTAATCTAGAAGAATTATACCATATCCAGAAAAATTGAGAATTTAGGGAATGGGGCCAGGTATACAATTTTTAGATTGGTGGAGCTACCAATTACCAGAGAAGTTGGTTTTCAATCATTAAGAGACATGCTTAAAGATACTTTTATTTCAGTTCATGATTTGACGGAAAACAACCAGTTTATAACCAGAACCTTCAGTCACCAGAAAGAAAGCCACAACTTAACTTAAGAATCCTCCATCTACTGATGCGATTTCTACAATTCCTGCTGAAAGTTCAGACAACCCTGAGTCTAAACCATGATTTTAATGTCTTTCGTTTTTGTGTCTGATTGGAACTTGATAGTCAAGCTTTCCGGCATCAGGGATACACTCATATATAAATCCTGCTGATTCTATATCTATCCAGACTGTGCTTATGCAACCCGGCAGCACCAGTGTCGCATATTGAATTATGAGCTAGAATTGTTAGAAATGGGGGTTGATTTCCAACTTTATTTAGCCCCTGTATGACAGGGTAGACAACTGGGCAGCTTCTGGGGAATACTTTTAAAGAAAACGCTCCAGACACCAGTTTAAATTAAATGAAATCTGTGTTACTTTTCATTAACAGGAAAACAAACAGCTTGTATTCAGCTTAACATAAACTTCTTACAGTTCAGTCTCTTGCTGTCTGTACTTGCATCTCACTGAAACAGAAATCTCCTTCTGCCTGTTCACCCTTCAACCTTTATTGGGCTCAGGTGTTGCTTGTTAACACTCCCCCTGCCCCTGAGAGATAGCCAATAGGTTGAACATTCAGTGCAGTGAGGTATTAAAGGGCCAGCTTTAAACAGAAGGGGTTTGGTACAAATCCCACCAAAGCCTATGTCAAAACCAGCATTGTCTGTGTTGCAGGGTTGTGAAGAAGTCCATGGGTGAAGGGAGCATGACGGACATTTTATTCATTTATTTATTTAGTTATTGAGAATTTTTGCCCAGGAAAGGCACACTAAGCTAATATATCTTGTTTCCAAGTGTGTCCTGGGGGGTGGGTTGCATGGGACCTGTCTTATTGACAGGAGGACATGCACGCCATAACACCCTGCAAAAGTGAAGATCACTTATAAAGGCAACCAACATATCTTTTTTGATATACAGTAGACCAACTAACTACGTTGATACATCCACAGTATGAGAAGGATTCCAGCAAGGATGATGATACTGATTCTCCCATCTTAACAGAGAAGGAGATGATAGTCATGGCTACTGATTTGGAATCATAAAACTGGTAGATTAGCTGATTTAATTTCTTTATTCTGTATTTTGACTAAGTAGTTGCAACTTACAATCAAGTAGACAAACCTAATGTGTATAAGATGTGTGCATTTATTTAGGAATATACAATTGGCTTGTTCAGTTAACATGTCTTTAATGTTAGGAAGATTCATACAGATTTATAAGCTTAAATAATAGTAGTACTTTCACAAGTGCAAATGTGGATAGAGATTTTAGTATCAGACAACTCACTATTTGCAACACGGCAGGAGTGATCTATACGGCACGGTGCACCTGCCTAGTGTTTTACATAGGAAAGACCCTTTACACAATGACTAGGTGAACATATGAGGGAGATCGAACAGAGAGATCCCCTCTGTGCCACCCCAGTACATATTAAAGAAGCAAACAGAGGAGAAGAACATAAATTCCATTGTGCTGTGATTGACAAAGTCAGTAGAAATCTATTGTTAAAAAGGGAAACGTTTTGGATCATAAAATTATGAGCCATGAGGAGTCCAGGTCTAAATACTGACTTTGCTATAAAACCCTATCTAGAAAAAAAAGTAAAAGGAAGGATGATGTTTACAAACTGACGATGATTTTTAACTTGATTATACACAGTAGTAAGTAATTGCATTGATTCAAGGTGTTGTTTACAAATGCACTTGGTGTTGGTTTTTTATCCCCCCCCCACAGGTATTTATGAGTAACTTTTAATTATATATGTTGTTTGAAGGAGTTAGCTAATGAATTAGTAATTTGCATTTACAAGGCATGTGATGGGGTTACACTAATGATTTTGAACCATGTAATTATGCTGTCACTGTTTATGTCTGTTAGTTAGTGGATATTTATGGTAGCAGTAGATGGATGCACATCAGCTTTTGATAAAGGATCCTTAAGTGATCTGAAACACATCAAGCATGTACAAGACCTTGTGGTCAGTCTTTTATTATTTGGTATAATAAAATGTAATAAAGAGATCCAAGTGTCAGATTCTAACTTGATAAGGCTGATGAGTGTCCGAATCCTTGAGTGACCATGTCGGTATATTATTCGAGAGCACCACCGTCCCAGTGCGCACTTCTTTCCTTTTGAGTTCCAAAACTCCCTCTTACTATGCACAACCCCAGTGGTTACTGGAGGTACTGCAGCAAGTAACCCGAGCGTCTGGTGGGAGAGCACACCCGCTCCCAAGTGGTCCATGGCGCTGAGCTGGGTATGTGTAAGCATATCTCTGGTGGCTAGCAGCCCCTTTCCACTGATCGCTGTCCCCATGCCCCTTGATGGTCTCCCTGGTGCCTAGTGGACCCCCATCCTCCAAGACACAGCCCAACATTCAGTTATTTGATTCCTGGTGCCTAGTGGTCCCCCACCCTCCAAGATACAGCACAACATTCAGTAACCCACTCCCTGGTGCCTACTGGCTTCTCCCACCAATCGCTGGGCAACCACACATACATCACCCTCCCCAAGTGCTCAGAGTCCAAACATCCCCCTGGTCTTGATCCCACTACAGGTAGTAGGGTTCTATGTGATAACGGTAAAAGCCTAAAGGCGATTGCCGTTATCACGCAATCAGAGTGCCAAAAACATTTTCTGCACTCTGACACCCCCGGCACACAGGACAACATAACATAACTTTCAATGCTTTCTGTGTGTGTGTGTGGGGGGGGGCTGTTACCCAATCCCCCACTAAGGATTCTCAACTCCGGTGAAAGCATGTAAAATTAAAGGTTCAGGCGGGCGCAATAAAAAATCGCCCAGCGCCTGGACCCGAATGTGGCACCTCACCCACCCCAACCACAGGCCAACCCCTGATGCCACAACATAGCTTGGCAACCCACTGCAGCACCACCCCCTACAGCTCCTCTGCCCCTCCCAGCCCACGCTCGCCATGCTCGCCCCCCCAGCATGTACATATAGTGACATCCTGTCACTCATTTTGTCCACCCCCTCATCCGGTCTCCCTACCCTCCCATCACTGGGAGGGATTTTGTGGAGAATGAGTTGCCATTACGGACAGCGCCCTTCCCCATGCACCCTTCTCATGGGCTACCAGTAGTAGATATCGTTGATGTCCAGTAGTCCCCCCCATTACCGATCCCCAGCCCTGTTCCAGCAACACCTGTCAGTTCTCTGCCCAGGCTGTAGGGAACCCACCAGGTGCAGGGACAGACAAACAGGATTCCCGGTGTGTCCCATTCCCTTCCCCACCTACTGATCACCAGCACTGCCAGTATTTCAGCAGCAATCCTTGGCATCTAGTGGCCCCCTGCCCCAACATGGCATCAAACACCCACCCAACCCTCCATCCCCTTATCAGCATCTCCAGTACCACTGGAGTGCATACAGTGAGTGGTGTAGCCCTCCACACCATGCAGGGAACACATGTCTTATTTATAGAACTGGGTGACATGCCCTGTCCTATAAGTAAGATGTGCATCCCCTGCATGGACATGCGGCGGCCGGCTGAGGAGGTGTGCTGAGGGCTGTGCTGGTTGCCATATGCAGTCCTGCAGCACAAGAGATGCTGGTAAGGAGATGGGGGGAAGGAGTTGGGTAGGTATTTGGTGCCGCAGTGAGATGACCAAAGGTGGTTAAAATGCCCGGAACTTTTCTCGCATGAACATTATGAATATGATGCATGTGATGAAACTGGTACTACATTTATCCTATATGTTTTACTTGTTTTTTTCATGTATTTTTCTGTTAGGTTTGCTTAATACTGTACAGAGAGCTGCTTTAACTGTAGAGATGTGTTAATTCAAATGCCAGCACACAATAAGATAATGGCATTCCAGAGCCCACTGCATTGTGTAATACAATGTGAATGGGAAGTCAATATGTTTTATGTGTATTACTTGCTACATCTGCCCTACCCTTGCTAAGATTCTGTATTCATAATTCTGGTAATGAAATGGCAGGGTCCTTTTGATTTTGGTGACACCTTGTTACAGAAATGAACAGTGGGTTACGTGATGGAATGCCTTATAAATTTTAATATTCTCTAGCATAATCTGCAGTATGTGGTGTTATATTGTTGCCGTAATAACCTAGGCACACACTTTTCTGTTTTACTCCATAGAGAGAAGGAACTGATCTGTGGTTTGGCCCTGTTTCTAGGTCACTGGGTCTCCGGTGGGACTAGTGACCATTTCATTTCATTTTTTAATTTTTAACCAGGAGGTGGACTGGGCACAGTCCTTTTTCAGCAATGCCTGACACTAAACAACTTATAGACAAGTATAACTTAGACATATATTAAAACTCAGACATACTTAGGGGCAAGCATGGTCAACAGACCCTGTTTTTTAGGACTTCATTTCAGTTGGTCCTTCTGGGACAGGGACTGTAATCCTGCTATATTTGTCTGAACTCTAATGGTCATGTATATTGATTCTTATGCCTGCTTATATGGCCAAATGCCGTAGCTCATTTCCACCCCATGTGAGGGACTGGTTAGTGGCTGTAAGCCTGGAGCTATAATCGATCAACTTGATAAAGCTCACTCTGGGAAAGTCTGGTGGACCTTCTAGAGTGATGGCTTTCATTTGTGGTTGCTATGGGGCTAAATCTATTGACGACTTGTTCATGTAAACACATTTTAATGTCCAGTAATGATGTTTGCATATGAATACTTCATAGCTCCTTTAGCTCACCTATAAAAGAGTTTTTGATGAAAACCAAGGAATTATGTTTTGAAAGCCTGAGGGAAAACAGATCTGAACTTTGATGACTGACATTGAACACATATTTGTCTATTGAAACTCAAAACATAATTTATTCAGGAACTAAGCTTCTGTTTGAAGGCATAAATGAATGGTGCATTAGCATGCATTGCTCTCTTTCAAGTGTATAATTATGTCTTTCCTATACTTTGTACTGTTTTATTTCGATGAACTGTTTCCTTATGTTTGTATACTTTTAACTCTCTTGTAAGATGTTTATAATGGTTTTCAACAGAGCAAACAACAACTCAGTACTAATACTGGGTTGAACATTTGGCATGTTAGTGCTGATATGGTCGGCTGGTCAAATCACCATGACATACAGTTTCTCGTACAGACTAACATATATTTCCTCCCCTATGGAAATTATCTGATAGTGACCACAACGTAAACTTGATCCAGAGAAGCTCAGGTGGTATTGACATCTTGAGAGGGTGTCAGCATTCAAATGAGGAACAGTGGTAGCTGTTTGTGGCTATAGCACAGTGGTTTAGGGCTCTGAGCTGCAAACTTGGAGACCTAGGTTTGAATCCCACAGCCCCCACTTGCATACTGTGTGACCCTGAGCTAGTCACTTAACTTCCTTGTGCACCTGGAAACAAGCTTCGGTTTAGTGTGCCTTTCCTGGTTAAACAATTTCTCCTTTCCCTTTAATATGGTCAGGTTCAATAGAAGACAGAATGGCTCTGAGGGCCTACTATAAGGACTATCAGAGGACAATCTCTTCTTAAAAAGGCAGTATTCTACAAAGGGGGAAGGTGGCATGGCTTGACAGCCTCCTTGTCAAATGCTATAATCTACTAGGGAAAGCTGGAATGAACTCTCTACAACAGATATTAAAGCTGGTAAGTGGGAGGAATGCTTCCAACCAGTTGTTATCAGGACACTGTTACAGTTATACACAAAGCAAGAACATATCCTATGGAGTGTATGTCATACTGCCCCATCAACCTGCTTAACTGTGACACAATGAGCCTGGCTAGTGTTTTGACCTCCCAGTTGGAAGGCATTCTTCCTAGTGCTATTCAGCTGAACTAGATGGTTTGTTGGAGGAAGATTCTCTTATAACAATGTTAGGAGGCTGCTAAATGCTGTGCAGTGGGGTTCTCGGCACTCACGTAAGGCACTCATGCTTTCCCTGGAATCTAAGAAGGCCTTTGATAGAATTGACTGTCACTATCTGTTCTCTGTGGTGGACCGGTTTGGGTTGTGGGTGTCTTTCCTGGCAGTAGTGATACTGCTTTATCAGGCAATGAAGAAAAGGATGTTATGCTACTGGGGGTTATCAGACAAATCTGTGTTTGGTAGGGGCACAAGGAAAGGCTACCTCTGTCTCTCCTCCTCTTTGCTCTGATTATGTAGCCTTAGTGGAGCATATTCACAACTTTCTGGATGCTTTAGGGGTGCAGGGAGAATGGGGACCTGCACATTACTCTACACAAACAACTTCCTTCTCTTTTTTCATACTAAGAGAATATAGATGTACAGAAGGCTTAAAAGCCCATATATATACATCCATCTCCTACCATAGCAGGATTAATATCTTCCTACAGAGTTAAGCAGGAATTCGTCAAGTTTTGTTTTAAAGTTATTGAATGAGCCAACTTCTACGATATCCTTTGGAAGGGTATTTCACAAGGGAATAATCTTTGAGTGAAAAGGTTTCTTCTCATCTGGATTTTAGGGTTAGTAAATTTAAGTTGGAAACTATGGCTTCTTAGAAAGATATCCCTTTGAACACGAACTAAACATAAGTCTGTTAATAGGGATTGATCCCTAATAATTTTGAACATGAGTAGAAGGTCTCCTCTTTGCCCCCTAAGTTTTATTGAGCCAGAGCATTCCCTACAGGCAGTGACTCACATTATCGAAAAGTTTTCCTTATTATCAGGGTGTAAAATTACTTTTGATAAATCTGACATAATGCAGATGGGGCAGTGGCAGTGGGGAGCAACTAAATAAAAAGTTAGCATCTTACCTGAAGTACTTGGGGAATTAAAGCTGGCCCCATGTTGTCTTCCATTAATACTCTAAATTATAAATTCCTGTTAACAACAATATAAAAGAATCTAGCCAGATGGCAGCCTACCCATTTCATGGCTATGATACAGAAACTTCCTTAGGCTGAATGTCCTTTCTTGGGTCCTGTACCCACTGCAAATGTTGCCTATGAGCCTTACATGAAGGGACCTACAGTTGTTGAAGGCAACATACATCTAATTTATAGTATATGCTGCAAAAACAGCCTAGGGAAAGTCTCTTACATCTTAGGGGATCCATCACCACTAGAAGGCCCTAAAGGTCTCCACTTTTTCCCTCTACCATCTGGCAACCCAAATAAGATTAGTACACGAGTGGATTTGGGAAGAAGGGAGCACCAGATAAGTTTGCCTGAAGGTAGGTGAGGGGAAGGTTGCACTTCTGGCATACTTTAACCTTGGTGGATTAAACATTCAAAGCTAGGGGACAAAAATGAGTTGGTGGCCCATACTTTGGAGACTTGGGAGGCAGTTTGGAGGAAGATAGGGGAGAGACAGGACTCCACACTACAGGTCCCACTATATGTGAATCCTGAGTGCCTCCCAGGTCTTGGGGAAGATGGGTTCCAGTACTGGCAGGAAAAGGGATCAAAATGCTTAGGAAATCTATTCAGAGCACAAAGCTTCAAGACATTTCCTGAGCTGTTGGAGGAGTTCACACTGCTACAGCACTGCAGAATTCTGCAGTAGAGTTACTGCAGCAAACAATGCAATTTCAATGGGAGTTAATCCTTCTGTCATACAGTAAACCTGTGATACTGCGCTTCATCCTGATGATCTTCACTGTACCATTATGTACACGTCGAAATGTTGGTGCATCAAATGGACAGATCTGAGCCATTACAATCCTCTCTGCACATGATCAAGATAGTTTTGATGAAAACAAGGTCCAGCCCAGAGGTTAAAATGACACATATTTACTCAGTATTGCGAGAAGCTATGCCAGACCAATCTGTTCATGTCTGATGATACTGGAAATGGGACTATCAACTTAGCAGTATAATGTCTCCTGGACAGTGATCTGTGAATCACACATGGGGTTGCTGGTATGTGATGTGTTTAAAGAGGCTCAATATAAATTTATTCATAGACCCTATATGTCACTGAATACTGTCTATTTAATGCTGAAGTCTCTCCTGTGTGTGGTAGATGTAACCAGACAAGGAGAATACGTATGCATTATTTTGGGGGACACCCCCACCCAGAGACCATTTTGATTTCAACTGGGTATTTATATTTTTATTTATTTTATTTATTTAGTTTTTGTTGACCAGGTAAGTGCACTAGGCAAATTCTGCCTATTTTCAGGCACGACCCGGGGGAGGGGGGTACAGATGAATTAGGACAGCAAAACCAGCCCCACCCCAGCTTGAAGTTAAAAGGCTTTAATTTCAAACGTGAGAAAGGCAAATGCCTGCAGCATAACATCCACAGCTCAGCAACAATGAAAACCCCGACCGGTTTAACTTCAAGTCTGGAGTGGTGCTGGTTTTGCTGTCCTAATTCGTTTGTTCTTCATCAACCTAGCACACTCCTTTACAGCTGGAGCCGTTTTTGCTTTTGTTGATACAGATGAATGCCAACTGACTTTGAACCAGATTAAACTGTTGGTGGTATTTTTAGTGAATGGGGGGAAATTTGGCCAGGGCACTGTGGAAATTCCCCTGCTCTTTTTCGATAAGTGCCATGGGATCTTTAACATCCACCTGAACTACCCCCAGAACAGGCAGATGGGACCTTGGTTTAACATCTCATCCGAAAGACAGCACCTCAGGAGTGCAGCACCCCCCTCATGCTGCACTACGGTGTCAGTATTGGAATATTAACCCAAGTGCCTGATGTGGGGATTGAACCCACAGCCTTCTGATCTCCAGGCCTATTGGACAGATCATGGACATAAGACTGGCAGATACTGCAGTTCCCCTCCTTCTGTGCATTGAGGATACTTCAGATGATATACTGACCCATTACCCCAGGATGATTGGAGTAATGTTGTTAATGGCATGTAAGTGCATCAGAAACATCTGGGTATCACACCAACAACCAACTGTTGGAATGTGGCAGGACTTCCTACTGTTCCTACTGAAAATGTTACCTCTAGAGTGATTAGCTATGAAATGAGAGGCAGGGTGGACAACTTCAAGTCCCAGTGAGGTTGTCCTTGTCTTTTCTGTCCCTGGTGGAGGCAGCCTTAATTAGAGCAGGCTACCAGGTACAATGAACAGGAAGGGAGACCTGTGAATTGATCATTTGAGTTTTCTCCTTGGCAACTCCAAGTTGCTTAAGTGGCTTTCAAGAATTGGAATGTGCACATTAACTTTGTTTTTTTTCTTTTTTTTCCCTAAAGTATGAGTGATTTTATAGGTTTCAGGTACTGTTATGATATTGTTACATTTGCTGATGTATATGAACTGTTATTACAATGTCTATGGGGTCTTAATTAAATTTCTAGATCGGACATATGTAATGCATTGTTGTATCAGTAGAAATTTATTAAACACAGTTTGCAAATAAAACTAAGAATTCCTGTCATGGATAATTGCCTAAAGCAAGAACAGACTGGCTCAACTCTTCAGCACAGTGGACGGTAGCTTATCCTCTCTGTTTTCAGACCAGAGGTTCAAGAAATTTGATCAATTTTTCCTGACAGTGTTTTCCATTAGTGCAGGAATCTCTCCAGGCAACCAGATAGGTGCTGGGTTGAGAGGAGAAAAGACCCTCTGGTGTTGTGGAGTGAGTTTCCACCAGTGTAAGTAAGAGGTGCTTAAGGTGATCTCTAAACTATACTCCACTTTTTATGATTTTTGACAAGGGGCTGATGTGGCTGTGGATTAACTCCTAGGCATCCCTGAGTCTGGTGTTCTCCAGCATTATCCACGGCTCCCTTATGGAGGGGTGTTCTCCTGCTCCTCTTAAGAAAACTGTGGTGAACCCCTCCTGAAGAAACCAACACTGGACCCAGAATTTGCTAACAAACCACAGGCTGGACTCAAGGCTTTCCTTTTGGAGGAAGATTATTGAAAAGGTACCGGCGGTATAGCTTTAGGCACACCATAAGAAATCTGACATTTATGAACCTCCCCAATCTGGTTTCATGTTTTGGCACAGCATGGCACAGAGACCATGCTTATCAAGATGCTCAATGGCCTTCTGTTGGGTTAAAGATAGAGGAGTACACACTACTGTTGTTGTTCGCCTAGATCTCTCATTGGCATTTGATACTGAGTCTCATGGACTTTTCTTTGGTCTGGAGGAATATGGGGGACTTATTCCTGTCCAGTAGGTTGCAGAAAGTTATTATTGGATCTTTCTCATTGAGCCCTGCTGCAGTCAGCTGTGCCATTTCTCAGGGTTCAGTTCTGTCCCCAATATTATTTGCAGTATAAATGCTACTTCTGGGATGGTCATTTTAGCAATAAGGCATGACAGGGTGTGTGTTATCGTGTAATAACATCACTTCTGGGGTGGGTTGAAGCACGAGGCAAAGCCGAGTGCTTCCACCACCCCCAGGAGTGACATTATTACACGATAACACACATCCCTGGAGTGCTTTATTGCTATTATACAATGGCTCGTTGTCATACAAAATAAAAAAAAATAAAAAATAAAAAAATGATTTTAAGGAATCCAAATGGTCATCATCCATATCCAAAAGCGCACCATCCATAGCATCCAAAAGCAATACAGTGATGTTATTGTGTAATAATATCACTGTCTCAGGCACACATTGACCAATCAGAGTCCAGGAAATTTTCTTGCCATTGTATAATAGATAATATGGCACACATTTTACTGCTGTATGGATGATACTCAGATGTACCTGTAATTTACACCAGATGAGCAAGAGGTAGTTAATGTGCTACATCAATGCCTACAGCAGGCTGAATGTAATTCCAGGCAACAGAAGCGTCATTGCTGGTAAACCAGGACCTCATGAGACAGATAGGATGAGTGGTGTGCCAGTTTTGCCATCTTTGAATAGTACAATTCTGACAACAATTGCTGGGATAAAGAACCTATGGGTCACTGTGGACTCCAAGCTGATTTTGGAATATCAAGTGGCAGCAGGAGACCACAGTGGATTTTTCTACTTGCAGAATATCTCACAGATAAAACCTTGAGTGTGAGGATCTGGTTACGCTGGAACAAGCCTTTGTTACTTCAAGACTTGAGCTGTCTGGAAAGTGGGTACATCACCAGTAGCTGTTGCAGAATGATGCAGCCAGGTTAGTTAAGAGAGCTGCATGCTGTGACCATATTTCATCTATGCTGTGTAGCCTGCACTGGCTATCTACTAGGTGGTGTACCACTATCAAGATTACTTTGTTAGCATATAAACCCCTATTTGAACTGGGCCCAAGCTGCCTTAAAGATCTCTTGATTTTTTTATGTACCAAGTCACCCTCCTCTGCTCCACTGAGGATGATTTGTTGGCTGTCCTGAGGTCTTCCCTTACACAATCTGATGACAGAGCTTTCTTGTCGGTGATCCTTATTACAGAAACAATTTATTGAATTTTCTTAGGCATTCACCATCTGATCTGTGGAAGCATTTAAAAAGGGGATGAAGTCTTTTTTTGTGTAAGGTGTGTACCCTTCCAGATGCCGTCAGGGCATGTAACAATATCATAACAGTACCTGAAACCTATAAAATCACTCATACTTTAGGGAAATAAACTTACTTACCACCTGGTTGCTATAGATGTCTCAGTGGCTCCTGGGCTCATTAGGTGTCTCTTAATAATAATAATAATAATAACTTTATTTATCTGTGCCTTTCTCAAAATCAAGGCGCATTACAATAAAATGCAGAATAAAACATATTAAAACATATTAAAAACTAAATTGGCAGCACACCAATTAATCAACATGCAAGTTATCAGCAAAAGCCTTGCTCCATAAGAAAGACTTTAAACCCCTTTTAAAACCCTCCACCGTCATGCATTCTCTAATCCAACGTGGTAGAGAATTCCAGAGGGTCGGCGCCACAAACATAAAAGCTCGGGCGCCGGAAGATTTTAAAGTAACCCTCGGGATCTCTTGATGAGTGAGAGGTTAATTTCCATGGATAGAAAGAAAATAGTACAGTGCCTCCACCTAGAGAAAGATTATAGTGGGCCTGGTGAAGTACTAGTACAAACCCCTGGGACAATATCAACCCACCTCACCACTGTGGTAACCCCACCCATGAACCCACACACAGTGGTTGTACACTCACCAATAAACATGCACTTAGTGCTAAACAGACTGCAGCAGGCAAATGAATACAAACAGAAAAGATAGCTTTTCTGGGTCTGCAAATCCTAATGAGATAAAGGAGGGTTAGCTGGCAATACAAGATTGTTGTTTGCAAGAAGCTGTCTTCACTTGTCCTACAGAGGCCCCGCTCAGTTGTGATGGGCGCTCTTCATACACCCAGAGCAAATGCATCCAAAAGGAACACTTTTCTGTGCTGTATCTAAAAGGTCCACCTAGGCACAGTCCTTTCATGCAGGCTGACCCACATCACAGTGCACAATATAGTGTGGATCTCACTTTCTATTACTGGAGATGCTGCCCTCTTACCACTGGTACCAATGTGATTCCCCATTAAACCTTTTGGGAGCTCCCCAGAAGTTACTGGATACTGAGCTGCTGGATCAGTATAAGCCCTCTGGTGTCCCACATGGCTGCACTTTAAATTAAATAGCAGCAGTGCGCAGCAGACACAGTTAAACCACAAACTCAGAGGCCATGCAGTTGCAAAATGGCTGAACCCAAACCTCAGATGGCGGTACTTGTAACTCCCAGCTGTCTGGCAGAATCCAACAGCTGTGGTGGACTTAGCCATCCTGCGGATCCTGCGGGTGCAGGACCATTCTTGGCTATCCCCAGAAAAAAAATTTAATTTGCACTGGCTGCTGCAGTAATTTAACCTCTCACACATAAAAAAGACTGACTTTTGAAATTCACTTTACATTGACTATATATAATTCAGGTGTGAAGGGGTTAAACTAAACAAAAAAAAGTACTGCCTGCTTGCACAACTAATCAACAAGGAGTCTGTTCTGTGACAGCAGTCCACTCAGATTTACAGCATCCTTGACATGATATGTAGTTGCTTAAAACAGCCTCCAATTCCTTTAGAGTTTTTGCTTGATTACTCCCTTTTTCCTGATTTCTAATCGGGTTTCTTTATACCAGATGTCAGCTGAGATGATAAGCAGCAAGTGCTTAGTAAGGGTGTATATGGTTCTATGTGATAACAGCGATTGCGGAATAGTGATCGCCGTCTGGGCAAGTGTACATCGCCGAAAATTAATTTCGGCAATGCGAACTTGCAGCGAATGACAATACAACACCCAAGATCTACAGGATTCTTTTTAATGCAGGGGCTGTGCCCCTGCACCCTAAAGGTTCTCAACTCCAGGGGTGATGTTGAGGGTGAAAACTCCAAAAAAAAAAAGCTGCTCACAGCAAAAAAAATGCACCATGCTGGACTTGAACCCTGCACCCTGCACCTCCAAACTGACCACACACTCTACAATACTAGCAGACCAAATCGGCAGCTGCCTGCCACACCCACTCCCACATACCTTCCTCCCTTCCTCTTCCCCCACACATGTGCGCGATGATCGCGCTGTAGCTTCCCCGCTACCCTACCTCGCCCACCCAGGTATCCGGTCGCTATCCTGCCAGGTAGCCCTCAACACAGGTGCCGTAACTGAGTCACCATTTTTGTAAGTGCTCAATTGCGGTCACCATGTTCACAGGATACCAGTTGCATATCTTAAAGAATGAAGGTTTGGGGCCTTTAGATGCCTCTGTAATCATTCAGTTTGCTTTTATTTGTTTCTTTCATAGGTTTCATGGGTGGTTTTGGAGCAGAGAAAACGTTAGTCCATATTGCTTGCCTTTTCTCTAATTATGGTATCCCACTATATTTTCTACTCCACAGTGTTTGTCCAATTCCCTTTTATATCTTGTCATACTTTTACTTATGATGACATCTTCCGGAAGCTATTCCAAACTATATAACCCTTACACTAAACCAGTGTTTCCTTTTTGTTGTTTTAAACTATTGCCCCTTCAGCTGCAACGAGTGCATCCTAATGTTATAATGCTGTTCCCTGAGGGCTAGTCTAAGTTTAGCCCCTAATGCTGGGTCCCTCGTTATCCTATAGACCAAACACGTCACCTCTCAGTCTCCTATGTTCCAGTGCATACATTTCTAACTCATCCAGTCTCTCCCCATAATTTTTATCCCTTACATCAAAAAAACAACCTTGTTGCCCTCTTCTGGACCCTTTCCATTCTTTTAATTTTGGTCTTAAACCCAGGTGACCAAAACTGGGCACAGTACTCCAATTTTGGTCTCACCAATGAGCTGTAAAGAGGCATAACCACCTCTCCCCTCCTACTTTTTATGTGTTTCCGGATGCTGTTTAATATGCCACCTGCCGTTCTTATCATCTGTCCACAATGCTGGTTAAACTTTAAGTCATTGGTTACCCTAATTCCCAAATCCCTTTCATCAGTGACCTTCCTTAGCTGTACTCCATTCAACACGTAGTCTCCTAGGATATTATTCATGCCAAAGTGCATTATTGCACATTTATCTGTATTAAAAGATAGCTTAGCCTCCCTTGCCCATTTTTCCATCCTATTTAGTGCCTTTTGTAGTTTCTGTATATCTCTGGTATTTTCAGTGGTAATGCCAATCCTGTATCTTCCACAAATTTAGATTCCCAGACTTCCCCTCCACCCGTCAATGATTGTATGTATGTATGTATATATATATATATATATACACATATATATATATATATGTGTGTGTGTGTATATATATATATATATATATATATATATATTTATACACACTGTATATATATAAATTGAAAAGCAGGGCCCTAGGACTCCACTCTCCACACTCAACCAATCTGAATAAACTCCCTTAAGGCATGCCCTCTGTTTCCTGCCCCTCAGCCATGCATTTACCCATTTAATAATATGCCCAGGGATATTATGGTCTATTAAGGCGTCGATTAATTGCCCAAGAGGGACTTTATCAAAGGCTTTTGAGAAGTCCAAGAATATAACATCTGTTGCCTTGCCTTCACCAGTGCCTTACTTATATGCTCATAAAATTCCAGTAAATTTGTTTGGCATGAGAAGCCTTTCTTAAAGCCATGCTGTACCTCATCTATATCCCCTGCCATCTCCATAAACTCCACAATATAGTCCTTAATGATGGTCTCCAACATCTTCCCTAGGATAGTGGTCAAACTCGTAGGCCTATAATTGTCCACCTCTTGTTTGGATCCCTTTTTATGTATTGGTATAACGTTTGCCCTCTGTCAGTCCTCTGCCACCTTGCCCCTATTCAAGGAGTTTTGGAAGATTTCTGTCACAGGATCAGCCAGCACAATGGCAAATTCCCTGAGGACTCTAGGATGAATCCCGTCAGGTCCTTGAGATTTACTAGGGTCTAACTGTAACAATCTCTCTTTGATGTCCATACTATTTAGTTTGATCTTAATACTCTCCTTCTCAAGATGTTCCTTATTCCCTGTTGTTTTGACATTAAATACTGATGAGAAGTAGCTGTTTAAATTACCCACCATTTTCTGGTTATCATTTATTAGTTCCCCATTCTGATCCTTAATGGGTCCAACAGTAGTTTTGCCCCCTCTTTTATCATTTATGTAGTTATAGAATGTTTTATGGTTATCCTTTACTTTGTTAACTAAATTTAACTCATTATTTTCTCTCCTGACCTACTGCCCTCTTTGTTTCTCTTAACAGTTTTTTATACACATCCCAGTTTTTTCAATCCCACTTTTCCTGGCTTTAGTGTAGGCCTTCTTTTTCTTGTTTATAATTCTTCTAATTTTTGTGGTCATCCATATGGGGATCTTACCTAAACTGTTATACTTCTTCCTGACTAGTACATGTTCATTTACCAAGTGTGTGATTTTAGTAACCAGATTCTCCTATTTCTCATTTAGTGATTTATTTTCAAACTCGTTTTTCCAGTCCCATTTCAAAAATTAATTTCTTAGCTCTTCAAAGTTGGCCTTATTATAGTTTCTTACCTCTGTTGAGCCTATTGACTTTATTTTCTGTCCTACAAGGTTGAAAGTAACCATACAATGGTCACTGGAGCCAAGGGGTGTGGTTACACTACACTGCTGAATTTTGTCCCCCATGTTGCTCAATAGTAGGCCCAATATGTTGTCCCCCCTTGTGCTACTGATATATGTTATTCCAGTCTGGTTAACAGAAATTTGTCCAAATATCTGGATTCAATATGGTTTCCCACAGTTTGCTTTTCTCAGTCTATAGTGGGGAGATTATAGTCACCTAAAAGAATGATCCTATCAGCTGGATCTAGTGAGTCTACAAGGTTTAGAACATTCTCATCTTCCTGAGGTGAGATTGAGGGAGGTCTATATATAACCCCAATTAGTATTTTCAGGCTACCTACTGGCATTATCTTGACCCAAACATGTTCAATTCCAGGTAAAGGGGACATTTCAATTACTTCTGATGGGATGTTATCCAATATATAAAGGGCTACTCCTCCCCCCTTTTATTTTCTCTATCCATATAGAATAAGCCATAGCCAGGTATATGACGGTCCCAGGTATCCATAGGTGACCACCATGTCTCGGTTATGGTGCAAACCTGAATCTTCTCTGTGTTTAACAGACATACCAACTCTTCGAATTTATGAGTAAGGCTCCTTGCATTTAGGGATAGACACTTCCAGTTTGTATCTTCTCTTGGTTTAATATGATATTTGGGTATTCCCCCTAGTGCCTGGGTGGCCCGAAAACCATCCCCTTCCCCCACTGTACCTAGTTTAAAAGGTTAGATGCTTGGTGTTGTATTTCTTTCACCAGTAATCTGCTACCATATTAATTTAAATGCAATCCATCATTTCCAAACAGCCTGGGGTCCCTAAATGTGTCCCAATGCTGGACAAATGTGAAGTTTTCTCTGAAGCACCACCTCCTCAGCCATCCATTTATCTACCTTATATCATGAATTCTTTGTGCCCCTGCCCTAGGGACAGGAAGAATTTCAGATATCATTATGTCACAACTCTCCTCCCTTCCAACAGCTTCAAAGTCCCTTTGTATGTCCAGCAGAATTAGTTTCCCATCATTTACTTCCACATGCACTATGGTGACTGGTTTGCAGGTATTGTCCAGTGATCCTGGTAATAACTTTCTGACATCTCCAATGCCTGCACCTGGTAAGGTGCTAACTGTCGTAATTTCGTTTCTGCCCTTCAAAGTACCCTATCAATATTTCTAATCATTGAGTCACCAATTACTAGCAATTCCCTGGTATTCTTCTGATCTCCTGGCATCCCTTGCTCTTGTCTTCTACCCATGTTTTTGTTTGTCACCTTGGGTATACTGTGATCTTCATTTGTCTGGTTTGTGACTTCATCCTCTGCATCAATACTAAATGAGTCATATCTATTAGGTGTGTCAATTTGTGCTCCGCCACCAACATTTCTTTTTCTTCCCTTTTTAACTTCCCTTTGAACCATACACCAATCCTCAACTCCCTCTTTATCTATTTGTTCTTTCCTGTTTATGGATGTACATTCCCCCTCTTTACATTTGCCAATTTCTGACTGTGCAACCTCAATTTGGTTTTCTACTTCTACCAGGACTGTGTCAATAAAATTCTCTAGCTTACTTATTTCTCTCTGGAGCTGTATTCTATTCTGCAGTGTGTCTATTTCGGCTCTTAGAATCTCGATTAGTGTGTATTTATCACATACAAACTCTTCCTCTTGCGTCCCTATTGCATACACATTACACATTTCAGATATCATTATGTCACACATTCTTTAGTTGCTTTGTCATCATTTTATTTGTATTTTGCCAACTGCTAGTGAAAAAAAGAATCCAATGGAATCCTTGTATTATGATGGCAAAAACTCTTTACTAGCAAGGCTGCCAGTGTATTTCAATAGGAAACTGCAAATCTGTTTTCAGATTTTTATGGAGAAATAACACTTCCTGACACCAAAATATTATATATTTAATAGAAATATATGATTTTTTATAACATGATCTTTTGTTATAATTTAGCAGGTAACATTTTCATCATAGCCAGATTTTACTTGGAAAGAAGAAAATAGAAATTCATTATTGTTTTTGAAAACATACAATCATACTGATGGAACACAATACTGCAAACATATAATAGGCAAAGTTTGTTGATGAAATAAGTATCAATTTCTTTTGAAAAAGCTAGAAAAATATATTTAGTTTTTCATTGAATTAAATTGTGCTCTTAAAGAGCTAGTGCACTGCCTAAAACTAATATTAGATTATAAAAGAAGCCATTCATTACGTTTTATATATGAGGTACTTTTTTCTTTTCCTTTTGTTTAATTATAAGATTGTTTACCTGATGTTAGTAGGTGTGATGTGTGGAACAGCTCTTAGCCTAGCAGCTGACATATCTTGCTCTACTGCCCCACACTACATCATCAGCATTGTGATCTCACTGACTGTGACATCACTGCTACTTAGGAGCAGCAAGTGAGTGACTGCCAGGTCATTCACCTGTGATGTCACGATCAGTGAGATCATAATGCTGATGATGTAGTGTGGGGCAGTAGAGTTAGATATGTCAGCTGCGAGGCTAAGAGCTGTTCCACACATCAAGCACAATATTAATCGCATAAAAAACTTTCTGATGAGCAAAAGGAAAAAGAAAAATACTTCAGAAATAAAAAGTTACAACTCACTGCCACTTTAAATTTGTATAACTTTCCTGTCTGCCTGTTTGGCTCCACTAGCTCTTTATGTAGCTGGCAGTTTCTAACATCACAATACCAGAATTCTGTTGAATTCTTTTTTACTAGCAGTGTGAAAAACAAAAGTGAAAATTCACTTGTTTCACTGCCCTCACAAATATTTTATTATAAAAGTAGAAAGTAATTACTAACACATCAAAATACAACAAATAAAACAGTCAGTTTTCTATTTATGAGAAGTAAACACCTGCTCTTAAAGGGGATGCAGCTTGCTCTATAATTTAGGCAATTATAAGTTCTATGGCTATGCAGCTGTAGAGTGCATTTTACTCAGTTTGTAACTGAATTAGGCTTAGGGTTCACAGAAGACATGTAGAAAACTATTGATATACTGTTTGCTCGCTATGCCTTATAGCCAATGCACAATGAAACTGATTTTGTAATTTCTAGTTGATTGTGTTGTGGTTGTGCAAGGAAGTGATGGACAAGAAAAGGGTAATTATGAAAAGTAGTGACACAGTTTACGTGTTTGACTATTCCTTAAGTCTTTAAATCTTTTCACAATTGAAATGTTTTAAAAATATGTTGCATATAAGCAAAGAAACTGGCTAATGTGCTTTGGTGTTTATGCTGGTATTGTGTACATACTGCACGTATATGGGTGTACTGAAGACAAGATACGGTGCCAAGGTGTTTTGATTGCAGATAATTCCAGTAACTGCTAAATTATATTTGGGATACTCTGTCATGAGAAAAAAAGGTTTTTGCCAGATCATCTGGGCAGAGCCCCTGTTTTGTTCTACAGTATGTTTATGGATGCTAAACCTGGTGCAATATTAGCCACATAAAATCTATGGTTGCATGAAGGTGTATTGTGTAACCAAACAAAATTATAGTGTTCATAAACTATTGAATAAATGAAGAGTCCATGTGAATGTTTAATGTAACTTCATTTTCATTAAGTACAAAAAATGTACATTACAGAAGAATCATTCATTTGATGTTACACCAAGCAGCATTAGTGTTTTGATATGTATAAACTATCTAAAATTAACTTCCTAGTGGATCACAACAGCCATTGCATTGAGTGCACAATGATCAATCCATAAGCATTATTTCATCCAATAGCCACACCCCTTTGACTCTGCCCTTATATTTGGCTCTGCCCTTTTATTCCTGCCACAGGACCCTTCTTAAAATCCTAGATCTGCCCCTGTCCAACCGCATTTTTCCCCACAAGTAGCGTGGTTTCCCAATTGCATGGGCAAGCCCTGTCATAGACATGGTTCTGTTGCACTGGATTTTCCTTGCTTAGCAAAGCTCCAGCATTACAGCTGTCAGTGGTCACTCTCAAGTAGTCAGCTAATATCTCTGATCTCTCACTTTCATTCTCTCTCCTTTGGTCTCTCACCATATGTTGACTCTGGTAATAAAAATCAGAGGTACAGGTATCCACCCATCAATTAGCCCACCAGTGAATCCACACAGACCCCTCATGTCCTGGCTTCCAGACCCTCTAGGGGGTACTAACCTGGTGGCAGTCTATAGTACCCACTGGCAGATCCCACATCAGTCACAGGTGGCAGTTCATCTCTCGCTCTCTGACGTTCTCTGTTCTAACAATGTTCAGCATCTAAAGCATGCTATCTAGACAAGAATACCTCCTTATCCCCAAACAGTGTCTCAGCCTTCTTTCCTGCTTTATTAGATGACAGCCCCATAGTCTGTTGCTGCATAGTTGTTGAGCCCTGTATGGCAATCTCACTCTGATGAGATTGCTCCCATATGTTTTAAGGGCAGCTCAGCCTCTGCACTTCATGGGGGAGAGCAAACTCAAATGGTCCATTCAGGCTGTTAAGCAGTATGGGCTGTCCTGGAGGTCTGCAACATGGCAGGCCTGTGGCTTTGGAGCTGGCAAGTGCTCCTGATTGATTGGTTCAATGTTGATCAACCCAATTGTCATGACAGGGTGAGTCAAAGTGCAACAACATGACTGCTGTTTTGTAGTCCCAAAAGTGAGCTCTGTAAAAATCCTGATTTACACACAGTATGCAGTTCAAACACTGGATCATACCTCTGCCAATCATGTATGGGTGCACACTCATGTCTTAAATTGCCAGTGGGTAGATCTGACTATTCTCAGTCCAGTCACTATGGCATTGCTGTCTCCAGGGGCAGTGAACATCTTTGATGTCTGAGCATGCAAAGGTGAATTAAAGGCATAGTAACCTTCATAGGGGTTACATCTGTTTATGCAAGTGTTTGGTGCCAGTTAAACCTGGACCGTGAAATATATCTGGGAACTTAGTTGTTACTGGATTGCCAATTTTATTTCTCCAATTGGATAAGTTATTTATCATTCTTAGCTAATAAGAAACTTACCTGTTGTATTTATATGTTTTTCTTTGATGGGCATTCTTTTTGTGAAGTGTCCTGGGCCCCTTAGATAGGACTCTTTAAGCTATTGGTCATGATTGTGCATTGGTTGTGCTGATTTTACTGCACATCCAGGGGTGTAGTAAGGCATTAGACCACAGGCCAAGTGTCTTCAACCCCTGGTAGTGTGATAAAATGAGCAAAAACAATGCCTTAAAGTATCTTGTTGTGTTTATAAAAGTAGGTCCATAGACAACTTCTAAACAACAAACACTATAAACATTTAAAAAGACACAAAATATTAGAAAATATTGCTACAAAATGTAAAATATTCCCTTCAAAAATGGTTTCAACTTGTGAGTCATCTGTCATTCTACACGTAAGCAATAAGACACAACGGGGTGTGCATGGATGGAACAGATTTTACCACATGCCCAGGGGTGTAGTGAGACATGAGACCACAGGCAGGGTGCCTTCAGCCCCTGAAAGAGTGGTAAAATGTGTTCCATGCACAACTGGAGTCTCTTATTGCGCTTTGAAAATGGGCTACATTTTTATTATACTTTTTTCAGTTAGAAAAATCATGTTTAAATGTAGAGGAAAAGATTTTATTATGAAAATTTAAGATAAAATGCTCCTTCTGCCTATTAGAAAATAGCATCATTGTTGATGTACTGAACAAAGTTTATCCTTTACAGGCATCAGTAGAACTGGTTTGATGTTGTTGCCTTGCCAGCAAATGAAAGAGGACTGCCCCCACACCTCTATGTGTTGATGGAGCTTCAGCTGCTATAATGGGCAATGGAAAGAGGGAGAGAGAGAGAGAGAGAGTGTTGATCAAATTTCCGTGATAGGTTCCTGCCTGATTCCAGTATCCTCAACATTGACGCCCTCCTGACGCTGCCAGTCCTACAAGGAACCCTATGAAGCACATTTACTCAGTGACTGTGGAACGTCACTCTCGTGATCCTGTCTTACGCCAACAGCAGCCTAGGCTGCTAACTCTTGCCCTGTACTCCTGGCTTCCCCTGCCAGAATTTCAATAAAATAAATTTATAAATAAACATTGTTATCCTTCCCATCCCTACTCTGTTGAAACCTTTGAAGTGACAGGGTAAATGATCTTCTAGCTTATCAGAAAGGGACGGTGACCCCAGCCTCAACCGTCAGTATTAAGGCTTAACCATGTGAGTGCCCCCCTGGCTCCATGTTCTGTTTCTTCTCCTACTTATGCCCTATATAGTGCCTAAGCTCGCCCACTCGGCTAGTAGGATAGACAATATTCTTCCAGTGGGTTGCCGTGCATATCGCTTATCCTCTTACAACTCTCTTTGTGCCTTCAGGCTTCACTACCTGCAGCCCCTCACTAGATCCATGCACAGAGGTGGCACTGATGTAGTACTGACTCCCCAGACTACACTCACCTTTTCTTTCAGCAATCACTCCCTCCTCTATCTTCCAGTCCGGGTACTGGTATCCAAGGCGCCAGGATGGCCCTGGTCCAAGCTTGGGTATCTATGTACCCGGCCAGTCTTATGCAGCAGATCAACATGGAAAAAAATCTCCATAATATCCTTTGCATCCCTAAGGAAGCTTCTCCTTCTCTTTCTGTTATGCTCTGGTGACATTGAGCTAAATCCTGGCCCAGGAAAAACTCTCTCCTCTCCCTTGGACATTATAGACCTTAAAGGTATGCAATTCATCCACGTGAACATTTGCAGCCTGCTAAAAAAGTTCACTTTCATCCAGGCCTGGGTATGTCACACCAAGCCAGATGTATTAGTGATTTCTGAATCCTGGCTCAGATCCTCCACGCCTGATAGGGAAATTAACATCCCTGAATATTCCTTATTTAGAGCTGACTGGCCTACTAGAGGTGGTGGTGTGGTTATATATGTTAAGAACAAGTACACAGTTACATGCCTAAACTCGTTCTCTGTCACCAACCAATTTGAATGCCTGGCCTTAAAGCTGGAGATATCCTCGTCATCTGCACTATGTGTCATAGGCTGCTATAGACCTCCATCCACTGGTCCCCAAATCCTTACCCACCTAGCCAACATCATCGAGCTTGGCTCCCCTGAAGCAATTATCCTTGGGGACTTAAACTTTGACTAGTTGTCCCACGCCGTGGCACCTCTTAAGGAATTCTGTGATGCTCATGGACTAACGCAACTTATCGGAGAACCTACGCGCCCTAACAAAAAGTCCCCTGCCAATAGTACATTGCTGGATGTCTTTCTAGTAAACAAACAGCACCTATTCTCCCATGCAGGAGTTTTTTTCATGGACTTTAGTGATCATTGCATCATTGCTAGCATAAGGTCAGTTCAGGACCCACCCTCCATGTCTAGGTTCACCTCCAAGAAGGACAGGCGCCACTTTGATCTGTCTGCCTTCCTTGAGGAACTGAAATGCTCAGTGCATTGGCAGGATTTTTACCTGGCCAAGTCAGTACAGCTGGCCTACAAGATCTTTTCCGAAATCATGACTGCAGCCCTAAATAAATATGCACCACTTGTAAAAACCAGGGTAAGGGGAAGAACCTGTCGCTGGTTCACACCTGGTCTTAAATCAGTTTTACTGAATAGGGAAGTTATGGAAAAAAGCACGATCGAACAAAAATTCTGTTGACATGGTGCAACTTTAGAAAAGCTAGGAATGAGTGCACCAAATTGACAAGAGCTGTTTTCTGCCTTTAGGAACTCCTCCAAATTTTGGAATACCATTAAGGACATGTCTGGTCACACCCCTTGCTGACTAAGAATATTGCTGGCAGTGTCACTATCTGTGACAAAATGGAAATCCTAGATGCTTTCAACAACCACTTTGCCACTGCGGGCCTTGCTTTTGACAATTCACCCGCAAATTCCTTACACTCCCAACTGGCTCCTCACAGCTCAGAATCCCCTCCTTCTAACCCAGTTTTCTCCCTCCAGCATGCTTCCGTGAAGGAGGTCGAAGAACTTCTATTAAAGCTGGACAATAGGGAAAGTGCAGGTGCCGACCCTCTGGAACCTTACTTTCTAAAAGTTGCCTTCCACGTCCTGTCCGCACCTATTACTCACCTTTTCAATCTTTCTCTTTCACACGGTACACTCCCTTCATTATGGAAAACAGTCCATGTCATTCCTTTGTTCAAATCCGGGGACCCTTGTGACCTAAACAATTACAGACCAATTTCATTACTACCTACGCAGTCCAAATTACTGGAAAACATTGTAAACAAGCAATTGAAAACATATGTAGAATCCATGAACCTTCTACATCCTATGCAATCAGGCTTTAGAGCACAGCACCGCACTATCATGGCCCTAGCTAAAGTCATCAATGATTGGCTCCGTGACCTGGAAAATAAGAACTTTGTCTGTGCCACGTTTCTAGACCTGAGCAAAGCTTTCGACACTGTCGACCACAACCAGCTCCTCTCCTCCCTCAAGGCCTTAGGACTGGACCCACTGTCCCTTCACTGGTTTGCCGATTACCTCTCTGACCGGTGGCAGCAAGTTAAATGAGATGGTGAACTATCCCCCCCTTAAACCTTTGCTAAGAGGGGTCCCCCAGGGTTCGATCCTGGGTCCATTACTGTTTGTGATTTACATGAACAACATTGACATGAACATAACCAAGGCCAGGATTCATCCCTTCGCGGATGATACGGTCCTCTACCTTAGTCACTCCTTACCCGAAACAGCCTGCAAAGACTTACAATTGGAGTTCAACATTCTCCAGAGCCTTATGAAAAAACTGTTACTAAACGCTAAGAAGACTAAGGCTATGCTGTTTTCTCCCTTCCTACTGGATACAAACCCAGTCACTGCCAGCACTGTCAGACAGATCAACACAATTCTGGGTGAAAACCTAGAATTCATTAGTCAGTTCAAGTACCTAGGGGTATGGCTCGATAACAAACTCTCCTTTATGGTCCACATCGAAGACCTCCTAAAGAAATCAAGACAAAGGCTTGGTCTTTTTTGTAGGATTAACAACTACCTCACCAACAATGCCAAATGACGGCTGGTTCAAACTGTTTTTCTTTCCCTGGTCGACTATGCTGACCTCCTTTATAGCAACTACCTAGCATCACACCTTGCTAAACTGGATACATTGTACCACAGGGCATTGAGATTTATCACTGGCCTTCCTCATGCCACCCATCATTGTGATCTCTATATAGCCATAGGGTGGCCTTCCTTCCACTTCAGGAGAAATAGAAATGCCTTAATTTGAACACTCAAAGCCATCATCAAGAAACTTCCCCCCTTACATCTCCAATTGTCTCCCGCTTTGCAAACCTGGAACCTATGCACTAAGAAGCTCATCCTTTATTTACATGAAGGTACCCAGGTTGAAAACACGTCTGGGGAGAATGGCCATATGTTTTGTGCTACCATCCCTATGGAATACAGTACAAAAAACCCTGAATCTTAGCTTCCCAATCAGCCTATCCTCCTTCAAGACCCTTTACAGCTCTTTAGTTAAAGAATTTTGCAAATGTTTTCACCTCCACTAAATAACATACATGTTGACTGGCCATGGTATTCGCCACCATCTATGCTATGCTCTATGCTCCCTGTGTTCCCGGCCCTTAGCCTCCCCCCCCACACTTGTCCTTTTTCATTGGAATCTCTACCACCCACCTCGCTGCCTTACCACCTCTTCTCCCCTGTACCTCCTGCCCGCTGGCCCTCCAGTGGGCAGGCTTGACAGTCATATGTGTCTCCCCTCAGTCCTCGGTATGGCCATATCCTCCCTGTATCTGGGGTGGTCCCTTAGCCAATCCAGCCTGAATACACTTATTTACTTATGTCCTATTCATTTAATCATTGTTTTGTGCCTATGTGTCACTTGTATCATCCTTAGCTGTATATGTTTTCTTTATTGTTGGAGTGTACTGTTTTTGATTGTACGACTGTATCAGCTCCATCTTGCAAATGAGCTTGCTCAATGGTGTTCATCTGAATAAATAAAGATTTTGATTGATTGATTGATTGATAGTGTACTGTGGGGGAGGGAGAGCTCAGTGCAAGCTTTCAAAAGCTTTTTTAAAAAAAATCAGGAACAGTCTGGCTACACTGGATCTGAGTGGAAGGGTTCCTTGTTATAACAGAGAACAGTAGCGCGATCTTCACAGGAAGGAACAGAAACTGTTTTAAATACTGTACATCTTTTACATTGAGGCTCAGGTTTTATTACAGACTTTCTCTTGGTTGCCTGCCCCTCTACCTGATTGCAGTGAACACAGAAGTGTTCGTGTCTGTGATCTACTAACCAGCTGAACTGAACACAGAAGAGAGGTAAGGAAAAAAAAACAGGCAGATATTTCTTTTGTCTCACTTGAAAACTGCCGCCACTGCTGGTTAGTAGATTGTGGTCATGAACTCGCGCATTCTTAGCTGCCTGCTCACTACTACCTGAAAGTTCTGCCTCATACAAAGGGAATATTGGCAAAATAAAAAAAAGGAAAAAAAAATCATTTAAAACATTTAATGCTTACATTAGATTGTATTTCTGTGTTGGAGGGGGGTGTCTCAGTGGTAACCTGGAAAAAAATGGAGTTTGCAAACCATCTGCCACAGTATTAGTATTAAAAAAAAATAGAGAAACTTTTTTTTTTGTTACAACCTGTGGGACTGGAAGAGTGCCACTGATAAGGGAGACATCGGGAGCTGAGCAGGCATGACACTGGACCGCGAGGTGAGAAAAGACAATTTATTTTGTATTTGAATTTTATTCCAACCCAAAATTCAGAAACTGTAGCTGCTTTCGCATAACACTTAAAAAAAGCCAAGAAAGAAATGGGTTTTGCAGCATCCATTGACAATGCACAGAGCTGGAGCAGCCTTTCTCTGAGACTGGGAGCACGCACGATCATAATGTGAGACCAGGGGTGTAGCCAGGGATTTCAGATCTGCACACCAAGTGGACTCACTGCTACCCCACCCCCCATTATTAGGGTGAGCTCACCCCCCCCGGGGTGTAGCCAGACAATATACAAATGTACACCAGGACCATGTTTGTTGCCTCATTTGGTACAATAAATACAACTTTTGTATCTCAAGACAGTGGTTGTTGCCATGCATGGGTAAATACAAATGCCATGCATTGTTCCCTAAGACACCCACATACCAGCCCAGAGCCTATAAAGTTGTATTGTCCTTGGGATGCAAAGAGAGTATTAGTGACCAGTCCTTCTAGTTTCAACTCCTATGAATAAAATTACAGAAAGGTTCAGTATTTTCTTTGTTAGTTTTCATGGAAAAAGGAAGCAGTTCAGAGTCTATTTGCTACCCCCCTTAAATAAAATTGCACACCACGGAGTGCTTGGAGTATGCCTGCCTACACCCATGTGTGAGACTGAATACTCGGTACTTGTTTGAACTGAGATTGAAGTCTCAAACTTGTTTTTACTGAAAATTAATGGAATGGAATGAAAGCAGAGAACTAGCAGTATGACAGAATCCAAAATCATTGAGCAAGTCAGGGATGACTCACATTACTGAGAGGAAAACAATGGCGGAATTCGAAAATGGAGCGTTCTAAACGTTCACTGATTTTGTTTTCTAATGTGATCCAGTTTTAGGAACTTGTTATTTCCAGTGCATGGAACAGATTTCATGCACAGGTAATAACCAATCAAAACACAGGAATTATTCTCCCCATTTTTAAAATCAATACATGGTGTGTTTTTTTTTACCATGGAATAGAAGAATTTATAAAATGGTCAGGGAACATCCTGCACCCTGATTGGTTGATATTCGTACATTAGATCTAATGCACAGATAAAAACAAGTTCTGTTAAACAGGATGCAGTACATTAAATAAATCCTTGAGCTCCTGTATAGAATTTTAAAAACACAGTAACCACCATAATTTTTTGCCACTTTATCGTGATTTTCTGAACCACTAGGTCTCTCCCTAACACACAATAGCAAACTATAATCTGAGCAAGAATGAATTAAAGCAACAAGACTTCCTCCTTTTGTCTGTACTGTTTCTTTCTAGTACTACCTTATGATTTTCCCAGTATGAACTGCACTCCCACTCAATGTCTGCTACTTGCTCGCTCTGACATTCAGGCCTCTCTTTGTTAGATTGTAGTGATGTATTAAATACAAAATGAAATTATGCCAGAAGTTCCATATAAATCATAGTATACATGCAGCTGATGTCTTTCTTAGACGTGAAATGACTTCCACATTTAACAGTTTTACTGATGTGCTCAACCTCTAAGTTTCCTCGTTCCGCTCAGCCTCTTAATACATGTTGCTTCCAGCATGAAAAAATTACCTTTTAAAAATTTCCACTATGGGCATATTGAGCCATAATCTTACTTGGGTGTACAAATTATATACCGTATTTCATCACTTTGAAGCCTCCCCTGTTTAGTAGCCACCCCCATTTTGAAGTGGCAAGCAAAAAAAATGTATGAATAAAAGCCGACCCCATTTTAAAGCTGTGACTACTAAACAGCTTCTAAACAGTGAAATGGGGTCTGGCAGTTCATAAACATGGCAGGTCAACATGTATTCACTATTCATTTCTACGTAGAGAGTATAGGTACAATGCTGGGGGCAGGGGAGAAAATACATTGGAAGTTTGATATAAATGGTTGCATATACTGTATGCGACTGATGTATTTTGCTTCTAGTTCACAAAAATTCTCTTGTGCAAAATGCCAGCATTGGCATACCAAGCCACAATCCAACTTGGCTGTATAAATTATATACTAAGGTCGTGGGTGGGGGGTAGTGCAATTGTGGAAAATTAAAGATATGGATCTCAGAACTTGTTTAGCGAATCCAAAAGCAGTAAATTTCCAACCTGTTTTATGAATATAAATAAAATGGCCTCCCCTAAATATTACATATTTATATGGTTCCCTGTGGCATCAAAGATTTTTAAGGAGAGCACAATACAGTTTTTAAACAAAGTATTTCTTAAACAGTATATTATTTACATCAAGAAGATAGTTTTAGTTCATTAGAACTTTCAGTGGAATTCAAAGAACAGGTATATATACAATTACTATTAATATAGTCAAAACATTAAAACATGTAATAAAAGACCAAGTTAGGGAAAGCAACAATCAGCCATTTAAAGAAGTGGCATCTCAAAACTGTGGTCAACTTCAGAAACCACACACACTTATTCTGCTTTTCCATTCCTTGGGTTCTTTTTCTTCTTATTTATGTTTACTGTCTTTACTGCTGTATCATACTGACAACACCAATAAAAAAAGGATTCAAGTCATAAGATGGGAGGGACATATTATTTTATTGTTTTATACAATTGGATCATCCAGGATAACTTAGCTAAGGTAAACTTATCCTTTTTATTGTATCTTAGTATCATTCTACCCAGTTTTACAGGAAATAATACTGAAGCATAGATATCTCAAATGGCTTGTTCAAAGTCGCCTTCTGTATCAGTGGCTCTGGTGGAATCTAAACCTTGGTCTTCTGGATTGTTGAAAAAGAAGCAGAGTTGTGAACATGTTTAGCACTTTCCATCTCAAGAGATTATTAATTGTAGCAGCTTAATATAAAATACTGTCTGTGGAGAGTATAGGACTCTACAAAGCTACTATCTGTTTATTCACGATTTGTGTCCATGACAGAACACTGAGATGAGTATAACTAATTTCCAGGTTTGTGCATCCTGTAGGACAGGGAACAGGAACATGTATTTGGGATAAACGTCACCATACTAACAAAATGGGTTTACATGCCAGACTTGACATATCTGCAACAGGACAGGAAGCTGGTACTACTTTGAAACAGCTCTGCCCATGTGTTGTTCAAAGAGCATCCTCACCTTCATGTCTTGTATTTTTCAAGATTACCCACTAGCACAAATTTCACATAGAGCCCATTGGATTTTTCGTAGCAGTAAGGGACGTCACCTGATGTCCAGGCCGACATTCCCTATGTCAATGGCCAGAAGCATGCTCTATGTCCCCTTCATGAGGACCTCACTTGGGCAGCGCTCATTTGCGTTCAGGTCTCCACACTGGCTAAATGAGCTTCCAATCAGTGTAAACAATGCCAAAGACTTCCCTGCCTTTAGGCGGGAGTTGAAGCAACATCTACTCAATTCCAGAAACTGTGACTGTTTGCACTTACCAGCACCTCTAACTCACTGAAAGGCATTTACATACCCCTTAGCACTCCTGCAGTCTCCACATTATTCCCAATCTGCCACATTGTGTTAACACCTGCACAAAAACCTGCACATATTTTAAGGTGTGTCTCAAAATTGCCTCGCTCAGTTATATGCCCAGACTCATGCAATCCTACTACTCACAAGAACCCACCCCTAGCTCCTCTCTGCCCTAACCTGCAGCCCCTACACTTGCCTGCCTGCCCCCTCCTCCAACATTCCCACCTCTGTACTGAACTACCTCTCTCTCACCTCTTAAGTTTGCCTATCCCCTTGCTGCCCTATCACTTTTATTCCCCTCTCCCCTGTTTGTCCACTCCCTGCCATCCCCCTTCCTCCTTTCCCCCTCTGCTACCCTAACTACCGGAGCAGTGCTTAACTCCTGAGACAAAGCCTGACTCTATAGGCAGCTTTGAATCCATGTATTCTACTTAGTAGCAAATGTTTTAGTGTATTAGCTATTTTGTTCCTTGTATAATTTGTTTCCCTGTAATGTATTTTCTGTCCTTGTCTTTATAGTATTGTTGTCTTGTAAATGCTTTGTCACATGACTTGGAACTTTTGTAAAGGAGCTACAAGCTCAAAGATTTTCTCTGAATTATGTAACAAAATAAAAAAAAAATAAAATAAAAATAAAACATATCCAGTTCACCCACTGCTAAGGATGCACCTGAAAAGGAGCTGCCAGAGCTCAATGTGCCATTCCTGGTCAACCGGTGCAAAGAAAAATATTAGGAAAGCCACAGAAGTCTTCAGAGACAAGGAAGCATGTAAATGAATCTGGAATTTTGCACTTTAATTAAGCAATAAGGTATAACCAGGGGTTGCATTAATCATCTGTTATTCACTCCCTGGTGGTATAATGTGTCACGAAGCAAAGTCAAATGCCACGTGCCCCTAAGGGGTGATTAACTGACCATTAATGTACTCCCCTGGAGAACTTCATTGCTTTCATAGCAATGCTAGTAGAGTCTCTGGAACTCCCATTTATTTAAAGTATCCCATTTTTTAAATGCCTGCATAACATTGTAAAATAGTTAATCCACTATTGTTTTCACTGTCACTATGTTCTATGCTCTCAAGGTGTGCGCAGGATCACAACGGAAAATGGCTGCCGAGTTATGAATTGTGGCAGGCTAACACTGAGTTGGCTGGCATGTTATCACTCTAGTTGTAAATCCCAAAAAGGATGTTATCAGACATTTCCAAGATGAAACACCTTCCATACTAAGAAACTACAAATGCATTTAACTTTTGCTTCACATTCAGAGATACTCCACTCGAGAAAATATTAAAAGAATGGTTTCCATTGCTACATGCATAGCTAGCATGGCATTTCTTCATTCATTTAGCAGGGCAGAGGTGCTCAGTATGTGATTTCAATGGCAGTCATCATGGCAGTGGCTAATTCTTAAAAAAAACACATTGCGATGACAACATTGAAAAACTGACATCGCGGTCACTGTTCCTTCTCTTGTACTGTGTGCCATTCATACACTAATGTAGACATAATATTTTTTTTTTTTTAAGAACGGCATCTTTTGTGAAATCTGTTAGAAAAACCCTCTTTAAATGCCATCGCAACATGGAGGACATGAGCAGTATCGCTGAACGGGACTCGGAGATGGTGGTTCTTGAAAACTGTCAAGGAATGCTGAAGAATACTCAGAATCATCATTCCATCATTCCATGACCAGACTTCAACTGTGTGATCCTGCTGCTTGTAAACAGGCTGAGCAAATACATTAATCAAAGAATAATGCAGTGTTGATGGGATGCTTTCAGCCAATCAGCTTTCAGATATTATTTTAGCATTGCTATAATGGGGACTGTAAATAATTTAGATGTCACCGTACTAACAAAAAATGAGTTTATATGCCAGGCTTGCCATATTTGCAACAGGACAAGAAGCTTGGCCTACTCTCTGAAACAGCCTTACCCATGTGTTGTTGAAAAAAGCATTCCCACCTTCATGCCTTGTATTTCTCAAGAATACCCACTGGCACACTTTCATATAGAGCCCATGGCATTAATTTTAAGTTTAAGGGACTTCATCTTGTGTCCAGGCCAGCATACACTATGTCCATAAAATAGGTCCATTTAAACAACCTCCTAGGATGCACCAGGAAATGAGCTGTCACAGCTGAGCATGCCATTCCAGTTCAAAAGTTGCAAAGAAATAAATTAAGAAAGTCACAGACTTAGAAACATAGAAGTTGATGGCAGATAAGGACTGCAAGGCCCATATAGTCTGCCCATTTCTTTTTCTGCCTTTTGAATGTGCCATAGGCCTTTACTCTGTCAATGATCTATCTATTCATACTCATCTGTATTGCTCCCTTATGCCTATCCCATGCCTGTTTGAAGCCCTGCACTGTATTCATATCCACCACTTCCTGAGGTAGGCCGTTCCATGCATCCACCACCCTTTCTGTGAAAAATAACTTCCTCACATTACCCCTTAATCGGCCTCCTTTTAATCTCATGCTGTGTCCTCTTGTCCTGCTATTTTTCTTATATTGAAACATGTTAGACTTTTTCACCTTGTTAATGCCCTTAAGGTGTTTGACTGTTTCGATCATATCACCTTCTCTCCCTCCTTTGCTCTAGGGTATACATATTGAGCTCTGTTAATCTGTCCTCATATGTTTTCTGATGCAGTCCCTGCACCATTTTGATTGCCCTTCTCATGACTGTCTCCATTTTGTTAATGTCCTTGTGAAGGTGTGTCCTCCAGTACTGCAAGCAGTACTCCAGATGGGGACTAACCAGTGTCTTGTAAAAAGGGATTATTACCTCCCTCTTACAACTTGTGATACACCTACTAATACACCATAACATCCCCCTAGCCTTACCTACTGATTTAGTGGTCTGCTTGGATGATTTCAGGTCATCTGTGATGATGATGCCCAAGTTTCTTTCTTCCCTTGTGACTGCCAGCAACTCCCCTCCCAACCTATAGGTGGCTTCAGGGTTTCTCTTCCCTATGTGCATGTGATCTTGCACTTCTTTGTGTTAAACCCCACTTGCCACTCTTCTCAGCATTTTGCCAGTTTATCCAGATCTCTTCTCATTCTGCCCACCCCATCTGGATCATTTAGTCTGTTGCAGATCTTGGTGTCATCTGCAAACAGACTAACCTTACCCTCCAGTCCATCTGCAATGTCACTGATGAAGATACTGAAGAGGACTGGCCCCAGAACTGATCCCTGAGGTACCCCACTTGTGGCTTGCATCTCTTCTAACTGAATACCGTTTACCACCACTCTCTGTTTTCTGCCCGTCAACCAGTTTGCCACCCAGTTGACCAACTTCTGACCCACCCTGAGCCTACCCAGCTTGTTAATCAATCTTCTGTGTGGAACAGTATCGAAAGTTTTGCTGAAATCAAGGTAGGCAACATCAACTGCTCCCCCTTGGCCCACCACTCTGGGTACCCAGTCAAATAAATTTATGAGATTAGTTTGACAGGACCTTCCTGTTGTAAACCCATGCTGTCTTGGATCCTGTGCTCCTATGGATTCCAGGTGTTGCACTATCCTTTCCTTAAGGAGTGCCTCCATAATCTTGCCCACTTCTTCAGAGATAATGAAATGTGTAAAGGAATCTGGAATTTCACAGTTTAATATGGCTCTTAAATCAGAATTTAAAGGTGATGCCTGCAGTTCAGCAGGGCAACAGGAGACACTATCCACACTCCTTCTCTGAGCAGTGCTGAAAGCACACATGCTCAAGTGTCCCTCAGATGCTCAAGGTTTTGTTCTTGCTGCCACACAGCTGCTTTTCCTCCTTCCCTGCCCATACCTTTGCTGCTATGTGGTTGCTCCCATTACATCCAGGCTTCTTTACCTTCCAGTTTTCTGCTCATGTCAAGTGACTGTGTTCTGTTCTGTTCTGTTCTTGTTGCTGTGTATTGTGTTGGTTGGTGCCAGCTCCCTACCTATTTACATTTGGCTTGCCTCCATTGTCTCCATGGCATGGCCATTCCACTGCTGGCCACCTGTTCCTCCATGCTCTTTTGGGCCGTTGTTTGTTGTTGGTTGTGCTGACCTGACTGTCTGTCCTTTTCATTTCTGTATTTTGTTGAACTGTATTTCTCCATTTCTAGCATCATATCTACTGCTGCTTCCAAGCAAATTTCTCCCTCATTTCAACTTCTGCAAAGGTGAAAAATCTGGGAGTCATTTTTGATGATTGGCTGATACTGGAGGCTCAGATGTCTGCTGTAGTCAGGAGTGGCTTTCATCATCTAAGAAGCATCATCCCGAGTAAGTCCTTTATCCCTCCTGAAGATCTGCCGACAATGGTGCATACGTTCATGATGTCTAGGCCAGACTACTGTAATGTGCTCTGCCTCGAGGTTAGTGGAGGTTGATACCAGGGAAGTCTTTCCAAAGACCTGGACTAGCAAGGCCAGAGCATATCAAGGAAAAACTAGCCAGAAAGGATCTGAGTCTGAATAAATCTCAGCCAGACTGAAGCACTCCAGCTACAACCAATTAAAAAGTAATACCCACAGCCTGGGAAATAAACTCCCAGATTTGGAGGCTTGATAATGGAAGCAGACCTGGACATAGTAGCAATAACTGAAACCTGGTACACTGCACATCATGGGTGGGAAATCAATGTACCAGGTTATGCTCTGTTCAGGAGGGATGGAGTTAAAAAAAGGGGGTGGGTTGCCTTATGTGTCAGAGAGGGTATAATGGCAACACAGGTACAGGGTTGGCAGAGGGAGGCCGAGGCACTGTGGGTTACCCTTGAACCTGGAAATGGCACAGCAACACACACAGGGATGATATACAGGCCTCTAGGACAGGGAGAGGAAGTGGACAGGGAGCTAGTGGATGAAAGACATGAGATGGCAATGAAAGGTGAAATTCTGCTGATGGGGATTTCAATATGCCGGACGTGGATTGGACCACCCAGGCAGCTGCTTCAGCCAGAAGCAGAGGCATCCTAGATTCCCTACAGGAGGCAGGACTCAGTCAGTTTGTGCTTGATCCCACCAGGGATATTATTAAAATAGCCCTGGAGAAAAGGGGGATAGGAGGGGAGTGAAAGAGCAGTAGGAGCACCAAAAAGGAGCCATAGCAAAAGTGGCAAACCAATGCATCAGACTGGTATCAAAAGGCAAGAGAAGGAGAAAGCCATTATGGTTCTTGAAAGAGGTGGCAGACAAAGTAAGGGCTTAAAGGGCAGGGTTCAGGAAATATAAGGAGACCCAAAGGGAAGAGGACAGGGAGGTGTACCTAGAGTGTCTAAGGGAAGCATGAAGGGCGGGTAGGAGAGCAAAGGTGTGGACTGAGGAAGAATTAGCGCAGACAGTATAGAAAGGGGACAAGACAACCTACCGGTACATGAGCGAAAGAAGGAAAACCAGGGGAGATTGTTAGGCTCAAAGGGGAGGAAGGGGAGTGTAAGGAGGGAGACATGGATGAGGCAGAAATACTGAATAAATACTTCTGTTCAGTTTTCATGAAAGAGGAGGAGGGACAGGGACCACAGCCACACAACAGATGCCAAGGGGGGAGAGGTGGACAGCAGTCCAGTCACAGGAGAGAGATTCTGCAGGAGCTCACTAAATTGAAGGTGGACAAAGCTATGGGGCCAGATGGCATACACCCAAGGATATTAAGGGAACTAAGAAGAGATCTAGCAAAACCTCAGGCAGCCTTGTTCACCGAGTCACTCAACACTGCAGTGGTGCCAGAGGATTGGAGGAGGACACATGTGGTCCCTCTATACAAATCTGGCAGTAGGGAGGAGGCGGGGAACTATAGACCAGTCAGCCTCACCTCAGTAGTGAGAAAGATCATGGAGACACTGCTTAAAGAAAGGATAGTGGGACATCTGAAAGCCGTCAGTGCCCAGGACCCCAGGCAGCATGGTTTCACAGTGGGTAGGTCATGTCAGACAAATCTGATAGATTTCTTTGACTGGGTGATGATGGAAATAAATCAACGTTGCCTACCTCGATTTCAGCAAAGCCTTCAGCACCGTCCCACATAAGAGGCTGGTTAACAAGCTGGGTAGTCTGGGAATGGGAGACAAGGTGGTAAACTGGGTTAGGAAGTGGCTAACGGACAGGAGGCAGAGGGTGATGGTAAATGGGGTACAACTGGGGAGGGGGTGTGACCAGCGGGGTACCTCAAGGATCAGTCCTTGGGCCAGTCTTGTTCAATGTCTTCATTAGTGACATTGCAGAGGGGCTGGAAGGAAAGGGCTGCCTGTTTGCAGATGACACCAAGATCTGTAACAGGGTGGATACTCCAGAAGGGGTGGAGAAAATGAGGAAGGATCTGGGGAAGCTTGAGAAATTGTCTGAGGAGTGGCAACAGAGGTTTAATTAAAAGAAGTGCAAAATGATGCACCTGGGGCATAGAAACCCTGGAGAGAGCTACAGGATGGGGTGGAAGTTGCTGACAGTCACCAAGGAAGAAAGGGACCGGGGGGGTTTTTATTTCAGATGACCTGAAAATGACAAAGCAGAGTACAAGGGCAGGAGGGAAGGCCAGTGGAATGCTGGAGTGCATAGGCAGGGGTATCACCAGCAAAAGATGGGAGGTAGTGATACTGTTATATAAAACCCTGGTCAGGCCTCACATGGAACAGTGTATGCAGTTCTGGAGGCTGCACCTTCGAAAGGACATTAATAGGCTGGAGACAGTCCATAGAATGGCGACTAAGATGGTACAGGGCTTGCACCACAAAACTTATGAGGAGAGATTAAGGGACCTCAATATGTACTTGCTGGAGGACAGGAGGGAGAGAGGGGACATGAGAGAAACATTCAAGTATCTCAAGGGCATAAACAAGGTGCAGGGGGGAGACATCTTCAAATACAGGAGGAGTACAAGAATGAGGTGACATGACATGAAATTGGAAGGTGGCAGGTTAAGAGGGAATGTGAGGAAGTTCTTCACAGAGAGGGTGGTGAATGCATGGAATGGTCTGCTACAGGAGGTGTTGGGAGCAAGCACTGTGGTTGGATTTAAACATGCATGGGACAGGCATAGAGGAACCATAGCCGTAAAGCAGAGGGAGGGTCAGAAGCTTTAATAATGTACATGGCTTATGGGTAGACTAAATGGGCCTAGCGGGCCCTATCTGCTCCTAGGTGGCACTATCCCAAGGGATACTATCCCTGCCTGCGTGACTAAGTGCAGGTTGAGGGGCCTGAGTTCTGTGAATGGGTGCCTCCACCCTGAGTGTTGGTTTAAGGGTAGCATAGCTGCTTTGGGTATAGCCCTCTGGGACAATGATGCCCCCCTCTAACCCCTCTAGTGGCCTATACTGGTCAGCAATTAGACAGTTAAAATGAACACAAGAATGCAATGTTATACTCACGTTTGGCACACTTACCACCAGGGCTGGATCAGCTGCACTGGCCCTGGAGACCCCCTGCAAAACAAGACCTGCAATGGAGAAAGGCAATAGCAACACAGTATCCCCACCACAAAGGTACACAATAGCCAATGTAAATGCAAAAAGATTTAGATCTGATTTATTGGGGGACATGAACAAGGGAGGGGCAGTAATCTGGTATTTGATTCTGGATCTGATTTAATCAGGCTAAGCATGCATACCTCTAAGAGTCCCTCTAATACAGTCACACACACTCTGGGTACCCAGTTGGTCTGCAGGCTAGCCTGAAGTGTTGCCTGGGTAGGCCGGCATTGCAGCTGTTGTTGGGGCCCTAAGGAAGGAAAAACACAACATGCACTTTAACCCACGATTTGTATTCCAGAGCTGGAGGGCTCAGTTCGTAATGATCAGTCAAAACAATTAAATCAGGTGACACACTTTGATTTGAGCTGTGTTGCAGGGAGCTACCCTGATGTTTACTCACACTACCCAGACCAGGATGTAGGATGGATGAAATGAAGACCTCAGGATGATTTGCTGGTTTGGTAGGGGAAGCAGGGCGCAAACGACACACCGTGGTGGTCGAATCCTGTTTGATGGTGTTGAGTAGGGAGCCGTAACCCCAAGTGGGTCTTTCGTTGGATGATTCTCTGCAGTGTAAATGGCAATCTAGGCCGAGATGGTGGGGCCCAGACCAGGTGAAAAGTTTGGATATAGTCCGGTAAAGTGCTGGATACAGCTTCCAGCTAGCATGACACATTCAAGCAATGTGGGGAGCCAAATCGCGACCCACACTGCACATTCAGCACAATTATAGTAAAGGATAGACAAATACCACTGTTCAGATGACAGTCCGGTTGCAATCAACAGTGTCTCTGCGCAAACTGTATACTCTGCGGCTGTCTCATGTCCTGACATGCCGATCGCACCAAGGCAAATCTTCAGTCCACACCAGGCGAATTTCACTTTGTCACAATTCAAGGTTCCGGTCTCAATCACAGCAAATTCAGATAAAGTCTGAGATATTAATGCAGGCTTCTTCACTCGAGAAGATGGTAGCAGGCAGGTCAGACACAGCCTTCTTGCCAATTCCCCTGCGCTACTATGCAAGAGCAGCTGCTCGAATTACTCGAGCTGTTCACTCTCTCAACTCCAACTATACACTGACTCACTGCTGCAGGCAGCTCTGGGACTTCCCCGTTATCCAAAAGGTTCGGTTGGTTGATCCATCTGTCTGTCACAGCAAGAGCTCCCGTTCCAGGTCCATTTAGGCGCCAAACAGTAAAAACTACAATTCCTACAGAAATTAACTCCCACAAGACCCTTGGGGACAGTCTACATTTTAGGGCCCCCAAAGGTATGGATTGGCCCAAACTGGCAGTCCAGAACCAAGATGGAGGTGCAAAACAGAAAGTCCATGCTGCAAAGGAAGGCAGAGTAGACAGACTACTATATAATTACTATTAAAACAGATAATCAGTAAACAATCACAGATTCTAGTAGGGCTTCCTCTGCGCAATTAACAATTGCAGAATGAAGTGGCTGTATTGCAGCCCGGTGGGGACTCGAGCCTAAAACCACTCGGGCCCCACCCAGAATAATTATAACCCACAAAAATTATGCCTCTTAAAGAGACAGGCACGGAGGTTAATAGGACAGTCACATGCAAGCACTTTTAGACAGTTAGAACACAGAACACCAGCCTGGCAGTGGGCATTAGGCAAGCCCAGGAAGATAATTTAGGAACCCCCATTTGTGTGGGGGGAGTGCACCAAGCATAAAGCAGGCAGCTTAAAGATTCAGCTGGGGTCAGCTAAAGGTCACCTAACTGAGGAATTAAAGAATATGAAAATGTAAATGCAAAATATTCCTAATCTGAAGACACCATCTGTTCTATTTATTTATTTAGCTTTTGTTTACCAGGTAAGCACACTAGACAGTCAAGCGCCACAATAATTCCTGTCTTAACCACGCAATGATAAGATAACACCTTTTCTTAGCTACACGGTACAAAAATGACATTTTGGAAATAACCATGTTTCTCTTGCTACCATTTACCAGCAATTATCAGACTGTTTCTGGCCATACTCTATTTTTGCACATAACAACCCCATAGATGTAAATTGCAGTTTCCCCTTAAATGATCAACTCCAACCTGAAAAAGCCCCTGCAAAATGGTATAAAAATGCCAGAGTTTTGACAGTGAGGAAGAATACTCCAGGCAGACTCTTGGAAGATGGGTCCAGCGTAGTTGTCCTAGTGGGTATTGGCTGCAGACTGCTGACACACTATAAAGGGGTATAAAAACTGATTAACTCTTTGTTTCTAGTTTCAACAGCCTCAGATGTAAATCATTGAATAGCCAAAGGCCACAGGCCACAGAAGTCTGCTATTTTATGTGGTAATTGCTTTATAACAATCGTGCAAATATTACAGCATAGGCTAATTTAAGGTAAATACTTTATAACAGGAACACTGCTTTATGATACCACCTTAGAATCTGATTGCCATTTTATGATTTGAACCCCTATACAGCTTAACTATGGCAGATTGTTGTGGTATTTCAGGTTAGAAACCAAGGCTCTTATGCCAACAGGTTGCTGGGCACAAAAAATAGTTTTGGCTTATTGCTTTTATTGGACAAAAGATAGTATAGCCTTTATTCCACATTTCCAATGAATCTTTCTGATATGAGATTGTGCACAATTTGTTGTATAGTTTGGTGGTATGAAACTACCACAATAATAAAAAACGCTTGTGTTACATCAGTACGCCCCAGGTCTGGTCTGTTCTGTAAAGTACATATAAAATTGAGTACTCATATTTTGACATACAAATCTTGGCATTGGCATTGGTTCTGGTAGTGATACTGGTTCCAGTGACAAGGTACACTACGACACTTGCAGCTGGTGCAGAAATCAGCAGCCAGGTTGCTGACAGATCTATCAAGGTTTAGTCATGTGACCCCAGTCCTGCATACCTGTACTGACTGCTTGTGAAGTGGCAAGTTACCTTCAAGGTTGGTTTACTAACCTATAAAGCCCTACATGGGTTGGGCCCAGGTTACCTGTCAAATCTGAATCCTCTGCAGTCCTCACGCCCTCTTCACTCCTCCTCCTCCTCCTGTGAGGGTCTCCTCATGGTTCCAAGGGCCCGGCTGAAATCCTCCGGGAACTGTTCATTTGAGGTATCTGGCCTCGTGTTATGTAAAGTTTTGCCTAGGGTACAGAGGGAGGCACCTCAGTGGAGGCTTTAAAGGGGGTTAAAAACTGTTTAGACAGACTTTCAGGGATCAAAATTAGTCTATTCCCCATGATCCAGCTGCTATTTTAATTGTAATGCTGGGATTCTTTATTTTCGTGTAGTTTATGCTGCTCTATTCATTTATTTATTGTATAGATTTTATCTGCCTGTCTGTTCCTCTATTGCACACTGAGCTTCCAGAGAAGGGGACCTGATAAATAAAATTATTACTACTATATATTAATATGTCCCCAGGAGCCACTCGTTGCTGGATAAGAGTGGTTTCATGCATATTCTGCTCGAGACATATTATTACATTGTTGATCAAGTGAGTACTGTCCCAGAATATGCCCATTTCCAGGGAATCTGCGCATAAGACACTCTTCACAGAATAAGAGTGTCTCATGCACAGAGTTAAGTAGCGCTCTGATTAGTCGGGAGCGGTCCCCCGATCTATAATACTACTACAACTGCTTCCTATATTTATTTATTAGCTTTTGATAACTGGGTAAGCATACTAGACAAAGCTGCCGATTTTCAGACATGACCCGGGAGAGTACAATTCAATCAATACATTGCAGTACATACAGAGATAACCACAGCATGCAGAGGTTCAGAGTTACATATCTCATAGGAGACAGCAAGGATACAAGGTAAGTCAGAACCTAATAGACAGTAGTACAACAATCTATATTCAAGGTAATCAGGAAGAATGACCCGAGGTAGACAAAGTTGGGACAGTAAGGCATAAAAAGGCAAGCATGAGAGGTGACATTAGTAGAACAGCAAGGAGGTGGGGACGCAAACAGAAGAGAATTATCTAAGTGCATATCCACAGCTCAGGAAGAGACAGTGAAGTGGAAGGAACTGAGCAGGCATGGAGAGATGTGTGAGGCAGGATCAGTGGGGCAAGCACAAAGCTAATTACAGTTGCATGTATGAAGGGATGTAAAGTAATTGAAAAGAGCTTTTTTGAATGCAAGGTGGGTTTTGGTATATCTTAGATCAGGTGGGAGGGAGTTCCAGAATTTGAGGGCAAAGTAGGGGAAGGCAAGTTCACCCATTCTAGTGGAGCATTTAGGGACAGAGAGATATGTTAGAGACGAGGAAAGAACGGACCGACCTTTTTCTTTCCATTTGTGTTTGACTTCTCCCTATGCTGCTCTTCTCCCCTGCAAGTCAACAGTCTAACCTAGTTTAAGACTGCCTTGGACCTGCTTGACCTTCATCCTATTTTGGGCAGTCACCCTTCAGTCCTTGCTTAATGTAATGCTTTTCCTGTGCCTGTATTGTGACTGTTTACAGTACTTGCCTGTCATTGAATTATGTTGTCTTGGCCTACCTGGCTATCTAATGTTACATATTGTATCAGCATACCTGGATACTAATTTCTACCCTGTGTGGTTCTCTTTTGTCCTCCTTCAAACACTACCATGCTTGCTAGTCTATCATATTACCTTTCTATTTTGCTATACTTTCCTTTATCCTTCTGGCAGGCTGGGTGGCTGTATCAGCCCATTCCGTTCTGGCTCTGTGGCCATCCTGAGTCACACCTCCTCCAACCTCAGGCAGACTGTCGGTGCCAGCAGGGGGAGTTCATCAAGCCTCAACTCCCAATTTTCCACTTTGTTTCCTCCCCATTACCTCAGGAGCCCCAGACAGGGTTGGATGTGTGCGTGGAGGCGCGAGCACACCTTTTCCTGAGTAACTCCGCTCCACCCACCTCTGGCCTAATGCCTGGCTCCCCTCCATCGCCACACCACTGCCAGCCCTCCACATGGTGGCGGTCAAAGGCCGAGAGAGCCAACCTCCCCATCCGGGAGAGGAAAGCTTCCAAGCGGCCACTCAATCCTCACCCAGTCCTCCCCCCCCAAGGCCAACCCCCTAGCAACCCATGCCCATCACCGAAAATGGGTCACTGGCATGGCAGGAGGTAAGGCATAGCGCCTCAGCCCTCCACACCACTGGGTCGGCCTATATCATATTACCTTTGATAGGCTTCTGCTGTCACTGAAGCCCACTCCTGGAGGGTGGGCCCTCAGCAAACAAGGATCTTTTGACCATGTTGACTGACTGGCCAGCACCTCTTGGCAGCTACCCCCCCATGCTTTGGAGATAGGGTTCTTGCCATGGGGCCCCTTATTCTTGCATAAATTGTCTACTGATTGTAGCTTGGTATATGATACTTAGTTTTCCTGCTATGTAATTATTGTTTTGATTGTTATTCATGCCTACTTCTACCCCTCTCCCCCAGGACTCATCTGGAAACAAGCTGTTATCAGCTCAGTATGTCTTTCCTGCTGAAACTTTTGAAATAAATAAACTTGCATACATGCATATATACATGTATACATAAATAAATAATTATACAATGGCTACTAAAATCTGACAATCTGATTGGTTCCCTATCAGGATTTACAATGTGTAAATCCTGATAGTACCCCACGGGAAAAGTGCCAGCAGAACACTCGCCCCATCCCTCACGCGGTATCACTACGAGCACACCAACTACCATCTGGCAAAGCCTCGCTAGGTGAAGCGGCCAATTGAACTAAAAATAAGAATCAAAACAGCAACGGTCGCAAGCCCCACCAAAACAATGTAGCCCAAAAAACCCTCTTTGCCCATGAAATCTGGAAGTCTTAGCCATTCCAACGTACAATCCAGTCACACCGCTGTTGTTCACTCACCTAACAACATTTATTTTTTTATTTAGTTGTTTTTTAACCAGGTATAGCAAACTAAGCTGAAAGCTTTTTTACAAGAGCGACCTGGGAGCACAAGTGACTTGCTCAGGGTCACACAGTATGCAAGTGGAAGCTGTGGGATTCAAACCCAGGTCTGGTCTGCTGGATTTCACCAGATTTGCAGCTCAGAGCCTTAGACCACTGCACTATACTGCCACCTACGTCCTTGCACTGCTTCTGTAAACAAAACGAGTTCCAACTACTGAACACTGTCCCGGCTCATACAAAAAAATGGACTTGGGACACAGTCATAAAAGGCAACCTTCACACATAATAAAACATTTCCTAGCCCACACAAAAGTACCAGACCATAAGCCACAAAGCAATACTGCACTTATGCAATATCACCACAACCCCAGTAATAGAGAACTACTTCTACCTGGGCAAAAAAAAAAACACAAGATATGAATTAAAAATGAGAAAAAAAAATGTATTCCTGCTTTTTCTGTAAAAAAGGGACAGTGCATAATCGTAATATACCCCTCGGTGTGGGTGATGCCAGGATTTACCCACACTGTGTGTTGCTGGTCACTGCCGTCCTCGTGACCAAACAACACACCAGGCGTGGGCAAATCCTGGCATCACCCACACCCTCTTGTGGTATATTGCTTAAATAAATGAAACCGTGTAGATCAACTCAGCAGCAACTCCTGGTGTTGCATTTAAGGCTTCTGCTTCCTGAGGGTAAGACCCTCCTCTAGGAGGGTCTCTTTATTCATGCAGATCAACTGAGCTACACCTTTTGAAGCAATCTTCCCTGCATTTGCCCCATGATGAAGCCTTTTTAGAAGGCACTGCATAGGGGTGTTTGGCCTATATGTCAACTGTTCTGGTGATTAAATGTTTAACTGCAGCTACAGTGTGTGCACCATTTTTTGTTTTTAAAAAGTTTGTATCAGTGGTGATAGTACTTTTGGAGGCGGGTGGTGTGCAATTTCACTTTGTTGCACATTTTGCCTATAAACCACCTGGTCTCTCTTTGGTCCCCATCCCTTTAGCTTCAATTCAAGGACAGTCGATCACACTGCTGAGGCTGAGTGACTTCTGTTCAGCATGCGCTACTCTCCTCCAGGGCTTGAAATTGGCACCCGCCCACCTACCGAATGTGAGTAGATTTTGTGTCAGACAGGTGCAATCCACAGTTTGATGTGCCGAATGGGTGCCTTGTGTTTGGCCTGCTCCCCATTCACTGAAATTGTACAAGGACTGTGTACGCTTGTCTCCTTCCAGTTACTAGGCCCGTTGCCATAGACCAGCCATGACTACAGCCTGCTGATGCTGCAACATTGCACCTAACTGGTCTGTTTCCTGCAATTTTACATACTAACATACTAACATACTATTTGCCAGCAGATTAGGCCTTATGGTCTATCAAGTCTGCTCGAACCTAGATCCTTAGTTGGGTGCCGAGACCCTTCCTGGGCAAGAATCTTGGTGTGATAAAAGTGAGCAGTGGGGGCTCTTTCATTATGACTGTCTGGTGAGCTTGTACGATAGCTGTGTCTTACAGAATAGATATGTATTTCTTTTTTTTTTTTTAAGTGCTTTGTTTTGAAGTTGGTGGGTGTTCACAGTAGTTTGTCACAGTGGCGCGAACAGAATCAGCTCAGGCAGCCAGCAGCAGTGTGCAGGGAGAACTAAAGCAAAGGTACCTGAAAAAGGAGATTTAAACTGAAATATTGAAGCTGTACTGACTGGTGGAGAATAATGCAAGAAATAGGGGGACATTTAATGTTAGGACAAGCAGGGCCGTTACGTGTTGCAGGTCTAAGTGTAGGAACAGACTGGGAGGAACAATTATATAAGGAGCAATGAATAAGGGAAGATGCTGAAGTAAGTGGGACCAACTGTCAGCCAATCAAAAACCAAAGACACATATGAAACTCTTGTGTTGGTGAGCATTGTGTGTTTAAAAAAACAACACAATACACAGTTTGTAGTAAAATCTTTTTTATTTAACATTTGGTCATTTTTGTGCTGGGCTAGCGAAAAGCCTGTGGGGCAGGTGGATTTTTCCAGTCACTAGTCCTGCTGGCTAGTGGCTGAAAAAGTTAGTTTAAACTCCTGTCCTCGATTCGTGCCATATGGATGTGATTCCTTCAAGAGGGGAAGATAGCCCCTTTAGCCTGATTCAAACACTTGGTAGCATCTAATGGTGTTATCCTGTTAGAGGGATAGAGTGACAGCACTTCCTCTGTGCTTTTACCCTGTGTTTAAATTGCAGCATCCAGGCTGTCACTAATTTTGCTCCTTCTCTTTGCTGTTAGATTTTTTTTATTTTCATTTACTTTCTTACAGTAATGGTAGCACTTATTCTAAACAGGAGACTGTTAAAGAGTTGTTGGTTACGTATACAACTCAACGTCAGAGTAAAAGAAGGCAAATGTTACATTTACATGTACTTACCCCAATATATACGACACTTATCTTAAAGTGATGGAGAGGCAAGGCTTCCATGCTCCACATTCATACCTCGTAACACTCTTATATGCTTCGGGTGCTGTCCAGGCTTCTGGCACCCTAGCTAAAAAAATAAACAAACACAAAGAACCACTATTCTATATATTATTAGGTACATTTACATAAAATTGAGGAGGCATTATAATGCCACCCATGCATACAATCCTGGTTCGCCAAGTGTGACATATCCGTTTACATAATCCTATTACCTTAGTAGAAATCCTGGTTGTACAATTTTCAACCCACTCTGGTCTTAGGGGTAGCATATCTACCAAAGAGGGTGCAACATTTCTCATATATTACTAAGGAGTTGTTTATCAGGTGGGAAAGTTTGTCCATAGTGGCAATATGAACTATGAGGCGAGGAGCTCTTGGGCACTTGGTATCAGTGTAGTCCTCCATCTGCAGACAAGAAGCCTCTTCACCTACATAGCCCACAGGGCCAGCCAACGGTGTTCCAGCTCTCTTAGATGGGGAGCCTCTGACTTCATACCCAGGAGAAGCAAGGATAGGGACCGAGGGATGCACTTCTTTAGAACTTTAGCCCCTATCTCACATATACTATCCCACACTGGTTGTATCATTGGACAGGACCAAAGTGTGTGGGCCAGGTCTCCAGGGTGAGAGTTACATCTCCAGCATAAATTGGAATTTATTACCTCAGCCTTCTGTAACACTACCGGTGTGCGGTACCAGGAATGGAGAATTTTATTTTGTATTAACCTGCTTCTTGCATCTGTAAAATATTTTTGAGCCCCTTTCCTGCACTCTTTCCACTGCACATCTGTAATCTCTAGTTGTAAAGCCGTTTCCCATTTCTGTTTAGATTTTTCGGTTTGGCTGGGTAGTGTGTCTCTGAGGGCACTGTAAACTAAACTGGCCAGCCCTTTTTTTTTGTTATCCAAGAAGGTGCATTCAAGGTACCTCTTTTTGTCACCTGGGTCATATACTTCTGAGATGTACTACGTATTTGTAAATATTTCCAGAAGTCGGAGGTAGAAATTGACCATCTGGCCTGTAGGTTGGCAAACGAGTCTATTGCCATAGAAGAAGGGGCTAGTATATCTTCCAACTTGGCAATACCCTTGTCTGCCCACCCTTTCCAGTACAACATTCTTTTATCTATACACAAGTTGTCATTCCCCCATAATGGGGTTAGTTTGATAGGCATTAAGTCTAACTTCAACTTCCTCCTCACTTTTGCCCAACATTGTAAAGAGGCTCCTACCGTGGGATGTTTTTTTAGATTTGTTGGGGGGTTATTATAGACAAGCAGTGACAGAGAGATCTTTTGACTTACAACCTGCTCTATATCCACCCATTGTGGTTGAGGAGTGGTCCTTGTACCCAACCAGCGTAGCGACTGTGCCAAGTGAAATGCCCATTTATAACCTACAAACCAAGAAAGACACCATCCCCCCATACTCCAATGAGCCCGAAGTTTGTTCCTACTATACCTGGGGGGCTTCCCTTCCCATAAAAAACTACCTATTGCCTTGTCTATCTTCTGGATCCAGCTTTGTGGTAATGAGAGGGGGATATGTGCCAGAAAGTAGAAAATGTTTGGGGCCAGAATCATCTTAATCGCAGCTATTTTGCCTGCTAAGGTTAAATGAAGTTTGATCCATCTGGACATATCCTCCTGTATTTCCACTAGGAGAGGACAGAGATTATATTCCCATAGCTTCAAGAGCTCGGCAGAGAAATGAATACCTAAATATGTGATGCTTTCCCCCGGCCATTTCAAACCCGTATCCCCCAGTACTGTTGGTTGGTACCTGGGGTTGACAGGGAGAACTTCCGTTTTAGTGGCGTTTAGTTGGAGTCCAGAAATTCCTTTAAAGTGGTGCAGGGTGGTGAGTATAGAGGGTAGTGCCTCAGCTGCATCTGCCACAGGGACCAAAAGGTCGTCAGCATATAAAAGGGTGGTGCATTCCTTGTTTCCAGCTGGTATCCCTTGATAGATTGATTACCCCGAAGATGTGCCGCTAAGGGTTCTACAGCCAACACAAATAGGAGGGGGGACAATGAGCATCCCTGCCTAGTACCACGGGCCAGCTCAAAAGGTGGAGAGAGAGAGTTGAGTTGGTCAGTAGCCTGGCCACTGGGGAGGTGTATAAGGCTGTAACCCAAGATTGAAAGCGAGGCCCTATTCCCGGTTTTTTTTAGCAACTCATGGAGGTAATCCCACTCCAGGGAGTTGAACGCCTTTTCGAAATCTATGGCCACCGCCACTGCTGGGGTATGTAATTGAGACGCCATATGGGCTAAGTTAGTTAGAGTCCTAAGATGGTCTGCACTGAACCTACCAGGGACAAAGCCTACTTGGGAAGAGTGTATTAACTGCGGTAACAGGGGACCCAATCTTAGTGCTAATGCTTTGGTGAATATTTTACTATCTACGTTTAAAAGTGAGATAGGCCTGTAACTACCAGGGAAAGTGGGATCTTTCCCTTTTTGGTCAATATGGTAATAACCGCTTCACGTAGTGTGGGGGGCAGTATACCTTGCGCTTTGGTTTCAACATAATTTTGTTGAAGTGCTGGGGTAATAATGTCTGTTAAGGCCTGCCAGAATTCTACTGAATAACCATCCCACCCTGGAGCTGTCCCTGTTTTGAGAGAGAGCAAGGCCTTTTTTATTTCTTCTGTGGTTAGTGGGGCATCTAATTGTTCCACCTGCTGTGGGGTTATAGTGGGAAGATTTAGTGTTTGCAGAAAAGTTTGTGTTGCTTGGGGATCTGCCTGTCTGGATGAGGTGTACAGGGATTGATAGTATTCTGCCATGACCACATTTAATTCCCCACTTTTAGTACGCATCTGTCCTGTGGTATCCCTCAGCCCAGCTATATAGCGGTCCATTTGCTGTTTCTTTAACCTATATGCAACACCTTCCCCCTTTTTTCTCCCCCATCCCAATATTTATGTTTCAGTCTCAAGATGGAGAGTTCAGTCTTCCTTGATAAAAGAGAGTATATCTCTATTTCAAGACCCACTATCTTTCTTCAGAGAGAATCATGTCTTGCTTTCCCTCTCTGCTCCTTATGCTGTCTCTGCATTTCTTTAAGCTCCTCTTCCAGGTTCTTCAATTTTTGTTCCCTACCTCTCCTCCTGGCCCCTGCGTAGACAATAATCCTACCTCTCATGGTGGCTTTAAAAGCTTCCCACTTAACCCCAGCTGTGGTATCCTGTGCTGGGTTTTCCAGAAAGAACCTCTGGGCCTCCACCTTGGCCTATTCTAAGAACTCTACATCTTTTATTAACAAGGGATCTAATCTCCAAGAGGTGGAAGTGGGAGCACAGGGGCCCCATGCCACAGACAGGCGAACTGGAGCATGGTCCGAAATTACTATAGGAAGTATATTAGATTCCATAGCTGTCTGTGTAATCTGAGGAGATGTTAAGAAAAAATCAATACAGCTATAGGAACTATGTACCAGTGAATAAAAAGTAATCTCTTCTCCTGGGATTCAGTGCCCACCATACATCCATCAGATCTTGGTCACCCATCCAGTTCAGCAGGGCTCTCCTACCCTTTCCGTGGACCATATCTCTTTTTATCGAGGTTTTATCCATCATGGGGTCCAGCACTTAATTAAAGTCCCCTCCGAAAATGGTGGGCATACTGTTTTTGTTCATGTCTAAAAGCACTTGAGAGGTCTGATGAAAAAAGGCTGTGTCATCCTCATTTGGTCCATAAATATTCTCCAGTAATATAGGCCCTGTGGGGGTCTGGAAAATACCTATCACCCATCTGCCTTGTGGGTCAGCCCTAGAGGTAGTGAGAGACCAGTGTAGTTGCTTATGTATTAATATAGCTACTCCAAGCTTTTTTGTAGCAGCTGAGGCATGGATCTCTATGCCCACCCAGTCCCTTTTAAGAAGCCCATGGCCCTTCCCATCAAGTTTTGTCTCCTGCAAAAAAAAAACACTTGGGCCTTGTTCTTTTTCAGATATGACAGTACCTTCTTCCTCTTCACCGGCGTGTTCAGACCCCTCACATTTCAAGTGACACAAGTCATTTCAGCCATAATTGTATCCCTCAAGAAGCAATGATATGTGAGATGCTAATTCCAAACTGCCGGCGAAGACGAGAAGGCACCATTCTGTAACACACCAGTACCCCTGGCCTATTCAAGATTTTTGCCCCAGACCCTGTGGCCATTTTAGGATCCCTTTGCCTTGTAACACCAGTCTACTAGTATCTATGTACTTTCCCCTGACATTCCTTGACAACCAGGTTCTGCTAGATTACATATTTAGCAAGTACCACCCTATAGTCCTAAACACAACCACACAAGTCAACCAAACACTAAACCTATTTACATGTTGCACTTCCGTGCTTCGTTGGAGCCTTCTTGCATATAGGATCATTTGCTTCCCTTGAAGAGGCCTGATCTGCAGAGAGGTTCCCGAGGACGCGGTGGTCTGAGCATAGCTCAACCAAGCCTTTTCCTGTTTGCCAGAGGTCATAGCAGTTGGGGGGGGTGCTGTGTGCCTAGACGTGCCCCAAGAAAATGACTGCACCCTCCTAAATACATTCTGCAGCCTAGCTATCAGTTGGCACTCTCCAAAATAAAACTAGGGTTGCCAATATAGGGGGGCCTTTCGGCTGTAAGCCCCATGGTATTGTGTCTCTTCCCATACTGCCGTGAAGGTAGATGCTATTTACATCGCTGAGGAGGCACTTAAACCTGTGATCAAAAGCTCCATAGGCCATATCTCCTGCCCCCCGGGGCTACCAGCTCTTGTACCTGTCATAACATGGGTCTACCCTTTAAGCATATAGCCAGGTAGCACCATCCGACTGTTCTGTCATCTTAGAGTGCACAGGTCCATGCATAGCCCATCCTCCAGTTCCCAACCTCCAAAGGCACCTGTAAAGCACTTCCCAATACACATACCATACCCAGGAATCGACTTCAATCACAGCATTTATACTTCTTACTTGCTACCCCAGCTGTCCCCCATATTAAACCTCCCGCAAGTAATTGGCTTCAGCCCCGAGATCAGTATGCCCTGAAGAGGCAAAAGTCCCAGTGTCTCATGATCTCATGGGCACAAATCATAAATCAAACACCCCAGCCCAGGCAGTATCTTTGTACCAATACTCCTTGCTGCACACGGCTTAAATACAGAAGCGCTACTTATCTAAATGGCACCAGATGCTGCTGCTCCACTCAAGGATCCTGGTAACTCGATAGCGCTGCTTCAGCGGCCTGGTCTCCTTCGCGGTCTTCAGGTGCTGCACCTGGGGGATGCTGTTCCTTCTGCGGTTCCTCGCCTCCGTTACCTTCCACTGCCACCTCTCTCACTGTAGTATTGCTGGCCTGGGGAGCTGCTTCTACACTGGAGGTTCCTTCTTCAGAATGGGCATTGGGGGGAGGTGAGGAGAGCTCCAGTGCTGTAGGATTATGGGTCATGTATCGCGACCAGGGCCGTGGTTTACTGCATCTGTACCCCCGATCTGTTGTCTCGGTGTACAGGTTGGTTCTAATATGGGGATGTTCTCTTCGCCTGTGACTGTCTCTCGCTGTTCTTTTCCTACTTCATCGAGGGAGGCCAGTAGAAGTCTCGTGCAGCATTTCGGGGTCTGTCGCCATCTCTTCTGGTTCAGAGGGGTCTGGGTGAGTGGGAAGTGCTAGGCGAGTCACCTAGGTGCCTGTTCAAAAAATCATCCAGGGCTGCCAGTGTTTCAAAGAGGAGTGGGGTTCTGTTGTGCACTATACGCATTGTAGATGGTTACCTTAAAGAATACTGAATCCTCAGTTTTTGCATTTTGTGACACAGAGGGGTGTATTCTCTTTTCTTAATTGATAACTCCCTAGAGAAGTCTTGATATAACGATATCGAGTGCCCCTGCCAGCTTAAATGGCCCACATCCCTGGTCCTCTGTAGCAATGCTTGCTGTGTGTTATATGATAGCAATTTGAACAAAATAGCCCTTGGCTTGCCTCCTTTAACCGGCGCTGGGATAGTAGCTCTGTGCTCACGTTCTATCTCTAGGCAGAAGTCTGCTTGCAGGCCCAAGATCTCGGGAAGGGTTTGTTGGAGGAACATAGCAGTATCTTTTTTCTCCACACCCTCTGGAAACCCTATTACCCGTAGGTTGTTCCTTCTGCTCCGATTTTCTAAATCGTCGACTTTGGCCGAAAGCATATTTATTCACACTGACTTTAAAGTATCTGTTGGAAGCTCAGAAACTTACTGCAAAGAACAAACTGCAACTCCATTTAGGACCTGGAAACCTGATTAAGGCATAATACTGCAGAGCACTGGGTAAGAAGGGGAGCTACACTTTCTACAAAAAGTTTTATTTTTATTTTTCCTTATTGGCATTTAGCAGAGAATTGCAGGATTCCTTTAAAAGTGTAGTAATTTTATAACCAGAGTAAGTGAGATACAACTGAATTTGCTTGAGTGCGGGGGTTGAGACCTAGGATTTGGAAGGATATTTTTGTAACATTTTAAGTGTCCTGCTGGCTGAGGAGTGAGTTCATTTTTATCCCTGGACTCAGTAGAGTGGTTTGTGTTGGAGCCGTGGTCTAGTAAATTGTGGTGTTAGTTGTATTACTATAAAGGACAGTACTCACCAGGGTGGTGGAGCAGTTGTGTATTTGATTGTTTCTAACAGCCACCAGTGGCTGTGCACTACCCACCCACCCTCCCCCACCCCCAGGGTGTGGCATTTTATAGCCACAGTTCTGACATCACTTCCTCAACAGGTCTTGGGGCAGAACTGTCATATTCTAATAACCCTGCAACGTATATAAAGAGTAGGTACACAAAACAAATAATACACACATATATATATATATATATATATATATATTACATATTGTATATAATAAGGGAGCGGGACATGTGGGAGTGGTACAATGCACTGGCTGTGGGGCAGCAGTTTTCCGGAAACATTCTGGAAACTGTGTTGTGTCCTATTTGTAGGCAACTGTCAGCTCTGAGAGGAGGTTGCCCACCTCCAGCTGAACTAGCAAGGACTAAGGAGGCCTGTCCTCCCAAAGAGCACCACTGCCACAACCACTGAGTCAGAGGTTTTGGAGTATGAAGAGCAGTAGGACCACAGTGGTTCTGGGAGGTGCGGGTGGTGGACCGAGAGTGGTTCCCCAGTTGTACCCTCTACACAAACCATGTCATTCTGGCAGAGCAAGGTTCCTCATGATGGCACCTCAGTGGAGACCCAGAAGAATGCTGAGGACATCCACAAGGGAGACCCACAAAAGGTGGCAAGGGACACAACAGGGGAAGGAAACAGCTACTGATAGGGGACTCAATTGTTAGGGGGGTAGAACTGGGGAAGGGAGAGAAGGAAGTAAGCTGCCTGCCTGGTGCCATGGCTTGGAGGGACAAGAAGCGAATCCTCACAATTGTAGAAGCAACATCACAGGAGAGAAAACTAGATATCATTGTCCACCTTGGGACAAATGACCTAGCTAGGCATGGGATCAGTGCAGTGCAGAATGAATTTGTGGAGTTGGGGAGGGGCCTCAGATGGGTAGCAAGCACAGTAACCTTCTCAGAGGTGCTGCCAGTCCATGGCAGGAGTGAGGCTAGGGTACTGCACACCATGCAGTTTAATGAATGGTTGCAAAACTGGTGCAGAGCACAGGGCTTTGGCTTCATTGGGGACTGGGGGTCCACCTGGAGAGATAAAGGTCTATACTGGTATGACGGTCTGCATTTGTCCACAAAGGGGACCAAGCTCCTAGGTGACAGGTTTAAATGCTTCCTTGGCAAGCTTTTAAACTAGATAGGGGGAGGTACTGATAAAAGGCAGGAAAAGTCAAGCCTCCCCCCACAAAACATGGCAGGTAGTAGGGTAAACACTGAGGTACAAAGCTCAACACAGGGCAAGACGGGGGTAAATGGTAAAATAGATAAGAGCAATAAGAGCAGGGATGGGGGAAAAAAGGATCAAGCCAACATTAAATGGAGGGCAATGACTACTAATGCCCGTAGTCTGGGAAACACACTTTCTGAGCTAGTAGCTTTGATGGAAGATGAACAATTGGATATTGTGGCAGTCACAGAAACATGGTACACCGAGAACCATGAATGGGATGTCAACATACCAGGGTACACAATCCACAGAAGGGACAGGGAAGGTAAAAGAGGAGGTGGAGTAGCTCTATACATAAGGGAAGGGATCAAAGCTACTGAACTAAAAAGTAAAGGGGGAGGACAAGAGGCACTCTGGGTCACCTTGGAGATGGGGAATGGCATTGCAATCTGCACAGGGGTTGTATACAGACCCCTGTCTCAAGGGGAGGACATGGACAAGAAAATGATAGAGGACATTCTCAAAATGGCTGAAAAAGGGGAGATACTGTTGATGGGGGACCTGAATATGCCAGATGTTAACTGGAGGACATGTACTGCAGCCACATCCAAGAGCAGGGTCATTCTCGATGCCCTGCAGGGGGCAGACTTTAGACAGCTAGTGCTGGAACCCACTCGGGAGGGAGCAATACTAGACCTGGTACTCTCAAATGGAGAGAGGATCACAAATTTAGAAGTCAGTAGACATCTGGGAACAAGCTACCACTGCACAGTGTGCTTCACAATGAGCACAACCATGGAGATAGGCCATACAAAAACAAGGATACTGGACTTTAGAAGGGCTGACTTTGGCAAAATGGGTGAACACCTGAAGAATGCACTAGCAAATGGCCAAATAGGAGGGGTGGAAGAACAATGGAGAAAAATCAAAACTGCCATCATAGAGGCAAAAAGTCTTTGTGTAAAACAAATAAAGAAAACAAAGCGGAGTAAAAAAACACTATGGTTCTCAAAAGAGGTGGCAGGGAAGGTTAAGGAGAAAAAGGCTGCATTCAAAAAGTATAAGGAATCACAGAGGGAGCACGACAGGGAACCGTATCAATTAAAGCAGAAAGAAGTAGGAAAGGCAGTCAGAATAGCAAAGGCACAAACCAAGGAAAAATAGCCAACTCGGTCAAAGGGGATAAAACCTTTATAGGTACATTAGGGAGCATAGAAAGGTTAAGGGAGGATAGTGAAGATTAATAAAGAGAGGGAGGTGGGCAGAGGGAGACAGTGAAAAGGCAGAGATATTGAATGAATACTTTTGCTCAGTATTCACAAAAGAAGATGAGGAGCAGTTACCTAAACCAGACAATAGAAGCACTCTGGGTAGGGAGGTTGATACCAGTCCATTCACAGAAGAAAGAGTCCTGAAATAACTCCAAAAACTCAAGGTGGACAAAGCAATGGGGCCTGACAGGATTCACCCCAGAATTCTAAAAGAACTAAGGGAGGACCTAGTGACACCACTGACCACACTTTTTAACAAATCATGGCAGGATGGGGTGGTACCTGAGGACTGGAGGAGGGCAGATGTGATTCCCCTTTACAAAAGTGGGAGCAAGGCAGAAGCAGGAAGCTACATACCTGTTAAGTTTGACCTCAGTGGTAGGGAAAATGATGGAATCACTTCTGAAAGAAAGAATGGTTGAGTACCTAGAGGCCAGCGGGGCACAGGACCCAAAGCAACATGGATTTACAGCAGGAAGGTCATGTCAGACTAATCTAATTGACTTCTTTGACTGGGTGACCAAAGTAATAAACCAGGGAGGGGCTATGGATATGGCCTACCTAGACTTTAGCAAGGCATTTGACACAGTCCCACACAAAAGATTAATAATCAAGTTAGCCAGCCTGGGAGTGGGTCCCAGGGTGGTAGCCTGGGTAGCGAACTGGCTGCACAACAGGACACAGAAGGTAATAGTGAATGGAACACATTCCGAAGAAAGGGGGGTTACTAGTGGAGTACCTCAGGGCTCAGTACTGGGTCCAATCCTCTTTAACATCTTTATAAGTGACATTGCAGAGGGTCTGGAGGGAAAGGTATGCCTCTTTGCAGATGACACAAAGATCTGTAACAGAGTTGATACACAAGAGGGGTAGAAAAGATGAGAAGGGACTTGGCAAGGTTGGAGGAATGGTCAGACATATGGCAACTTAGATTCAATGCAAAGAAGTGCAAAGTAATGCACCTGGGAAACAAAAACCCAGGAGAAGAGTACACAATAGCAGGGGAGGTACTAACAACAATAAAAATGGAAAGGGACCTGGGAGTAGTCATATCAGATGACCTAAAGGTGGGTAAGCAATGTGAAAAGTTGGTAAGGAGAGCCAGGGGGATACTGGGATGCATAGGAAGGGGCATCACAAGTAGAAAAAGGGAAGTGGTTATCCCTCTATACAGACAGTTGGTGAGACCCCATCTGGAGTACTGTGTGCAGTTTTGGAGACCTCATCTACACAAGGACATAGACAGGATGGAAGCAGTCCAGAGGAGGGCAACTAAAATGGTGCAGGGTCTACATCAGAAACCATATGAAGAGAGACTGAGAGAGCTTAATATGTATACCCTTGATGAAAGAAGGGACAGGGGGACATGATAGAAATGTTCAAGTACCTCAAGGGAATCAACAAAGTCCAGGAGGGTAGCATCTTTCAGAAAAAGAGATGTGTAAGAACAAGGGGGCACAGTTTAAAGATAGAGGGGACGGCTCAGGGGTAATGTGAGGAAATTCTTTTTCACGGAGAGAGTGGTGGATACATGGAACAGCCTTCCTGAGGAGGTCATTGGGTCTAAAACAGTGGGGGAATTCAAACATGCATGGGACAGACACAAAGCAATTATAGTGGGGGGTTGCAGGAAGCAGGCTGTTGGTTAACTAGAATCTGCAGCTTATCCAGTAGGTAGGGAAATGGGCAGACTGGGTGGGCCAAGTGGTCCTTATCTGCCGTCAAAGTCTATGTTTCTATGTTTCTATGTTATTTTACCCTGCTGATCCCTCTGCATTCTTTTAATGACCTCAATCTCCGAATCTTGCACCAGCGCTTTCTGTTCAATTTTTACTATCTGCGCTGTTAAATTATTAATTGCTTCTGTGGTGTGATGCGACGCATCGGTTACTTCATCCATCTGATGAAGTAATTTCTCAAAAAGGGCATTGCAGTACACTAAGTCAAGCGTTGGGCCCGGCACCTCTGCCATTTTGCAGGCCGCGATACTGAGGAGGGTTCTTCTAGCCAATTCTCAGCTGTTTACTTTTAAAAAATGCATACTTATACACCTGGAGCCTATTTAGATATTCCTCGATTATTTCTCTCAGTTCAAACCTCTGTGGATGCGGGTAAATACAGATTCAAAGGCCTGCATGCAGCAGCTCCAAAAAGTTAAGCTGACATTCTGCTCAGCAATTAAGCCACTCCCCATTTTGTTCCTTTTCTAATGGGATGGCAACTAAGGTCTTGGTTCCCCAGAGTTTCCTCCACAAGTTTTTTTTTCTGTCCTGTGTGCCAAGGTCATAAAACTATAGCTTTCTGCTGAGACTTGGAGCTGAATAGCGGTCGTACCTACTTTGTTTGCAGTCTATTTTTTATTCTGGCTACATCTCTCTTCCCCTTCTGAACCATGTGTTATGTTTGTCATTTGGTGCCTTCTTCCATAAGGTGCCTTTGGTCTCAGCGACCTATGCCTATCACACCTCAAGGGTTGGAGCCCTGAGGGTTGCTGCATCTTTATGGCACCCGGACATGGTAGTTGTCCCAGTAGCAGGGGGCAGAAAAACTGTAAACCAAAATTCAAACAAGTTGCACAGGTATGTGCATACTACTACTGTACCAACTTTTTCCATCCTCCTTGTTTAATCCTCAACTATTCCTACATATGGACCCTGATGAGCTTTCAAATTTAAAGGCTTTGCCTGTGGTTTGGAGAAATCGTCGTTGGCACGCCCCACGGCCCCCTCAGAGTAGTAATTAAACCTACCTCAAACATCACTTGGATGCAGAGGTTTTTGTTACTATCCTCCCCTCCTTCTCTGGTGGCATCTCTGCCTCCTTGTGATTAGGTCTTCTTCCCCTAAGGTGCTCTGGTCATGAGGACCTCATCCCTGTGACACTTTAAGGGTCTGTAATCCTTTCCTGATGGTGCCTGCATCATTATGGCACCCTGACAGGGTGATAGTTCCTGTAGCAGGGACAGACAGGAGTGTAAGCTAAAGTTCAAACAAGTTGCACAAGCAGTCAGATACTACTACAAACAAGTTGCACAAGCAGTCAGATACTACTACCACCTTCTTCAGTGCTTCTTGTTCAGTCCTAAACCAGAGTCCAGAAAGTGGCTAAAATTATGTAACTGGTGCTCAAGCAAAGAAAACTGATCAAATACTTACAATACAGCTTAGCTCACAGTTCAGGAGTCCCAAAGAATCACTCACTAGTGTTAATGGATAAAAAGCAATTTATTCAGACATGATGTGCAGACAGTAATGGCTATAACTCCCCCCTCCTAGGTATAAAACACATAGAAACATAGAAGTTGACAGCAGATAAGGACCGCAAGGCCCATCCAGTCTGCCCATTTCTTATTCTACCTTATAAATGTGCCATCTGCCTTTGCTCTGTCAATGGCCTATATATTCATACTTGTCTGTATTGCTCCCTTATGCCTATCCCCATGCCTGTCTGAAGCCCTGCACTGTATTCACATCCACCACTTGCTGAGGTAGGCCGTTCCATGCATACACCACCCTTTCTGTGAAAAAGAACTTCCTCACATTACCCCTTAATTGGCCTCCTGCTAATCTCATACTGTGTCCTCTTGTCCTGCTATTTTTCTTATGTTGAAACATGTTAGACTCTTTTACCTTGTTAATGACCTTAGGTGTTTGAATGTTTTGATTATATCACCTCTCTCCCTCCTTTGCTCTAGGCCAGGGTATACATATTGAGCTCCATTAATCTGTCCTCATATGTTTTCTGATGCAGTCCCTGCATCATTTTGGTTACCCTTCTCTGGACTGCCTCAATTTGGTTAATGTCCTTGTGAAGGTGTGGCCTCCAGTACTACACGCAGTACTCCAGATGGGGCCTAAGCAGTGTCTTGTAAAGAGGGATTATTACCTCCCTCTTTCGATTTGTGATACACCTACTAATACACCCTAACATCCCCCTAGCCTTACCTACTGATTTAGTGGTCTGCTTGGATGATTTCAGGTCATCGGTGATGATGATGCCCAAGTCTCTTTCTTCTCTTGTGACTGCCAGCAACTCCCCTCCCAACCTATAGGTGGCTTCAGGGTTTCTCGTCCCTATGTGCGTGATCTTGCACTTCTTTGCATTAAACCCCAGTTGCCACTCTTACGACCGTTTTGCTAATTTATCCAGATCTCGTCTCATTCTGCCCACCCCATCTGGATCATCTACTCTGTTGCAGATCTTGGTGTTATCTGCAAACAGACAAACCTTACCTTCCAGTCCATCTGCAATGTCACTGATGAAGATATTGAAGAGGACTGGCCCCAGGACTGATCCCTGAGGTACCCCACTTGTAACTTGCATCTCTTCTGACTGTATACCATTTACCACCAATCTCTGTTTTATGCCCGTCAACCAGTTTGCCACCCAGTTGACCAACTTCTGACCCACCCTGAGCCCACCCAGCTTATTAATCAATCTTCTATGTGGAACAGTATCGAAAGCTTTGCTGAAGTCAAGGTAGGCAACATCAACTGCTCCCCCTTGGTCCACCACTCTGGTAACTCAGTCAAAGAAATCTATGAGATTAGTTTGACAAGACCTTCCTTTTGTAAACCCATGCTGTCTTGGATCCTGTGCTCCTATGGATTCCAGGTGGTGCACTATTCTTTCCTTAAGGAGTGCCTCCATAATCTTGCCCACTACTGAGGTAAGACTGACTGGTCTGTAGTTCCCTGCCTCCTCCCTGCTACCACTCTTGAGAAGCAGGATCACATGAGCCATTCCCCAGTCTTCTGGGACCTCTCCTGTGTTCAGAGACTCACTAAACAGTTCTGATAATGGCTGTGCTAGTTCCACCCATAGCTCTTTTAGTACCCTGGGTTGAATGCCATCAGGTCCCATTGCCTTGTTCACCCTGAGCTTATCAAGCTCTTGTAGGACCCTTTCTTTTGTGAAGGGACTAGTGCTTACCTCCCTCCCCCCTGTGTCCATGGTGCTGAGCTGTGGGCCCTGCCCTATCTTCTCTTCAGTAAATACTGAGCAGAAGTATCTATTTTGGATAGATGCTTTTACATGGTCCTCCTCCTCCTCACACGGCCCCTTATCTCCTTTGATCTTAGCAATACCCCCTCTGGACTTTCTCCTTTCACTAATGTATCTATAGAAAGTCTTGACACCTTCTTTTACTGTTTGTGCTAGTGTTTCCTCAGTTTTGGCCTTTGCCTGCTTGCCACAATTTATTCAGACACAATGTGCTGACAGTAATGGCTGTAAATTCCCCTCCTAGGTATAAAACACAATTTATTCAGACACGATGTGCAGACAGTAATGGCTGTAACTTCCCCTCTCCTCGGTTGACCTAGGTGGAAAGGGCGTTACAGCCATTACTGTCTGCACATTGTGTCTGAATAAATGATATATTTTTTTTTATTTAATATGCTTTATTAAAGTTTTAATAAACATATAAACACATGTCATGGCAGATACAGTAGAGAATACAATAGCAAATGCAGAGCATAAACAGTGGATACACCCCCTTCTACCCCCACTTTCCCACCCTCCCCAAATCAACCTCGTAATGCCCTCCCCACCCACTCCCAGAGAGCCATAGCATAATTGGGATCTCCTAAAGGTCCAGCTTAAAAGGATCTATAGGTTGATAATGCAAGCAATGATGCCAGGGGAGGTGTATCTAATAGTTACTTAGGGTAGACAGAGACACCATATGTTGAATGTAAAGGGGAGGGGTGAAGCGAGAGGCTAGCCCCCAGGGCAGTAATATCAATATATCCTTATTCCTGAGGGAGCGCTATTAAAGTGTGCAATTTCTCCCATTGAGATCTGTATTTACCAAGGGATCCCCAAAGCCTGGCAATGGATTTCTCCAACCTGAGATGACATAGCAACTCATTTACCCATTCCGTATAGGACACCACCAATTGATCCTTCCAATGCCGCAATACAGTACCACTGTTTTAACAGATAGGGATATAAGAGCCATGTGATCTCACCTTTCTCTGACAGTTATCATGGAGTAATCCCCAACAATGCAGATTTGTGGTGTGAATAGGGTGTGGAGCCCCAATAGGGGATCCATCCTAGCTTGTATGAGACCCCAGAGAGGGGCAATTTTGGGGCAATCCCAAAAGATGTGAAAGGGTGACCCTTGCTCCAAACCACACCTAAAACAATCAGGCTGGGGTAATCTCCCCATACCATACATTCTGACTGGCATAGAGAAGAGATTATGCAGTATAAAAAATGTTGTCAACTGGAGTCTATCAATTGCTGTGTATCTGTAAACATCACTCCACACCTTCTCCCAGACAAAGGGCACATCGGAGAAGTTTTCAGTCCAATTGGGGATCTGATCCATGTTAGATGCGCATATTTTGGAGAGAAGGGCTAGTGCTAACTGAGATATGGCATGGGGTTGCCAGGCCTGATTACGGAAATCTGAAAGGATGTCTGCTTGGTTGACATTCCATGAAGATGCATCAAACCATTTAACCAGTATATGATGACTTTGGTACACTGCAAAGGTGTGTTTCACAGGAATATGGTATTGCAATAACAATTCTGATGTGGTTTTAATTCTACCCTGGGACATTAAATCACTAACTGCCATCTGTTCACCAGTGAACAACTCCCCTGAGAGCAACATATGCCCCCTTTACCAAAAATTGGTATTCCCGTATAGTGGCTGGGAGACATCTTTCTGGCAATCATACTTAAGTGATTTGTCGAGCTGGCTATGGACCCTAAGGGAGATATATATATACAGTGGTGTTACTCAAAGATACTGGGAGAGTCTTGGGAGCAGTATAAAGTAGGGAAACTGGGACAATTTTGAGCCAGTTAAACATGAGGCATTCAATTTGAGCTACACCGGGGTGTACTGTGGGGTGTTCATGGAAGAGGGAGGCATTAACCAATGTAAATATTTAGCCATATGGCTGGATAGATAATACATAAAAAAATTAGGGAGTTTAAGACCACCCTGCTGCTTTGGAGCATTTAACTGAACGTAAGACATCCATGGGGGTTTATTGCACCAAATAAATTTAGAAATAATCCCATGGAGTTTTTTAAACCAGGTCAAGGGAATATACATGTTGAGCATATTAAGGGGACAAAAAAGGCGAGGAAGCACTTTCAGTTTAATAATGCTAATCTGACCCTGAAGAAAAAGATAAAGAGGGGACCATCTATCAAGGTCCTGTTTGATAGTCAGCAGGAGACTGTCAAGGTTAAGGTTTTTCATAAGGGAATGTGTAGACGCCAAAGTAATACCTAGGTATTTCATCCGGGGAGACCAAGTCATGTCTAAAGAGATGATTTCTGCTTGGTGTACATACAGATTGAGAGGCATCACCTCCTTCTTACTCAACTTTAGCTTGTAATTAGATAGATGACTAAATTCCCCAATAATATCTAGTGCAGCTGGGATAGAGGTGACCGGATCAGTAACATGGAGAAGAATGTCATCCACGTATGCAGATAATTTAAGATTAAAGGGACCCACTGTGACACCCATTAGGGAGGGGGAAGAATTCAGTTGCCGGAGAAGGGGCTCCAAATAAAGGTTAAACAACATGGGAGATAATGGGCATCCCTGCCTGGTACCAGACCACAGGGGAAATGTGGGGGACAGCACACTGTTGCAGTATGCTTTGCCACTAGGTTGATAGTATAACGCCTGTACCCACCCAATGAACCTCGAAGGAAGGCCAAATTTAGCTAGAGTTTCAAAAAGTAAGGGCCAGCTAATTCTATCCAAAGCCTTCTCTGCATCCAGAGAGACCAATGCCATAGGTTGCTCCAGATGAAGAGAAAATATGGGATAATTTATGGATATGGTCTGCTGTCTGCTGAGGAATGTCCTCTAACAAATCCTATCTGTTCCTGACTAATTAGGACTTCCTAAACATTTGCCAACTGGGTTGCCAGTATTTTGGTGAATATCTTTATGTTGTAATTTATTAACAAGATAGGGTGGTAACCAGTTACTCTATTTTTAGGTTTACCAGGTTTTGGCAGGACTATAATAGTGGCCTCCATTAGAGTAGAATGCAAGATGCCATGCTGGCAAATACAGTTGAACAGCTGGAGGAGGAGGATGGAGGCCAGATCTTTCTCAAATATTTTGTAGAAAGTGGATGGGAAACCATCCAGGCCTGGAGCCTTATCTAAGCAAAGAACGGACAGGCTCCATGATTTCTGACACAGTGATAGGCCTGGACAGGAAACTCTGCTGGTCAGGGTGGAGGGTAGGGAGAGATATATGGGAAAAATACTCTTGTATGTCTGCCACCAAGGGAGCACATGCAGGAGGACTGTAAAGCAGTTAGTAATATGCCTCAAACTCCCTGGCAATCTCTCTAGGGGTGGTAAGCAATACATTAGTGTCTAAAGAGGACAGGGAGATAATTAGGTGTGATTCTTCCTGCTTCTTAAGTCTTAGTGTTAGTAGATGACCAGCTCTATCACCCTGCTCAACATATTTAGTTTGAGTCTTAAATATTGCTTAGAAAATGGGCTTTTTATTTCCTGACATCTGATTGGCTAGTACCCTTGCCGGGTACATTAACTTTCAATAAATGCCCAGGAAATAAAAAGTACCATCCTATAGTGCCCCTTCACCCACTTAAGTATCCTAGTGCCAACCTTGCTACCTAATTGGCTGAAACCACCTAATTTGAAAGTGAAATCACTGCCATTTTTGTGCCTCGCTTAGCAAGAAAAAAATATCCATAGTGAGTCAGCCCTACCAAACACACACAGCACAACCCAGACCGGAAATATTTTGGCATTTTAAAAAACAAACAAACTGAAAGTACTTCTTTTGTAATGGCCAGTAAACCTTCTGTTTTTAATTCAGCCACATTACTTTAACCCCTTACACTTGTTCGCCACACACACACCCCCCCGTCTGAACAGCCGTTCTGACCCTTGTCCCATCACTGATTCTCAACCAATTTCAACAAAAGGCCACCCAACAAAAGCTCACAAATGTACCTGCTTTAAGCAGGATTAGTTTTCTCTTCCTACCACCTTGCTCCACTCATCCTACAAAAGCTACAAACACTGAGTCCCTTTGGCAAATAATATCGCTACTCCCTTTTGCGAGGTTGAATTACCCTCTGCATACACAGAGCCAACAAAGCACCATCAGAATAGAGTGCTCTCTGCCTCCAATAGATGCGATTCTTGGAGACATGCCACCTGCCATTGCATGAGGGCCAAATGCTTCTGAATCTGATATCATTTAACCCAAGATTGGGCCCCTTTAATATTCCATGAAATTATACGCATCCAGACATTCTACTGCACTTTCCTATGTTGACCCTGGATAAAATAAGGAGGCCCCATGCAATATGTTGGGATAAAGCGCTCTCAGGTACCCCCTCCCACCCAACCCCCACCAAGCAATAACCCAAGTAAGAAAAAACACCACCCTCCCTCCCAGTTACCCACCTTCACAAACATGTAAAATGAGCTCTACATAATGATCACAGAAAAAAGCATTCCCCAGTCCATACGACTGATCTCCACAGTTCGCGCTTGGCATGATGTTGATCATGCTCCCTGTCAAGCACCCATCCACCCAAGTCCCGGTTCCACTACAATATCCTATGTATTTCAACACCCTATAACCAGTAAACAACACTTAACTAGTACTATCCAAACTATAGGCCCTATCTCATTAGGGCAGCCCAGTCAGAGAAATGAAACAATAATAATAGGAGCACTGGTTAAATGACTCAGAAATAGAATATAGCCAGGTGGACCCAGATCAAACTTAGGCACAGCCACATAGAGGGCTAGCAATTCAAACAACAAAAGTCTAACAGACTACCATAAGGTAAACAAAACAATAGGTTGCAGCGATTAGAATCACTGACACTTTCCCCAGGTCCAACCCGCATTATCCCAGAAAAGAAAACTAAATCAATCCCAAGTAGAAGAGGGCACAGGATTAATAAGGCAAGAGCTGGATTAGCATTGCCCATAATAAAAGTCATACCTGGGCACTACCTTCTCACCTGGTTAAATAGAGCAGGTATCCAATATGAAGAAGCTGCAGTTATCCAGTAGTACTACACAGTGTCCCCATTGCTGGCAAAACAGAGCAGGTTTTCATTTTATTAAGTCAGGGAATAGGGTTTTACATTTTGCAGTGGCTACCTCTAGAGTCTTAAAGGATTCCCAGTGACCATCTCTGCAGACCTGCAGAGTTGCAGGGTACCATACCCTGAATGTAATGCCTGCTAAAATTAACTTGCTGACTAGAGGGTGGAGGGCAGAGCATTTCTGATGCACTGAGTATGGTAAGTCTTGAACTATTCAAAGCTTTTTTCCAGTCCACTGAATCTCAGAGATGTCTTTCAGTTTAGACAAGATGTGTTGCTTGTCTAAGAAGTTCAGCATTCTGAAAAGGAATGGCCTCAGTGGTGATCCAGCAAGAGGCATGGGCCTCAAAGAACAGTGCGCCCATTCTATAATGTATGTAGGACCATTTGGGGAAGGCCCCACTAGTTTAGTGCAGAGATTCTGGGCAAAAGCAATAGCAGCAGTGCCCTCCTCCCCTTCAGGTAGCCCCAGGACTATTAAGTTATTTCGCAGTGAGCGGCCCTCCAAATCCTCCAGCCGCTCTTCTATCTTCTTGAGCCTCTGGCGTAGCATGGTTACTTCAGGCTCCAGTCAGCTTCTTCAGTCATCCAGGGATGATATGTGGGTCTTATTGTCCAGGGTGCGAGTAGTAAGCTGGTCAAGAGAGGCCCGCATCCCTCTAAACTCTGAAGCCAGAAGCAGTAATGTCTCCTTCATCGGTGCTAACTCTTCAATGAATTTGGTCTCCATAAGCATGGTCAGTGGGATAGGCTGTGGGGCTGGAGCAGCAGCTTGTGCTTTGGACCACTTTGCAGCCTTGTCCTTCATAGGCGTCAGCGGTGGCGTATGTTTGATCGCCGGCGATTTCATCTCCACGTCCATGGTTAGAGACAATCTATGGTATAAATCTATTCTGGGGAATACCACATGCCAAAAGACACTTAAACACCCAGCACAAATAGCAGTAAACCAGCAACAAAAGCAGTAACAAAACTGGTAGGGCAGGGGAGTGATTGAGCACTTGTCTACCAGGCAGCCATCACACCGGAAGTCCTGAATAAATTATGTGTTATCCAGTAACACTAGTGAGTGGTTCTTTGGGACTCCCGAACTGTGAGCTATGCTGTATTGTGAATATTTGATCAGTCCTAAATCATTCATACACAAGGAGACCAATGACTCTGAATCAGGTACTTAGCAAAGCTGAATTATTAGAAAACCTACTATATCCTCCCCCTTGGCTTAGTGACTAGCTGGTATTGAAGGCAATTTATGCTGTACTTTGAGCATTTATGTAGCCCAACAAGTTTGGGCAAACTAATTTGAACTTTTAAGTTGGACTGCATTGCACGAACTTTGAGAGGGACTTTTGCCCCAGTTTTAAGTTTAAGATTCATATAATGGGAGTGGAGACTCATACTGGGAGCCTGATATGAGTGGTTGTATGAGATGTGGGGCATTTAAATCCCTTTCTTTCCAAATGTATTGCTTTCTCCTAATTCAATTTTATGTTGGAGCATGCATTTGCTCCCAGGAGGCCCCAGGCTTTTTTGGATCTATCCTCCTTTCCTATGGGTTCTGTTTTTTTTACCGACTGACCTCATTGGATATACAGGGAGGAAGAGGTTATCCTCCCTCACCTTGGAAGTACTAGTTAGTGCTATTTGTTCTTGTTTACTAAGCCATGCTAGTAGACAGTTACAGTGTGTTTATATTTTATATAGTGCTATGCCCTGTCAGGCAAGCGATTATCTGTGTAGTTATATGTTTGGTTATTTATTCAATAGAGATACATTGCTCAGACGACAGGTTCTGTTTTTGGACCCAAAACCAATTCTTATCCTTGCTATCTCACCCTTGCCAATAATTCAAATTTTGGGGAAATGTTATGGCTGGCGAAGGTTGGAGAAGTGGTTTTCGAGATGGCAGATTGACTGGCAGTGGTGGGGATGGAGTGGTGTTTTCAGCAGAAATATGGGATCTTTTGATTGGATTATTAAGGATGGATAGGTCACCTTGTAAAGTGCTTTCAATTAATATCAGTGGAATTAACAGCCCAGTTAAGCACTCTGGGTTGCTTCAATATATTAAGAGACAGGCTCCAGATATTACATATATACAGGAAACTCATCTAGCTCAGATGGAGCACCTGAAGTTGGGGGCAGGGGGAAGGTTTAGATTATATTCAGCCTCCAGTAAAACTGGTGGTAGACGAGGTGTAGCCATTTTACTCCCTACTACCTTACCATTAGAGGTGGGAGTCGAATATGCTGATCCTGCTGGTTGCTATGTTATAGTCCAGGGAATGTTATTTGGTCAGGATATAACCCTCGCTAATGTTTATCTACCTCCTGCATCTCCCCAGCTGAGAGTTCGCCAGCTTTTAAATAAAATTACTGAGTTTCAGAAGGGTTATTGATTATGGGGGTTAACATCACACTGAATCCCAAAATAGATACCTCTAATCCCCTTTCACATAGAAAGTCTCCAGCCCAGAAATGGTTATCCTCTCAGATTAAGGCCTTGGGGTTTCTGGATGTTTGGAGGCATTTTTACTCCAGAGGGGGAGGGTTTACTTATGTCTCACCACATTTAAAAACCTTGTCTTGAATAGACTACATTTTTATTTCAGTGGAACACATGGATGTGCTAAGAGACCTTTCGCTAAATGCTCAGCTTTTGTCAGACCACACCCCATTACAACTCAAAATATATTTGGGGAGACCATGTCGGCAGATGCTTTGGAGATGTAATTTATCTCTGCTCAAGGAGCAGGAACTTAAAGATTTCTTAGAAAATAGGATCCCACAGATTATTTCTGAAAATACCTGCCCGACACCCCGGCAAACCTGGTTTGGGACACACTGAAGGTGGTAATCCGTGTGCAATTGATTGCTTATAGTGCACGCAAGCAAAAACAGAGAGAATGTAGATACAAATGACTCCAAGCTTGCTTGGCACTTCTTCAACAAGGTCAGGGACAGAGTGACTCATCCAGTGAGCAGGAAATTAGACAACTTAAAGGGGAGCTCCAAGCCATATTTGATTATCAAGTGCAAGCTAAGCTACAATAATTAAAGAGATACTACTATGAAGGTGGACCTAGAGGGGCACGTAACTTGGCCAGGAGACTCCGGGGTGCCAGGCAGATGGCTACAATAACAAAATTAAAAGATCCTGTATCAAGGGTGCTGAAGGGCACTACTCTGGAAATTATTTCTATATTCCAGAACTACTATAGGGAGTTATACTCCAACACAACCCCCTCCCCCGGAACATAATATACAACAATTCCTTTCCCCCTTGCATTTCCCTAAATTAACCCCTTTTCAACAGGAGGCAATTAAGGCCCCATTGCCAGAGAAGGAAATTGAGTAGGCAATTAGACAAACCAAGACCCTCAAGTCTCTGGGCCCTTATGGTTTTCCTCAGGAATGGTATAAAGCCCTCCTCTCCTTACTCCTTAATTTGATGAGACAAACATTTACTGAAGTACAGCTGGGAAATCCCCCTCCAGTTTCATGGGCATATGCAGTGATCTTAGCGATCCCTAAACTGGGTAGAGACCCTAGGCACCCAGAATCATACAGGCCCATTTCTATTTTAAATTGCGACTATAAATTGTATATGTCAGTATGGGCCCAGAGACTCGAGGATATGTTACCTGATTTAATCTATCAGGACCAAACTGGTTTCTAAAGAACAGACAAACTTCAGATAACACACTTAGAATCATACATCTTTTATCCCATATCTCCAAATCCTTGCTCCCTGCTGTGGTGGCTAGTTTAGAAGCCTACAAGGCATTTGACCGGGTGCTTTAGAGCTATCTCTGGAGGGTACTGGGAGCATTTGGATTCTCGAAAGAATTTGTTAAATGATTTAGTAATTTGTATGCTAACCCCAGGGATTATATCAGGGTTAATGGCTGTCTGTCCTCCCCTATCGATCTGAAATGGGGGACTAGGCAGGGCTGTCCCTTATTGCCATTGTTATTTGCCCTTTACATAGAGCCTTTGGCTCTGACAATGAGGGCTTCCAGAGAAGTACATGGGGTTGAAGTAGGAGGAGACTCCTACTGTATGTCACTTTATGCAGACGATGTGCCGTTAACCTCAACAGACCCTGAGATATCATTGCAAGGAGCTTGGCAAACTCTGGAAAATGTTGCCTCTATATCTGGTTATGTTATTAATTCCTCAAAGACTGAGGTTCTGGCTTTGAATTTTACCCCCTCCCCCCAACTTAAACAAAGCTTACCCCTTAAGTGGAGAACCACGAGGTTAAAATATCTTGGTATTCAGCTACTACTACAAGTTTCTAATGTCACTTTGGTAAACTATGAACTGATGACACAGGTTCTAGAGCCAGATATACATAAATGATCTCTGTTGAAACTCCCCTTCTATTTGAGAATAACTACAGTATAATCTAATGTTCTCCCTTGATTATTATACTTGTTTCAAACAATCCCTCCCCCCCCAAAATGCACTTTGGAATAAACTCTTATCTAGATTATTGCGGGATGGGCACAGGCCACGTGTCTGTTGGTCCTTGCTGCAATTGCCAAAAGACAGGGGAGGGCTAAATGTCCCGGATTTGAATCAATATGCAATGTCAGTGAGAATCACTCGAATTCTCACCTGGGTGAACCCCAGCCACCAACCTTCTTGGAAAAAAATAGAATGTTTTCTCAATGATATGCATGACCCACAAAAGGTCATTTTTGCTCCTCTGGCTGACTTACCTGCATTAGCAGATTTAGATATGGGGGCTCAGCAGAACTTGCAAAGCTGGTATAGATTTAGAGTTGTACCTGCCATGGAACCTGTGTTTTATTTTTTGCAGTTACTTTTTGCAGAAACAGATTTCCTATCCATTCAATTTGATCTAACATTTTGCATTTAGCACAGAAAGAGTCTCACATTTATTTTTCAATTTTTAGACCCACAGAGGATGGTCCCATTTACCCAGCTCCAAAAGGGAATTTAACCTATCAAATTCGGATCATTACAGGTACCTACAGGTATGTAATTTTCTTTTACATAAGGGCCCTTTAAGGAATTGCCTTCCTGATCCCATGCCCCTATTCCTCCAGCTGGTTATTAATGCAATTCAAGGGTCCATCCAGTTACATTTGATTGCATTATTATATAGAGGAATAAGAGAAATTATCTCTGATTAATCTGAGTTGATGATGGAGGCATGGAACAAGGAATTACCTTCTTGGGTGACTTATGAGCTCTGTGTGAAATATACTTACCCCTCATTAGGGAGCTCTCTGGCCCCTTATTGGAGAGAATTTGCATGGAAATCTCACATTAGATATTTTAATACACTGGCTAAATTGGTCAAGATCTCTCCTGCACTGGGGGCTGACTGCTGAAGACAATGTGGGGAGGGCAGGGCTGACCAGGTACACATTTTCTGAGGGTGTAGTAAATTACAATTTTTTCTGGCAACAAGTTGAGCAGTGTTTACAGATGATTTTTTCATTAGAGATTGTATTAAGTCCACAGTTTGCACTCTTGTCAATCCCTCCAGAAGGGCTCAAATTACAAAAAAGGTCCATTATATTCACTTTCCTCCTTTTGGAGAAGAAGACCATTGTTAAGCTATGGAGGCAGGTCAGATCCCCCATGGTAGACACTTGGCATGATCTGATAGTGGAGCATTATTTCCTAGAGTGTATAATAGCAGGGGCTATGGGGCACAGGGAACTGTTTGAAATAAGGTGGAGGGCTTGGGTCCTTTTTCAATCAGCAAGAGACCCCTCATTTGTTCCATGATGGAGTCCAAATATATGGATGCTAGGAGCTGTAAATGGCATCTTGAGAGAGGACTCTTTTTTCTAGGCAAGGGTCATAATGTCGCAGGACATTATGCCGCATGGCAAAATCGCGCTGCTAATACAGCGCAATTCTTGCCATGTGGCATATCTCTTTTTCTGAGGGCTCCATCCACCATGCCCTGAACCCCCCAATATAGATTCTCAACTTCGGGGGTCAGTCAGGGAGCACACAAAGGTTAAAAAAATAAATGTTTCTGGGACCAGGAGTCAAACCCAGTCCCAGAAGCAATACCTGGGTTTCATGCTGCTGTGGCTCAGTCCGTTGAGCCACAGCAGCTGGTCAGCAGAACCCACTCCCAGCAGAGGTCTTATCCTCTGCTTGGGAGAGTAAGAATGGTAAAATACCACGTACAGCAGTATATGCAGTATTGCATCATTCGCTCACTGGTGCAGCGCTGTAGCGGGTTAGCCATAATGTCGTACACTATTAAGTGTGCAACATTATGACCCAGTACCATTTTTCTAGATGGAGAGGAGTTGGATGGCCACAGGAAGAATAGGCAGAGGAGGACGCTTACTGGGGTTGGGTTTATGATATGCTGCGATTTCTATCTACTGAATGTGACGAGGACACTACCACCACCACCACCACTGTAGTACCACTTATTGATGGAATTGTCACTGTGGATATTTATGTATGTCAGCTATAACTTATCTGCTGTGCATTGTACCTACTATGAAAATAAAAGAAAAATAAAGGATAAAAAAAAGAAAACCTACTATAATGGGATGCACCAATTTTGTATGTTGAAACATTAAGAAAAAGCAGACCTGTGGCAGTGCTGAATGCATTTCTATCACAGAGATTGATAGCAACATTGTAATACTTTTTATTTATTTATGATGTTCAAATTACTTTACCTAATAAAAGTCGGTTGAGATGAAAGGCTGCAATATCAAGAGTGAGCAATTTACAAAGGGTGCCGAAATTCATCCAACTGTTACTAAATAAAAAGCACATTGTAGGGCATCAATAAATCTCTCCAGAGCATTCAAAGCAATCACAAGGTTTATTCAATTAAACACAAACATGTGTCATAACATTTTGAAAGCTGGCAGAGGATATTATGCCATGTGGTACACTGTTCCATTGTCAAGAGACACAATGCCAAACGTCTGTCTTCGTATGTTTTACATGAAACAATGGAATAAATGAACCATTAATATTTAAATTAAACTACATTCAACAAAGCATGTGATAAATATGTTATGATCAAACAGGCTCAGCTATTAAAATATCTGCGGTGATTAACATTCAATTACATATCCAAACTGAGACACACAATGAATGTATGAGATCCATTTTGGCAATACTACTGTAAAGATAAATCGGCATACAGTTGTCATGCATGCAGTATAGAAACTAAGAAATGTATGTAGAAAAGAAAAGAAACAAGCTGTATCAAAATTTTGTAAAGGAAAAATAGTTGTTAGTAAAAGAAAATGGGTATTACAATACAGATTATGCACTTTTATGGTTCAAAACCTACCCAGAAAATTGACTTCAAGTAAAAATTGCTGTTTCTCAATTTGACCTATTTAGGACAGCAATTAATATTCTTGAGGGCTCTATTTTCACCTTTATTTCTTTATAATAACTGATCATGTATTTTAAAGGGCACCAGAATGAGGAGTTAGTGCAGACTTTCAGGTAAATGCATTGAGGGGCCAGGCATACACCTCAGCAAGGAGGCATCGGGGTGAAGTCATGGCAATCGGGTGAAGTGACCTCAGCGGATTGCTGCCAGTGTCACCAACTAGCTGATTGCCCACGGACCTATGGCCCCTCTCCAGAGTGTCTTACTTTGTTGTTGAGAGGGGCCATGTGGACAAAATATTATATTGGCTCCTGCAGTTGGTGCAAATTAAAATGCTGCAGGAGTCACGCAGCACATTGACCATGTAAACACATCTTCAGATGATGGTATAGAAGGTCCAGAATGCCACATCCCCTCATGAGCTATGCTGAAGAGGAGCCATATTCAGAAAACGTTTAAAATGTATTTCTAAAATTGTTTTCTTTAAAGTCTTACATTTTGATGTATCAGTACTTAAAGGTGTCCCAGTTGCATAGGAGTGTGTTGCTCACTCAGTGTGTAACAAGAAGTCATGATGAGCGTCAGCATCACTGGAGGAAATATTCCTGTAATCAAGAGAACGGAGGCTGGGATGAGCGATTACCTCTTTTAAGGCTCCATACCTGGGTTAAACACCCAAGGAAGTCTGCTATGGACAGTTTGCTTAGAGATGCATATACCACAGCTTCCATGAAAAAGTGACAGTGTAATTGATACATTGGTGTCCTATTGGTGGAATAAGAAAGCAAATTAAATTGGAATACATCTTTTGGAGTGGTGCCTTCATTTTTCTTTTCTTTGAAGAAGTAGCATGTAGCAAATAAATGGTGCACTATAGAATGACTGTATGTAACAATGACATGACAGTTACAATTAGAAAATGGCTCAAGGACTGTGTAGTGATCTGAGCAATGTGATTGGCCAATTTCCCTGCTAGGCATGGTACTATCATCTTTGAATGTACACAGATCTCACTGGCCTCAACATATAACTGGAATCATTTTTCAGTTACTGTTAGGAAGCCATTTTTATCTCAGTGCCAAGTTCAGTACAAACTTTTACTGCTATGTAAAACATGTGCCTTCCCAAATTCACCTATGTTTCCTCCCTCACTTAAACCAAAGTGCCATCAGTAATAAAATTATATTCGTCCTAGCCTAGCCATCCATCTTGCATAATCTCTTTTTCACAAGGAAGCTCACAAAATAAGTGAGCTCAACACTACATCTTTATTTAGGTAACCCACCTTTCAGCCAACCAAGATGCCACAAAGTGTCATCTTTATTTGAAACTGCCCCTACACTGACCCCACCTACCATAGCACAAATACTAACCCCCCAGATCCTGAGTTTAGTCAAATTTGTACAATTGGAATATCTTGCTCAGTACTGCAAGTCCACTGTTCCATGAGGCCAGCATGATGCACATGAGTGCCACTTCAAAATCGTACAGTGGTTTAAGGCTTTGAGCTACAAATCTGGAGACCTGGGTTTGAATCCCACAGCCCCTACTTGCATATACTGTGTGACCCTAAGCAAGTCATTTAACTTCCCTGTGCTCCTAGGTCTCACCTGTAAACAAGCTTTCAGCTTAGTGTGCCATTCCTGGTTAAACAATTAAAAAAAAAATCAGTCATTCCTACCAATCTGACCTTGTTGAGTTGACAACTTGCTGTTAGTGTGGGATAAATGTGCTGTATCTCTCACAAAATATGGAAAAATACACAATGTTTACATTATTTTCACATGTTTCTGATTTTAATGAGTGTATGGCTGCCCTTTTGTTACCTTTTAAAGGAAAAAAAAAGGCCAAGCTTTATAACAGGCCCAACAGAGACTGTAGTTGTCATAGTAATTAATTTCAAATACGTGGGGTTACATAAACATCTACTGATCACAGTGGTCCTTGATATCTAATTGTGTAAATATGGTATGGTTCAATGGTGGAGGAATTTAACTCTGTATTTATTTTATTTAAAATTTGGTAACTGGGAAAGGCACACTGAGCCGGGGCTTGTTTCCAGGTGTGACCCAGGGGAGAGGGTAGTTGGATTTACACTAGTCAAAAGTAGCAAGCATTGATACAATCGGGGTTGAACACAGTAGAATAAAATATACATAATGGCAAATATACATATAAGGTACATAATTGAGGTAGCATAGTATTTGGTAACATAGAAACATAGAATTTGTCGGCAGACAAGAACTGCTTGAGCTACCTAGTCTTCCCATTTTCCCTGCCTACAATCTTACTGTAGACCTCACCCAGTTTCTGGCTACTTCCCCCTACTTCCCTAACAAGATTCCCTTGTGCCTATTCCATTCATGCTTGAAGTCCACCACTGTTTTCACCCCCACTACCCTCTGCTGGAAGACTGTTGCAGGCATCCACCACTCTTTCAGTGAAGCAGTTGTTCCTCACACCCCTCCTAAATCCCCCGTTTCAGTTTCATTCATGCTGCCTTGTTCTCATGCACTTTCTCCTCTTAGAAATACTCCCCTCATGTATCTTAATTCATCCAATGTGGAATGGATCCTGCAACTTCTCCTTATATGGCTTCTGATACAGCCCCTGCACCATCGTATTCCCCTCCTCTGGACAGCCTCTACCATATGTATGTCCTTCCTTAGGAACAACCCACAAACTGCCCAGTTTTCTCATGAACATCCCATGCTGTATAGTATCAAAGGCCTTGTTGAAGTCTAAGTAGGCCACATTCACTGGCCCGTCCTGATCTATTTTCCAGATCACCCAGTCAAAGAAATTGAGCAGGTTCATCTGACATGACCCCCCCCCCATAAATTCATGCTGCCTCAGGTCTTGTAAATTGCTGGATTCAAGATACTCTACAAGCCATTCCTTTAAAAGTGTTTCCATTAACTTCTCCACCACTGATGTCAGACTGACCTCCTATAGTTGCCAGCCTCCTTAGTGCTAAATGGAAGCGATCACTGCCAGTTTATGTTTAGAAAGATACTAACACCATTCTTATTGGTTACTGTTTCTGTATTTAATAGAAGATCTAGGGGGATGTTCTGTCCTTTGCCAACTTTTTGTTATCATTCAACATTTTCTATTTCTAAGAGACCATAAAATATGTGATAGCTCATTCTACAACTGGCTGGTAGTAATAAATAATACATTAAATCTGCTATTTGTATAAATACTTTAATGAAGGGAAGTATTCTGTTACCTTCCACAGTACTTTCTGAAATAGGGGTTTGGCATTGCATCAAATCCACATGACACGTAATAGTTATTTATGTTCTTTTCCTTTTCTTGTTTTCCCCTTGGGAAGGCTTGCAAGTTTACTGTAATAACAGTGTAATTGGAATGTATGTAAACAATGGTTGTGTCTCTGTTTTTTTAAACAGTTTCCCATGTATGCTTCTGTCAGGTCTGCATAGTGAAATCTTATTTATTGCTGTACTAACAAAATTTGTAAGCACTGCCATGTTACAAAAAACCTATTAACTAACAATCTTAGATTAATTAAAAAAAAATATGATTTCACAAGTCCCAGGCATGTAACGTCAGAAGTAGTAGCCAGTTCAAATGTTATTTAGTACTGGCTAATGTTTCCTTCAGGGTGTTCTTGTGATACATACATAACAGTTCCCTCTTGGAAGAAATAACTGTCAGTGAAAGAGTTTCCAGCCAATAGGTGCTCAGCCACCCTAATTGCCCCTCCCGCCACCATTTTACAACTGTATAGTGGAGCTATGCATGACAACTTACTATTACATAAAGAGAGAAGGGAGCTCATGCACATCACCAGATTCCATCCACTATGCATGACATCTTGCTATTACACAGAGTGAGAAGGGATCTCAAGCAGGTGTCTGGATACTGAATGAAGCACAACAATTTGGAGTTGAAGCACAATCACTCCACTACTAGAAACATTCTGCTGCCTTCCCCCACAGTGCTACATTATTTTCTTGCTGCATGGGTGCAGCAGCACCATTCCCAGCAATGCAGTAAGGTTTCTAAGGAGAGAAAAGAAGCCCAGCCTTTCAGGACTCCATGAAATCTCCAGCTTTAGAGTGTTGCCTTGTCCTCTAGTTGTACTTTAAACTAATAAAGTTCAGAAGTGTGGATTCTGTAGAAATCTGGCTTTGAAACTTTTGCCTATGGTGATGTTTATCTGCAGCAAAATCCCTTTGCTGGTTTGTATTTGCTTAAAAAAAATTGCATGATTTCATCCAGTGTTTGGAAATTGAAAAGTATCATGAAGCTGATATTGACCCACAATTTAGTTTTCTGTGGCATGCCAAGAGGTGCATGAGATTGATGTTCTGATCTGTCACATTATGGGTACTTAAGGAAAAAAAGGCATATTCCCTCCTCTCAGTGATACTCAGTTAAAAGCTGCCGAAGAGCCCCAAGAAGAAAAGGTAAGGGCACAAATTGATCTCTTTTTTTTCAGACACCAGACGATTCTGCATTTCTCATGCATAGTTGATACATTTATTTTTTTGCAGAAAGAGCCCCACAAAGAAAAGGTAAGGGTACAAATCGATCTCTTTTTCTCAGACACCATACAATTCTGCATTCCCCATGCACAGTTGATATGTTTATTTTTTGCAGTTTGCATGGTAAAAAGGATGCAGCATAAGATAGAGCTCACCCTCCAAAAAATTATATTTTTTCTTTTGCAGTTTTAAATGAATTATTATAGCTTTGTTCAAACTAACTTTTTTTTACTGATTTTTAAGTGCAGTGTGTTGTTTAATATAGGCAACACGACCTTTCCATCTGGTACCTTGAGCTGAAATCCACCTTGTTAGTGCTGCCAGGCTGGTAAACATTACAGTTGGATGAGGTGGGTGGAATTAGTGAACTTGGTCAGTTTAAGTTTGGATAGTCTTCAGTCTTCTTTTCTCAGAGGAATGCTTGGTTTTGCCTCATTTCCCAAGCGGATTGTATTTGCAAGTTAACATCTTGGTAGGTTGTGAAGCTGAAGCAGATGAAATGGGTGGGACAAATCAATATTTTTAGACTTGATTGTCAGATTTTGAGTGGAAGTATTACTGTATTTAGATATTTTTGGTAGGGCTGTCCTTGACTTTGGAAAAACAAGCATGTGTGTGGACGAAGCCAAGAAGGGGCATGTTATGTTTTCCCAACATCTCTTGATCAAATACTTCCTGAGCCTCCCTCCTTCTCCTCACTTATGGCAGGAGTCCCTAATACCTAAACCTCCAGTGAACTGAAACTCTGCAGTTGCAAAAACAACAGTGTGTAGTGTGCGTGCGTGTGTGTGTGTGTGTGTGTGTGTGTGTGTGTGTGTGTGTGTGCGGTGTGTGCTGTGTGTGTGTGTGTGTGTGTGTGTGTGGTGTGTGTGTGTGTGGTGTGTGTGTGTGTGTGTGTGTGGTGTGTGTGCTCTGTGTGCTCTGTGTGTGTGTGTGTGTGTGTGTGTGTGTGTGTGTGTGTGTGTGTGTGGTGTGGTGTGTGTGTGTGTATGTGGTGAGCAGCATTCCAGTGCTTATTTTGCTTCCAGTTGATTACATCAGGGCCTGAATTTTCCAAGTGGTGAAAAACTGAGAAAACATTGTTCATGCACTACAAGACAACAATAGCATATTGTATATCTTACTGCTGTGTCACAAAACAATGCATTTTGTATAGCTTTAGGATGTGCACATTCTTACCCTCAAGATTTTCAAGAGTCCCATTCCACTAACTCCATATTATATTAAGTGAATAGAAATGCTACTTTGGGGCACTGCATTTTCTTTTTAAAGTGCTTTATATGCTTTCACTGCTTGTCTGACAAGAACTCCGCTTTACTGTAGGGCTAACAGAAGCCTTGCATGTTCTTTGCTTACATGATATGGCACCATGTGAAAATCTGCTTTTTCTTCGAGAAGTAAACAAATTGCAATAAGAGGTACAAAAAAGAAATACTTTGTTGGTGTGTGTCTTTGCTGCCATGGTGATATTCAGTGAGCTTACAGGAAAAGCAGAACTGCTGAATGACTACACTAATCAAACTGAAAAATGGCCTTACCTGAAGTGCTTCATTAAGCATTGAGTCTGGGGCTAAGTTGGCAGGAGACAGTTTTGACTAGAGCATTAAACCATCTTGAGAGACAGCTGAATGAAATTCTAGCCTGATGGTATATTTGAAAGAAATTTCTAAAGCCTTAGTGGCTAGAAGGTTTTAAAAAATATACCATTGCATCAACACAATAAGTAGACGCTGTGCTTTGATTGGTGCACATTGCTTTTTATTCATAACAGCGAACACACACTTGAGTCTTGTTATAGAAGATAAGGTTAACCTATAACTGACAGAACTCAGCTAGGAGCAGGGATAGGCAAAGTGTCTTTATCATGGGAAATGCTGCTTGCATATCAAAGCCATTGAATTGTATTTCTATTGAATTGTATTTTTACTGTATTTAGTTCATTTTTGTTAACCGGGTAAGTATGCTAGATGTACAGTGTCTATAGAGTACCGACTACTCAAATGTGTTTCCCTAGCTATGGTGCAGAATGTCATTTTGCTGGTGTGGAATCACATTTTGGCTGGGATTTCAGAAACTTTCACCTATGGGGCTCATGGGGTGGGGTGAAGCAGCCTCTCACTTTTCTCGGCTGCATCACTACCGTCACATTGCTTGCAGCCATATAGGCTCTGACCAGATTTTGTTTATTATTGCTGTGCCAGAAATCTATCTTTTTTTCCCTGTGTGTAAGCCAGCCAGCCAGTCAGTAGGTGAAAAGTGAATCAGGGTGCTGTATGAGACATTAACTCTCTCAGTAGGGTTGTGTGAGGGTGTGTCAGTGGGATGTGGCTGGGTGGTATGCTCTTGCTTATCACTCTCCATTCCCTCTTGCCTCATGAGTCATATGGTAGCAAGTGTAACTCAAGCAGGCATCTAAAAATCATGGACGACTCTTGGGAGTCAACATAGCTAATGTCTGGCAGTAGCTGCATCATTATTGTGCAATAATCAGCTGTGTGTCATCATGTAGACATTGTAAGGAAAAGAAAAGGAGAAGAAAGGGATGCAGGGGAGGGGGAGGAGCAGACAAAGTCTCCACAATGCCAGTTCCTTCAGCTACAAGTTCTGCAACTGGGGGTGGTGGAGAAGGAAATAATTATGTTGGGCTTAAGAATTAGAGTTATGGGACTGTGAGGACTAGATCTCAGTCTATAATGATCATATGGCCTAAGAAACCATGGTTCATTTGTTTCCAAAAGTTCACTGGTTCATTCTCACTACAAGCAGACTTCCAGCTGGTCATCTGGTCCATCTGGTGAAGAAATGACACTGAGCAATCCCGAAGCATACTGCTTTCCTCTTCTTCCTCCATCAAGATGTGTTCTTAAAATGCACTTTAGTTGTGTTCTTAAATGAATCGTATATCAAATACCATTTTTATTTGTATCTGATAAGTTTTGTTGTGTAATGGTTAATGATACAGTATCCCTGTTTTGTATATTTTAACTGTTTCTGGTTGACCATGAAAGTTTATGGGTGGCTCCCTTTTGCCCGACACCCCAATGGTGAAATACGGAAAATGACCACTACAGTGACAGTCACTGTAATGGTCTGTTTGCATGTTTTGCTTTCCCCAGTGTCCTGCCCCCTCCCTGGACCAACTCTGACCTGGAGTTGAGAATTCTAAAGTCTGCGGGGTGCGGGGGGCACAGCCCCCCCACAGAAAACACTGGGGTCTTGGGCGGTATTGTGTCGTTGCTGTGCGGGTGGTTGACAGATTTACTGTCGATCAAACTTGGTGCTTCCAAAATTTACTGTGTGCTCATGGACTTACAAGATATTAAATAAATAAATAAATTGTGCTACCAGTTACAGTTTTCTTACCTGAGATAGAAATGATATGTCCAGAAATATAAAGGCAAGGCCTACTTTGTTCATCTCATGTGAACAACACAACAGCTACTCAGTGTGGGCATTGACAATGGCTTGTCAGCCTTGACCTACAAGCCTCCAGCACCCCAATCCATGAATTAGCAGAGGCAACACACAGCCCAGTGCTGCTGTTCTGCCACATAGTATGCATGAGGAAGGTGACCTGCTTCTGCCCTGCTGGCCCATTCTTAGCCATGTCATTCCACAAAGGCCCCCCCAAAAAATAAATCGTGTTGCAGTCACCGCCTATTCTTTGTAAAGTTCTCACATGGCCCCACCAGGCTACTGTCACAAAAAAAACCCCACCAAAGAGATCATTTACAGTGTGGAAGTATTTTACCCACAAGACCACAAATCCACTGAAAGCATGCTGTAATCAGTGTGGTAGAAAGTTCAGTCTTAGTCAGGCTACTTGAACTTTGGGAACTAGTGTTCTGCTCATTCATTTAAAGCATGAACACAGCATCCTCCTAACAGTCACATCCACTCACAGTCTTCACTCAGGTAAGATGCTTAAGCAACAGGGACAACTGGGTTTGGGTTTGAAATGGTGAGATAAGACAGTTCATTCAAGTAATCCAGCCACCATGGAAGCAGCCTGAACCAACTGATATATCCCAGGTACCAATGATGTTTTACAAGACATCCAACCACCACCATCCCCTGCAGGAGTCTGATTTGGGGGCAGGCATTTCCAAGTTATAAAGCATTAGGGTGTATAAAAGGAAACTTCCTATAAGTGGTAGTAAGTCAAGCAATAGTGAGTCAGTCAAAAAGTTCCATTTGAATAACTGCCACCAGACTTAAGAAAAGAAAAACTTGAGAAGAAAGAGAAAAATGTAATGTAAGAGTGTATAAAGGTTTCCATATCTGATCAATAGATTCAGAGGTCAGTGTTTCCATATTTAGGTGGGGGAGGGGGAGATTATCAGTTGCGGAGCATGTGAAACAACTAATTTCTGGAGGGTGCTCTGGGAAATGGGGGGTGGGAGGTTTGAGGTCCTTATGGGAGAGGTTGTTCACCTCAGTGCTGAAGTACAACACATATGGGACTCTACACATACAGGGCTGAGGGGACTACTGTTCTATTACCAAAAAGGCCCCCATGGGTCCACTCTGGGGATGGACTGTCACATGGAGGGAGGGGAGGTGAGTTGGTTATGGCACGATAGTGTTCCCAGGAGTGCACACTCAAAACCCCTTTGCCAGTCTGGTGGCAGATGCACAAAACAACAGACCTAACCTCACAGGTAATGACAGTACCCCCAGTGAGGAGACTTCATCCAGATGTGATGAGCCAGGCAAAAGAACAAAAATCAGGGGCAGTAATAAGGTAATAGTAATTGTGGACTCTGTACTCTAGGGAGATTGACGCTGGTCAATGACGCAACACTGGGAGAAGAATTTATCATATGCCTCCCTGGGGAGACATCTGTGAAGGTATTTTCAGTGCTGAAGAGTTTGACCAGAGTAGAGGGAGGAAAGTCAGATGCTGTGATTCACCTAGGAACCAATGATCTGGTGCACTGCTGTGTGGCTCAGGTTAAGGAAAGGTTCAAAGAAATAGGTAGCAGCCTTCTCAGAGGTACAGACAGTGTACCATGCAGGAAAAGAGAATAAAGGCCCGGATTCTAACAGGAGTTTGCATTTGTTGGGGACAGGGGTTCCTTCTGGGATTAGATATTGTTATTAGAAGGAGTTTAAACTAGATGAGGAAGATGACTGTAACAGGGTACAGAGATTAGAACAGGATCACTGTGGGAGCCTAGTTGGCACCACAAATAAGCAGAATGTTAGGGACTATTAGGGGATAGAGAAAAAGAGGAAAGGTAAGGTATAAAGCAAAGGGGACAAAATAATACAAATCTTAAAGAGGATGACAAAGGAGGGGTTGTTCACAAAAGCCAGAAATCTTAAAGTAAGATAGATGAAGTGCAGGTGGTGATGGCTGCAGAGGAAATAGACACTGCAGCCATTACTAAAACATGGGCTAACCTGAGCAACTGCTGGGACTTAATTTTCCCAGGGTGCAAGCTCTTCAGAAGGGGAAGGGAAAGGTTAACTGGGGGGGGGGGGGAAGGGGGCCATATACACGAAGCAAAATGTAAGGTTGTCTGAAGATGCAGCACTCAAGGAGTGGGTGGGGGTAGAGTCACTGTTGATACAGGTGATGGAAGGGTGGGAAAAATAACAGGGTAGTGGTTGTGCACAGGGCCCAGATCAAATGATTGAGGTGGATGAAGCCCTGGAGAGGGAGATAGGGAAAGTGGAAGAATTGGAAGAAACAGTGCTTTGGGTGACTTACACCTTCCATATATAGACTGAGAGATGGCAGTGACTAGTAGTCAAAAAGGGCAAAGATGTGTGGATGTCATTCAGGACTGCTTCCTCATACAGTGGGAAAGAGAGGCTACAATGGGGAAGGGAAATTCAGCATTAAGCTGCGTTCACAAGAAGTGGCCATTTACACATCAGTGCTGGACTTCAGGAAAGCAGATGTCAGGAAAAATAGGGGAGAAAATGCAGGAAAGACTCAAGAACTTCATAGGATTAGTGGGGTGGAGGGGAAGTAGGCAGCATTAAAGGAGGCTATTACAGTGGCCACCAAAGACTGTGTTCGGACACTAAAAAAGCCCACAAAATATAGGCAACCTGTATTATTAAACAGGCAGCTAATGCATGGTATTTCAGAAAAAAGGGGGCATTTGGTGCTTACAAGAAGGAACAGAGTGAGGAAGATAGAGATATAAGAAGAAACCATATCAGTAAAACCTCATTAAGAAGCAAAGAGAAAGGCACAATTTAAACTAGTGGAAAGGGTCAAGGAGAAGAGAAAATCCTTTTTTAGATACATTAATGAAAGGAAAAAGATAAGGAATAACATAGAAATGATACAGATAGATAAGAGGAGTACAGAAAATGATGTGGGGAAGCAGGTGTACTAAATGAATGTATTTGTTCAGTGTTCCCAGTTGAAAAGATAAGCTCAATACCTAACAGCAGGAGAAAATGCAAGGAGGATACAGGGGACAGATTTGATATGGGCTATAATATGGGAATGGGTACAAAAAGGGACTAAAGAACCTGAATTCTAATAAATCACTGGGCCCAGACAGGATCCACCCTAGGGTGTTGAATGAAACTAGACAAGAGCTAGTGGGGCCATGAGTAGTCCTCTTTGGAGAATTAATAGTAACAGGTGTACTGTAGTATCCGAGGACTGGAGGGTGGCAAATGTGGTTCCCTTACACATAGGAGGTGATAGGAAAAATGCAGGACACTACAGGACAGAGACCCTGACATCAATAGTATGGAAACTTGAGGAGGCAATTATTAAAGAGGGAATGCTCACATTCTCAGAGGAAAAGCTCTGGATCTTCGGGAGCAAACTGATCAAATCAAAACACCCTCTCTTCTAGACATTGTGAATATCTTTAACGCTCATGTCACTAACCTCAGCATCTCTGCCAAGCTCCAGACATTGGGGAGAGGAGTGCCACTAGACTACCAGGGAGTTGAAGGAGACTGCACACTGTGAATGCTGTGGAGGAGCGCCAGAGCAGGATGTGCTATAACTTTTACTTATTTTAGAAAAGGTATGCCACCGCAATCATAGTTGCACGTCTTACCAGAATTTCTTGTGTCTCCTTTGGCTGGCATAGTGCCTCGGGCTGTTTCTTGTTCCCCTGTAGGAGGAAGGCATGCAGTGGCGGCTGGATTACCGGGAGCAAGGGGGCCCTTCAGAAAGGCCTGAAGCCAGTAGCCTGCAGACCAAGGGATTGTTTCCTGTGCAAAACAACACGCCTTTGCTTCTGCTTTGCCTTTGTGTTTATATTCTCAATAACTGAGTCTGAAGAGGTAGTAGCTAGTTTTCAGTTCTGTGCCCGGAGGACTTGACTTTATGCTTTAAAAAGCCGTGACTTAATTTGATGGGTCAAAGCCTTAGCCGGGTTGTTAAATCACTGGTTATCGGCTCCCTGGCTTACTATTTTTTGTGTCTGTGACCATTGGCCTTCATATTAAAAACAGTTCCGTGAAGTCAGGGGAGAACAAAGAAAATAAATGGATCCTGGATCTGAAGAGCCCGAACTACATGGAAGCAAAGATTCTGGGACAGTGTGTGCATTTATTGTATTATGTGATTGTTTTATATTGAAGAACTGCTGTGGTGATATTTTCATTTGTAATATTTTTTGTAATATTTTTTATTTGTTAAAGCTTGTTTATCGCCATTATTCTATGCAAACAAGTGGGGAAGGGGGAGCTTAGATTGTAGGGAGTGTTTGCTCCTAAGGAGTTTCTTTGTGTCCAACCTTTCATGCTGAGATAACCAGTGTGGTGTGTATGATTGTTTTAAAGTGGTTTAATTATACTGTTGTTTCTTTTTTCATTTTGAAGTTGGGTGTTATTTTTCATTTTTCTTATTTTATTTTTTCGTGCCACATGCAGCTGCCAGCTCAGGATAGATGGGCTAAGTCATGTGTGCCTGATAGATATAAAGTGCATGCATAACTGTGAAGGGAGCAGATTTACCTGGATACTGCTCAGAGATAGACACATAGCTGGTGCTGTGTTCCATTGAGACCTTGTCATGTGTTTTTTCAAATCTGGAAGGTACATTTTCCTTTTTCATTGCTGGATGGTTGTCATAGTTTGTCTCACTTTTATTCTTGATTGTGGTTGTATGAAATAGTGTATTGCTAACAAGTTTTTAATGTTTTTGTTATTTATAGTACTGAAGTGGAATAATACCTGGAACCTGCAGTTTTTCTGACTCTCAGATTGTCTGGAGTTTCATCTTAGTGTATCTTGGTATTTATCAGACTAATGATGGCGAAGTAAGTGCCATTTTAATTTTGGCAGGTTTTTATCTTGGTCAGACTGTTTATACATTTTAGGCGTATTTAAGTTTGTTAGGTTTCTGCTGTACCAAAGTATAGGGGAGCATAGGGATCAGTGTATACTACCTGTGGTTGCTATATCTTTATAAAGATTTTATTATGGAAGATCATAGCTTTCAAAGCTTCTCTATTGTATTCTGTCTTTTTAGCGTGGCCAGTTCTTTTTTACAACCTGTGGCCCTCACAGAGGTTATAGTGGATGGGAAGGTGATAAAGAAGTGTCTAAATAGAATGCCATTTTTGTGTGGAAAGCCAAGAAGAAAACAAAAACAAAAAAAAGTGGATCACAAAAGACACTGAGAAAGCTTGTATCACGTATTGTTCACCATTGTTTTCCCCTCTTTGTTTTTTGCTCTTCTCCTAAAAAGAGCAACTCTGTAATATCTGTGATAGCACAGCCTAAAAAATTAAGAACATATAGTCACAAGGCTGATAAAGGAAAAGGTAAAAATGGTGTTGCTGGGCCAGATAGGTCTCCTTCTGCCCAGAAAATAACTCAGTATTTGCATTCTAATTGTAATCAAATTGAATTAAGGGGAAATAAGAAAATTATTAAAGTGTTTGATCCAAAAATAACAGCATCACCTGAAAAATAAATGAGATTAATTCACAGGGTTTGAGGAGAACACATCCATTGTTACAGGAAATTAGAAAGTTGGAGGAGAATTCACAATGTCAGATTGTAGAAAGTAATCCCAGAAATGTAATAGATATTATTGGACCAGAATTACTTATATCCGATTTTAATCCCTCTAACAAACAAACAGAGAAGAGTTATCATAGATACAATATACTTTTCCCTTATACTATGTCTAGTAATAAGGCCTTAGTGTCCTAGGCTTACGGTGTGGATATGGTGGCTGAAAATGATTTAGTAAGGGATGGTAGTACATCAAGCCTAGGGCAAAATGGGATTGGGGCTAGCTTGGATCCGATACAAGGAAAGGACCTCCAACCTCACACAGAGGTCATTAAGTCTGTAAAAGAGATTGACCTACAGGTTAACCAATATCAAAGTAAAAATTAATCATTTTTACAAAAAATGTATTTCTTTTTGACACCTTATATAACACCATAGGTTAAAAACAATCAAATGGTTAACAATTTTGAGCCATCTGAGTTACAAAGATCCTGTGATGTATTGGGGGGAAGGGTGGATTTCCTGAATAATAAAAATAAAGTGTCTGGATGTGGAGAGGCTATAATATCTAAGCTAGATGAAGTAAAAAAAAGAGATTGCATTTGGTAATGCCCAGTTATTAGAATTAACTACACTCTTTCACTTATTCACTGAATTTCATGCTGTCAATCCTCCCCAACTCCAGGAGGGGAGGATGGCAGAAGGATTGGATTATAATGAACCACTAAGGAATGGCGGTGGGTTAATGATGAAGTGTGGAGTTTACAGGGAAAAAAGTGTACTCATTTAACTGAGGGGATGATGTGATAAGTAATAGTCCAATCAAAAAAGGAAAAGCATCTAAGCAGAGAAAACTTGAACTAGAGAATCACTGTGTAAAGAACCAAAAGAAGAAAACTATCCAGATGATAATAGAGGAAATTGGTAATAAAGAGAGGAGAGAAATAGACCTTTTGATTGGAGAATTGGAGCAAAGGAAAATAGTGTTAAAACAAAATATAGAAGCTATGAATATTAATGGAGCTTATCAAGCTGAAGGAGGTATTCAGAATAGCAAGGGAAAAAAGGAGAAAAGAAAGGGGAATATAATACTGAATAGAACTGGAAAAGAGCCAGAAAGGTTAGCAAAACAGCAGGTTAAAAACAAGGTAAACTATTGCAAGGCTAATGGAAAAGGGAAAAAGGTTTTTAATGATGTTCAGGATTCACTAAAATTAAAATGATACAGAGAAAGAAAGGCTTATTTTAGCAGGAGAATTGTTGCCAACAATTTTTATAAATGGAATGCCAAAACAAAAAAAAAAGAGAATTCATACTGTATATGGTGAAGTTAGCGACATATAATCTTATTAAGGGGATTCTAGGAAAGGAAATGAATTGGCAGGATATTAGATCAGTCTATAGGTATCAAGCTAGACCCCATAAAGGATGGTTATGTGTTGTCTTAAGGAATGCAGACAAGCAAAGGGATATCCTGGAAAAGAAATATAATTTCTTTGACCTGGAAGTATTACTTGACACAATGATTATAACATCTATGAATGATATAAATGATCTAAAGGGAAAGCAGGTAGTGAGGACAAATATTAATAAGAAAGGCATAGCCTTAGTAAAACAACCCAGAATTATAGCATTTCTGAAACCAATTGAGACAACTCATATACTGAAAGGGGAGGCAGTAGAGAGTACCATGAAAAGAGGTAGGAAGCAATTTGGGGGAACATATTAACTCCTCGGTGGTTCTGGAATCTGATGAGAGCCTTAATGTTGATTATGAAAAGGTTAGCTCTCTGTCTGTGGACAGAGAGAGAGAGTTTAATAGTATAATAAGGGTGAGTGATAGCTCTTTGGTAATGCTAGAGTCAACAAATTGACAGAAGATTGGTAATAAAGGTATAGACCTAATATCCTGGAATGTTGCTGGCTTTAGAGAAAAAATGGAGGATAAAGCCTGTCTAGACTGGATCTCTAATTACTCAATACTGCTTCCCCAAGAAACATGGATGGGTAAAGTGGAGGAGATATGGGTGAAAGGATATAGAAGTTGGGTTACTACAGCCTATAAAATCTCCAAATATGGTAGATCTAAAGGCAGATTGGCTATATGTATTAATGTGTTGCTTAACTTTGTGAATCCTGAAGTTAGTATGTATAATGAGTTCTATATGTATGTAGTTATTATGGGCCAGGGGGAATGTTTTGCTTTATTTAATGTATATATATATTCATCCAGCTATTAAAGTAAGAGACTTGATTAGTATCCTTAACCGTATAGGTCAGGATATAGAATCTATAAAATCTAGGTTCCCAGGGGTAGCTACATTTTTATTTGGAGATTTTAATGTACATGTAGGTAACGGCATTGAAAACTCAACACTGGACTAGGGAATTGATGATCTTTTAAATATTCTGGTGTGTCAATCAAAGGACGGGGTGTTAAATCAGAAAGGCAAGTCATTATTACAGTTTCTGGATAAATTCAATCTGAGGATTTTAAATGGTAGGACAAGAGGAGATTGGGTGGGGGAGGTGTCCTTCCCCACAATTAAAGGGGGTAGTGTTTTAGATCTGGGTATTGTAGAAGCTCTAGATTACAATAAGGTGAACTATTTCAGGATTAATAAGTTGTGAGATAGTGACCATTTTTTTGTGCCTTGCTTTATTAAATTAAATATTAATCAAAATATAAAAAATAAAAAGGTAGAGAAGGAGGAAGATTTTAATACATGTATTAAATATGGAAAGAAAATTATATGGAATGAATATACAAAAGAACATATTGATAAGTTAATTCAGAATCAAATATGGTAGAACATCTGATTGCTATGATGACTGCAGTAGGGGCAATTGCACAAATCAAATATTTTGAATTATTTATGCAACAGATAATTCTGGCTGTGAGTTCTAAAAAAAGAAGTGCGATAAAGTTCAATATTGGTAGCACCCAGCCTTGGTTTGATCATGATTGTCTATATTTAAGAAAAGAGATTAAAATATTGGGTAAGGTAAGGGTACAAAATACCTCCCCGGTTATATTGAAGGCCTTTAAAAACGTAAAAATAGAATATAGAATTATGATACGTGAAAAGAAGAGGAATTATAATTTGCTATTATGGGGCAAACCACAAGAGTCAATTTTAAAGAAAGATAGCCAAGCATTCTGGTCACTAGTAGCTTTTGGGCTGCTGTGAGAGTAATATTCAATATAATCTATTGGGGCTGATATCAGAAGACCGATGGGTGAGTCATTTTAGTAAAATTTATGATAGTGATTATAAAGATCTACCTTTAGTTGTATAGGTGATGATATAGGGGATATGGGATCACTTATTTTCCCCCTATGGAAGTAAAAGAAGCAATACAAGCACAAAAAAGAAATAAAGCACCTGGGATAGATGATGCTCCAGCTGAAGTATATTTGCATAATGTTGATCATTGGGTAGAGGTTTGGACACTATTATTTGCTGCAATTGTCCAATCGTTTGCTCTGCCATTGGACTGGAATAAAGAGGTGATTATTTCTTTGTTTATGAAAGGCTCAAAACATGATCCTATGTGTTATAGACTGATAACTTTGTTGCCAGTCTCACAAAAGATTTTTACACGTCTGTTATTGCAAAGGTTATCAGTATGGGTAGAAGAAAACAAATTGATTTCCAAATATCAATGCGGTTTTAGGAAAAAGTGTAATACATTAGACTTAATTTTTATGTTGAATTATCTGTTGGAATCATACGTAATTAAGAAGAAAGGTATGCTGCATGTCTGTTTTGTCGACATAAGGGCCGCCTTTGACTTTGTGGATAGAAATAAATTGTGGGAGATTTTGGCAACCTTAAATATAAATAAACAATTACTAAAGATGTCACAGAGGCTACATTATAATACAACTGCTTTAGTCCATTATTCTAGAGATGGTGCACTATCGAGAGAAATAAAAGTAGGAAAAGGGGTTAAATAGGTCTGCCTGTTGGCCCCTTTATTGTTTAATCTATATATTGAAACAGTAATTAGGGATATGACAAAAATTTATATGTTTGCTCCTTCAATAAATAAAGAAACATTCCAAATATTATTATATGCAGATGATGCTTTAGTTATTTTACAAATGCCTTTTGGTTTAAAGACAGCGATGACAAGTTTGATGGAGACATTTTCCAAATTGAAATTAGAGATGAATGTAGACAAAACAAAGATATCATTTGGTAAAAAAAATTTGTGAAAACATTTTGGGAAATTAATAATAAAAGAATAGAAGAAGTGGAGTCATTTAGATATTTGGGAATCATATTTGAAAATAATCTGATGTGGAATGTTCATATGTCTGCGGTAAAAAAACAAATCATATAGCTCAATGGCTGCTGTAAGTGCCTTTGCAAACAGGTTTGCAAATAATTCCTTTGTGGCTCTCAAGAGGACGTTTGAAGCTAAGACCATCAGCCAGATGTTATATGGTTGTGAAGTGTGGGGCCTATTAGTTGGGGATTCAAAAATAAAACTGATTCAGAATGTCTCCCTGAGAAACATGCTAGAACTCCTGCAGGATTGCCTGTCAGCTTTTATGAGACTGGAAGCAGGTATGCTCCCTTTAAGTGTAAAAATTAAAATTAGAGCTATTAAGTACTGGTAAAAGATGGTAAGGATGTCTACAAAGAGACTCCCCAACTTATGTTGGGTTAATTTTTTTGGTTAGACTACAGGGGGCATAAGCATGAGTGGGTGGTTCCAAAGATTGGATGTTTTGTTAAGGGGCTCTGGTTTGGAAAATATTTGGTCTAATAAAGCTCTGCTAGATACAAACCTGTTTGTAAGGGGAAACTATCCAAAGATTGACTGATGTTTCACTCCAAACTGACTTTGCAAGAGTGCATGAGATAGATAGTTATGGGTTTTATTTCGATATAAAAGTAAATGGGAAAATGGAAGCATATTTGGTCTGTTGTGAAAATAAGAAGCATAGGAATAATTTATGTAATATCAGTCTTGAAAGTCTGGGTATTGTGAATTTACAATATAATAAATAGTGGGGTCAGTTTGGTAATAAAAAAGAGATGTAATTGCAATCATGAAAACATAGAACATTTGCTCCACAAGTTATTGGCATGTGATGAGCTGAAGATGGAAAGAGGGAAATGGATAACACCATTGATTATGGCAGATAATTTAAAATGTATGGATAATTGTGTGAAATGCCTGCTTGGTCTGGAAAAAATTAAAATAATGTACGGGATGGCAAATTCTGTTAATAAGATGAAAAAGTGAATTTTGTGTATATTCCTGCTTGCTGTGCTATATAATGTCCTATTTTAATTGGATGATTGATATTTATTACGTGTATTTCTGTGAACTGATGTGATAAAATGTATTATTTTTATACATCTCTTGTACTAATAAACTTTGAACTTTTGAACTACAGAAAATGATGTTGGGAAGCAGGTGTACTGAATGAATGTATTTGTTCAGTGTTCCCAGTTGAAAAGATAAGCTCAATACACAACTGCAGGAGAAAATGCAAGGAGGGTACAGGGGACAGATTTGATATGGGGTATAATATGGGAATAGGTACTAAAGGGACTAAAGAACCTTAATTCTAATAAATCATTGGGCCCAGACAGGATCCACCCTAGGGTGTTGAATGAAACTAGGCAAGAGCTAGTGGGGCCATGAGTAGTCCTTTTTGGAGAATTAATAGCAACAGGTGTACTGTAGTACCTGAGGACTGGAGGGTGGCAAATGTGATTCCCTTACATATAGGAGGTGATAGGGAAAATGCAGGACACTACAGGCCAGTGAGCCTGTCATCAATAGTATGGAAACTTGAGGAGGTAATTATTAAAGAGGGAATACTCACATTCTCAAAGGAAAAGCTCTGGATCTTTGGGAGCAAACTGATCAAATCAAAACACCCTCTCTTCTAGACATTGTGAATATATTTAACACCCACATTGGTAACCTCAGCATCTCTGCCAAGCTCCAGAACTCCTCTGTGCCATACAAGGTTGGTCTCTCATCAAGCAGCCCAAAGCCCAACCCTCATGATCTGTCAAACTTTGCCTTCTGATGAATCTCTACAGCAGTGGTCCTCAATGAACTTGGGAGCCTCAGCCCAAACAAGAGAGTTGGCACTGAGTACTTTGACCCAAAACTTCTCTACTTTGTGACACACTATATCTGCACTCCAGTTACCATGCTGTTGAACATTTCTGTCACTTTTGGTGAGATATCTAATGTCTGAAAATGTGATTCTCACCTCTGGTGAGTTACCTACTGTCTGAAAATGTGATGAGAGTTGTGCTCTTTCACAAAGGAGGGGCTAAACAGGACCTGAATTAATACAGATCCATTCCAATCCTTCCTGCTTTCTCCAAGGTTCTTGAAAAGTGTTTTCACTCACAGCTGACTGAACATCTCAGTCTGGGCAATCTGCTGTCTTCTATGCAATCTAGCTTCAGGAAGGGACATTCTACTACATCTGCATTGCTTAAAGTCAAAAATGATCTCCACCTAGCTATGGATAATGATCTCCTCACTGGGACTATCTTTGTGAACCTCTCCAAGGCAATCGATTTGGTGGATCATCCAGTACTCCTGGTCAAGCTAAAGACAGTAGATCTCAGCCAACCCACAATTAAATAATGCAAAACCAACAAAGGAAACCAGAGCACTCTAAGGCAAAGGCTAGGCAGAAAGTATATGCTGCATGAAATTATTTATTCAGCCTAATAGGCTAACATGGCACAAAACATATACCAGGGCTCAGGCTAGAACCCAATGCTTCAGCCAGGGGTCTTTTTTAAGGGGTTAATGTCCAACCCTTTGAAGTCTGTTTCAATAGTGTTGAGCTGCTGACCTCATCAATACAGGTGCAAATACTCTTCTATTGATCAGCAGTAACCAAGCACTTCAGGCCAGATAAATACTGAAAACCACACCAATAACACAATGAGTGACCTTAATTTAAAGCTGTGCAAGGATAATAAAATTAAATTTTAACCCACCATTTTACAAATACTTTATAAATAAACTATACCTATGGTGAAAATATCCTATACAATTTGCAAAAATCATTTTCATTGTGTTTCTTCATTTCACATAACCACAAAGAAGTAATGGCGCTTTCATTTGTTCAGATGAATTATAGAAAATTGAGTGGGAACCTTACATCTGAGTTTAAAAAATAACTGCTGAATTTACTTGAATCTGCTAGAGACATGGGTCAGATTAGAGAAAATTAGTTTAGGTATATGTGGCAGGGAAACCCCATTATACTTATATTTTATACATTACTCAAGATTCATTAATCCATCTGTAATCTACCTTGGAAGCACATAGTTACTGGCATGGGCTCACTTTCTGACAATTTAAGTCATTTTATAGACTGTTTCCTGAAACCCCGTATAGCACAGCTGCCATCTTATGTTCAAGATACTATGTGCCTTCTTGAAAAAAATGCAGGAAATTTCATGGGGCCAAAACTATGCAATCATGGGGATTGACATAGAATCATTGTACACATCAGTAGAACATTTTACTGGGATCAGAGGGTGTGAACACATGTTAACAGAGAGTCCACTTAATTCTGGAATACCTATGGACTTCATACCCTATAAAAAATTAAAACTTCAACTCTCCTCTATTGTTTTTTCTTTAAACAGGCAGACAGCTACCTTGTATGGACACATCTAAGATTTATGTCTCTACTGATTGTTTTGATTCTTTTACATAGGGTTGTCAATAATCAAAGCACTGACTGTCTCTTAGATTTTGACCAATGGAAGTGGGGTGGGAACAATAGTTGTAGTCTGACCGTAGTGGTAAAAGTAATCATGAATTATTGGTAATGCTGTATTGTGAGTTAGAGCCCTGTTTACAAGTAAAATAGTGAAACAGTGTGCAATATGTCACTATTTTAAGTGGTAAAGACAATGAAAGACATCAGGAAGTTGTGGTACCAATCATTCTGACCTTATAGTTACCGTAAGAATGAGTGTGAGAAATACCCATGTGAGTCTCTCTGTATTCATTTGAATGTGGTTTCCAGTTTTTGTACAGGATTATTAAATGCTTTTCAGATATACATCAGTATTTGGAATGTACATAATGGTAGTGATAATGTTATATACAGTACCATGCTGACGGATGATTTCAATAGAATCACTGAAGCTGTCAGGATACAATTTTTGGAATAATATAAAACTGTGAGGACTATCTGCTTATGGAAGTTGCATTTAAACAAAAAAACAGATTGACAGTTTTTATTTGATTAAATCAAATAACTGTTGCATGTATTCAGACAAGTAATGAACAGTGCTGATCAAGCAAATTGTTTTCAGCTTGAAACAGTTGTGCTGGTTGTATTCATGGGTAGCCACTAACAAGAAAGTAAGGCATTCTTACTAGCGCATGGGTTACCCAACTGTTGTGGTAACTACTGTATTCTGTGTCACAGAAAAAGCCAAAGCTGATTTTCCTCGATGAACAGCACTCTGTTAGGATGGCTCAGTTACCTTTTCCCTAGGTCAAGCTGTGTTTTGGTTGCTCATTGGCTGCTGGCTTATAGTGTTTGGAACTGACTGGCAGTATAGCCTAGAGGTTAGAATAATGAGCTGTGAACAAGCCTGGTACATCCAGAAGACCAGACCTTGGTTTGAGTCTCACAACTTCCACTTGCATACTGTGTGACTCTGAGCAAGTCACTTAACCACCCATATATATATATATATATATATATATATATATATATATATATATATATATATATATATATATAATCTAGATTGGGAACAACATGGCTTCACCACTGGACATTCTTGCACAACAAATATCATTTGCTTTTATGAAAGAATCAGTAACATACTAAATCGAGGAGGTACACCAGATGTGCTCTTACTCGACTTCTGCCAGCCCTTTGGCACAGTGCCACATTAGACAGTGGCTGAAAAAGTGATAAAACTTAACATTTATAAAAGCATAGTAAGATAGGTTGCTATCTGGTTCACTCATAATCACAATGGGTAGCTGTAAATGGCTATCTCACTGGGGAGGACCAGGTGACAAGTGGGGTGCCCCAAGGAATGGTACTAGGCACCTTTATATTTCAGCTATTCATAGCTGACTTACATAATAACATTCAGAACTGGGTTACAAAATATGCAGATGATACAAACTATCGGACTGAGTGATACCATAGAGCAAATAAAAGGAATTCAAGCAGAGTTGGATGTTATAACTAATGGGGCCTATACTGTAAGTGGGGCATGACATTCAATCTCGACAAGTGCTGTGTTCTTCACTTAGGAAAAAACATTATTCCACATCAGTATGTATTAAGTAATGCAATTCTGAAGGCTACTAACAAAGAAAAAGATCTAGGAATACTCATAGATAACCCAGACTTTACAGACCAATGTAACAATGCTGTGTCAAGAGCAAACAGGGTGCTGGGTGCCATCAAACGAAATGTAAAAAGTGATAGAGCAGAAGATATGATGTCCCTATCTAGATCTTATATAAGACAAAACATGCATGGGATACACATAAGGGGACCTTGGTAACAGGGCTGGTGCGGGGGGTTGGGGGATTAAGGCTGGAGATGAGTTATGGTCCATGGCAGCATGGTAGGTAGGGACCTTAGGGCAGACTAGGTGGGCCAGGAGGTCCTTTTCTGCCAACAGCTTCTATGTTCAATGTTAAACTAATTGACTTTATATTCTTTATGCTTCTCTTTTCTTGATGTTACTATGATCCCTATTTGCTGTTCCTGTTGCAATCATTTGTTCTGCAGGTCCCAGCCATCTCAGGACAGATATAGATTGGGTGAAGGCAGTACAGAGAAGGGCAACCACAATGGTGCATGGGTTGCACCAGAAGCACTATGGGGAAACAGTTAAGGAGTTAAATATGTACTCTGTAGAGGAAAGGAAGGAAAGGTGAGACTTGATAGAAGCATTCAAATACCTGCAAGTTGTCAATAAAGTACAGGAAGGTTCAATTCTGCTGAGAAAGAGATGTTCAAGGACAAGGGAGCATGATATGTAGCTGGAAGGGGGGAGACTTAGAGGGAATGAGAGGAAATGCTTCCTTACAAAGAGGGCAGTGGACATCTGGAACAGCCTGCCAGCAGAGGTAATGGGTACTAATGGGTACTGAAATGGTAACAGGTTTCAAACATGCATGGGATACACATAAGGGGACCTTGGTAACAGGGCTGGAGTGCAGGGTGGGGGGGGTAAGGCTGGAGATCAGTTACAGTCCACGGCAGCACAGTAGGTAGGGACCTTAGGACAGACTAGGTGGACCAGGGGGTCCTTTTCTACCAACAGCTTCTATGTTCTATGTTCAAGACTACTTCTGGATTACAGTAGTCAACTGTGATGCCCATACAGGAGGTCAGATGTTGAGAGACTGGAGGGGATGCAGTGTATGACAACCAGAATAATATCAGAAATTAAAGATAAACCATATAAAGAAAGACGACTTGGTAAACTAAAACTTTACACATTGGAGAAATACAGAAAAAGAGGTGACATCATATTTTAAGATATAATCAATTGTAGTGTATAGTGGAGTGTTGTTCTGTATAGAATTCCGTCCCTTCCAAAATGCTGTTCTACCATGGTTCCAAGGTCATGGAATGCTGTTCTACCCTTCTGGGATTGAACAGCATTCTAGAACCTCTAGAGACTGCATGAGTCAGTTTCATTTTGAAAGCAAAAGAACTCACAAAACACATTTTTCACACAGTACTATATGCTATAAAAAATACAGGATGAGCAACTCTATGCACAACCAGTATGCTTTGCCACCTCGGGATTCAGAATCCCTCTGTGGCAGAACACACTGGTTCTGCATAGTTGCCCATCCAGTATTCTCTATACCCCTATCTCATTACATTTAAAGACATAAATTCAAAAACCAGGGGGCATCCACTACAGGTTAAACAAGAAAGTTTGGAACTGATAAAAGAAAGTATTTTTATACAGAGAGTGGTTAATCTTTGGAATGGCTTACCTGAGAATATAATAAGTGACACGAAAGAGATATGTAAGAATAGATTGGATGAATACATAATAAATGGAGGTAAACTAGGTGCTACACTTGATCTACTGGAGTTAGTTTTGGGCAACCAGCCTTATCAGCTGCTTATGCATTAGTGAACTTGTTCAACAGATCCACTTGTAATCATAATATCAGATGGCAACACTATTAAGCAAGTCAACATATTCAAATACCTAGGAATCTGGTTTGATGTAGAACTTTCATACAATGGATACATTGATCACATCTTACCAACCGTAGGGCCCAAGCTCAAATTTCTCTGCAGGTCTAACTGGTACCTTGGTGCTAACATGAGGAAGCGGGTGGCCTCCCACTTCCTGCTGCCTTCCACTGACTATAGCGTCATATTATACCCCTGTTTAAACTAAACTTCTCTGCTGCCCCTTGATCATTTGTAGAACACGTTATGCAGGCTAAACCTCTCCTACAGATGGTCCACTCTTCATTGTCTGCTGTATAACCAGATGAACTGGACAAGACCCTTGAGCAGGCATGACCAGCACTGACTTTCTTTGTTGTACAACTGTGCACAGGGGAAGCTCCTGATTATCTCCTAGTCCTCCTCACAGACAAGCAGTGTCTACGCACTGCATTTGGCAGCAGCACTTACTTTCTTAATGCCCAGAATGAAGTGTGAATTTGGCAGGAAGGCCTTTGCATTTTCAGCACCTGGCACCTGGAACAAACTCACTCTCAATCTTAGGAATGCTTCTAGCCTGCAAGTGTTCAAGTCCAGTCTTTCCGGTCACCTTAAAACACCCTGTATTTGTTCTGAACCATCATCCCCATCCTCTACCATGATCATGTTGCATAACAATGTTCATGCTCTTTGATTGCTGTATTTCAACTTTATTTTTTTTCTTTGCATGTTATTTTTATCAATCAATCAATCAATCAAATCTTTATTTATTCAGGCAAACATCGTTGAGCATAGCTCATTTACAAGATGGACCTGATAAGGTCAAGGTTAATAATTGAAACATATGCAGATAAGTCAAGACACATATACACAGCAAGAAAAGGGCAGAAATTGATTAAACATGATAGTACAAGGTAGAACAATGAAAGCAGACTAGGGACTCTAATATATACAGTACATATCAACTATGTGGTGTCATGATATACAGTCAACACATAGTGCCCAGAGCTTCCAAGATCCCTGGGTAGGCCGGTGAAGACAAGGAGATACAGTGGTTGAAGTGAACTGAGGAGAGATGATTACAGCTTCTGGTGAGTGACAGGGTAGGAAGTGGTTGGGGGACTAGAACAGGGGGCTGTGGCTAGTAAAGGAGGTGTGTAGGAGTGATAAGTGCTAAGGTTGGGGTCAGAAATGAGTGGGTGAGGTAAAAACCAGGGGTTGAGTGATTCTGTGGAGGTAAATTAATCGGAAACAGAAATGTGATCATGTGAAGGCTGCCTGAAAGGGAGAACAGTGGAGATAATGTCTAGGGAAGTGGATTGCCAAGTTAGGGTGTCTGACAGAGGGAGAGGGTTAGGAATGTGGATAAGTTAGAACTTGTGGAAGCAGTTGCAGTTATCAGGGAAGAGACTTAGATAAAGATGTTTGAAGGATGCTAATGATATCCAGTTAAACAACTTCAGGGTCTTTTGTAGGGTATTCCATGATATAGCTAGAGTATAGCTGATAGCAGATCTCCCATATCGGGTGTTGACTTTTGGCACCTTGAGCATGATGAAATTGTGGCTTCTTAGTGCATAGGTACTAGCTCTGGACTGGGTGAAGCAATCTAGAATATAATTAGGAAGCTTCTTAGTCAATGCTCTGTAAATCCAAAATGCAGCATTTCTGTTTCTTCTGAGATGTAGGGACGCCCAACCGACGCAGCATAAAGAGAGCAGTGATGAGTGTTAAATGGAAGATCTGTAATGAATCTTAGTGCTCTGTGGTATAGTGTATCCAATTTACTGAGGTAGGAGATGGGGCAGTGACTGTAAAGAAAATCTGCATAGTCAAGCACTGAAAGAAATGTGGCCTGAACCAACCTCATCTTGGAATCTCTGGTTAGAAGTGCCTTATTCTGAAGAATAAACCAAGTCTTTGCTGACTTTTAGAAGTTCTTCAATGTGGACTGTGTAGTCAAGCCTATTATCTATCCACACACCCAGATACTTGAATTTCTCTACATAGTCCAGGTTTTCTCCTAGGATAGTGGATAGCTGGGGGGAGGTTGTTTAATGAGGAGGGGCTTATACGGCTTTGGCTGAAGAACAGCATTGCTTTTGTTTTTTTAGCATTTAAAAGAAGTTTCTTTTCCAAAAGTTGATGTTGTAATAAGAGAAATTCTGCTTGTAGAATTTCACAAGCTGTAGCAGGCGAGGGGTTGCTGACATATAAAACAGTAACATCTGCAAACAAATGAACAGATGCTCTGGTAAGGTTTGAATCAATGTTATTAATATAGAGGGCAAAAAGGATAGGGCCCAGGATAGAACCTTGTGGAACTCCTCTTAAAAGAGGTTTTAGTGGAGAAAAATCACCTTCGGCCTTCACTTGTTGTGTCCTTCCCATGAGATAACACCTAAACCAACTAAGGGAGGATGGATCCAGGCCTATGGAATGCAAGGAGGAAAGTAGCAGTTCATGGTTCACCATGTCAAAAGCCTTGCTTAGATCTAGGAATACAGCACAAACACTATTTTTTTTATCCAATTCAGATTGCCAGTCATTTGTAACTTTAGCCAATGCAGAAATAGTACTATGCCTAGCTCTAAACCCAGATTGTGCTGGATTTAAAAGATTATTTTCTTCAAAGTATTCTCTTAGCTGGATGCTCACTAATTTTTCTAGCAGCTTGGATAGCACTGGAAGGATAGAAATTGGTCTATAATTATTAAGTTCCATGGGGTCCCCTGATTTCAATAGGGGAAAAACTTGGGCTGTTTTCCATATAGCAGGAATAGAACCAGATGTCAATGACAGATTAAAGAGATGTGTTAAGGGAACTGCAATGATATGTGCTGCAATCTTTAGAAAGTAGGGATCAATGGAATCTGCTCCTGCACTTTTTTTGATATCCAGCTGCGAGATTAGTTCCTCCACTTGATTCAACAGAACTGGTTTGAAAGAGAAGGAGGAAACCGGACTCTGAGACCCTGCGTACTGGGAGCTTAATTGTGCATGTAGCAGGTTAGCTGGGGAGGAGTCGAATGCAAGGCCAGCAATTGTAAAGTGGTTATTGAATGCACCTAGTATTTCCAGCCTGTCTGAAATTATGCCCTCACTGTGATGCAGATGATTTGGTGGTGCGGTGCTTGAGTCTTGGCCTACTATACCCTTAATAGTGCTCCAGAACTTGGCAGGAATGTGGCAGGAGGGGTCGAGCTCAGCTCTATAATAGGCAGCCTTTGCATCCCGTACTTTCCTAGTACAACTATTTCTGACTTTCATGAATAACGTCCAGTCATTTGGGATCTTGGTCTTCCTCGCGTTTTTCCATAATTTATCCCTTTCCAGTAGTGCAGTTTTAAGGTCAGCTGAGAACCAACGACAAGATTTGTTTTTTATTCGAACACAAGTGATTGGTGCATGAATGTTAAGGGCACCTAAAATTATGTTGTTTAACACCTGATGTGCTTTTTCCACAGAGTCTGCTAGGTAGAACTCATGCCATCTGGAAGAATGACTTAGATCATGCAGATAAGCCTCAATGTTGAAGATTTATTTGGATCTCCTCAGAAGGAATTTAGCTGGGGGCGTTGGTTTGTTGGATGATCTTACACCAGCAATAAGGCAGTGGTCACTTATGTCACTGAAAAGCACTCCAGTGTGCGTGAATAAGTGGGGTTTATTCACCAGTATGATGTTGAGCAGTGTGCTGTTGCTCAGGTTCTTTTTGTTGATTCTTGTTGGTTCGGTTATCAGTTGTGAGAACCCAAATGTGTCACAAAATGATACTAAAGGTGCTGCAGCCTTGGATAGCCAATTTAGATTTAGATCACCTAGGATTATGATTTCTTTAGTACCTGACTTGAATAAATTCCCCAAATGGTTTAGAAGTTTGAAGCCAGCTGAGGGGGGCCTGTAATAGCCAATTAGATAGAAATCTGCCTTGTTGGGGAGAGCCACTCTGATGGATAGACATTCGATTTCCTTGGACAGGGATGTTGCATCTGAGCAGGTTGCAGTTATACTAGATTTTACATAAATAGCCACTCCCCCGGCCCTGGTCTGGCGATCTGCTCTGAATAGTTGGTAATTGGGTAAGTTAATGTCTCTATCTGCTGTGGTAGGTTTGAGCCAAGTCTCGGACACCACTAGAAAGTCTGGCAAGGTATGGGCAACCAGGCTTGTATCAGCGTAAGCTTTTTAGGAGGCTGCAGGCATTGATATGTATAAAGCTTAGACCTTTGGCTGAGGCTAAGTCTGCTGGTGAGGTAATGCAATCAGGGGCCTGGGTTAATTTCACATTGCCAATACAGATCAATAGAAAGAATAATAGATTCATAAGGGCTTCAAGAGATAAGATGAAGGGACTGACTTTTGCCCTCCTGTTCATATTCAGGGGCTTCTGTTTAGAGGTATTCCAATCGGGGATATGGATTCGTGATAATTTACTGAATAGCAAACAGGTGGACAGGCGTAAAGGGGAACTGTATACCCAATAATGGAGCACAGAGCGAAACACAGACAGGGTAATTTGAGTCCCTCCATGGAGCTTGACCCCCTGAATGTGCTGTGGCACAGGTAAGGCGTAAATGAGGACCCAGTTTTTCTTCAGTAAGGGTGAAAGAGAGAGACTAGAAAAATGAGTTGCATTCTTTAATGTGGAAGTGACCGGGGGGGTATCATTCACGATGAACACCATGAACAAAAGGGATAGAAATAGCCAAAGGGATCCCCCCATTGTGGAAGCAGTACAGATGACTGAAACTAGCTAGTAAGTGACAGGGTAGTTATAGGGAGAGCAGAAGGATAGCAGCAATGGAGGGTTACTGGTTGGATGACACAGCAGGGCAAGAGCCTGATTACTGGCTAGCGTGGCAATGAGGGGGAGATGCAAGTTGGCAGGAAAAAGCCTATAAAAATAACACTCAAGGAGGGGAAGGGCGGGTGGGCATAAATTTTATGGCTTTTCCCCCGTACCTTCCCTCGCTGTCTCCCCGGCTTCCTGGTCCCTGAAGGCGGCCAAGCGGTTGCTGCCCGCCCGCTGGTGGAGCGTGGCTCTGGTCGCTGGACTGAGAGCTTCAAACATGGAGCTTTGACTGGGGAGAGACAGAGGAAGGCACAGTGAATAAACTTAAAGCAGGAACAAGCATTCTGCTCGGCAAGGTGACAATAAATTAGCACAATAAAAGTCTGTGGGGGGGGGCTGAGGCGTCGTAGCGTCTGGCCCACTTTAAGTAAAAAACTAAAGGCTGTAAGCACTCAAACACAATTCAAAAAACAATAGCCCCAAGGATTCCCCATAAACATGAAAACAGCTCCTTTTTTGCAGTAATAGACAGAGGATCAAAGAACTCCAAAACAGTTTTAGTAAATACAGTCTAGGCAATGCAAGTCAATGGAGCAAGGGGGACCAATGGGATGCGAGGCCTTGAGAGCGCCCGCCTTCCGATTGGTTTGCGGCTTTCCCGTACATTCCCTCGCTGTCTCCCCGGCTTCCTGGTCCCTGAAGGTGGCCAAGCGGTTGCCGCCCACCTGCTGGTGGAGCGTGGCTCCGGTCGCTGGACTGAGAGCTTCAAACAGGGAGCTTTGACTTTGACTTTTATCCTTCTCACTTTCACCCAGGCACCCACTCCCTTAGGCAGCCAGCCTTGCCCACCACTGCCTCTCCCGTTCTGTCATCCAGCTGCTCTGACCGTCCAGTTGACCAGGATGTATCCCTTTGCTGGGGGGGCCCCTGCCCTCCCAGGGCCATTTCTCATAGGCACTCCCTTGTTTCTATGCCTGGTGAGGGAATGCAGCCTCGGTGGCTTCCCAGCTTCAAGGCTTGGGGAGGCTGGGCTGACATCATTCGTCCAGCATGGGTGCCATTTTCACATTTTTCCCTTTCCCCATCTACAGCACAGCTCTTTTAGTGCTCCCAGTCTCCACTGGGGGCCACTACAGAGTGAGACAACCCCTACAACCCACCCCAGAAGAGGAGAGCAGTCCTTCGGATGCTCAGTCCTCTCCTTCCCCTGCCAACCCCCGGCATCCCGAGTCTGTTCCCAAACCCAGGTCACCAGCATGGCGCAAGATGTGGTATCCAGTGCTTCAACCTTCAGCACCACCGTGCTGGAACACTCAACTTTATTAGCTTTCTTTGATTAGTGTTTGACGGATGCACTTAACTTTTACAGTTTTTTTTCTGTGTATATTTTAGTCTGTAAATAACTGTTCCTGCTGGACTATGTTAACCTGTTGCCTGTTGCTTTCTTTCCTGTGACTTCCATAAAAATGAGATACTGCATCTCATGGGGTCATCCCAGTTTGCATGATATCAAATAAATAAATAAATAACTGAATGAATGAATAAAATAAATAAATAAGCTTAATGGATAGAAACCAGAATAGATTCACTAAGGGCTGGTCATGTCAGACTACGTTAATTGGATTTTTTAATGTAATGATGCAGTTGGCAGAAAGGGGCCAAGCAGTGGACATGCTGGACCAGATTCATGAAGGCTGAAGCAGGGCTTGTGTCAAGCTTAGCACCAAGCCTATTGGTTGGCACAGCTGCACCAGAAACGTTGTCACAGATTGCACCAGATTCAAGAAGATTGGCCACATTTATGACAATTTTGGCAGCTTGAGCCAAATAGTTGGGACAAGCCCCATAAAAAGAGTACCCAAGATTGCCACAAGCTATACCAGAAAAATTTGGTCTAACTTGTGACAATTGGTGCATGGGCTTGAGAATCCTGATCTTCAGTCAAGTAAATGTTGCAGGCTCTGTGCGCCATATATTCAGTGCACCTGGGGCTTGCAGCATTCTCAGTCTTTTGTAAATCCAGCCCACTATACCTGGATTTTAGCAAGGTCTTTGGATCAGTGCCACATAGGAGACTGGATAAGAAGGTGAACAATCTTGGAATAGGGGAAGAAATAACTAGGTTGGCAAAAACTGGCTGACAGAGGCCTGATGGTGGTCCTTAAGTGTAAGTTCTCTGAGGACAGATGACTGACTAGTGGGGTGCTGGAGGGGTCAGTCCTGGGACCAAATCTGTTTAATATGTATATCTGTGACACAGAAGAAGGCAGCAAGGTGAGCCTGTTTGCAGATGAAACCAAGTTCTGCAGCATGGTTAACAGTGAAAAAAGAAATTAACATTATGAGACTGGATGAGAGGAGACAGCAGAAGTGCTTCAGTATTTTGTAGTTCTAGTTTAATGTAAAAACGTACAAGGTGATGTACATAGTAGGAAAAATGTAGGAATAATGCATTATATTAATGGGATACCAGTGGAAAGCACAGAGGAGGAGAGGGACCTGGGAGTGGTGGACAGCAATAGCCTAAAGCAGGCTGCTCAGTGCAACAGGATATATGGGAGGGCTAACAAGTGATATTGCCTCTGTACAGATCACTGGTGAGATGACATCTGGAACACTGTGTCCAGTTCTGGGCCTGCATCTAAGGAAAGACAGAGATAAATTAGAGACAGTGAAATGAAGGGCTACAAAGATGATCCATGATCAGCAGGGCTGGGTCATATAGTAAGTCTCAACATGTTTTCATTCCAGGAGAGAGGGTGAAGAGGGACACAACAGAGACTTTTAAGTCTATGAAGGGGTTCAACAAACTGGGCACAGTAAATGTATCCAAATTAAGAAGCAGTGCATCCTGCAGAGGGCATGGATACTGGGTCAATACCACACATGTAAAACAGCGTAGTATTAATCACACCGTACATACAGCGCTTTAATTTACAGTGACAGGGGTAGAATAGTGATAGGGATATAACACTATACCCATCACTGCATGATGATGTGGAGAGAGGAGAAGTTGCCATGTGCTGGATGCCTGGTTGCGCCATTCCCATGGTGGAGAGGCTAGCGCACCAGTACACAGTGCAATTGGGAGACCTGGGTCCATGGTTTGATTCTGCCTCAGGTGTCCCCTGCTGTAACTTTTTCTGGCATTTAAAAAAAAATCAGATTTCCCCCTCCCAAGTTTCTCCCCATCCCCAATGTCCACCGCCCCCCAGAGTTAGCTATCTAAGTTCCAGGGGGTGTGGGGGCAAAGCCCCATATGTGGGGGATGTGAGTGCGCAGCCCCATGCAAAAAGTGTAAACACCCATTGTTTTCAATGGGTGCACTATTGCATACAGGTCAGCATTTTGCCCGACTCTGCGTTCAGTGTTGTTTGGCTGCAGCATTTTTAGCCACGCTGTTTTGTCATACGGCGGTATGATCCTGTGACAGGGCATGTGCTCAAGTTGGATGGTGGAAGGTTCAGAAAGGGTATTAGAAAGTATTACTTCAAAAAAGGGTGATGGATGGGTAGAACAAACTTCCTGACAAGACTGTGGAGGCAAAGGCACTAGGAGAATTCAAGAGAAAGTGGGACACATATAAACAAGTTATTAGATGGGAAGTGGAGGAGAGATGGGGAGACAGGGAGACAGGGAGACAGAGAGAAAGAGGGAACAGAGATTAGAGTATCCACAAGTAGGGAATCGGGATAGACTCAATGGACTGTTCAGGTATTTTTTTTTCCATTGCTTTTCTCTGTTTCTGTGTTTCTACATTGAAGCAGATAGCCTTACAAACTCACAGAAACACATCAGTAGAAAAGGAACCTTACTTAATGTGTCAGCAATGTAGGGGAAGCTCAGTGTGGAAAACATTCTGTAATTCATCCAAACACTCCTGCATATGTCAGGTCTCTGTGTCTCTCAGTGGTGTAGTGTTGTTGTGAGGGTCTGTCTGTGTGGTGTGGCTGGATGGCTCTTGCTCATTGTCTTATCCTGAGTCCTCCCTCCTGAGTCCCATTTTAATTTTCTTCCCTCTCACCTCACAGGTCATGTATCATGAGGGAATCTAAAACTATTTTGAGTGTTGCAGTGAATCATCATGGTTTGTCTTCAGTGGACAACAGCTGCTGTATTATTATAGTGTTATCTGTCATGACTCATGTCGTACAACATTTGAAGACAAATGTTAGATCTGTCAATGTCACAGTGGGATGTGGGGGTGAGGGTCTTTGGTCTGTGCAGTCAGTGGGGCCAGGACTCGGGAGATGGAACTACTCGGTTGTGTTTGGGTGGAAATAAAGTAAAAACAAATAAAAAGAAAAAACACAGACATTGACTGGTTCTGCTCTTACTACAAATAGCCTTCTCAGGTCATCTAGTGCAACTGATGATGATATAACACTGAGCTACCCCAAATCACACTGGTGTACTCCTGCTCTTGGTTCCATTTCCCCTAACCAAGAAAAAAATGATCTATTTGTAAATGCAAAGCCAATCCCTCCGCTGATAATCTTGTATGAACAACAGCTGCCACATCTGCCTATAACAGCAATGTCCTTTCACTTTCTGTCACAGTGCCCAACCAATCATCGTATCAATGGCACCTGAAAACACCCGGAGCTCAAATTTCAGAGCCTTGAGAATTCTGCAAGACCCTGGTGCACTAATTGTTTGGAGTTGTGTCATTCTCCCAGTGGCCCATTGAGATTTTCAATCCCTGGGGTCCAATGCTGCAAGTTGGACCAGGTTTTCCCTGGTCTAACTTGTGCCACTTGGGGGACCCTTTTTATAGGGCTTGTGCCAAAAATTTGGCACAAACTGCTGTAAAGTGTAAAAAGTGTCACAACTGTGCCCGATGTACTAAAATCAGGTGCAGTTGCACCAAAGGAGTTTGGTGCAGCTGTACCAAAGAATGGGGGTAGACACATGACTTGACATAAGCCCTGCGTCAACCTTTGAAAATTGAGCCCCTGGAATAAGTTCAGCAGCAAGCCCAAATCACAAATTTCTGACACGTTTTCTTGTAATACAAATAAAATAAATAATAAATAAAAACTAATGACAATTATCATGTTATAACATACTATTAGCAATGTCCAGGAAAATATGTTGAGTATTAAGATAAATTCCATATTATACAGGTGCCATAAAGTCATTATTGCTGTACAGTGACTTCAAAGTATTATTAGTTGCTTTACGTTATGGGATATGCGTGATTTTGTATTTCTTTGAAAACAGGGTTTGTTGTCAATGTCCTTTTTGGAAAGCCCTTGCCTCAGTATTTTTGTGCTGAGTTCTCTGCCTATTTAGCTTACTTTCTTATTTTGGGCCCACCATGGTCCAAACCCATAAGACCACATTAGGTCTGGTTGGCTTTCATGTGGGGTGAGATCCATATGAGGCACACTGATGAGTTCTGTGCAGGTTGAAACACGTGTCTGTGTCTTGTGTACTCACCTTTTTCAGATTGTGTGAGATGCCCTTTGGCACCTTGCATTACTGCTTAAAGCAGAACCAGCCTAAATTGTTGTGGTGATTTGCATTCATATCCCATGATGCCTTGCATTATGGGGGTACATGTGATTTTTGTATTTTTCTTTAAACTGGCTTTGTTGCCAATTCCCATTTTGAGTAACCCTTGCCTCAGTGCTTTTGTGCTGGAGTTCTTTACCTCTTTAGCTTGTTTACATTATTGGTACTTACACTCTTGATTGGTCTTCTAAAAGTCTTATCTTCATAGCCGCAGAGCCTGGAGGTAGCAGTCTTTGGATGACTAAAGAAAATAATACCTTTTCTGCCATCAGTTGGGTCTGTATGTGAAAACATAAATACATAAAAATGTGACCATCAGAAAAGCCTAACCAGTTCACTTAGTCTGTTCCATGACTCCCACTTGGAGATGCTGTGGTCTTTGTCCCCCATCACCATCTCCACTTTCCCTCCCTCACCATTCCATCTGATGACTCTCCTTTATATGCAACCCACATCTTTGTCAGCCCTATTATGAATTAATTATGATGTAATGTGTCTTTAGCTGTACATTTGGACTTCATCTTTTTAACTGTTTAGAACTGAAATTAAAGTATCATTTACACAGAACCTTTACCTTAAATATACAGTTTACACATTTATACATAATCATAGGGCTTACCTCTCATTCTTGTGGATTCTTTAGACTTAGAACACAGACAGTCTCTAGCATAATAATTCTGTCTGGTGACCATTCTCTGTCTTTTTCACACCTGGCTGACACATAAATTCGTAAGCAATAATACCCAACAGGGTGGGCAGTATTGGGCTATACCGGATGGCGTCGGGCCTTATAGCCCCTGGAAGGTCCGGTATAGCCCAATACCACCCACCCTGGAGGGTATTATTGCGTTTAGAAAATGGGCATTGTAAAAACAAAAAAATGGTTTAATTCAAAAAATAATAACTACTTAGTTTACAGTAAGTTTTGTAATAAAATAGTTCCTCTGTCTTGTATGAGTGTTCTTCCTTGAAGCTGGTTGTCATGGTTACACACACACACACACACACACACACACACACACACACCAAGCTATGCTCCATTTGTATGCTGCATCTATGTGTCTGTTCCCACTCCCCCCCCGCCGTTGAATCGCCATCGAGCGAACACCATATCTGGATCTCCAGCTTATTGTCACCAGTACACCCAGAATGAAACAGCAGGAAAAAGCAAGCTGGTAGCGGCGACAAAATGGGCAGAGCACCTGGAAGCGGGCATGAGATTGCGATCGAGACAACAGAGCATGGCTGATAAATTATTATTTGTGTCTCTCCCTGACCGCTGAAATAAAAACTGGTGTTTTTTTTTCTTCATGGCCCCTTACTGAACTTAAATTGAGACAGACAGAGGTGGAGAGGAGATTGAATTGACTGCCAACTTGCAAAGTACTGCTGTCTGCTTTGAAGTGTACAGTGAATACGCAACTTTGAGGTACCGTACAAAAATGAATAGTTTTTTTGTGGTGGGTGTGGTGAGAGGCACAGTTAAGGAAAAATGGCAGTTTGTGCTTTCGCACACCCTCCCTGTCACTTTGTGGTCGGCAGTAAGGTTACCCACGGCATTGCGGACGGAAACCAAGACAGTGCCCCTGCTCTTAGACAGCAGCACTACCAGAGGTAGTGCTCGTTCTGTTTCTGTCGCTGAAATCAATTTGCAGTTTTGCAGCCAGTCAGACTGGCTGCGTCTTTTTGCTGTCATCCTTCATTTTTCTTTTTTTAAATTTGAATAAGACAAACGGGGCGGGGGAAGGAGTTTGGTTAGCCACCAGCCTGCTAAGTGAGAGGAAAAACATGGCGACAGATCAAGGCTTACAATTTGTTTAAAATTTGAAATGGCCCCTCGATTTTGGTATTTAGGTCAGTTGGGTCTGGCACTTCTTCTTACCTGGGCTCTGTTGTCTGATAGATGCCCAGCTTGCCAGGGGTATCAGCCAATCAAAGTCTGGGAATTTCCAAGCCCATTTTCTAATATAGAATAGAGCAAGATTCTTCACGAATACACAAGATTCCCTTCTTAAAGCAAAGTGTTCACATCACATGGTACACACAGAATCAAATCAGTCTCTGAAATTACCAATAAATCATACTCCAAACTGCAGTTTAATCACTTGCTTGCAATTTACTTCAGGACCCCCCCCACCCGAACAAAATCTACAAGAGGTGAGGGAGGCTAGATTTCAGGCTTTATTTTGCCTTGAGAGGTTTAAACTTTTGAGGATTTTCACACTTGAAAGTTCTAATTTATTTTATTTTTTAATGGGTAGGTTCATCAGGCACAAGTGTCAGTTTACAATAATGAGCCAGCTGCAACAGCAAAATTTGCTCAATACTCACAATAAAAATACAGGTCATGGGTTACGCACATACAAATAACTGAACACCATCCTACAATAATTCAATAGAAAAACACATGTATATCTAAAAATCAAATGAGTCTTCAATAGATGCTTAAAATTTGGATTTGAACTAGAACTTAAAGCAGAAATGAGTAAGAGATGTCTGTATTTGACTTCTTATTTTATGATATCTAGGCAGATGAATATATTTCCTTTTGGTACTTTTTAAGCTGCAGTACTTTAACAGTTCCATATCCCAACTGTGGTGAAAGATGTAATTTGCAGTTCAGAATGTTTTTTTCTCTTTTCTTCGTGTAGGTTTTTTGCAGCTTCCTTATTATCATTTAATGTGTTACAGTGTCCTTTATTTTTCATAGCAATATTGTACATCCCTCAGTAACAGAGTCCAAGAATACCTAATAAAGATAGAGTTAAAAAAATAAGAGGTCCTCTCCCATACAGACAAGCACTGTGTGTTGACCGGATGAAACATCAGTACTGATTTATAATGCAGTTTATGAGTCAGCACCCCTGCACTTGACACAAAAACAATCTGTCTATGAATTGCACAAACTGTAAAACATATCTTTTCTTTTAAAAGAAACTGCTCAAAATAGTTAATAATGAATCTCCTAGCTACTATTTATCAATTATTAATAACCCCTTGTCTCTGAGAGACCCCATCTTACCTCAGAGAGGTCTCTTGCTGGGATTGTATTACGTAAGTCAGCACTAATGTTGAAAGATATTTCACCAGTAATTGCAAGCAGATGTACAATTTGGTTTAAGAAAAAAGAAAGAAAACATTACGCTGTGGATTGACATACCAAGGTCTAACTGCAACTCTTTCCACTCTGAAATGAGTAGAAGTAAATAAACATTTAGTTTTCATTGTTAATTGGCACACTGTTTTTGTCATAGTTGCCCTTTTGTTGCAAATGGTATTTTATCTGGTAGTGGCAAGAAATTATAATTAAGTTACAAAAAGAATGGACATCCCAAAACATCTAGAAGTAGGGAGCTGAGATAGTGGCTAAAAACACAAGGGCTTTCTCTGGTGTACTTTCCTTCACACAACATATTTCTATGTTATGATCCCCGGTTAAGACCTTCTTTTATACTAAGCAAATAAATAGAGAATAATGGATACGCAAGTGTGTGTTATGGATTTTGTTTACACATCCGAGGTGCATCACACACCAAGGATGTGTAAAAATTATCTTTAAACACACACTGGCTTATCCTTTATTTTTTATAATTACTGGTGCAGGGAGTAAATGCCAATGTCAGTTAAAGAAGTTCTGTCATACTGCCACAAACACACACACTCCCTGTATACACACACACACACGCACACACACATTCCCTGTGCAGTAAGGGCATTTCTTCTTTCTTTTTTTTTTTCTTTAAAAAAAAATTCTACTGTTGACCAGGCAGAAAACTAATCAGAGTCACACTGGAGATTGTGCTGGGTTGGAACGAAGCCCCAACTGAAGTGCAACAATGACAGGATCAACCAGATAGATATTTTTGTTACAAAAGACAGGATCAACCAGATAGTCAAAAAATAACAACTTACATGTGAGGAGGGTGAGAGGCCAATGATTACTTCGGGTGAGCAGCAGTGGTCCTCGATAACAGAAAATTGTAGCCGCCATGTTTCTAGATGTGTTCAGCCCGTCCACACACAGACTAAGGGCCAATAAGGTGGTGTGCTACAAATGACTGACACTGGAGGACACTGGTACTGCGAGAAAGTTTTGAGAAACACCATAATAACCAGTTTTCGGGTTATTACAGTATTTGAAAGATACCTGTAAACCATTTGATAAAGGATGTTACCATTAATTATAAAACAATAAACTCGAGAAAATCAGAAACAATGTTATAAGTATACCAAAATCTAAATGTGTGACTGTCCTTTGGATGGGACATAAACTGAGGTCCCTTCTGCTCACCTCTGCTCATCTCTGGTCACTGTCCAGGTGGCAATTAAAGATCCCATGGCACTTATTAAAGATGAGTAAGGGAGTTTCCCTGGAGTCTCTACATTCCCCCTGTCAATAAAAGGGTCTATATAGCACACCACAAAACAAAAATAGTAAGTATTCTTGGAGCCTCCATTCTCACTAAATTATACAATCGCAAGAAAAAATCCTGGACTCTGATTGGTCAGTCTTGGGTTGGACCTGTGCTGTTATCCCAGTACAACATCATGGGTCTAGACTCAGCCTCACTGTGAACCTGTAGATGACCTTTTGCTTGATTCTGTGCTGCTTGATGTGCTTGATGATGTGCTTTATTGTTTCATCTTCTTTTAAAAAACAAAAATATTTTTCCACACAAAAACATCTTTAAAATGATTTTTTTTATTCTGTATAACAATGAGCCATTGTATAATAGCAATAATGCCCTCCAGGCTGTGCATTGTTTGGGATAACGTCATGCCTCAGTTATTGGATGCACTCAGCCGGTGGCCTTGTGCCCAACCACCTGAGGCATGACGTTATCCCAGCACGACACACACCCTGTTGGGCATTATTGCTTAGGCAACTCACTTTGTTATTGATGAAACTGTAGCCACTTTATTTGGCAGTCACAAAAAAGCACCATTTTGAAAGTGTCCAAGTGCAACAATGTGAAAAATAAATACAGTGAATGCAAGATTTACTGAAATCTATAGCCTAGCTAATGGGAGCCTAAACACCTCAGCACTTCACCCTGCTCTAGGACTTCATCAGGGCGCAGGGCAAAAGGCTAACCCCTCCTACTTTAATAGGGCAACTTATAAGGGATCATCAAAAAATAAATCTGCATGATAAAATTATATGATGTACCCCTAATTAAGTTGTACATTACATAGCAGGAGTAAGGCATTACCAGAACCAAAAACCATAACATATCATAACATAGTATAAGAAAGTGCAAAGTGCTTAAATAATACAAAAACTTGAAGCTAAAAATCTGTTCTAATCACAACAGCATACATAACAGGGTATGCGTCAATGACCAACACATTGATTCAGACTATCAGGGTACTAAATAGTAAAAAGACAGGCAATTTTCAAACCCTAATTAAATTAATGCTATGGAATTTGTAATTAAAAAAGTGGCCCAAAATAAAAAGGCCAATTGCCTTAAAAGATCAAACTCAGGAAAACAAATCTGGATGCCAATTTCACATAAACCCAGAAAGCAGTTCACAAGAGGCTGATTAAATTACATAAAAAGGCTGTATTTCTAATTAGAAAATATTATCTTTATCCCAGTTAACCCATGTTCTGGCCTGGGCCCAGGCTATGCCTGAAAAAGGTCTTTGGATCAGTGCACCAACCTGTTTACCAAATGAATGAATGAATGAATAGAAAATTGCAATGGAAATCCCAGTGCCCTGACTGGCTATCAGGATTCCATTGCCATGCATCTATTTTTTGATAGAGCCCTCTGAAAACTAAAGTACCAGCTACATGCCCCAAAGTCGATTGGTATCACTGTGCCGTAGAATTTCCAATTTGAAAATGCCACCATTTTTTTCTCTCACTTAGACGGCGAGTTAGTGGCCTGCCTCCCTGCCCCCCCTTGCATTTCTTTATAAGATTCCTCAATAGCTATACTTAGTGATTCTACTGAACTTGAACCTTTGGCAATTCCTTGGACACCAACGATTTCACTAATTCATCTAGTTTCTCTGATTCATGCATCCTGAATATCCACCATATAATCATCCATAACCTGCTCCAGGAAACCTTGCCAACAGCGAAAAACCCTGATCTACTCAATGGAACTCATTATCCTAGACTTCCTCACCTTCTACAAGATCCATCAGATTACATCAAGAATTTCTTCTACCTTGTTGTCCATCTCCAAGTACTGAACTCCGACATCCCAGCTACAAAACTCATGCTCTTCCCATGTTCATATACTGAATAACACAAGTAAATCCTAGACTTTGATCAAACCCAATCCATCCTCCATCATTTTGAAACTCCTCCAACTTGGATTTTCTCCTTCAGCTTCAAAAGTTAACTGTCCTACACACCATCAAGAATCAAGAGGACAGGACTCGTCTCCCCAAACCAGGATCAGAAACTCAGTCCAACCATTTAGGATTATTTCCTCGTAGGTTGCCCAAAGGATGGGCAGATCAGTAGCCATGAGTCCTCAGAGGTTTCCTCCACCTGGGGGGTTTTCCTCTCTTGTGTGCTACTGGTCGTACTGTCCGTGAGTTGGAGGAGGTAATCACTGAACCATTAACAAATCTTTTTGGGTCTTCTATTCCCTACACTCTACCCAGCTTTCCTACCAAGGGTGGGAATAGAGAAATGCCAGACTTCAAGTTTATAAGTTTACACAAGCACTATGCAATGCACCAAACACTGAATGGGAGGGCTAAAGCCCAAGGTTCAATGTGGCAGAATAGCTCCTCTCACGTCCCTCATATAAGTCAGTCATTCCCGACAGTTATGCTTAGAGCACTGGGAAATCACATGCCTTCCTCCCCTGCCTCCTCCTCTGGCACTCTGCTCACCCTTAATGCTGGGCCTTCTGTTCCTTACACTCTACCCAACTTTCCTACAAACAGTGGGAATAGAGAAAGTCCAAACTTCAAGTTCATAAATTTACACAAGCACTATGTTATGCACCACACATTGAACTAATGTTACTGCAGTTGTCCACCGTTGTTGTGAACTCATTACATTGATGAATTCTTTAAAATATAGCACTGTCACTTTAAGAGGGGGATTTATATGAGGAGCCATTAGGGGCAATTGCTTACCTTTGAAAAAGCTCACTTAGAGTGAAACGCATTGGGGCAAGTACTGGTCCCTTGGATTTTTAACTTTTGAGGTTGCTACACTGTCTGGAACCAAAAAGCTGGACTGTTTGCTTGCTATTTGCACATACTTCTGCACCTGGATTGCTGTGTTGCTTTTATGAATTTATTTAATAAAGAAAAAGTTGCATTCAGTAGTGCTGTTCCAGACTCCAGTGTATACCTTCTTGGGAGCCAACGTCTTAATTGGAAGATCTCCACATAATATAGGTGCCGGTCTCCTTTGTTTGCTACTTTGACAGTATCGCCTACTGGTACCTTCGAAAGATTGGCTGCAATGGTGAAACAGAGAAAATATTCATGTGTGACTGTGACTTCAATTTTTTTCTAACTGACATCCGTCATCCATGCTGGTGAAGTAAACCATTTGAACCAACTTAAATCTGTCTTTTAAAGCTAAAGCCTGATACATGATGCAGACAGATCAAACTAAAAGAAAAAATGCTAAATTATAGAATGTTTGATTTCAAGCTGTGTGTGTGTGTGTGTGTGTGTGTGTGTGTGTGTGTGTGTGTGTGTGTGGTATTAGAAATAGATTCAAGGCAAATTCATAACTCTCAACAGTCACACGTGGAGGTATGTTGAACATTTCACGTCTCAGAATCGTTTTACCAAACTGAAACATGAAGAATGTGATATTGCACATTGTCTACTGATATTGTAGAGCACAAAAGCATAATAATATATGATACTTAGCCAGCAGCTAACATTAGAAATATTAGTTTACTGATACATAAAGTGGTCTGAGCTTGTAATTACATGTCTAGTGATATTTAACAATTTTGTCTAGTTGTGGCACATCTTGTTACACATTTACAGTAGGTAATGAAAGGTTAAGAGGTATGGGTAGACCATACAATACTGGCAGAACTTAAAAGGATGGAGCAGGCATCTTCCATCAATGTGAAATTCTTAATTTTGATACCATTTTTTCCTAAAGTTTTTAGATTTCATTTTTCATTTCATTTAATTTTTATTTAAACTGATAAACTGATTAGCAAAATGCCATTGTTCACATTGACCAGGACATAGAAATAAATTACTAGATTTCTTGAAACATACACAATTGGAATCCAACAACAACGTATTATAGATTAATTCACAAGCAAACAATTAGCCCTTACATGTTACCATACATTCAGTGTGAGATGGTGGGAGACGCAAATCACAGGGTAGATCAGAAATTGGTTTGGGGAATCACAATGGGCATCCTGAATAGAAAATTCTCAGAGGTTAGGGTGGTCACCGATGGGGTTCACCAGGGATAAGTCTTACGCCCAGTCCTACTTAATAGAGTTTATAGAGCAGTCTGCCAGGATGCAACACAGTGTTACGGGTTCCTGCATGACAAAAGAAATTAACTGCAATTGAAATAATTTTATTTCCTGCAGTAACACTTCTGCAGAGTTCTGCAGTATTGCATTGCACCCTGGCAGACTCCTCTGTATGTAACATTGAGGATGGGATTCTGGGAATGGTTGGCCTCTTTGCAGATGACACAAAAGGCTACAGAAGGGTAGACCGTGAGAAGAGTGTATAGGCACTCAGAATCTGGTGCAACTACAGAAATGGTCAAAGGCTGGGCAGCTGAAATTTAATGTAAAAAAAATGCAGACATGCACATGGAGGCCAGGAATTTGAAGACAGTACAGGATGGGATGGTATTAGAAAGGACTTCAGAGCAGAGAGATCTGTAGGTGACAAATTTGGGAGGCAGTATAGCACAGTGGTTTAAGTCTCTGAGCTGTTAACCTGGAGAACTGGGTTTGAATCTAAACAAGAATAGAAATGTGCCTGTGTGGCTGGCTGTGTGTTTGTCTCTGTCAGTAGTTTAGTTTTTGTGGATTTTCCTGTGTTTCTGCTTGGAGGAACTGGACCATTCTTGGACATAACATCTATGAACATTTCCTGGACTAAGAAACTGCAAAACATCACCACCAGGTATTGGCATTCTCATCATAAATCAACTGTTTTGGAAGCCATCAAAGCCAAAAGTAAGGTCAGTAAATCTGTTACACAAACACTGAGTTGTGGAGTGCTGCATTGAATCCACATTTCCGTCTGACTTGTTCTTAAAGATGTGTACTTATCTTTGAGGTCTATTCACAACCATTTTGGAGAACAAAGGCTAGATACTAACAAAGGATTTTTACATCTTGCATATGCCCCAGGCCAGTGTTCATCACCTTCAGGAATTTAACCCCTTCAGGAATTTATCACATTCTAGGTCTTTGAGCTACAATAACAGTTTTCTGGTCTCTGGTAGTTCATCATTTCCTGTGGATTTGATTACTTTTCATCAATCACATGGCACCTCTGAGAACATGGCTTTATATATTGTGCTCTGCAATATCACGGGGCAAATGCAGACCAGCAAGGCCAAGAGGACTAGATGCCCTACAACAAAACTAGTCTGCAAAATGATTAAAGCGTACCTTCTTAGGATACTACTTATGCTACTTCTGATATCTGGAAATGTTCATCCTAACCCGGGGCCTACCAGCCGAGCACCCCATGCCACAAAAAGGTGGGAGAGGTCCCTCACATTAGCCTCAATCAATGTCTGCAGCCTCCTTAACAAACTTGACATCTTGCAAACCTGGGTCCAGCAACATAGCCCTGATGTACTCTCTGTTGTCGAAACATGGCTTAACCCCAAGATACCAGATGCTGCAGTCACCATCCCTGGATACTATATTCAGGCAGGACAGAGGTTTCCAAATGAGGTGGAGACTGTGCCATCTACCTGAGAATTCCTATCTGGGTCAAGTCTTCCCGTTCTCAAACCCTAAACCACCCCGCAGGTTCTCGCTATTAAAGTTCTACTGGGCACACAACAAGGAGCTCACCATTGCCTCTGTGTACCTACCCCCAAAGATCAGTCCAATGGATTTATGAGCATATTGAAAGCCTACAGGGATTACACCATAACTCTGAACTCATAGTACTAGGTGACTTCAACATAAATTGGCTATCGCTGGAGGCCAGAAACTACAAGGATGCTGCCGCGACACAGAACCTCACCCAGCTTGTTACCACCCCCACCAGATGCAACTATAGGACAGGGTCACACACACTTCTGGACTGGATCGTTACAAATCACCCTGAATGAATCTCAAAAGTCTCAGTGCTCCCTGATGGGATCAGAGACCACTCACCGGTCATATGTACCTGAACAAACAAATTCATTAAGCCCCCTCTTAAAATAATCCACACCAGAGTGTTAAAGCAGGGGTACCTTGAGTTACTAAAGACACACCTAAGCCACCTGAATTGGACACTAATCGACTCTGCCATTGATGTAAACCAAGCCTTAGACCTTTTCATCAGCTACTTCACTGCGGCCTGCAATATTTTTGCACCTCTCAAAAAGCTGAAGGTCAGGGGCAGAGCTAACCCTTGGATAACCCCCAATTTAATCACTTTACTCAAACATAGAGATTATCTCTGGCACTGTGCCCGTGCAACATCCAAACCTGGGGATATTCAAAAGTATAAAGCTGCCAGAAATGAGTGCATGCGGGCAGTTAGGAGCGCCAAAAGCAAATACTTCAAGGAAGCTCTCTCCAACTCCTGGGGTGATGGAAAAAATTTTGGAGTAATTTGAAAGACCTTACAGGCAAGGACCCTAAGTCACCACCCACCATGCTCAACATAAATGGAACACCAACATCTGACCTGTACACAATCACCACCACCTTTAACAATGCATTCTCCAACTTGGATAGTGTTCTCCCTTCTAATTTCTTTGATGCCCCCTCTAGTAGTAACCCTCCTGCAACTACTCCTCTCCTACACCCTGCCCCACAATTCTACTTCAAGGAGATCCCAGTGCATGAAGCCAGAACCTATATTCGGAAGGCCATTCACAATGCAGGCTACAGTGGTGACTCCCTTGACCTGAAGTTGTTAGCACTTGTCCTTGAAGAAGTCCTTGAACCCCTGACAAAGGTCCTCAATCTATCACTAAGGATGTCCCAGTTCCCATCTCACTGGAAACAGGCAACCATCACACTGGTACACAAAAGTGGAGACAAATCACTGCACTCCAACTACAGACCTATCTCCATCCTCCCTCCATTGTAAGGCCCTGGAGCGCATCGCCTCAGACCAACTAGTCAAGTACCTGGAAAACTATGACATCCAGTGTCCTGAGCAACGTGGCTTCTGAAAAGGGCACAATACCACCACTGCACTATTAGAATTCATGGGCTTCATCCATACCATGCTCGATCAAGGAAACTGTGTAGGGGCAGTATTCATCGACCTTACGAAAGCCTTTGATACTGTGAACCACCCATTCCTACTCAAGCAATTATCAAACATTGGGCTCTCCAATGAAGCACTGCTCTGGTTTTCAAGCTACCTTGGGGAGAGGGTCCAGTGGGTTAGGATTGCCGGTGTCACCTCGGAAGAAAAGCCAGTCCTTTCAGGGGTCCCACAGGGGTCCATCCTGGGGACACTATTCTTCAGCCTCTTCCTCAACGACCTTCCCAGTGTCTGCCACCAGAAATTACTGCTCTACGCTGATGACACAGTCATGTTCACCAACCATCAAAATGCAGAGCTCCTTGAGAAACAATTACAGCTTGAATTCATGTGCATTGAAGAATGGTTCAAGTCACACAAACTGGTCATGAACTACAGCAAAACAAAGGTTATGACCTTCTACAATGCCAGGAGCAAGTACAAATCCCGTCACCTCACCATCCTAAACCAAACAGGGACCTTACTTGAACACGTTCCTGATTTTAAATACCTAGGTGTCACATTGGACAGCTCACTCTCCTACCATCGGCACATAGATTCTGTCGCCAAAGCCACCAACATCCGTATAGGCCTGCTCTACAGGCATAAACACTGCATGACTCCTGACACTCTCCGGTTGGCTATCAACAGCTCTGTCACCTCCATCATCGATTACGGACTAGAAATTTATGGCTCTACCTCTGCCTCTGCCCTCCACAGAATTACAGTTGCACTCAACAACGCATGCAGGCTGCTAACTGGGGCTGACCGACTTACACACACTTGTGACCTGTACACTCAGGCAGGATGGCTTCCTCTCATCAGCCGGATACAGTATCAAACCTGCCTCTTAGCCAAAAAAGTCCTCCTTGGGGTCATGCCCCCGGGTGTTGAAAAGCTCCTTATTGACCACCACAGCACCCAGCAAACTAGAGTTCCAACAACTAACCTTCCTTGTCCCCAGATGCCGGACTACCATGGGCCAGAGGGTTTTGCCCACAGAGCACCACAGTGGTACAGTACTCTCAACAAAGAAACTTACTGCTGCTGCTCTTGGCCCTTTTAAGAGACAACTCTGACTTCATCTCATTTCAACTAGTCGTTGTGACTGCCTCGCCTAATCAGGGGCCCACTGCTCCTGCTCTCCACTTCAGTCTTGACAGCTACCTCTCCCGCCTTGCCCTTCCTACCTGCCTACCCCTTGCCCCTCTCCTTTCCTCCCCCAGGCATTTCCTGACTTTTATCCCTCCCTCCCTCCCTTTAGAGCTCTTACCCTCACCCTCTACCCTCCAACAATGGCTTTCCTGCCTGCATACCCCCCTCACCTGCAGCACTTATTTCTAAGATTGCCCTTAGCTGGTATGTCATGCTACCTAACATTTGGCACATTTTGAATTACTGGAATTTCCTAAGCCTCAGTCTCTTACTACTTTTTATTATGTACTGTAACTATGTAGTACTATGTTGACCTTTGTATGAATGTGTACCCCCATTCCTTCGACGTGGAACCTTTGTAAACAAGCAGTTCCTGCCCAAAGGTATTTGTAATCCTAGATTTCAATAAAATAAAATAAAAATAAAAATAAATCCCACAGCCCCCACTTGCATACTTTGTGACCATGAGCAAGTCACTTAACTTCCTTGTGCTCCCAGGTTGCACCTGTCAACAAGCTTTCAGCTTAGTGTGTCTCTCCTGGTAAAAAAAACAACAAAAACAACAAACAAACAAATGGCATGCAGCCTTAAGCAATCAACACAGTGTAATAGGGAAGAGGGGAGGTCGAATAGAATGTTTGCATGGATAGGTGGGGGTATAAGTGGCAAAAGAAAGGAAGTGGTCCTGCCCCATACTGATCCCTGGTGAATCACACTTGGAATGCTGTGTGCCATTCTGGAGCCAGCACTTGATGAAAGATAGAGATAGGGTGGAGGCTGTGTAGAGCAGGGTTACCAATGTGATCCAGGACATCAAGGAAAGCCATACGAGAAAAGACTTGAAGACCTCAACATGCAAACACTGGAGGCCAGGAGAGAGGGGTGTGACATACTAGAGACATACAAGTAGCTTCTACATGGAATAAGCAGAGTAGACAGCAAGGGATTGTTTGCAATGTGTGCAAACATAGGTACAAGGGGAAGCTCAATAAAACTGGCATATGGGAGATTCAAAAAGGATATCAAAAGCTGTTTCTTTACAGAAAGGGTTTTAGAAAGTCAAATAAATTACCAATGGATGGGACTTGTGCCAAATCAGTGGTGGGTGGAGGGTAAGGACAGCATGAGGCTAAGGGGTGAGAATAACTGCATTTTTCTGCTGTCTTTCTGCTGTTACTGTTTATGTTTCTGTGTTTTAACTTTCTGTGTGGTACTGTATGTACTTCTTCTTTCAGGAGTGTGTGCTGAGATTTTATCATTTTTGTGGACTGATTTGTGCTTACACCAGCTCTCTGAGTAGCCGTTTGTTTTAATGGTTCAAAAATTCCTGATTCTGAACCCATTTTTAACTGCGCAGCCAGAGAGGTAAAAAGACACAGAGTAAAAGAAATCCATTTTGAGATCTTGAAGTAAAAATACTGTAGGTTTCTATTTTTTTTTGTTACTGTTTATGTACTTAGTATTGCTCAGCTGATATGCAACTTCTCATTTCTATTAGACGCTGCTTTCATCTGATTTTACAACTAGGAATACTAAAGCACAAGACTTTCTTAAAGTCACACAGTGAGAAATGGGTTTTGGTGGGATTTAAACCTAGAATCTCTGGGTTTTTGTACTGTAGTCATTGCATTGCATTGGAGTGCCTGCCTCACTTTAAGGGTAAGGGCACAAAGCTTTGTAATGCAAAGGCAGCTGTTCTCTAAAATGTGGTCACTGTTTATTACACTTAGAAGGTTTTTACTGTGAAATATATAGCAGTCCTCTGAGGAACATTTTCTATTTTTTTTTTCCAAGACAGCCATTTGTTTTAAGACATTTGGAAAATAAAGCTGGTTTTCTACTCTCTTTAACATTTTCACGTTTCAGCTCTGGGATTTCTATTAAATGTTCCTTCATGAGCTCCAGGGAAGTGCACTGTTAATGTGCTGACAGTCATTTTGTTTCAGTGAGGGAATTAATTGTTAATGCATGGCAGATTATTGCCTGGAAAGCATGGACTGTTACCTCAGTCTTCAGTTAGAGGGCCATATCATGACCAATGAACAATTATATGATCTGTAATCAGCAAATAAAAAAAAAGTTGAGAATCCAAGTCTTAAATAAGTAAAACCCATTCACAACTGTGATAAAATATTAATACATATATATTCCAAGTTGGATGTTATCATTCAATATTTTCCATTGAATTTTGTCGTGTGTCATTTCTCATGAAATCTAATTGGGCCTGCCAGATGCTTGGTGGATACTTTTCAAAGGTAAGGAGGAATATTCATGTATCAAGAAAGTATAGTACTTGCTGCTACCAATTTAGTTTTCTTTGATGGAGTATCATGTGAAGTCATTCAATGTCGATAACACAGGCCAGGGCTGGGAGGGAGCAAGCTGGTTAGCAGGTACCAGTGGTACCATAATGTAAATAGTAGCATTAAATTGTTACTTTTATTTTTGGTGGATTGGCACACATGGTATCTCATTGCTGCAAGTTCTGCAATGCAATCAATAGCCATTAATTATGATAAATTGACTTATATTGTGGAATCCATACAGGGGCAGGTGATTGGATGTAGACACTGCATGTTGTTAAAACCATGTAAAGAATATCATTATCATCTGACTCTCATGCCATGGGCAGTTGTTAGGAAGTAATCTCTTTAGGACCAGAAAACTGGCAAGCAGCCAGGAATAATTACATCTGGTCTGGGGCATGATGGAGGTACAGTACAAACAGCACATATAGTACAGGTGACATGTTATCAGTTAACACTGTGGCTGGCAAGTCAGCTGTATATCTTCATGTGTGGAAAACACAGGCAGGCAGGTAATGTCATTTGAAAAAAATGAGTGTATGAAAGTGGCACACAATATCGCAAACATACACAGTAGAAGTCAATGGCAACATGGGACTCTTGTTTGAGGAACCAGAGCAGCAGGTGCAGCAATGAGTAGATAAACGCTTATTGATTAAGTTTTGGGGCTTCCTCCCCCCAAGATAACATTGAAGTAAGATGTTAAATGATTCCTCATAAATATAACCCATACGGAAAAGATAATATCTGAAATATATCCTTGTGTCCCCAAATATGTTTCAAATATATGTCAGATACTTTCACACTTTTCAGATATATTTTGAGATATATTCTAGATATTCACAGAATTATCCAAGATGCATCAGGTTTGGGAAACATCTTTGATCTATATATATGTATATATATAAAAACATATATATATATATATATATACATATATTTATATACTATTTCAAAATTCAGGTTTGTGTTCTTTCAATGTTATGTCCTTGAATAAAATAAAAAAAATACTTATTTGTGCATACACATTATTGCAGTTTCTACATATTTTGCATTTTAGGTAAACATATATTTTGAATCTATCCAACATATATATTTTGAGTTAGTAATACCTTTTCATTTTTGATTTCCCTTGTAAGATGCTAAATATATAAAAAACACAAAAATATATTCATAACATAGTTTAAAATTACACCCATATGGAAAATAACTATACTGTATTTTGTTAATATGTAGACTATATCTGAATATGCCTAAATAGATCACATATTTCCGATATCTGTGCATTTTTCCATTTATAGTTTAGACATTTGCAGAATTCAATGTGTGTTATATTTCGTATTGATATACTAAATGTATTTGTTTTGTTATACTATTAAAGAAAATATTTTGTTTTAATTTTTAATGTTTTTATAGACTGTCTAATGAAAAATTATTATAGTTTTATGCAAGCATAATTTTACTCTGCAATTTCTACAGTAAGTGTATGTTAGCAAACATATATTTTCAATATATTAGAGATGTATTTTGTGAGATATAGTTCATATATGTTAAAATGGGTTTGGCCTGATATATATCTGGAAAGTATCTGTAATATATGTATTAATACTGATAATACATTTTGGCCCAGATATTCAAACTGCACCAGGCTGTGTCGCAAGCCTGGGTGCAGCTCAACTTGGCTGTGCAGGGGCATGGACTGGGTGATATTCCACAGAACTGCGCCGTTGCTCAGCATTGTTGAATATCGTACCCTGGCCAGCAGCAGTGCGCATGGTGCAGTGGCACTGCACCAGTGCCAATGACCAGAGTGGAGCATGGGGATGCGCTAGCACAAGTTCCATTGTGCTAGGTGCAACAACCACGATATTCAAAAGTTTACATGCAAATGGGGCCATAATGTATGCAAGGTGCAAATGGAGCCATTTGCATGTCATTATGGCCCCAGTTGCATGCAGGTGCACCAATCCCTGATGACTTGTGCCTGGTGCCCTGCCAGGCAGCAGCTGTTGGGGACCGACACCCCCTGCAGTGCAGCAATGAGCCCCACAGCCCAATCGTGGGCATTAGTAAAACAAATAAAACCTCCTATATCCCAGTGGACCTCTGTCAACCCAATCGCAGGCTGAAGTATACAATAACTGACTCCTATATCCCTGGTGGTCCAGTGGACCGCTGTCTGCCCGATCACAGGCTGAAGTGAAAAATAAAGAAACCTATATCCCTGGTGGTCCAGTGGACCCCCTCCCCACCCGCCCACTGATCCCCACTGCCCCGCTCTCCCCAGTCAGCGGCAGGTGTCAGCACCTCACCCGCCTGGTGCCCCGCCACCTGCCAACTGACACCGTAGGTAGGGCTGTCGCCCGATTAGTCCACAGCTTAGAGCCAATGGGTGTGCAGCCCTGTACCGTACTACACATTCCAGATATGTGAATGGATCCATTTACATATCTGGAATATGTAGTACAGTACAGTAGAGGCTGCATGCCCATTGGCTCATGCTGTGGACCAATGGGCGTACAGCCCTACCTACGGTGTCAGTCGGCAGGTGGCGGAGTGGTAGGTGGGTGGGGTGCTGCCACCCACCGCTGACTGGGGGGAGCAGGGCAGTAGGGATCAGTGGTTGGGTGAGGAGGGGGGTCCACTGGACCACCAGGGATATAGGTTTCTTTATTTTTTACTTCAGCCCGCAATTGGGATGACAGCAGTCCACTGGACCACCAGGGCTATAGGATTCTGATTCCTTTTATACTTAAGCCCACGATCTGGTAGACAGTGGTCCACTGGACCACCAGGGATATAGGATTCTGATTCCTTTTTTACTTAAGCCCACGATTGGGCTGACAGTGGTCCACTGGACCACCAGGGATATAAGATCCTAATTTCTTTTACTTCAGCCCATGATTGGGCAGACAGCAGTCCACTGGACCACCAGGGATATAGGAGTCTTTTATTATACATCAATGCCTGCCATCTGGGCATGGGGGGGCGCCACCACGGGGGTGCAGCTGGAGCTTGGGTGGCCACCCATAGGTGGCAGCTGCCGTGTTGCACCCTGCAATACAGCAGCTCACCTGTGGGTGGCTGGCCATTGCTCCTTTTTTTTTTGCTAAACTTTGTGCGGCTCAAGTAGGGGTTGCGCATGCATGGCTCAGCACATCCCGGGCTGAATATCGGGCTGTGCAGAGTATGCATGGACATGCCCCCCTACCTGCTCCTGCATACATTACTGATGCACTCTGGCGCATCGGGATTTTTGCCAGGCACAATTCCCATTTGAATATCGCACTGGGGTGCATCAGTGGGTTGTGCATGGTGCAACACTGTTGTGCCATGTGCAACCCTTTTGAATATCTGGCCCTTTAAATATATGTCTTACATAGCAAATAAATATGTTTTATAGTTTACAAATATGACTGGAATATATATTACATTTACCTTTATAATATATATAGACTACATTCTCTAAATATTTACTGGATGCATTATTTCTACATATCTTATTATAGAAAAATATGTACAGCAAAGAAGGTAGCTCCAAAAGTAGTGGTGCTCACAACGTAAATGTAAAAGGCACTCAAGGTGAAAGGCACACACAAACACACATACACTGAATCAGGAACTCTGGAAGACAATTCTTAGATTTTCCACCACAAAGTTTATTTGTACAAAAATTTTAATGTTGTTAAACCAAAGCCAAAAGTGGCAATAGTAAAAATCAGACCTCCCCACAGGATTGTCATTTTGCACTGTTCTCATGCTTTTTTAAGAACAGCGCAAAATGTTGGTCCTGCGGGAAGGTCTGTTTTTTTTTTATTATTGCTACTTTTGTTTTTTGGTTTTCTTTACTGTACAAATAAATTTTGTTATGGAAAATCCATGAAGTGCCTTCTTGAGCTCCTGGTCTGGTGTGCATGGGTGCCTAACTTCTGTTGTGAGTAAAATATGTATCTTGTTTGTTTGCAAGATACAGTATGTGTAGAATATAGGCAGAATATATATTTGTATATATGTCAAATATGTTTTTGCAAATGCCTGCTGTGGTACTGTGTACATATTTGCATAATTAATTTGCATATTTCAAAAATACAGTTTATCAACCAAAATCTTGGTAATTTTTAATTTTAAAATAGTTTTGAATTGATGGCATTAGCTTACAGACCAGAGGGAAAGCTAAAGAGTAAAAAAAAACAAGTACATGTAGGAACTCACCCTGGCATAAAAGGGAACTACACAGGGTGGTATAAATACCAGTCTGAACCTTTACAAATTGTGAACTCAAGAAGTAAGTCCTATGTGTAAGGATAAATGTGTAATCTGTCAGTCTGTGGCAATGGTACATCATAAAGTGATAACTGTACTGTAGATATTGAAATGGTTACTTATAAGAGGAATTCCAAATATACAGTTAAAGACTTGTTACATCAAGATTAATCTATTGTCTGGGTATTTAAAGATATTTTTTACAATGCTTATATTTAAAAAAAATATTTTAGATATATGTCAATTACATAAGAAGTATTTCTATTAAATACTCAACATATTTAAAAAGATATATATATACTGTATATATATATATATATATATATATATATATATATATATATATATATATATATCATGCACCTATAATAAATATGTCATGGAAAGAAATGTATGATATATCTTAAATATATCTGTCACATATATTCTGCAAATAAATCAGATATTTCAAAACCATTCAGTATGAGATATTTTGCATATACTTCAGACATATGATTAAATATATATTTGAAATATACTCTTGCAAATATATCTAAAATATATTTATTTTCCATATGGGAAGCTGTTCTTTAACTTAAAGGTCAGTTGTAAATTATTCATTGCATATCCTGTTATTCATCCTTCAAATGCAAGCAGTAATGTTGGTCTTAGAGACTATAGGCCACATATGAAGTCAGTTCTTGATATGGAAAACAGGCAAGCAGCCATGGTGCATGATGGTGATAGACGCAATAAATGGAAAAATGCAGTGTCATTGGAGATACACGACAGATACAATAAGGACCAAACCAGGTGTTCACATGGGAAAAAGGAGTCTGCTTGCAGTCATGATGGCCAAAAAAGGCAGCTGGGTATTAGGGGAACAAGAGTTTAAGTAGTTCCTTTGAGGCAGTGTTGAATCAGTGAATGAAATAAAACAGGCAGAATGATGATGGTTCTATTGTAATTGCTACCACCCAGGTAATCCATTATACATTGATGAAGTCGATGATGATGTTGTGAGGATGATTCCCCATGACAATTGTCCTAAAACTATCAAGTAGTAAAGTTGTGTGATTCACTGATTCAGCTTCACCTCCTGATCTTTCCAGCTTTGTATTTCTGTCTACTTAAGTGTTTTGGGGTTATACTCTAACTAAAGGGTCAGCTGCAGTGCCAGATGGAAGTCCTGTATATTCATTTTAAGAAAGCTGAGTCACTCATTATTGGTGGCACTTAGGAAAATGTTCTTGCAGGATTAAATACTCAACATTCATACACTGGAACTAGGGCAGCTTAGATAACAGATGATAATTTTTACCAAGGTTGGCCACATTGTCCTCTTTCAATTTCAGAAATGCAATGGATCTTCACACATACTGTATACAGAGGACTATTTTGTCTGTGAAGTACTCATACAGCATGGTAATTAGACTGGTTTACATTTTGTTGGACAAGTTGTGACTTTTGCCCCACTATGCTGGACATATCTCAGGACCGTGTACAGATGAAGGCAGATTCATCCTTTGCCCGAAGTACATGAGTTGGTTTTCCTGGCTGTCTTGGCCCTTCTTGGAATTCCTCTAGCTCCTGACTGTTCATGTCTTTTTTCATTCAACAAAGCATCCTTTTCTAGTTTTGTGGTGTCCTATCACTCATCATAACTATCAAACAGAATGCCATTGAAAATAAGCTGTTTCATTATGTACTTGAAACATGGGTCAGGCAGTGTCATCTGTACATAGTGGTCCATTTTGGAAATATCATTTAGTCTCTGATTATTTAACAGTGTGTCCAGTAGGCCCTCAGTAATTTGCTCACTGACACTGTTGTCCTCCCCTTGCAGGAACTCAGTTGTTATATGTTGTAGAGCAGCAGTCTGAAAAGGAATGTGTGGCAGAATCATGCTTAAGCATGTCACGTTGGAGTGGATAGCTGCCTCATATTGGTTCCAGACTGATAACTAGGTTTTAATGATCTACTAGTTGCTGGTATTAAGCATGATATCAGTACCTGAAATTTTGTGACATCAAATAATCATGGACAGCCACCTGCTGATCTAGGAACAGTTTCAACATAAAGTACTACATGTGGAATTCCATATAGTTACTACATTCTGTTTGAGGTTATGTAGTGGCAGTTATTTATTCTGCTGAATATGACTTCCAGAGCCTTATGTGTCTTCACTGAGTGGGGGAAGTGTCCAGAAATGTTTTCTCTTTGTCAATAATGTTGTCAGAATGGTGATAGCTGGACAGTAAATCTAGCACAAGTAAGTTAAGACTGTGAGGCATGGCACATAGGAGTAATTGCCCATGGAGACTGCTTTGACTTTATTACTGCCACTATCAGGTACCTGAATCCCTTTTGTTAGACTGAAGTAAACCAGTTGTTGAATTTCTCCCACCATGCATTCAGTATAGTCTTGTGTGTGGTCTTTTTAAAGCCATTCCTAACAATGTTGCCTACCTTTTGTGCACTGGATGACTTGTTTTGGGGTTCTGATTGGTGGGATGGTATGCAGTCCTTCAGTTTGTGAATAACACCAAATGTAGTGTTACTGCTATGTAGCCCAGGACATACCCACTGGTCCACATGTCAGTGATGATGTTGACTGGTTTACAAGACGATGAAGACAAAACATTGCATTCTTAAGCACACACTTTTGTAAAACCATGAAACAGATAATCCAACTGTGGCATAGCAGTGCCAATGGCTCAGTAAGTTTCATGCTTCCTTCTAGAGCTTGAAGACCAGAAGATTGTGGGTTCTAGTCCCATACCAGTAACTTGTGCTACTGCCCAGTGCTAACAGTCTAGTGCAGCACTAAGGGGGTACTGCATTGTTGAGGTGTTGAATTTTAGGTGAGATATTAAATCCTTTCTGCCCATCTCTGGTGACTGTGAAGGTTAATATCTGTGAACTTGAGCAGACAGACTTTGGGGCTAGGTGGGCTTAGGGAGCAGTAAGCATATATAGCAGTTCATGTGCTCAATTAGAACAGAACAAGCATCAACAATTGACACCAGATCAGATTTGGGCTGGGGGCTGGACCTGAGCCTGCACTATATAACTTGAAAATGGGGATGGGTGCACTAATAAGCAACGGAACAGTGAAGACACGTTTCCTTATGGCTCCTCAACTCTGAACAAATAAACATTAGTTTTGCATAAAGTGCTTATCAGAACTTGAAAAATTTCACCTCCAAATAAAGCAGCCTTGATCATCACCAAAATGAAGAGTTTTTGACAGCTTCAGCACCCCAACAAAGAGCAACATCCAAGAGGGATTAGAAGCGGCATGCCCAGGGAGTGGGAACAGAGGCCTCTGCCAACCAGGAGGTCTTGGAAGAGGCGATGGTGGCATTTAGCTAGATGGTCCCTGCACAGGTTGGTGTTTGCTGTGCTGGCTCCCAACCTATATGGCCTTTTGGAAACGCTCATGGCTCTCACTAAGGAGCTTTCTGGACAAAGCAAAAAGCAGGCAGAAGTAGAAATATGGGTGTCAAAGCTCAGTGACTGTACAGAGCTGCTACCTACCAAATTGCAATGGCTGGAGAAAACAGTAGAAGAACTCAAGGACTCCCTAGATAGACAAGAAACTATAAACTGGAGAAGCAATTTCCACATCAGGGCACTTCCTAAGGGCAAGGAGGGACAAGATATGCTGTCTTTCTGTGAACCGTTCCTACCTAAAATACCGCATCTAGAGCATAAGGGGGGTCCACATTAAACTTGATAGAGTCCATCATGCACTAGCTCTGGAACCAGCATCATGAGAAACACTGAGACAAACTATCTTGAAACTGTAAAATTTCATGGACAAGCAAAGGATCCTGAGGGCTTACAGGGCACAACAGAAGCTAATGTTTGAAGGCAGTCATGTATATATTTATCAGGATTACACCCAGAGGACATAGAAAAAATGGCAGAGTTTTGGTCCTACCGTGGATGATCTTCACTCTAAGAAAATTGAGTTTACCTTTGGTTTCCCAGCTGTGCTGCACTTCACTTTAAAGGGGACCACCTACACTTTCTGGGAGGCAGCTGACGTAAACAGTGAAGGATAAGCCACTCATTTTTGTGGATATTCAACTTGTTTTGGGTAATTCTACTGTAACCCTCCTGTTACCCGGGGTTACAAGAATCCCAGTTAGACCTAGTGGCAGGCAGGGAAGGCAGCTTGTGAAACTCCAGTTAAATGGATTTCACACTGTCTCACTCTGTTCTCAGTCTCAGCTGAGACTGAGGGATGACATCATTTTAGAACTGTCACAGCTGCATAAGCCACACTGAAATGTTGCAGTTGTAGGTTAGGATAGAATGTTGGGGGAATTTGAAGGTAGTTCAGTAGTGGGCTCAGTAGAGTGAAGAGGTATGCTGCAACTGCAGGCCCTCAGAGCCCTAAGCTCTGACAACGAGCTATATTTTTCTTGAGGTGTGTGTTCTCACCTGAAGAGGAATACAAGAAGAGCCAAGTGAAGTGGCAGAGACCGCTTCCAGTGGTTCAGGGCCCCATCCCTGTGGGGGGGGGGGAAGGTTTCCGCCTATTTCCAGGGGCAATCTCCTGGTCTGGCTAGAGGAAGAAGAAGCTGCCTAAATCTAGGTTCGTGCTTAGGCACCAGAAGTTTGTTGAGATTTCTTTGAAGAAGAAAAAGCCTGTGGGGCACCTGCAACCAAGGGGTGAGTCTGCTCTGATAAAGGGTCAATGTGTTTTCACCTGAGACAAGATGAATTTAAGTGTTACTGTGGGGTCAGGAAAAGACAGCCAAGTACAGTTTTGAAAGTTGTGGGAATTGGACTGCTTAACCCTGTGGGGGTCTAGAGAAATGGACACAGCCACTCATTAAGTATGTTTCAAGTTCAGCACATGTGGGATGGAAGAAACAGTAGATTAATGGTGACTTACATTTAAAGAGAATCTACACAGTAAAGTGTTTTCAGAGGATGAGGTGTTAAAGTCCACAGAAATGGCTAGGTATGAATTACGGGAGCAAGAGGTGGGAGACCCCCCCCTCCCATCAGTAGTAACCAAATTATCCTCTACGGGTTTGCTTTCGGACACCTGTTGCTTTCTCTCAGGTACTAGGCCAGTGCCTGAAGAAAGTACTCAGACGTGGGATTGTTGAAGAAGATTCCCTGATGGAGCCAGAAGTGCTCAGAGGTGGTTTAGGGAGCCACCGAGAAATGTTCCATGCTATATGGAAAGTTTCCAAAGGGCTGACATGAGAGCTGAGCCATGGAAGGTAGGTAGTCCAAGGGCTGGCAAGGGAGCCAAGCCAGAAAAACCCATAGAAGAGTACAAATTCGGGCTGAGTGCCCAGAGTGTTTCGAAACCTGAGGGTTTCAGTGTAAAGAGGATGTGTTCTGATCTTCATAAATCTGCATTACCAGGAGTGTAGCCCCATGGGGGTCCATCTATGCTTTGTTATTCTGTTGGATGTGAATAAAATACACACTTTAGAATCCCAACTTCTGGTATTGGACTTTACAGTTATTGCTTCCTGTGTCCAGAGTTATTTGGGTGCCCCTGTGCAGAGTAGCCGAACCTAGTCGCCAAGCCAAGTGACACCTTTCTAACCAAATTTCAAGTTATAAAAATGGAGGCACCGCATCATAGGACCTAGGCCCCTCAACCTGTCCATAGCCACACAGGCAGGGGTAGTAGCCCTCTCAGTTTAGCGCTGACTGGGGGTTCCACTACAACCTCTGATGATATCTTAATTTCTTCTCTTATTTGGAATATCCCTGGTACCTTGGATTCACCCAGCAGGATACCCTTATGTCATACTTGTGATTTGCCCCATCTACTTACCTTGTTTTTTTACACACATCCCTGGTGGAATATGGACTGCTCCCTGATTTTTCACAACGTGTGCTGCAGGCTAGCTGCACTCACCTTTGAGACAAAAACGACTTCAGAACTAAAGCTCAATCTGTAGACTATTGGAGGGTGGGGCTGTTTGTAAAGTACTTTTTAATTTCCTTTCAGGCACTATACTGGGCCCAAAGATGGAACCAGACATGAGAGAGACTGTTTCAGGGGGCAGAACGCATGGCTGGAAAAACATCATGGCACCACTGCCACGTTACAGGCTCTTGCCTCCTTCTCCCTTAGAACACATCAGTTCTCACCCAGCCAATACACATATTTTTGGTCTGAATTCACCATGGTGCTGGTGGGGGTGAGAACAGAAAGAGCTCAAACTGTAGCCAGAAACAGTATTGTGACTGATCCTGTTTGTAATGAACTAATGAGCTGTCTTGGAATGTCATGGGGGAGGGGGAAGCGGAGCAGGAGAGGGTAATTATGCATGACTGAGTTCCCTTGGAGGGACTTCAGCCCCTTGTGGGGCTTTGTTGCTCAGTAATGTTGCGCATTAATGTGTTGGAGGATGTTGCTAACTCAAAGGGAGGTGCTGTTCATAGGATTAATTGTATCGTATCAAGTCAGCAGCTGTTAGCCATAATGACTGGCCTCTCTAGATATTGAAACCCACCTTCTTGCCATAATTCTGTCCAATGCTTTCTTAAACTGAATCATGTTTGGACTGTGAACTACTTCATCTGGCAAGCCATTCCATTCTACAACCACCCTCTGATTAAACCAATGACCCCTTGCATTCCCTCTGTAGTTCTCTCCCTTGAGTTTCAGGTTATGCCCTCTGATTTCTTTTTCGCTTTCCTTCCTACCTAACCCTAAACATTTCCATAAATCTCTATTTTTTGGGGCTCTATAAACCATACATAGGTCTCTTCTTAATCTTCTGTACTGCAGCGAGTACATACCCAATTCTGGCAACCTGTCCTCATAGTTCATACTCTTTACACTTCATATCATTTTGGCTGCCCTTCTTTGTAGTCCCTCTAATCTCCTTATATAGCCTTTACTGCAGGGTGCCCCAAACTGGACACAATCCTCGACATGGGGCCTAACTAAAGCGTTATACAGTGGTACCAGCACCTCCTTCTCCTGTAGGAAACCATGTGCTCACTTGAGGGGCATAGGGCTTCAACCTAATAATTCTATAGTTCATCACTGCATAGAAGGGAAAGGGACTATAAATGTAGTACTGTATATTGCACACTGGTGGGAATGAAGCAAGGTTTCTTGTGGAGGTGGGAGGGGAGAGAAAGATGCAGCAACTCAGTTAACAGCATGGTCTCAGCTGCAACATTCCAGACCAATGGCTGGGACACATTCCATACATGCTCTCAAAGTCACAATGATATGCCACACTGATTGATTTTTCTAATGTGCTTATTTTTACTGTTTATTTTTCCTGTTTTTCTAAATGTTCTTCATTGTAGATTACTCTTTCTAATGTTTATTGTTGATTATGTATGGACTACAACTACATATGTTCTCACTTAAGGACAGGGGAGCACCAGTGTCCTTTGGGGGTAGTGGATTCCTTATATGTTGGGGGATCAAATTCTGGGTAGGAAAGCCTTGGCTCCCATCCTACCCCCCCCCCAGCATGTCCATGTCTATTGATGCATTCAATATAGTTTCTTGAAATATCCAGGGTTTTTGTACACCTTTGAAAAGGAAAAAAGATTCTGACATCACTCAGAAAGAGGGCCACCCTGGAGGCACTTCTGCAGGAAACCCACCTCGGCCCTGCAGAGAACCTCAAACTAGAAACTGACTGGGTGCGGAAATGTTATGCTGCTTCATAAAACTCACACAAAAGAGGGGCAGTGGTTCTCATACACAAGAAGCTGCTATTTGTATGTGTGACTGGGTGGTAACAGACCTCTTAGATGGTGGTTCCATGTTAAAACGGCAATTGCGGAATGGCAACCCTTGACAAGGGCACCGAACCCCCAATGCGAACACTTTCGGAAAAGTCTTTTCTTGCTGGGGGCTTACCGCATGCCCCCCTTGTGAAGTTTGCCCCCCCCAACCCCTCGTTATTTTATATTCCAACTCTGGGGGGGGGCACCACTCGTGGATTGGGGCAACCATGGGTTGCCCAAAAGTGTTGGCGCTGTGATTCTGTCACAGTTGTCACAGGTCACCATTCCACAGTTGCTGTTTTGATGGGCTACCTTAGAAGGGTAGATATATGTTTGTCAGATATTTGTCAGTGTCAGTGGCTCAGTAGGTAGCACACTCGCCTCTGAGGCCGGGAGATCAGAGGGCTGTGGGTTCAGTTCCCACATCTGGCACTTGGGTTAATATCCCAGTACTGACACTGTAGTGCAGCATGAGAGGGGTGCTGCACTTCTGAGGTGCCATCTTTCGGATGAGACGTTAAACCGAGGTCCCATCTGCCTGGATTGGTGGTAGTTCAGGTGGATGTTAAAGATCCCATGACACTTATCGAAAAGAGTAGGGGAATTTCCCCAGTGTCCTGGCCAAATTTCCCTCATTCACTAAAAACACCATCAACAGCTTAATCTGGTTCAAGGTCAGTTGGCATTCATCTGTATTCCCCCTCCCCCGGGTCGTGCCTGAAAATAGGCAGGATTTGTCTAGTGCACTTACCCGGTCAACAAAAGCTAAATAAAAATAAATAAATGTTCATTGTAGGCAGGCTGTGAGACCAATGGGTCACTTGTGCCTCTGTGTATGCCCCAGAAGTGTTTGACCCTCACTTTTTTCCTGACTTCCTAGCTCTCATCCACAGGGAATGATTTGAAAGCCTAACTCTGGTGGTGGTGGTGGTGGTGGGGGGGGGGGTTTAATTCTGCTCCAGAGCCCCACCTAGACAGAGACATAAGGGTTTGCAGGAATAGGCTGGGAATGCAGCAGTGGGGGCAGGGACTTCTGGATTTGGAACTGGTGGACACTTGGTGAGTGTCTCACCCCTCTCACCAAGAGCACACATTCTTCTCTAGTTCACACTCAACTTTGTCAAGAATGGACTGCATCTTTATCCCGAGGGTGTGGTACCACAGGCTGCATAGGGCACAAAAAGCAAAGCAGGGCTGGGAACAGGTTATCCTTGGGGACTTTAATTTGAACTGGCTAGCTAAGGATACAGTTACTGTCAGGGATAAAAAACATGCCCTTTACCTAACGCAGATTGTAAATCAAGCAACTAGGATGAACTGTCAAATAGGTACTCGCACACTCGTTGATTGGATCCTAGCAACTTATTTCTTTCAAGCACATAAAAAATATCACCATCCTGCCAGACACCTTGAGTGACCACTCTCCCATTATCTGCTCCCGGTTTAACACGCTGCAAACCAGAAAAAACTGCTCCCTGAGGAAAGGGCAACTTGGCCTCTTCAAGAGCTATCTGAGAGATGCAGACTGGTCTCCCCTTGTCAATTGCCCTGACCTTAACCAGGTTCTGGAATACTTTATTACCATCTTCAATAAAGCCTGCGATTTATTTGCGTTCAGAACATCCAAAACAAAAAGGGCATCCAATCTTTGGCTTAGTGGCCCCCGCTTAGAATTAATGAAGAATAGGGACAACTTCTGGCATGTAGCAAGAGCTACCAGAAAACAGGCAGATTTTATGGCCTACAAGACTGCATGGAATAAATGCACCCGCTTGATAAGGAATGCTAAGGCCTCCTATAACAGAAAGGAATTTCAAAAGTGCTGGGGGAATGGGAGAGTGTTCTGGGAGAATGTAAAGACACTGACTGGGAAAGAATCCAAAGCTCCACCAGATCTAATTGTCACCCCTGTTGGCCCTCTCCAGCAACCCAAGGAGTTAGCTAATGCCTTTAATCTGGCCTTTACAGACCTCAGCTCCATCCTCCCTCCAGAGTTCCTTGTTACTGACTCTAACAGCTGGCCCCCAAACCCTGCTATCACTGCAAACACCACTGAATCCCCATTCTATTTCAAAATGATCATGAAGGCAGACACTATTAAATATGTGAAGAACATCCTTGGTAAAACTAGAATGGGTAGTGATATGCTTGACATGAAGCTTCTCGCCATCACCCTAGAAGAGCTTGCCCACCCACTAATGCAACTATTTAACATATCTCTTAAGTTGAACACATTCCCTGACAAGTGAAAAACTGTCCTCATCACCCCAGTCTTTAAAAGTGGAGAGAGGACCAGCATAAGCAACTACAGACCCATATATATTTTACCACCCCTCTTGAAAGCCCTAGAGAGAATTGTGTCAGATCAGCTCACGGGTTACCTCAACAAATATAACCTACTCTGCCCTCAGCAGCATGGGTTCCGTAAATTCCACAGCACTATTACTGCACTCACCGACTTTACTTCATACCTATATGACTCCCTGGATGGTGGAAAAATGGTTGGGTCAATCTTTATTGACCTAATCAAAGCATTTGGCATCGTCAGTCATCACATCTTGCTCAACAGCCTGGCAGCCCTTGGCCTCTGTACCAATACATTGTCCTGGTTCTCAAGCTACCTCTCGCACAGGTCCCAGTGTATTAGGATAAAAGGTGTATCCTCTGAACCTCGGAATGTTACCTTGGGTGTCCTTAAGGATCAATTTTAGGGCCCTTACTATTCAGCCTCTTTATCAATTCCTTGCCAGGCACATGCCCTGCTAAGATGCTGCTTTACACAGAAGATGCAGTGATCTCTGTACCATGAACACACCTCCATGAAATAACAGCTACCCTTCAAAGTAACTTTACCAAACCTGAGTCATGGTTTGCTCACAACAAACTCCTCTTGAACTACAGAAAAACAAAAGCAATGCACTTTACCCTACAAAGTTCAAAAAATCAGGGTGGCCCACTTACCATACTAAGTAACAAAAGCGACATAATCAAACAGGTTACTACCTTTAAATACCTGGGATTATTCCTAGACAACACCCTTTCCTTCAGCACCTATATTGACCATGTCATGAAAACAGCCAACATCAGACTTGGACTCCTTTACCGACACAGAAATGCTATGACCACTGAGGTCCTCAGCCTTGTCACCAAAAGCTCAGTACTGTCCATCGCTGACTATGGACTGACTATCTATAGTGTAACCACTGAAACTGCTCTCAAAAGGGTTAAACTCCTGCTCAACAAAGCCTGCCAACTTGTTCTAGGAGCTGATCGGTATTCCCACTCTTGCAGTCTCTACTCAACAATTGGCTGGCTCCCATTACCTCTAAGGTCCCAGTATCAGGCATGTATCATAGGAAAAAAAGCCCTCCTAGAACTGGTCCCAGAATCAGCTTCGAAGCTTTTCCAACGTAACTCCAACACTAAAACAACCTGAAGCTCTGCTAGAGGGGTACTGCATGTACCTTACAAATGAACTTCCTTCGCCCAGAGGTCCCTCTCCTATCAAGGCCCTCTTTGGATGAACAACCTCCCCCCCTCCCTTCTTCACCTTAAGAAACTTGGCCAATTCAAAAAAGAACTCCATTGCCTCCTAGTAGAATCCCAAGAGTGCAACTGCTGTGCATAACGATAAGAGTTCCATCCCCTACCCTAGACTTCCAATCCTTACCCCCCCACCTTCTTACCCCTCTCACCCCACGAGTCCTCACCCCCTTCCCTCCACTTGGTTTACAGTTCCCCTAGGCTTCCCCATACATACAGCACTTATCAGCCTGTTTTCCCTCATCACCATACCCCCTTCTCCTATCCCCTAATAACATTATACAGTATGCCTCTTCTGTACCCATGCCAATACTCTCCATACCTCTTCCCTCCTCCCCTTTTCTTTGACAAAGCCAATTTTGGCTGCCACCTACAAGCAACCTGCACTTAGCAACTAGACCTATAGACTAGAGATATTTCTGTAATAAAAGTATTTGTATTTGAGGTTATACTCCACATTTATCTTGCTTGTAAAATAGTCTTGTCACTTGGCTAGTGTATGTTCTCGTCATATGATGTAAATTGTACTGTTTTGTCTGTTCTTCTGCTGACTTGGAGCCTTTGTAAAACAGCCAGTTTGGCTCAAAGGTTGTAATTCTGAAACTGAAATAAATAAATAAATAAATCACACCCAGGTGTCTGTGTCTCTTAATTGGACTGGGGAGAGGCCCTAGGTTGACATGGAGATTCCCCACACACCTCTGAGGAGTTCAGGGAGTATGTTTCTTCCCAGTGGGAGCTTTATTTCTCAACTAACAAGACTTCCACCCCCTCTGCTAAGGCTTTTTGGGAAGCTGAGAAGTCATATGGGGGGGGGGGTGTTAATTTCATGTGTAGCTACCAAGCACAAGGCCCACAGAGAAAAGCAGCAGGAACTAGAGAAACAACTTAAGAATTTGGAAAAACAGTCTTACATTGACAATTTTCCTGACTGCTGGAGGAAATTGGCAGCAGTCAAGGAGGCACTCAATTTACTTCTCACTTAGGGGGCAAAGGGATAATAAGCTGAGCACACTACTAGCAATATTGGCTAGGGATAGAAGACGCTCTAATATTATTAGCTCAGTTGGAACTGGGGGGGAAGGGAGTTGGTTAAGGCACAGGAAATTGGGAAGGTCTTTGCTGAATTCTACAGAACACTGTACAGATCAACATGTCAAGGCACCCTGGAGAATGCTAGAAGGTTCCTAGATAAACTACCCATACCCCAAATTATGCAGGAAAAGACAGAAGCATTAGACCAGGAGATATCACCAGCAGATGTTGTGTAGAGCTATCCAGGTCCTGGAAAAAGGAAAGGCAGGTGTTCCTGATGGATTTTCAGGGGAATTTTTTAAATTGCTTAGAGGGCCCCTAGAGGACTGTCCTTCTTGGGTCTACACAGAAGCAAAAACTGAGGTATCTTCCCCACCACCAGTATGGAGGCAATGATGTGTATTTCCCAAACTAAGAAAAGATCCCCAGGAATGTGGCTTATATCACCCTATTTTGTTTCTGAATTATGACAACAAAATCTATGTCAAAATCTTGTCATCCAGCTGGATAAGGTTTCTGAGCTCGGTAATTCACCCTGACCAGATGGGCTTTGTCTGGGGCCAGCTGTCCTACCACAACATGAGATAATTGCTTAAAACAATACATGTGGGAGCTCACCATTGGGGGCGGTGGGCAGCACTTGTGCTCTTCCTGTGAAAATGCTTGATAGAACAGAGTAGGAATATCTATTTGAGGTATTGGACTGGTTCAACTTCGGGCAACCCTTTCTAGATATGACCTGGCTACTGTATCAGGGCCCCACTACAAGTATGTTAGTAAATTGATGTCCCTCAGAGGTGTTCCCGCTGTACAGAGGAACCCAGCAGGGGTTCCCCTTGTTCCCTCGTCTTTTTACTTTGAGTTCTTGGGGATCTGCATTACAGAACATCAGGGCATACAATCCCTCACAGGCAAAACTCATAAACTTACCCTGTATGCAGATGATATGGCAAAGCTCATAAAATTACCCTGTATGCAGATGATATTTAAGCAATAATGCAAAACAGGATGTATGCAGATGATATTTAAGCAATAATGCACAACAGGATGTGTGCCATGCTGGGATAACGTCATGCCCCATCTGGTTGGGCACAAGCCTGAAGGACGAGAGCATCTTTAAATAGCTCATTTACATTGGGAATAAAAAACACTTGAATAAATACTGTTTTTAAATAGTTTTTTGTAATTGTTTTTACTGTGGAAGTATATTTGGTGATAAACGAGTTCCTTATACTCTTTGTCCACCAAATAGTGCTCTTGTGCTGAATGAGATATGTGCTGACACTGTGGTCTCTTTCTCGGTTCCTCTGTCATAGCACTATATCCAACTTGCATTGCAGTCATTTTAACCCCCACTGGCTTTTCAATTTTTTTCCTGGTACTGTTTGGTGAAATCAGATCTATGGTATATCGGGAGAATTTTCTGTTTCAGGAACTGACTTTTGAAGTCGTCAGTCAGTGTGGAATTGGGTTGTGGCATGTTTGCAGGTGAAGGAGATGTACGAAACTGCAGAGGTTGGTTTCTTTTAAAAGAAATGTTTATTTTTTTTGAATTTTGGCGCATTGTGATGAGAGGAGGGAGACTGCAAGGGTGACCGGGTAATGACTGCTAGAAGCCAAGCGCATGACTGTGAACTACACTTCACACTGACACATGAAGTTTAAAGGCCCTCGCTGCTGCAGTTTTTTTTTCATGTTAAGGTTTGGGTTTCTGATGTTTTTTGGACTTTGTGGCTTTTTCTGTCTTTTAATTAATGAGGATTACATTAGGTGGGTGGGCCAAATGAACCGACAGAGTGAAGGCGACAAGATGGAGTGTTACATTTTCATTTTGTTGCGGTTGAGTATGCCTGACCTTGATATACTACATATACTCGCGGATAAGATGATCCATGTACAAGCTGCCCCCCCCCCAAACAAAAGTGCCTTTCATGTTAAGGAAAACTGCATTACCCACATATAAGCCGAGATGGATTCCTTTAACATACAGTTCGGCAAAACATTTAAAAACTCAACACAATAAAGCCTGGTGTGCAAGGAACTCATAATAGGACACAAAAGTAAAGGTGACATTTTTCATAGTGATAGAGCAATTAACAAGCTACGGTAAAGTTTATTAGACATACAGTAATACGATATGGTTACTGATAGCTGAAGTCCATCACAGTCCTGTGCAGTAGCTGCTACCTCACTTATCTGTTCCTCTTTCTCCTTTCTCCTTTCTCCGCCTCCTGTTCTGCATCAGAATTTTGGAGGGCTTATAGATTTTAAGATAGGAACTGCTAATTTCAGGAATGAATGGCAGATCATGTCGCTTGCGTATATGAGAAGTGCAGCCACTAACGGGGGTCTGGAGGGTTAAGGGGTCACAATAGGGGATGGCGGTCACCATGTAATGGCAAACATACCGAGACTGTACTACTGTACTACTGTGGGGTTTTTCCAAATGGTTGCCACTACTTGGGGACATGATTGCCAGTAGATGGGAGACTGAATAATTAGGGAGTAATGAGTGACCCGCGTATAAGGCGAGATCCCTAATTTAGGGATTTGAAATTGGTCTCAAAACCTCGGCTTATCCGCGAGTATATATGGTAATGATGTTGTACTGGGATAACTTCACTGTTCAAGGAGGCCAGTGAGTAATCAGAATGCAGGAAACCTTTTCTGCTTTTGGGTAATCTGATGTACCTCACTGAACCCAGCACTACCAGACTGCTCATCTTTCTCAAACTATAAAAAAATGCCTGTAAGTTATGCCTGGTAGGGGCAGGGTGGGTGGGGGGCTAAGGGACAGTTAGGGGCCCTCTGAATGCTCTTTGCTGCTGAAGATAAATGTATCACCTATTTGGGCCTGAAATTGAGCCCATCTTGGAGGGGTTGTACTCAATGAATTACAAGCCTCTGTTAACAGTTTTACTAGCAGAATTTAGAGATGACATGGTCTGCACCTATCATGGTTGAGGTTCCTGAATTTGATTAAAATGAACACACTTCCTAAAATTCTCTTATCAAGTTTCATGTTTCGAGTTTATTGAATTACAAATGTGTATCACAGAAGTATAACACTTATACAAACTTACATTTAAAATCCATCATACCATAAAATACAACAGATGTTTATATAAAACCTCTAAGATTTAAAGGGACACTGTCAACCACCTTAGGTCTCAAAGTGTCCCTAGTTTAAAAAACACATTTTATAATTACCAACATTCTGTAAAGATTGCTGATGTAGCTGGTAGTTTGATTATGACTCTTTTTTTTCCTCTAAAAAAGTGAAAAACAGATTGCCCACCATACTGGTGTTACCACACAAACACAGGTTTGTTTACTTTTCTTGATCAGCTCCCACTGCATCTTTCCTGGATTTGGGAACACCCACAACATAGTCTTGCCCCTCATGATGCAGTGGGAGTTTAAAAAGTTACTGCCTCATGAGTGACTGCACTGTCTGTGGGTGTTTCTAATGTTCAGGAAGCATGCAGTAAAAACAGATCCAGGATTGTAAACAAAACAAGGTTGTTTATAAATATACATTAGAATGCATTTCAGTTTTACTAAATAATGAGACAGTCAAAACAAACAGCAAACATCAATGAATTTTGGAGAAGATAAGCAACCATAAAATGTAGGTTTTTAACTAGAAATAATATGATGAAAAACAGGTTGACAGTGTCCCTTTAAATATAGTTAATCAATTTCTACCTTTTATAATCCATAGATGCCACATCCTGATCACTTTGGTGTCCATGCTACAGGGAACTGAGGACCAAGAGGGTATGGACTGGCTTCGTGATAATAAAAATATCTGATTGCTCCAAGTTGTAGCCAGACACTGCATTCAGAATACATGGGTGTCACACCAAAGTCCCACACCTGCACAGTGGGATGACCTCATCTTTAAAGTGCTGTCACTGGAGAGGCTGACTTACAGTACACCCTTATGGATAGGTGATGATCCCATCAGCAGATCCATAATATAGTCACAGTATCCCACACAGTAAATTCTCTTTTAGATGGCTGCACTCTCTCTGTGTTATAGATGGACTACCCAAATTGCTGTGAGAAAATGGAAAGGGCACCATTCTGCATACCATGTGCAGCAAGATGATTTTCCCATACAGACATGGGGACCCTTCCTTGGAGAGGGCCCTTTGGGCCTTGACTGTTGGGGCCACTCGTGCCTGACAACTCGGCACTACAAAATATAAGCTGTATTTGCTGTGGGACTATGCAAAGGTGAGCAGAATGATTCCTAGGGGTTCCTCATTGTTTTCCACTGTAGCACCTTGATTAGGTGGGCGTCTCTATAAATAAGACAACTAGAGAGCTTGGTCCGGCTCTGATTTTCCCATGTGTACTTAGGAAATGTAGTGCCCTGTGGTGCTTCCTTTTGGATCTTGCTGTGTTCATATGATGATGGCTGTCTATTTGCCTCTTCTCCCTCCTTACTTCCTGGACCCTTCTCTACTTTTTGAGAGAAGTTCATGGCCAGAAGGGACCCTGACTTTTATGACCTCCTTTTAAAGGAACACATATAACTGATATTATTTTTAGCCTGTATTTTTTAACACTACTTGACTAGATAGAACTTTGCAGTTGGGGGGAGGGGCATCAGTTGCTTTTCTTTTGACAAGTGCATTCAGCCAACATCAAGGGCTTTTTATCAGTGGCCATAATATTTCTACATCCTGTATCACTGAACGTATTATTATTATTTTTTATTTATTTATTACAGAGATCAGAAATACCTTTGAGTCAAAGACTCCTTTACAAAGGTTCCACATCACATAGAATATCTACAGATATACAATACAGTGAGGACAGATAATCAATACAGTACTTGTTACAGAGTAGAGCTATGTTAATAACAGGAACAGTTAGGCTAACAATCAAGAATTAGTACAGTTTGAGGCAGTTGAAGGAAAAAAAACTGGGCTTAACATCCCTGGGAGGGGGGGAGATTAAGCGCTGTTTGCAGAGGCAGGCCAGAGGCCACTGTCAGAAGTAGAATGGAACAGGTGGCACCGATTCACGTACAGACGCAGTCACTTGTGGAGTGAAGATGAGCCCTGAGGTGCGTTTTAAAGTGACCAATTCTATGATCAAAACACAAGGAGGAGGGTAGGTTACTCATCCACAGGGGAGCCCTGTAACAAAAGGATCTTTGGAACTGAGCTGTGCGACAGGGAGGGATGGAGAAACGATGGGTGTCAGAGCTACGGGTGTGTAACTTTTGAGTCCTTAGTGATTAAAGGGGTGAGTGCCGTGGGGAGAGGCCAAGGGTAATTTTTTGCCAAGACACAAGTGTGGAATTTGATTCTGTTGTCAAGGTTAAACCAATTGGTGTCCTTGTATAGGCACCAGGTATGGGTGAGTCTGTCACATCCTAATATAAGATGACAGGCCTTGTTGGGATGCGTCTAAGACTATCAAGGGCTGAGAGCTAGCCCTCCAAAATCAGGAGACCATAGTCTAGCAGGAGAGTACAGAGGAGGAAATAGCAAGCTTAAGGGCCTCTGGGGTAGCGTAATGTTTATAGCAGTGCAAAAGCCCTAACCCGGATATTTAGGGCCTTGGATAATTGTTGTATGCTCATGATAGGTAAGGCCAGCGTCCAAAGTGATGCCCAGGTATTTAAATGAATGCACAAATTCAAGGGGAGTCTGGGACGCTGATAGTATTTGTGGGAAAAGCCCAATTCTGGAATTCTGCAGATGTGAGTATAGCATACACTTGGTCTTTTTATAGTTAATAGTAAGTCGTTGTGTGAAGAACCAACTTTCAACAGCCTTAAAGGAGGACTGGAGGGAGTGGTGGAGTAGGGAGGGGTCAGGGCTGGAGGAGAATATGACAGCTTCATCTGCATATAGTAGTAAGTTTGAGGTGCAGGATGCGGGGAGGGAGTTTAGGAAGAGGCTGAAAAGGAGGGGACCCAAAATGGACCCTTGTGGGACCCCAGAGAGGACAGGAGATTTAGGTGATAGGGTATTGCCAATTTTAACTTGAAAGGTCTGGTTGGTAAGATAGTCAGCGAACCATCCCACTGCTTCCTGTGAGAGACCCAGGTTGAGCAAAGAGGTTTGGAGTTGTGAATGGTGGATGGTATCAAAGGTCTTGGTGAGGTCAATGAAGCTCGCACCTGTGATGTGGCCTTTATCCAGTGCAGTGTGGATATGCGATGTTAGATCAAGCAGGGCAGTAGTCGTGCTGTGACCTTTGCAGAAACCATGTTGTTGTTTGCAGAGTAGGTCATATTTATTGAGGTGGTCAGAGAGCTGATCCGACACTATCCTCTCTAACGACTTGGAGAGGGGGGGAAGTATGGAGATAGGGTGGTAATTGTTAACAGAGGAGTGGTCCCCACCTTTAAATATGGGCGTGATGTAGGCGGATTTCCAAATGGCAGGGAATTTGCCTAGGGAGAGGGAGAGGTTTAAAATGTGGGTGAGAGGGGCAAGGACTTCCTTAAGGGAGAGCTGAAGAATTCTGAGGTCAAGAGAGTCGGTGTTTGAGGAGGCGTGACTAAGGGCAGCCATAAGACATGGTTCAGCTGACAAGGGAGAGATGTAGCGAAGGTAAAAGGGGGGGCACCGGGGTGCGGGGCGGGTGAGCTAGGAGCAGGTGGGTCACAGAAATTCGGGGGGAGAACATGGCTAAGATTGGAGAAGGCATCACTGAACGCTGCAGCAATGTGAGTAGGGTCAGAGGTCAAGGACCCATTTGACAAGGCTTGGGAGGGGACCAGGTTGTGGACCTTACCGCAAATTTCCTTAATGTTGTTCCAAAACTTACGGCCAGAGCCCCAGGATGAGGTTAAGGCGGATTTATAATATTTTGCTTTTGCCCTACGAATGGCCCAGGTGCACTTGTTCCTAGCCATTCTATAATTCTGTCTATCTTGGGGGAGGCCGGACTCGATGGAGAGGTACCATAGTGAGTCTCTGGTTCGCATTAAAGTCTTGAGTCATTCAGTGAACCAAGGTACATGATTGTCTTTAACCATTCTTTTCATGAATGGTGCATAGAGATCACAGATATTATTGAAGGACCAGGTAAATAAGTCCAAGGCAGTGTCTAGGTTTACAGTACTAAAAATGAAGGACCAATGCACGGCCCTGAGGTGCACTTTTAATTGTGCCAATTCACCAGGACCAAGTTTACGTTGCACAATTATTTTGGGAGGGGATCTTGGGATTTTACAGGACCAGGAGCAGAGAACTGGAGAATGGTCACTGAAGGCATCTGGAAGGACAGAAACATTCATAATCTTGCCCAGGCGATTGGAAAAGATGAGGTCCAGTAGGGAGGAGGATCCAGTATGTGGATCCAAATGGGTAGGGGAAGTGACCAATTGAGTAAGGTCTTGGGCTGTGGCGAGATCAGTTTGTGGGATGGCATCCTTACTTAGCCAATTGATATTAAAATCACTCAGCACAAGTAGTTCCGACTGTGATGGTAATGTGTCCAGATGTGACAATACTGCTTGGAAAGCTGATTTTTGGTCCTTTGGGGGAATGTATACTGTTGTAATATATAATGGGTTTTGGGCTCTTCCCAGAGCCAGCTTGACTGTGAGGGCCTGTTTGCCAGCCCCCAGATGAGGGAAGTGGAGTAGGTGACCTTGTAAGGTATCCTTAGTGTAGAGGGCACAGTCACCCCCTCGCATACCATGATGATCTGCACGGTAAAGGGTGAAGCCGGACAATGATATGGAGGAATCTGGGGTCCGAGGGGTGAGCCAAGTTTCACACACTGCAATGACATCAGGTTGATGTTGAAGTACCCAGGCCTGGAAGGAGTCCCACTTTTTTAGGATGCTACAAATATTGAGAGAGGCAATGTGCAACTGGCCCGGGGTACGTTGGGTGGCATCATGCCAAATTGTGGTCCAGGATTAGGATGGATATTCCCAGACAAGAAGAGGAGGAGAAGGAGGAATCTTGAGGAGGGGTACCTGGAACACTTCCTCTTTTTGTAGCGGGATATCAGGGAATGTGGTAAAGTGGTGGAGATGGTGGGAATGGGTATTGCATGAGCCTTAAGGTAAGCCTGAAGGAGGTAATGAAAGTCTAGGGTGGATGACGGTGTTGCATATTGAGGTTTCTGGGTAAGGACAGCCCCTAGGGGAGCAGCCAGGGTAGCTTGGTAAGGCAGGCCTGCATGGTAGTTAAGAGGAGTGTGAGCTAACTGCCAAGCCCCTATAACAGGTGTATGGGGGGGCTGGTGGTTACCCAGAATAAGACTAGCTGCCAAGCATTTAGACTGCAGCCAAATGGGCTTATTAGTGTAGAGGCTCCCTCCTGGATAAAATCAAAGGGTCACACTTGGCTCTCTGACCCTCCCCCAGACTGCCCTTAACATCCTGCAGTCTTCTGCACATGTAGCCTAGAATGCACTGCTGCCCCTCCATCCCTCTGGAGCACATCTATTCATCCCACTAGTGCTTTATGAAAGCTGTAGAGAAGGAGAGAACCCTTGGTGTGTAGACTGTGAAATGATCAATGTATCTCTCCTCTCCAGACTGACCCTCCCCAACCCCTTATCTCTCACCAGGAGTCTCCTTTCCTCAGAGACTAAAGTCAGGACATACTTTACCAACCTCTGACCTGTCATACTGCAGCTGTGCTTGACTGATAGCAATAGGGTCCCCTGTTATGGAGACTCCTGCCTTGGAAGTCCACAGGCTGAAGAGCCCAGTGTGTGTAGTTGATGTTGCCCCAGGTTGTATCGTTTGTCACTGTTGACATGTTTACTGTTTTGCTGTGTTTATGATGTTCTTTATATTGTCAACATAGAATGGAAAAAAATCAGGTACTTATTCACAAAGGTATTCGTGGCTGGTTCCTTAGGAAGGTACCATCCCCCAACAGTCCAACACCTGTACACTCCTTTAGGCCCTGATTGAGGGGGAATACCTAAATATCTCTGTACACCTGTCTCTCAGAGTTGCAGATTCCCCACTCAGGCTGAAGATATAGTTCGTCAATGTTAATGACCTCATAAACCCTATAAAGAGATCCTGTGTATTCACCACTATCAGCTGGGAACATCTGGGGATCATCTGTCTTCAGGAGATGCACCTCTCCTTGGCAGAGTACCAAAAACTGATCAAGTTCAGATATGATAACATGTACCACTCATCATATAGAAATGATAGGAGACATGGAGTAGCAGTCATGATTTGTTGGTCCTTCACTTTCCAAGAAACATGGATTACTGAAGGTAAAGATGGGTGTTGTGTGGTGGTTATGAGAGAGGTTGATGGACAGCCCTTTACCATTGCCTCCTTATATTTACCACTGGGTTCAGACACCAATTTTATAAAGAAAAAAGTAGAACTGATTTTAGAGAAGCAGGTGCGCTTCCTATATGTGGCAGGAGAAAATGATACTATGGGCACAGCCTGCCACCCAATACTGCACACAAAACCTTTCATACATTATTGGCCTCTATAGGATGGCTCAATGTTTGAATGGAGCTGCACCCCAACACCCATTATTCTTGCCTGTACTACACTATGGGAGGATAGATTATGCATTTGTTTAGGCACAGGACCTGCACAAGGACCATTCCTGTAATACTGGCCCAATTACATTTTCTGAGCATGCCCCAGTGCAGGTGGAGATAGAACTGGGACTGTTCCAGAAGAAAACAAACCAGAGACTGGATGCTTTCTAATTAAAAAATCTAGAATTTCTGATCTTTGTGTGAAAACAAATCAGAGACTATTACCCTTAACAGTACTCTGGGTGTGACATTGTGCATCATATGCGATGCCATGAAAGCAGTTGTCAGAGGACACTTGATCAGCTATGCGGCCTGCAAGGAAAAGGAGCATCGGCATCATGGGGCTGTTCTCCATGCCTCTATGTCTTTTTGCAGTTGCAGCATAAACAAGGCACCCTGGCAGGCCCATCTCAGCTTAAACAAGTCAAACAACACCTGGATAAGCTTGCCCTGCAACAAACTGAGAAGGTGCTCAGATATAAACATCAAAATATTATGATGAGGGACCCAGGGCTGCCCTCCTCTTAGCCCATAAGGTACAAAGCTACAAATGAAGAGCTACTACCTTGAAGTTACAGCACCTGACCACTGGACAGCTGCTTACTAATGTAGGCTCCATTTGTAAACCCTTCTCTGCATATTACACCAAACATTATGCACATGAGGAATGGATATCACCCGAGGAGACTGGAGGCTTCTTAAACTCTCCCCACCTCCCAATCCTGACCCAGGGGACCCTCGCCCTGCTGATGGCACCTATGTTCCCTAGAGAATTCCAAGGGGCCCTCAAGCAACTTAAAATGAACAAATGCACAGGACTAGATTGCTACCCTGATGAGTTACTTAAAACTTTTGCTCCAGAACTATCCCCTCTATTTGTGTAAGTATGTAATTCCCTGCTGGAGGGGTCAGTACTCCCTCCTGGAGCTATGCAACCATCTAGGTGATACCCAAACTGGGTAAAGCCCCGGGTGCCTGTGAATCTTACTGCCCAACATTGGTCCTTAACATGGATTATAAATTATTTATGTCCATTATAGCCCACAGACTGGACATACTACTCCCCACTAATATCCATGTTGAACAGACAGGATTCCTCTGGTCTTGATAAACCATGCACAGGATCCACAGAACTCTATTGATATTGCAACATGCTTCCAGGTCTCATTCTCCTCTCTTAACTCTTAGTGTTGACATGGAGAAAGCATTCGATCGAGTGTCTCGGACCTTTCTCTGCAACATGCTTCATAAATTTGGATTCCCTCCCAAATTTGTGGATTTTGTCTCTGCAATATATGCCAGGTCCCAGGCTCAGGTTCAGGTGAACGGACATATTTTCAATCTTTTTCCGCTAGAGAAGGGAAAACGACAGGGTTGTCCCCTCTCACTCTTGCTGTTCACCAGTTACATATAACCCTTGACTCAGACCATTGCTAGGACACCAACATTGCTGGATACAAGGTGGATGAGGACACTGAGTACCAAATTTCCTGGTATGCATGATGTCCCCCTTTATCTTTCTGATCCTGCAACAGGACTGTGTGCAGTTTGGTCCTTACTTTCTCAGTTTGGGTGCTTCACAGGATATATTTTGAATAGTACAAAGATGGAGGCTCTGGCGGTGAACTGTGTCCCACCTCCACCACTATGAATGGAATATCCCTTTGGTTGGGACTTGCCCATTATGAAATATTTTGGTGTCAATCATACCAGCTCAGTCTCTCAGCTATATGACTCAAACTTTGCTCCGTTACAGCTCCAAATCCAGCAGGATCTAGACCAATGGAATTTACTCTCTCACCTTGGAAAGGAGAATAGCATCAGTAAAAATTATGATACTTCCAAAGTTTCTGTATTTGTTTCTGTCCCTCTCCCTGCTGATCACAACCACTACATGGGTGAACTGGAACTATATGTTATCCTGTTTCCATTGTAATGGTAAGCCCTAAAGAATTACATTTTCAACTCTCTGCCTGCCAGAGCAGCAGGGTGGCATGGTGCTCCTGCACATACTTCAGTACTTTGAGGTGGCACAAGTACCGGTAATACTGTATTGGCCCCAGAACTCCCCCACACAGCAGTGGGTATAACTGGAATAAGTAGCCTTTCAGGGTGAATCCTTGGAGGAAATCCTGTTCCGCACAGGGACTCCAAAACACATGCACTATGGCTTTTTCCATACATACACACAGTCATCCACACATGGTTTAAATTATAAAAACTTAAAGGGAAGCTGGTGTAGCCTTTATCCCTTCACCTACATGTGGACTTTACCCCAGCTAAGCTAGACCTCAGCTACAAGTGCTGGTACAGGCGAGGTCTGCAGATTCCACTGCAGCTGTTACAGGATGGAAGAATAATCATGTTCTAGGCACTCCAAGAGCTGCTGGGGCTCCCAAACTCTGACGTTTTCCAATACTTCCAGGTGACAGCTTATCTGACATGCATCTTGCAGAGAACTCCTTCCCACCCTCTGGCCTCCCACTCCTAGCACTGCTGACTAACATCATAAATGGAGAATTGAGTAGCCACTTAGTGTCCCAACTTTACCAGCTCCTGCAAATGGAAGTCTGTCGGATGTCACTCAAAGCCTTAAAAGCCTGGAATACAGAACTGGAGCACCCCTCCTCCCCTGAACAATGGAAGCAAATATACATCTCCATGCACAAGGCAACAAGTGTGATGCTTTGGAGGGAATACAACTGGAAATGTTTAATACAGTTCTTCCTCATCCCTGTACAGCAGGTCCAGTGGGGGACGGCACTGATGCCTGCATGCTGGAGGCAGTGTGGGGAACCTAGAGCCACCAACTATCAGATTATGTGGGCTTGTCCCATACTACAAACTTTCCACTGGGACCTGAGGCAGCTATACAGACTATCTTTACTCCACAAACCAAACTTACAGGTCAGTTATTTTTATTTACCTACCTACCTCACAAGTCTACAGGTGTACCCAAGGGTCAGTCCTTGGCCCCATCCTGTTCTCCATTTTTCTCAGCAACCTGTCTCAAATCTGCACAGCTTCATCTATTCACATGTATGCTGATGACACTGTCCTGTTCACCTCTGGCTCCTCCCTGGATGAAGTAGCATCCAACCTCCAGTCCGATTTCAATAAAGTTCAACTCTGGTTCAGTTCACACCAACTCTCTCTCAACGCTAAAAAAAACTGTTACCATGTCCTTCAGCACACGACAGAGGCTGTCCCAACACCCCTCGCTCCCGTCCTTCCACACTCTGGATGGGACAACCCTGGAGGACTTTGCTTCCTTCCATTATCTAGGGGTATGACTCGACCATCACCTTACTTTCTCTGATCACATAGATGCTATCATAAAAAACTCCACCCCAAGCTAGGTGCCCTCTACAGTAACCTTTCTTGCCTCCCTTTTTTGGTTAGGTGGGAACTAGTGCAAAAGATGATCCTTCCCTCCATAGACTACTGTGACATAGTCTACAGTGCTGCACCTAAATCCACCTTATCTAAACTAGACCCCCCTTCAACGCCTTCTGCCACTTTGCCCTCAATGCTTCCCCCCACTCCCACCACTGTGATCTCTACCATACCCTTGCCTTCCCTTCCCTTGAAATTCAACACCTACTGCACTGCTCCAAGTTTGTCTCAAAATCCTGGCTTGGCACCCTCCCTTCCTACCTCTCCTCCACACTGTTGTTGGCTCCCACTCCACCTCATGCCCCCCGATCCCTTGACACCCGACTACTAAATATTCCCAGATGTAAGTCCTCAGCTGGACTAACAGCCTTCTCATACCATTTCCTGAAACTCTGGAATGCTCTCCCCCCTCAAATCCGTCACTCTTCTTCTACTCATTCCTATCAACTGCACTGGCTAACTACCTCACGGTAAACTGTGCCTGCACTCCTTAAATAAATGACCCGCCCCCTATCAAATTTCCATTGCCTGACTGGCGACACGTCCCATACTGGAAGCTGGCGCATATATATATATATATATATATACACTCTCACCTTATCACACTTCTGCCCCTCTCTGCCCTGCCTAGACTGTTATCTACAGCACCAAACTGTGCTCTATGTAGGTATGTAATATGTCTGAAGTTGTACATATACACTGGTATACGCTTTTAACTGACTGTTTAGCCAATGCTGTAACCAAGTACTTCCATGCTACTCAGTACTTCTGTTTAATGTATCTCTGTTGTGATATGCTACTCTGTACATCTGTGTAATGTATCTCTATTGTGATAACCTGCATGTTATCCTCCCTGTGTAACCCTTTCCCCAGGTCACACCAGAGACAAGCATTGTTTTGATCAGTGTGCCTTTCCTGGCAAAACAATTTAAATAAATAAATAAATAAAGATGTGGACCCAGCTAGAAGGTAAATAATAGCAATTTTAAGGGTGGCATCCAAAAAATGTATAATCAAAAAATGGCTGATCCAAGCCCCTTCAACCTTGGAGGAATGGTATCAGGTGGTAAAAGGGATTTATACTATGGAGACTTTAACATACTCCATCAGGCAACATGTTGAAAAAGTCATGAACAGATGGGTAGATGTAATGGCATACATTATGACTACAGACACACAATTTGTTCCTTAGAGGATCTTGGAAGGGATACTACTTGGGCAGGTTTAAAAGGGAAAAGCACAGATGTTTGTATATTAGTTGTAGTTGGGGTTATATATTAAAAGTATGCATTGCACTGTATCTACCCGACCAAGTGCTGTTACTGTAATACCAGGTGAATTGGCTGTCATGTATTGTTTGTGTTTTATGTGTTTCCTTGTGTCAAACTTAAAAAAACAATAACTATTGATTATTAAAAAAAGACCTACTGGAAAGAGTTTGGGGCCCAGACTTGGACTCACTCCCCCCACCTTGTGCAGCATTAATCCAGTCAGAGATCTGCTGAGATGGGGAATGAATAGATCCTATACCGGTGCACTGACATATTTGGTTACTCGCAGCAAAGATCAGTCCTGGTGGGGAGCTTTCTCTCTTGTTTGATCTAATTCATCAGCTGGAATTAGTCATATATATATATATATATATATATATATATATATATATATATAGTAAAATTAAGTGACAATGTGCTTTAGTTTGTTCATTGGATAAGATTCGATGCAAGCTGATGGTCTCTGTGTGATTGAATTTCCATAACCTGTATGCAGACAAACTGCATCTAAGCCAGTACTGTCTTTGCATTAGGGGACATTGAATGTGAGCCTGGCTAAACAATGTTAATGTTTTGCATTGCATGTTTGTTTTTCTTGAAACTTGAAAAACTCAATAAACATACTCTAAAAAAAAAAAAAAAGAAAAGGCATGATAAATAACATTTATGTTTATTTTAACCACTGTGTGTTGGGAACTGACCCTGTTCTGCAGCAACTTACAGTAAGTAACTCTTAGCATGAAAGAAGAAACAATGCAATGAGTGTCTTCTTTGTGGCTGACCATAAGCTGTGTCATGAAAGAAAATTAAACAGAACACATCCTTTTTGTCTAAATGAAAAAAAAACCAACATAAAAACACTGCTTAATTCAGCCACAGTGTTGGTAGGAAGGGTGAACTGGTAAGGGGCTATATATACCTTTTATAGAGTAGACTGTGTAAAAGTGACTTTTGCCCAGTTAGCTTGGACTAGCGTTTAGAGCAGAGCTGTCAATCTGTGATCCCATGTTTGAATCCCACTGCTGCCACTTACTGCTTCTTTGAAGATCAAACCTCCATGTGCACCAACTGCTAGCAGCATTCTTCCCTTCCCTGTCCTGGCTTTGTAAAGTGTTTTTGGCTACAGTTATGAAAGGCACTGTAAACATAAATTCCTTTCTCTTTCCTTTCCATAGGGATAGAGATGTGGGTTTTGAGAAGGGGATAAGGGAAAGGACTATTTTTAAAGATGTGCTAGTGGGAGGGGGTACTGGCTTGAATGAAAAACCAAAACCAGAACTAAACCAGGAGTGGTTGGACAAAATCAAAAACAGCCCCCCAATTTTTCCATCTCTAATTTTCACCTATATTTTTTTCTTTTCTGAAAACAAGTAACCCATTCTTCCTGAACAGTGCATCTACTTTTTTGGTGACCTGGCCTGCTCTGGTGAGATAGGTGCTTCTACAAACTTCCTGGTCTTCAATACGTCCTTCTGAGCTAATACATTTCTCTTTCTCACTCTCTCCTTTTTGGTGCTATCTGTCTCTCCTTGCACTCTCAAACTCAATAGCAACCTGTGAGTACATGTGCTGAAACTGTGTACCCAACCATGTGACTTGTAGACTTATTCTGCAGTTTACATAACCCATGCTTCACAAACTGTGGTCAGTTTTTCTGGAGTATAAATGTTGCATCATGTAATTTCATGTATGGAACAACATTCTGCAATTTAAAAACAAAAACGCAGTTCGCATTAAAAATTGTGGTACTGGATAATCAAAAAGTGATTATCAAAATTCTCCTTTTTGACTGGAAGCATTCAGCCATAGTTCCAGTTTCCATATCTGTAAATATTTTTTTTCTAATGATCTTTCATTTTTTTAGATATTTAAAATGTACTTCCACTGTTGTAGATCCACAACAAATATGTCTGGTGCCTAATTTGCAGCCGAACTCCCCCCTCACGTCGCATCACATCTTTTGTTTACTTCCATGGGACCTTGTGCTGTGCATTCCCACTGTCCCTGCAAGCCATGCACATGCACGGGTGGCAGCAAAGGGTTCCAATTGAACATGGCAGATGGGAGAAATGTAAACAAAAACAAAGACAAACAGAACAAATTACAGGGTGATAGTACAGCGAAAACAAGAATGATTACCAGTTAAGTTCTCAGCAGATCACAGGGAACAAACTGTTGCAAAAGTTTCGATTTTTTTTATCTAGTACTGCTGCTTTAAACAAACCATAGTTCATGTGGAGGAATGTTGGGGAATTCACTGCGAAATACAACCAAGCATTTCTGAAGCAGAGTTGTAATTTTTCTATCAGCATAATTCTGTATTCCACAAAGTGCTTCTTGCTGGCTCTCAGCCACCAGGTCTCATAACATCAGAAAAGTGGACTTTGCCAAGAGATGGATCTGGTGACCAAGGGTCTGGGCCAACTTCATGAAGATGGTAATGCAGAATATGTGGGGTTCTTTAAAGGGGATGGTCATAACAGATGTAGGTGTCTGCAATGCATATCGGTTAGCAATAAGGGGGAAAGGGACATGTAGTGCCACCTGGCTCAAACCTAAGGCTGTAAGGCAATGGATTCTGAACAAAGTGAAGGTTTATGTCTGTAGGAAAGAGACAGGTTTCCTCCAGGCCAGAGAGGGTTAATGAACAGCACTGGGGGACTGCAAGACTATAATTAAGGAAGCCAAGGAGAGTATGAAAGCTATGATAGGATCAGAAGCAATGGACAGTACTAAAGTCTCTTTAAATACATAAATGGAAGGAAGGTGAGGGGGTATTAGGCCTCAGAAAACAGGAGAAGGGGGAAGGAAATTTTAAGACAAGCAGGGGTTATAGCCAAGATGGCAAATTAGTAGTTTGCTTCAGAGTTTACCATAGGGGCCCTAGTGAGAGATGGGTGCTCAACAGGAGAGCTGTTGGTAACAACAGTAGACACAATACAGCCATCAGACATCACACTCACTGTTGTGGCTCAATATCTGTCAAACGTCAAGTCAGGGAAGTCCCAAATGGAAGATGGGATACACCCCAGGATCATAGTGGGGCTAAAAGAACAATTATCAGGGTAGTTTGCTGTAATATTTCATGAGTCTGTACAGTCAGGTGTGGTGTCAGAGCAGTGGAAAGTGTCCGGTGGGTCCCCACCTTTAAGAAGGAGCAAGGTCAGACCTGGGCACTACAGACCAGTCAGTCTGAGTCTGTCATCAGTGCTGGTCAAGTTACTAGAAACCATTATCAAGGACAAAATAATGGAGGACAAAATAATGGAGCACTTGGTTGAGGACAAGGTTCTTGCTCCCTCTCAGCATAACTTTATGAGCAGTAGATGATGCCGAACCTCATCGTCTTCTTTGTGGGGTTGACCACTTACACAGACACAGGCAGATCTGGACATAGTGGGCCTGATTTTCAATGGATCTTGAGATCAGCACAATTTTTGCCAACCCCCCTACCTGTGGTAATATCCAGGTGTGCCAGGGATCCTGCACCAGATTTTGGTGTAGCAGGGGTCCTGGCACCAAAGTCCCCAGAGTTGCTGCTGGCTGGGTGGTGCGCCAAACAGGTGGTGCACTGGAGGGGGTTGATGGAGGGTGTCATGATCCTCTTCTGCCTATTGGAAAACTGCCCTAGGCTGTGAATGTTGAGGGAGCATAGTAAACCCCCAAATGCCACCCAGTATGTGGACACAGTGCCCTGTATGCGCCCTATCAGGCTGTGTGGCACCCTATCTATGGCAGTGTCCAAAGGTGGAGAATGCAGCAGTGCCCAGAATAGCAGAGAGTCACAGATCATGGTAGCAGCAGTGCATGTTTATGCACCTGTACTGGCAGACGGGTCAGGCACATACCCTGCCAGCTAACAATAAGCACTAACCACATACTACCCCTGGCTGCACCATCGGTTGTGCCTTAGTGTTACAGCATGGGCACCCACTGTCACAGCTTAAATGCTCATGACGCACACCTCCATTTGTGCCACCATATATCATGGACAGATGCTAGAGCACCTCTGCGGGTGAGTAACACATGTCCAGATGCTGGTGGCAGACTGCGCCAGCATTACTCACTGAACGATACAGGAGGGGATGGATACCAGAGTATGGCAGCTCTGGTATCCCACCATCCTGAGCCATTGTGGTGACTGGTCTGTGGCATGCATGGTGGATTGTGACCACTACAGAACCCACATATCTACAGGTAGGGTGCCACATAGCCTGATAGGGCACATATAGAGCACTGTGCCCACATACCGGGTGGTATTTTGGGTTTCCTATGCCCTTCCACCTTGCAGAGCCCTGACCTGCAGCTCAAAAGCTGTTAGACCAGCTCATGGCTGGTCTAATCACAGCCAGGACTTGCAGCAACAGCAGGGCTTTCAGAATCCCATTTCAGGGAATGCAGCAGCCTGCTGTAGTGCAAACACCCTTATGGCCTAGTGCACCACCAAGTCTGGTGCTAGGCTGATGCAAGGCTGGCTAGGCACAAGGCTTCCTGATTCTGACACAGCCTACATTAGAAAATCAGGATTGCTACAACATTTGGCTCAAGTTGCATCAATTCCTTTTGGTACAGGCACCTTGTGTCAAATATGGCCCTCTGAACATCAGGCCCAGTCACTCTAGATTTAATCAAAGCCTTTGATACTATGGCCTATAATAACAAGCTTCTGCGCATAGTACACCAGTGTGGCAAACACACAAACTACTGGTTTGGGTGCAGGGTTGTGCTGGATGGGCAATTCTCAGCCTGGAGAGAGATGCTCAGTAGTGTCCTGCAGGGCTAAGAGCTGGGGCCACTGCTGTTCAACATTTTTGTGAATTATCTGGAATCTTGGGTCTCCGGCAGGCTGCTTTGGTTCACCAATGACAATGATCTGTTGGGGGAAGTCCTTTGAGAACGATGACACTTTTCAAGTGTAATTAAACAAGCTGAGTGATTGGTCAGACTCCTGTAGTCTCAGATTCAGTGTAGCCTGCTGCAAGATGCTTCACTTTGGTGACGGAACACAGAGTTAGGACCAACACATTGCAAGGGGCTTCTCTTGCTACAGTCGTGGATGAAAATCACCTGGGGTCATGACAGTCATGGGGCTGAAACAAGACAAGCAGTGTGAAGCTGCTGTTAAGATGGCCATTAGAGTGCTGTGGTTCAACACAAGGGGGCTGACCAGCAGGGCAGGGGGAGTAAGTGTGCCACTTTACAAGGCATTGGTTAGGCTCCACCTGGAGCACTGTGTGCAGTTCTGGCCACCTTACTACATAAAAGACATTGAGACAGTTGAGAGGATGCAATGCAGTTCCACCAACGTGATCAAGGGATGTGGGGTAAAAGTGGTGAGGAGAGGTTGCAGGTCATTAACAAGCTCATACTGAGAGGAGTCATGTTCTCTGTCTTAGAAACATAGAAACAGAATTTGATGGCAGATAAGGATCCCTTGGTCCATCCAGTCTGCTCATTTTCCCTACCTACATTATCACCACAAACCCTACTTGATCTACAGCTCTTTCTCTCACCCTGTTTCCATTCCACTGTGATTCCATTGTGCCTGTGACATGCATTCCTGAACCCCTCCACTGTTTTTACCCCCATGACCTCTGCTGGAAGGCAGTTCCAGGAGTCTACCATTTTTTCTTTGAAGAATGTTTGTCTACAGGATGTTTGTACTTGTTTTACTTGATTTGTTATTGCTTGTTTATTGAGTTGTTTTTATTAACTGCAGTTATGTCAGGTTGGACCTGAAAAAGGACTTTTCCAGTGTCCTATCCCGGTTAACAATATTTAAATTTTAAAAATAAATAAATAAGAAATATTTCCTTACATCTCTCCTGAATCTACCCCCAACAGCTTCATAGCAAATCCCCTTGTTCTTGAGCACCTTTCTTTTCTGAAAAATACTTCTCTCCTGTACATGTACTTCTCTCCTGTACATTATTTACCCAGTGAGGTACTCAAAGATCTCTATCATATCCTGTTTCTCAGTTTACGAAAATTTGCTGTAACTGTTAGATGTCTGTTAGTCTTTGACATTGTTCTATATATCTAAACCACCTATTTGGATTGTTTTCCTTGTATAGATCATGTTTTTGTTAGACTCTGTTTTGTATTCTTATACCGTCTTTGTATCTTTTTGACTGGACGTTTGAGAAAATGGGCATTTTTGCTCACATACTTTCCAGTATACAAATAAAGATTGAGACTGAGATATCCCGCCTCTCCCTCCTGTCTTCCGGGTTGTACATATCAAGGTCCTTTAGTCTCTCCTCATACAGATTTTGATGCAGACACTGAACCATTTTAGTTGTCCTCCTCTGGAAAGCCTCCTCTCTGAAGATGTGGTTTACAGAACTGGACACAGAAGTACTGTAGGTAGTACCAGCAATCAATACAGAGGCAACACCTCCTCTCTCTTTCTACTGTTGATACCCCTTCCTATGCACCCCAGCATCCCACTACCTTCCTGATTGCCTTGTCACATTGCCTTGCCACCTTTCAGTAATCAGATATGATAACTCCCAGGTCTAATTCCTGTTTGGTAGTCATCAATACCACTCTGTCCATTTTGTACTATGCTGCTGGGTTTCTGTGTCCTAAGTGCATTATTTTGCATTTTTTCACATTGAAGCCCAGCTGTCGTACTCTTGACCAGTCCTTGAGTTTTCACAGGTCTCTGCTCATCTTTTCCATCTCTCCCGGAGTGTCCACCCTATTGCAGACTTTGGTGTCATCTGCAAAGAGGTGGACCTTCCCTTCCAACTCTTCTACAATGTCACTGATAGAGACACTAAAAAGGAATGGTCCCAGCAATGATCCCTGAGCATGCCACAGGTCATGTTCCCTTCATCGACGTGAAGTCCATTCACCACCACCCTCTGTTGCCTATCCCCTAATCAATCTCTCATCCAGTTTACCACTTTTGGACCCACTCCTAAGTTACCCAGCTTGTTTACTAGCCTCTTATGTGGAACAGTGCCAAAAGCCTTACTGAAATCTAGGTAGGCCATGTCCACTGCTCCACCCTCATCTAATTCCTTTGTCACCCAGTGAAAGAAATCTATCAGGCTCATTTGACATGACCTCCCATGCCATGATGCCATGCTGCCTTGGGTCTTGTAATCCATTGGAGTCAAGATATTCCATGATCTTTTACTTCAGTAAGGATTCCATCAACTATCCCACCACCAATGTCAGGCTGACTGGCCTATAATTGGTGGCCTCCTCCCTGCTACCACTTTTGTGGAGAGAGACTACATCTGCTCTCCTGCAGTCCTCCAGAACCACTCCAGTTTCCAGTGAACAGTTAAACAGGAATGTCTGAGGTGTAGCCAGTAACTCCCTGAGCTCCCTCAATATCCTTGGATACACCCCATCTGGCCCCATTGCTTTGTCCACCTTCAGATTAGTAAGTCATTCAGGACTCTGTCTTCTGAAAAAGGACTAGTGTCCACCTCTCTTTCTCTACAAAGCTTCTGTTACTGTTTTTGCCCCCCCCTTTGCCTTCCTCTGTGAACACTGAATAAAAGTATTTGTTCAGGATGCCTGCCTTTTTTTGGTCTCCCTCTGTAAAGCCCCCTTCCCTTTTCAACACTACAATCCCACCTCTGGTCTTCCTCTTTTCATTTACATACCTTGCCAATACCCTTGAACATGAGGTCTTCCTCATATTCAAGGGTATTGATCAATAAGATCAAACAGTCTGGGATGTTTGATTCTAATATCTTCTAGCAGGATGCAGGTACATACCCTAAATCTCAGGAGTATCCTAGGGATGCATTTTTTTCTCTCATAAGATGGTGAACCTATGTAACAGCTTGCAGTACAGACAGTGGATATAAAGGTGGATCAGTCAGTTAAGGTAGGTATGGACAAATTTCTGCCTACTAGGGAATCAAAAGGTACCTTGGAATAGAATGGTTAGCGAACCCCTATAGACTATCACATGCTTGCACAGCATACCACACTTATTCCTGCTTATGAAGCAAGTGGAGTGAACCTGATGGAACTAGAGTCCTTTCTGACCATCAATTACTTTGTTACTATGTTATTGTTATTACTGTATGTAAGGAATAGGACAATTTGTCTCTTATGGTGCACAATTAATCACGATGACAGCTATGCAACTCATAGTCACTCACTCTGTCCCCATCCCATTCCCATCCTCTCACTTCACCCCCCCACACTTTTAAGTTTATGCTCCCTCACTCTTTCTTACCCCTCCTAACTCCTTTCTGGCTACTTCTAATATTTTCATTGCCTGCCTTCCCTCTCTATTTCCACAGGTCTGAGTGGATTGGCCTCTTTCTGCCTTGTGACAATACTGTCAGTAGACTTTCATATAATGTTACTACATCCTAGTCAAGCTGTATTTTTCACTTTAATTTATTTGTACTATTTTATGTATAAGTTCAATGTATCCTACATACACTCATTGTTTATTACATTTAATCATATATTTCCTTGGTTTACTTTCAGTAAATATAGCTATCTAGTTAATTTTTTGTCTGCTTCCCCGAGCTTTACAGTGTAGTCAGATCTTGTCACCAGTTACTATTTTTTGTCATTTTGGCTTTTTGTTTTATGTATTGTTAGACTTTATGTCCCATTACCTCTGTAACCACTGCCATGGGTTGCACATGGAAATAAGATTCAGCTCAGTGTGCTTCTCTGTCCTCAGTTTACAAAAGTTATAGACAAAATATTAAAGTTCCTACTCCAAATTACTTTACAATTTGTGATGTGAGTTTTGTTTAGGTTTAGTTATGATCTTTGTGATGGTCGTGCTCACTGTAATATCTTTTCACACCATTCTACCACCACCTAAAGTATATGGGACTTGTACCAAGGGAACACCATAGCAGGCTTTTATCTCTCTGGCCTGGTACCCAAATGCAATCTTTGTGTGCACTCTTCTGGGTATGGATCACCTGTATTGAGATAGTCCAACCTGTTACATAAATACCCATCTCTGGATGCACCAGATGGCTTTGGGTAGATGAGTCTTCAAATGAAGAAAAGAAAAAAAACAGCACTCACCAAACCAAAATAAAAAATGCTCACTCCAATCTCTGTGGTGCTTAATTTTATTCAAAGTGCATAGAGCATATGACAAAACATCCCAGATGCATTTCGGAACTAAGCAGGTTCATTTATCAATGGATGTCAACATACAAATGAGGCGCCTTTTTATGTACATACTTTGTGATGTCATAATGACATCTTCACAACCAGACCAGACAGTGTTTAAAGTGCCAGTGGATATATACAATTCTTCACAATAAATATACATGTAACAATAATATATAAAAACATTAAAAGCAAATATATTTTTAAAAACTCCTTAAAAAGCTTGTATTCATTTTTGTCTATTCATACAGGCTGGTATATTTGTTGTAAATCTGAAAGACAAAAAGACAGGATTTCTATTTAATATACTCAGAAGCATTCAAATGTGTAACTATTCAGCACCAGATATAAATCATAATTCTGTTCTTTCAGCATTATTTTATTGTTTTTCAAAATTAATGTTAAATCAGACCTCTTATTTAATCCTGGGTGTTTACAAGCACCCAGGGTGAAAATCCAATACCCTTCTCTTCCCAAAATCTGGTTGTTGTGGTCACCACCCCTTGGATGTCTGAAGATATATTTTATCCCTCTAAAACAGAACACATGATCAGTATTTTTTGCAATATGCTGTGCTGTGGCATATCTGAGATCACTGTTTTTAACTGCTGTGCAGTGTTCTCCCACTCTGGACCTGAGATTTCTCTTTGTTTTTCCTATGTAGAATGCACCACATGTGTACTCTGCTTTGTAGATCACACCCATGGTGTCACATGCAATCAACTGTTTGATCTCATACACTTTTCCTGTATGATCATTTCTAAAAGTTTTACATGTCACAAATTTTCACAGTACATGTATCCAGAACATCTAAAGTACCCAATACTTGGTTGTAACCAAGTCTTTTTTTCTGATGGTGCCTGCGCACTGTGAACTAAAATGTCACTCAGATTTTCAGCCCGTCTGAAAGAGAGTCTAGGGGGGTTATTATAATATTCTATGAGATGTGGGTCACTCTTTAAAGTGTTCCAATTTTCCTTCACGATTTCAACCACTTTATTCGCATGTGCTGAAAAAGAAGTAATAACATTCAATACATCTCTATCGTCTTTCTTCTGTTTCCATCTGTTTGACTTCCAAATATGCTTTATCTATAGATGTCCTAGAGTACCCTCTATCTCTCTCTCTACAAACCTTGTCTCCAGGTCTTGAGCTGCTTGATCAAAATTTTCCTCAGTGTTGCAGTTTCTTTTCAGTCTAAGAAACTGCCCCTTTGGAATGTTCTGGATAATATGTTTAGGATGCCAGCTGGAAGACAAAAGGATAGTGTTCCTTTCACATGGTTTTCTGTAGATATTCATGTTTATATTACCATTGGTACCCTCAGAAATGCAAAAATCCAAAACAAACAAATAATCTTTTTACTAATAACATAGGAGAAGCATAGATTAGGATTAGATTCATGTAAATATGCTACAAACATTTTAAATTCTATAATACTCCCATTCCAGATTAAAAATAAATAATCCATAAAGCATTTGTATAAATCAATATTCCAATAAAAGGGATTAGCATCATGGTTTCTTACCACACTTGTCTTCTCACGTCCCCATATAAAAATAACAATACTGGGGGAAAATGTAGCCTCCATCACTGTGCCTCTGACCTGTAAATAGAAGTCATTCAAAAAAGTAAAGACATTGTTTTTCAAGACAAATTCTGCAAGTCTAATCAATAATTCAATACATGGCTACTCTTCTTTCTTCCTCATATTAAGAAAGAAGGCAAGGCATTCCAAAGCCTCCTCCTGGGGAATGTTGCAGTAGAGGGCTTCTACAACCATTGTGACAATAAAGGAATCCTCCCCTATTTCTATATCCTCCAAAATATTCAGTATGTCTGTGGTGTCCCAAATGTATGCTTTGAGACTCATAACAAAAGGTCTGATGAAAAAATCTATATATTGTGACAGGGGCTCTGTGAGTGACCCTATTCCACTAATGATGGGCCTACCGGGGAGGGGGGGATGACTCAAAATCTTTGTGTACCTTTGGTAGACAGTAGAAGGTGGACCTGATTGGAAATTCAAAACCTTCTTGACTCTGCTGATACTGAGTGTATTATAATGGAGGATTTCAATCTAAATTGGAATGATGACAGCTCTAAGAAATTGACGGATCTATGCGATGTTAATGGTCTGTTACAAATGGTGACTGCTACAACCAGATCTAACAGAAAAAACCCTGAGCGCAGCACCCTCCTGGACCTTATCCTAGTAAACAAACCTCACACTATCTCGCATACTGGAGTATTCTTCAACGATATAAGCGACCATTGCGTTACTGCCTGCATCAGACATCTTTCCCAAATCAAAATGGCCTCCAAATTCAAACTGAAAAGATGCCTGAAAAAGTTCTGCCAGTACACTTTCCTGAAAGATCTAAGCAACATTCGTTGGCAGGATTTCTACCTAGCCCCCACCTTTAATGAGGCATTTAACATCTTTCACAGCCTCTTAATGGAGCTAATAGACAAACACACCCCACTAAGACTGATCAAATCAAAAAATAAAGCTCCTGGCTGGTTCTCTCCCATCCTGAAGAAAGCACTTAGGGATAGGGACTACTGGTGGAAAAAAGTGAGGAAATCCCACCTGAAGGCTGATTGGTTAGCATTCCGTACCACTAGGAATGCTTGTACCAAGCTAATTAGGTCAGAAAAAGTTAGGTACTTCCAAAAAGAACTAGAAGACAATAAAAACAACTCTGCCAAATTTTGGAACATCCTCAAAGAAGTCGAAGGTCAGTCCACTGCAACACCCCTTCCAAACAAAATTGTGTCTGATGGTACCACCTATACGGACAAAGCTGATATACTAGAAAAGCTTAATGATCACTTTGCCACTGCAGGGCTTGCCTTTGACTCCTCACCTATCAGCAAACTTAGTCCGGCAAGAGACTACACTGTTGGCTTAACTGATAATCACAACCATAACCAACTGCATCCCACCCCTTTCAGCTTCCTCACAATTACGTTCAAGCAAGTGGAGGACCTCCTCCTTTCTCTGGTTACAAAAAAGAGTGTGGGTGCAGATAATATTGAACCTTACTTCCTAAAACTTGGCTATACCTATCTGACCGCCCCCATTACACACTTATTCAACATCTCTCTGATTCAAGGTGAGCTACCTGTCTTGTGGGAAACTGCCCACATCCTACCATTATTCAAGACTGGGGATCTGAGTGATCTGAACAATTGCCGGCCTATTTCTGTACTATCCGTCCTCTCTAAATTACTTGAAAAAATTGTCAACATCCAACTTAGAGAACATTTGGATTCACAAAAGTTGCTAAATCCGGCTCAGTTCGGCTTCAGAGCCAAACACAGTACAATATCGGCTCTTGCCAAAGTAACTACAGACTGGCAAATGCCCTTAGACTCTAAGAAGCATATATTTGCCCTCTTCCTTGATCTAAGTAAGGCCTTCGATACTGTGCATCATACCATCATGCTTACTGCACTGAGTAACATCGAACTTGATAGTTCTGCCATTAAATGGTTCACCAGCTACCTAACCAATAGGTTACAACAAGTCAAAGCCATAGGAGATCTGTCCCCACAAAAATCCTTGTTACGAGGAGTCCCACAAGGCTCCATCCTGGGCCCTATCCTCTTTGCAATATACATCAATGATCTGGATTCACAGCTGGGCACAGCAAATGTGCACTTATTCGCAGATGATACTGTACTCTATACCACAAATTCATCCTTGGATCTGGCCCATGAGTGCTTGCAGAAAGACTTTGTCACCCTCCAATGCAACCTTCTCACTCATAAGCTCCTCCTCAACACCAAAAAGACTAAAGCAATGATTCTCTCACCAAAGTCTACTTCCGGATGTCCACATATCACACAGATCCGAACACTCTTAGATGAACCCCTTGAAGTAGTTGATACCTTTAAATATCCAGGGTTCTGGCTGGATAACAAGCTCAACTTTCTGTGCCACTTAAATGAAACCTTGAAGAAAATAAGACAGCGATTAGGTTTATTCTAGCGCATTAAACACCTACTCACGTTAGAAGCCAGAATGAGACTAGCACAAACTACATTCCTACCTATACTGGACTACGCTGACTTCCTTTACAGTCATTGCCCATCAAAGATGCTAAACAAACTGGACACCCTTTACCACCGGACTTTAAGATTTATCTTAAATCTACCCCGTAGTACACATCACTGTCGTCTATACCAGGTTTCGGGATGGACCTCACTCTCAACTAGAAAAAAAAGGAATGCTCTCCTCTGGTTTTTTAGAGCATTATCTGATAACCTCCCTGCATACATCTCGAACGTCTTCAAACAGGCTAAAGGTTCCTATGGCCTGAGACGCTTCTCCTTAATCTGCTTCCAAATTCCTAGAATGAAAACTACTCTTGGCTCAGCAGCAATCAACTTCTCACTTCCATCACTTTGGAACACTATGCAAGACTCATTAAAATTATCCTCACTTCCAAGCATTTTCACATTCAAAGCTCTATTAATGGATTATCTGAAGAATCATGCAACTGTTTCAGATGCAGTGACCCCTAAACCTCGGGTGCCACTCTCAAATCCCTCGCCTAAGTATCTCATCCACCCCACATTCCTAACAACAGAAACCTAGGAACTACAAGCCTAGTTCCCTTAATGCAAGATGACCCTGCCTATTCTCTGCCTTCTACCTATTCTGGCCTCCCATTTGACTGCCTACTCTTTCACCTCAATTTCTACCCTGTTCCTTAATACCTCCTTATTTTTTGTCATTTAGGTATGAGCTCTTACTCAGCTGAGACTATATGGGATTGTTGTCTCTTCTCATTTCAGTAAAGTTTATCATTATGTACCTTTGCATGCTAATTATGTTGACCGGTATGTATAGGCCCATATTGACCGGCACCTTCACAACGTTTTTTTTTTTTTTTTTTTGCACCGTTGTCCACCGTAAATGTAATCTTATGAAGTGTACTGTATTGTATTTATTCCCAGGACCACCTTGAAAATGAGCTTGCTCAATGGTGTTTATGCCTGGTTAAATAAAGTGATTAATTGATTGATTGAATTAAGGTTGAAGGATCCTTCTCTAATAATTGGTAAAAAGCAGTGTTAGAGAGCTGTTTATTCACTTCATATATATATTCTGTTGTATTCTGAATCACAATCATCTCTGCCTTATCTGCCTGTTTAATCACAATAGTTGTGTCTTTGTTAAGCTCTTCAAGTGCCTGTCTTTCCACCCTTAACAAATTATTATAATTGGTATATGGCAAATTACTAAACAATTCTTCCAAACGAGTTTCACATACCCTCTGAAATGTGGAAATAGCTGCACTAGGTGCTAGCAGGAAAATTGGGGAACCCTTGAAAATTATATTTCATGGAGTGGCGGGTTCAACTCCCACCATGTCAGATCCATGGTACATTGTAGCTCTATTATGTAAATTGCAATCATTTAATCGATGGAAGAAAGATTTTAAACTTAAATTGTGACAAAGTCTCTGTATGTCCACAAACATTTCAAATTTATTAACCCCTGTGGTTGGTGCAAATGAGAGTCCCCTATTGAGTAGATTTAGTTCTGCTGTAGTAAGCTCTCTACTTGAAAGATTTATTACTTTCTGTAATTTCTCCATCTCCTTCCCCATGGACATTGGTTCTCCGTACTCCAATGCTGATTGTCCCGTGCCTGATAATATTCCCTGTTCTGGAAATGTTCCCTTTCTGGAATTCCATGTTCTGAGGGTTGGTGTAGGGGCACAGCTGGGCATCAGGCTGTGGTCCGGTTGTGTAGTGCTATCTCCCTTCCCAGAATTGTCCTTGTTCATCCCAGCCCTCTCTTCTTTCTGCCCTTCCTTTGTCTTGTCTTCCCTTCCTCGTCCTCGTGCCTTGTATCTCCTTCTATTCCCCCTTCCTGGACCGCTCTGTGGGGATACCCGAAAACCCTGATAGCAGGTTGTTCTCCTATTTCTCCTTGGAGGGACGTCAGGGGATGTGTTATGGCCTAATTTGAGTGAATCTTCTCCTGAGGTGGCTGTGTCATTTTCACTACAGCCTGCGCTAAGGTTAAGACACTCTTCTTTCTTTTAGAATACCTTGTGCCTCTCCCTTTTTCTTCCATGAGTGTACTCTGTCATTAGCATAATCCCCTAAGTCTCTTTTAAACTTGATCAATTTCCTCCTTTTTAGTTCAAAGTCCAGCCTCTCCACAGCTTCTTTTAATTTATTACAGTGCAAACTAAATTCATCATTTTTAAAAAGTTGCAGTTTCTTTTCCTGTTCCTTAGCTTCATTCTTAAGTTGCTCACTCACCTCCTTCCCATGTTGAATGATGAGCTTCATTCATTTACAAGAGGCTTCATCCAAAATCTGACACCATTGCCACATAAACGTCTCAATTTCTCGACTGAACGTTGCTTCTTTCAATAAGCGCAGTCCTCTAGGGATCCTGTGTACTTGTAAGTAAGCTTCCATGTTAGCAGTATTCCACTGACTCTTTCTTGCTTTCTAGACAGTTCTCTCTAGTTGTCGAAATGCTTCCCACAGGCTGCATGTTATCTCCGATTTGGTTCCCTCTGTTTCCCCTCTGGCTAGAATCCCCCAATAAAAAGGGATTCTGTGTTATTTCATTGAGCAGTGCATTAATAAATTGCAGTGGGTCACCTCTATTTGTATGACTTTCTTCTGCCCATGCTAGGTCCGGCATGCGTTCTAGCGATGCTAACAATGCGGCATCCATTTCAAAAAGCACCGCACACCAAGAGCTATTACCAGTTTTTACTCCCGCTCAGAAAACAGCCAAAAATTGTGGAAACCCATGCAGATAAGATCTCAACAAATCATTAGAATACTTGTAGAGAGGTCTGCACTGGGAAAGTAGTGTATGGATAAAATTACTATGAAGAAAAGAAAAAAATCCAGCACTCACCAACCCTAAATAAAAAATGCTCACTCCAATCTCTGCAGTGCTTAATTTTATTTAAAGTGTATAGTGCATATGACAAAATATCCCAGATGCGTTTTGGAACTAAGCAGGTTCCTTTATCAATGGATGGCAACATACAAATGAGACACCGTTTTATGTACATACTTTGTGATGTCATCATGGCATCTTCACAACCAGACCAGACAGTGTTTAAAGTACCAGTGTATATATACAATTCTTCACAATAAATACACATATAACAATAATATATAAAAACATTAAAAGCAAACATGTTTTTAAAAACTCCTTAAAAAGTTTGTATTCACTTTTGTCTATTCATACAGGCTGGTATATTTGTTGTAAATCTGAAAGACAGACAGGATTTCAATTTAATATACTCAGCAGCATTCAAATGTGTAACTATTCAACACCAGATATAAATCATAATTCTGTTCTTTCAGCGTTATTTTATTGTTTTTCAAAATTAATGTTAAATCAAATCTCTCATTTAATCCTGGGTGTTTACAAACCCCAAGGGTGAAAATCCAATACCCTTCTCTTTCTAAAATCTGGTTGTTGTGGTCACCACCCCTTGGATGTCTGAATATCTATTCTATCCCTCTAAAAGAGAACACATGATCAGTATGTTTTGCAAACTGCTGTGCTGTGGCATATCTGAGATCACTGTTTTTAACTGCTGTGTAGTGTTCTCCCACTCTGGACCTGGGATTTCTCCTTGTTTTTCTTATGTAGAATGCACCACATGTGCACTCTGCTTTGTAGATCACACCCATGGTGTCACATGTAATCAACTGTTTGATCTCATACACCTTTCCTGTATGATCATTTCTAAAAGTTTTACATGTCATAAACTTTCACAGTACATGCATCCAGAACATCTAAAGCACCAATACTTGGTTGTAACCAAATCTTTTTTTCTGATGGTGCCTGCCTGCTGTGAACTAAAATGTCACTCAGATTTTCAGCCCGTCTGAAAGAGAGCCTAGGGAGATTATTATAATATTCTATGAGATGTGGGTCACCCTTTAAAGTGTTCCAATTTTCCTTCACAACTTCAACAACCTTATTCGCATGTGCTGAAAAAGAAGTAGTAACATTCAATACAACTCTTTTGTCTTTCTTCTGTTTCCATCTGTTTGACTTCCGAATATGCTTTATCTATACATGTCCTAGAGTACTCTCTCTCTCTCTACAAACCTTGTCTCCAGGTCTCGAGCTGCTTGATCAGAATTTTCCTCAGTGTTGCAGTTTATTTTAAGTCTAAGAAACTGCCCCTTTGGGATGTTCTGGGTAATATCTTTAGGATGCCAGTGGAAGACAAAAGCATTGTGTTTCTCTCACATGGTTTTCTGTTGATATTCATGTTTATATTACCATTGGCACCCTCAGAAATGCATAAGTCCAAAAAAGACAAATACTCTTTTTACTAATAACATAGGAGAAGCATAGATTAGGATTAGATTCATGTAAATATGTTACAAACATTTTAATTTCTTCAATACTCCCATTCCAGATTAAAAATAAATCATCTATAACGCATTTGTATAAATCAATATTCCAATAAAAGGGATTAGCATCATGGTTTCTTACCACACTTGTCTTCTCACTTCCTCATATAAAGATTAACAATACTGGGGGCAAATGTAGACCCCATCACTGTGCCTCTGACCTGTAAATAGAAGTCATTCAAAAAAGAAAAGACTTTGTTTTTCAAGACAAATTCTGCAAGTCCAATCAATAATTCAGTACATTGCTGCTCCTCTTTCTTCCTCATATTAAGAAAGAAGGCAAGGCATTCCAAAACCTTCTCTTAGGAAATGTTGCAGTAGAGGGCTTCTACATTCATTGTGACAAAAAAGGACTCTTCCCCTATTTCTATATCCTCCAAAATATTCAATATGTCTGTGGTGTCCCGAATGTATGCTTTGAGACTCATAACAAAAGGTCTGATGAAAAAAATCTATATACTGTGACAGGGGCTCTGTGAGTGACCCTATTCCACTAATGATGGGCCTACCGGGGGGATGACTCAAAATCTTTGTGCACCTTTGGTAAACAGTAGAAGGTGGATCTGATTGGAAAATCTGCTTTCAAGAAGTTTTTAATGTCCTCATCTGTCCACTGTTTACTCAGAGATTCTAGCAAAAATTAATGATTCTGTGTTTAATAAAGGTTGTATGATCCTTCTCTAATCGTTTGTAAAAAGCAGTGTTAGAGAGCTGTCTCTCTCTCTCTCTATATATATATATTTATATACACATATATACATATATATATATATATATTCTGCTGTATTCTGAATCACAATCGCCCCTCCCTTATCTGCCTGTTTAATCACAATGGATGTGTCTTTCTTAAGCTCTTCAAGTGCCTGTTTTTCCACCCTTGACAAATTACTATAATTGGTATGTGGCAAATTACTAAACAATTCTTCCAAACGAGTTTCACATACCCTCCAAATGTGGAAATAGCTGCACTAGGTGCTGGCTGGAAAATTGAGGGACCCTTGAAAATTCTATTTCCTGTGGTGGTGGGTTCCAACTCCCACCACATCAGATCCATGGTACATTGTAGCCCTATTATGTAAATTGCAATCATTTAATCGATGGAAGAACAATTTTAGACTTAAATTGCGACAAAGTCTCTGTATGTCCACAAACGTTTCAAATTTATTAACCCCTGTGGTTGGTGCAAAGGAGAGTCCCCTATTGAGTAGAGTTAGTTCTGCTGTAGTAAGATCTCTACTTGAAAGATTTATTACTTTCTGCAATTTCTCCATCTCCTTCCCCTGGGACATTGGTTCTCCCTGTTCCAATGCTGATTGTCCCATGCCTGATAATATTCCCTGCTCTGGAAATTTTCCCTGTTCTGGAATTCCATGTTCTGAGGGTTGGTGTAGGGGCACAGCTGGGCATCAGGCTGTGGTCTGGTTGCGTAGTGCTGTCTCCCTTCCCAGAATTGTCCTTGTCCATCCCAGCCCTCTCTTCTTTCTGCCCTTCCCTCATCTTGTCTTCCTTTTCCTCATGCCTTGTATCTGCCTCTGTTCCCCCCTTCCTGGACTGCTCTGTGGGGATACCTGAAAACCCTGATAGCAGGTTGTTCTCATACTTCTCCTTGGAGGGATGTCAGGGGATGTGTTATGGCCTAATTCGAGTGAATCTGCTCCTGAGGTGGCTGTGTCATTCTCACTACAGTCTGTGCTAAGGTTAAGACACTCTTCTTTCTCTTAGAATACCTTGTGCCACTACCTTTTTCTTCCATGCGTATACTCTGTCATTAGCATAATCCCCTAAGTCTCTTTTAAACTTGACCAATTTCCTCCTTTTTAGTTCAAAGTCCATTCTCTCCACTGCTTCTTTTAATTTATTACAGTGCAAACTAAATTCAGCATTTTTTAAAAGTTGCAATTTCTTTTCCTGTTCTTTAGCTTCGTTCTTAAGTTGCTCACTCACCTCCTTCCCATGTTGAATGATGAGCTTCAATAATTTACAAGAGGTTTCATCCAAAATCTGACGCCATTGCTGCATGAACATTTCTCGACCGAACATCGGTTCTTTCAATAAGCGCAGCCCTCTAGGGATCCTGTGTATTTATAAGTAGGCTTATATGTTAGCAGTATTCCACTGAATCTTTCTTGATTTCAAGACAGTTCTCTCTAGTTGTTGGAATGCTTCCCACAGGCTGCATGGTATCTCTGAATTGGTTCCCTCTATGTTTCCCCTCTGGCTAGAATCCCCCAATAAAAAGGGATTCTGTGTTACTTCATTGAGCAGCGCATTGACGAATTGCAGTGGGTCATCTCTATTTGTATGATTTTCTTCTGCCCATGCTTGGTTCAGCATGTGTTCTAGCCATGCTAACAATGTGGCGTCCATTTCAAAAAGCACCGTGCACCAAGAGCTATTACCTGTTTTTGCTCCCACTTGGAAAACAGCCAAAAATTGTGGAAACCCATGCAGATAAGATCTCAACAAATCATTAGAAAACTTGTAGAGAGGTCTGCACTGGGAAAGAAGTGCATGGATAAAATTACTATGAAGAGAAGAAAACATCCAGCACTCACCAACCCGAAATAAAAAAATGCTCACTCCAATCTCTGTGGTGCTTAATTTTATTCAAAGTGCATAGTGCATATGACAAAATATCTCAGAAGCATTTTGGAACTAAGCAGGTTCCTTTATCAATGGATGTCAACATACAAATGAGGTGCCTTTTTATGTACATACTTTGTGATGTCATAATGACATCATCACAACCAGATCAGTGTTTAAAATGCCAGTGTATATATACAATTCTTCACAATAAATACACATATAACAATAGTATATAAAAAACATTAAAAAAAACTTGTTTTTAAAAACTCCTTAAGAGTCTTCAAATGTTGGCTGCCACTGTGTTCTGTATGAAACTCAGTCCATTTATGCAAGATATTATAGTAAATCACTATCTCTTTATTGACCTATTTACAGAGATCAGATGCAATACATGCAGGATGCTTCAAAAAGTTTTGAACTGTTAGGAAGTACATCAGCATGAGTTCCCCGATGGGTAGCTGGGTCGGGTAGTGAAGGTATTGGTTATTTTTGGCCAGGTACGGCAGTTCAGGTAATGTACTACCCTACACAACATAACTGTAATTCTTGGATCGAGTAGTTTGAGATGGGTAATGGGTAATTAGGGCAGGACATCCTTCCAGGCTGGAAACAGGCATTAAAAGGGCAGCCTGTGGGTTCCTTCCTGGAGCCTACAGCAGAATAGGAGCACATCACACTGGGCTAACACCTGATTGGTCAATGTGTCTAAAGGGCGGTGCTCTGTCTACTGTGAGTCTTTAAAAGCTGAATCAATCAACAGCTGAAATTAAAACCTACACTGCATGAATGAGAAAATGGAGAAATAGTAGGGGACTGAAACAATCTCAGGCAGGTGAAGGGGGAATCAGCTTCAGTTGAGGAGCTGGTGTTGGGGAGAGAATAGAGAAGGAGCAAGGTGGGGGAAAAGACATAGACAAAAAAAAAACAGAAGGCAGCTGGTTGAAATTAAAAGTTGAAAGTATTACACTGTTTGTTGGGTGCCCCTGAGCCTTGTCATTTATTACTGTGATGTAGCCAGCTACACTGGCAATCTCTGCAGCAGTTAATGAAAGCCTTTTATGGCTATATTACACTGTTTGTCTGGTGCCCCTGAGGCCCGAGCCCTGTCATTTATTACCATGATAAAGTCAGCTACACTGTTTCTCCACAGCAGTTAATGAAAGACTTTTACAGCTGTATTACACTGTTTGTCTGGTGCCCCTGAGGCCCAAGCCCTGTCATTTATTACCACGATAGTCAGCTACACTGTGTCTCCGCAGCAGTCAGTGAAAGACTTTTACTGCTGTATTACACTGTTTGGTTCCCCCAAGGCCCAAGCCCTGTCATTTTTTACTGTTAAATAGTCAGCTAGACTGTCAGTCTCTGCAGCAGTTTGAGAAAGCCTTTCATGACTGTTAGGTGCCTCAGGGGCCCACACCCTGTCATTTTCATTTATTACTGTGACATAGACAGCTACACTGTCTGTCTGTTTCTGCAGCAGTTAGTGAAATCCTTTACAGCTGTATTATGCTGTTTGTTAGGTACCTTCGAGGCCCGAGCCCTGTTATTTATTACTGTGACATAATCAGATACACTGTCTATCTCTGCAGTAGTTAGTGAAAACCTTTTACGGCTGTATTACAATGTTGGTCAGGTGCCTCTGAGGCCGAGCCCTGTTATTTATTACTGTGACATAGTTAGCTACACTGCCTGTCACTGCAGCAGTTAGTTAAAGCCTTTTATGGCAGTATTGCATTATTTGTTAGGTGATTCCAATGCCCAAGTCTTGCCATTTTCATGTATGACTGTGACATAGTCAGGAACACTGTCTGTCTCTGCAGCAGTTAGTGAAATCCTTTTAGGGCTGTATAACACTGATTGTTAGGTGCCCCCAAAGTCCAAGCCCTGTAATTTATTAATGTGACATAGTCAGCAAAACTGTCTGTCCCTGCAGCAGTTAGTGAAAACCTTCATGACTGTATTAATACTCTTTGTTAGTTGCCCCCAAGGCTCGAGCTCTGTCATTTATTACTGGTACATAGCTACACTGTCTGCCTCTGCAGCAGTTGGTAAAATCCATTTACAGCTGTATTACACTGTTTGTGAGGTGCCTCCAAGGCCCGAGCCCTGTCACTTATTATTGTGACATAGGCAGATACACTTTTCCACTGCAGCAGTTAGTGGAAGCCTTTCACAGTTGTATTACACTGTTTGTTAGGTGCCCCCAAGGTCTGAGCCCTGTTATTTATTATGGTGCCATAGTCAGTTACACTGTCTGTCACTGCATCAGTTAGTGAAATCCTTTTACATCTGTATTACACTGTTTGTTTGGTGCCCCCGAGGCCTGAGGTGTGTCATTTTCATTTATTACTGTGACATAGTAAGCTACACTGTCTGCCTCTGCAGCAGTTAGTAAAAGTCTTTTACAGCTGTATTACAATGTTTGAGAGGTGCCCCCGAGGCCTAATCTGTGTCATTTTCATTTATTACTGTGATGTAGTCAACTACACTGTCTGTCTCTGCAACAGTTAGTAAATACCTTTTAAAGCCCTATGGAACTGTTTTTGAGGTGCCCCGAGGCTAAAGCCTTGTCATTTTCATTTTTTACCGTGACATAGTCATTTACCCTGTCTGTCTCTGCAGCAGTTAGTAAAATCCCTTTACAGCTGTATTACACTGTTTGTTAGGTGCCCCCGAAGCCCAGTCCCTGCCATTTCATTTATTACTGTGACATAGTCATTTATCCTGTCTGTCTCAGAAGCAGTTAGTGCAATCCTTTTACGGCTGTATTACACTGTATGTAAGGTGCTGCTAGGGCCCGAGCCCTGTTATTTTAATTTATTACTGTGACATAGTTAGCTACACTGACTGTCCCTGTAGCAGTTAGTGGAAGCCTTTCATGGTTGTATTACACTGTTTCTTAGCTGCCTCTGAGGCCCAACCCCTGTCATTTATTACTGTGACATAGTCAGCTACATTGTCTGTATCTGCAGCAGTTAGTGAAATCCTTTTACGGCTGTATTACACTGTTTGCTAGGTGCCCCTGAGGTCTGAGCCCTGTCATTTATTACAGTACCATAGTCAGCTATACTGTCTTTCTCTGCATCAGTTAGTAAAAGCCTTTTATGGTTGTATTACACTGTTTGTTAGGTGCCCAGGATGCCCGAGCCCTGTTATTTTCATTTATTACCTTGACTTAGTCAGATACACTGTCTGCCTCTGCAGCAGATAGTGAAATCATTTTACGGCTGTATTACACTGTTTGTTTGGTGCCCCCAAGGCCTGAACAGTATCATTTTCATTATTTCTGTGACATAGTCAGCACCCTGTCTGTCTCTGCAGCAGTTAGTGAAAGCCTTTTAAGACTATATTTCACTGTTTGTTAGGAGCACTTGAGAACTGAGCTCTCTCATTTATTATTGTGACACAGTCAGTGACACTGTCTGTCTCAGCAGCAGTTAGTGAAATCCTTTTATGGCTGTATTGCACTGCTTGTGAGGAGCCCTAAAGGCCTAGGCCCTATAATTTATTACTGTGACATAGTCAGCTTCACTGTCTGTCTCTGCTGTATTACACTGTTTGTTAGCTGCTTCGGAGGCCCGAGCTCTGTCATTTATTACTGTGACAGAGCTACACTTTCTGTCTCTGCAGCAGTTAGTGAAAGCCTTTTATGGCTGTATTACAGTGTAAAGAGGCAGTACAGTGCAGTGGTTTACGGCTCTGAGCTGCAAACCCGGAGACTTGGGTTTGGATCCCACAGCCCCACTTGCATACTGTGTGACCCAGAGCAAGTCACTTACAGTAACTTCCTTGTGCTTCCAGGTCACACCTGTAAATAAGCTTCAGCTTAGTGTGTCTTTCCTGGTTAAAAAACAAACAAAAACAAAACAAAACTGTTTATTAGCTGCCTCTGATGCCCGAGCCCTGTCATTCATTACTGTGAGATAGTCAGCTACACTGTCTGTCTTTGCAGCAGTTAGCGAAAGCCTTTTACGGCTATATTACACTGCTTGTTAGCTGCTTCTGAGGCCCGCGCTCTGTCATTTATTACTGTGACAGAGCTACACTGTCTGTCTCTGCAGCAGTTAGTGAAAGCCTTTTATGGCTGTATTATGCTATTTGTTAAGTGCGCCTGAGGCCCAAGCCCTGTTATTTATTACTGTGATGTAATAATCTACACTGTCTGACTCTGCAGCAGTTAGTGAAAGCTTTCATGGCTGTATTACACTGTTAGGTGCCCCGAGGTCGAAGCCCTGTCATTTTCATTTATTACTGTGACAGAGTCAGCTACACTATCATTGTCTGCAGAAATTAATGAAATCCTTTTACGGCTGTATTACAGTTTGTTATGTGCCTCGGAGGTCTGAATTCTGTCATTTATTACTGTGGCTTAGTCAGCTACACTGTCTGTCTCTGCAGCAGTTAGTGAAAGTCTGTTATCGCTGTATTACACTGTTTGTTAGGTGCCTCTGAGGCCCAAGCGCTGTCATTTATTATTGTGTCATAGTCAGCTACACTATCTGTCTTTGTAGCAGTTAGCAAAAGCCTTTACAGCTGTATTACACTGTTTGTTAGCTGCTTCTGAGGCCCAAGCTCTGTCCTTTATTACTGTGACAGAGCTACACTGTCTGTCTCTGCAGCAGTTAGTGAAAGCCTTTTATGGCTGTATTACACTGTTTTTTTGATGCCCTTGAGGCCCAAGCCCTGTCATTTATTACTGTGACATAGTCATCTACACTGTCTCTGCTGCAGTTAGTGAAAGCCTTTCATGGCTGTATTACACTGTTTGTTAGGTGCCCTGAGGTCCAAGCCCTGTCATTTTCATTTATTATTATGACAGAGTCAGTTACACTGTCAATGTCTGCAGCAGTTAGTGAAATCCTTTCATGGCTTTATTACACTGTTTGTTAGGTGCCCCCAAAGTCCAAGTCCCAACATTTTAATTTGGTACTGTGAAATCTGGGTTATCTGACCCTCTCCAGTGTGGGTTCACTAAAACTAGATCTTGTCAAACCAATTTATTAACATTCTATGAAAAAGTTACTAAAGAAATTGACCAGGGTAATTCTGTGGACCTTGTGTTCCTAGATTTTTGCCAAGGCGTTTGATAACCTGTTTCACAATGAGCTTATTAATACATTAAAAGCCTTCAAACTAAAAATAAATATAGTTAATTGGGTTGCCAATTGGTTGAAGGGAAGAAAACAGAGTGTCATTATAAATGGAGAATATTCTAACTGGGCTCCTATTACAAGTAGGGTACCCCAGGGGTCTGTCTTGGGCCCCTGTCTCTTCAACAGTTATGTTTCTACTCTCACCTTCAGTAACCCCAATATATGGATATTAAAATTCACAGATGACTGTCGAGTGGGTACCATGGTAAACAACTCAGTAAGAAGTATTACTCTTCAGTTAGCCCTGGATAACATATTGACCTGGTCAAGTAATAACAAATTAGCTTTTAACCACTTGAAATGCAAAGTTATGCATCTGGGAATACACAACAAACAGCATGTGTACAAATTATTGAACATAGCTCTCCTTGAAACCAAACAAGAAAGGGATCTTGGAATAATTGTTAATCCCAACCTGAAATTCAGAACCCACTGCAAGACCCAAATAAATAAAGCGAATCAAAACCTTAATTGTATATTTAGGCACGTTTCTAGTTGTAGGAAAGAAGCATTACTCCCCTTGTACATTGCTTTGGTGAGGCCACATCTTGAATACTGTGCCCAGGTGTGGTCCCCATATTATAAGGAAGACATTATAAAAATTGAGAGAGTACAACAAAAGTTTACTAGAGCCATTATAGGTATGGCAAATAAGCCATATGAATCCAGATTGAAATTGCTTAATTTGTTTACGCTTCAGTATAGAAGACTGAAGGGAGACATGTGTCTTCTATTTAGAGCATTTACTGACCCCACCCATAGTAAAGAACTAGGAATTGCCCTTACCGATAATAGAGTAAGTAATAGAAGACACTCTAAACAACTATACCTGTCAAAATGGAATACTCAGTGAAGAAGGTATTGGTTTAGTCACAGGGTCATGTCTACATGGAATCACCTACCAGCTGAGGTAGTAGATAGCCCAAATATGGACTTTTTCACAAAAAACTTAGACTTAGTAATCGGAGATAATGTAAAATTCAGTAATTATTGACTTTCTGGCAAGCACCATGGACTCAATGTCCATATTAGCTTGATGTACCTATGATGATACTTACGATGACATAGTCATTTACCCTGTCTGTCTCTGCAGCAGTTAGTGAAATCCTTTAATGGCTGTATTACACTATTTGTGAGGTGCTGCCAAGGCCTGAGCCCTATCATTTTCATTTATTGCTGTGACATTGTCAGTTACAGTGTCTGTCTCTGCAGCAGTTACTGAAAGCCTGTTATGGCTGTATTACACTGTTTGTTACATGCTCCCGAGGCCCAAACCCTGTCATTTATTACTGTGATATAGTCAGATACACTGCCTCTGAAGCAGTTAGTGAAAGTCTTTTGCAGCTGTATTACACTGTTTTGTAGGTGCCCCTGAATCCTGAGCTCTGTCATTTATTACTGTGACACAGTCAGCTACACTGTTAGTGTAACCCTTACCCCGGTTAAGAGCGTCATCTGGAGTACTGCGTGCAGTTCTGGAGACCTCATCTGCACAAAGACATAGACATAATTGAGGCAGTCTAGAGGAGGGCAACTAAAATGGTGCAGGGTCTTTTCTTTAAAAAAGTGAAAAACAGACTTCCACCATGCTATTGCTATCACACAAACACAGGTTTGTTTATATTCCTTGATCGACTTCCACTGCATCTTCCCTGGACTTGGGAACATCCCCAACATGGTCTATCCACTCATGCTGCAGTGGGAGTTTAGGTGGCCACTGCCTCATGAGTGACTACACTACTTGGGGGTGCTTCTAATGTTTAGGAAGTATTCAAGAAGAATAGATTCAGGGTTTGAAACAAAACACAGTTGTGTGTAAATATACATTACCATGTATTTCAGTTCTACTAAACAAGGAGGGAGGCAAAACAAACAGCAACATTAATGAATTTTAGAGAAGTTAAGCAATCAGAAAATGTGGGGTTTTAATTAGAAATAATATGATGCCAAACAGGTTGACAGTGTCCCTTTAAGTACATGTTTGTACAATTCCTTTAGTGACTCCAACACTATAATCCACAAGCACTTGAAAATAGTTGTAATCCGCAGAAGTAAATGTTATTTTGCCCCAAATCACAGGGAACTTTGCAATTTTGACAATTGAAAGTTTCTTTAAACATGTTTCAACAGGATTCTCAGTCTTAGCAAAGCAGTCTTTTACATCACGGTCCTTGGCATCACATTCTTAGCAAAACAATACAAAGTAGCACATTTTTTTCCGCAGAAAATCACAATGTAGCACATGTTGGGATGGCATTTTCTTTGGCACAACTTAACTTTTCCTCACAATGACTCCTGGAATAGTGCACCGCCACTAGACAGAAAGACTGCACATATACCATCTGCACTTACACTGGTATGGCAACTTTTTCCTCTCCCCCAAATCTTTGTACAAGCCCCCAATTTTGTAACCCTTATCCTGGTCAAGAGCGGCATCTTGCAACCAGGACCCCTCTACTTGTTACACAGACAAGACAACAAACCACAAGTTGACAGAAAAATAAGTATCACCCCTGACATTAGGGTAAATACCTGGCTTGGCCATCTATAAGGTTGAGGGTTAGAGAACAACATAACATTTATATTTATTCTGAGTCTAAGAAAGGGGTGCCAGGACCATGCTGAGTCTCCTATCTGAGGGGGCCCCATAACATTTCACTTGGACTCACAGATGGATTGTCCACAACCATAGAATTGGAACTGTATTGTATGGCGTTATTTCTGACAAGATGTTAAGCAGAACTAGGGTGGTCCCCCAGATTTGTACTTTCCAAGACAAATGACACAACTTTTACAGAAGAAGAACATTTTTCCACACAGAAACACAAGCAGTACTGTACATTACAACATGAACCTTTTCCAAAACATGAACTATCCATCCCTTTGCTTAGGGATCTCTGGATTTCTGACCAAGTAAATATATAGTGGGAATTTCCACACACTTAAATTGAACCTCCTGGTGAGATGGACCATTGTTAACATCTTCATGCAACTTTGCCTATCTGGTAACAAGTTAGCTCTGAACATGGACTATAAGTGAGGGTCTGCCCACCGTGACCCCAGTCAGACTCTGCCATTACTTTAGGATGCACGCAAAACTGGATCCTTCAACCCCACTGGGTTGTTAAAGGCATCCTTTTCTTCAGTATACTTTAACAGCACATATCTGTGGTGAACAGGATCCTGAGTGAATGTAATCTAGCCAGCATAGGGCACATACATCACCAGACAACCCAAAAAGTCTCTCTCAAATGCTCAATGTACTCACAGTTTGGTATTCCCTTGATACAGGCATTTGATAATACTGTAGGAAACATTTCTTCCTCAAAGTCCATAGCTTTAAAAGAAATTCTTTGTCTGTTTTCTCTGGGCAGCTGCGACAATCGCAAGTCCATCAGGGGATTGCCCCTTAGAACCATTGATTTCTCAGTCCCTTTCCACATTTGAAAGAACTTGAACCCATTGGGGCTCCACTGACACAGGTCTCCACCACTTCTTTAGGCAACACTGTTGTTCCCCAAACTGGGGCAAGAAAAAAAAATGATGAACAGAGGTCCTTCACGCAGACAAGGGAGGCTGGCAGGCCCCTCTAGCCTTCTGCAGTACAGAGAGCTCTTTCTTCACTCTCCAAGCTGGAACTCACTAAGATTCTAAACTGCTTCTCTGCAGCTGAGCCAAAAGGGCTTATGCTGCTGTGATAGTTCTATTTGACATCATCTCATTCTCTGCCCAACCTAACTAGGTAAATGATGAGGTAATGTGTGTAGAGAGTTTCTAAAACTCTTTACTGCTGCCCAGAAACCTACCTGGTCTAATACTGATGGGATTCTAGTAATTGCAGGGGACTAGATGGTTACATCAGTCTCTGCAGCAGTTAGTGAAATCTATTTATGACTGTATTACACTGTTTGTGAGGTGCCCCTGGGGCCCGAGCCCTGTCATTTAATACTTTGACATAGTTAACTACACTGTCTGTCTCTGCAGCAGTTAGTGCAATCCTTTTACAGTTGAATTACACTGTTTGTCAGGTGTCCCCAAGGCCTGATTCCTGTCATTTTTATTTATTTCTGTGACATAGTCATTTACCCTGCCTGTCTCTGCAGCAATTAGTGAAATCCTTTTATGGTTGTATTACACTGTTTGTGAGGTGCCACTAAGGCCCGAGCCCTGTCATTTTCATTTATTACTGTGACATAGTCAGCTACACTGTCTGTCTCTTCTGCAGTTAGTGAAAGCCTGTATGACTGTATTACACTGTTGGTTATGTGCACCCGAGGCCTTAATCCTGTCATTAATTACTTTGACATAGTCAGCTACACTGTCTGTCTTTGCAGCAGTTAGTGAAAGCCTGGTACGGCTGTATTACACTGTTTGCGAGGTGCCCCCAAGGCTCGAGCCCTGTCATTTTTCATTTATTAGTGTGACATAGTCAGCTACACTGTCTGTCTGTGTAGGAGTTAGTGAACTCCTTTTACAACTGTATTACGCTGCTTGTGAAGTGCTCCCGAGGCCCAAGCCCTGTCATTTTTATTTATTACTGTGACATAGCTACACTGTCTGTCTCTGTAGCAGCTAGTGAAATTCTTTTTCAGCTGTATTACATGGTTCCTTAGGTGCCCCTCAGGCCCGAGCCTTGTAATTTAGTACTGTGATGTACTGTAATCAGCTACACTGTCTGTATTTGTAGCAGTTAGTGGAAGTCTTTTACAGCTGCATTACACTGTTTTTAGGTGACACTGAGGTCTGATCCCTGTTATTATCATTTATTACTGTGAAATAGTCTGCTACTGTACACTTTCTGTCTCTGCAGTAATTAGTAAAATCATTTTATGGCAGTATTATAATGTTTGTTAGGTGCCTCTGGGGCCCAAGCCCCATCATTTATTACTGTGAGATGTGCTGCTATGCTGTCTGTCTTTGCAGCAGTTAGTGAAATCCTTTTATGGCTGTATTACACTGTTTGTTAGGTGCCCTTGAGCACTGTCATTTATTATTGTAACATAGTCAACTACACTGTCTGTCTCTACCACTCAGCATGGGTATAATTTTTGGAAACAGCAGTAGCCTCACTCAGAACACATGCGCCTCTCATACCTGCCTCAGCAATGCCTGCCATTGGCTGTAATTTTTGGAGACAGCAGCTGGCTGACTCACAGCAGTTGCACCTCTAATACCTACCTCAGCAATTCCCACCAGAGGTATAATTTTTGGAAACAACTGCAGGCTCACTAAGAGCAGCTTCACCTCTTGTACCTGCCTCAGCACTGTCTGCTCTGGGTATAACTGTTTGGAAACAGCAGCAGGCTCACTCAGAGCACCATCACCTATTGCGTAGGCCTCATCAATGCTTACCATGGGTATCATTTTTGGAAACAGCAGCAGGCTCAATCAGAGCAGCTGCACCTCTCATACCTGCCTCAGCAATGCCTGCCATAGGTTTACTTTTTGGAAACCTAACAGAGTAATAAAGCAGTCTTTCACATTTTTGTTATGGTCAGGGTAGGGTAATCGGGTAGTAGAATGATTAGGTTAGTAACTTCCTGACCCTAACCAACTACTCATTTTGCATTATGGTATGTTTATGGTAGTTTGGAGGTACCTATGAGTAGCATTTAGGGTAGGGTATTTTACTATCCACCCATACCTAGATATATATTAGTACAGGGTTTAGTTCTTAGACTGTTGGTCTGTGTACCTTTCCCCTCCCTCCTCCCTCCCACTCTGTCTGCCTTGTTAAGAATCTGCCCTACATTTGTACTCTAGCTAGACAGTGAAGGAGTGAAAGCCTTTCCTTTCCTTTGAATTCCATCTCTAGTAGACATCTTCTCTGTGGGAGACTTCTTTTGCTCCCAAATGTCCACTGAATCCCCTGGCAGATTTCCATGGGCCCCTTTTAAGTCAGTAGCTCCTGCTGTTCAGGCTTTCTAGCCATAACTCTGGATTTTAAAAGAAAATTACACCTCAGTTTGGGAATATACTGGTAGCTTGAATTACACATACCATCAGACAAAAAAGACTACAACACAAGCTATGCTCACTTTTGGAGGCAACATGGCTACTACTAGCAGCAATTCAGGAACATGTGACACAGCATGTTACACATTTGACTGTAAACAGCATGCCTCTGCCAGCAGTTTGGTTCCTGTTTTGGCTTATGACCCTTAATCATAATAATGTTAACCTGGACTGCAATGTTTTGCTCTGACTCAGTAGGAATTTATTGGTCTTTTTCTCAGTGAATGTATTAACTGGAGTGGCCTATAGGCAGTATCTTTATCCTGTTCTGTAATGTTATGTATGCACTCTTTTTTTCTGAAGTACCTCAATAAAGTATCTTTACAAAAAAAAAATTCTTCAAATTTCACTTGCAGGATTAAATGGGAGGGAAAGTAGTTCTATGCTTTCAATTCATATTTATTTTCTCTGGTTCTCCTTCTGTACATGCTACTGTCTTTTCTGTTTATAGTTTGCTTTGTCTGTAAAACCAGTTTTCTTTGTATCCCTCTATTTGCCATAATTTCTTTTCCAATTAGTGACATCATCAGCTGTAATCAGCCAGTAGCTCATGATGGTACCACTACGTATACAGACTATGAGGGAGCCCCGGTCAAGCGGGATGAAACGTCAGTTCCTGTCCACTGGCTGCTTTAATGCTCCAGTCAAAGTTCTGCTACCATCTGCTCACTCTTTGTTAGCACTATGTTTGTTCTTACAATTGTCTGTTGTATGTGAAACTGTGGACACTTAATAAATGAATTAAGAAATCAGCAAGAATAAGTTAACATTATTCTTTCTAGACATAGTGCAGTTGGGTTAGTCTGGCCAGGTGTAGGTAGTATCTTTTTTCCCTTTTACTATTAACTGTTTCAGTAAGTACCACACTAGCCAGTAGGGCAGTGGTAATTTCCCGGCTTTTTAGCACACTGAGAAGCAGACAATTTTTATCAATGTATTGTGGCAGCCCATGCAAGTAGTTATATAAGAATCAGGGGCCACTGACTGATTGTAACCAATGATATCACTGCTTTGACCACCAATGTTGGCCCAAGGAGGGGGGTCTACATACAGAGCAGGGTTTAGAAACTGGAAGATGGCAACACAACAACAACAACAACAATATATATATATATATATATATATATATATATGTGTGCAGAAAGAGAACAGATGATATGCAAATATCAGTCAGGAATGCAAACATTCTTCCTATCCCATTTACAGTATTCTAGCATCATGGGGCAATTCACAACTGGTTCACATTATTTATTTCTCTTCACAATTACGACTCTTCTCAAATACTTAGCAGTGGCAAAGTTGTTATTGTAATTGTAACATGATTAAGAACATACAATGAATGAACATTAAGTTGCAAACTACTCAGTTTCTCATTAAATAATGCATAGTGTTCCGAAAATTCAGAGAAAGTGAAAAAAAATGTTTTTATACAATTTATTTTTTGCTTTTAACATTAATAAGAATGCATTTTTTGGTGCATCATGTCATACGCATTAAACAAATATATACTAGCATATGGGAAACAATGCACAACAAGGCATCTTTGAGGCTGCCATGATGTCTAAGTGGTCTACAGAGTGAAGTTCAAGAGGTCCATGTTGTCATAGCAGTGCCGAGATGGAAACATGGCTTTGTTGTGCATGGTTCCCCAGACACTTTTCTATAGCGCATATGTGACAACCTGCATTAAAAGAAATCACACTGACAAACAGAAGTTTGGAGTACATAATTATGTATTTTCACAGCAAACAAGCAGCCAACACAATAGGGGTGACAGAAACAAAAACAAAAACACTGTCCTCGAGTAACTTTTGACTTGCTCTTCTCAGCGACCTTCTGCCTTCATACACTCTCATGTCTGCACAATCCTGGAAAGATAAAAAAATATGTTTTACTGTTTGTGCAATTATTTGTCAGGAAGAATTTGTATCCACATATTAGTGTTTGCTCCAGCATTGTTAAACAGACTGACATGTTCAACGTACTCCCACATGCTGACAACCAGCCAACCCCCCCATGTATGAGAACAACTGGCAGTGTTAAATACTCTGGGCTCAATTCACGAAGGTCAGCACAAGCTGCACCAAAGGCAGCTTGCACCAATTGCTGGTGCATCAGGGATTCTGCACCCAATTCACTATCGAGTAGGGTCCTGGCAGCAAAGACCCACTGTTTCTGGCAACTGTGGCCATGCTCCAAACAGACAGTGCATCTGGCAGGTTTGCCACAAGCTGGGAGGTGGTCATGCAGCAATAGAACCATGAACAGCAGTCCCTGCTGGCTAGTGGTCTCCCCCCATCTCCATCCCCTTTCTATGTACAGTAATCACTTTCCCTGGTGGTCTAGTGACCTTCCCAGCCCCACTCTGGTCAGGGCAGCCAAGGCAGCAAGGGAGCTTAGGCTGGCACAAGGGATAGGTGAGAGCGAGAAGGATTTCTTCAGATACATAAGGGAGAAAAGAAGCTTTTAGGATCAAATAGTTAGGATTAAGGTGGCCAACAGATGGGCTGAGAATGGGACAGAGCAAGCAGAAGCACTCAACAACTATTTCTGCTCTGTATTTATCAGTGAAAAAGCAGAGGCCAATGCCACGGGGAAGGGAACAGTGGCTATGGGGAAGGCTGAACCAACAGAGATGGAAATTCCAGAGAGTAGAGTGCTAGAGGGTCTTAGAGCACTGAGGGTGGATAAAGCACCAGGTCTGGATGACATACACCCCAAGGTACTGAGGGAGATGGTAGAGGTCTTAGTAGGGCAGCTGGCAGAGTTGTTCACAACCTCCTTGAGGACTGGATGTGTGCCCCAAGACTGGAAGATGGCATATGTGGTGCCCGTTCATAAAGGTGGGCCCAAGGATGAGCTAGGTAATTATAGGCCAGTCAGCCTCACCTCCATTGTCAGAAAGCTCATGGAGACTATCCTCAAAAAGAGACTTGTAACCTTTCTGGAGTAGAACAGCAGGAAGCATGGGTTTGTCACCAGTAGATTCTGCCAGACAAACTTGGTAGACTTCTATGGGTAACAAGGGCTATTGACCAGGGCCATGCGGTGGATGTCCTGTACTTGGACTTCAGCAAGGCCTTTGATTCAGCACCACATGGGAGGCTGGTTAGCAAATTGGGTCATCTGGGGGTGGGGAGAGAGAATGGTGGAGTGGGTCAAAAACTGACTGCAGGTTAGGTAGCAGAGGGTTATTGTAAGGGGGGAACTCTCATCCCCAAGGGCTGTAACAAGTGAGGTTCCACAGGGATCAGTGCTGGGTCCAGTGCTGTTTGGCATCTTCATTGCTGATATTGCAGATGGAGTTAGTAACAAGATCAGCCTGCAGATGACTCAAAGATTGGATCAGTAGTGGACAGCACATGGGGGTAGCTAGGACTGCAGGAGGACTTGAATAAACTAGAACGCTGGGTGGACACATGGCAGCTGGGTTTCAATGCAAAGAAGTGCAAGGTTTTGCATATAGGAGCCAGAAACCACAAGTTCTGCTGCAGACTGGGGGGGATACAGTTATCCAATACAGAGGAAAAAAGGATCTAGAGGTGATAATCACTGGGCAAATGAACCACTCAGCACAGTGCAGGAAGGCAGCGGCTAAGGTCAACAGGATGTTGGGGTGTATTGCCAGGGGCATCACCTCACAGAGGAGGGAGGTCATCCTGCCACTGTACAGGTCACTGGTCAGACCAAACCTAGAGTACTGCATGCAGTTCTGGTGTCCCTACTTAAAGAAAGATGTCAGGTTACTGGAGGGGGTCCAGCGCAGAGCCACCAGGATGATCACAGGAATGGAGGACAAACCCTATGAGGACAGACTGAGGGAGCTCAACATGTAGTCCCTCGAGGAGAGGAGGGATAGAGGGGATATAATTAAAACCTTCAGATATATGAGGGGCATGAACAAGGTTAGTACAGAGGGGATTTTTAGAATAAAGGGAGGGAGAAATACTAGGGAGCACAGTCTGAAATTGGAGGGGGGCAGTTCAAGAATGAAATGAGAAGATACTGCTTCACAGAAAGGGTGGTGGATGGGTGGAACACACTCCCAGAGGATGTGGTCATTTTAAAGTCGGTGGCCAGATTTAAGAAAGGGTGGGACAGGGTCAAGGGGAAGGTCAAGGGAGAGGTCACTACCAGATTGGGGGGGCAGCTGCAGAGTAACACACTGCTAGCTGCACAATTGAGCAGACTCGATAGACCTTGAGGCTTGTAACTACTAGCTTTTTTCGTATGTTCACATGGTGCAGTCTGTCAAAACAAAACATAATAGTATCTGTACAATGTGTTTGTTGTTTTTTAATTGTGTAGCAACTAAAAACATGTATTGATAATAAACACAAAAACAGCTGTTTCAAATAGTATTGATACATATAGAATAGTATTGCCACATAAAGCTGCATTAATACTGATTCTTAATGTCCCAGCTGTAAGCTTTCATTAAAAAACTGGTTTCTAGCCCTAATGATTCCAAAGTTAGGCCTTTCAAAAGATAATGGGCTGGATTTTCAAAGCTCAGTTGCAAGCTGTGACACTGGCAGCTTGCATCGAGTGCAGCTGTGTTTGGGACCCTGCACCAGAATTTCCAAGTGACAGGGTCCCGGAACTAAGTCCCCCTGCTTATGTCGACAGTAGCGGTGTGCCACATGGAAGGTGCACCCACAAGCTTTGCCACAACAGCTGCGGGGCTGCAGGGTGGTAGCTGCTCCAATGGAATGGAGTACAGTAGCAGTGTGTGTCCCCCAATGCCACCAATCTTCCAGGAATGTGCCGGCATGCAGTACCAGTACCCTGGTGATCTGGTGGCCCCCCACCCTCCACCCTGCAAGCAGTGCCCACCTCCCCACTCCCCACATCCATCAATACCCCAGATCCAGTGACCAGCACAGCCTTCTGCACACCACCACATCCGGCTGCCAAATGAATGGTCACAGCACATACTGTACAGTACATGCTGTGACAGTTAATTTGGTGGCTTGCCATGGTGGTGTGTAGAGGGCAGTGCCAGTCACTGGATCTGAGGTATTTATGTATGGGGAGGGAGGAGTGGGGTGGTGGGCACCACTTGTCAGGTGGGGGGTAGGGGTTACTAGATCACCAGGGATGACCATCCATGTCAGTTGTACTGGGGGATTGGAGTGGGGAGAAGAGGGCAACAGATCACTGGGACTGCCTGTAAATATGGACAGATCAAGTCTTGGTGGGGGGGCGCTGGAGCCCAGGACATCCACTGGTATGGGCACATTGGAGCTGGGGGTGGGGCTATATGTAATGGGATATTGCTGGGGGGAACACAGTTTCAGGATGCAGTTGACACCCTCCCAGGGACTGTCTAAGTTCTGTTAGACCAGCCCTTTGCTGGTCTAATTGTACTTAGCTCTTTGTCCCTGAGGAGGGTTTTGAAAATCCAACTGTCAGGGTTGTGGCAGCAGGTATAGATGGCATACCAGCGGAAGTCTTCCTGCACAATCTGAAGTACTGGGCTCACTTTCTTGCCCCAATATTTTCAGTTATACAGTAGGTCAATTCCTTATCCTACCCCAAAACTGGAAGAGATGCATTATTGTTCACCTTTTTTTAAAAAGGGAGATAAGCAAGACCCTAAATGCTATAGACCAATTACCCTGCTACTAATAGTTTATAAAACTTTCACTAGATTGATTTTGGATAGACTATAAAAATGGTCTGAAGAGGAAAATTTAATGTCCAGGTTCCAATGTGAATTCAAAAGGGAACACAGTGCTATGGATTTAATTTTTACCCTGAGTTATTTGGTTAAGTATGTAAATGGAAAACATGGAACATTATATGTTAGCTTTATTGATATAAAAGCTGCATTCAACTCGGTTAACTGGACCATTCTGTGGGAGTCATTGGATAACTTTGGAATTGATTCTCATCTTTTAGCAATCTTGAAGATGCTACATTATAATACTACAGCAGAAATTAGGTTTACAAAAGATGGTGCTCCAACAAAATAAATCCATATGGAAAAAGGAGTAAAGCAAGGGTGTCTTCTTGCTGCTATATTACTCAATCTCTATATTGAAATATTAGTCAAAAACATATCTACCATAGACATCTATGCACCTTTTATAAACAATGAAAAAGTTGAATTGCTACTGTACGCGGATGACATGATAGTTATTTCACAAACACCTGAGGGGCTCCAGAAGGGAACAGAAAACATTATGCAATCCTTGGTAAACTTGACTTGGAGATAAATGTCGATAAATCAGAAATAGCTATACTGGGGAAAAATAAAACAGCCTCTAAGTTTTGGACTATTAAGGGCATAAAAATTGAAGTGATTACAGAATACATATTTAGGCATAACTATTGATTCTAAAATGTCATGGAAAGCACATTTAAGGGAAGTAAAAACTAGCTCATATAAATCAGTGTGTGGCATAAGAACCTTTGCCACCAAGTTTGCAAGTACCTCTTTCGTTGCAATGAAGAATGCTTTTGAAGCAAAATCAATCACTTTATGTGAGTGAAATTTGGGGTCTCTATATAGATGATCTAAACATTGATATAATGCAGAATTCATTCATTAGAACCATGTTGAATTTATCAAGGGATAGACCCTCCTGTTTTCTAAGGCTAGAAATAGGTGTGCTCCCAGTGAAAAACAGCATTCTTATTAGAGCTATTAAGTTGTAGGGGAGAATAATAAAAATGCCAGACAATTGCCTCCCAAAAATGTGCTGGATAGACTATCAAACACTAATGTCCAGTCAGAATCAAGGCATTTGTTGGATCAGTAAACTAAATTTGTCCTTAAAAAAATGGGCTGTTTAGACATCTGGTCATTTAGATCTCTAAGTAATATTGATAACACTGTTAGAGATATAACATCCAGACTTAAAGATATTGCTATGTAGGAAGATATTTATAGAATCCACAATCTAGCTGTGTATGGCATATATTCAAATATAAAAAACTCATGAAGCTTAGAAAATTATCTGGTTCATTGTGAAGATCATGAACATAGAAATACCCTTTGTCTCCAGAGCCCCACCAATAAAAACATACGCAAGTTGTGTGTGGTTGCTCAGTTTGGCAATTCATTCACTGAATATCTTCAAGATATTATTGTTTACAATAACATAGTACATTTCCATCAACTTTTCAGTTTTACAATCTCTTTCAAATAATATTTATGTACATTATCTACAGACACATTCTTTTTCAATTCCTCACTTCTACTAATTGCTTCTTTTTCTTCTGCCCCCAAGATGTACATCATGGGGGGGTTGCCTCTTCCTCTTTTGTTGGAAAGGGGTACGAGCATATACACTGTACCCCTGCTTCTTGCTTATCAGTTCTGTGTTACCTTTCAGTGTTTTCCTTCCCTCCCCTTATTTCCTGTCCTCATCCCCTCTTTATCCTGCCGTCCACCTATGGCAGTCCACTCCTGCCTACCACTGTGCTCTACCAGCCACAGTGGTTCACTGTGCTTCAACTGCCACTGTGCCCTCCTGCCTCTTCTCTCAGGGTGGTTGGGTGGGGAAATCTCATGGGGCAAATTTGTGATCTCCAAGGGCTGTGCAGTCCCTTATGACTGCCCATGTAGCCCTGCCCTCTAACTCACCCTGGCCATTCCTGGACCACAACCTCACTGCTCCCACACTACCCCTTTGCCCACCCCTTCTGTGACTTCATCAGGCCCTCCCATTCTGTGACCTCATGCCCATCTTTCTAGTTCTTCCCCTTCCCCCCTTCCTTTGTCTCCTGGCTTTCCCACACCACTTGCCTGGGCCTTGGGACAACGGGGTCTGCCCCTTTAATTGGGCAACCCTCTTTGTCTACTAAGACAGTCTAGTCTCAGGTTACAACTCTCTAATTTAAATAAACATGGTATCTCCAGAACTATGGACAAATGTAACTGTTCTATTAAATCACCAATAGATCCTCTACACATTCTTCTTGAATGTAAAAATAGAGAAAAACCCAAGACACTATTTCTTATATTCACCAGTTCAAAAAGATAAAAAAGAACGTATGGAGTTGCAAAATTTTTCAGTGACTGTAAATCGTGGAAAAGCAATAACTGAGTGTACTTTGTCATATATGTATGAATGTTAATGCAAATGTAATTGTATTTAGGGGTATTTTTTTGAATGTATGTTGTATGTAAAAAATCATCTGATTTTATACATTCTTCTACAAATAAAAATTGTATGTGAATTGAATTGCATGTCAGTGTCCCAGATGATGGCAACCCCTGTTTCCTTTCCTTTTCCAGCATCTTCAGAGTGGATGGCTAGCATACAAAGGCTGACCCATCTGTTGTACAGCTTGGCCAATAGCTATTTTACAGAGAAGGACTTAGTACTATGTTGTTATAACTGCAATATGACTGTAATGTAATGTTATTAATGTAGTGCAATGTTATTTCATGACCTGTATAGACATGTTATGTTACCTTATATCCCATTTGTTAGTTAAACCTGGGTCCTCTGAATACAATGTAACTTTACATCACCCAGTTTAACTTGCTTAATTTAACTTGTCTTGTTTTGTAAATTATGTATCCACTCCTTGTTATTGTGATATGTCCATTGCTGGTATGTGTCATCTTAATGGCCCGGATCACCCCTGAAAATGGTCCCTGGGACCAGTGCACCTACCCAGTAAACAAAAAAATAGAATAAGAATATTGATGTAGTAATTCCTTGTGCTATTTCAGAGTATTGCTTTGATACCCCCTTTGGTAATGAACACATTGTTTTGTAAACAATGTACTTATGAAAGGTAGTAATGAGGTGATATCTAAATATGATCAACTGGCTGCTTGACAGGAATCTCTGGCAGATTTCTCAAACTGGGTGGAGATTACCTCTGGACAGGTAGAACTTTATATAGGTCAACAAAAAACAAACAAAAAAAAACCAAACCAAAAAAAAATTCCTGGTATTTATGGTATCCAAGCAGACATTTTTAAATTTCATCCAGAATGGTGGATTAAACATTCTTGCCAAATTATTCAGTTGCGTCTATAAGAGTAGTAGAGTTCCAGATCCTTGGAGGACAGTTGAAATAGTCCCTTTATTCATAAAGGCTGACCTGAATGACCCTGCATTCAACCACCCTATATCACTTTTATGTATTATAGCAAAATATTTCTCAAGATACTTATTAGATATCTCGGATTTCTCAGTCTCTGAAAAGAATCTTATAAGCCAGGAACAGTTTAGCTTAAAAAAATTTTCTATGATAGATGACTTCTTTCTTCAGTATTTGTAGAAACAAAATGTTGTGAATACGTAAGGTTTGCCATGTTTGTCTTTCCTAGGTATAAAGAGAGCCTTTGATAATTTGAATAACTCAGTGCTGGGAAGAAATGTACAAGGTATTCCATCTGACCTGTTAAGTGAAATTGAGACAATTCATTCAGACACTAGTGTTAGGCTTAGATACAATGCACAAGATGATTTGACAAGAAATTATGGTGGGTAAAGGAGTGATGAATGCTACTACACACTAAGTCTTTTTAAAGTTCTTTATTTGTGTTTATAAAGTCCCAACATTTCACCTAGTATTAATCTTCTGGGGAACTGTAAAATGATTTATAAAAAAATATTTACTATGTTTCACATTTGAAAATCATATTCAATTTTAATATCTTTCCATATTATACCATGCTAGTCAAAAATGACTGGGTGTACCATCTTTCTATTGTAATTATTAAAGCAATATTAAAACCAAAATTATATTTTAACCACCTGGTTATCCTTTACATTCATTAACAGTCATAAAATTCTTATACATTTTGCCCAACTAGATGCCACCAATATAAATGCATAAAAAATGAATTGCCTTACTTTTTAACAATGTCAGCAAAAACCAAACATCTGCCAAGCCTCCTTAAGAATTGCCTCCTGCATGTATTCACCTTAAAATTAATAAAACACTTAGGTCAAATTCTACATACTCCAAATTGCACCGAACAATGCTACTTTATCATTTATAGTTTAATTTCTCAATATTCACCTTTTTATTTATTCTACTTTTGGTTTCAGATATTTTTGTTCAACCATTTAACTGATAATTAAATAAATAAATAAATAAATTAAAGGGGACAGAAAGAGGAAAAGAAGTTATAATAAAGAACATCAGTTGTTCATTTAAGTGCTTCTTTAAAGTTATTTGCACACATTATGCAGTATTTCTAATATGTTCATACACTCAATTCTAAATATTCATCTTTTTATATGGTACTTTGCTCTGTAACATGTTTTCTTCATGCCTCATGTCTATTAGGCAATGTGCACCAGGGGAAGCTGGGGGGGGGGGTTTGAGAACAAAAAAACTATTACTTTTTTATTTACCTACATAAGTGTTAAATCATGAGTTCATAAACCAACCCATTTTTTTATATTTCAATCCACCTCTACTCAAGTTCCTTAAAAGTTTAGTACTTTATGTAATAATGTTCTTTCATTTCCTTTGACGTTCAGATTTAACTTATTTAAACCATGTGTGTTCAAAACAAACTTAAATCAGTTCTCTAGTGCCATGTGCCTCTGGCATCTGATGCAGTTACATGCAAAGCTTCATTTGTTTCCCCTAGTTTTCCTTTTTAACTTATCAGATAAACATTCTCCTCAAAATGTTACTAAATAATACAATTCACTTCATCATCTAAAACTTTTCATTCACTGATTTAATAATCATTTTGCTGTTAACTAAATAAATCCTATGACCAAGTGCATTTCTAAGTATAAGTATTACAGAAAAAAAAATCTCTGACTTACTCAATGGAGTTCTGAAGGCAGACTGGCAGCACTGGCTGCTTAGCTGACTAGGACTCTTTATGTCAGGGAGAGAAGTCACATGACACCAAAGCTTGAGTCATCATTCCTTGCCAAAGCAAGGTGGTCATCATGGCGACCAGTGACTCTTCTCCCTGACATATTTCAGCATTGCAAGGATAATTAACTCTGCTGGAAAGTCTTTTAAAGGGATATGCACAGTTTTTAAATGTATACTGACTCTTTATGGAAGTGACTGAATTAATCAGTCCATCCACTGTTCACAGAAAAATACATTGAAGCTGCATAAAATGTTAAAAAAGGTGTATAGTAAATAACACAATTCCAAGTGCATTTTTAGCACTTTATAATATTATGTTACTAAATAGCCCCATCTAACATTCCCAGCTAGCTGCAAAACCACTGCTAATAGTAAAAGGTAACATAATTATATCAGCTTGAGATGCTAAAAGGTGTGTAGTTAAGGCACATAATTTTGATTGTGTTGTAACACTTATATAGTATTATGCTAACTAGCCCTATTTAACACTCCAAGCAAGTTGCAGAATCACTGAAAATGATAGATGGGACAGTAGCTACAGCAACCATTTTCTTTTCAATATAATTAAGTTAACCACATTTGTATCTTTTACTTAAGGATAAATGAAGGAGAGATTGCTACATCATTTGGAGTTAGATGGAAAAAGTTTGTTTCTTTTTTTGGCTTCACAGTACAGTAGTGCTTCCATAGATAGGGTTGAGTAGCATTTTTAAGATTAAAGGGTGAAACTTTGCACCTTAATAACTTTGCCACTGTTCAGCAGATTTGCCTGAAAGTTGGGATGCATGATCAAGAACCATACATCTAGGGGTCTGCCAACTTTTGTGCCAGTTGGATGTATGGCTGTGGAGCTATTAAGTCAGATCTGCATGCGCATTTACACTTTCGGGTGAATTCTTTGCTTGAGGCTACAGGTCGCACGGTTTGCGTGAGCAGTCTGAAAGCTTCAGGTAATGTGGGTCAGGAGTGCCCAGTGTGCCTTTCAAAGATTTCATGAAAAAATATTAAACAGTTCAAGAGTTATTCAAAAAACAAGTTCCCATTATAAGTCAATGGAAAAAGTTAAAAAGTTCAAAAGTGTCACAAATGCAGTTTTTACTTTCACAAATGGCCCTTTTACTTTCTCAAATCCTCCATTTTGTTTTCAGTTGATGATCAGAAAAATGCTTGCCATTTAAATTTGGGACCCTCTAACAAGCTGAGGATGCTAGGCATGTCTTTATTTTGGGGTATAACACCCCAGAAATATGTTTTTCAAATTTCTGGAAAAAGTACTTTCACACTTGTGACACTGTCAAATGAATTTGCGAAAGCTTTCGCAAAGTTTGACTATACTATTCCAGACTATGGCCAAAATGACAGGAGTTCTTTGTCACCCTGCTGCAAAAGAACCGTTTGGTCTTTTGGGCTGAAATTTGGAGGGAAGGCAGCCAACATCTCACAGACCGGCATCGGGGTGAGCGTTGGGGTCATCGGTCCTAACTCTCACCCCATTCTCCTATTCCTCACCTTCTTTACACATGTGATGGGGTGAGAGTTAGGGCCGATGACCCCAATGTGCACCCCGATACCAGTTGGGGCTGAGCTGGAGGGGTCCAAGGGGGGGTTTCAACCCTAACATCAAATTTCCTCACTTTTGCCGCTGTGGAACAACCCTAACTGATGCATTAAACAGAGTTTTTTGCCTCTATATATATATATATATATATATATATATATATATATATATATATATATATATATATATTATAGTGGCAAGGTAGTGCCACTATAGTTAGGGTTGAGTACCCCATTTAAGGTTAAATGTTTTTTACATTTTTGTAAAAAGTAGTGTCGCATGTGCAACACTTTCTTAATTTTATTAGCGAAAGCGTATTGATTTGCGATACTACTTTGCGACACGATGCCCAAAATAGTAGGAAATCTTTGCCACCCTGCTGCAAAAGAACAGTTTGGTCATGTGGGCTGACATTTGGAGGGAAGAAAGCCAAGATCCCACAGATGTGCTTTTTGGTGGTTTGGTGACAAAATATTAGAGAGCTGCAAAGTTACAGCACTCCAAGGTTGACAATGTTTCCCATAGGATAACATTATGGCATCTGCCACACCTTTTGGGGCCCGTATCTTGAAAACGGTTCAGGATATGGACTTTTTGATGGAAAACTGCTTAGTCCCCTAGTAGGGGTCTGAGTGCAAAACTAGCCAGGAAACTCATAAATAATATGAAAGATTTTAAATTTTTTTCTATGTTGTTTGGTTCCTGAGATATAAGCAATTTAGTAGTCCAAGTGTTCATTTTCTGCTCCGAGGGCCATTATTATGCATACATTCATTGTATTCACTGTGCTTCTGAATGCACCTTTTTGGGAAAAAAAGTGTGTATGTTTGCGTTACTGTTACAGTTAGCATTTCCACTTGCATTTCCGTAACCGTTTGCGTTAACGTTTCCGTTTACATCACCGTGTTCGTTACCCTTTGTGTTTCTGTTTGCGCTTGCATTTGCATTACTGTTACCATTTGTGTTTCCATTACTGTTTTTGTCTGCATTTCCTTTTGTGTCACCATGTGCATTACCATTTGCATTTGCGTATGCACTTCCATTTGCGGTTCCATTTGTATTTGTGTTTCCTTTGGTGTCATTATTGGTGTTACTGCAAGCGTTTTTGCATTTCCAATTGCGTTACTGTGACCATGCGTGTTACCATTTGTGTTTGCATATGCGCTTGCGTTTCCTTTTGTGTTACTGTTCCCTTTGGCATCATTGTTGGTGTTATTGTAACTGTTTGCATTTCTAATTGCATTACTGCTACTGTTTGTGTGTTCATCACCATTTGCATTTCTGTTGGCCATAGCGTTTGCATTTTCAGTAGCGTTTCCATTGTCAATTGCATTACTGTTTCCTTCTGTGTTGCTGTTACTGTTTGCATTTCTGTTTGCGTTTGTATTACCATTTGCATTTTCGTTACCATTTGCATTTGTATTTCTGTTGGCGTTAGCATTTGCATAACTGTTGTCATTAACGTTTGCATTTCTGTTGCTGTTAGTGTTTGCGTTACCATTTGCATTGCCATTTCTGTTTTCATTAATGTTTGTGCTTGTGTTTCTCTTACTGTTTGCATTATTGTTTACATTTGTGTCACCATGTGTGTTACCATTTGCATTACTTTTAGCATTACTATTTTATTTTACCTCACTGTTTCCATCACCATTTGCATTAACATTACCGTTTGTGGTTTTGCATTTGCGTAGTGCAATGCAAAACATTATGTTTTTGCTATTTTTCTGCACTGTCTTCTGTGACACATAGCACAGACAATGTGTGGTTGATTGATCTGAAACTTAGAAAGTAGAGAGACCTTTATTCAAGGATCATGCCAGTTGTTGTTCAGTGAAAAAATGTTGTTCCATTCCAGAGTTATGACCATTTGAAGTTGGCCCACTTTGCAGTTACTGATTTTCCGGTCACCAGGTCTGCCATTTTAGTGCATTTTTGGCCACAATTTCCACCATTTTGTGGTGGAAGACTTCTTAAAGGTACAGAAACATAAAAATGTAATATCTTTGGAACGGTTTGGTCTTTTCACATGAAATTTGGAGGGTTTTGAGTGGATGTACTGGAGATGTAAGTTATGCTATTTTCATGTTTGAAAAATAATTCACTGCTGAGATACTGTGTGACACAGTTAACATTTTGCACATAGTGTTCTGCATGGTGCTACTGCCTTTAAATTGATAGCGTAGGTAGCCCTAATGGCACGGAGGTGCCTTACAGTGGTTTCATGTGTAAAACATTAACAGGTGTGGAATTATGCCACTCTGATAAATGAAAATTTGGTTCATTATGCTACAATAACTTCTGAACCATATCTCCAATTTGCCTGGTGTTTGGAATGTACAAAGATTTATAATTTATCTTTCACTGTGCCAATGTTTGGGCCACTGGCACTTATGGTTGCTGAATTATGCATGTTACGTTGTTTGCTCGTGGCGCTGTGTGACTGTTGAACAAATGTACACACAATTCTGGACACACGGTGTGCCATGGTACATGTCTTCATTTAACAATTTTCATTTCAGTCAGTCATACTGTTTTTGTGCAGCAAAGTGACAAAAAATCACATGGTGGGAGCGCAGGGCCCAAAGGGCCACCACCACATTCCATTCACTATTTATAGTGCACATTCTCAAAAAGAAGGTAAATTAATGGCAAAAAACACCATTTAATGCATCAGTTAGGGTTGTTCCACAGCGAAAAAAGTGAGGACATTCGGTGTTAGGTTTGCCACCCCTTGCACCCACGTCCACCCCGTCCCCACCAACAGGCATCAGGGTGTGCATTTTGGTCATCGGTCCTAACTCTCACCCCATTTTCCTATACTGCACTGCCTCAGCTTATTTACACATGGAATGGGGTGAGAGTTAGGGCCGATGACCCCAATGCACACCCCGATGGAGGTGGCAACCCTATCACTGAATTTCCTCACTTTTGTCACAGTAGAACAACCCTAACTGATGCATTAAACAGTGTTTTTTGCCACATATATGTATATATATATGTATATATACATATATATAATATACATATACATATACACACACATATATATATATATATATATATATATATATATATATAGATAGATAGATATCTGTATTATATATATATATATATATATAGATAGATAGATAGATAGATAGATAGATATATCTGGTCAGCCATAAAGTCAAACTTAAAAACTCCTTGGCCTGGATTTGTCATAGAACATAGTTGACTGGTTCCACAGCTATCTCACCAATTGCTCCCAGTGTGTGAAGATTAATAAATCTTTGTCTGACATTAGGGGAGTATCTATTGGTGTCCCTCAGGACTCCATCTTGAGCCCACTCATAGTTGACCTCTTCATAAATCAACTATCAGATGCCTTTCAGACAGCCAGCATTCTCCTCTATGCTGATGATGCAGTCATCTATTCCAAAAACCCTGACCTTGATGGCCTTACCAATGCTCTCCAAAGTAACTTTATGTCACTAGAAAGCTGGTTCTCCAACAACAAACTGGTCTTTGTTTACATGTTCTTCCCTAGCCTCCCACAGAAGAGGAAAGTTCCACCCTTGTCATCTGAAATGTCTAAGGACGAAATCTTGAAGCGGTGAAGACCTTCAAATATCTTGGAGTAACTTTGGATGACACCTTATATTTTGTTCCCCATGTTGACAATCTGGCTGCCATGGTTAACAGAAGTCTGGGTGCCCTGTACCATAACTGGAACAATCTCACTGGAGATGATAAATGCCTTATTGTTGCCAGCTCCATTCTGCCATTTATAGATTATGGTCTCCCTGTCTATGCAGCTGCCTGTCACATGGTGCTAAACAGAGTAGAGCTGATCTGTAACAAGCTGTGCTGCTTTGTACTTGGTGCAGATAATGGCACTCATTGTTGTACCCTTTATGCACTCAGAAACTGGCTACCTTTATTCAGCAGAATAAAACTCCAGACCGGTTTGCTAGCCAAAAAAACACTCCTTGGCCTAACACCCCCTGCTTTAACAAATTGCCTCTGCACCATCACAAACCAATATAATACCATGAACATGGCTAGGAATGCCCTTAAGCCTCCTTTCCAGCATACTTAGGTGGGTAAGTGGTCATTTGCTATGAGGGCCACTAACTGGTTAAACAAACTGCCTGATACACTATTGAATCTTTCCAAGTTTAATCAATTTAATAGTTCCTTGCAGTCTGTTTTTGTAGTCAAGTACAATTGTAACTGTTAAACTGTTTTATTATATATCTCTCAGTATATAACCTGTGGCTATTTATACAACTGAATGCAATTATTCTGTCTTCAGTGCGTTGAGCCTGACTTGACTGTACTTCCTCTGGAACTGCTTATTGTACTTGTAATGTTTGTTTTCTGTGATCATGTATTTGACGTGGAACCTTTGTAAATGAGCACTTGTGCGCAAAGGTAATCTCCAAAGTTTTCAATAAAATAATTAATTTAATTAGCTAACTAACTAAAAATGACAAACTGCAAGGGATATGACATATGAAAGGTAGTTGTATTCAGGGAAATATTGCAAGGACTGGCAATACAAAAATATTCTTTTGCACAAACTGTTAAAGTATCTAATGAATCAGAGTTTTATATATTTAATTGTGACTCCGATCTTCATATTAAAACTCTACCTAGGTTAAGACTGGCTCTCAGCTTTGAATGGTATGGATCTTACTTATCCTGGTTGATGTTTAAAGCTGTTCAAGTTTGTCAAATCTGGCTGTATAGAAAGGAAGTCAGCATTCTTCTGAATGTCCAATGCTTTTGAAGTGGCAAATGTTGCACAATATGCCACCAACAGTGCAATACAAAGATTTATTTTTCTGTCTGAATTATTTTACAAAGCTGGTGAAAGTAGCCTAACATGGTATTTTGCACGTTTGGACACTTTGGAAAATTATTTTTTAAAAATGGATTTAAGTATCTCTGTTATTCTTTTAATATATTTATTGTCAGTCAATATACTGCATTTTATTTGTGTACTGTATTGTTACTTAGTCACATGTCTATTTTTTAAATATGTCTATTGTTAATTTATTGTTACTCTACTGTTAATTTACTGTACGTTTAACCTATTGGTTATACATACTTTTTATTTAATAAAACTGAACCTGAACTTAAACCTACTGTATATAATAAACCCATGGTAATGTGTAAGTACTAAGACATAATGGGGTGTGCATTGTGCTGAGATAAATGCACACCTAGGGGCATATTAAGGAGCAAGGATGCATGTCAAGTGCCTTCAGCCCCTGGAAGTAGATTTACCTCAGTACAGTGTACTCCCTGGGGTGCATTATTACACTTATAAGATGCATTTTAGTGTATGTTAGTAAAACAAATGTATTGGCAACTTTCTAAAAATAGTAAAGTTTATTTTTTTGTTAATCTTTTTCTCTTCTTGCTGCTGAACACCCAAGCCCCAATGCCCTAGGAGTTAAGGAACAATGGCTGGAGGTCACTAAGAGGAACAAGTATTAAAAACACATTTGATTCTTCAAGGACATGAGGGAAAAGATGGGGGGCCAAAAGTAGGATCTTCAGAAGATACAAAGAGAAGCAAAAGGAGGAAGAATGGGAGGAATATGAGGTGAAGTTAAAGAAAGCAAAGATGGTGGTTAGGAAAGCAAAGGCAGACACAGAACTGCTCATTGCTCACGGTGTCAAGGGGGGAGAACAGGGTAAAATAGAAAGCTACTGGGGGATTTCAGACTGCCATGGTGGGAGGATAACAGAAGATGACAAACTGTTTGATAATGTTTTAAAAAGTAATTTCTACTTGGTATTCACAGTGGAGGACAAAAGACCTGTACCAGACAATGGTGTTAAGATCTTCATAAGGGAGTATATGAAATAGGGTAGGCAGTGGTTATGGTAGATCAGGAAAGGAAGAGACTTGCAGCCCTCAAGGTAAATAAGTTAATGTGACCCTATAGCTTACAATCAATCATCAATCAATCATCTTTATTTTTACCAGGTGAGACACCACTGAGGCAAGCTTATTTACAAGGTGGACCTGGCGTGGTCAACAGGAACAATAGACACAGAAGAATACGTGCATAGAGATATAATAATATAGCACAAAAGGAATAACAGGAAAGACAGATATGGTAGTCATTGGTGAATACAATATATGCATAAAATTACATAACAGCGTATGTGAGGTCAGGAAAACAAGGGCAAGAACAAATAAGATAAAAATACATTAACATAGTAGAAAAAAAGGCTTAGGTATCTACTTAATCATGAAAGTGCACAAGGGGAAGAGTAGCCAGTCAGTATAGGGCAAGGAATAAGTGCATTCCACATGATATGAGCTGGATGCTCATAGATAGGTGGTGGTTTGAGGGACAGGAAATGAAGTATTTTAGGAAACCTAGGAGAGAGATCTGAGGTGCCGTGATATGAAGGGTTGGGGAGGGTAACACCCTAGGCCAAAGGAAGGGTATGAGTGGAGGGAGCTTGGAGAACTAAGGGAAGGATGGAAGGAAGGGTGGAAGGGCTATGGAGTGAAGGAGCACCCCCACTGCAATACTGACAGGAGATCAGACTTCAGTATGGTTTGCATTTAGGTTTAGCATTTACATGTTTCAGAGAGATTTCAATGGAGCAATGACTTGAATAGCTTCATGCTGACTGGGGCTACCAGTTTTATCAACTTTTGGATATCATTCCAGATTTCAGGGAGGGAGTGACTTATCACAGTGACCCCCAGTCATGTCCTGACCTTTGGGATTACCAAGGATATGTAGGAGAGACTTCTCAGTGCATAGCTACATGCTGGGCATAGAGGCAGACAATTAGATATATACTGTGGGAGCTTGTTGGTGATAGCTCTATACATCCAGAGCACTGCATTCATGTGTCACCTAAGGCCTAGTGAGGGCCACCCCATCATGGTATATAGTGAGCAGTGCAGAGTGTGGTACAGTGCTCCACTGATGAATCTGAGCACCCAGTGATACAGTACATCCAATTTGGAAAAGGTGGAGGGAGAACACTGCCCATAAATAAGGTCCAGTATAGTCCAATAGGGGTAAGAATGTTGAGGAGACTAGCCTAACCTTTGCTTCCTGTGTGAGTAGGTTCTTTATTATAAAAAATAGCCCAAATCTCATGTTCGGTTTCTTAGCCAGTTCATCCACATGCTCCTTGAAGGAGAGTTTTTGGTCAAGCCACAGGCCAACGTATTCAAATTTTGTCACAAACTCCAAGGATTCCCCTAGTAGTGCAAGGATCTGCAGGACCATGCAACTGGAGCTCAGTTTAATTGCACTTTTTGGAGGCAAGAATATGATTATTTTGGTTTTCTTTGTACAGCACTGTAGCACTTAAACAATAATTTGGTAAGGAGCTGTAACACTTAGCAACATTTCTATTTCTCCAAGGTAAACAAGCACAGTCCCAGTTGTAAGCAAAAAAAAAAAATCACCCCTGTTTAAGGGCAATGCGGGAGCAAGGTTAACTTGTCCTTGAGAAATTTCTCAGTGGTGGCAGACCCCCACTACAGCAAAAGCCGTATTTTCCCTGGCCCAGAAGCCTACGGGAGGGTGCTCCAATCAGAGAGGAGTGCCATGTGCTATGCCAATCAGGAGCCTGGTCCAGAAAGAATCAGCCAATGGAACATTCATGGGGGCTAGAGCAGGTGGGGTCAGAGTGGATGGAGCCCCTAGCTGAGCGGTTTAGATGCTCGCTGTAGTTTGGTGTGGTGCTGGTGGATTGGATATCTGCAGATATGATTCCATCTCATGTGGGTGGGGCAGGAAAGGCCCATGAAACTAGAGACTGGTCAGTTACCTTCATTATAGGTAAGTTGATGGAGATCCTGGTCAAAGAAAGCCTAGTGGCCTACCTAGAGGTAAATGAGCTATGGGACAGCAAGCATAATAGATTTGTGGCAGGGTGATCATGTCAGACTAACCTAGTGGTACATTTTGACTAGATTACAAAGATGGTAGATTGAGGTCAGGCAGTAGATTTACTCTACTTTGAGTTCATCAAAACTTTTGACTTGGTGCCACACAGGAGGTTGCTGAGGATGCTGGAAGACTTTGACATGGGAAAGACATTGGTCAGATGGATATGGATCTGGTTGTGGGAGACAAAATAAAGGATGGCCGTGATCAGGGTCAAGTCATAGGGCAGGGGTCATGAGCTGGGTTCTGCAGGGACCAGTTCTTTTCAATATATTCATCAGTGACATAAGGTAGGGCATCCAAGGCAAGCTGTGTTTTTTTGTAGATGACTCGAAACTATGTGGCAGGGGGTGAGGGAGTTACAGTAAAAGGGGATCTGTAGAGGCTAGAGAGGTGGTCTAAAATATGTCAGCTTAGATTCAATGCCAAAAAGTGCAACATGAAGCACATAGGAAATAGGAACCCAAGTACAGAGTACTGACTAGGGCAATTAAGTTGGCACAAACATCTGAGGAAATGTTTCAGAATGTAGTGCTTGCAATGTACGCAGCACACATCTTGGCCAAGAGTGTGCCATGTTTGATCAATTTATTACTGGTACTAATTAATGCTTCCCGATAACAGTTTTTATTTTGTGGTTGAAATATGGGCCAAGCAGGCAGGAGAGCTGTTCTGTCAAACTAAGCAGGGAGTAGTTTTGAGTTGTGCCATTTTTTTTATTTCATTTTACTTATTTATTTCATTTTTGTTAAATGGAAAAGGAGTGCTGGGCAATTATGCTTAATTTCAGTCTTGTGTTGGGGGGAAGGGAGAGGTACGGATAGAAACCAACTGATAATCAGATTAAGCTGTTAGCAGTATTTTTAGTGAATGGCAAAAATTTGGCTAGGACACTTCCCTGCTCTTTTCTAGGAGTGTCATGGGATCTTTAACGTCCACCTGAACAACCACCACAGCAGGCAGATTGGACACTGGTTTAATGTTTCATCTGAAAAACAACACTTCAGGAGTGCAGCACTCCCCTCATGCACTACAGTGTCAAGTCTTGAGATTTCACCCCAAGTTCCTGGTGTGTGGTTTGAACACACAAACTTTTGATCTTCTGGCCAAAGAGGTGAGATTGCAAGTGTGTATTTAAGTACATGACGTAACAATGGGCATCAACAATGACTAAGCAGTAATCTTTATCAATAGTATTGCAAACTCTATGGTTTTGGTGAAATGATGCCTATGAAGAATCGTAGTTTCCAATTTTACATTCAAATGGAAAGTGTATGCATACCGTATCTAATACAGTAAAAGTTTATTTAAAACAATTTTAAAAGAAATGAGAGCGTAAAACATATAAACCTTTCAGGCAATAGAAGGTACCCTGACAAAGTGTTTCTACATTTAATCCCATTGTTTTCTATACCAATGTAAAACTGTTCATGTATTTAAAATGGTGTGTGCTAGATTTCCATTTTGATTAAAGGCAAAGTAGATTTGGCATATCTGCACCAACTAGTAATGGACAAGAAGGCTTTGGCATGGTTTGGATTCCAGCTCAGATGTCTCAGAATTTGACTTGGACTACTCTATATGAGCAGTCTGAGGTGGCTCACCTTGGATGGGGTCTGGATTTGAATCAGAGCTGGGCCACATTAGGGTATTGTCATCCCTATTATTTCACGGGCTCTGGTATAGTCCAGGGTCCCTGGTAATGCAATGAATCTGAGCTTGAGTAGTCTAAAGGGGCAGTTTAAAAAAGTGGTTTCTGGGAAGAATGAAAGCATTGCAGAGACTAGAAAGCCATAGACTGAAGGAGAGAATGGGCCCCCAGTCTGGGAGGAACAGAGGTTCTAAGCAGAGCAACATAACACAAGACACAGGGTTGTGGCAGGGGCTATTTCTCAATAAGTCCCCAAGAGGATTTAGATCTTAGATCCTGTCCATAACAGGTGATGGTGTCAGAGAGGGAGCAAAGGAGCCATGCAGCACCACAACCATGGAGTTCCTCCTTAACGGAGCAGAGGGATCAGAAGTATCTCAAATAGGAGTACAGCTCTGGACACAATAATTAACTGATGCATGTTTATCATGGGCAGCTTGCCTGTTACCATCCCACAGATATTTTAGTATGAACCTTAATATGAAATTACAAGATGCTCCAGGAGATGGGGCCACCAGCACTATATCTCAAAAGGGAATGCAGCAGTGCCTTAGCAAGGAACCATGAACTGGTTCGCAGTGACTAAAACAGAATTCAGATGGCCCTTAGCAAAGGAACTTGAATTGATTAATAATGTGTAGAATGGAGCACCATTGGTATTGGCAAAGGGACTGAAACAATAATGTGTTACAAAGGGCTCAACAACACGCTAGCATAGAGTAAATGAAGTGATTCAGGTAATTCCTAGTGATGTGTTGGAAGCAAACTATCAAGTATATCAGTTACATAAAATTGGCACCACTGCTTTGAACCCCCAATATTGTGTGTACTGAGCCTTGTGAGTGTGTGAGACTAATATATGGAGGCAAACTCTCAGATCATGGGAGTAGGATGTGGCTTCCTTAACATCTTTTATGCAATGAGGGGACTCAAAGTTAGTAAAGGAACTCTGACTGACCTCCTCACTTAAAGAGATAACCACCATGAGGACTCTGGGTATAGTATGGGCAACTCCATAGTTTCACAGCTGATTCAGATCTGGAGCAGTTTGAATTTTCCAAGCATTTGACTCACACTTGAATTGAGCTAATGCAAGGAACCCTGGCTGGAGAGTGTGTGTGTGTATATGTGTGTGTGTGTGTGGGGGGGGGGGGGATTAGAATCTGAGTCCAAACAGGATTTCCATCCCTCAGATCAGAAACACTGAGTAATCAAGAATCCAGTGTAATTGCATTTTTTTTTTTTTTTTATAATTTGTATATATGAAGAGTGTTGTGGGGATTTAGTTGCCTACACAGGCTGCTACTTTCCTTTTTCCATTTTAGATGAAAGGATCTGTGTTTTTTTTTGTTAATTTTTGAGTTACCCCCCTTCTTACACACACACACACACACACTTCTTCTTTAACAGGAGCTTAAAGACTGAGGAAACATATGTAACCTCAGCTTTATGTTTCATTCATATTATAAGATCTCTTACAACATGGTCTGCAGCTGGAGTGTTGATGGATGAGGTATGTCCGGAAGGGCATGTCTTAAACAACGCATCTGACCTCGAGTTGAGGGTGCTAGCCAATAAGCCATTACCATTACTGCAATACAGTATCTGAAAGCTCTTTGTGTCTGCCTGGGTTCCATATACTAAATCATGTCAGACAAGTAACAGATAAAAACACAAGAACACTGACAGATGGTAATGTAATCAGTAATCCCTTGCAGCCACATGGTCAAAATGAAACAAAATTCAATTGAAGTGCTAAGAGATGTTTCAGAAGGATAGACCAGAATTCAGGAGGAACCAGCCAAATACTTCTCCTTAAGTGAGCCATGGGATAAGAGTTCCATACCCAGCACAGATCTGAAATAACAACACTGACAGATAGCAGAACAAAATGCCTCTGGAGCTACTGCACTCAGATCCACAACTTAATGGATACACCATTTCACATCATCAGTAGCTTGATGATGGGAACAGCAACAAAGGAACATTGGCCTCTCTCTAAAGTCTGATTTGGGGAGAGGTAAGGAAAAGAAATTACATGAAAGTGATTCTCAGTTATGGTTATAACAGTTTTTCTGCATAAAAAAAACAAACAAACAAAAATGGTTCACTCCAAATTGTCAACTCACACTTCTGGGACTTTTATCACTTCATTTACTGTCAATGTGGCTTTCAGAGCTACTAAAACCATGTAGTGATTACTGATTATTTTTTTCAGTCCATATTAGGGCTGTCAGAACACATTGAAGTTCTGAGTTCTGGTTCTAGTCTAGAACTTTGAAATAGTTCTAGGCTTCTGTTCTTCCTCAGAATTCAAACTCTTTTGTGTATAGGACTTAAAGAGCTACTGACACCTCTAAGATAACTTTGAAAAACATAATAATTAGGTACAATTCATCTAGCATTCCATATATATTCTATACAGAGAATACTGGATGGGCAACTATGCAGAACCAGTGTGTTCTGCTACAGAGGGATTCTGATTCCTTCTGACCTCAGGAGGTCCATAGGAATCAGAACCCCACGGTGGCAAAACACACTGGTTGTGCAGAGTTGCTCATCCTGTATTTTTTATAGTGTATAGTACTGTGTGAAAAATGTGTTTTGTGAGTTCTTTTGCTTTCAAAATGATACTGATTCATGCAGTCTCTAGAGGTTCTAGAATGCTGTTCTACCACAGTAGGGTAGAACAGCATTTCATGACCTTGGAACTGTGGTAGAACAACATTTTGAAAGGGATGGCATTATATACAGAACAACACTCCACTGTACACTATATATTTATCTTCCCCGTTATTTATTACTGAGTACATTTGCATGACTACATAATCTTTATTCCTTAGCGTTCATCTGCCTCTATAGCTTACTCCCTACTTTAAGTCACAATTCTTTGTTGTGACATCACAGTGTGTTGCTGTACTAGGAAGTGTGATGTCACAAACAGTGCATTATGACCTTAGACAGGGAGAAAGCAACAAGGATATATGAACTGTTCAGGAACAAAGATTTTGTTTGCATGAAAATGACCTCAGTAATAAATAATGGGGAGCAGGAATACAGAACTGACATGAAACACAAGCAGAATTGTGTATAAATATTATGTTTTTTTTAAAGTTGTCCTGAATGTGTCAGCTGCTCTTTAAGAGAAATAACAGATAAAGATAGTGACAGGAGAAAAAAAAGTCATAAAATAAAAGACCTACCCTCTCAGTACAGCAATAACATTGTTTCACTGCACAGACAGAAAAGAGAAACACATTGCGTCTTTCAAAGTGCAAATGCCAAGCATCTCAATTCCATGCATTTGGCACGTCTGCATATGAGTTGCACCTTCTCATACTGACTCTCTCTAAAACATTTCAAGATGTAATTCCCAATAATTAGTTTGTTTTCCAGGCTTGCATTTCCTGTTTTTTAAATGTCTGAATAAAAAAAAACAACATTTATTTAGTATTTAGAACCCTTCATACTTAGAACACAAGCGTGTTCCAGTTCTCAATTAGAACCTGAACCCCTGGGTTGTAAAAGGGTTCTAATCTTTATAGAACTACAGTAGTTCTGACAACCCTAATTAGTCATTTTTCTCCCTTCTGGTCTGCTCAACAGCATGCACCAGCCCACTACTGACCTTCTCATACACTTACATGTTATCCACCACTTTCTAAGAACCACGATGGGTGGGTGGCCCACTGTGTTTGTCATGTGAGAGCCTGGGGGTGCCAGCAGTGGGCAGCCTGGCTTCTTTTTCCTCCATTTTCTCCCTCTGGCCTCTAGTGTCTGGACCTGTGTCCCAAGCACATCACACTACATCCTTGCCCCACATACACTCTTGTTGAGCTGCTGCCAGCCTCTGCCAGGTGGCAGTTTCTGCAGTGGTACCTATTGTCCCTATCCACAAAGAAGAGCTGCTATCAGACATTCAGATGTCACTCACCTGGTCAGCCCATCGAGTGGCCCTGGTCCATTCCCAAACTTGGGTCACCAGTGTGGGGAGCAGAAACACAACTGATATTCCACTATGTTACTGAATTATTTCACCAGTCAGCAGTTACCACACTTCAGAGGTTACTGCCCCAGGTGATATGTCACAGCTATTCAGACAACCTGCTGCTACCCAAATAGTTCTCATGCTAGCAGAATGTTAAACTATTTTGGGCATCACAAGTGTTTGTTTTTCTAAGAAAGCCTAGAAACATAGAAAGGTGATGGCAGAAGGAGTTCAAAGGTCCATTAAGTCTGCCCTTGAGATCCTGAGATCCTAGGTGATCCTGGGTCCTAGCTGGTAGATTCCCTTGTGGATTTGATTCTAGCGTACTCCTTATCCCAACCGCTTTTGAATGCTGATACAATCCTAGCTCCTACCACCTCCACAGGTAGTTTGTTCCATGGCTTCACAATCCTTTCTGAAAAATAGTGCTTCCTAAGATCCCTCCTGAAACTCTCACCCCTCAGTTTCCATCCATGCCCCCTTCTGTTTAAGTTGTGAGCCTTGGTGAATAGCTCAGCATAGGATACTGAATTTAAACCCCTCCGGTTTCTATCATATCCCCCTTTCTCTCCTAGATTAAAGTGAGTACATGTTTAATGCCTCTAGCAGCCCCTGAAACCCCTGTATCATTTTGGTTGCCCTTCTCTGGTTGCCTTGACAGAAATAATTCTGGTTGTCTCTGTATTACACAGGAAAACATTTCAGCCTTATTCTAGTGACAACAATCTAAACTAATACTACTGTAGAGCGAAAAAAGGGCCTTACTTTATAGAGGATTCAAAGTTCCCACATTCAGCCCATGTTCTGCCATTTTAGCCTGTCCCATGCAATACTTGTACAATTCGGAGAATTTGTGAATACTGTGTGAGGAAAATAGTTAGGAAAAACAGTCTGTGAACAGTGCCATCTAGCTGTAATGTGTGAAGCAGGAAGAACAGAGTCTTATAAAATGGGCAAAAGATTGCAAGCAATCTGATTGGTTGTTAGCTGTGCATTAGATGTGTCTAATGCACAGCTAAAACTAGAACCCCCATTTAGAATACACAGGCCCATTTTATAATCGCAATAAGTCACTCCGCGGATGTGCATTAGACAGTTCAAATGCACGGCTAGGGGACTGGGCGCACTCGGCCTGTTGCCTCATGCCTCACTACGTCCTTCTAGCCGCATTAGAACTGTCTAATGCACACCCCATCATGTCTTATTGCTTACCTATAAAATAAAAATAAACTCTGGCCAGAGCCAATAGGGATGCAGAAGGGGAATCTGAATTAAAAATATTGAAAATTATTATTTTTTTTAAATATTTTTACACCAAATTTTCAACACAGCCTTGTGATGAACCTACCTCATAAAGAAGGGCAGAGAAATTGTTCAACTCCTGGCCTAAAGGTGATGTCATGCAGGGACTGCAAAATCAACTTTTGTGCTGCAAACACACATTTTGGGTGGGAGTTGAAAAATGACAGCTGTCACATTCATGAGTCACTGTACCAAAATGGCTATGTTGAAATGTTGTGGTAAAAATATTGATTATTACCAAAGCTATGAGCCCACATTTGCAAAATTCAGCATAGCCTCATAACTTGAAGCAGCAGTACAACAATCTGGTGAAAATGTTGGCCTATACTTTTTTATGCTATTTTAGATTGCCACTTACCTTCTGACTTGTGTGATACCCATCTTTCCACAGTTTGAGTCTACTTGAGTACTTTTTCTTATGTCTGAAATATTAAAAGGAGCACTCAGGTCACGTGATGCTAGCTTTCTGATCGGCTGCATTGTCTCGGAGCTCCTACCACCCATCAGCCTTATCCTCTCTACACAGCGGTATTAGACAACCAACCTTAACAATTTCTACATTAATTGATTCATCACTCTCTGCCTATCGGCCCTAGGGCATTTTCTATCTACATCCTGATAGCACAAAGGAGGATGGAGGCAGAGAAGAAACAGGCCGCGATCAGGCACACACCTCCTACCACGCCTGAAAAACTACCCAAAAAAGCGAGGAACCAGTTCAGCTCCACTCCAGATAAAACGGGCAACAATGCCTCCTCAGCAAACCCTCTCACTGAAGAGAAATTTTTGCAGGAAATTGCACCGTTGAGAGACGTTCTACAAGATATTACCAGTGAGTTGAAATCCATCTGGGGAGACCTTTCCTCTCTTGCAACTAGGGTAACTGACTCGGAAGCCAGAATCCACTCCCAGGAGCAATGGAGAGCCACAACGGAACCTGAAATTGTCGCATTAAAACAGCAAGTGAAGAAATTACAGCTTAAAATGGAAGACCTAGAGGGTCGCAGCAGGTAAAACAACCTCCTTATCCTGGGCCTTCCTGAGCTCGAAGAAGGAGCTGACCCTATTGCCTTTCTTCAGAAATTCTTAATTAAAACTGTTGGCCCATCGCCTCTTAATCCCCACTACCATTTGGAAAGAGCCCACAGATCTTTGAGGCCAAGGCCCCCTCCTGATTCTCCCCCGTGACCAATGATCATCAAATTTCTCAGTTATTTAGAGAAACAACATACAGTGGCGTGAAGAAGTATTTGCCCCCTTCCTGATTTTCTCTATTATTGCATATTTGTCACACTGGATGTTTTCAGGTCTTTAGACAAAATATAATATTAGATAAAGGGAACCTGAGTGAACAAATAACACTTTTTTTTTTTTATTTATTTCATTTATTTAATGAAAAGTTAACCAACACCAACTGGCACTGTGTGAAAAAGTAATTGCCCCTAGTTAAATCAACCCAATTAAAAGGATAATTAGAGTCAGCTGATTGAACACAGCCAGGCTTGATTACAGCCAGCCCTGCTCAATATAAACCTCACTTATTTTGACCCTTACCATCAGAGTCACGTTCAGCACAAAGATTCAACCAGCACATTATGCCATGATCAAAGGAAGTTCCTGAAAAATCAGAAAAATGTGTTCCCTCTATCAGTCTGGAAAGGTTACAAGCTATTTCTAAGGCTCTGGGACTCCATCGAACCACAGTGAGAGCCATAATCTCCAAATGGAGAACACTTGAACAGTAGTGAATCTTTCCCAGGAGTGGGAGCCTGCCAAAATTACTCCAAGGGTGCAGCGTAAATCATCCAGGAAGTCTCAAGGATCCTAAAACAACATCCAAAGAACTGCAGGCTTTTCTTGCCTCAGCTAAGGTCAGTGTTCATGACTCCACAATCAGAAAGACCGGGCAAAATGGGCTTCATGTGAGGTAGCATGGAAACCATGCATAACCAAGAAGAACACAAATGCTCATCTCTCATTTGCCAAGAAGCACCTGGATGATCCACAAGCCTTTTGGGAAAATGTTCTATGGACAGATGAGTCCAAGTGGAACTTTTGGACGACATGGATCCCATAATGTCTCGTGTAAAGCAAACACAGCATTCCAAGTAAGAACACCATACCAACAGTCAAACATGGTGGTGGAGTGTGATGGTGTGGGATGCTTTGCTGCCTAAGGACCTGGATGACTTGCCAAAATTAAAGGAACCATGAATTCTGCTCTGTACCAGAAAATTCTTAAGGAGAATGTCCGGTCATCCTTCCGCTCAGCTGAAGCTTGAAGTGTAGTTGGTCATGCAGCAAGACAATGATCCAAAACACAAGACCCAGTCCACATCAGAATGGCTAAAAAGAAGTAAAATTAAAGTTTTGGAGGTCTAGTCAAAGTCCAGACTTAAACCCAATAGAGATGTTGTGGCAGAACTCTGAAACGAGCAGTTCATGCTCGAAACCACCAAATGTTACTGAATTAAAGCAGTTCTGCAAGGAAGAGTGAGTTAAAATTCCTCCACAGCGATGTGAAAGACTGATATTGAATTATAGGAAGTGTTTGGTTGCAGTCATTGCAGCTAAATGTGGTGTAACCAGTTATTAAGTGTAGGGGCAATTACTTTTCACGGTACTTGATGGGTGTTGGTTAACTTTTTTCATTAAATAGGTGAAATAAAAAAAAAAAAGTGTTATTTGTTCACTCAGGTTCCCTTTATCTAATATTACATTTTCTCTAAAGACCTGAAAACATCCAGTGTGACAAATATGCAATAATAGAGAAAATCAGGAAGGGGGCAAATACTTTTTCACGCCACTGTATACTCATGAAAGCTCACGAACTGCAAGCAATCATGAGGGGTTCTGCCAAGCTTCGTAATGCCCAAGATCTTCCAATGGAGACCAGACAGAAGAGGACGGCGTTCCACCCCATCGTCCAGAAACTCATCGCGGCCGGTATCCCCTTTAGAATGCTGTACCCCGCCACCCTCAAGGTTACAGTTGATGGCATCCCTACGAACTACGACTCACCGGATACTGCTTCCAGAGAGTTGAGCTCTAAGCTCCCTAATCTTTTCAAACCAAAATGACTGCAATACCAGACATTCTACACTCAGTTTCATTACTAATGTTATGTCTTAGCTTGAATATCTGGTTTGTAAGCTTCGGTTACCTTTTATAAGATGTTTACTCAACGTTCTGGTAGGCGGGGGTCCTTCGGTGGCCTTGGTGTAGGTCGGGGTAGGCCACGGTTCCTCTAGCCCTTGTAACCACCCCGGAACCATTGGGTAGTTGTTCCATTGTTATGCCTGTCTGTTTTGATGATGGACCGTTTTGGTCCTACCGCATAAACGGTCCCTTGGGAAACAATTCATTTAACAGATTGACAAGCCTGGGCCTCCACTTCTCAATCCAAGCAGCCACCTCCCATAGCTTGTAGTCGCCCTTATAAGGGGGTAAGTCAACTTTTTGTGCTTCCTACCTTCACAGCGGGTCTGGTGTCACCACCTACAAGTTCTCCCCCAGGGAATCTCCTTCCCTACCACTTCGATGAGTTTCATCAGATCCTCACTTCACTCTTTAACATGGTCAAATTGAGGGGGGCTGATGGGGGGGTTCCTGGAGACGCTTGGGGCTGCAGAGGGTTGCCTCACGAGCTCACTAAGGGGGGTATGGAAACCCTGTCTCATCTGCTGGGATCTCTCTGGCCAACTTTGGCTGGCCTGTAGTTGTCTTTCTGTACTCATGTTCCTGGAGACCCCTCATTAAGCCTGGTCATCGAAGCAGGCTGAATACAGGGTTTACCATTGGGTCCTGGACTTCAGGCTTTTGTCATGATTCTTCCTGCTTCCTCGTTGACCATGCCTGGTACCAGGGTGTATATAGTTTGATAGTTTTATAGGGGGGGTTATAAGTGGGAGGGGTTTGGGGGCTGAGCTGCCTACTACTATTTCTGTTTCACCTTAAGTTCGATTTTCACCGATGGCTCACTATGCACCAATATTTTGTATTAGATGTCTGGCAGCTTACAACCAGTTTAGGTTTCTGGGTTAGAGTGTGTTCTCTCTATTGGGTTTTTGGTACGAGTTCTATTGTCTGTCTATATACCTTATTGTTGTTGAAATGGCTATGAATTCAATCAAACTGGCCTCGTGGAATGTACGTGGGCTCAGGGAAAGAACCAAGAGAACTCAGGTGTTTAATCATTGTGACCTAATCAAGGCTGATATACTCATGCTACAAAAAACCCATTTACTCGATACAGAGGCTAAATGGCTGTCCAGATTCGGCTTTTCACAAGTATTTACGGCAAGTGGGTCAGGATCCAGTAGGAGTGTGGCTATTCTTATTAAAAACTACGTTACATTCCTAGCAGATGTAACAGTGACCGACCCAGATGGTAGATTCGTACTGGTCAAAGGCTCCCTCAACAACTGTGAAGTTGTTCTCGGCTCAATTTATGGTCCAGTAGGTGGCAGTTCTGAATTTTTTATGGCTCTGGCGGACAAGGTAAGTGCCCTACTCCCTTCACAGCTTATCCTGGGTGGGGACTGGAATGTTCCACCTTCCCACACCTTAGACAAAGCCCCAGATTCCGGTCACCCAGTTACCCCGGTTCAAAGATCCTTAACTGATTTTTTACATATATTAGGGTTATGTGACCCCTGGCGCCTCACTAATCCCTCCCTAAGGTCTTTCTCCTTCTTTTCCCAAGCTCATCGCTCCTGGTCTAGAATAGACTACATTTTGATTAGCAAAGCCCTCCTCCCTGGCCTTCTTCAGACCAGCATTGAACCGATAGTGCTTTCTGACCATGCCATTGTACGGGCAAAGATTTCCCTCAACCCCAACTTTTAGCGAGACACAGTTTGGAAACTTAATACTCAGTTCCTTAAGGAGCCCCAGACTGTTGCTTGCATAAGAACTTTCATCACCAATTTCCTCGAGATCAATATTAATTCCACCCTGAGGATTGATATTATCTGGTGCTCCCTGAAATGCTACCTCAGAGGCGAATTAATTAAGTTGGCATCGACAAGGAAAAAAACTAGGCAAGCTCACGCTTCCCTATTATTGACCAGGATCAAGGAGCTAGAAAGCTCTTACTCCCCCTCCTCCCCCTTGTCATCTCTTGAAGCCCTTTTAAAAGCCAAAAATGAATACGCTGATCTTCTTAAGGAAAAAGCTGAATATAGTCTAGTAAAAACCCAATCTAAATACATTGAGCAAGGCGAAAAGGCGGGTAGGCTCTTGGCCTTAAGACTATGTACGTTGGAGAGCTCCAGATTAATCCCAGCTCTACAATCCCCCGAAGGCCTCACTAAAACTTCTTCCAGAGAAATCACACAGATTTTGAAGATTTTTATAGAAATCTGTATAAAAGCCCCTCTCCCCCTGTGTCTCTTCTAGACATATCAACCTATCTGGCGGACCTCAACCTCCCCCAACTTTCACCTCCTCATAAAGGCACCTGACTTCTCCATTACTCTTTTCAAATAGAAGATGCTATCTCTTCTATTGCCCCGGATAAAGCACCAGGCCCAGATGGTTACCCCTCAAACTTTTTCAAAGTTTTTTCCAAAGAACTTGCCCCTTTACTCCTCAAATTATACTGCTACATGTTTACTGCTGAGACATTGGACCCCACTCTACTCGAGGCTACTACTGTTTTAATCCTCAAGCCCGATAAATTGCCCAAAGATCCGGTGAGCTACCGACCCATTTCTCTACTAAACTGCAATATGAAGATCCTTTCCAAGATTCTGGCCGAAAGGATCAAGAAAGTCTGGATCCACCTCCTCAGCCCGGAACAAGTTGGATTTGTCCAATCCCATTCCCCAGCGGATCACCTCAGAACCCTTTCCCACATCTCTTTTGCTGCCCAGCTATCCCACTCCCCAATGGCCCTGATCTCCTTAGACGCAGAAAAAGCATTCGACAGAGTCAATTGGTCTTTTCTCTGGGCTACTCTGGCCAAAATGGGCTTTCCACCCGCCTTCCTCAAGTGGATCCAGGTCTTATATAAATCCCCTTCGGCCAAGATATACTGCAACGGTGTTTTCTCCTCACTCTTCCACCTTCACATGGGCACCAGACAAGGATGGCCTCTTTCACCTTTTCTGTTTAACCTATATCTTGAACCTCTTCTTCTCAAACTTAAGAGTTCTCCATCCATCCAAGGCTGTTTTATACAGCAGCAGGAATTGGTTCTTTCAGTTTACGCTGATGATATCTTACTTCATGTTGCCCATCCTGCCATATCACTAGGACATGCACTCTAAATCATAACCCAATACGGCAACCCCTTCCATTATAAGTTGAATGTATCGAAATCGGAAATTTTTCCATTGAACCCCTTACGCACAAACTGACCTCATTAAGTTCGGTATGAGATGGTCCCCAAATCACTCAAATACCTGGGCATTCACTACTGCTCAGACCCTCTCTTTTAGGAAGCTCAACCTGGATAATCTTAAAGCCAATATCCAACTAGATCTACAAAGATGGTCTAACCTCCCATTTCTCTTTGGGGCAGGATCAATATCATCAAGATGAACGTTCTTCCCGTATCTTTACCCTCTCAATTTATTAGGTTTCTGGCTACCGCTTTATCTACGCCAATTTCACACAATTTTCTCAAAATTTATTTGGCGGAAAAAGCGTCAGACGTTCCTTTCTTAAACTATCCCTTCCTAAAGACAAGGGAGGTCTTTGACTCCCCAATCTAATATTTTACCACTGGGCTGCCCACTTCTCCAAGCTAGGCAAATGGTACTCATCCTCAACTGACGTCCCTCCCCCGATCTGGCTTCAGATTGAGAGGCAAATTCTCTTAGACACTATAATAGGTCCCCAGGCAATCTTTTTCACTCCCATTTCAATGCTCACACGTTGGATATCCAATCCAACTATCACTACATCTCTTAAATCCCTTTTTCAGTGTCTCTATTTCCTCAAAATTTCCCCCAAAACGGACCTAGCACAACCCCTCATTCTCAACCCCAATATTAAACTGGGTAACTCGTTAATCACCCCGACTGGCTCCCACAAATCAATGAGACTATGCTAGAGCACTATTATGCCCAGGGCTCCCTTCTCTCATCTCCGAGTATATTAACCAAATTTGATATTCCTAATAATATGATTTTTAAGATATACCAACTAAGACACCTCATTAATGCCAATTTTGGATCAGAATCTCGTGATTCAAAGGTCAATCCCTTTCTCTCTCAAATTCTCACTCTCGGCCCCAAATCACACTCCATCTCATTAATATACTCCTACCTACCGGACCATAAATTCCTGAACCCGCTTGAGGGCTCCTGCATCTGGTTCTCTCTGCTACCAGACTCCACCCCCAATTGGACCCACATTTGGAAAGACCTGCACAAATACCACACCCAGGATAGATTTAGACTCACCCAATATTACATACTAAACAACATGTATTACACTCCAACTAAACTGTTCCGCCTTAATAAACTATCTCTCCCCTTTGCTCCAGATGTTCACAAACTGAGGGAAACTCACTCCATATTTTCTGGCATTGCGCCAAAGTAGCCCCTTTGTGGCGCTCTATCCAGGACAACCTAGATCCTCTACTAGGCCTGGCTAACCTTTTTACGGCCGATATTTGCATTTTAGGCAACTGTTTGACCATAGATTGCCAGGAACGTCGACATCATATGGCCTTAGTTTCCATGGTAGTCAAAAGGCTGGTCCTCAAACATTGGACAGACCAGCTGACCTTAACCTATGTTGAATGGTTAAAAGACCAATCAATATGCTTTAACATGGAGAGACTCGCAGCTAGTTCTCGCAATCGCATGGACCTGTTTCATAAAAAGTGGGACAAACTGTATGCGCTATATCTACACCACTGACCTCTTGGTTCCTCCTCTGACACCCAATGCTGCCCCCTTTTTCTTCTCGTAATCCTCTTGCCTTCAATTTTATGAACAAGTTATGACCCCAACATTGATATGACAATAGAACCTAACCTACAACTGTAATACACACTCTGTAAGTGATTTGGGGGAGGAGGGTGGACGTGGTATGGAGGATTGTATGGAGGGTTAGGGAAGGCTGGGGGGTGGAGGGGAGGGGGGAGGTTTGTGTGTGTTTTTTTTTTATTTATCCCAAAAACCAATATTTGATATCTGTATACACAGTTCTCTTTGTTCATGATTTTCGCTAAAATAAATAAACTTGAATTTCAAATAAAAAATAAAAGGAGCACTCCTTTTAATACGGCTCAGACCAGGCATCAGTATTTGTAGCTGTTTTTGAACAACTATTGTTCTGTAAGGTCAGAGAGCACTGCCTGCTGCATAGTAGTTAATTTTAGTCACAACAGAAATTATATATAAACAACTGATGGACAAAAACAGCTGAAAATACTGATGAAGACCTGATCTGTACCATATTAAAAGGAGTGCTCCTTTTATTATTTTAGAAATGAAAATAAGTACTAAAGCAGACTCAAACTGTGGAAAGAAGGGTATCATACAAGTCAGGAGGTAAGTGTCAATGCAAAATAGCATAAAAAAGTATAGGTCAAAATTTTCACCAGATTTTTGCACTGCTGTTTTAATAGGTGAACATACTAGAATCACAGAACAGAAGAATGTGCAAAGTATAATACCACCCCATATTAAATTTATTCAAAGTCAGGGAATGCATTGCTAGTCTTTTTCTTGGCATTGAAAAAGTTTAACATGGTCCACAGGGAGGAAATTTGGATACAGTTTTACTTAATCAAGCCCTAAATATCATGATATCGGGAGGGGTTAGGATGCATTCTGATGGAAGTGAGGAGGGTCCATGTCATAACAGTGACCGCTGAAAGGCGATCACCGTTACAGTGAAGTCACATCACTGAAAATCAATTTCAGCAATGTGACTCCCCAGGACACAGCAAAATGGCACCGGGGACTTACAGTTATAACATTTTATGTGGGGGGCTGTTCCACCACACCCCCTGCAGGCACCCCCCCACTTAAGGATTCTCAACTCCAGGGGGGTGCATGTTGGGGGGGATGCAAAACATTAAAAAAATTAGGGCTGGGCATGACAAAAACATACCTGTGCCTGGACCCAAACTCAGCACCCTGTCCACCCAAGCCCAGAACCCACACACCATGCCACGGGGCCAGCTCAGCAGCCCACCACAGCACCACCCCTCAGAAACCCTTCCACCCCTTGCTGAGCATGCTCACTCCCACTTTCCTCCACGCATGCATATGTGTAGTGATATCCTGCCATTATATGCATGAACCTACCCCCATGCAGTCACCCTACCTCCTTGGTAGCGCCCATGACATGCACCATGATAGAACCACTATTTTGCTGTTTGCTCAATCGTAGTCACACATGTCATGGGCTACCAAGTGACAATAAGGTGAAAAAACATTTATTATGGTACTGTACTCTATAAAGACCCTGCCGAAAGAATGCAACACATATGTCAAGCAGAGAAACACCAGCTTGGCATAAATGCTGAATTCTTTGGTGAGGTCTTATAGTGCAGCAAGTTAAATTGTGTCAGTATTCATTTTTGAGTGGGGGATTGTGAAACATGTCAGATGGTTGCCAATTATGACCCACCTTTTTTTTTCTTGGATGACAAAACTGCTGCTTTAAGAAAATGGGCTGTGTAGACCATTATGATCCATCATATTTTCAATAACCCCAACTTTTTACACCCTGGCCCAGATATTCAGACTGCGCCAAGCAGTGGCGCAAGCCTAGGTGCAGTGCAACTGGGATTTGCCGGGGCCAGGGCCAGGGCCAGGTGATATTCAATGGTGATGCACCATGGTGCAGCGCTATTGAATATGGCACAGACAGCGCACTCACTAAGCATGGTGCAGTGGCACTGCACTGGTGCAAGCCACAGATAGGGAGCACAGGGATGCGCCAGCTCAACCACAGTTGCATTGGGTGCATCACCCATGATATTCAGCAGAGGGCATGCAAATGAGGCCATAATATATGCAAGGCACAAATGGGGCCATTTGCATGCCATTATGTTCCCATTTGCATGCCTTAAGCAGGGCAGCCCAGTGAATTGTGCCTGACACCCTACACAGAATGATGTGTGCATAGTGGGGGTCCCGGGGCATCCCCTGCCCCGTAGCCATGACTGTGGTAAAATGCCATAAGACAATGCCCTGGTAGTCTAGTGGCACCCCCCTCCCATTGCTGCAATCACCTGTAAATGACTGTAATTAAATCCCTGGTAGTCTAGTGGCACCCCCCACCTGTTGCTGTGATAATGGTAAACTCTGTAGGAAAATCCCCTGGTGATCCAGTGGCACCCCCCACCTCTCCCACCCACAGAGAACTCCTTGCTCATCCCACCCCTCATCATTTGGTGGCTGCACCCCGCATATCGCCAGCCGCCTGCTGAATGAAAGGTACAGTATGGGCTGTAATCCCATTAGTCCACAGTGTGGACCAATGCGCTTGCAGAGCATACTATATTAGACAGTCCCAAATATGTGAATGACTTCATTCACATATTTGAGACCATCTAGTACTGTATGTCCTGCAAGCCCATACTGTATCTGTCATTCGGCAGGTGGCCGGATGGTATGCGGGTGGGTTGCAGCTGCCCGCCGATGATGGGGGGAGGAGTGGGGTGGACAAGGGGTTTTCTCTGGGTGAAAGGGGTGGAGGTGCCACTGGATCACCAGGGAATCTTTCTATGGAGCTTCACCGTGATCACGGCAATGGGCAGGGGGGACCACTAGACTACCAGGGAATATACATACAGTGCTGTACGCAGTCAGGGCTAGGGGTATACCACTGGACTACTAGGGATTATGTATGGTATTAACTGGTGATTGTGGCAATGGGAGGGAGAGGGATGCCACTAGACTACTAGGGATTTTAATTCAGTCAATAATGGGCAATTGGGGACATGGGAGGGAGGGGGTACCACTAGACTACCGGGGGGTATGTGTGCTTGTGGACAGTGTTCTAGGTGGGTGGGTGGCCACCTATGGCTGGTGGCTGCTGTGTTGTGCCCTGCAATACAGCAGCCCTCCTGTGGGTGGCCGGGATTTGTTCCCACTCTTCCACGGCTCAACTTTGAGCCCTCCTATGTGGCGCAATGCAGGGTTGCACCAGCATGTGTACCACACATCCTGGGCTGAATTTTGGGATGTACTGCATATGCATAGGCATGCCCCTGCATCTGCACTGCATACCATTACATTGTGCCCTGGCGCATCGGGATTTGCACTTTGCATGGCAGCCCTTTCAATAGCCCACCATGGTGCAATGCAGGGTTGCACCATGTGCAATCCCATTGAATATCTGGGCCCCTGTGGGTCAATGTCCCACATAGGAAAACTGTCCTTCTCATTCCTCTCTGTGTGCAAACCAAGTCCCCTTTTTGTACTGACAAATCCCCCCATCTGCCACTTGCTTAGTGGCAGTGGATTTATGTAGCATTTTTAAGTTCTGCATATTTGTGCAGTCACATAAAATGCTTACTGATATCCTTTGTAAACTTCCCTCTATCAGTTTCTTCATATTTCTTCCAATGTTAACATTTACTGCAGCAGTAAAGAGAATGTATTCAGTACTAAAAATAAAAATAAATGTATCCCTGGGATTTCTGTTTAGACACCACTGTTAAAAGGAAGTTGCATTTTCAAAATAGGAGCACCTGTAAGGATCTAACAGATAATATCCACATTTACTGTATGTTTAGTAGTAGTTGTTATCATCTTCTCCCTGTGGAACAAAGCAAAATGGATTTGGAGCAGTGGGACAAGTAATATGGTGCTCAGCAATGCAAAAACTGAAACAAGCAAAAAGATGAGGTGCATCCACATATGCAAAAAGCACCAGGACTGCAAAAATATTATTCAGAGTTATTTATTTAACTACAGTGCATAGTGCACCTACACATAGTGAGCACAAAAAAATGACGGCTGAGCCACTCTGAAAATAATGCTTCTCCCAGCCCCTGCCAAGCATCATAAGAGTGATGATGCCTGGCAGGGGTCAGGAGAAATGCTAGTTGCAGAAAGGCTCAGCCACCACTTTTTTTATGCTCAGTATATGTGGGTGCACTATGCACTTTAGTTAATAAAGGACTTTGAATAATACTTTTGAGGTCCTGGTGTTTTCTGCATATGTGGGTGCTCCTCATCCTTTTGCTTGGCCCTGTGGAACAGCAGGCTGAGATGGAACATGAGCTCAGTCTTCCCATTCTCAGGGATATTGACAGGATTGAACATATGGATATGTTTTCCAGCAGGACACAGGGACATGCTCAGAAAGTCACAGATGGCAAGTTTAGGGGTAATGTTAGGAAGCATATATTGTCCCAGAAGGTGGTGGCCTTCTAAAATGACCTGCCAATAGAGACTGTGGACATAAAGACAGTAAAGTGGCCTCCAGTGTGGCCCATCTCTTAGCTTTTGCCAGCAGTGAGCCGATACGGCTGTGGAGAGTTTTTAGGAGTGGCAAGAACATTGAAAAGAAGATGCAGTGCTCTCATCATACCACAGTCAGATGTAACTGATACTGCTGTGATTACAGAATTGTGCATGCATGATACTCGAGCATGTGCAGTTTGCCCCAGAGTCAGCTGTAACATGGCAGCACTGACATGACTACATATGTGTGATACTCACATATGCATAGTTTAAGTCAGCACCACCATGTTGCACATGGTGGCCATTAGTATATCAGCAAAGCTATCCTGTGTCAGTACATTGCATGCAGATGTAAACATGGGTAATAGTAAGACCCCACTGAAAATGAGATACCGCATCTCAGCCAGGCTAAGCTGTATCAGTACATTGTAAAAATGGGTAAAATTAAGACCCCCTGAAAATGAGATACTGCATTTCAGCAAACTTATCCTGTGTCAGTACATTGCCAAAATGGATAAAAGTATGAGCCCACTGAATATGACATACTGCATCTCAGCCAGGCTATCCTGTGGCAGTACATTGTAACAGGGCTAAAGAGCACATAAAACAGCCTTAACATTTGTTATAGTTATTTTACTGATGGGCACAAAGAAGCCAGTTGCATACATGCATTGATTTGAGCATGCAGGAAAATGTACTGGAGTTTTGTCCCAGTTTTACATGGAAAAGACAGGGAAAATGAGGGTGCCCTACAGTGAGATGCTTTGTTCAGTCTGGGAACCCTGCAGATGACACCCCTATGATTTCTTTGTAATCCTATACGAAGCCACTTGCAGCCTCTGAAAACCCCTAAAACATTAGCTGCCTAGCATTTATCCTTCCTACAAATATAAAACCATGAGAGTTCCAATACCACGAATTAGATAGGTCCCTGAAAGAGTTAACAAAAATCAACTCTTCAGAGAAAGTACTGCAAATCATTGCTACACACATACACACATTGGGAGAGATGACCAAGAATGTAATTTGGAACTGCTCTGCAGTTAGATGCTGTATCCTTTGTTGGAACTCAAACATGGGTAAAAGTAAGACCCCACTGAAAATGAGATACTGCATCTTAGCCAGGCTAATCTGTATCAGTACATTGTAGAAATGGGTAAAATTAGGGCTTCTCTGAAAATGAGATCCTGCATCTCATCAAAGCTATCCTATGTTAGTACATTGCCAAAATGGATAAAAGTATGACCCCACTGAATATGACATGATACATCTCAGCCAGGCTATCTGGCTGTGTCAGTACATTGTAACAATGCTATAATGCCATTGAGAAGTTCTGGAGACATGTGAACTATGAGAGCAAAGCTTGAGAGATTCCAACTTCTTTCAGAGCCTCTGTGATATGTTGCAGGTGTGTTTTACCATTTAAAATAAATAAAAACAGCCTTAACATTTATTATAGTGATTTTATTGACAGGCATAATGGAGTCAGTTGTGTACATGCATTGATTTGAGCATACAGGAAAATGCACAGGAGTTTTGTACCAGTTTTATATGGAAAATACAGGGAAAAGGAGGGTGCCCTACAGGGAAATGCTTTTTTCAGTCTGGGAACACTGCAGCTGACACTGCTATGATTCTTTGTAATTCCCTAGGATGCCTCTTGCAACCTCTGAAAACCCCTAAAACATTAGCCGCCTAGCATTTATTTGCCCTTCCTACAAGTATAACACCATGAGAGTTCCAATGCCACTAATTAGGCCCTGAACGGGTTAACATAAATCAGCTCTTCAGAGGAAATACTGTAAATCATTACACACACACACACACACACACACACACACACACACACGCACACACACTGGGAGAGATGACCAATAATGCATGTAATTTGAAACTGCTCTGCAGTTAGATGCTATTATCTGTTGGAAGTCATGTCAGTAAATTATTAGACTCTAAAGATAGCAAGTCACATTGCAATAATAAACAAACTGAAAAATAGTGTTGGAATTGGTCTACTCAACAGAGACAAGAGAGTATTTTATTTAACTGACAAGTTGGGGAAGGATACACTGAAAACTCCAAAAATGTGTGCCATGGTACTCCATTTTTCCAGCTACAGGCAGCAAGATGGCTGTATGCAACCCTCTTGCATTAGCTCAAAAAATGCTGTTTACCAAGTTGGATTCAAAAGTAAACATGTGTTTCTTGTACTCACTGAGGCACTACAAGGTTGGGGAGGAGAGCTGATTGCCAGAGCATTTGTTTCTTAACCTCTGGGCTGTCGAAAGAACTAGAATGAATCTATTTGATTGAGCTCTAGACAGATGTTCAGTCTGCAGCACTGCAACAGTTAAATTGAAGGACTGCAAAGATGTGGAAGGATCACTGGAAAACTCCAAAGGAAGTATTCCATGGTCTGAATCTGGTAGCTCATTTTTAGAGATAATGCAAGAGGATTTCAGGCTCTCTCTACCTGCAGCCCTAAAAAAATAAGCAATGGCCTTTAGTGAGAGATGCTAATGGTAATACTAATAAGTCAAAAGGCCAGTTAGACTTTCCAGCTGGTGAGAGTTTTCTTTTAGCTGAATGGTTAGAACTATTGCCTTCAGGACTCAATGTCTCAGCTTTGGTTTCCAGCATAGCCTCTAGGGGAGTCTTCTCAACGTTAGGGATAGGAGACTCTTCTACGGTTTATTCCCACAAAATGGTGGATGAGAATTTAAAAACAGGATTATAATGTCACTCAACAAAAGGGAATGTTGGGGCTAAGTCCTGGCAGAACAAAGTGTGAAGGCAGTGAGACAAAGCAGTGGGTAGGGCTAGTGGGATATTGGGGTGCATATGGAAGGGTATCTCCAGAAGGAAAAGGGAGGTAATGTTGCCACAGTATCACTCACTGGTGATACCCCATCTGCAGTACTGTGTCCAGTTTTGGAGACTGTACTTCAGAAAAGATATAGACAGGGTGGAGGCATGCCAGAGGAGGACACATGAAATGGTGCAGGGGTTGCACGAGAAGCCCTACAAGGGGTGAGACTGAGGTATTTCAACATGTATACCTGGAAGAGAGGAGATTGAGTGGGGATTGAAACCTACATGTACCTCACAGGGGTGAACAGGAGGCAGGAGGGGAGTTTCTTTCAAATGAGATAGAGCACCAGGACCAGAGGCATGCAATGAAGCTGGAGGAGGAGGGGGGAATCTAAGAGGGATGTAAGGAAGTTCTACTTTACTGAAAGGGTGGTAGATGCCTGGAACAGACTGTCAACATAAATGGCAGAGGCAAAAACAGTGGGGGCTTCAAGTATGTGTGGGATAGACAGAGGGAAATATTAATAAGTAGGTGGGTGAAGGTCACAGGACACCAATTAGAGTCTGCAGAAACAGATTAGGCAGGGAACATTTGGGCAGACTGGATGGATCAAGTGGTCCTTTTCTGCTGACAAATTCCATGTTTCTATCTTTTTAAGCCCCCTGATTAATGTATATACTAATGTTATAAAAAAATAAAATAATATAAAATATGAAAATAAATCCTTATTTTATTGTGTTTATTATTTTAGCAGTTGTGCTGACTGTATGTAAATTTTTATCTGCTTTTATATGTAATGTTGAAAATTTTAGTAACGTTTATTGTTAAGTTGCCCTGAGCTCTGGAAGGGTGCTTCATACAAATAAAATTTTACTTTTACTTACTTACTCAAATATCATCTGTCATGTTTGTGTGGATAAAATGCAGCTGCATGAGGATAGACATTAAAGTGGCAATTTAGATGATAAGTTATGCTTATAGGAGGGGAAGTAGCGAGGCACATATAGAAGGCTGTTTGTGAGTGAAAGCAGTCTATAAAATGAAGCTTTTCACACCTGGACAAACATAAAAATAGACAAGTTTATTATGGTGCAAAAATTAAAAAAAGCAAAAATAGAAACCAGAGCTACTGACTCATCACTAAAGTTAAAAACTCCCCATGTGCATTTGATGCTCAGCGCATCTCCCTCAGGGGGTCCCTGATGTCTATTCTCCTCTGTACATACCTCTCAACTGTCCCTGATTTTCAGGGATGTCCCTGATTTTGCCTCAAAATTTTGCTCTGTCCCTCCTAAAAATTGTGTTTCCATGACCAAACAGTGGGGCATGTAAGCACAAAATAATGTCAAACATTAAAGTTACAGAGTTGTTCTTCCTTAGAAAATGCATTTTACACTAAGCCTCTTATTCTACCAGCTTTCAGAATGGATATCCCTAATTTTGAAGATGTGTTCCTGATTTTGGTCCAGTGTCCCTGATTTTTTTAAGCAGTGTCCCTGATTTGTGAAGCAGGAGGTTGAGAGGTATGCCTCTGTAGTCTGCATTCTTTATGATGAGCTGTGCTGGGGCACTTTCTGTTTCTCAAATAAGTGAAAGCAGTGTTTAATATATCTGTCTAAACATGTTTTTGAGAAGTTGTACTAATAAAACCCTGTAATGCTGAAAAATATTATAGCTGCACCCTCCATTGCCAGAGGCTCACAGAGATGAAAGCCAAAACTTAGTCTAACTTCCCAGGTGGTAGGGATTTTCTGTTAGTTGAAGGTTAGGGCTTCTGTCTTCAGAAATCCAGTTCCCAGTTTTAATCCCCGGAAAAGGCAAAGGTGACTCTTCTCTGTGGAAGGTTCATAACATGAATCTCACTGGATGACAAATGACAATGCTCAGAAACTGAACTTATGAACTGAAACATAAGAGAAACATCTAGTGCAGTATGCATTGACAGTGGTTTGGCTTAAAACTGTTCGTAGAAGGTTGTGGCAACCTCATGTTCAACAGCCAAAGCTTTCCTTTAAACTGGTAGTTAAGGGAAGTACTTAGTCTGCAACTCTGCTAAGAGCTAAAAGCAGTTGTGTTCATTGTAAATGATTAGGTAATCTGCATTGCTTAAATGTCTTTGCAGAAAATGGGCAAATAGGTATTTTTCTCTACAATTTCACATTCCTTAGTCTGTTGGCTGTGCACAGGCCATATTTTCACATGTAAATTAGAGCTGTTCGGATACTGTATGGACACTTCAGGATTTGCTTAAATGCACAGTTTCAGGCCAGAGTGGGTAATATGGGCATTATTTACTTGGCATCAGAATTCCTGGAGCAGAGTCCCAGGGACCCCCTAACGAAGTTCCTCCCAGAGAGAAGTGCCAGTGCACCTGGACCATGGATGTTCACTACTACCTGTAGGGGGAGAGAAGCTGCCTTCTTTTGCATATTTTATGTGGAGTAAATAAATATTCCATCTGCATTTCTGGTGCAACTGCCTCCCTAATCAGGGTCTTAAAGAATGTATTTATTTATATATTTCAGAAGTTTATGTCTATGCTGTCCTCAGCCACTCACTATCCTGGGTGTGGAGCACTGCAACTTTGTGGTTTTGGCTTCTGCTTTACTTTGGACTGCTCATCCCTGTTGCAGCGCCTGGATCCTGCACCTGTGGGTGCGTGCAAAGCTAGCCACTTTTCCATGTTATGTGCTCCTCACAGTGACGGCATGATTGAGAATTCCTGAAGAGTTTCCAGGTCAGATTCCCAGTGGGCATGTGGTCAGCACTGAAATCACAATTTCACAATTCCTGGCTGAAATGACTGATAGTGAACAGTTATTTTCTGAACTCCGCAAAGCAAGATAACTGTCATCAGAAAAATCAGTTTATAGATGGAAACTTGAAATATTCATTTTGAAGCTGTGTAAGTACAGGCTAGTGTAGAGACATATAAACAAAAATCTTTCAGGCAGAAAAGATCAAGGTCCACTCGGTCTGCTGTGTTCCTATCTAATCTTCCACATCAGCCTACTGCTGTGCATGCTTGTAATAGTTCCTCCTGGCAGTGCCGTCCCTGCTGAATGCTTTCAACTTTAAATAGTGCCTTATATCTGCACCACTCCCTCATAAAGCCCACTTCAGTTTTCAACTCCTCCATCTCCACAGGAAAATTGTTCCCACCACCTTCTTCATGAAAAAATGCATTTTCACATCCCTCCTGAACTTCCACCATGTAACCATGATTCCTACAGGTGGATCCATCACAACATGTGAACAGGTTCTGGCTGTTGACTTTTTTAATTCCCTTCAAAAACTTGAAGGTTTTCAGTTATGTCCTCCCTCTCTCTCCTGGCCTCCAAAGGATACTTGTTTAGGCAATGCAGTAACTCCTTATAAGTCCTTCTCTGCTGTCCCTAAAACATCTTGGTTACCTTCACTGCACTCTCTCCAATCTACCCCTATCTCTTTTCTGGTGGGGGTTCCAGAACCATTCACAGTATTCCAGATGCAGTCACACAAAGGATCCATACAGATGTAGGATCAAACTCTCATTTCTGCTAGAGAAAATTCTTCCTGTACAGCCTAGCATTAAGTCCACCTTCCCACATGCCTTTTATACTGCTTCTGTACCACTGAGTTGTCTGTGATGGTCATCCCAGATCTCCTTTCTCAGCTACTATAATGAACGTTACTCCCCATGCCAATATCTTGCCTTGGGATTGTTCTTGCCAACATGCATGGCCTTGAACTGCTAACCTCTGACCACCTCTCCAGCTTCTCTAAGAGTCAGTGTATATCCCTGACACCCTCCACCCTATCAACTCTCCCAACTAACTTGTTGGCACCTAAAAATAGACTGATTTTACCTTTTATTCCCTCTCTTGTGTCACAGATAAACAAACTGAAAGACAGTCCCCAGGTGCACTCCATAGGTAAGAAATCTATTGTACTATTGCTCTCCACTTACCATCAGTCTCTGGGTCCTACCTCCCAGCCACTTCCCTATCCATCTCCGAATCCTAGCCTGTAATCCAAAAGCTTCCAAATTTTTCACTCATCTTCAATGCAGAACCAAGACAAATGCCTTACAGAAGTCCAGGTAGAGGGTATCAAGAGTCTGACCCATGTCTTCTGCCTGCTTCGCCACATTGAAGAAATCAATTAGGTTCATCTAGCAGGATCTTCCATTAACAAAGCCATGTTACTGCCAATTATGCAGCCCATTTCTCTCCAGGAACTCAACCATGATCTCCTTCAAGATAATCTTTAACAGTTTATCCACAATGGAGGTCAGACTCACCAGCCTATAGTTTTCAAGATCCCTACCTTCCTTTGTCAAGCAGAACTAACTGTGCTTTTCTTCAGTCCATCAGGACAATACCTGAAGCTATTGATCTGTTAAACACATCCACAAAAGCATGACCAGCTGCCTGCTGAGTTTCCTCAACACACTTGAGTGGATACCATCAGGCACCAGTGATTTGTTGATGTTCAGGGCCATCATCGCCTCTGCAAACTCTTTCAGTTAATAACTGTTCTATCTCAAGCTTTTGACATGCCCCATGGGCTCTAACCACTGTGTAGTCAGGCAGCACCCCATCCTTCTCCATCTTGAAGGCATAGCAGCAGAAGTTGTTAAGCACATTTGTCCTCCCTTATCCTCCACCACCCACTATTGTAAATCTACCAGCCTTTCTATGTTGTCCTTTGTATGTGCCACATAGAGCTTGTAGCACCTCTTGTAGTCATACATACTCTTTTCTGATTTTACTAGTGATTAGTGTTACATTCATTTTTAATGATTTGGTTCTTATATCAGTGATAAGACTAGTGTAGGGTTTTAGGCCATAAAACTCGAAACTAGTTTGACAGCCGATCCAAATTAGTTCTGGAGGTGGCTTATGTTTTTGTTCGAATGCAACTTGGGCAAGAAGCAATATAACAAGTCTCTTGAGGGAGGCACTTCAGTTGATTACTGTGCTTCATACCATTTGTATAGGTATGTAAGCCAGGCAATCTACACTGAGTTAGAAATAATAAATAATGAACTGGAAGATGCACAACAAAAACAAGCATTAGTGAATGCCTTAATGTTTGTTTGCTTGTTTGTTTTTTTTTTCAGATTTTTATATGCTTTTCCCCAGTTTTCACCCCAATCCGGTACCCCGGCAGACATGCGCATGCATGGAGGCACACAAGCACACTGGGTACCAGCTTGGCCCCTTCCATCCCACCCCTGGCAATCACCACCGCTCCTCCCACCTACGTATCCCATTGGACCTCCATCCAATGGGAGCAGAACTATGGGAGGGGTGGACAACCACACTGGGAGGGGAGAGCTGCCTTTTGGCTGCTCAGTCCTGTTCCCCCTCATGCCAGCTCCCGATGACCCATGATCATTCCCAAACCCAGGTCACCAGCGTGGCATGAGGTAAGGTGTCCAATGCCTCAGCCCTCTGTGCCACCAGGCTGGCTATGTTTGTTTGCTTGTTGCATAAGAGAAATTGGTATGCTTGACAACTAAAGGAAGGTTAATTAATTAAAAAAGTTTTATTTAGAAAAAAAATGGTTATATATTGTTAGTGACAGGGTACTGTTAATAAATTCATTCATTGTTGCAGTTTGTTTACTAAAGAAAAAACCCCAGCCAAAATGCAACATCCTGTTTCCAGTGGGTTCTGTATTTACTCATTTTTACAACGTATTTATGCAGGACAGTGCAGATTAGATGCAACACCTCATATTCAGGTGAGACACACTAAGCTGAAAGCTTGTTTACAGGTGCAAACTGAGAGCACAGGGAAGTTAAGTGACTTGCTCAGGTCACACAGTATGCAAGTGGGGGCTGTGGGATTTAAACCCAGGTCTCCAGATTTGCAGCTCAGAGCCTTAAACCACTGCACCATACTGCCTCCCTAATCAGGCTCTTAAAGAATGTATTTATTTATTTATATATTTCAAAAGTTTCACTAGAAAAGACATACTGAGCTGATAACTGTTCATTTCTCTCTGTTTGTTCTGCTTTCTACCTTGAGTCTCTTCTGTATGACTTTTCTATTTCCACATGCAATGGTATATGGCTATAGCGGGGTTTTAAGCAGCAATATCTTGGTTCAAAACAGTGTTCCAACAACTAAACCTTCCTGTCTGGGGGGGGGGAGTGGGAAAAGACTGTGGCTTCCAGACATATTTTGTTTTTCTTTTTTATTCTTTTATAGTTTATTTACCGTTTATGAAGATTGCCCTGACTGAGATGCAACCTTTCAAGTGGAATCCTCCTTATACTGATTTTTACAATGCATTTACCCAGGACAGTGCAGCTGAGATGCAACATTCTATTTCCAGTGGAGTCCTGCTTATACCCATTTTTATAGCTACATGGGTGGATCCCTGCAGATGTTTTGCTAGGATAGAGAAAAGGGGCTGTGGAAGCACTTGATCAGATACTTCTCCAGCATGCTTCCACAGTGCTGTGGTCATGACCACAGCCTTTGTTTTTCACCGTCCCTCCCCTCCGTGGGCTGCACAACCACACTCCCTTTTGTGAGGCACTATTTTGTTTTTGCACATTACTTCTGCAGCTGCAGGTGAAACAGAAGAGGCCACCATGCCCAAGATGGTCATCAAATGTTCACTGTGTGTACGTGAGTATCGCACACGTGCACTTATGTCACAACGGCCATCTTGGGCATGGCAAGCTCTTTCTTGTTTCAGATGACCTCATAGCTCCATGCAGTGGGTGGGATTCTATATCCTTACCCTTATTTGTACCTTGGATTACATCTCAGAATTCATTTCTCACAGGCATGCTGAGGTGATGCTCCAAGTGAGATTTTCGAAAACATTTTCATTGTGATTTTGCTTTCCTTTCTGCAGACAAAGTAGTTGATTCCTTCTGGGCTTCTGTTTGGCTTCACTGTCACACTGTCAACCAGAGCCAAATGATCATGAGAAAAGCCAGAGCTATTCTACTGTAGAGGAGCTGCCAGAAGAGAAAACAAGATGGTAGCACGCACAACCAAACATTTTTTCTCATGAACATTAAAAAAAAAAAAATTCATAAAAAAAAGTTTCTTGCAAAATAAAAAATCTGCTCCTGACCAAAAATTCAGAAGATTTTGGGTTACACCAGACAGCTATCCTAAAAACATTACTAAGCATGAAACACAGAAGCTGTTGGCAGAAAAGAGCTCCTTGGCCCACCCAGTCTGCCTAGATGGTCCTGGTAGTCTATCCCCACAGAGTGTACTGGTTTGTGTGACCCTCCTTTATCTGAACATGCTCAGAAACCAAATTTTAAAGCCTTGTAACTTGAGAACTGATTGATATTTTTTCACAAAACCATCAGAAGGCACACCCTTTGCACCAGCTTCTTCAAAACTGAAAATCTGGATACAAAGTTCCATTCCATCTAGGCTATAGGTGAGTGCACAAAAACAGAAAAAAAGGCCAAAAGAGGAACTTTTTCTTTAAATCTGACACATCCGTATCTTAGAAACTGGATAAATGCCCATCATGAAACTTCCCACATTTCACAAACTTGCCACCTGGACAGTGTATGCTAAATATGGGCCAATTTCATCCAACACTGCCAAGGTTATTAAGTGCAGAGACAGGGCTTTAACATTAAACACTGTACTGAACCCCAACTATACTTTTGCTACTGTATTAATGCACCGGTTAGGACTCTACTTCACCCTACAAAAGTAGGGAAGTAGGTTTGTAGTTTGGATGTCATGGATTTCATGGGACCTGAACTTCTGCAGCCAGAAGTCGGTATATATGTCTTACACCTATGGCGGCAGAACTGCAGGCTTTTCAGGGGCCTGCACTTCTGCAGCCAGAGGTGTGTGTATGTCTTAGAATGTGCATGAGTATCTTTGAAACATAGAAACATAGACTTTGACAGCAGATAAGGACTGCTTGGCCCACCAAGTCTGCTCATTTCCCTACCTAGAGGATAAGCTGCAGATCCTATTTAACCAACAGCCTATTTCTTCCTACCCTCTACAAAAATTGCCTTATGTCTGTCCCATGCATTCTTGAATTCTCCCACAGTTTTAGACCCCACAACCTCCTAAGGAAGGCTATTCCATGTGTCCACCACCCTCTCTGTGAAAAATACTTCCTCACATTGCCCCTGAGCCATCCCCCCATCTTCAAATTGTGTCCCCTTGTTCTTGCACATCTCTTTTTCTGAAAGATGCTACCTTCTTGGACTTTGTTGATTCCACTGAGGTACTTAAATGTTTCTATCATGTCCCCCCTTCCTCATTTCCTCAAGGATATACATATTAAGCTCCTTTAGTCTCTCCTCATATGGCTTCTCTTTGGCTACAGAAATGCTGGCCCCATAGGAGCCTGAGCTTCTACAGTGGGAAAAATTGTTGCAATAATGCTGTCATGGATTTGTATCTGTGGCTGCAGGTGACTGTGCTTCTACAGACAGAAGTGGTTTTGTGATTTTAGTATTGTGGATTTCTGTCTGTAGTCAGAAGTGCCAGTGGCAGCCATAGATGTGGTCATGTATTTCCTGAAATTTCTAAGATATTTACTGTATTAATTGCTGTCTCCCATATAGTTTTTGTTCACTATGTATCATCTGTACCAAACTGTATGTATTTTTCACTGGAAATTTATGTAAAAAGATATTTGCCTATTGATGTTTTCCAACACAATAAATAAAAATGAAATTAAAGGAAATGAAATTTCCTGTCTGCCTACAGTACCACTATGGGCCACCAGAAAGAGAGAGAATCTCTTTAGGATACATTGCAAAGTATCTGGAAATATTTGAACATATCTATGGCTAAAGCTATGTGTCTTGCAGTGTGCATGCCACAGATACAAATCCACGAAGGTAGCACATCAGTTCTACTGCATTTGTGTCATCTGGAACCAGTTGTATGTTGTTTGTCTTACCTGAAGATGGCTGTCTGTGGTTACTTACAGTATGTGGTCTTTTCCTTTTGCTGCTGGGTGGGGTAGTTAGAGTTTAAAAACCTAATGCCACATGTCCCTACTTCTTTAGGGTTAAGTTTAAGTAGAAACCTAAGTGGTGCATTAATATAATTTTTTTCAACGAATGTCCTTTCATTTTGAGATAGCGGAATTGTATCCTTGTTCATGCAGGTGTAGACATGCAGGTTCCTATTGGCCATGTACCAAGGGAAGAGACCTTCCATCTGCCTTCAGAAGTGCAGAGCCCTGCCTTTCAATGCAGCTACTGTATGAATGAAAAATAATTCATTTGGCTGTCTGGGGGCTGCACAAGTGCAGGGCAGTCTGGAACTTGTGCATCCATGTGGCTACAGATGCAGATACACAGGGAAAAGAGTTTAACTGGCTGTGAAAGGGCAGGGCCATCTGGGGCCCTGCACTTCCATGCAGCTATGAGTGCAAAGGTGCAGGGTCCTCTGGGCTCTATGCTAACTGAAGACTTTTCTTCACTGTATAGTTACTTGTTGCCCATGTGCACAACACTGCACCATCCTTTCTTAGGCTGTGGGTGGTGCTGCATTGCAGTATTGTCACCCCAGCCTCAACATATCAAGCTGGCTCACTGAGCTCACCCATGAACTCGACTCACCAGGATGGGATCACAATGCATCACCTGCTGGGCCACATCTTGACCACAGGACATGAACTTTGTCAGTAGAATATGTTAAATCCCCTCTGAAAAGTGGTTTCTCAGAGTGACTGTGAAATCACCTTTCAACTTGTATATTAACATTCCCACCGTCCATGAGGTAGTGTCACATAAACATTATATTCAAAATGTGGGACTAAAATATTGTAAAATGACTGAGTTATGAGTAGAAGTATATGAGACAGAAAATAATCACATTATTATGTCATGAACTGGAATTTCACTACTGTACTTAATGTGCAACCTAAAAGTTCTGAGATCGCACATACAAATTCTCAACTGTTCAAAAAACAAGAATTTTAACTTTACACACACACAAATTCTTGGATCACACTTAATGAATGTGAAATCAAATAATTAATTGTCATCATACCAAAAATGCCAGATTTAAAAAAAATAATTTTTTATTTGGTTTATACAAAAAAATTGTTGGGTCACACTTGATGTTCGACCAAAAATTTGTTTGTCTGCATATCAAAATCCTGCCTATTGCAAAGACTTTTTTGTTTTGTTTTGTTTTAGTTTGCATTTAAATGTGCAGCCAAAGACGTAATCAAACAGCAAAATAAACATTTTTTGTGCAATTAAAAATCCTCGGGTCTCACTTAAATGTGTAAATAATTAAGCTGGCAGAAAAACTAACTTTTGTGGAGCACAAGAAATACTTTGGTTGTGCCTAAATGTCTGACTGCAGAGTTCCATTTGTTATGTGCACAAAAAATTCTTGGTTCGCACATAAATGCGCAACCCAAGAACTCAATTTTCGCGCAAAAAAAAATATTCTGTTGTACCTAAATGTTTGACCCAAGCATTCACAGATTATGACAGAAGAATCAGTCATCTTACTAAGCTGATGATATAAGAACTTTTTCTTTAGATTTTAACCCATGGCATGAATTTGGTCACTAAAATGGGGTAAATTCCACCTGAAAGGTGGTTTCACAGAGTGACTGTGAAATCACCTTTTGTCCTGTATTTGAAAATTCCTTCAGCCCTTGTTCACGACATAGGATCATGTGAACAATATATTAAAAATCTGGGACTAAAATACTGTAAAATAGTCAAGTTATTAGTAAAAGTACAGTATATGAGACACATAACATGTTTTATGTTTACTAAATATGGAATTCTTGTCTCACACGTTTAAGAACAAAATATAAATATTTCATAAGCACCAAAAATGGACTTCTTGGTTTGCATATTTAAGTGTGATCCAAGAATTTCATTTTTGATGTGCACTAAAAATTGTAGTGTCACAGATTCTTGTGTTGCATTTAACTGTGCAACACAAGCATTCCGAACTCATGACACAAGAATTGTCCATCTCTATAAGCTGACAGCCAAACAATTTAACAAAGATTGAAAAATGTATATTTGGCCTGTTTTTGTAAAGAAAACACCAGAATCAAGCTTAACAGGTCCAGTTTGACAATATTTCATGTGTTTTTTTTAAATACATTTTTTTATGCATTGTCAATTTTTTTTTGCCTAGAAAAAAGAAAGATGCTGTCATAATCTAACAATTTATTCTGACACCCAAAACACAATTAAACAAAATCTAATAATTGCCCATGAAAGATGAATTATGGTGTCTTTCTGAAACCCTATTGAGCATGCTCAGAAGCCAAATTTCAAAACCTTGTAACTCTGGTTAATATTTTTTTAATAAAACCATCAAAAGGCACACCCTTGACATAAGCTCCTTCAGCCTTGAAAGATAATAAAACCACATTCTGTACCTTCTTGACTGTAGGTGAGTGCAAAAAGGGCCAAAATTAGTGCTTTTTATGAATTGTTGATGTGTCCCAATCTCAGAATCTGGTTAAAAGACAATAAAATTTCCCACTGCTTGATAACATACCACCCTTATTTCACATGCCAAATTTCATGCACTTTTGTCAAATGCTGCCAGTGTTATTAAGGTGCAAAGATTGTGGTATAACCTTGAGCACTACCCTCAGCCCTAACTATACTTGCACTGCCAGGTAAGTATAACATATTCTTTGCAAAAAAATTTTAATGCACCAGTTAGGGTTCAACTTAATACCACAAAAGTAGGGAAATGTGGTGTTAATTTTTCCAACCCTAACTCCCCCCTCCCCCAGGCACCAAAAGGACAAGATCACACAAGCAACCACAGACAGCCATCATCTGGTAAGACAAACAGCATACAACTGTTTCCAGAAGACACAAGTGCAGTAACACTGATGTGTTACCTTCATGGATTTGTATCTGTGGCATGCACACCACAACACACACACTTATTTGTTGCTGCAGATAGAAATCCACAATACTCAAATCACAACACTGCTTCTGTGGGCAGAAGCACAAGCTTCTGCAGCCACAGATACAAATCCCTCACACCCAAATTACAAAAAATGCGTTTGTCTGTTGAAGCAAAATTGAGTGAAGTGATCTTTAATGATCACAACTGATTTACAGGCAGAGCTGTATTTTGCTTTATCTTCCAACAAAGTTGCAGTGCTTTTGTATGTCATCACATACATCTCAAATCCATAAAGTGATCAACCTTTTGTAGGTATTTTTCAGATAACACAATGTCTCCTGTGTTTTCTCTAGTTACATCTCAGTATCTGGTGGTAATTTTTTCTTACTTTGGATTTGGTTGGGAGGCTGACAGTGACACAGCCATGGACTGTTCTATCTGGGCCTCTTCAAGACCTTTGATACTGTGATGCATATTATTTTTAGTTAGTTTTTTCTTTTGTTGACCGGGCAAGGAGGGCTAGGAACCACTTTCTCTTTTTAGCTTGTCAGCTAGATTGGGAAGGCAATTCTTACAAATTAGTTCATATTGGACAGCATACCAAGTCATACCTGTTTTTCAAGCAAGGAAAAGGACAAAGGACATAATGGATCTGGAGGACTTTCTGGCCTTTAATTACTGTGTTACTTTACATATTGCTATAACCAAATCATTTATAACATGTAATAACATGTCTAATGATTTCCCTTTAGGTATTTTATATGTTAGCATTTAATCTTTTGTACAAAAACAACTTTCAGTAAGTTTGGCTAAACTGAATAGGCAGATTTCTCTTGTGGTTTCCATGTGTATACTGTCTATGTGTGATGGGCAAGAACTAGTGTTTGAAGCATGCAGAACCACCATCAGGACAGAGGCCTTGATTCCCGTACTATAGTTCCAAATAATTGCAATTTTGACGAGGTATGGAAGAGATATCTTGATACTGTCTCCTCCAAACTGACTAGTTGCAGGGGCAATTAATTCCTCCATATCATCACTCTCAGTTGCTGTAATAATTCTATATTTATTTTCACAGTGGTGGAAATAGAAATAAATCACTGTGAGAAACTTTCTGTTGTTGTAAGTAAGAAGAACTCTGGGGTCTAATGGCATGTTTCCACATCAGATATTATGTGTTAATAATTAATTACAGATCAGTGCATTTTAGTGTTTCATTTTACAGTTTAAGTATAGCAGCCATCCTTGCCTTCCACATTTTTTCCTAAAATTACGTGAGAATTTAAGTTTCACTGTTGGAGTCCTTGTGGATTCCTGACCAATTTTAGCTCTTGCCTGTTCATTATATTTATCTTAGATTCATGTATTAATCCTCACTGTATGTATAACAACAACAAAAATATATACAGGGCTGGATTTTCATCTGGTCATTTCTGAGTATGATCTAACGTAGGAGTGTACTAAAGGAATAATGCCTGACAGGGTGGGTGTTATGCTGGTATAACATCCCATCTCGGGTGGTTGGGCCTGAGGCCACTGGCTGAGGGCGTCCAACACTCGAGAAGGAATGTTGTCCCAGCATAACACCCACTCTGTCAGGCACTATTCCTTTAGTACAATTGCTTGTTGTTTTATAATAAAAAAAAATATTTTAAAGAATGTTTTTGTTAGTGTGTGAACATATTTTTGTTTCTTAAGAGAAGATGATAATAAAGCAATGCCCCATTGTGAGTATGAGCAGGGATGTTATGCCAGGATAACATCCCTGCTGTGATGGCCAACTGACCAATCAGAAGCCAGGATTCTTTCTTGCCATTGTATAATTTTTTTAAAGGCTTTGACAAAGCTTTCAAACTTTAAAAAAGGTATGTTCCATACACAGTTGCAATTAGGTGGCCAAAGTGGTTGGAATGACCATACAGTGCCATTGCTCTAGTTTTTCCCCTGTTGAACAAGATTGCTAGGCATTCCCTATGCTGTTGCAATAATCATTGCAACAGCACAGGGAAAGGACAGGGGCTGGCATGCAAATTGTGCACTGTGCTATGCAAGACAGACTTCGGTCCCTGCACATGCTGGTCACGTACAAGAGAGAAACATCCCTTTAGAACTGTTACAAGCAGTTCTTGAGGGGCACAGACATGTGATAGAATTAGAGAGTTATATCAAGAGATCGAGATTGCAGAGGGACAGCAGTAAGTAATGATGCATGTGAGGGAATGGGGCCAGGGAGAGGGGTTTGACTGGATGCCAGGGAGAATATTATAGTTTGGAAGCAGCTGACAGAAGATTGTCAGGAATGAGTGGCACAGGACTGAAAAAAATAAAGCCATCAAAGCTTACAAGCAGGCTTTAAGATGCAGACAGGGGGAGGATAACTGAGGCAGCAGTACCTCTCAACATGCACTCTGGGCATGGCAGGGCACCATGCCACTGGTGTTCTGCCATGTTCAGTCCTCCGTGGGTGATACATGCCAGCATATTAGTGGGAGAAAAGTCTGTTTTCATCCACTAGTATCTTACTGTCACATTTGCATTGTGACACTTCCCTTGGTAGCTCAGTTAGGGTTCTGCATATGGAATGTCACAGCGATGGCACATTTTTGCCACTACCAGCTGTAACTGAGCATCAGACCCCCAATGTCTTATTTGGCATTACCATCTATATAATCTTCCATCTATTAAGAAACAACTGCCTCATGAGAAACATAATGTGGGTCAGTGTCTCATGATTTAGATGATCCTGTCAAAATAGAGAAATTAGGAATTCCTGCAGATGGCATGTTTAACTGATGTCCTTTCTGGTTGCCCCATGGCAGCATTTCAAAAGAGCTGGGGACTACTCAAGTATATGTTTGACATTCCTGTCTCAATATACCAGGCTCTGATGCAATCACCTTCAGGACAGTGTATAAGTGTGTGTGTGTGTGTGTGTGTGTGTGTGTGTATATTAATGTGTGTGTGTATGTGTGAGTATGTGTATATTAGTGTGTGTGTGTGTGTGTGTGTGTGTGCATTAGTCAACACTCTGTCTATATGCATACAGCAATTGGACTGCAGAAACTTCATTCATAGTAAGTAAAGTACTTCAGGAATGCATTGGGCCACATACAGTGCTTCTAGATTTTAGAATGGGCCTATAGACGTGTATGGAGCACATCCAGTCAGTGGGAGTAAATCAGGTGGAGTGTTACAAAGTGTGGATTTCTTCATAAGTTGCCTGCTAGCTGGAGGGTATGAGAGTTTCACAGTTAAAGCAGTACTATGGAGGCAGTGCACCCTATTGCAAATTCTGACCCTTGTTTATGACTAGCACTATAAAGCATAAATTCAGATTCTGGTGTATTTAAGTCCAGAGCTCAGGGAACAGCCACTGAATCCTGGGCTGACTTCATGCTCATGGAATACCAGTCATCTCACGTTATATCAAATTGAAAGCTCCAGCTCAGTCTCACTTTATGGGGGTATAAACACAGTATACAAAAAAAAGGAAATGATCAGCTTTAAACACCAATTACATTTTTGTATCATAGTAATGCATTTTGGGTGACCGTGACATGGTACTGAGTTTGACGATTTGATTCAGTCTGAATCTAAGGGACCAAAGTCTCTCAAAATTACTTTCTAATTTGCTTCTGGAGTAATGTTTAATATTAAACTTTATAAATCCATGCCAAATCAATGATGAAATAAGAATACTATATAATAGAAACTCCACGTTCTTTATTGCAAGAAAGCCTTTCACGTGTCAAAATGTGGCTTAAAAAGTAATTTCTAAAACACAATTCCCTGTTACATAAGATACATTATGTGGAATGGAGGGCATGATGAGTTGAGTACAGCTAACTGCCAAAAGTATCGAAAGCAAGACTATCAGCTAAAAATTGTATATTTTCAGGTCAGACATGCGTGAGTGAAAAAAATGATTTCATAAGAAACTGAAAGCGCTAGCCCCTTGCAGGGATTCATTAATGCACAATTTCAACAAATGCAATTCAATATTCTGAACCATATAGTACATATGAAATCCAGCGAAGCTAAACAAATCCAGAAACTGGATCGGCAGAGGACTGTGCACCACTTTGAGAGCCGCACTGCCCCCCCCCCAGGTTGTGGGTTGTGGTGTGCTCCCCCCCACACAAACAGAAACTAAAGATGTTTGGAGTCACCCTAGCTGGCAGGCATGATCAGATGAAGCCCTCTACCCTTAGCTCACAATGTAGAGCGAGCTGCAATTGCTGCCACCTCCTCTGTAGATCAGTCCCTGCACACTTCATTTATGAATTACAGCCCCTGTCAGAGACCAATTTGTAGATTACAGCCCTTACTCACAAAAACATGAAAACCTGCACACAGGGCAAAGTCAGAAACTATAAAAAGTTTAAAATGAATAGCAGAGTCAAAACTGTGATGAGATCAACAAGCATTTGTCAATGCCAAATGTTGTCTTACTGGCATTGGCATTGGTAGCGAAGGAGTTAGAGAGATGCATAATAGGAATGGCAATGAAGTATTGAACTGACGCCAACCCTACCCCCCCCCTGCAGAGACTGACAGGCATTGGGGTGTGCCTTTGGGTCATCGGCCACAACGCTCATGCCATTTCACCTCACCCTACCCTACAGATACTGACAAGTGTCGCAGTGTGCCTTGGGATCTTCGGGCCTTATGCTCACCCCATTCCATAAGGAAATATGCTGAGATGGGTGCAGTGTAGGAGAATGGGGTGAACTTTGGGGCTGAATACTCCAAGGTACACCTCGATGCCTGTCACTGGCTGCAGGATGGGGGTGGGGGTGGACTGGCGTGAGCATTACAGCCAATGATCCCAAGTCACACCCCCGATGCCTGTCAGTCTCTACAGGGTGAGGTGTTATGGTTGGAAACTCTAACATCCCAGGCATTTGTTGGTATATTCACTCCAAATTTTCAACATGGGCTTTTTGTGATCTCACCTCATGAACAGTGGCACTATCAGTTCATTAGCAAGAGGTGATTTTGCACAGCGGCTTCACCATTTGGCGCCACAGGTGCAAAAACACATTTTGGTCAGGATATGAAAAATTACAGCTGTACTGTTCATGAGGAGGTGTAAAAAAATGGCAATGTTGAAAATCTGGAGTGAAAATATGAAAAATTGGTGAAGTCATGAACGTGCGTAGAAACTGCACAATGCACTCCCATAACGCAATAATTTTTTGGATTTTTTTAACCAAATTTTCAACATAGGCATTTTGGGACCTCCGCTCATGAACAGTGGCACTGTGGGTTTGTTAATCTGTCCAGAAAGTTTATTTCCCACAGCGAGCTCGCCACTGTGCACCACATGTGCAAAAATACATTTTGGGCAGGATGTGAGAAATGACAGCTATACTGTTCATAAGGAGGTGTGAAAAAAGGGCAGTGTTGAAAATCTGGAGTGAAAATATTAAAAATTGTTGAAGTTACAAGTGTGTGTGTGGAAACTGCAAAATGCACGCTCATAACACAGTCATTTTGGAGAAATTTTTCACCAGATTTGTAACATAGCCATTTTGGGAACCCACTTCATGAACAGTGGCACTGTCATTTCATTAATCAGCCCCAAAAGGTGATTCCATGCAGTGATCGTGAAATCACCTTTTGGGACTGAATAACGAAATGACAGAGCATGTGTTCATGAGGTGGGGTCCAAAGAACCCCATGCTGAAAATCTTGAGTGAAAATTAAAAAAAAATGGCTGAGCTATCCACCTAAGTTGACCCCCCCCCCCCATTGATTCCATTATACAGCTTACCGGCATTTTTTCACTTTGCTGTTTGGCTTTGAAAAGTCCAGATGCACCCCGCTCCACAGACAATCACAGCGCCGGACCTCTGGAGGTAAGTATGGGGGTGAGGGAGGTGCAAGGAGGTTGGGTGGGGTGCACAGAGGATGGGTGTGGGTAGAGGAAGGGAGTGCCAGGGACTATGAGGGACCATTTTCTTTTTTACAGGGGAAAAACAAGAAATGGATGTAAAAGAATGGTTTTCTTTCTTTACAGGTGAACTAAATAAAATGTTGGGCACACTGGGGTGGGCTCCCAGTGTGCCCTATGACTTTTGGATGGGAATGCTTGGCACACTGGGATGGGCTCCCAGTGTGCATAATGAGTTTTTTTGGGGGGAGGGATGTTGGTCACACTGGGGTGGGCTCTCAGTGTGCCCCATAAGTTTGGGAGGGGGCTGATGCCAATGGGGACTGGGCCTTGTTGGCAAAGAAAATGTGTGTGTGGGGGGTGTACTGATGCCAACAGTGATTGGGCCCCATTGACAAAGAAAGTATGTGAGGTGGGGGAACATGCCTACATGAGGGATTGGCCACCCCCCAACGTCGGTATGGGGATTGTATGTGGTGGATGGTAGGAGCCACCATGTTTATTGAAAAGTTTCACCAGGAAAGGCACATTGGAGGAGCATGTCATCTGCCGCTGCATGACGAGCTTGTCTCTGATTGCACCGGCAGATGTCTTTCAACTTGGTGGCACTTTCCATAATTTCCCTGTCAGCGCTAGCATGCTTGCTAAATGGGGGATGAGGGACGCACCTACTAAAGTGTGCCCTGCATTCGCCAACACTGACACACCTCTCAGTGTGGTACTACTGCAATATGTTGCTTGTGTCTGCACTCAAGACAGTATAAAAAAGTTTTATCCCATAGTGAAAAGTACGGCAACAAGTCCCCAGCACTTCAACTCATCATGAGTCTTCCTCAGGGGAGTGGTTTAAGAGGTCATGGGTTAGAGCACAAAATAACATTTATATTTACTCCGAGTCCAGGACAGAGGTGTCAGGGTTATGCTGTGTCTCCTATCTGAGGAGGCCCCGTAACATTTCACTTGGATACGCAGATGGATTGTCCACAACCAAAAATTGGGATTGTATTGTATGGCTTTACTTTCTGACAAAATGTTAAGCAGAATTAGGGTGGTCCCCCAAGTTTGTACTTCCAGAACAGATGACACAACTTACAGTTGAAGAAACATTTTTCCACACAGAAACACAGGCAGTACTGTACATTCCAACATGAACGTTTCCTACAAATGAACTACTGTATCCACCCCTTTTCTGAGGGCTCGCTGGATTTCTGACCAATTATATATATAGTGGGAATTACCACACACTTAACTTGAAACTCTTAATGAGATGAACCATTGTTAACATCTTCAGGTAACACTGCCTATCTGGTAACCAGTTAGCTCTGAACTGTGACTAAAAGTGAGGTTCTGCCCACCCTGGCCCCAGTCAGACTCTGCAATTACATTTAGGACACACACAACTGGATCCTTCAACCTCTCCTGGATTGTTAAAATGCATTGTTATCTTCAGTATATCTTAACAGCACATATCTGTGGTGAACTATGTCCTGAGTGTCTGTAATCTAGCCATCGTAGGGGCACATACAACACCAGACAACCCAAAGGTATCTCTCAAATGCACACTATACTCACGGTTTGGTATTCCCTTTGTTACAGGCATTTGAGAACACTTCAGGAAACATTTCTTCCTCAAAGTCCATAGCTTTTACAGAAACTCTTTTAGTCTCTTTCCTCTGGGTAGCTGTGACAATCTTAAATCTATCAGGAGGTTGCCCCTTAGAACCACTGATTTCTCAGTCCCTTCACACATTTTGAGTAAAAAATGAACCTACTGGGGTTCCACTGGCACAGGTCTTCACCACTTCTTAAGGCAACACTGTTGTTCCACACAGTAAGGTGAGATAAAGGATGACCAGAGGTCCTTCACCCAGTCCAGGGAGGCTGGCAGGTGCCTCTTGCCCTCTGCTGGACAGAGAGCTCCTTCCTCCCAGGAAGATAGAATATTTATCATAGTAACAAAAACTAGGGCCATCAACCGTGGGTCCATATATAGATCCCCAAATAACCTCTTCATGCCCCCAAAAAGCCCTAAGCACAATATGCCTACCCTGGAGATCTGACACTTCCTGTAAAAGATGAAAAGGGACCCGCTGTGCTATCAAGATAGCCACACCTGCCGGGGTAGGCTGATTCTAATTCTGCAATGTAGTACTTTTGACTAGACTCCCTCTTTAATACCAGTGATCACCCTCTTCAGCTGTTCCATGATGTTTGTATTTCTTTTAGTGGATCTGTTTGAATAAACTGTTCAAAGCTGTGTCTAGTTGTTCCCAAGGTGATGACTGTTTGATAGCCTTGGTCAAGAACAGCATTTCCACATGTCAGGAATTCAGTAAATCATTGTAATACTTCTGATAATGCTCCATACAAATTGATTTCTCAGTTCTTTATCTAGGCTACTTATCCTTTTGCAATCATTTTAGCCAGATGCTGGTTTTGACTATGGAACACACGTTTTTGCCATTACATTTCTCTTTGACACATTGCAAACTTACATACAGAGTTGCCACAAGGTCTGCAAATTCAAGCTCTTACAATTTGTTTTGAAATACAGTAGGTCACAGAGCAGTGCAAATGTTTTTGCTCCAATTACAGGTCTTTTATAATAATTTTCAGTCTGGTTTGCATCCAGAAATTGCTCTAATATTTCTATATAATTAGAAAAGCTGTCTGCTTCTGTCAAAACCTTAAGTTGGAATCCTTGCCAACATTTGCCATTAATCCTTATTCAACACCTTTGGTGATTGTTTTTAGATGACAGAAACTTCTAAGCTTTATAATTCCATCCTCACTGCCAAAACCCTGGTGTGTATTCAAGAAGCATTGAAGAGACAGTTCTCACAAACTTGATTTTATTTTATCTATGTCCAGTCATACCTATTAGAGAATGCATTTTAGAACATTGTCAGATCCTAGTTTGCTAATACAGAGCAGCCTTTTCACAGTTCAGGTCACAGAGTCTGCAGACAGACACTGAACAAGCCGGAACGGACGCACGTCCTGCTCACCCATGGAGTACCTACTGCAGCAGAAATCTTCCTTATAGCAATATACATCATGTATATCATATAGGTCTAAAGATTAACATGCTCTCTAAAATGCCTTAGGGTCCAAATCAGTTTCAATTTTATTTGCATAGTTAATCATCTTGATTAAGATTTCCTTGAAGAGCTGCCTCCCTCCTTAAAAGCCGCTGTTCCCTTATCCAGTTTAAACCCCTGTTCTTCTCCTCCCTCACCCTAACTGAATCTGCAGAAGCTAAATGAACTATTACAAACTGTTATTCTGAATTGTTTTTATTGATGCCCACGGCTTGCACATGGTAGCACCAAAATGCAGAAAGTAACTAGTTTGAGAATTATAATGTATCACACATCCTTGTCTGAAGTGCTGTAAGTATTGCATTGAGTTGTATTGTATTCCTTGATATTTCTCCTGTTGACACTGACTCTAAACCCTTTGGGTGGGATATTCAAAGGAGTTGCACATGGCGCAACAGGGTTGCGCCATATTCAACTTTCCTGTCATGACGCACGACATTCAAAGGACAGGTTGCACTCGCAACCCCGATCGCCGGGCACACCAGTAATGTATTTGATGCAAGTGCGGGGGGCATGCCCATGCATGTGGGGCACATCCCAATATTCAGCCTGGGATGTGCGGTGCATATGCTGGCACATATCTGCCTTGCACCGTACCAGGGGGCACAAAGTTGTGCCCGGTGAAACCAGGAGCAAGTCCAGGCCACCCACAGGTGAGCTGCCATATTGCAAGGTGCAACACTGCAGCCGCCTGCTGTGGGTGGCCACCCAATCATCCAGGACACAGTCCATGAGCCCCCTACCCGATTGCGGGCAAATGACAAAGAAATCCTGGTGGTCCAGTGGACCGCTATCCATTGCCTGATTGTGGTTATGTGTAATAGTAATTCCTGGTGGTCCAGTGGACCGATCCCCTTTGTCCGCTTGCGGGCACATGTCAATACTCCCTGGTGGTCCAGTGGATTGATCCCCAGCACTTGATTGCGGGCATAGGTTCTAAACCCTGGTGCTCCACTGGAACCCCCCCAGTGCCCGATCATGGGCAGAATGCCCTATGGACACCCTGGGTCCAGTGGTACCCTCCCCACCCACCCACTGCATCCCCTGCCACCCTGCACCCCCAGTCAGTGGTGGGTGGCAGCACCCTGGCTGCAAGCTGCCTGGCTGCCCGCTGACTGACAGCGTGCAGTGAGCTGTACACCTATTGGTCCCTCGTGGGCCAATGGGTGTATAGACCATACTGTACTACACAGTCCTGAATTCTGAATGAACGCTCATTCACAATTCGGGACTGTGTAGTACTGTATGGTCTGCATGCCCATTGGCCCACACAGTGGACCAATAGGTGTGCAGCCCTACTGTACACTGTCAGTCGGTGAGTGGCTGGGTGGCTTGCGGCCATGGTGCTGCCACCCGCCACTGACTGGGGGGGTGCAGGGTGGCAGGGGATGCAGTGGGTTGGTAGGGAAGGGGGTATCACTGGACCACCAGGGTGTCCGTAGAACATTCCACCCGTGATTGGGTGCTGGGGGGTCCACTGGACCACCAGGGATTTGGAACCTATGCCCATGATCGGGCACTGGGGATCGATCCACTGGACCATGAGGGAGTATTGACATATGCCCACGAGAGGGCAAAGGGGATCGGTCCACTGGACCAGCAGGGATTACTAATACATATGCCCATGATCGGGCAATGGATAGTGGTCCACTGGATCACCAGGGAATATTTATACACATGCCCATGATGGGGTGACCAGGAGCGGCACCCACCGAGGGGCAGCAGGGCATTGGTCCCCGACGGCTGCAGCCTGGCAGGGCACCAGGCCCAAGTCAACAGGGATCGGTGCCCAGCATGCAAATGGGGCCATAATGACATGCAAATGGCCCCATTTGCACCTTGCATGCATAATGGCCTCATTTGCATGCCCACGGCTGAATATTGCTGTTGCTGTGCCTAGCGCAACCGCACTTGCACTGGCGCAGCCCCCTGCGCCCCTGCTGCCACATGTGCTGGCGCAGTCTCACTGTGCCATGTGCAGTGCATGCACCCTCAGTGCCATATTCAACGGTGCTGAGCCATGGCGCAGCACCATTGAATATTGCCTGGTCCATGCCCCAGCTCAGCCCAGTTGCGCTGCACCCAGGTTTGCGCCCCTGCCTGGCGCAGTCTGAATATCCCACCCCTTTGTAAATAGACCCTGCCTAAAGAGTTTTATGTGGAATGAATGAATAAAAAATAAATAACTAAATAAATAAATAAACAAATAAATGGACACTGTCAGCTTTTTAGTGAAATTTCTGATCATGGCTGCCCAGTTTTCTTCTAGCAACTGAATTACAAAGTAAGTGTTGTGAATGCTCCAGTAAAGCAAATGATATTGTTTTTAACTGTTTTAACCACTTTTTACTATGAAGGTTAGATTGAGTGGGCCACTAAACATCAGCTGCCGGAAGCCTCTTGACTCTATAAAGACGTGTCTATAATGACGCCATCCTATATTGGGAAACTCATGCATGAATGAATTTTAACTTTCCCAGGATGATATTAAATGAGGTTAGTGTTTGAAGGAGTGGGTGACTCTGAACTCATAGGTGTTGTTCTGAAAAGAAAACAAGCACTAGAAGTGCTAAAAAAACATGTTTGAAAAACTGAGCTGAGATCCCGAGCACGGGTATTAGTGTGAGCTATGGAGCTGCTATTGGAGCATTCACAAAACTTACTTTGAAGTTCAGTTGCTAGAGGAAAACTGGGCAGCCATGACCTGAAATGTCAGAAAAAGCAGTCAGTGTCCCTTTAACAGTACTTTACAATATTTGTTATTGTGTAACACTAATCTGGTCATGTTTATTTTGAGTTTTACAATCTTTTGCTGAACTCTGTGCCATAATAGACACATAGAAACATAAAATTTGTTAGCAGATAAGGACTGCTTGGTTCATCCAGTCCCCCCTCCTTTTTCCCTGCCTATACTTTCACCACAGATCCCACATGATCTCTGGCTACCCCCCTCCTCCAGTCTAAGATTCTTTTGTGCCTATCTCATGCATGCTAGAAAGCCCACCATAGTTTTCCTCCTTACTACCTCTGCTGGAAGATTGTTGCAGACATCTGCCACTCTTTTGTTTGTGTTATTTATGCTCCTCCCCCATAGCACCCCTGCTGGCCACTCCTTTGTAGTGCCATCACCCACCACACATTCACCTCAGCCCCACACCACTATTCTTCTGACCCTGTCTTTTCAGCCTTATCTCGGGTAACCCGACCTTTTCCTGTGTTGGGAGGGTCCCTCTCCTCCAAGGGAGAAGTGCCATCAAGTGAACTACATATTCTTGGAAGCTGCTGCAGGCTCAGTCTGGGCTGGTCCCGGGCTTCATGGTGGTGTGGTCAGGCGCTCATCATCTGGTCATCAGGGAGCCCATTTTTTTCTGTTTTCTTGTCCCACCCCACGTTCTAGCCGTAAGGATGGCATCCTGAGGTGGGGACATGCAGGAGGGCATATTGAGGCTTCATGCTCTCCAAGCTCATCCACCAATCCACCTACAGGAGCCCAGGCTTGTCCCTACTCCCCGGGAGGGAAGCATTCAATGGACACTTGTGAAACCCCTCCCTGCCGGTCTCCGCTCCTAGTACCCAGGCTTGGGGCACGAACCTGGGTTGCCAGCGTGCTGACCGAAGCCCTTCACTTGGCACCATGGAGCCGGCCATCTGCCACTCTTTCAGTGAAGAAGTACTTCCTCACATCCATCCTAAATTGTCCCTTTTCCAGTTTCATTACATATCCTCTTGTTCTCGTACACCTTCTCCTCTGAAAAATACTCCCCTTCTGTACCGTATTCAACCCTATGAGATATTTATAAGTCTTTATTATAACCCCCTCTCCCTCCTCTCTTCCAAGGTGTACATATTAAGATCTCTTAGTATCTCCTCATAGGGCTTCTGATACAGGCCCTGCACCATTTTAGTTGCTCTCCACTGGACAGTGTCTACCCTGTCTATGTGCTTCCTGAGGTGTGGTCTCCATAACTGGACACAGTACTCCAGGAGGGATCTCACCAATGATCTATATCATGGCAACACTACCCCCCCCGCCTTCTGCTGCTGATACCCCTCCCTATGAACCCCAGCATCCCACTGGACCTACCTACTGCTTTGTCATACTGCCTTGCCACCTTGAAGTCATCAGATGTGATTACTCCCAGAACTCTTTCCTGTTTGGCGACAATCAACACCTCTCCATATTATACTTTGTATCTGAGTTTCTTTGCCTTAGGTGCATGAATTTGCACTTTTTCACATGGAAACCCAGCTGGAATACTCTTGACCACTCCTCATGTTTTTGCAGGTCTTTGCAAATTTTCTCTACCCTCTCTAGAGTGTCCATCCTACTGCAGATTTTGGTTTTATCTGCAAAGGGGCATACCTTCCCTTCTATCGCTTCTACAATTTCACTTACATAGACATTAAAGAGGACAGGATCCAGTACCGAGCCCTGAGGTACCCCTGGTCACTCCTCCTCCTTTCATTTACCAACACTTTCTGTTACCTATCCTTCAATCAATTTCATAAGCAATTTGCCACCTTGGGACCCACCCAAAACTACCCAGTGTCCTAATGAGCCTTCTGTGTGATCTGGTGTCAAAGCCCTTCCTGAAGTCTAAGTAGGCCACATCCACAGCCCCACCCTTCTATTTTCTCTGCTCAGCAGTCAAAGAAATCTATGAGGTTCATCTGACATGACCTCTGTCTCCTGAATCCATGCTACCTTGGGTCTTGCAATCTGCTGAATTCAAGATATTCCCAAAGCCTTTCCTTCAAAAGGGATTCCATTAGCTTCCCCACCATGGATGTCAGACTGACCAACCTATAGTTGACAGCCTCCTACCTGGTACCACTTTTGTAAGCAGGACATCATCTGCCTTCCTCCAGTTCACTGGAACCACTCCTGTTTCTAGTGAGTTGTTGAATAGAGTTGTCAGAGGTGCAGCAAGTACCTCCCTGAGTTCCCTCAACACCCTTGTCCACTTTCAGATTTTCAAGTCCTTTCAGTACTCTCTCCACTGTAAATGGACTTGTGTCTATTTCCCTCCTCCAGTGTTAGTGCAACTGTTATGTGGTCCATCCTCTTCCCCTTCCACTGTGAAGACTGAACACAAATACCTGTTCAGGACATCTGCTTTTTCCTTCCTCTTCTCATTTATGCACCTAAATAAAGGTCTTGTTCCCTTTAGTTACCTCTTCGGCTATCCTTTCTAGGAAAGGATAAAGGATAAAATCTGATTGTATCTTATTTTCATTTAACTAAGGCAAATGTTTAGCCTGAAATATTTTTAAACACCAAAGTGGTACTTGTGTACCTATTGCCACCATGAGAAGTATTTTGCAGAGTTTCTAAAGATTAGTGTTACAGTTCTGCATCATTGAGCCAGCTGTGTATGGTCTGTATGATGTATAGTAGTACAGGTTGGTATTGTTTACCTGTAGTTGCATGGATAACAGACAAATTCTGTATCGGTACCACTAATGAACATCTTGGGTAGGGGAAATGGAGGAATAAGAATGATTGAAGAAGCTGGAGGCATGCAAAGTGAATGTGGAAATTGAAACCATAGGCACATATACAGGTATTAGTAGAATTAAATCAGCTAGTATGTGTTTTCCAAAACAGAACAACCTATGGAGCTCACTGTCACAGTTTAGTTACAATGAATCACTGCCAGTCTTGTTACTGGGTCCATGCTGTTTGTTTAAACCATTTTGGCCAGCATAAAGTCTTGACCCATATGTGTAAACAATTTCTTTTGTATCTAAAAACAGTGATTTGCACTGGAGTGTTTAAAAACTAAATCAGAATCCTTTGTGTTCTGGAAGTTTACCTACTCTTTGTTCTCCCCTCTGAACAGTCTTCCTCTCCTGTTCTCAGGATTGACGACTTCCGCATCTCTGACCCATCTATTGTTGCCTCTACCTTTAACTGATACTTTACTACAGTCTTTGTACCCTCTCTTTCATCACTTCTTCCTCCCCCTTCCTTCTCTCCCTCTATCTTCTTCTCCTGCTAATCTCTCTTTTTCCTTTCTCTGCTATCACTGCTACTGCTACACTTAAGACATTGCTTGCTCTTAATCCTCACAAATGTGGTAGCCCTGATGGCCTTGATCTCAAGCTTCTACTTCTCTCTGCCCCTGCCATTGCACTGCCAATTACCCTACTCTTCAACCTTTCTTTTTCCTCTGCAATTGTTCCTGATGCATGGAAACATACTATGGTCATTCCTATCCCTAAAAGTGGTGATCCATCCTCTCCTGGTAACTATCATCCCATCTCTCTCTCTCTCCTACCTACCCATGCTAAGTTACAGGAATACTGTACCTTGTACTATTGCAACTCTCTACCTTTCTTGAGTCCTTCTACTTCATCACTCCCTTTCAGTCTGGTTTTAGAAAATCACACTCCACCTCCTCTTCTGTCTTACTGCTCACTGACTCAATTTTACTGGTATGGATCAGGGACTGATCACATCTGTCATTTTTGTTGATCTTACTAAAGCTTTTGACACAGTGTCACATCCCCTCCTTCTTGACAAGCTAAAAGTGGTGGGTCTTTCTGACTCTGCAGTCAACGTGTTTAGCTCTTACTTGGGGGGTAGATTGCAGTATTTCTGGATAGGCAGCTCCACTTCATCACTAGTCCTTATCTGCTCAAGTGTCCCTCAAGGATTTGTCCTGGGTCCTGTTCTTTTTTCCATATTCTTGAATGACCTTTCCTCTGTCTGTTCCTATGTGTCCATTCATATGTATACTGATGATAATTATTTTTGCATCTGGCTCCTCTGCTCTTGATCTTACCTCACAGCTTCAGACAGACTTTGACAATGTTCAGTGCCTGTTTAAGTCTAACAACTATTCATCTGTGCCAAAAAACTGTCTCCATGACTTTTGGTACCCATCAGAGACTTTCTAGACTTACCTCTCTTCCTTCTTTTCACATCCTTGATGGTGACATTATTGAGGATGTTTCCTCTTTTAAGTATGTTGGTGTCTGGCTTGATCCTCATCTTGATTTTTCAGTTCATATTGATTCCATTCACCAAAAGCTTCACCCAAGCTTGGTGCACTTTACAGGAACAAAGTTAATAATCTGCTTCCTATCCTGTGTGAGACTGTTTTGAAGACGATCCTCCCTATCTTTGATTATGGTGATTTAGTCTACAGTGTAGCTCCCAAATCCACCCTTGCCAGCCTGGACCCCCTTTGTGCTGTTTTGCTTTGGATTGTTCCCCACGTTCTCACCACTGTTCACTCTGCTCTGCTCTTTCACTCCCCTCTCTTGATGCCAGACACCTTTCCCACTGTGCTTCCTTTATATCTAAATTCTGGTTTGGTTCCCTTTCTTCCTACCTTACTTCACTCTTATCATCTCCCTCAGCTTCCTGATATCCTTTACATAATACTGTTTCTCATTCCCTCACTATTCCTTCTAGGAAATCTACAACTAGTCAATCTGCCTTCTCTTATCACTTTCCTAAACTTTGGCCTCCATTCCCTTGTCTATTCTTGCTGTCTTTTTGACTTTCTCCTTTAAGTCTCTCTTTCTTGACTTTTTTTCCCCCCTCCTGCAACTGTCCCTGTCCTTAACCTTCTTCCATCACCCTCTCATTAGTTTTGCCCTGGAAATCTGTTTACCCTTACCAGTGTATATGTAACTCTGATTTGTATTTAAAGTTTTATTATTTCTTCATTTAAATAGTATTGCTTTCTCTCTCTCTCTCTCTCTCTCTCTCTCTCTCTCTCTCTCTCTCTCTCTCTCTCTCTCTCTCTCTCTATATATATATATATATATGGTAAATGCTTTATATGATGTTCCCCATCACCTTCCCCCAGAATGCATCTGGAAATGGGCTGTTACCAGCTCAGGATGTACTTCCTGGTGAAACTATTTGAAGTAAATAAATAAATCAATATACTGGGGAAAAAACAGTTATTCCCATCACTTTCTATTTCTGCTCATAACATTTTAACACAATAACTAGTAACACATTCAAACTTTTCTGACTTTCCTTCTGATTAAGAGCTCCAGAGTTACTTACTATGAACAGCAGTGCAAGGTGGGTGCTTAAACAGGGCAGCCAGCCCAGTAGTAAAGTAGAGTTCTCCAAGTGTTAGCACTCCAAAGCCACAATAAGCCACAGCAAGACAAAATATATCCAAAATAGACATTTATTGGTGGCAAACTCCAAGCAAAATGTGTGCCAGTATCCCCAGCACTTCAGTTAAACAGCCTTCATCGGGGGTGTCACCCTTGGCTTCACCCCCTCCCTCTGCCTCTCTAAAATGGTAATTGAAAATCCCCCTGATAAATATTGTTCCTCGGGCTCTGTCTAGGAATAGCAGTTTCTGTTGGAGCATTCATTGGGGCATCCCTTCTTACAGTAGATTCATTGCCTGATGTTGCTGAGTCTGAACCGCTCACGTCTGTGTTAAAATTAAAAGATACTCTACGTTCTTGTCTAAGAATGCCCTTTGGTTGCTGGTTAGTATTGGCATTCTTCCAATCATACTTCTGTCCCAGCTGATAATCGTCTAGGTCTCTTTTGAATTTGATTAGCTTATGTTTTTTTTAGCTCAAGGTCTAATCTTTCAATAGTTTCTTTTAATCTGGTGTTGTGTCTATTAAAGTCTGCATGATTTTTAAAGGACAATACTACTTTTTCTTGTCCTTTTATCTCTGCAGTTAAAATTTCACTCCCTTCTTTATCATAGGCAATGATTGGCTTCATGAGCTTGTTAGAGGCTTCATTCAATATCTCATACCATTTTGTCATGAATTGTTTAACATCAATGCTGAACGCTGGATTCTTCAATAACCTAAGACCTCATGGGACACGCTGAACCTCCAGGTAAGCATCTAAATTTGTTATGCTCCAGTATATTTTTCTGACTTTCATTAGCATTTTCTGCAAGTTTTTAAAGGCTTCCATTAATGATGCAGCTGTTCCACTGTTCACTCTGGCAGGGATTGAGGTATCAGTGAGAAATGGATTAACCCTGCAGGCTTCTGCCAAAAGTTAATTCACAAATGAGATCAGGTCTCCATCTTGAGTCATTTCCTAGAAGTTTAAATCTGGTGTAGTCTCTAAAGACATATTTGAAAAGCTCCAGTGGTCATCCTGCCAACACTTGGGTGAGCCGGTCACATGAAAAAGTGCTATTCCCCCATTGTGAAATGAGAAAGCAAGGCCGTGGTTTTACAACGCACTCTGTAATTCATAACCTGTGCAGCTGGATTCAATAAGTCAATCAGCATGCAGTATTAGAAGGCTGCACAAGGCTGAGGTGCAGGGATAAAGTGAAACAATCCAAAGCAAGCAAAAATCCTGCACTCACCACTACTGCATCTACTGTAAAGAAATGCTCCTCACACTATATCCATGGGTGTAAACTTTATTTGGTGCTGATGCAGGACACACCACACACCACATACCTTGATGCATTTCTGATAAAAATCCTTTTTCAAAAGACGTGGTACAACATTGATAGGCATCTTAAATACAAATTCTGACATCATCATAGCAAGACAAAGAAAATAAAGTGTCAGCACTCAGTGCAGTGGTTTAAAAACAATTAGAAAAGTGCTAGTCACCACTCTGAGAAAAGCATTAAGCACCATGAAGTAGGAGCTGCCTGATTTTATTTGAAGGCTTTCATTTCATTTTATTTATTTACTTTTTTTATAGCTCACAAAAACTTAAAACACAGCTCCTTATAAAGTGCATTCAAAAATATCCATGCAGGTGATAATTCAGTGTGAAAATCATGCAAACACAGCAATTTGTATATAAAATGTGAAGACTGCTTATTCCTTGGGACACCTACCTGTTCACCCCAGTAGTTTGCAATATTAACAGGACATCATCAGGGGGCACGCAGAATTGTCACCTATATGGAGATTATTCAATGCACTTTGAAGCTACAATAGGCAATACTGTCCAAAATGTAATGTCAACCAAAAGATAGAAATGCTTGAAAATGAAATTCATCAGAAAAATATAAGATTTGTGGAACTTCATAATTTTTGGACAAAAACTTGAGATTAATAGAGAATTGGTGAAAAATGTGTTCGGCACTGCTTTCAATTTACCACTGACAATCCTCCCTTTGGCTATTAAAGCAGTCAGAGTACCACTTAAATGAAAATTAGGCAATTAAACATTACAAAGACAACCACCTCCAGTCAGCATAGTCATCAGCAAGATCAACAATCCTTACCTCTCGGGCTTTTGAGTCTGATAAGGATGTTTTCTTTAAAATGGCTAAATGGAAAGGGGTACTGTTATATAACAACTCAGATTTTATCTTTACCTTGATATTTTCATCAAACACAGCAAAGAAGGAGATGATTGTTTTGCATAATGATAAGATATACTTGACATTGTAGCTCAATTACCCTTCTAGGCCCTACAAGGGATTGAGTGGTTAAAAATGGTAAGGCTTTGTTTTTTCCAAAGTAGATCAGATTGCTGCATGTTTGAGGTCCCATTACTCAGAGATGAATAATATGATAATATCTATGGCCTTCCTCTCACAATCCAGTAAGGAACAAATAGACATTGCTGATGCTGCCAAAGCTCTGAACTCCTGAGAAGTCTTCAGGTTTATTACAAACGCTACAAATACTTTTGACTGAATATCCACTGGTTTGCCCATCTTAGTTATTTAGCTAAATACATTTTTTTCTTCTAATTAGATACAGATTACTCTGACAAAGGGACCGTTAAAGTTCTACTAATAACTTGTATTTCTCAACTCTACCTGCAATATATTTGTTTTTCTTTTCTTTGGTCTCTGAACCTCAGGATTTGCCGTCAATTTATCCTTTAAGGTAAATTCAAATTTTGATTACATTACCACAATGAGGTTGAGAACAGAAGTATTGTCTGAAATGCCTGCCTATCTGATTTTCTTTCTTTATTTATTTAAAGATCAGGATCTCTTGCCTCCAACTCCGTATGTTTGGACTAGGTATATTCTTATGAGATAATTTATGATTCTGTAGAAGTACATTGTACTTAAAACTTACAAAAATAAAGTTACAATAGCCCTGCAAAAAACAGTTATTTGGAGGAAATTGATCAATATCCTGTAATGTCTTCTTCCCAGTGGGCCAAAGCAAACAATTTTTATTAACTCCATTCTGTATATAGCGAAGTGGCATTGCACTGTTCAAAGCACTTTTTAGTACTGAGCCATCCTTGTTTTGAGGCATGGATAACTAGCTGCATACCCTTAAGGAGATTTTTCTCCAAACAGTTTTGTCTTAAGTGTAGACTAAAGTATAATTCTACTCGTATATGTTGTATTATTCACCTGTATTTTTGGTAAGCTGAGATGATTGCCATTAGGTATGTTACCTCTAACCTGGGTCATTTTTCTGTGGCCCAATCTATCTTTTATGTTAAAGCAAGCCATATGTTGTTTGACAGTACAGTGGACCACATTTAGATTCAACCCCTTTTGTAAGATGAATGCATTTATGTCTTTATCCAGGCTGTGCACTGATGTAGATTTTTGTCCGATTTAATAGCACTATTCAGAAAGATGACAATTAGAAGCTGATACTGCATTGCAAGAAATTTACCATTATTTGAAATTTATTGGATTTTTGTGCTGATGTGCTCAGTGTTATGAACATACAAAGAAGCCAGCAGGATAAGGCCATTTGGTCTATCTAGTCCACTCATATTACTAGGTCCACAGCTTAAGCTACTGCCCCTGCCCCTTCCCAATCCCCCCATCTTTTCCATCTGCCCCTCCTCTGACCCTTGTTTTCCTCTTAAGTCTATCCCAGCCTTTCTTGAAGGTGCCCACTGTCTTCAATAAGACCACTATTTCCAGCAGCATATTCTAACTGGCCATCACCCTCTCCATGAAGAACTACCCACCAACTTAAGACTGTGTCCCCTTGAGTTTTGGTTTCCACTTAGCTTAAAGAGACCCTCCTTATCCACCCTATTTATCCCTTTTAAGTACTTGAAGGTCTCAATTATGTCCCCCCTCACTATCCTCTCCTCTCCTCTCCTCTAGGGAGTACATGTTCAGGGCCTCAACCTCTCCTTGCATGCTTATACCCTCCTGGCCCATGATCATCTTTGCTGCCCTACTGTCTACCATCTCTAGCTGGTTAATGTCCTTTTCACCATTCCTGTCTCAGTATTGCCATGGAGCAGTGGACTGAATTGCTGGTGGACTCCCATTCAGCCTCTCTCTTTGTGCAGAACTGCTCTCCCACTACAGTATTCGAGCAGGCACTAACCCAAAACTGAAAGAAAGACAGACTCATTCCACATTGCTCCACATAGCCTCTGTTGCACTGCTATCCCATGTAACACCTCCATGTCCACACTGGTGATCCAAATGCTGGCACAACAGTCTCAAAGGAGATAGGAAATTATGTTTGCATATTTAACTGCCCTTCCATCATCCTTTCCATGCCAGTTAAGTATTCTGATATGCTTTGATAATTTTCTGATAAATAAATAAATAATGTAGCTTTGGGGTGCCCTCAAATCTACATAGAGTTCCACTCTCCTCACCAGCCACTGCTCTTGATTTTCATATCTCTAAGAAATTCTATGGCATCACAGACTCCCATTCCATGCCATTCATCTGAATGGCCTAGAAAGGAGTTTGTGATGTCATAGAATGTTCAGGCAATATGAAAAGAGACAGCAGCAACTGCTGAGCAGAGAGGGATCCAGGGTAGTCACAAAAGCAACATAATTAGATTATTAATTTAACAAAAAAGGTCAGAAGTATATCAGAATAATGGGTATCCAATAACAGAACAACTGGACAGCATCTAGAGGTGTAAAAACCAGTTCATATCACATTTAAGGGGTATAGAAGGGCAGAGCCATGAGCTTAAGATTGTAAGTTACTCTTTCAAATGATGCACAGTACCACCACCCATGGTGATTCTTTTCTTAGGGCAGGCCCAGAGGTGCCTTTCCTTGGGAAATTGTACTGAAGCTACAGGGATGATAGCATTATTTGTCCCTAGAGGATCTAGAGGCACCTTGGCAAACTCTGTGACTGCAGTACTGTCTAGGCACTCTTGTTAGTTCATGGTGACTGGCTTTCATACTTCATCTAGCATACACATATCCATTTAACTTCCAATCTTCAATGTATCCCTAACACTGTGAACTCTCTCCTCACCAGTATTAGGTTATGTAAATTAGGTCAATCAGATTTCAACTTGAAATGAAACAAGGACACATTCATTTACTATTGTTTATACAGACCTTTATTCTTGATTTCTGGTCAGATGTTATGCATTATTGACATGGATGATATTTCAAGGTAACCTGACTCTCTCCCCAGGGGAGCCTGCTGTCTGATACTGGTGTATACCTCTAACAGGCTTTGGTTAAAAGTCAGTGCTGTCATTACGAACTGCAAGTCAAGGTTTCAGTGGCAAAACCAGTAGTCCCTGGTGGGCTTCTAATATGAATATTCTGGCAGCATCTCTAAATGCAAGCCTCCATTCTGTCACTATTGATTAAAAGTTTGTTCCATCACTGTACAAAACACTTTATGACTCTGTTCTACCTAGGTGTGCTGCTATACAGCTGGGTATTACCATACTGTGTTTTGGTAGCCTTCTGAGCACAACCCTTCTCCTTATATTTGAGTGGGCCTTAACGTTGGTCCCATGGCACTTGATTTCTCTATATCCCAGCTCACTGACTCTCTTGCCCAATTTGTGTTTACCTCCTGAACACAGTCTTTACTCTGGTAGCTTACTAGACAAAATCAAATAGTTATAGTACCAATGTGCCCCCCACCAAGCTGATTGAAAGCCTGCAGTTCATTCAAGTCAATTTAATTTTCTTACCTGGTTTTTAGAGCTGTGTGGAACATAAAATTCCACTGGTGGAATGTCTGCAGAATTACCATTCAAATTCCAAAGAATTTTGTGGAATTTGTACAAAAATTCTGCAGAATTTCAAAAAATGTTAAATTTCAGTTATTTGGGTTTACTGTTTGAAGTACATATCCAAATTATACCAGATTTGGCAGAAACACAGATACAGATGGTCGGCATACATATACCTTATTTCTTTGTCCTGAATTGAAAGGCAGCTGAGTTGTAGGTGGCAGAACATTTAATCAAATTTTCATTTTCATTTTTTCCATCTAATTTTAAAATTTTGTATCCAAATTGCTCCACAGTTTTAGGATTTAGAGGAACCATATAACATGGTTATGTGCACCAAGTTTTAAGCCTCAAGCAGTAAAGGGGGCTGTGCTATAGGTAGCCAAACATTTTGCTAACATTTAGATTTAAGTTTAGTATAAGTTTGAAAGCAATAATCAAACTGTTACACAATTTTACTGGTGTATGGGTTATTACTACATTTATATATGTACCTAGTTTCAGATTTCTAGCTCCAAAGGTGCTGAGTTATATATAGATTAAAATGTTCATGAAAGTTCCCACAAAAAATAAAATGACAAACTTTGAGCACCTATCACTTTGAGACCATGTGTCCTAATGCCATGATATGTGGTGCACCATTAGATGTTCTATCAGTAAGTAATTACTCCAAATTTCAGATTTCTATCTCAATAGAAGGCTGAGTGATAACCAAATTACTTAATTTCAATAATGCCACTGAATTTGTCAAATTTTAAGTCTCAGTTATTTCAGTCTAGTTTTCTAAGTATATATCCAAATGATACCAAATTTAGCAGATACATATATACTAATAGCCTTCATAAGTGTACCAAATTTCAGAGTTCTAGATTGAAAGGGGTGGGTTGTGGGTGGCCAAACCTTTACTCAAAATGTAACTTTCAGTTATTTCCATCTGATTATGTTTGCTTGCACGCATGTGCAAGAAACATAGTGTCACCATCTGAGTTTTTCAGAGGTGTGTCAGCATCTTCCAATTCAGTCAGTGTGTTTGCAGGTGCAGTTGCAATTCTCCAATCACTGCTCCAGCTGTCTATGACAGCAATTGAAAATGCAGTGACATGCAGTTGAAAGGCAGAGCTCTGCATCACTGAGCAGAGCTTCCTCCTCCATATGCACGCACACATATTGCGTGTTCACACGCTCCCCCCATGCACATACTGTATGGCTGATGGGGATGCCCAATCCCCCATTGGCTCCAGTCCCCCCAAACAGCTTTCCAGCTGCCACACTGGGAGCCCACCCCAGCATGGCAAACATTCCACATCATCTTCCTTTAAAAAACAAACAAACCTGTAAACAGGAAAACGTTCCTCGGCACTCTCCCAGCCCACCCGCACCCACCCACTGCACACCCTGCCTCCCCACACACCCCTCACCCCATGCTTACCTCTGGAGCTTGGCGCGATGATCTTCGGTGGACTGGGAACATGTCTGCCCTCTTCAAAGCCGACGATGAACTGAGGAAATGCCGGTAAGCTGTATAATGTAATGAATAGGGTTTTTTTTAACTTTACTGCATATCTCAGGCATTTTTGGGAATTCTGGCACCAAATTTTCAACATGGGGTTTTTGGGACCCCTCCTCATGAATTGTTGAACTGTCATTGTGTAAATTTGGTCTGAAGGGTGATTTCTCAGTCACTGCGCGAAATCACCTTTCAGGACTGATTAACAAAACAATGTTCATAAGGTGGGTTCTCAAAAAGCCTATGTTGCAAATTTGTTGAAAATATTCATAAAAATGACTGTTTTATGAGAGTGCATTGTGCAGTTCCTACGCGTGCTCGTAAGTTCACAAATTTTTAATATTTGCACTCTGGATTTTCAACATTGCCATTTTACCACACCTACTTATGAGCAGTACAGCTGTCATTTTTCACATCTTGCCCAAAATGTGTTTCTGTGCATGTAGCGCACAATGGTGCAGTTGGTGTGCAAAATCAATGTATGGGACACATTAAGAAAATCACAGTGACACTGTTCATGAGCAGAGATCTTAGAATGGCTATGTCAAAAATTTGGTGAAAAAATTCCTAAAAATGACTGTTTTATGAGTGTGCATTGCACAGTTCCTATGCACACTCATAAGTTTGCAAATTTTTAATATTTGCACTCCAGATTTTCAACATTTTCATTTCACAATACCTCCTTATAAGCAGTACAGCTGTCTTTTCACAACATGGCCGAAATGTGTTTTTACACTTTCAGCACAGAAATGCATGGTCGCTGTTGGAAATCAGTGTTCGGGACAGATAAAGAAAATCACAGTGACGCTGTTCATGATCAGAGGTCCCAAATTGCCTGTGTTGACAATCTGCTGTAAAAAATCCCAAAACTAATTACATTACAAGTGTGCATTGCAAAGTTTCTATTTTCGCTGCATATTTGCAACATTGCCATTTTTCACACCTCCCCATGAACAGTACAGCTGTCATTTTTCACATCCTGTTTGGAATGTGTTTTTGCACCTGTGGTGCTAAATGCCGTAGTCACTGTGCAAAAGCAGCTTTCAGCTAACAAACTGATATTGCCACTGTTCATGAGGTGAGGGTCACAAAAAAAAATGTTGAAAATTTGGAGTGAAAATACCAATGAATGCCTGAGGTGTTAGGGTTTCTGACCATAATGCCCCACCCTGTAGAGAATGACAGGCATCAGGGTGTGACTTGGGATTCTCACCTGTAATGATCATACCATTCCACACCCTGCAGCCAGTGAGAGGCATCGAGGTATGCCTTGGACTCTTCAGCCCCAAAGTTCACCCCATTCTCCTGTACCACACCCATCTCACCATATTTCCTGTTGGAATGGGGTGTGCATAAGGGCCAAAGACCCCAAGGCACACCGTAACACTTGTCAGTGTCTGCAGGGTAGGGTGTGGTGAAATGGCATGGCCGTTATGCCTGATGACCCAAAGGCACACCCCAATGCCTGTCATTCTCTGTAGGGTGGTGGTGGGGTTGGCTTCAGTTCAATACTTCACTGCCATTCCTATTATGCAGCTCTGTAACTTCTACACTACCAATGCCAATGCCAGCAAGCAAACATTCGGCATTGACAAATGCTTGTTTTATAAGTTATTTTCCAAATTTCTTCAGAGTGTCAGGATTTAGAGAAACAAGCAACATGAGTATGTGCACCAGGTATCGAGTTTTAAAGGGGACTGTACTATAGGTAGCCATTTTGCCAACATTTTGATTTTAGTTATTTTAGCATAATTTTGAAAGCATTCATCAGAATGTTATATAATTTTGCAAGTATAAGGTTTATTCTTACATTTATATACGTATCTAGTTTCAAAATTCCAACTCCAAAGGTGCCTGAGTTACATGTAGATAACAATTTTCATGAAATTTCCCACAGAAAATAAAATGACAGACTTTGAACACCTAGTCAGAGAAATACACCCTAAGAAAGTCAGAGAAGGATTGGAAGTGCACAATACCATGGGGGAACACTGTGAAAACACAACCTGCAGCCAATAGACTGACAAAGATGGGTCAGCACCTTCACCAGAAAGTTCACAGTTCAAATAACTTCATACACAGTCTTTCCCATAGCACACTTGCCTTTGCTTTTATTATTAAAGAAGGACTGAGGCCAGCATTTTTGGCATCAATAAATGCAGAATTTGGATCAGCAGATCCTCAATCAGCCTCATGCCAAAAATCAGATCTGTAAGTTACTTTATTTAAAAGTTACAAGGAATTTTGTAACCCTTAATTCACTGTCTGTTCAAAAAAGCTAGTTTCAGTTAAGAGCTGATGATGATGTCATCTCCTGAACTCACAACCTAGCCCTTCCTGCAAGCTACCTTATATGACTTATTTCTCCTATGTTTCTTAAAAGTGCAGGGATCAAATCTTCAAATGTTTGCACCTGGTGCAAATCAGTAGCGCTGGAACAGTACAGAATTTGCACCAGGCTGCAATATTCAGAAGCCCTTTTAGTGCCGGCTCTGCATGATAGCACCGATGATAAAAGTTAATGTGTTCAGGGGAGGGAGTAAGAAGAGTGTCCATGAATGCTGGCACACCAGCATATTCAAAAGAATAGTGCCATGCTACAGATTTTTGTACCACCTGTAGCGTGGTGCTAAATACCTCCTGCAAAAGGCATGTGGTAATGCGGCGCTGAAAATCAAAGTAATTCAAAGTGTAACTTTGAATTACCTCAATGTGTATCCCTGGTAGTGTAATGGTCTCCCAACCCCGATCATGATCCCTGACCCCACAGTTTTAAAATTCACATAATTCCCTGTCACTATATTTAGAGCTGTCTTGTTTCCCAGGCTATTTTAGCACTGCACTCCCAGCCCTGTTGCACTGCTTCCTTTGCATGTGATATTCACTAGGTTTAGCCTCGGCGCTATTCCTTTGATATAGCTTGATACTGGTTCAGGGCTAATTTAGCATGCCGAGCACTGTTAATTTAGCCTTGGAGCCAAGTTTTGAATATCTGACCCCAGGTGAAGTAAACATCCAAAAAAGGAAAACTGACATTGGGGTGTGTCAGCACATGCACTTCCTTAATATATAGATGCAAGGTACAGTACTTCAGTATGTGATGGGGAAGGGGTGGAATGCAGTGGCAAACATGGCTTTAGAATGTCGAGGTTGTGTGCCATTTTTAAAATGTTGCAGGTATGAGATTTTGAAATGTCACCAGGTTGTAATTGTGGAATGCAGCAATGACACAGTCTTAGAAAGTAGCTGGAACACATAATTTCAGAATGTGGCAGTGATGCACAATTTTAGAATGTGGCAGTGACGCACAATTTCGGAATGCGATGGTGAGCAATTTTGGAATACAGCAGTGATGCACAATTTTGGAATGCAGCAGAGATGCACAGGTTCAGAATGTAGTGGTGATGTACAGGTTTGGAATGCAGCAGTGATGCACAATTTTGGAATGCAGCAGTGATGCACAATTTTGGAATGTGGTGATGACGCACAGGTTTGGAATGTGGTGGTGATGCACAATTTAGGAATGCAGTGGAGATACACTCTAATTTAGCATGTTGGGCAGTGCTAATTAAGCCTTAGGGCCAAGTTTTGAATATCTAGCCCCAGGTGAAGTAAACATCAAAAAAAGGAAAACTGACATTGGGTGTGTCAGCACATGCACTTTCATAATGTGTAGATGCAAGGTACAGTACTTCAGAATGTGATGGGGTGGAATGCAGTGGCAAACATGGCTTTAGAATGACAAAGTTGGGTGCCATTTTTAAAATATTGCAGGTCTGAGATTTTGAAATGTCACCAGGTTGCAATTGTGGAATGCAGCAGTGACACAGTCTTAGAAGTAACTGGAACACATAATTTCAGAATGTGGCAGTGATGCACAATTTCGTAATGTGGCAGTGACGCACAATTTCCGAATGCAGTGGTGACACACAATTTCAGAATGTGGTGTTGATGAGGAATTTTGGAATGCAGCAGTGATGCACAATTTCAGAATGCAGCAGTGATGCACAGGTTCAGAATGTAGTGGTGATGTACAGGTTCAGATTGTGGCATTGATGTACAGGTTTGGAATGCAGCAGTGACACACAATTTTGCAATGCAGTGGTGATGAACAGTTTCAGAATGCAGCGGTGATGCACAATTTTGGAATGTGGTGATGACGCACAGGTTTGGAATGTGGTGGTGATGCACAATTTAGGAATGCAGTGGAGACACAGTTTCAGAATGTGGCAGTGATGCATGATTTCAGAATGCGGCAATGATGCACAGGTTTGGAATGTGGCAGTAATGCACAGTTTTGGAATGTGGCAGTGATGCACTATTTCAGAATGCAAGCTATATTCAGCAGGTTTAGCCCCAGGGCTATTCCTTTGATATAGCTTGATACTGGTTCAGGGCTAATTTAGCATGCTGGGCAGTGCTAATATAACCTCAGGGCCAAGTTTTGAATATCTGGTCCCAGGTGAAGTAAACATCTGAAAAAGGAAAACTGACATGGGGGGTGCAGTACATGCACTTCCATAATGTGTAGATGCAAGGTACAGTACTTCAGTATGTGATGGGGAGGAGGTGGAATGCAGTGGCAAACATGGCTTTAGAATGACAAAGTTGTGTGCCATTTTTAAAATACTGCAGGTATGAGATTTTGAAATATCAACAGGTTGCGATTGTGGAATGCAGCAATGACACAGTCTTAGAAAGTAGCTGGAACACAATTTCAGAATGTGGCAGTGATGCACAATTTCAGAATTGGGTGGTGGAGCACAGTTTCGGAATGTGGCTGTAACACACAATTTTGGAATGTGGTGTTGACACACAATTTCAGAATGCGGTGGCAATGAGCAATTTTGGAATGCAGTGGTAATGCACAGGTTCAGAATGTAGCGGTGATGTACAGGTTTGGATTGCAGTGTTGATGTACAGGTTTGGAATGCAGTGGTGATGCACAATTTTGGAATGCAGCTGTGATGCACAATTTCAGAATGCAGCAGTGATGCACAATTTTGGAATATGGTGATGATGCCCAGGTTTGGAATGTGGTGGTGATGCACAATTTAGGAATGCAGCAGTGACACAAGGTTTCAGAATGTGGTGGTGATGCATGATTTCAGAATGCAGCGGTGACGCACAGGTTTGGAATGCAGCAGTGATGCACAATTTTGGAATGTGGCAGTGATGCACAATTTCAGAATGCCATGGTGATGCACAATTTTGGACTGCTGTAATGATACACAGGTTCAGAATGTGGCAGTGATGCACAATTTAGGAATGCGGCAGTGATACACAGTTTCAGAATGTAGTGGTGACACACATAATCAGAATGTGGCAGTAACGCATAATTTTGAAATGCGGCGGTGACGCACAATTTTGGAGTGTGGCAGTGACTCACAATTTCGGAATGTGGCAGTGACATAAAATTTTTGGAATGTGGCAGTGACATACATTTAGAATGTGGTGGTGATGCACTATTTGGAATGTGGCAGTGATGCAATAATTTCGAATGTGGCAGTGACGCACATTTTCAGAATGTGGCAGTGAACACAGTTTTGGAAATGTATGCCATGCACGATTTCGAATGTGGCCATGACGCACAGTTTTGGAATGTGGCAGTGATGCACAATTTTGAAATGTGGTGGCAACGCGCAATTTCAGAATATAGCAGTGAAGTGCAATTTCAGAATGTGGCGATGACATACAGTTTCGGAATGTGGCGGTGATGTACAGTTTCAGAATGTGGCGGTGACCCACAGTTTCAGAATGTGGCGGTGATGCATATTTTCAGAATATGGCAGTGATGCATATATTTGGAATGTGGCAGTGATGCTCAGTTTCAGAATGTGGCAGTGATGCTCAATTTCAAATGGGTGGTGATGCATAATTTCAGAATGTGGCATGATGTACAATTTGGGAATGTGGCAGTAAGAATTTTGGAATGTGGCATTGAAAAACAACTTGGTGGGAATGTGCAATTATGGAATTTGGAGGAGATGCTCCATTTCAGAATGTGGCAGGGATGCACAATTTTGGAATGGGGAAGGGATGTGCAATTTTGGAATTTTGCAGGGATGCACAATTTTCGAATGTGGCTGGGATGCATAATGTTGGATTGTGGTGGGGATGTGATGCACAGTTTTGAAATATGGTGGGTGCGTACAATTCTGGAATGTGGCAGAGGCAAGCAATTTCAGAATAAATGGTGTGTCCTGTCACATTCCGACAGCGTGCATCCCCACTATATTCCAAAACTGGCAGTCCCCAACAAATTCCTCAATGTGTGTGTCCCTGTCACATTCTCAGACTGATTGTCCCACCACATTTTGAGATGGCACATCCCTGTTATATTCTGAGATTGTGTCTCCCCACAACATTCTAATCTTGTGCACCACCTTGACATTCAATGCCTTGGTTCAGTGCTGCATTCCAAAACCATCTTCTGACATGTACTAAAGTACAATGACATGCATCTGAACATTCTGAAAATGCAAGCACTGCAGCTAACCTTCTGTCATTTTTTTAAAGGATTACTATAACTACAGTTTCTTAAACTTTGGAGAAGCAGATCCTATAAGGTTACTGACAGGGAAGACTAGAGCGTGAGTTCAAGAGATGACATCATCAGTGGCTCTTCACTGAAACTAGCTTTTTTGAATAGGTAGTGAAATCAGGGTTTCAAAATAGCTCATAACTTTAAAATGAAGTAACATAGAAATGTAATTTTGGGTTTGAGATTTATTGGGGGTATGCTTATGGTAATTCTGCAATGTAGCACTTTTGGGGGGAGTCCCTCTTTAATTGTTTTCAATGTACCACTCCCTTAGCAGCTACAAACAATTGACTGATTGGTCCATAATCCACAAAATATCCAGGTGAAAAAACTATGTCCACTGATTAGAAATAGCTGTCATTACTCCTTGGCTCAGCTATACTGCTCCACATACAGATGCTCCAAGTGGTTCACCTTACTGACTTTGTGGACCCAGCCACCCATGTACAGCCATGCCCTTGACATTCAGTATCATGTTCAAAGGTCAAGAGCATGGCTGTACATGGGCAGCTGTGTCCGTGAGGTTGGCAAGGTGAACAGCTTGGAGTTTCTATACATGGAGCTGCATAGCTGAGCCAAGGAGCTAATATGCAATATAAGCTATTTTTTTATCAGTGGGTATAGTTTTTTCACTGGCATATTTTGTGGATCATGGACCAGCCAGTTAATTGTTTGTAGCTGCTAAGGGAGTGGTATGTTGAAAACACTGAATAATAAAAGCAAGGGCAAATGTGACATGGGAAAGACTGTATATGAACTTATTTGAACTGTGAACTTTTTGGTGAAGGCGCTGACCAGTCTCTTTCAGCCTATGAGCTGCAGGTTGTTTTTTCACAGATTTTGAACACGACACCTATATGTTTGACACAATACATCCTAATGTCAAGATATTTGGTACACAGTTAGAGGACCTACTCACAAGTAAGCATGAGAAACTCCAGATCTCTAGCACATTTGACAGCTGAGTTATGACCAAATTAATACATTTCAAAAATGTCATGAAATTCTAATGAAATTCTATGAAATTTCATGGAGTTCCATGGAATTCTGTTGACATGCCCTGCTCCCCCCACCTACTCCTTCCATATCTTTCTGCCCTCCCTGTTTCTTTTGTCTACTTGAACCCCCCCCACTTATGTTTGCTTAAACCCCTCTCCCTTGTTCTCCCCTCAGGTACCCCTAAGCTCACTGGGGCTTTGGACTGCCGTGTTGGAGCAGCCGCTGCCATGGACCCACTGGTCTGCTAAGTGGTGACACCAGTGGCAGGTGCTCAGACTTCTCCCTGCTCCTCTGAGATTTTCTGCATTGAAGGAGCCATCTGTGAAACTCAAGCCCAGATCCAGGACCAGCAGCCTGGTCACTCACCACAGCACTGGCCCAGTGAAGCCGTAAAAGCCGCAAGGTACGTCTTTTGGAGCTTAAACTCCCTGAAATTGGAAAAGGGACACCCTGATGGTGATTGGAGGAACCCCTCCTTGTGAGCAGCAGAGACTGGAGTAAAAGCCCAGGGACTTTTCTTGACTCCATTCTCCATTGCTGTTGGGCTGAGCCGTGGACTACTTGCATAGAAGCGAGCCCATTTTTTAGTGTCTGCTCCTCTGTGAGCGTGGACTCCATGTTGGCCGCTATGCAGCTGTAATTGTAATCCCCGCTTTCAACACACCTTTTCTGGGGCCTTGCTTAGGAACCCTAAGCAACTAAAACACTACTGTGGTTACAGTTCCTTTGGGGCTAAGTTACGAGTGTGCTGTACTGTATTATTTTTAAAAGTTATCTACAGAAGCTTATTTCAGACTTGCTAACAATTTACAGCTGAAAGGAATTGATTCAGTACAGCTGTAAAAGTTATTGTGCTGTATCATTTTTAAAGTTGCCTACAGAGGTTTATTTCAGACTTGCTAACAATTTACAGCCAAAAGGAATTGATTTAGTACAGCTGTAAAAGTTAGTTGAATTTCTCAAGCCTGTTCTCACTCCATTCCTGTAACTGCCCCGCTTCCCTGCCTACTCCTCCCTTAACTCTCTGCCCACCCTGTTTCTTTTGTATACTTGAACCCCCCACCCCTACTTATGTTTACTTAAACCCCTCTCTCCTGCTCTCCCCTCAGGTACCCCTAAGCTCACTGGGGCTTCGCACCGCCGCATTGGAGCAGCCGCTGCCATGAACCCACTGGTCTGCTAAGCGGTGTCACCAGTGGCAGGTGCTCAGACTTCTCCCCACTCCTCTGAGATTTCTTGCATTGAAGGAGCCATCTGTGAAACTCAAGCCCAGATCCAGGACCAGCAGTCTGGTCACTCACAACAGCACTGGCCTGGCAATGCCGTAAAAGCCGTAAGGTACGTCTTTTGTAGCTTAAACTCCCTGAAATTTGAAAAGGGGCACCCTGATGGTGATTGGAGGAACCCCTCCTTGTGAGCAGCAGAGACTGGAGCAAAAGCCCAGGGACTTTTCTTGACTCCATTCTCCATTGCTGTCGGGCCGAGCCGTGGACTACTTGCATAGAAGCGAGCCCATTTTTAGTGTCTGCTCCTCTGTGAGCGTAGACTCCATGTTGGACACTATGCAGCTGTAATTGTAATCCCCACTTTCAGTGAGCCTTTTCTGGGGCCTTGCTTAGGAACCCTAAGCAACTAAAACACTACTGTGGTTATAGCTCCTTTGGGGCTAAGTTACGAGTCTGCTTTTCTTCCCGCCCCCCACCTCACCCACCCTGGGTGGACCTGTAGCTATATAGGATCTTTCTTAGTCAGATGACTAAGTGTCCAAATTCCCATTGGCTCCTTATACTGTGTAGCCACTAGAGGTGCGACTATCCTTCACTTTCTGTCAGCAGTAGGACAACCCAGTTAAGTACACCTCCATAACTACATTAGGTCTCATATCTTTGGATCGCTTCTTAGCGGGGTCACTTTGAAAACCAAATGGAGTACCTACCCTTACTTCTACTCTGTTAAATCCTCTTATCTCTATTTGTGCTGCCCTGAAACTTGGTCAATTGTTTGCACTGCTGACATGAAATTGAAATTGGGACAGTTTCTATTCAGGCTGCTTCCCTAGGTACTCGCCTACTTTGTAGGTCAAGTAGGGAATTTTTATCCCTTTTATCTTTCTTTAAATAACAGTCTAGACTCATGGTGTTCCTCTGGAATAGGCAGGGTAGCCTACTAACTATGCCACCAGTCAGTGGACTCACACTATCCCCACGTGGCAAATTAATGCAACGCTATCATGTGTTAGGGGTCACACTCTCTCTCTCTCTTACTATTACTCTGTGGAAATGAGTTGTCATTATCCATCCCATGCAAACAGAACCATAATTCACATGCACAAAGGGGATTTCAGGTTCTCTAACCTGCTAGTTTCTAAATGCTGAGCTGTGGTTACTTGGCAATATCTTTTCTACAAAATTGATGTACATACTACATGCATTGTGCCCTTGCTAAACTGGGTGGGAAGCATTATTTGCCCCTTACTTATTACTCTGTAAGGCTCCTGTTCCTATCACTTCTAGAACTTATGCTATCAGGTGATGTTGAACCTAATCCAGGCCCTCCCTACTGCGTCCCTACAGCTGACCTAACTGGACGAATAAAAGAGGGACTTCTCATAGCCCACATGAACATTAGAAGCCTAATGTGCCACATGGCTGAACCGGAAACATGGATCAAAGTCTATGAACCAGATATACTCTATCTTACAGAAACATGGCTAAAACCACAAATGAATAACTCTCTATGTTGCATACCGAATTACTCTCTGATCTGCGGAGACACACCGCGGGGGAAAAGCATGGTGGTGGTGGTGTTGCTCTCTACCACAAGAACCACCTCAGCATCACAACTGTCCCTACCTGGGACTCACCCACTCTGTGTGAATCCATTAATGCCATAGTCTCACTTGGGACAAAGAAACAACACATCATCTGCATCTATAACCCACCATCTGGGGGTGTGGCTGGACTTCAGGACCTCCTGAACCAAACATCAATGTCTGTCAATCTAAACAAGGCCATAATCCTGGGGGATGTAAACCTAAACTGGTTAGGACCTTCTCACAGTGCCTTCATGTCTTTAGTACACAGCTATAACCTTTACCAGCTAATAACCGATCACACGAGAACATTAACTCCATCCAGACCAGGTACCCTTATAGGTTGGCTACTTACTAATCGCCTGGAGCATATGACCAAGTCAGGTATCTTGGCAGATGCAATAACTGACCATTCTCCAATCTTCTGTATCTGGGCCTTGGGTGTCCCACCATCTCCTCCACCTCACTTTGTCACCTTCACAAACTTTGCAGGCATGGATGATAATGCTTTCCTTCATGATGTTTCCAACATTGACTGGTCTGAACTGAAGTCTATCATGCATGAAGAGTGGAGGATGCCATACTTGTTTTCCTAGGCAAATTCAGTGCAGTCCAGAGCAGGCATGCTCCTAAAGTCACAAGAAGGGTCAGAGGAAGCCAAACCAGGTGGCTCCATAAAGACCTGCTTGCTGAGCTACGGCTCAGGGATAAACTGTGGAAGCACTATAAACATACTGGCTTGCTTACTGATCTCATTACTTATAAGACACACAGAAATTCCTGTAAAAAATGCATTAGACAAGACAAAAGTAAGAACTGCCAGAATCTGCTATCCAGCTCAGCCCATGACCCTCAGAAATCCTGGGCCCATGTAAAGACTTTCCTTGGTGCATCTCAGTCTACTACCCCTTCAGAGATGATTGTCAATGGAGCTCACTGTAATACTCTAATACAATTGAGAATGCCTTCAACAGGATGTTCTCTGATCTCTCACCTTACACCTCTTCCTTCCCACCTATGTCCACCATATCTCAGCCCCCAATCTCTAGCAAACCATTGGACCCCCCTACATCTTCCAAAGGGTCTCCTCTGTCCTGGCCTTTCTACTGTAATGCTATTACCAGATTGCAGGTCCTCAAACTTCTGAAATCAATCTCTGACAACACTAGCCCAGGGTCTGACTCCCTTGAACCCCACTTGCTGAAGCTGGCCACTCATCTTATTGCCTCTCCACTGGCCAAAATCTTCATGCTATCCCTTTCCTGCGGTGTTGTGCCAGACCTTTGGAAAATTGCTAGAATTACTCCTATACTTAAAAAGGGGGATAAGAAGGATATCTCTAATTACAGGCCAATAGCGATTCTCTCGGTCTTGAGCAAATTACTGGAGAAGTTTGTTGCTGCCCAAACACTGGATGTCATTGCAACTTCAAATCTTCTCTCTGACGTGCAACATGGTTTCAAGAAAAATCACAGCACGTTAACAACTCTGGCAAAATTCACCTCAGATACTCTCTCTAACATGGATGCTGGATAACTCACAAGGGATGTCTTCATTGACCTCACTAAGGCCTTTGAGCTTGTGGATCACTCCCTACTCCTGTCTACCCTTCAAAACGTGGGCTTCTCTACTCCAATTGTGAACTGGTATAGGAGCTATTTATCTGTTAGGACCCAAACAGTGAAATTCAACTCTGCAGTATCTGACAGCACTGCAATCAACATTGGTGTTCCTCAGGGATCTATTCTGGGACCACTTCTATTCTCCATCTTTATCAACAATATTCTGGATGCCATTTCAACCTGCTCCTCTCTTCTCTATGCAGATGACCTTGTCATCTACACCAGCTCCACAAACATTGATTACCTCAACATGTCTCTGTCCACTGATTTCAGGAGCATTCAGAACTGGCTGTGCAACCATAGATTGGTTCTAAATGCATACAAAATGAAAACCATGCTCCTGGGCTCTGCCCCTAAACTCAGGGAATGTCCCTCACCCTTGATGGTCCATGACCTTGAGGGGACTAGAGTCTGTCACGTCCTTTAGGTATCTTGGTGTTATACTTGACCAATCACTAGATCTAAGTCTCCACATTCAATCAACTTGTGAAACAGTGAATAGTAAACTGGGTGTTGCCTACAAAACTAGTTACATGCTAACTCCCTCTGCTAAGCTGGCCATTGCCAGGCAGATCCTGTTCCCCACCCTGACATACTGTGCTCCTATCCTTGTGGCTGCCTATAAATCATCGCTACTGAAATGGGACGTCACCTACAAAAATATCTGTTGCTATGCATCATCGTCCCCTCAGCTTAAACATCAATGTCGGCTTTATAGTGACCTAGGTTGGCTCTCCCCCTCTGTATCCAGACAATACTATCTTGGCTCTCTATCCAACTCCATAATCAGGCTGAAAAACCCAACCTCACTTGCAATGGTATTAAGTCACCTCACCTCCTACCGAGGACTGAGATCAGTTGACAAATCACTACTGAGGGTACCCAGGTGTCACACCTCCAAAGGTACTGGAGCATTTGAATATGTTGCCCCTCTGCTGTGGAATGCTCTGCTCCTGGAATTAAGACAATCTGCATCCCACTATCGCTTTAAAGGTGGGCTCCGATGTTACCTGTCTCTGGCTGAACATTGTACCTGTTTTGACCCTACTTGACCTGGCAAGTGGTCCACCAGCCCCTCGTCATGACCACTGGACGATCAAATCTCCTGCTTCTTGTAACTTCTCTCTCACCTCTTTCTCTTCTCCCCATTCCTCTCATCTTACACTACCCATGACCTCTTCTCATCTTGCCTTGGCCTTCAAGGCACCCCTCCTACTATTCTTGCACCCCCTATTCAACTACCCTTTTCATTTGCACTATCTTTCAGCTATTACCCTCCTCCCACTTCTTCCTCAGTTGATACTGTATAGTACTTCTCTAAGCTAAGCTGTATCCTTTTGTGATGACACTTGCATGAAGCACTTGTTCTTATTGGAGCTTGATCCCTTCCTGTTATGACTTGTTCCATTATATGTTTAGCTGACTGTATTATCCTACACAATGTTTTATATGTCATTGTTACTGTTCTGTTTGCACGTAATACTGGCTCTTGTTTTGTTAGTTAATCTGTTGTTATCTATGTAGACATGGATAAAAATAAGCGAATTTTTTATTGCTGCCATGCACTTCTGTAATGCTTTTCTGTATGTTTTGCCCTGTACTCTCCCAGGTCATGCCTGAAAATAGTCATTTGTTGGCTAGTGCACTTACTCGGTCAACAAAAACTAAATAGATAAATAAAATAAAATTTGGAATGTTCTCATTCTGCAGAACTTTTTTGGTTTTCATGCCATCATTTTAATGTCGAGAAGGGTTCTTGGTCTCACCATTCGGCCAAATCATAAACAGTCTGATGACCAACGGCAAGGTCACCCTCTCATCAGGCAGGACTCCGCACTTTAAATTGTATCATGCCACTGTGAGCTGAGGTCCTCTTGCTTTCTCCCTTCCTTGTGTGGAAGCCACTCTCTGACTTCATCTTCTAACTTTAAAATCTAACTTACTGTGGAAATATGAGCTGAGGTCCCACTGCTTTCTCTCTTCCTTGTGTGGAAACCACTCTCTGGGTTCATCTTTTATATAGTGTGCTCTGGCCCTTGAGAGGCTCAAAGGTGACCAGTGGGGAGCTCACCAATTAATAGAAGGCCACACCTCTCCTGTTTACAATGCAATGTTAAAGGTTTAGTAAGCTCAACCCTGGCTAATACACAGAGATTTAATCACATTTCTTATACAATTTTCTTTTTTACCAATTGAAGGGGTCCTTAATTTTAAGGTTTTTCAACTCCATCTTTTTATAGTACAAAGGTCTGAGGCCAATTTTGGATCCACAAACTTGCTGGAGTTCCTACAAGCATTACAAGAAATTATTTCTTTACTTCACCCACTCTTCAAATTGTACACAGTCTTATTTCCAAAACTCTTCCCAGAGATAGATAGTGTATCTCTGTCCTGGATTGCTCAGTTTCCACAACATACCTATAACTGGAGTAAGATCTGCAAATATACCTATGCTTATATAACACAGGATAAGCTTCGGCTTACCTAGTTTTATATATTGAATAATTTGTATTTTACTCCTGTCAGATTAGCGAAAATGGGAAGAACACAGTCCTCCCTATGTATGAAGTGTGAGCAAGCCTAGGGGATGTCCTTTCATGTATTTTGGGATTGCCCTAAAGTGGCACCCTTATGGACATTAATCAGGGCTAATGCAGACCCCCTCCTGGGGACTGGCAACTATTTTTCTCCTGATATATGTATTGTTGGGGACTACACTAAAATCGAGGTAAAAGAGCACAGATTTTATATAGCCCTGATTGCTCTCTCAGTTAAAAGGCTGGTTCTTCATCACTGGCTGAATATGGCAGTTTTATCTTATAATGAATGGTTGCAGGAACTTTTGTATGCTATTAGAGTAGAAAGGATGATTGCTAGTCTACATAATCACTTGTTTTTCTTTAATGAGATATGGAGTAAGTTACACACTTTTTGCACAACATAAACTAACTATATAGCTCCTTTTTGTACCTTGTTTTGTCCTGTAGTAATAGTCTTGATTTATACTCTGTGAGTTCCCTAGTCCCATCAGCTGATCTAGGTTGTGCCACTCTGACTGGTGAGGGAGAGTGGGTGGGTGGTTGTTATTGTTGTGTTGTGTTTTGTTCTTATTGTCTTCTTTTATTGTAGTTGTATGGAAAGTTCTGAAATTCTCAATAAAGCATATTAAATTAAAAAAAAAGGTTTTTTTTTGGCTTGATGCTGGTTCCCCACTGGGAACTACTATACCTGCTGGACAATGAGACACAAGGGCATATGAAAAGACAGTTTTAGTCAGGGGACACTAAAAAACCTGGAGGTCTACCATAACATACCTGTGAAGGGGAACAGACATCTAGTATACTATGTGTGCATAAAGAAAGCCTTGGGTATACCCAAGCTGAGGTCCCACTGCTTATTCCCTTTCTTGTGTGGAAATCACTCTCTGGTTTCATCTTTTAACTTTCAGTTTTAACATGCTAATATGAGCTGTGATTTCTCTGCTTTCTCTTTCTTTTGTGGAAACCACTCTCTGACTTCATCTTTTATATAGTGTTGTCTGGTTCATACTGGCATGTTAACATTTTAAGAGTAGATTCCTGACCGATGAGGGGGTCACCTTGCCATCGGTGGTCAGGCAGGTTGAGATTTGGCCAACTGATGAGACAAAGAACCCCATTAAATGTTAAAATGATGGATTGAAAACCAAGAAAGAAAATTGAATTGACCTGAATGAATTGCAGGTTTTCAAGCAACTTTGGAGGCGGGCACTGGTACTATAACAATTTGATTTTGATTTGGGCCACACACCAGGTGAACCTCTGCAAACATTTAGAAAATGTAAGAAACATGTACAGTACAAGAAATGGGATAAAACATCTGTATATTAGCAATGGTTGAGCTTGCTAAACCTTAAAAGGGGTAGTACAGTCAAAATTTAAAAAATAAAAATGTTGTACAGTGTTTTAGTTTGTGTGTGTAGTTCTGGCACTGGATTTTCAAAGTGACTGAAATACCAGCAGCTGTGGGAAAAAACTGGTGCAGGTGGGTCTCCACTTGTGGAACCATAGTTCTTCTCGCAGCCATGATATTCTCAAAGGTGCAGCCAGTTTACAATCATTCCATGATTTACGGCAGCTTGCTGCCATTTTTTCAGCACAGCTGCGAGAAAATGTTACGTCTGGTGTGATCAGGCATAACATTCCCCACAGCTGTGCCTGCTGAAAATATGAATCTCCTCAAGTGTGGAGATTTTGTTTGCTATTAGGAGTTTTTTCTGAATTTGTCTACTAGTTTTACGGCCCTTGGGATCTATATTTGTTTAGGAAGGACAGGGAGGGTAAGAAAGTGGGAGGAGCGGCTCATTCCATAAGGGATGGCATAAAAGCAACTGAGATACAGGTAATACAGGGAGAGGTGGAGGCACTGTGGGTCACCCTAGAGACAGGGAATGGAGCCACTATTTACACTGGTGTGATCTACAGATCTGCATGGGGGGGATGGATAAGTTGCTGGTAGAAGCCATCCAAAAGACGGTGACTAAGGGGGGGTGCTGCTGGTGGGGGACTTCAATCTGCCAGATGTGGATTAGAGCATCCCAGCAGCAGCTTCAGCTAGGAGCAAGAACAACCTAGAAACCCTGCAGGGGGGTGTTCCTTAGGTAACTAGTAAGACAGCCCACTTGTGAGGGAGCAATATTAGACCTTGTACTCACCAACAGGGACAGTGTTGTAGATGTCACAGTGGGTGGCCAGCTGAGAACCAGTGATCACCATATGGTGTGGTTCAATATTAGTACTGTGGTAGAATTGAACCACCCAAAGGTGAGGGTCCTGGACTTCTGGAGGGCTGACTTTACTAAGTTGGGGAAATGTCTCAGGGATGCTGTGGCAGGGGGGAGGACTTGGGTGGAATGGAGAAACAGTGGATAAAACTCAAAGGGGCCAAAGTGAAGGCAACAGATCTCGGTGTCAGCAAGTAAGCAAAAGCAAAAGGAAAAAGAGCCCGCTATGGTTCTCGGAAGAGGTGACTTGGAAGGTAAGGGCAAAAAAGTTAGCATTCAGAATGTATAAAGAGACACAGAGGGAGGAGGATGGGGAGGTGTATCAGGAGAACCAGACTGAGGCAGGGAAAGCAGTCAGGAGCACAAAGGCACAAACAGAGGAGAAAATAGCCCAGGCAGTAAAGAAAGGGGACAAGACATTTTTCATGCATGTAAATGAAAGAAGAAAGAACAGGGGATGGATTATAAGGCTAATGAGGGAAGGAGAGGGGTGAGTGTTTAAAGGGAGACCAGAAAAAGGCAGACATTCTGAATATATATTTTTGTTCAGCATTCACAGAGGAAGGGGAAGGTGAGGGACCACAAATAAGTGACTGGAGCATTGAAGGAAGGGAGGTGGATACTAGTCCATTTACTGAGGAGAGAGTCCTGAAGGAACTTACAAATCTGAAAGTGGACAAGGCAATGGGGCCAGATGGGATACATCCAAGGATATTAAAGGAGTTCAGAAAGGTTATGGCTGCACCTCTGACAATTCTGTTCAACCACTCACTGGAGATGGGAGTGATTCCAGAGGACTGGAGGAGGGCAGATGGCATCCCACTTCATAAACGTTGTAGCAGGGAGGAGGCTGGCAATTACAGGCCAGTCAGCTTGACTTTGGTGGTAGGGAAATTAATAGAATCACTATTGAAAGAAAGGATTGTATAATATCTTGAATCCAGTGGCTTGTAGGATCCAAGGCAGCATGGATTCACTGAGGGGAGGACATGCCAAACAAATCTGATAGATTTCTTTGACTGGGTGACCAGGGAATTAGATCAGGGTGGAGTGGCGAATATGGCCTATTTAGAGTTCAGTAAGGCCTTCAACATCGTTCCACCTAGGAAACTAGTGAACAAGTTGGGCAGCCTGGCAGTGGGTCCGAAGGTGGTAAACTGGGTAAAGAATTGGTTGGGGGATAGGCAACAGAGAGTGGTGGTACATACAGTTCACTCCAAGGAAGAGAGGGTGACAAGTGGGGTGCCACAAGGATCAGTACTGGGTCTGATCCTCTTTAATGTTTTTATTAGTGACATTGCAGAGGGGTTAGAAAAGAAGGTATGCCTTTTTACAGGTGACTCAAAGATCTACAATAGGGTAGACACTCTGTGTGTGTGTGTGTGTGTGTGTGTGTGTGTGTGAAATGAATAGGGATCTAAGAAAGCTTGAGGAGTGGTCAAGAGTGTGGTAATTAAGTTTCAATGCAAAGAAGTGCAAAATCATGCACTTGGGGCTCAGAAACTCAGGGGCGGAGTACAAAATGGGGGAGTGGTACTGACAACCATCAACCAGGAAAGAGACCTGGGGGTAATCATATCTGATGACCTCAAGCTGGCCAAACAGTGTGACAAGACAGTGGGGAGAGCCAGTGGGATGCTAGGGCGCATAGAGAGGGGTATCACCAGCAGAGAGGGGGAGATTGTGATGCCGCTGTATAAATCATTGGTGAGACCTCATCTAGAGTACTGTATCCAGTTCTGGAGGCCACATCTCTGGAAGGACACAGAAAGAGTAGAGGCGGTCCAGTGGAGGGCAACTAAAATGGTGCAGGGTGTGCACCAGAAACCCTATGAGGGGAGACTAAAGGATGTCAATATGTACACCCTGGAGGAAAGGAGGGAGAGGGGGGATATGACAGAGATGTTCACATACCTCACAGGTATAAATAAGGTACAAGAAGGAAGCATTTTTCAGAAAAAAAGATGCTCAAGAACAAGGGGTCATGCTATAAAACTGGAAGGGGGTAGACTCAGGGAAAACATGAGGAAGTGCTTCACAGAAAGAACAGCCTCCCAGCGAAGGTGGTGGGGGGAAAAACTGTAACAGGGGAGGGTCATGGTTTGGGGCAAGACAGTTGTGGGGGTGGGTTGTTTTTGGAGTTTTTCTTTTATATATATATTGCCCACTGTTTTTGGTACTGATGGATTTTTCTTATATGGCTGTTATATTGTTATTCTTCACCTAAACTAAGGTACCTACTATGTTATGGTCAACTATTGTCTGTTTCTGGTTTCTTCTTTCTTCATAAATTCAATAAAGTTTATTCAGTTTGAAAAAAAAGGAAAAACTGTAACAGTATTCAAGAATGCATTGGGTAGGCTTAAGGGAACCTTAGTGGTTAGGGGAGGGAGAGCTAAGCCAGAGTTCAAGTATGGTCTGCAATTTTACAGTAGGTAGGAAAAATGGGCAGACTGGGTGGGCCTAGTGGTCCTTATCTGCTGTCAAATTCTATGTTTCTAGGTTTTTGATAACATTGCTTATTGCTCTTCTTTTTTCTGCAAAGCCTCCTGTCTCAAGTGATGATAATTCAGTGAGAGAAAGCTGCTGCAGCATTTATTTGCAGTGAGAAGCCCGATGTTCTGGCCTCAACTAAACAACTTTAATTCAATATTTTTGTTTTCTAGGTATGTGCCTAGGTTTAGTCAGCAGGAGTAAATGTTTTGCTTTTAAAACCTTTCTGTAGATAGCCATAAAAAGCACAAAAATCACCCTAGGTTACCAATGCTATAATTAGCAAAGACTGTAGATGTTTTCTTGCAGAATAATGCACTCAGTTATCCCTCAAGTGTTTGCTAAACTGCACATGTAGCTTTTAGTGCTTGTAGCAGAGGACATAGGATTTCAAATACAGGAACAGGCAGACATGATTTTTGGTTCATAATAAATGCTCAAAAGCATTTTTATTTTATTTTCTTTTAAACTGAAAATAAAATGTATAAAGGAAAATAAAGAAGATTATTCAATGCATCCAAATAAACAAAATCACTGCTTTTCCTAGACGGGTCACCAGGCGTTTCCTTCAGCCTTTTTAATAAGTTTGTGGGAGCCCACACTCTCCAGAGGTCCTTCGTCCACCATAGCCAGCTCTAGACTGACTCCCTGTCTAACATTTCTGTCCCTAGTGGAAGCTTCTTTATCCTTTGTGATTACATCATAATTCTGAGAAGAATTCCCATTTGCTGTGGCACTGTATAATGGGGAGTTTCCATGGGCCATGATGTAACATAATTGGGAGTTTCCATATTTCATTTGTTTTAAGGCTTGCTGGCACTTTATTTTATATTTTTTCGAGAAAGGTGAACAAGGGGACCAGGGACACCTATCCCATCACTGGGCACCGTCTCCTGACAGAGGTCACTCTGTCACATACCTCCCCACTTAAGAGGGCAACCATCCTAAGGTTGTCTGATACACATACCCATCACAACCAGGGGGTATGATGGAGCTCCGACCCTCCCTCATCATGCAGCTCCACCCCAGGGTCCCCTAAATCAGTGTATGTAATTATACAGTCTCTCGCTGATACTGTATCTTACTTTCAATACCCTGGGGCTCGTATTACTTTCATAACATTCACTGTTACCTTTATTTCACTAGCAAGACTAGTTACTAATCACATAACATAGGTTTTTCAACTTTCATTTGGAACATCTGACACCTACCAATAGCGTGTCCCAATAGATATTCCCCCTGGAGGTCAATTTCCACTGTAACCTCCTTGTATCTAGACTGAAAAATACAGAAAAGAGAAAGGAATAGATCAAAAAGACAATCTGATAAGTGGCCAACATATCAGCTGAAATAGAAAAAGGTGATAGAGAAGAAGATCTATGAAGCAAAAACTGTTATAACAGTATTTTCAGTTTTCAGACATTGTGGATAAACAGTATCCCCCTTCCCTCATCCTGGACTGGGATGGAGCTATGGCCCGCCCTCATCCATTAGCTCCACCTCCGGGTCCCTCAACCAGTGTAATCAATTTAGTGACATACCATCTACTCACTAACATTACTTTACCCTGGGGTTAAAAAAAACAACAACTTGGGAGATCAATTCAACTTCCCATTGTACCAGTCTGCATGTACTTCCATCAGCACACATGGGATATGAACTACAACCGTCTGAGGTTTTTATCCCAGAAACAGCTAGTAGTGAAAGTAGAACACAGTCCAGTGCTGACTGCCATCTAGTACCCCTTAACCTACATGTGTGTGTCCCCCTTTTCCATGGGTGCCATTTCTTTAAGCATTCCCACCTTTGGGTTCCACCTTCTACCCGTTTGTCAGATACCCCCTGATACACAGCACTGGTTCGTACATAGGCATCCACCTGCCTATACATTCCTGGCCAGTAATAGCTTGAAGTGATTTCACTCAGGATTTTCCCATGGTTTAAGGGCTTAGTGTTCTTGCAGCAAATAGACTCCAACACCTCCCTCCCTCCCTCCTATAAGTCATGGGTACCACCACCCTGGCATCTACTTGTCCAGTATGGGGATTGGGTTTCATGTGATGCAGAACACCCCCTTTTTGTTCATACCACTACAGCTTAGTTCTCCTACCTTCATTTAACATTTTATCCTCATGCACAGAAACATAAGCCTGTAAGCTGGATAATTCAGCATCTCCAACCTGCAACATTTCCCAGTCAATAGGTGGGTTACTGGTACATACATCAGCTACACAAGTCCCTTTAAGAACTACAGTCTCTTGCAACTTGCTTGCAGTCTTTACCCCAGCACCATCATGTCCAAACACAGTCTTACCTGGGGACTTCTCATGGTCCTTCCCTTCCCGAATACCATCCTCCACCAGGTAACAACCCGGGAAAATGGGCAACAATGGAACATCTATAAGTACTGGCTGCACATGCCCTGGCAGGGTATACTCTTCCTCCATATAACAGCCAGGAAAAATTGTTAATATCGGTAACCAGGACTCTGTCTGTGGGCCCTCCTCTTCACGATACCTATGCTCCTGGTTATCCGCAGCAACATCCGGTTCATCCGAATGGGTCCTCACCAAAAACACCTGGTAACAGCGCTCAGCCTGCCTCCTACATCAGTCCACCTCTAGCCACTTCCCACTGAGCCAGTTCACCAGTCGGACAAGTTCCACCATCTGGTCTCCGAATCTTTCAGGCTGCTGTGGTACCTCGTCCAGGTCACCACCTCTGGTACTTCACATCCTTGAATATTGTGCCATGCACCACTGCCTGTTCTCCCCAAACAGTACCATGGCTGATACCACCTGACTGAGCTTTCCCTCGTATCCCTTAGACGCTGAGTCATATCATCCCACTCTGACACCAAGTGTAGCAGAGGACATGGGATTTCAAACACAGGAACAGGCAGGCATGATTTTAGGTGCATAAAAAATGCTCAAAAGCATTTGTTATTTTATTTTCTTTAAAACTGAAGGAAAAATATATACAGAAAAATAAAGAAGATTATTCAATGTATCCAAATAAACAAAACCACTGCTTTTCCTAGACGGGTCACCAGGCATTTCCTTCAGCCTATTTAGCAAGTTTGTGTGAGTGCACACTCTCCAGAGGTCCTTCGTCCTCCACAGCCAGCTCTAGACTGACTCCCTATCTAACATTTCTGTCCCTGGTGGAAGCTTTTATATCCTTTGTGATTACATCAGAATTCTGAGGGGAATTCCTATTTGCTGTGGCATTATATAATGGGGAATTTCCATATGCCATGATGAAACATAATTGGGAGTTTCCATATTTAATTTATTTTAAGGCTTGCTGGCACTTTATTTTATATTTTTGGGAAAAAAGGTAAATAAGGGGACCAGGAACACCTATCCCATCACCGGGCACCTTCTCCTGACAGAGGTCACTCTGTCACAGTGCTCACTGCATAAGGAACGTTACTTAAAATCACAGCTCTACCGCTATACAGTTGACTCTAAACCAGTACTTGCTGAATCTATGGCCCTAGATGCATCACTGTCTTATGGGACAGGAGGCGATGTAGGGAAAAGAAGAGAAATAAACAGTGCAAACATGGAGATAATCAGGGGCCATAAAACTAGCAGACAAATTCAGAAAAAAACTCCTAATATTGAACAAAGGCAAGGACACACTGGGACAACACACACAAATCCAAACACTGCACATTTTGTTTCAAATTCTGACAGTAGTACTCCTCTAACATAGCTTACTGGAAAAGAAAGAGTATGCTGGGCATCTTCCAGAACTGAAGTCTACATGTCACAGTTTCTTAAACAAACACCACCATAATGATATTTTTTAACCAGAATGTGATCTCCAGGTATTTGGGGAGAGACAGATGTACCATGACTTTTCCTGATTCAGTTCTTCACTTAAGCCTATGACCATCCACTGTCTGTAAATCAGAAGTGCGACACAAGATGGAAACCATCGGGATGAACCCTTTGGTTGGCAACCTCAATCAGGCCCCTCACCATCTCTCTCATGTGTATTTGGTGTGCAGGATGGCTGATTGGGTACCAAACCTGAAGGGAGACCTATGCCATAGCCCAGACATAGAAACTATGACCACCTTGAGCAAGGCAAGTCCCTCTGGCAGACACAGGTGGCGCTATGGATAGGGACAAACCACAAAGGGATCTAAGACCACATGTCTTCTCCTAAGCTCTGCAAATCCAAACTAGAACTGTAAGCAGAACTAGCTGTCCTTTCCCAGGCTTTCCTATGTCTACCCCCACTAGCCATAGCAATTCTTGCTGGGTCTTAGCAACATGTTTCCTAACTGGGCCCCTGTTAACTTGTTTTTGTGACAGCATAGAACATAGTTTAATTAGCACTCTCTACTAAAAAAGTCTGCTTGCCTGAACTTGATTACACCCATCACATTATGCTGCTGTTGTTCTCCCCATTTTGATTATTGGCTCTGCAGTTCCTCTTCTTATCAATCCTCTTGTGCTCACTGTGCACCACATCAAGCTGCTATAATGTAATGCTAGTTAAACAAATTATAATGCCATATATTGAACTGAGGAAGATGCCCATAACTGAACTTCATGGCTATATTCAGCAGAATCCTTTTACCTAATTTAAATGTGTTCCCAATGTATAGCTTTTGGAAAAATTTAAGTAAGCATTGTACAATTCCACCATAGAATGCAGGCCACTTGATTGGGATTGTGAATATTATGCTCATTAGGCTTACTTAAAGAGCTGCATAGTAAAAAAAATAAAAAGTTGTAATTTAAGGTTGGAAGGGACTCTAACTCTGATCGGTTTTGCCATACTCTGCTTCATAAACATGGATTAATAAGTACAGTATGCATGCACACATAATAGCGGTACTCCACCCATTCTACTACACAGAGTACCCTGTTATTCCCTTGGTAATCAACACATTTTTAAGATTTGCCGTGGGCCAGCCTGCTGGTGCAGCAGTTGGATTTCTACTTGTGACACTGATGACCTGGGTTAGGGAACGGATCTGGGAGTCAGAGGGCCAGCCAGGGGAAGATGGCTTGAGCATCCCATAATGGCTTGCCATCTCCCCGGGAAGGAGAAGGCACATGACCCGAGGTTGGCTGACCTCTGGCAGAGGCCAGGGGTAGGATGGCAATGCTGTGGGAGCATGATGGATGTCAGCTCATGCGTAGACATCTTGGACATCATGCTCCCAGGGGAAGAAAAATCAGGGAAAATGGTGCACCAGTCAGGCAAGATGATGGCCGCCTATACCCTCATTGCCAGAGCTCCTGACTATGAATGGCCACCCCCATCAGCATCCAGAACCATTGGCAGGTTGGTAGATTAATTCCCTTTAAAGGAAGGGGACCCGCCCAATCAAGGGATACATCTACCCTGGGTGGCTGAGATGTGGAGATGGTGTGTGGTAGGGAGTAGTCCGGATGAGCTCAAGTCTCTGAGGGGCCCAAAGGAGTGCATAGCCGGTGGGTGTGTGGGGCGCAAAAAAAAAAAAGATTTACCTTGAAGGCCTGCACTGTGTTCAGATCCACTGCCTCCACCAGTAGATGGTTCTACATGTTTACTGCCTTTGGCAGAGGAAGTGGCCCCTAACATTACCCTGTATTTCCCACCTCGGAGCTTCATGATGTGTCCCTGTGTACTGTTGGAACACACCCAATCAAACATCTGCGTCTGTTCAATCTTGTCTATACACTTGAGTGTGCCAAAAACTGATATCATGTCCCAAAACAGAATCAGTTTCTCCATATTAAACATTTTAAGGGCCTCCAGCCTCTAATCATTGGTTCTGTCCTGAATACTTTTAATCATGGGGGGGACCCTACATTGCACCCTCTTGACATCTTGAATGACTATTTTGTATTGAGGAACACACAACTGCACACAGTACTCCAGCTACAATTAATCACAATCCCCTTGGTACAGTAGATACGGATATTAAATTTTATGGATTACAGTTTAGGAACTGTTTTGTAAGTTGACCATAAGTAGTCACATGTCAAGTGATTTAGCAAGAAAAAAAATAATCACACGTCTCAACAGTTTTATCACCAAACTGCTCTCACAGTTTGGGAATATGTGAGCCCTAACATTAAAATCTGGGATTCTTTATCAAACATGGAAATTATAAGTTTTGAGCATCGTAGAAACTAATATATGCATGCAGTCTAATTTAGACATAGCATCATACAGTAGTTTATTATGTTTTAAAGACTGAGTTTATAATTGTACAATATACTGGAGTGGCCCTTTACCTTTACACTATACATTTCTTCTTTGGTGACTCTCACAAGACATCAGAACTTTCATTGCAAGCTTTGTGCAGGCTGTAGTAACTGAGGCACTTGCAAATGTTATGCAGGAAATACGATATGTATGATTCCACATCAGGGATCCCATGAATTGCCTTTCACCTTTTTTTTTGTTGGCAGGTCATTTTGAAATTAAATTTTTTAGTAAAGGCTGCAGTGGGCCTATATTTTTTAAAAGGATGATAAATTTAGGGTTGCCTCTAAACAGCTGTTTTCCTGTTAACCAATATCCTTTCTTGGTAACCCTTCCCTCCATGTTTTTGTGCTGAGGTTCTTTGACTTTTAGATTACTTTCCTGTTCTGGGCTATATTATGACCCAAACTGGTAAAAGCAAAATATGTATCTGGTTCATTCTTCCCTGGGGCTGTTGCAGCTGAGGCATGCTGATGAGTCCTGTGAAGGGTGAAACACTTGTCTGTGTCTTCTGTGTTAAACCTTTGCAGAATGTGTGAGGGGCCATTTGGCAATATACAGTCTTGCTTAAAGAAGAACTAGTCTAAACTGGTTAATTTTGATTTGCATATCCTTCCCATGATGCTTTGCATTATGAGGATATGTGTGATTTTATGTTTCTATGAAACCTGGCTTTGTTGCCAGTGCCCTTTCCATGTAACCCTTGCATCTGTGCTGTTGTGTTAAGTTCTTTGACTTAGATTACTTTCATATTTTGGTCTCCACCATGACCCAAACCAGTAAGACCACAATATATGACTTGTTAACCCATTCCCCTGGACTGTTACAGATGAGGCACACTGATAAGTCCTATGTAGGGTGAAACATTTGCCTATGTCTTCTGTTGTCATCATTTGCAGAATGTGTCAGAGGCCACTTGGAACCATACACTCTTGCTTAAAGTGGAACCTGTCTAAACTGTTTCATGTGATTTGTATATACTTTCCATAGTGCTTTGCATTATTGGTATATATGTAATTTTACACTGCTTTCATATTAATCACATTATGGTTCCATAACATCAGAGACTCAGCACTTAAATCCAATACTGGAACATATTGAACAAGCATTTGTCAATGCCGAATGTTGCTTGCTGGCATTAGCAGTGGAAGTACAGGAGTTAGACAGATGCAGTATAGGAATGGCAGTGAAGTATTGAACTGACACCAGCTCCACCCCCACCCTGCAGAGATGGACAGGCATTGGGGTGTGCCTTTGGGTCATCTCCCATAATGTAAAAAAACAAAAACAAGGCGCTGCATCAGCATGTGGTCTAAAAGCAAAACAAAATGGTTATATTAAATGCACGCTGAAAATAGAAAATGGAGTTAAAAATCTACGTTTCGACCTTAGGTCTTCTTCAGGAAATATCTAAAAGAGAAAAAAAACAAGTTATCTCCCATAATGGTCATGACATTTCACTTCACCCTACCCTGCAGACACTTACAAGTGTCGAGGTGTGCTTTGGGGTGTTCGGGCTTCATACTCACCTCATTCCATAAGGAAATAAGCTGAAATGGGTGCAGTATAGGAGAATGGGGTGAACTCTGGGGCCAAAGGGCCCAAGGCACACCTCAATGCCTGTCACTGGCTGCAGGGTGGGGGTGGGGGTGGAATGGCATGAGCATTACTGTCAACAATCCCAAGTCACTCCCCTAATGCCTGTCAGTCCCTACAGGGTAGGGCATTATGGTCAAAAACCCTAACGTCCTGGGTGTTTCTTGGTATTTTCACTACATGTTTTCAACATGGGCTTTTTGTGACCCCACCGCATGAACAGTGACACTGTCAATTCGTTAGCTGAAAGGTGATTTTGCACAGCAACTGTGCCATTTGGCGCCACAGGTGCAAAAACACATTTCGAACAGGATGTGAAAAATGACAGCTGTACTGTTCATAAGGAGGTATAAAAAATGGCAATACTGGAAATCTGGAGAGAAAATATAAAGAAAACTGGTGAAGTCACAAACGTGCTTAGAAACTGTGTAACGCACACCCATAATGTAATTAGTTTGGGGATTTTATACTGCATATTTTCAACATAGGCATTTTGGGACTCCACTCATGAACAGTGTCACTGTGATTTTCTTAATCTGTCCTGAACACTGATTTCCCACAGCGAATACGCTATTCTGCACCAGAAGTGCAAAAATGCATTTTGGCCAGAGTGTGAAAAATGACAGCTATACGGTTCATAAGGAGGTGTGGAAAAATGTCAATGCTGAAAATCTGGACTGAAAATACTACCAATTTTTGAACTTACGAGGGTGCATGGAAATTGTGCAATGCACGCTCATAACACAGTCATTTTATGGACTTTTGTCACCAAATTTTCAACACAGCCAGTTTAGGACTTCTGGTCATGAACAGTGTCACTGTGATTTAATTAATTTGTCCTGAACATTGATTTTGCACACCGACCGAGCCATTGTGTGCTACATGTGCAAAAACACATTTTGGGTGAGAAGTGAAAAATGACAGCTGTACTGTTCATAAGGAGGGGTGGTAAAATGGCAATGTTAAAAATCTGGAGTGAAAATATTACAAATTTGTGAAGTTATGAGGATGCGTGTAAATTGCACAATGCACGCTCATAGCACAGTCATTTAATGGACTTTCATCACCAAATTTTCAACATAGGCTTTTTGAGAGCCACCTCATGAACAGTGGCACTGTCATTACATTTATTAGGCTCAAACAGTGATTCCATGCAGTGACCATGAAATCACCTTTCGGGACTGAATAACGCCATGACAGTGGCTGAATTCATGGGGGGAACCAATAATCCCATGTTGAAAATGTGGTTGCAAAATTACCAAAAATGCCTGAGATATGCACCAAAGTTGAAAAAAACCCTATCTGGCACTGAGGGCCATAAAATGAGGATTGTTAAATGATTTTATTAAAATATTTTGATGACTGCCTTACACAGCATCAATAAATACTGTAAGGTAGGGAAGTCAAGTTACTATATATACAGGTTCACCGTGTACTCTTAATATAAGTTTCAAGTTCAAGTTTCCAGTTTATTTGCAGGAAAACACAATTGAACACACTCATTTACAAGGAGGTCCCTTCTACTATAATAATAATAAGGTGATATAAGCCCTTATATAATTTGTTTTGACTTCTGAAATCTCAAGATGTAGCAGCATGTGATTGTGTCAGATGTAGTAGTACCAGGGGTTAACTCTTCTGCCTATGTTTCTAAGAAACAATTACTTAAAAGCATTGCATACTACAACAAATTTACATTTTTCACAATTCCAGTAGGGCAGTACCTGATCAATGCTTCATAGGACTTTTCCCAGTTTGTAGAGAATCATTTTTAGTTTCCCACTGCAGAGGTAATAGTAAAAGAAATCCAGACTCCTGTTAACGTTTCCACTAGTTGACTGCATATAGAGCTATCTTTTGAGTATAACTTCTCTGTCAAGTTACTGGGTGGAAATTAAAAAAAAAAAACATTCCTGAAGCCATAATGATCTGTACTGATTGGTCCAGCTGATCAACTGTCCACACTTCCTGCATGTAAGAAACATGTAAATGGAGTGCCGGACCACTTAGTAATTAAATGAGAATTATAACTTTCTGGCTCTATCAGTTCAGAGCTGACCCCACTTTAAAGAATGCAGTTGTCCCCTCTATGCATGTCTGTGTGTGTCTGTGAGAGAGAGAGAGAGAGAGAGAGAGAGAGAATGAGAATGTGGGGGGAGGCCATGGGAGGTAACAGCTGCAGACTAATGTGTTTACAGAATACAGCTGATCATGACATGAGTTTCTTTGAGCATAAAAGCATCTCATTTACTGGCCCCACTGAAGTAATGTGTTTCTTGCATACGTGTGCAAGCAACACAAAAATAGAACAGAAATCCAACAATGTCACTGAATAATTGAAAATATTTCTTCTAGTTTGAAGCTCACACATCATTTCAAATGTAAGTAAGAAGAAGAGTTATTTGCATTAATATATAAGTTTTCATATACATATATTCCAAAGTTCTTTACAATCAGTGAGAGACTGGTAGTAAAGACACAACACACAATCATTTTGTGCATTTGTTAATAAGCCACCCCTGGATTATTTTATTTTAGACATCTCAAAACATTTATTTCACTACATTTTCTAATGAAGTAGAACACACTGAATGGTGCAGACTTAATTCTTAATGTGGACACACATGGGAGTCTTTGCCAGCAAATTGATGAATATCTGTGATATTCATGTTTCTGTCAGGAAAGCCCATGTCATATAGAATAATTAACCCCCAAGTATTATGAGAAGCTGATTCCTACCACAAAGTGGGTTCTATGACATCATGTGAGCTTGACAATAAACTTCAAGAGCTCCAGATGTCACAGAAACCACAATATTATAATGTCTGTTCTTAAAGGGACACTGTCAGCATTTAGCTGATTTTTTTAGTTCCATCAAAAAATGAACCGTGCTGCAATCTTATTTATTATCAGTCTTGTATATAAAATGCCTGCTTGACATAAAATGAGCATTTAGTGTAGTTTTAATGACCGCATAGTGGAGCTATGCATTATGTGCTGCTGTTAAACAAAGAGAGAAGGGAGCTCACCAGATTCTGAACAAAGCACAACATTTTGGAGTTGAAGTACAATTCCTCCTCTACTTGCAGCACTCCACTGTCTCCATTCAGTACTGCTCCCCCCTGCCACTGTCTACAGGCAGAAAGGGAATCAACAACAGACAAGGTCTGACCAACCTGGGATATCAGGTAGTAGACTTCAATGGAGGCATGGAGGCACTGTGGGGGGGGGGGCATTTTGGGAAGGACAAATGACTGCAGTGTATTATGATATTTAATTTTTGTCATAGTTAGCATGACAGGAAAGTGATAACTGTTAACAAATGTGAATGAAGTTGCTGCAGTATATGTTTACATCTATGACTGTCTGTATAAGGTCTGAGTTTCCCATCATTCCAGCATTAATGATCACAAACCTAGTGGATGTTAAACTACTAGAAGAAAACATAAGATCATATTAGCTGTTGCTGCAGCAGCATCATTTCTCTGTGACAGCTCAAGTAAGAATAAGATTCATATGGAAGGATTTAATGTTCCCTCTGAACAGTGTCCAATTATCTGTCCTGTAATGATCTGAGACAGAACATCGAATCTGGAAGAGGCTAGAAACGCCTTGCCAGAACCATCCTCGAACCCTCGCTCCTCATCCCACTGGACCTTCGAGTTCCCAATCCAGCTGTGCATAGCCTGTCAGAGACACTTGGGTTGAATGAAGAGGTTTTTGTACAAGGCTACTCCATTTTTAAGCACCATGTCTCTCCTTGCACAGTAATAGATGGTGGTGTATTCAGCTCACAGATCATTCATTTGTAAATACGCTTGAGTCTTGGAGTTGTCCCGGGAAAAGGTGAATCACCCCTGGATTCTTGGTGAATAGTAGATGTTCCTTCCACTAGGGTCACTGATAAAGGCTACCCCCTGCAGTCCTTTCCCTCAAACCTGCCAAACCCAGTTCATTTCATAGCTGCTAAAGTCATGTCAGAACCTTTGCAGCTCAGTTTCAGAAACTCTCCCAGCTTCTTAATGTCTCCCCAGACTCAGTCAGGACAACATCTGTATGGACATCTGCAAAGCACAAGTTCATGCTATGTAAGCAATAATACCTGACAGGATGGGTAGTATTGGGGGAAATACCAGACCACTAAGGGGCATAATGAGGCCTGACACTGCAGGTGGTGGGCCTTGTAGCTCTTGGAAGGTCTGGTATTTCCTAATACCGCCCACACTGGAGTGTATTATTGTGCTGAGAAAATGGCCCATAAGTTATATTTTTTAATAAATGAAAAAAAAGTTTTAAACAAGTGTAATTAATGCTTAAAAAAGAATAAACCACATTTATCTTGTAAAGTAGTCCCTGTCTTGTGTTGTCCTTGTCAGTAGAGGGTGCTTCTTTTCAGTAAATGGTATTTGCTTGAGTACATAGTTGCCACCACATGTTTATGGGACTTGTAGTCCTATGTGTAAAACTGGGAAGGGGGCTGAGGCTACAGTTGGGAGTGCCAGTGGAAGAAGAACATTTGGGGTCTGAGGAGAGGATCTTTTCGGGATGGGGTGTATGTGGAATTAGGCATGTGCGATGAAGCATCGCTGCCCCGGTACCGGTGATTATGACAGTGGGCATGGAATACATCGTTGGGAGTGGTGGCAGTGAGAGATTCGGGTGAAGATTTTAAAAGTGATGAAAAAGGAAAAAAATGAAAGAGGAAGTCTTGGGTCTAAGGAGAGGATGGAGCAGGTAAGAAAGTGTACCCAACAGGGTGGGGGTTATCAGGGCTCCTACTGTAATATTTAACAGATTGGGAGAATGGGACTGAGGAGCAGAGGTGGACTCGCTTAACTTCAGCTCCCCGGACATGTGAACTCCTTGTTGGTTTCAGGAGCTAAAGACATTGGCTTTTGAGGGAGCAGAAGCCGCAAGTTCATCTGTCCATTTTTAAAACTGTCATTTGGCAATAACCCCTGCAAGTGTCAGACAACTGTCACTTTAGCAGAGCAATCATGTATTGCTTGAGGTCGAATGGCATAACCATTCTGTTATTTCTTTTAAATAGGAAGAAGGCTGGTCAAGCAATTCTGGGTCCTTGTGCGAACTTTCTGGGGCCCCATATTAGGAGTGGGAAGCCAAGAAACATGATTAACCTCACTGTTCCCTTCAACATCATACTATTTACTTTAGGAAACAATTGTTTTGTTGTTTTTGCAATCCCCTTGAATTAGAATGTTGTTTCTAAGAGCTGAGGAGAAACACACAAGGGGCTAGCAAATTTATGACAAAACTGGGCAGAGAACCTGAAAAACATGTGGCTAACTGGACAGTGGGAGCATCTTTGAAGTCCCTTTTCTCCTGTGGCCCAGTGTGGTTACACAGTTCAAACTATTCTACGGTCTGCTCTGATAGGGAGAAAGGGGAGGGAGAGAGTAAAGGTGCGGAGGAGGAAGAGTGAGGCTGATAATGATAGAGAAGAGAAAGGTAGAGAGAGAGAGAGGGAAGGAGGAAGAGAGAGACAGACAAGACAGACAAGAGGAACAAGCGAGAAAGAGAGAGGGAGCAGTACAGAACAGTCCTTATCCCTTGCAAAGCAGTATAGTCATTTCCATAAATAAATCGGTAAAGACAGTGAGAAAATAGAGATCAACAAGCCACAAACCTTTTTACAGCTGCATATTGGAGCTATGCATCACATGTTGCTGTTACACAGAAAGAGAAGGAAGCGCACCAAATTCTGAATGAAGCACATTTTGGAGTTGAAGCACAATCACTCTGCTACTAGAAGCACTCTGCTGTCTCCATTCAGTACTGTCCCCCCCTTGCTCTTTCTCCCTCTGCAGTATGGGGTCATGTCACAACATACAAAAACTGTGTGGAAATAAATAATGCAAGGGAAAGAGTGCTGTACGAAACAGGGTCAGGAAATACATCAACCAATCAGGAACAGTGCAGCCCCAGAAAAAGGAATAGGAGCTCTTTGTTTTTTGGGGGGCTTCACCCCCCACAGCCCCCAGACTTAATATAACCAACTCTGGGGGGTTGTGGACTTTGGGGATGTGGAAAAAGTCAGGAGTGGGAAATTATTGCATTCCACAATACAAAAAATGCTGCAGCGGGTAGGGGACCTGGCAGGAACCAAACCGCAGTCCCAGGCCCCCTACCACACAGTGTGCTGGTGCCATAGCCACTCCACCATAGGAGCGGCTCAGCCAGCCATCCCAGCACATGGCAACTTCAGCCCTCTTTAGGTGATACAGAGTGTGACATGGATAGTGGCAAGAGTTTGCTGATATTATTTCCCTGTCTCTGTAAATCCATTTGTGCTTTACATAACACGGTTCTTGCGGCGCTCTTCTTGGTGCACTATATTGACATGGTACCCCTCCTCTCAGTGCACATCCTCTTCCTCCCCTGCCACACTATTTTCTTGTTCCTGACCCTCTCTTTTCTTTCCTCCTTGCCCCGTCAGTACTTCCCTCCATGCACTGGTCCCGTAACTGAAATAGCCAGAGAACAAGGAGTGTGCATAAACGGCGCTTGTGAAGGTACAGTAGTAGCCACAGACATTGCCAGCTATTTCCAGATATTTCGTGAAATTTCTAAAGAGTTTCTCTCTGCTGCCCTACTGTGGAAATGGAGAAAGCATGAGATATTTCTGGAAATATCACAGAAATTTCGGGGAATAGCTGGCAGTGTCTGTGGCTGCTACTGTATGGGGACTTCATATATGTATATGTGTGTGTGTGTGTATATATATATATATATATATATATATATATATATATATATATATATATATATATACAGTATGTATGTATATATATATATGTATATATATATATATATATATATATATATATATTTATACAATGTATGTTGTCAGATAAATGAGAATATAAATCATCATATCTGACATGGGCCGTGAAGATAACATTGTTATCTTCATGTTCCATACGTTATATGTTATCTCACGTTCTATCGTCATATCGAAACTTATCTGGTTGATCCTGCCACTCAGAGCACTTTCACTTTCACTAAGTGTAGCGTGACGGCGCTATGAAGACTGGCGATTTGTAGTTTAGTAAATATTTTTAGAAGTTGCCCAGACTTCAGTAAATTAAATTTGCTCTGTATTTCTTGTAGTTCCTTGTTAAAAGCTTCAAACTGCACACAGTGCAGCATTGACTGAACCAGTGGCTTTTCAAAGTAAAAATGAAAGCGGCGTCTGTTGCCGAGGCAACAGGCGGCTTGCGGTTCATACTTTGACACTCTCAAGCTCGGTCAATGCTGCCTCTGTGCAGTTAAGCTTTAACAAGGGGCTACTAAAAATCAGACAAATTCTAATTTACTAATCTGTATTCTAAAAAATATTTACTAAATTACAAATTGCCAGTCTTCATAGCGGCAGTCACGCCACACCTAGTGAAAGTGAAAGTGCTCTGAGTGGCAGGATCAACCACAGTAACCATATAACGTCACTTTTCCCCAAATAAAAGCAGGATCAACCAGATATTTAAAACCCTATATAATCTATTATGTTGGGGAAGCATGTGGAGCCCTGTGTGTGTGTGTGGGGGGGTATGGCATGATAAACCAGATAATGCTTCTAAAACTAACCATAAATAGCATAATCCACTAAATATTTCTTAAGCAATAAATGACATCTGCTGTTTTGGCAGCGTTTCTGTAAAGGGGTTGTATTGCTAGGGCCATCACCTTTATGTCACCCATTGCATTGAGAGGGGCACGTAGTGAGTTGTGTTGGGGCAGGGGCAAAGCATACGTTGTATAAACCGAATATGACATGGCCCGACTGAAGATATCATATTTATCTTCACGAGAGGCCAGTGACATCAAGATATCTCACTCGTGGCTTTGCCACTCGTGAGATATACATATGTATATATATATATATATACATACATTGCTTCCCTCCAGCTATCGTCCTATATCCCTAATTATGGCAGATAGTAAAATATATGCCAGAATTTTACCAGCTCATTTAGAGTCCCTTCTCCCAACCTTGATACACCATTCACAAGTCGGATTTGTCCAAGGCCAACTTAGTTCAGACCATATGTGAATTTAACCAACCTGATGTATATAGCTCACTCCTGTCCCACCCCTTCAGTTGCAGTGGCTATTGACTTTGAAAAAGCTTTTGATTCAGTTGAATGGAACTACTTTTATTCTGTATTGACCAACTTGGGATTTGGGTTCTCTTTCATTTTGGCTATTCAAGCTATGTACTCTTTTCCTGCAGCACTGGTCCTTACCAATTCTACACTCTCCCCCTATTCTCTTGCCCATGGTACTCATCAAGGCTGCCCCCTCTCCTCTTTACTAATTGTTTTAGTGATTGACTCTTTAGCTGCTGCCATACACCAGCCAGCACCCTGAGATTTCTGGAATCACTATGGGAGCTTGGATGAACAAAACTTTATTGTATGCTGATGATCTTCTAGTGTTACTGGGAGATGACCACACATCAATTTCCCCTCTTAATGCATCTCCTCCACACCTTTACAACTCTCTCTGACCTTAAAATGAACCATAACAAAACTGAGGTTTTACCTTTAAACAAGGCCTGTCAATCATCACATTTTATTGCATTACAGCTTAGATGGGCACCAGATTCCCTGACATACCTGAGTATCAAGATAATCCCCAATTTGCATAAATTATGTGATCTGAACTTTTCTGCCCTATTCTCCAAAATTAAGACTGAATTGGACAGTTGGAAACCACTACAACTCTCACTAGTCGGCAAGATCGAGACAATCAAGATGATAGCAGCTCTCAAATTATTCCACTTACTCTTGCACCTGCCAGTTCTGATTCCCAGACTATCAAATGGTATGAAGTACAATGCCCCACATCACCATTGTGGATCTTCATAAAGCTAGCCTGTTGAAGGCCTCAGCCCCCTCAGTGATCTTATACCCTGATTCCAAACCTCTCATACCTCTTCCCTGTACTATTACCTTATCTTTACAAACTTGGAAATGAGTAAGTAAATGGTTGGCACTCACTCTGGTGCACCCAGCTCTCACCCCCTTGTGGGACAACCCAGAAATACGTGTAGAAGGGGTTTCCCTCAGCTGGGCTGACTGGAAGTGCCAGGGCATCTTTACCCTCCTTGATTTGCTTATTCCACACTCAGTTTCCTTAGATTCCTTTCAAGGACTCCATCTTCATTACAATTTCCACAAGACTGACTTTTAGAGATATTTACAACTACGCAGTGCCTTTGTACCCACTCTTACTAAACATTGAACCTTTCCCACTCTGTACCATATGCATCCAGTTTCTAAATGGCTAACTACTAAATCAGGTAAAGCTAGGTGCATATATTCCCATATTAGAGAGCGTTTCCCTGACCAAACCTTCCCTGTCAGACCTACTGGGCTAACATCTTGGGCCATGGTATCACTCATGCAGATTGGCTGCAGTGTTGGAAAATAGCCCATAGTCCATTTAAAGATTTCAAAAGTAGACTCATTCAAACCACATTTCTTCATTGCTGGTACCATATCCCTACAGAACTGTATGCTGCCATCTTATTCCCTCAAACCACTGCTGAAGGTGTCAATGCCTTGATGGAGATCTCTTCTACATATTATGGAGCTGTTCAGCCCTTGTAAATCACTGGTCTACTGTTTAGAAGGTTTTATCTTGGATACTACAAGCCCCACTACTGCACACCTTAATAGGGCACAAAGGAATTTCATAATTCACACCAGTGTAGTGGTTAAATGCCTCCTTTTATGCAGATGGCACTCTACCAGGGTGCCTTCCATCTCTGACTTTCTAGTTGAACTCTCTCAGCTTGACTAATAAGATTGTATGTCATACATTGCAAGCCAGACCCTACGCCTGCACTCTGCCATTTGGGGTCCATTCTACTCCTACATGCACTCCTTTTCCACAGGCACCTATATGAGACCCCCCCTCAGTTGTCTCTCCCCAGACAGGGCATGGGGTGATTTATTTCCTCTTGCACAACCACTTAGGATATCACTGCATCTGGAGGCCATTTCCCACGGACTGCCTTGTATCCCCCATCAGGTTCATTGCGTCTTCATACTATAGACTTTCTAACATTCTATATAGCACTCCAATTGTATGTACATACAGTCACAGCCAAAAACATGGTCAGATATTTCCTGAAATTTCTGCAATATTTCTAGAGAAATCTACTGTTTTCTGCAGTTCCACAGTAGGGGCAGCAGAGAGAGTCTCTTTAGAAATTTCACAGAATGTCTGGAAATATCTGACCATGTCTTTGGCTGCAACTGTAGTATTCAATGTTGAGATTCTATATCACTACTGAAATGGCATACTCTGGTAGCATTAAATCATGGTGCATTTTTCTCTGTCTACTGTGTGAGACTATTTTTGACACTTTATTCCACAGCTGGACACTTCGTATTCATTAATTCTTCTGTCCTTATATCCTATCTGTCATTCTCTTTAGCTTGCTTTTCTGCTTTTTATTTGCACCTATGTACTCCTGTATATTATATTTCTATTATGCTACTGGAACTGTACACATATCAGATCTATGATTGTTTCTGTTGTTTTAAGTGAAACATTTCTGAACAAAATTTTTAACTACAAAAAGTTCATTTGTATAGCCATCCGGTCCTAGGGTTTTATTATTATGTTTGCTTGCACGCATGTGCAAGAAACATAGTGCCATCATCTGAGTTTTCCAGAGGTGTGTCAGCCTCTTCCAATTCAGTCAGTGTGTTTGCAGGCACGGTTGCAGTGCACCAATCACTGCTCCAGCTGTCTATGACAGCTGAAAATGCAGTGGCATACAGTTGAAAGGGAGAGCTCCGCTTGAGTGAGCAGAGCTCCCCCCTCCACACATGCGCGCACTCACACACACTGTGTGCTCATGCACCTACCCCCCACACTGTACGGCTGATGGGGGTGCCCAATCCCCCGTCGGCTCCAACCCCCAAAGCATCCAGGTGCCATGCTGGGAGCCCACCCCAGCATGGCAAAATGTTTTATGGCCGATGGGGGTGCCCGATCCCCATCGGCTGCATGCCCCCTCCAGACATCCAGGTGCCATGCTGGGAGCCCACCCCAGCATGGCAAAATGATGTTATGGCCGACGGGGGTGCCCAATCCCCGTCGGCTGCACCCCCCTCAAGCATCCAGGTGCCACGCTAGAAGCCCACTCCAGCGTGGCAAAATGATGTAATAGCCAACGGGTGCCCAATCCCCATCAGCTCCTGCCCCCACCAACATCCTTCCAGCTGCCATGCTGGGGCCCACCGCAGTGTGGCAAACGCCCTCATCATCTTAGTAAATTAAAAACCAGTAAATACAAAACTGTCCCTCGGCACTTCTCCTGCCCCTCCCAACCCGCACCCACCCACCCACTGCACCCTGCCTCCTCCACCCCCTCACCCCATCGTACCTCTGGAGCTCGGCGCGATCTTGACGAGACCGGGAACACATCTGCACTCTTCAAAGCCGACCGCGAACTGAGGAAATGCCGGTAAGCTGTATAACTGGGATAGATAGGGTTTTTTCAACTTTATTGCATATCTCAGGCATTTTTTGGAATTTTTGCACCAAATTTTCAGCATGGGGTTTTGTGGACCCCTTCTCATGAATGCTATCACTGTCATGGCGTTACTCGGGCCCGAAGGGTGATTTCGCAGCCACTGTGTGAAATCACCTTTCCAGAATGATTAATGAGATGACACTGCCAGTGTTCATAAGGTGGGCACTCAAAAAGCCTATTTTGAAAATTTGGTGGAAAAATTCGTAAAAATGACTGTTTTATGAATGTGCATTGCGCAGTTCCTACGCATGCTCATAAGTTCGCGAATTTTTAATATTTTCACTTCAGATTTTTGACATTGTCAGTTTTCCACACCTTCTTATGAGCAGTACAGCTGTCATTTTTCACATCTCACCCAAAATGTGTTTCCGCCCATGTAGCGCACAATGGCGCAGTTGGTGTGTGAAATCAATGTACGGGACACATTAAGAAAATCACAGTGACACTGTTCATGAGCAGAGGTCTTAAAATGGCTATGTTGAAAATTTGGTGAAAATATTCCTAAAATGACTGTTTTACTGGCGTGCGTTCGCAGTTCCTCGCCTTCGTGGATTTCTTGAAATTTCAATATTTTCCAAATTTTCAACATTGCCATTTACCACATCTCCTTATGAGCAGTACAGTTGTCATTTTTCACATCTCGCCCACAATGTGTTTCTGCCCATGTAGCGCACAATGGCGCAGTCGGTGTGCGAAATCAATGTATGGGACATGTTAAGAAAATCACAGTGACACTGGTCATGAGCAGAGGTCTTAAAATGACTATGTTGAAAATTTGCTGAAACAATTCCCAAAAATGACTCTTTTAGGAGCGCACGTTGCGCAGTTCCTACGCACACTGGCAAGTTTGCGAATTTGTAATATTTGCACACCAGATTTTCAACAGTGCCATTTTACCACGCTTTCTTATGAGCAGTACAGCTACCATTTTTCACATCTCACCCAAAATGTGTTTCCACACATGTAGCGCACAATGGTACAGTCGGTGTGCAAAAACAATGTTCGGGACAGATTAAGAAAATCACAGTGACATGGTCTTAAAATGGCTATGTTGAAAATTTGGTGGCAAAACTCCATAAAATGACTGTGTTACGAGTGAGCATTGCGCAGTTTCCACGCACCCTCGTAAGTTCATGAATTTGTAATATTTTCAGTCCAGATTTTCACCAGTGGCATTTTTCCACACCTCCTTATGAACAGTACAGCTGTCATTTTCCACAACATGGCTGAAATGTGTTTCCACACTTTCAGCACAGAAATGCATGGTTGCTGTGGGAAATCATTGTTCGGGACCAATAAAGAAAATCACACTGACACTGTTCATGATCGGAGGTCCCAAAATGCCTGTGTTAACAATCTGCTGTAAAAAAATCCCCAAACTAGTTACATTACGGGTGTGCGTTGCACAGTTTCTATGCACGCTAGTAACTTCACCAGTTTTTTTTAAGATTTCCACAGCAGATTTTCAACATTGTCATTTTTTACACCTCCCCATGAACAGTACCGCTGTCATTTTTCACATCCTGTTCGGAATGTGTTTTTGCACCTGTGATGCCAAATGCCATAGTCGCTGTGCAAAAGCAGTTTTCGGCTAACAAACTGATATTGCCACTGTTCATGAGGTGGGGGTCACAAAAAAACATGTTGAAAATTTGGAGTGAAAACACCAACGAATTCCTGAGGCATTAGGGTTTCCGACCATAACACCCCACCCTGTACAGAATGACAGGCATCAGGGGTGTGACTTGGGATTCTTGCCTGTCATGCTCATACCATTCCACCCTCACCCACACCCTGCAGCCAGTGAGAGGCATCGAGGTGTGCCTCGGACTCTTCGGGCCCAAACTTCACCCCATTCTCCTATACAGCACCCATCTCACCGTATTTCCTGATGGAATGGGGTACGCATAAGGGCCAAAGACCCCAAGGCACACCGTGACACTTGTCAGTGTCTGCAGGGTAGGGTGTGGTGAAATGGCATGGTCGTTATGCCTGATGACCCAAAGGCACACCCCAATGCCTGTCACTCTATGCACGGTGGTGGTGGGGTTGGCTTCAGTTCAATACTTCACTGCCATTCCTATTATGCAGCTCTGTAACTTCTACACTACCAATGCCAATGCCAGCAAGCAAACATTCGGCATTGACAAATGCTTGTTTTTAAGTTGTTTTATTGCCTGCAGAATCTCCCCTTAAGAGAAGGGAGTTAACAACTGCTGCTGCTGCCCTTCAGTGAGAACCAGGAGCCTAAGTTGCCGTAAGTATTCCTGAATTTGCTCTAATGAGGGGTTATTCTCTATTTAGTATAGTTTGCAATAGTAGTCCTGGAAGGCCATTAAGATTCTATCAGGACTGGTTTCTTGAACTTGTGAAAAGTGATGGTTAATGTGAGTTACCATCTGATGGACCCTTTTTTGTCTCAAATGATATGCAAACACTTTAGAGATTTAAGCACCTCCTTCATAGTATTTCTGCTGAAGGTATCACAGAGCCATTTTAATATTTAAATCCAAAATATATTGAATTAATTGTCTGACTTGTTGAAGCTGAGGTGCATATGTGAGTGCTGAAAAGATCATAATTTGCCCTGTAGGACCCGCATTTACTCTTCTGTCTGTTTTTTTTTTTAGCCTGGAAGCATACATAGTAATGTCCTCTCTAAGGACAACTTTCAGTGTGTCCCTAAGGATAGATGATGGTATTCCCTCAGTATCGTTTTCTACCAGTATCTGTTTAATCCTATCCTGTATAAAGTCATTAAAATCTGGAATGTTTAACAATGAAATATTGCATTTCTAGGGAGTAGAACCTGCAGTGGTACCCAAGATGAGTTCCACACTCATTGGGGCATGGTTTTAAACTAAAATAGGGTCCATGGCACTCCTATGCACCAAGTGAGGGTGTTCTGCTGCTATTAAAATATGATCAGTTCTGGTTTAAATGCCATGTGGGGCTGAATAATGCATATATAATCAGTCCCTCAGATGCTGCTGTCACCAAATATCTGTCCAGGCCATTTATCTAAAAAAGATCTACTTTATTTTTGTAATGGGTCATCTCTAGGGGGTCTGGGATTTGTTCTGTCTTGAGAGGCAAGGACAAAATTAAAGACTCTTCTCAGTAGTAGCATCCCTTTCTGAAATTCTGTAATTTTTCTGTACAGCTGCCTGGCAAAAGCAGCATGTGAGCCAGGCAGGAGGTAGAGTCTAACCAGAGTTAACATCTGGTTGCCATAGATGCCCTGACCATGGAAAGGCATCCCTGAGCACCCATAGAGGTGTCCTTAATCTGAAAGGGGGTTTGCTTGGGTATAAGCACTGCAACTCCCTGGCACTTACCATTCCAGAAGGAGGAGGCAGTTACATGAACATACCCAAATCTGTTAATTTTTTATGTTCAGATTGACTTAAATGAGTCTCTTGTAGCAACACAAAAACAGGACACTGCTTTTTTTTATACTTGATAGGACCTTGGATCATTTAACTGGGTGATATAGTCCATTAACATTTTGAGAGTATAGCTTTAGTCATTTGTGACCATCTGCAGGTATCTTATTAAACTAATAAGCAAAGATAAACTTAGATTTAGAGGCAGAGTCCCTCCAGCTGCATTGGGCTGATTGAGAACAAGTTGTAAATTTAATGTAACCCAAGGCTCCTTAATTGTCCCATGCAGCATGCTCCTAATTAACCCAGTCCAGAGGAGGGCAACTAAACTGGTGCAGGGTCTGCATCGGAAACCACATGAAGAGAGACTGAGAGAGCTTAATATGTATACCCTTGATGAAAGGAGGGAGAGGGGAGACATGATAGAAACTTTCAAGTACCTCAAGGGAATCAACAAAGTCCAGGAGGGTAGCATCTTTCAGAAAAAGAGATGTGTAAGAACAAGTGGGCACAATTTAAAAATAGAGGGGGGATGGCTCAGGGGTAATGTGAGGAACTTTTTTTTCACGAAGAGAGTGGTGGATGCATGGAACTGCCTTCCTGGCAAGGTCGTTGGGTTTAAAACAGTGGGGGAATTCAAACATGCATGGGACAGACATAAGGAAATTGTAGTGGGGGGTTGCAGGAAGTAGACTGTTGGTTAACTAGAATCTGCAGCTTATCCAATAGGAAGGGAAATGGGCAGACTGGGTGGGCCAAGTGGTCCTTATCTGCTGTCAAAGTCTATATTTCTATGTTTCTATTTGCCCATATACATCCTAAAAAAGTGCAGCCAACGACAAGAAAAATTGCACATTAACTAACAAACATGTAACACTAGAACAGGAAGAGAACAAGAACTTAACACTTAAGCCTTGTTTACATGGCAGCATTTGCACCGCAGCAACCTGAGTGCTCCGGTTGCTGCGGTGCAAATGCCACCATGTGGACACTTACCAGATCGCGGTAAGCCAGTCCTTACTCCACTCCCACAGTCTCAGAAAGTCTGGGAATGCATTCTGGAATGAGTGGTTTAAGTGGCTGTGTGGACAGACTGCACCGCTCTCTCCTGTGCATCAGACCCTGTGGGCATCTTTTGGCTTTTATTAGCCGACTGCCCCTTGACTCCCAGCCCCTTTCCAGCACATCTTGCATTGGCGCTGAGAGGAGCTGTGTAGATGCAGAAGCAGAGTGTCTTCTTTGGTTGGGGCAGTGCTTCAACACTCCACAGAAGGCGTGAAGTCAGCCATTTAAACAAGGCTTTAGAAGAATCTGTGATCCATGTAACACAGCTGGTATGGAATGACTTCCAAGGGAGGAGGGCTCACTAGGAGACCCTCTGTGGGACTGGGGAGGTGTGATAGTACCACGTAACTCCTCAGTCTGGGAGGTGAAGAACCACAGCTTCAAACTGCAGCCTCCCTGATTCCAAAGATGGCACTTATGCATCCCTCACTCCAGGTAGTGGAGGATAGAGAATCGGAGGTAGCCTGACATGGTACAGATGCTGATGGTATAAAAAACAATAAACAGCCCAACCCAAAGACAGAGGGCTGAATTAGGAAACTTTCAGAAGGTCATGTTTAGCTGAGCTCCCTCTCAAAGTGAAAAACTTCTCCTAGATTGTTACTAGGCTGGAGTTAAACCAGTATAGACTTCTAAAGCAATTCTGAGTGCAGCTTAGCATTTGCGGGGCTATACAGTTATTAAATTTCGTAACATCAAGTACTATTGGTATTTTATATATGTTCCTTTTCCACAGGGGCTAGGTGAGAGGCTGACATTCTCTACACCTGTTGCATGGGGCAGAATAACCCTTGAAGCAGAAAAAATTGTTAGTGAGAACCATGTCTGTTTTTAAAACCCTGGAGGAATCATTCTTGATCTGATATAGTTACTCTGCTTCCAATTCCTTGTGCACATAAGTTCCAACTGTCCCCATTTCCATCTCATCTCTCCTCCCCAGAATCCTGTCCATAGGGAAGGAACGAGGTAGCTAGGGTCACAATATCAGCCACTGACTACTCTGGAATATTTCAATATAGCAACTCCCTCCCCTCTATATCCCTTGTTTGTAAGCACAAGGTGAAAAGTATTTAATAAAGAGAAACCTCTCATAGTTAGCTGAGAAAAGACGCTGAAAAATTTGGTAGTCAGTCTAATTATTAATTGAGAAGAGTGACAGGTCCTCCAAAAACTTTACAGTCTGGGGCAGTCAGAAAATAAACAGCAACAGCTGTGCAAGGGTCTCTGGTTAAAGAAAACAGTTTACCAACAATAAACAGCGAAGGTCCCATCACTGCCCTGAAGAAAAGCTGTTGTTTATTTATTTATTTAGCTTTTGTTGACCAGGTAAGTACACTAGACTAGACAATTGCCTATTTTCAGGTACGACCAGGGACAGTACAGGAATTACAGATTTCAGTACATAGGACAACATGTTACAGATTAAGACAGATTACAGATCAGCTAAGGCATATCTTGTACAGTATATACACAACAGAAAAACACATGTAGAAACTAAGAGCAGTACAATAGGTACAAATTGAGGTGCAGCAGATACAACACTATATACAATGTAAAGGCCCCAGGAAGTGGCACCTCAGTCAGAGCAACACCCCTTTATGGTACATTATATACCCAACAAACAACCCATACTTGTCCAGAACACAACCAAGAGAAAGGAGTGCTGTGAAGGATCAGGATAGATCACGGGGGTTTGGGACAACCACAGGCCGAGGAGAGTTTAAGATGGTTCCATAGGGAGGATCGAAGGCACACATGTCCAATGCTGTTTAGGTGTCCTTCATATACAGAACAGCTGTGCATTGTTCTCCATGTTTGTGTTATCAACATGGTAGGTACGAACCAGTCAGTGCTTAGAGAGTTTTTCTGCCACCACTGTGCTTGTGACTGCTCAGAGCATATCCTTAACCACCTGCATGCTCATGAGAGCCAAAGTGGTTCCATTCCATCCGGTCTGTTGTGGTCCTGCTGGCTGCCACTGTGAGAGCTGCAATGTCTGCTAGTTACTTCTGGAAGTGAGGAAAGGGGTTTCCCAGCCTTTCTCCATGAAGATCTGCAGCACTTTCTCTGGTGTGTGGTATATCTGAGTCCATGTTTCCCAAAAAGCATGGAGGCTAGCTGGATAAAGTGTTAGGAATCACATATTGTGCTCCTTAAGGACCTATAGGATCCCACCACATGTCTGTCTCTCTTTCTGCACCTCTGGGGGATAGTTTTGATCAAAGGTGAGCCTAGCCAAGTTGTATTCCACCATTTTCTTTTGCCGTACTGTGAGCAAAATTGGTTCTTTATCCCTGAAAGAGATGAATTTCATAATGATGGAAGGAGGTCAGATGGTAGGGTTTGCTGGTTTTGGGACTAAGGTTTGATGAGCTCTCTCAATGCAAAACTGCAGGACTGGAGGGAGAAAACATTGCAGAGCAAGTCTTCCAGGAATTTGATGAAGCACCCCATTTCATCAAGCTCAGATAGCCCATATAACTGAAGGTTGTCTCAGCATGATCAGTCTTCTAAATCCTGACATTTGTCTTGTAGTTTTTGCATTTGATCCATGAGGAATGTCACTATTTTGTGTGACTGCAAGGTTCCGGTTTCTCTGATGACCATGAGTTTCTCTGCCACATCTACTCATTTCTCCAGGCTTTGGAGTTGCTTGCTGAGTTTTTTAAACTCAGTCCAAGTCTCCTCCCAGAATCCTTTTATTTCTGCCATGATGGTCTCAAAAGCGGTGTGGGAGAGGTGCTCCATTTCAGTGTAAGTATCGTAGGACTGACTGGCCGTACTCTCCAGTGAGGGACTTCTGCACCAGTATAGCTGCTTTTGGTTGAATCGTTAGCCATCCATGTTCCTTACTGAATTGTGAGCCCAGGATCTAGTGAGACTGTCTCCCCTGTCTCTATGCTATGCCATATAAATATCTTTAACTCAGATCTTCACCAAATTTGGGGGAGAAAGTTTATAGTCGAGAGCAGTACCAGAGATCCAAGGTGCCATTTGCATCGTGATGTCACTTGAAGTCCCATACCGCAGATCTTTAATCAGATCTATTCCCTATGGGCCATTCATTTGACTCAGTAAAAACTGTTTTATGGATGATAGTTTTGAAAATCAGTCTTTTGAACTTAATGATAGACTAGAAGAAAGAGGTTATGATAGAAGACTCTTAGAAACTGCCTATGAGAAAGTACACAATATGCATAGGGAACAACTTTTGACACCTATACAAAAGAATAATGAAACAACAAATGTGTAACCCTTGTTACAGGACAGAACACTGTGGCAGAAAAAACAGGCCAAGCAATTAGAAAGTACTGTCATATCCTTTAAACAAACGACACATTAGACGCAGCCATTGATGACAGTCAAAAATCACATATACTAGGGATATGAGTTTGAGGGACTGTTTGGTTTGCAGTCATTTGGGCACAGAGGTTACTAGGCCTACTACTTGGTTACCATTGAGACCACAAGGGTTTTTTAAATGTGGGAACTGTAGCATATGCAGGCATGCAGTACAGGGCAAAGAATTTAAACATTCCAAATTTGACATAAAAATGGACATCAGACAGCGTATAAGTTGTTCCACCAGCTTTGTTGTATATGTCATCTGGTGCCCCTGCGGGCTAATCTATATGGTGAGAACTATTACTCCACTTAAGAAAAGGATGCAGGAGAATTAGCAGAGTCTAAAGATTCAATGCAAAGAAGTGCAAGGTAATGCACATGGGAAACAAAAACCCAGAGGAAGCGTACACAATGGGGGGTGAGATACTGACAACAGTAAAAATGGAAAGGGACCTGGGGGTAATTATATCAGATGACCTAAAGGTGGGCAAGCAATGTGAGAAGGCAGTAAGGAAGGCTGGGGGGGATACTGGGATGCATAGGAAGAGGCATCACCAGTAGAAAACAGGAAGTTGTTATCTCTCTGTACAGACAGTTGGTGAGACCCCATTTGGAGTACTGTGTGCAGTTCTGGAGACCCCATCTCTGCAAAAGACATAGACAGAGTGGAGGCTGTCCAGAGGAGGGCAACAAAATGGTGCAGGGTCTGCACCAGAAGACATATGAAGAAAGACTAAAGGAGCTTAATATGTATACCCTTGAGGAAAGAAGGGAGAGAGGGACATGATAGAAACTTTCAAGTACCTCAAGGGAATCAACAAAGTCCAAGAGGGTAGCATCTTTCAGAAAAAGAGATGTGCAAGAACAAGGGGGCACAATTTGAAGATAGAGGGGAGACGGCTCAGAGGTAATGTGAGGAAGTATTTTTTCACAGAGAGGGTTGTGGATGCATGGAACAGCCTCCCTGAGGAGGTTGTGGAGTCAAGAACAGTGGGGGAATTCAAGAATGCATGGGACAGACATAAGGCAGTCCTAGTGGGGGATAAGAGGAAGTAAGCCGTTGGTTAACTAGGATCTGCAGCTTATCTGTTAGGTAGGAAAATGGGCAGACTAGGTGGGCCAAGCGGTCCTTATCTGCCATCAAATTCTGTTTCTATGTTTCTGACCCTAATGTGTAAACTCCAATTATACAATGGCAAGAAAAAATCCTTGTCTCTGATTGGTCAGTCTTCGGCTGGACCCGTGATGTAAACCAGTACATCACAGGTCTAGTCTCAACACTGTGAACCTGTAGATGAGCCATTGGGGCTTGATGATTTTTTGGATGATGAGCCAGATGAGCTTTTTTTTTCTGGATCTCCTCTTAAGAAACAAAAATATTTTTCCACACTAATAAAAACATTCTTTAAAATTATTTTTTTATTTTATATATAACAACGAGCCATTGTATAATAGCAATAATGCCTTCCAGGGTGTGTGTCATTTGGGATAATGTCACGCCTCAGTCATTGGACGCACTTGGCCTGCGGCCTCGTGCCCAACCACCTGAGGCGTGACGCTATCCCAGCATGACACACACCCTGTCGGGCATTATTGCTTAATTGGCACTCACTTTAGGGAAAATCTCCAGGGTAAGGTGTCTGAAATGGTCACAGAATATGTCAGAGCACCTAGTAGAGGGAGTAATGACCTGCAGTTCCTATTGCAGAAGGAAAACCAATGGACATAAAAGCTCAAAGCCCTCAAACCACTAGGTTTGAATGACATCATTGTCTTCAAACCCTTTCTCTGAACTGCAGCCCTAAAGGTATTCTAGTATTCAAGAATGAGAATTTTGCATTTTGCCTCTGTGTTACCCCTCACCCCCTCTTACAGGTAGGAAAATGTCTTAGGCACTTGTCCCAAGTTATGTATTTCACTTTTAGCAGCTAATTGGTTTTCTTTGACTATTCTTTAAACCAAAGGATAACAGTTTAAAATGTATTAATAATATCTTTTTTGCTTCTCTTTCAGATTCAGAACTCTCCTGTTTCTATCTTTGATCACTGACTTCAACCTGAGTCAGCCTGGTGGGTGGCCACAGCATTTTTCTATGTTTTGCTACCTAGACAGGTTTGATTTGGCAATATTCTAATGTTGGCCCTGCATTATAGTAAATGACAATTATATCTCCTTGTGAACTATACTACATGCAGATAGTTCACTTTATTTAGTGATAGGAATGTAATATTCCAGTATAAATGTGACATTTTCAACTGGTTCTGATGCCACTGTTTTAAAACTTTTTTTAGCCATTTGAAATTTGCTGTGCCTACTCCTGATCTGAGTGGGTATTTTTTATAATGTACTTTTATTGCAATATCTATGATTGTTTTCATTGTGGGAATTATTGTATTTATATTATTTAGTATACTGTATGTACAGCACTTCATTTCCATATCACTAGACTGGCCATATAAAAGGGACACATTGTAATGTCTGTCTTAGTCATGCCCCCTGAGGAAGGTCAAGTGACCGAAGAGCCAGGATAGTGGTTAGACAGCAGGAGTTGCTTGTGGAGCTACCTTCCATGTTATTTTGTACTTTGTGGACACCAAGCACTGTTTTTGCAGTTCTGCAAAAAAATCTGGTGGTTTCACCATTACTGGATGTCTATGTGTGCTTTTATGGAAACTCCTCCTTGCAGGATGAGTGCAGCCTTCCCATGTTTTGTTTGTGTGCTTGGTTGGCTACTGAGGTTGCACCGCAGCCATTATATGAGCACAAGCACTGTCTTTGAACTGGTACAGTGCAATCAGGCAATTTAAAAGAGTACTACACCAACACAACCCTTTTGAAGTGTGCAAATTACATCTTACTTTCCAAAGATAGTGGAGAAAATACAGCAAAGATGTCAGATATTGTGTGGCACCTTCAGGATACCCGGGGAAAAGATAATTTTTGATCTCAATTTGGTTGTCTAGAGTGGATAATGAAGTTTTCTGGTTATGATTCTGATAAATCATCTGGACTATGCAAGCAAATCTGTTGTCTGGACCTATCCACATGGATACAGATACTGGGGCTGTTTGGAGATAATGATCCATAATGGTTAATGCACTACTGAACATTTGTAATATACACAGGTAGTGTTTGATGAAAGATCCAACACCACCAGCACAGGTGATTATGATGTTTTGTTGTATAACTGAAAAATATTGTATGTTCTGGTACAGTACACAGGTATTAAGCTATGAGCATGTCCAGTGTCTTTTATTTATTTATTTCAAACATTTTATTAGGAAAAACATGCTGAAATGGTAACAGCTCATTTCCAGATGTGTTCTGGAGGGAAGGGGAACATGGCGGGGGGGGTATAAGAACACTAGAACAATAAATAAATTACAAAATAGGTGAATTAGCATCATACATACAAATTACAAAATAGATAACTTAGCATCATACATAAGCAAACTGAGTGGAAAAACTAAACTTTGCAGTGGGGTATTACAGCAGAAAAGCACCTTTTGGGAATAAACATTTGAAAATACATTACAAAAGTAGAGGTTTTGCAGTGAGCAGTGATGCAAAGGTTGCCACTTCAGAAGTGGGAGGGGGCTAAATCAGTGAAGCAGGAAGTGAAGGAGAGGAAGAGGGGGAAGTATGAGTGGGTAATGACTGTGGGCAAGGTATCATGGGGCAACTTCAGGAGTGATAAGTAAAAATTTGGAGGAGAAAGGAGAGTGAGTGTATGGAAGAAGCAGAGTGGATGGCAAAGGGGAGGGAACCTCATAGTTTGGGGAAGCGGTAAGAGAAAGCAGCCTGACCAGCAATGGATTTCCTAGAGGGAAGTGTGAGTGAGCAGCAGACAGAGTTGCAAAGGGTGTAAGAAGAGGAGGGGGGCCAAAAAGAGAGAGGAAAGGTAGGAAAGAAGGGAGCCTAGCCAGAATTTAAAGATGAAGGAGGCACAATGTGCCAGGCATCTGTCTTTAAGGGAGGGGAGGGGAGAGGGAGAGGGAGGAGTACAGTGAGCAGTGGTGGGTGTAGGGTAGACAGTCTAGAGCAAAGCAACAGAAGGAGTGAAAGAGAGGGTCCAGTCTGGTCAAGGTGGATTTGGAGGCTGCACTGTAAACTATATCATCATAGTCAAAGATGGGGAGTATAATTTGTGAGACAATAATTTGATTTGTAGGTAGTGGAATACAACTTTTATTTCTGTAAAGTGCACCAAGTTTGAAGTGTAGCTTTATGTGGATAGCATCCACATGTGCTGTGAAATCTATATGCTGGTCTATCCAGACCTGAGGTACTTGAAGGAGGAGACATCTTCAACCATAACACCAGCCAGGGTGAAGAAGAAGGGGGGAGAGGTGAGCCTGGCTCACTTTTGCCTAGTACCAAAAGTCATAGATACAATTTTCTTGGCATTGAGAGACAGCTGATTTGCCCAGAACCAGTGCTGGAAGGTAGTGAAGTCCAGCTGTAGTCTGGCCATGAGGTTGGGGGAGGAGGAGCCAGAGACAAATAGTACCATATCATCCACATACATATGGATGGAGGCAGTGGAGCAGGCAGCTGGGAGATCATTCAGGAAAACCAAGGAAAGGAATGGGCCAAGAACAGACCCTTGGGGGATGCCTGAAATGATAGGGAGTGGGGTGGGGGGATAAGAAGTCTCCAATGTGAATGGATTGAGACCTACCCTTTTCTAACTATACATCCATTATTTGGATTGTCCTCAATGGTCCATATTGCATCTACCACACTTTCAAAACCCTACTGGATGTTCTGTTTAACAAAATGTTGTACACCCATTTTGACCACAAGTAGCAATACTTATCATTGCTTACTGTACGCTAGTGTTCCAAGCATAGATCTGAATAGCATGCAGCAATACAGCTGGAACAACTCTTTATTCACTTGTACTAGGGTTTCAGCTCCACCCTACATGTGGGACTATTTTCTAGCATATATATAGTATATCCAACTATAACAATTTAAATGGACTACAGTATCTAGTAACTACAGAATGTTCAATATTAATTCACTTCAAAAGCTGCTGTCTTTTTCTGTTGGTGCATCCACCATTTGAAACATTTCAGCTTTAAACTTCAAACATGTTGAATTACCTACTGTACTCATTGATCACCTTTTAACTTACAGTAGCTAAGTGAAAGGTCCTAGTACAATAGTTTTAAAGAATTCTGTAAATAGATATGTATATGTTGCTGATGTTTTTGTATTATATTTGTCAGTGGCTCATCAGACTGCATGCTCACCACTGAGGCAGGGAGATTAGAAAGGCCATAGGTTCTACTTTCACACCAGGAACTCAGTACTGATGCTGTAGTGCGGCACTAGGAGTGCAGTCCTTCAGATAAAATGTTAAACTAAGTTTCCTTCAGCCCATCTCTGGTAGCTGTCCAGGTGGAAGTTTAAGATCCCATGACACTTGTTGTAGGAGAAGGGGATTCTCTCCATTGTCCAGGCCAAGGGTCCCTGTAAAAAATAAAACAGGTCCCTGTAACCCACTCAATAGGATGCACCTGGAAACAAGCTGGCACACTTCAGTCTGCCTTTTATGGTGAAATGATACGTACATACATAAATAAATCCATAACTAAATCAATCAATCAATACTGTATGCATCACTTATCTTGCACCCATTTTTTGAGGATGCACTTGAAAACAAAGTGATACTCCAAGAATGGACAGGACTAAATATGCTCTTCATCATTAAACTAAGCTGCTGCCTCTTCCTTGAATGATGTAAAGAAGAATTTAAATGGGATTCCTCAATGAAATTCTCAATTGCTGCAAATGTTTGTGCTAATCCTGTGATGGCATGTGGCTGTGGCATCATTAGCGTCTACATTGTTCAATTTGTATTGCATGAAGTTCAACCATGAGGTCCTTCCTAAGGGTACCATGCAATAACATAAATAGAAAATCTAATCTGGTCAAACAGGTTCACATGAACCCCAACTAAGGTACTTCACTTAATTGCCTCATCTGAAGAATGGTACACTCAGCATGATCCAATCAGCAGTACTAAGCAATGGTGTTAGCATTTGGTTTCATATTTTTAACCACCAGGGTAGTAGTTTGCTACCATTATGCCAAAACAGTAACTATCTGTTTTATTAATCTTTTAGGATTCCTCCTTTTTTTTTCTGTTAGAATCCATCTTTAGCATTATTTTCCCATTTACTGTAGGTACAGTATATGGTAAAAAAAGAGAATGTATTGCTTTTGTTTGACCTGTTGACCACTTGTGTCATTGTAATCTTGGTTCTTGTAAACCCATTATAGGATTTTATGAGAGCCAGAGGGAAGCTAAAAAATACAGCTTTAGACTGATAACCAGCAGGACCAAGAAAAGTGCACTTCTGTTAATGTATATCTGTAGCTGATGTTGAATGGTTGGCATTCCTTCTTATACAGTATATGACTGTTATCATTGTGAAAAGCAACAGTCCAGAGCAAGCAAAGAAGATTAGAAAGTGTAAAGGAAAGGGAGCCATTAAACAAACATTTACTTAAGAATGAAAAAACATACCACAGGAAAAGCAGGAAGTCCCATGACACTCAATTTACCTCATGCAATCCTACATTGATGGCAGCTGATATAAAGCAGATAGGCTGGAATAAGCGTCTGGAACAAAAAAAAAGTTGAAGTAGTCTGAGGTGCTTTTTATTGTTTTAATGATATGGCTCCTCAGCAGAAGTTGGTTAAACCACAAATATATATATACAGATAGCAGACTCTGTTCACAGCTTAATACCTTTATCCTAAAGGCAGTTCATGTCCTTGTTGTATAAAAAGCAGACAGTGTGAAAGAAGAAGGACATAAAGCCCTTTAGTGATAAAAGGTCGCAATATCTCTGGAAATTGACAGCAGAGTTCTACTGCTTACATCACTGACATGTTTTATTTTCAGTGGAGCTTGCCAGGATGCAATGCAGAATACTGCAGAAGTTTGCAGAGCAACTGCAGTAAATAAGACAATTTCAATAGCTGTTATATCCTTTTGTCATGCAGAAATCTGTGACACTGTGTTGCATCCTGGCAGGATCCACTTTAATCTCCACTGAACAGACTGTGAGAGTAGTGGCAGATGGAAATGGGAGGTTAGACATCAAGAGCTGATATGCCCTGACCCGCAAAATGTTCATAAATAAAAAAAGTTATCTGTTTAACAACAAATTAAAAAGTTTTACAGTATCAAAAGATTATTATTTAAACAAGATGTTTATTCAAAATAAATTGAAACTGATTGTATTTCTTTATCTCTGTCTCCATATATGTGTAATGCTACAGTATATAACAAATGAAATATATCAAAGTATCCTCCTTTCCATCATCCTCCTCCTCTACAGCATCTGTTCTGCTCAGATTATATAAAAAAAGATGCTATGAATGGATGCATAAATAATGTGAAAGCCAATATAATTCCCTAAATTAAATTTGCTTTAGCTTGTTTTGTATGTCTTGATGCATTATTTTTTGTGTTAGTGGATATTATTATGTAATTTAAAAAATATGGGTCCAGGGAGAATATAATGGTTGGAATAGAGGTACAACAGAGACTTCCAGAGGGGGTATAAACCTTGAGATCAGAAAAAAAATACATATTACTTTAGCTTAGTGGAATGCAACACTGTAGCATTAGTGGATGTAACTCCATGACCCCACCACAAACACAGCTATCCCTAGAGGCATGCCAAAAGCACTTTCTACAAAGAAGCTAAAGTAATAAATATTCATTGCTTACCTCATGTCTTCTATTACTTCCTATTTGTAGTCTGCTTTTTTTCCCATGCCAGTTGCTGCCTTGCCACATTGCAAAGACTGAATCAGTATAATGGGCCCAGATTGAAGAAGAACCAGATTTGTCAATTGTCAACTTCTCTTGCCCTTAAACATACTGTAGAACTAATGACAAGAATGTAGCATCTGTACCAGCTATGATATGTAACAAAGATGTCAGAGTGAAAAAAGGAAAAGTATCAATGAATTGCAGCAGCCAAGTTTTAGTGGCTTTCTTCTCCCATAATCCTGCACCATGGCTCTGTCCAGGGCAGGCACACTGCTAGGGACTGACTTGGAATCTTACTCTTCTGTCTCTCTGAAGTGGGAAGCCAAACACATTAGCCTTCATCAGAGGAAGTCAAGGACATAGGCCAGGGTGTTTGGCTGAAGCGCTGGGGTAACATGCATTCCTCCAGCCAGTTATTGACATGTGCTTCCAATAAAGGATTTATTTTCGGTAATACAGTGAGGTGAATTTTGTTTCCCCACTAGTGATCCAGAGTGCAGGAATTCTGTTTTTTTAGTGCATCTCCATATGCAGTACACACAGTTTGCCTGTACAGTACAGAGGATGAGTGCTGTGTACTATACTTAGGACTGCATGTCCAACTTCTTCTTTCATATGAACCAATCCTCTTTCAAGAGATTTTCATGAGCTCACACAAAAGGAATAGTTCAGATGAAAAAAGAATGTGAAAAAACACAAAGTCCAATTTCTTCTTTCATATTAACCAATCCTCTTTCATGAGATTTTCATGAGCTCACAAAAAAGACTGATCCAAATGAAGAAGATACGTAGTGTGCAAGGTGGTCGATCCATTTGGAATCGGTACTCAAGGTGGCTGCACACTAGGTTGCTGGGGCATAGCAACCACAACAGACTTCTAAATAGGTGTTCAAACCTGCTGCTACAGGTATACCACTGTTACCTGTACTTTGCAACTAAACAATTGTTGTTCAGCTGTGAATGCAGTTATAAAATTTAGAAGCTTTCCAGACAATCTTGTGACATGTTTTTGGCACCTGTTTTCCCTGGTTCTACTTTACTCTCCCGTAGGTGCATGGAATCTGAAGGTGGAAGAGCCTGCACCACTGAAGGAATAGCAGTGAGCCCTGTGGGGGTGATCCCCAGGAAAAGCCAGAGCCATCACAGACAAGAGAGATCATCAGCATTTACCTAAATTCGAGCAAAGGATCACAAAACTCTACAGTTACGCAGTCTTCTACTTTATTAGTCTCGAGTCTCCTTCCAGAAATGAATAATTGAATAAGGAGAGTTCATTGCTTTTTTATAACAAAAAAAAAAGACTTTTTTATTTATTTTACTGTATTTTACTATATTTTAGACTTTCTCTTTAAATATTTGTGGAACTAGGCAGTATTTTGATACCTTTTAGAAAAAGATTTTAAAACATTCTTACTTGAATTTTCAAATTCACACCCTTAGTCAAGTGTTACCCTTCTATAAAACTGAACCATCACCAACAGGTGAGCATCAGGTGATCCAGGTGTGCTGTGTGGTGCAGAGCAGAACTGAGCAGAACTGAGCTGAGGAAGCTGACACAAGAGTAGCTGCTTGTTCGGATGGCATCAGTTGCTTTGATTAAGCCATAGTTGAGTTTTGTCCTCACTGAAAGAAAAACATCTAAATGAATCTGAGCTATTTGCCATAGGTTGTTTAAAACTGCTAGAGTTTACCCAGTAGTGTGCATATTTGCAGCACGGCAGCTTTTAAATAGTAATATATGCCTTTTATGATAACAATAAAATGAATGTTGGTAAGTGTTTGAATTAATGTGCACTATGTACTGATTTAAAATACTGTATTTTGAACATTTCTAATTTAAAACACTTAAAATTAAAAAGCTAAAATTTATTCTAGATAAAACAGTTCAGATAAACTAGATAGTGTGCACAGAACATTTTTCTCCCCCTCTGCTTTTTCATTTTTTAGGTGATGATCTACAAAGAATGCTATACTTTTAGTAAGTTATTCAAATAAGATATTCACGGGGCAGTTCCTGAGAGGGCCTTTTGTTAAGGTGCAGATAAGGTTCTGACCAATAAACCCATAACTCCAGGAAACTAAAGATCACTCTCACGCTCCCTATGTTTTCTTTCTAGCTCCATTCATCAGAAACTTTGAGTTAAATCAAGTGAGCTTTCACCAGGCATTTGATGGTGATCAGATGGTTTATGAACCAATGACAGCTCGGCTGCATCTCTCCACTGATGAAAAAAGCAAGCTGCAATCAGGTTATAGGCAAAAGTAGAGACTTTTATTGTACCAGATGCCAGCACACAGCTAAAACAATGTGAGCCTTGAGAAAGTGCGAGACTAGCGCTAAAATGTTCAGCTGTTTGGGGAGGGGCATGTTGTTTTAGCTGTGTGCTGGCATCTGGTGCAATAAAAGTTTCTACTTTTGCCTATAACCTGAGTGCAGCTTGCTTTTTTCATCAGTGGAGAGATGCAGCTGAGCTGTCGTTGTTTCATGTGAGTTATTGATTTTTTGGCTCCTCTGTTGCTTTTAGCCACCTGTCTGTCCATCAGATGGTTTATGACCATTGAGCAAAGTGGAGAGCAAGACTGGGAACTAAAAGAACATGTGCTGGAGTTTTTGTGGAATGAAGCAAAACACATTTCTGGGGGTTTCATTTCACTAAAAATCCACCAGACTAAATTTGAACACCTTGAATATTCTGATCACTGCGAACAGTGCTCCAGAAGAAAGACCCAGAAGGAAATTGACACTTAAAAGTGGAAACAGGAACTGTATAAACTTGTACACCCAACCTGTGCAAACTTTGTTTTTTGAAGTTGTCTATATTACAAGGCTATTTTAAAGAATACCTAATTAACATGGTTAGCACAAGGCAGCAAAAGAAAAATAATGGGAACATTCCCCCTCTACTGTCTGATGTAGTGGAGGTTACAAAAAGGAAAAAGAAAGGAAAGCAAACTAAAATGACTGACCATCTGTATTTTGCAGGAGAGGCAGGGGATAGAACATCAACTCCAAAGTTAAGAAACAGCAATTTGTTGCCTAATTTAAGAAACGTTGCAAGGTAGTCTAAAAGGTGTGTCCCCAGTACCATTCTTGGAGAAGTTATATAAGAGCTACAAATGACAATAAATGGCCTAAAAGTGTTTGAACAACAAATGATGGGTAATTCTTAAAGTCAGGGTAACAAGCAAAATGTACAACTCCCAATGAATGGGAAACTGATTTTGAGTAACAGTACCGAATACTTACCACACTGTTTAAGTGAAGACTTGATTAGGCTCTTCAGAAATCATTACACAGCTAATTTAATTTTAATGGAACAACTGATTATTAATAAAAATAACATTGAACTGATGAGGCAAGAAATGGCCCTACATGACGCAAGATTGTTAGATATCTCAAGGAAGTTGGATTGCCTGTTGCCTATTAATGATTCCTTCTCCGAACCAATTAGTAATGCAGATTTATCTAGCAAGGCTAGATCAGACATCAGTAGTATATGCATCCCCAACACCAGCACCAAGGTCTCCAATGATCAAATTAGTAACAGGAAAAGAAACAGGGAGTTAAACAAAAAGGAAAAAGTTCAAAGCAGCCAGGAAAGCAAGAGTGAGCAAAGTAGCAGTGTCTTCCTCTTCAGTTTTGGTAAGTGAACTGACAAATGCCAGTTCAAAGCAAGAGTCCACCACTAATGAAAACCTGGTAGCAGAATTAGTTCAAAATAGCCCACCAGTAGAGGCAGGCCATAACATACTTAAAGTAGATTTAGTTACCCATTTGAACAAACCTGAAAGTGAATTAGTCTTATTGAATAAACAATATAAGACATTATTAGGTGAGACTGTACCAGAAAAAGAGTTATCCATCTGTACCAGTATAAATGACAATGATCAAAGCCATCAATGGACAGACTTAGAACAAAACACATGGGAAATATAGGTAATAATGCCTTCTCTGATGTTAATAAAAACATAGAAATAGCTCCTAAAAAAGTGAAATCACCACAAGTGTGGAAACAACAGATATTAAGCCCAGTACCACTGATTAGGTGTTATGGGTCCCCCTCTTGGGGTAACTTTCAACATAGAGATCTTAAAAAGCAGCTGAAAAAAATAGGACAGACATGGATCTAGATATATCCATAAGTAAATTGAAGGAGGTTAAAGAAATAATTATTGATTCAGCTACTTTAATGGATGCCTTTTTTGTTTCTCCAAGAACTGCAAACTATGGGCCAGATATTCAAAACTTTGCCCCTGGGCCAAGTTAACACTGCCTGGCAGGCAAACATAGCTCAGAGCACAAAGCAAGCTATATTCAAAAGGAATAGCCTGGGGCAAACAGCTTCTGAATATAGCATGGGAATGCAGCCATGCAAACTGGGCTGGGAGTGCAAGGCAAACGTAGCCCTGGAATAAGACAGCACTAAATGTAGCAACCAGGAAGTGCAAACCACAACAACACAGTGCACAGCGATGTGAGTGTAGGTAGAGATGAACTATGTGGCCAATATGTGTCCCAGCAAATGCGTGGACCCAGTACAGCTGCAGGCAGCAGCAGATGTGAAAGAACATTGATCAAAACTGTATAATATTCCCAGAACCTTTAGCACCGCACTAGCTTTAGCATGGAGCTAAGCTGTTTGCCTGGTGCAAACACGTTTGCCTGGTGCTAAGATTTGCCATATTCAAAAGTGACATGCAAATGAGCCTACTTAGGTAGTGTCTGGGCAAACAGCCAGATTAGCATCTCATTGTGCCCTGATTTGCATGCAGTTTGCCCAGCGTTACTGCAGGGTCCCACAGCTTCACCTGTAGGTCAGTCTGACAGTAGAGGGGCTGGTCAGGTCAGACCACAGCTCCACCTGTAGGTCAGTAAGGCAGTGCATGATAGCTGCAGGCTACATGTAAACAGTACAGCATAGCATAGCATATCATACCCCATGGGTCAACACAGCATAGGCACAAATGGTGGTGGTGCATGCAACCATCACACTGTAGGTCATGCTACAGTGCACAGCAGACACAACAGTAGCAAGGGGCCGGTAGTGTGAGGGACACAGCAATGCTTATGGTATGTAGGGCAGTGATGACCACTGCACTGTACACAGTGACAGGCCCAGCTTGCAGGTGATTACTGACAGTGGACAGTACTGCTATCCTGTTGTGTGATCCACAGATGCTGCACCTGTGGCATGGAATGCTCACAGTGACATGTACATGGCTGGCTGTGTGTGCTGTGGCATCTGTACAATTGTGCGACATGTGGCTGGGGGGCACGTAAGATCTAACAGGCACACAGGTGGTGGGGTATTCCCACTACTGACCCATGTGCACTGCATGATGCATCCAAGCCTTGTGGCCACACCTGGGCTGTGGTGCGGTCTGGCCACCCGTACACCCTCCCCTCAATGACCACCATGCCCACAGTGCTGCATGTGTGTGCAGGCATCTGTTGGTCACCACAGACATATGGTCTGCAGGTGTGTGCTGTATCTCCACACTATCATGATGTTCCCTGTGGGCCAGATCACCCCTTACTGCCTGGCATGGCTGGGACTGGTGGCAGCTGTTGGCATCATGGTAGTACCATCAGTGAGCAGCATGTGTCCTCCATGTCTGGCATTTTCTAAGTGTCATACTCATATGTTAGGGTCGCACAAGCCATGCAAATCCCGCGCAAAGCACCAATGTCGGGCAAAGCTGTTTGGCCAGAGTTAAGACCAGCTTTTCCTGGATGGTAATTTGTACTGTGCTAGGGGTCACGCTAAGTCACGCTAAACACCTTAGCACGGCGCTAGCCGATGAATATCCCATAGCACCTGTATTCTTGTTCAGTGTGCCCCCTGCATATAATTATGTTTTGCCCACTGCTAATGTGATTTGTGTGTGCTATTTGGCCTTTTAAATATAGCAGACCCACGCTAATCCTGCACTAAACCCGCACAAATGGTTTCCGCACCGTGCAATGCTTTGAATGTCTGGGCCTATGTTTTGTTAAATGGAGCAATCTTGTTAAACAAAGGTGTCACTGTCTCTTTTCCCAATAGACATTTATTTAATCTAAATGTCTTATTTTCGGAAGAGTTGCAGGATAAGCCAGTCTATTTAATTCTCTTTTGCAGAGATTTACTCATGTGGGAGAATAATAGTAAACTAAGAGGTGCAATTACTAATCTACTGAGCAACTTTTTGAAAGTGCAGTTAGGGACAGATGGTATATTAAGAGTGCATAGAAGAGAACATGGTAGCCAAGCTGACATTTTAACTAAGAACAAATTAATGGCTCATAATGTTTTACAGAAATCTAACATTCTAGATAGCATGGGTCTGCCTTTAATTGACTCTTCTATTCTCGATGGGCCCTGCCCATCTCCTGAAAAAACAAGGCACTCAAGAAACAGCCCTTTATCTCTGGCCAACGGATTTAGGACATTAGCAGGATATACCAATTGACTTACTAATTTTAAAATAAGTTCAACAGAGCAAAATTTAGAGCAGAAGGTTCGATCAGAGAGTAAGCCCATTCTTCATGACAAAATGAGAGAGGATATCATGATCATTTTGTGGAATATAGCTGGGCTCAGTACAAAATTGATAGATAATGAGTGATTGCAATTTATAACAAAAACTGACACTATATGCCTTCAGAAGACATGGCACAACCCAAGTAGTAGGATTCTGATTAATGGCTTTGAAGTATTCCAGGAGCCAGGAGTAAGGGTTCAGAGACAGGGAAGATGCTCTGGTGGGTTGGCCACGTACATTAGAGTTGGGAGTTTTAGTAAGATTGAATGTTTTAGAAATTCTGATTATTTTATTACAGTATTTTTGGAAATTGCAGAGCATAAACTTGCTTTACTAAACTGCTATATGCCACCTTCTAGTTAGTTATTGTTGCTTGGTTAACAAACCATTACAACATATGCAATTTAAAATACATGACCATTCAATATCCAAATAATACCTAATACACATACAGTATACTTAAAATATACACTATTGAGGCTGGCACAGTGTTGCTGAGGGTTGAGGTGCTGGATGTCACACCTTGTGCCATGCTGGTGACCTGGGTTCAGGATTGAACTCAGGCTGCCAGGGGTCAACGGGGGAGAGGGAGGGCGAGGAGTTGGATTGAGCTGCTGCAAGGCAGCTCTCCTCTCTGGGGAGGGATGTGGGGTTTCCCCAGCTCTTAGCTGCTACCTGGTGGAGGCTAGGAAGTAATGCCAAGCCAAGGGGGAAACCCAGCATTAGGCCAGGAGGGAGGGAGGAAGGGGCCATTACCGGAGCTGCAGTGTGCAGGCATGCCTCCACACAGATGTGCAACCATGATCTGGTGTCCTGGATAACGGGGAGAAAAGCAGAAATACCATGGCTCCCCCATTGCCATTCAAGGAGCAGGGGTAATGGGGAGCAAAAAGCTTTCTGGAAAAAAAATATACACTACTGCCATAGTCATAATATCTTCTGTTGTAAATAGGCAAGAATTGATGCTAGCACGTAATCCTAAAACTATACATTATTAAATAACTGATTCTTGATTTAACTCACGTCCTACAAATTATTTCACTCCCTTGAAAAAGATTCTTTAACTTGGGATGGCTAATTTCAGTACAGCCTGGGGTACAACCTGTTCAAGCACTCCCAAGGAAAAAAAAGGCCATCATACCAACTACCACATACCTCATTCTGTGGATCATCAGATAAGTCCAACAGGTGGCAAAATCAAGTACAGAAATGTGGCCTCCCAACTGAAAACCAAAATTGGTGCTAGAGCTACTCTAACCAAGTATGAGTTATCATGTCACTATAGTATCCCCTAGAGTGGGACAACCTGTACTGCTGGCTTAGGCTTGATACTAGAGGAGCCTAAAAGGAACACCCCGCAGCACATGCTGCCCCATATTCCCTTAACTAGCCCCAAATCCAGGCACACTCTACCAGCCTGTGCTTCAGAGCATGAATATAGGGTGAAAGAACTGAACCTGTCATTGCACACTGAGTCATTTTGCTTCATATCCATATTAAAATTCGGTACTAGGCTCCACAACCTAACTCAATCATGCCTCACTGCTGTAAGCTTACTAGCATCCATTTCCTAGAGGGATTAGTTTTGTCAATTTGGACTAAGTCCTCCCAGTGCTGTCTGGCTTTCTCTTCAGGCTCACCACAAAATATCACCATACCCAAAGAATCAGAGTTACTCATCCAAGCAATATTATGACATGAAAATCAACAACAAGGCATCAAACATCAAGAATTAGATATGTAGTTCATAATACCACTAACTGATGTTGAAAAATAATCTGATGTTATTCAATAAGTAGGGCAAAACATAATGATTAATTAGCTCTATGGATTGAATAAAAGGTAAAACATCCATGTTTACAACATAAAAGCATTCAATCTCTGAAGGCTGCAGTAATCAATCTACTTAAACGCATCTCTATTAAGGGATTTGTGAACCAACCCCTGTATTTCATAAATTTAAATGTACTAATAGAGATTAATGCATGACACTACAAAGTAAATAAAATGCACAGATATAAAATTATTTAACAAACATCTGTATATGAAGGATATAAACCATTCATACAACATTATTGCATAAAGTACTGAAAATTAATTTCTACTACATAATTACAGTTCCATTGCACTAGGAGTCCCTTCATTTTTGAATTGGGCATTCAAGGCTCCTTAACTCAGGAGTTAATAAATCAGTAAAAGAATCAGAAGGCTCCGTTCATGTTCTGGAGTCCATCATATGTTTCAAAATTGAAATACAGACCCAGTAATTATTTTTATCCATTTAAACACCCAGAGATTGAATAAAAGCCTCCAAAAGAGTTATCTCCCTAGATCCAAACTTCCCTGTGCACTGGAAAATCAGCCTCTTTGTACCAGTCATTCATAGTGAATTTTATCCCTAGAATGAACTCCACCAACTGCTGAACAGTGTCTCCTCTAAATTGGAATCAACTTAACTTCAACCATACTTTAGAGGTCAGGAAGATTAATTACCGGCTGAAAAGACAAGTAAAAATCTATATCTCTTAGCAGGAAATTGCCCCCATTTTAACATTTTCCTCCATCGCTGAGTCAGCATCCTAATGTTTATTAGAAGGGGGAAGTCATCATAAAATTAAAGCTCTCTTCATGAACATTTTACATCAGCTTTGCTAATAAGCACAGTGGTTCGCAATCAGGCCATTTTGAGTGCTTTATCAAAAGAGTTTCAGTTTACCTGTCTCTAGCAAAGCTCCATATGGGCAACACCTGATCTCCATTTTTGAGCTTTTCACCTTTCCCTTTGCCTGCTCCACTCCATATTTAATAAAGTATATATTGGAGTTTGCTACCAACCATTAGTGTATGACTTTATCGTCCTCCATGCCGATCATCCTAAGCATCAGCAGAATTAAATGAAAAGATGCATCTGAACTGATACCTGAGAATAAAAAAAAAAAACACTCCTCTGATCATAATAACTTCAGGCAAGTGATTGAACATCCTTCGTACCCCTCAGGCAAAGAGGTCATACCTTAACTAGGCAATAGTAAGCTGTTTAGCACTCACAGTGTTCCACATCACTCTAGTAAAACCGGGATCTCCATATGCCTCCATATGTCTTCTTCTTGAAGAGGGTCCCGAAGATTAAGTTCACTCTTGATTATCATGGCACAGCACTTAAGCACGATGCACTATGCATCTCTGGATTAACAAAATCGCCAGTGCTGTCCAAAGTAAACTCCATTGTAATTCAGGCATGCTCTTAATAGTAGAAAACAGCCAAAACAATAAGGAAAACCTCAAAATGCTCAGAGAGAAACACAGTGTAGTGGGGAGCAGAGCAGCACTGCAGCCATGTTGCTGCTGCCCCTCCACCCCATGTACCACCTGTTGTTGCAAAGTTTTACCATCATGATACTTGGGAGTCTCTAAGGATATTAACTGATATGAATATAAATTATTCAGACAGGGATATTATGCTTGATGGGGATTTAAATGCAAGAATTGGGGAATTTGATGTGGTAATAGATAATTCTATACTGATTTTATATAGTCAGCTCCAACTATACCCATAAAGACAACCAAAGACAAAAAGGGAAATAAAGCTGGCCCAGAAAAAATTACAATTTTAAAAGAATTTGATATGTACCCCCTCAAGGGGAGACTCCCAGAGGATCATGATGGCAATTTTTCTTATTTAATGCCACAGGTGCTTCCTTGTTAGATTATGTTTTTTGGACTGGTCCAATCAGTCGCTGGGACAAATTACACATTCCCTGCAGAACAGAAAGTGATCACTTTCCAATAATATTACAAGGTTTAAAATTTTCTCCAATTCCGCATAGATCACTAGAACATTTGACATTCCATTGTATACGAACCAATAAAAGATTGGTATGGGATGTGGTAATACAAGAGCAAATTTATAATATAGTTAAGGTCTCCTTTCTATCATTAGATACAGCCCGGCTCAGAGAGCTGAGTGCTGAAATTTTAACCAACATGCTTGCACAGTTACAGTATTTGAAATAATCAGTGGTTGCTTATACAAGGAAGTTCCGGCCCACAGAAAACAAAGTAAACATAAGTGATGGTTCAATAAGGAATGCAAAGAATGTAAAGTCATAATTAATTCCCTGGTAAGGAAATATAAAAAAAATATGGAGAGCTAAAGAAACCCTCAAAGAACTAAACATAGAGAGGAAAAGATATAAACTTTTTTTATAAAAACAAAAACATTTCTTATAACCTAGCCGAATGGAACTTGATGTTAACAGTAATAAGGGAAAAATACTGTTAAAGTGTCTGGACACTAGTAGCTAAGTGTACTTTAACTACAAAGACAGCCTTGACACTTATATATTGGATGTTTCACCATAGCAGCCCTCCCACTTCACTGCATAGCAAGCAGGTGGTCCCCCTTGGGTGTTTCACCATAGCAGATACGGAACTCCCGTGGCACATCTTCCAGCAGCATCACAGCAGTTGGTGCCATTTTCAAACAGTCTCAGACCATGCTGAATCCATCTATAGAGCATTTTATACTGCATATTTTATACAGCATATGTCCCTGACTTTTATTCTTTAATTACTGTGTAGTTTGTTTAAACTTTTCAAGCTGCTAAGTATTTAAAGCCATTTTTATTGTTTAAAGCCTTTTCATCAGTGTCCAGACCTTGTAAAGCCCTTTCAGTTAGTCTTTATTGTTTTGAACTGCATGCTATAGTACAGGTGTAGCCCCAGGATGCGAATAAAATGCCTAATTTTCAGCTAGAAAACATAGGGGAACTTGTAATTGATAGTCCTGTGCTTCTGTCTCTCTGCATTAATTTCTCCTCTATGCTTTCACCCTCCCACCTGCCTCCTCTTCTCCTGTTACAATCTCCCTCCCCCAAGTAAATCCCCCTGTACCTTTTGTTTTGCAGCCCTCCCACTTCATTGCACAGCAAGCCGGCGGTTCCCTCGGGTGTTTCACCATAGCAGGTAAGGAGCTCCCATGGCACATCTTTCAGCAGCATCAGAACAGTCTTACCCTGTTGCCACTAAAGTGGAGACCACCCCACCACCCTACAAACCTCCCACCCTTGGTTGTCCGGCCACTTGTAGAGGCAGGAGATCATGTAGCAGGAGATCACGTGACTGCGTTAAACTCTCCATTTTCCCATAAGCATCCTCTCGCCTCTCACCACTAGTGGCCACTACACCGTCTCTCCCTGATCTTTTGGCTCTCTCACAGTGATTCTCCCTCCCTGCCTCATACTACTTGGCTTTCCTCTCTATATTGTCCTACTTCCTACACTAGACCCTGCTTCTTCATCATGTACACCTCATTGCTTTTCCCTCTCTAACGGGTATCATTTATCCTTTTCTAATTACTTTGCTCCAAACCACCCCATGTTTCTCACCAGTTTTCAGTCCCTCTCTCCTTTCTCCATACTGAGCCAACCCACCTTTATGGACCCCTAGTCCCGTTTTTCTGCCATTTACTCTGAGCTACTTGCATCAAGGATGCTAAACTATGAAGCTGTTGCCTGACAGTTATCCCTCTTTTCACCCCCCCACCATTATAGGATCTCGTAGATGCAACAAGTCTGCAAAGACTCAGCTTATTTTCCTCATTTTACTACTCTCAGGAGTTGTGGAACCCAATCCTGGTCCCCCTGTGACATTGCCTTCTCCTTGTAACACAAAGGGCTTACAGATTTTCCATATTAACATCAGAAGCATTGTCCCCAAGCTTGACACCTTTAGAGTTTGGGTCCTTCAGCACTCCTCTGACTTACTTTGCATCATGGAGACATGACTATCTTCCAGATTTCCTGATTCCACCCTCTCCATTCTAAACTATTCCCTGCTGAGGCAGGATCAGGGCAAATTTGGTGGTGGAGCGGCCATCTACTATTGTTCCCTTTTAAACTGCACTGTCTCTCATTCAGAAACATGCATTGCCTTGCATGAGTTCTTGGTCATTCACTTCCCAATCACCTCCTCCTTGCCCATCTTTATTGGTGTCCTCTATGCTGCCCCACCCTTAGCAGTTAGCTCCCTGTTAACATGCATCACCTCCATTTCTTCTGTCTCCTCCTCTGGGGAGCTCATCCTGCTGGGTGATTACAACAAAGACTGGCTCTCCCCCTCTAACAACGCCCTTCTTGACCAAGCTGAATCACCAGAACTCTTCCAACTGCTACATGAACCCTCCAGATATAACCCTAACTCTACTAAACATTCACTCCTCAATTGGATTTTAGCATCCACCCTCCCAGAATCTCTGACTCAGGAGTTCTTTCAAATGCCTTAAGAGACCACTGCACAACTTTTTGTGTTAGAAGAGCCCAGTTTCCACTTACCAGTCCTAGATACATCCATTATCGTCCACTCAAGCATCTAAATCCAGCTGCTGTCCCACTAGATTTTGAGATTGCTGATTGGACTCCTGTTCTTACTGAAACAAATGTTGACTCCACTCTTGAACATTTTGTTACTATTTTTAACAACATCTGGAATTTTCATGCCCCTTTAAAAACAAGGAGAGTCAGGTGTCACCACCTTCCCTGGATGACCTCTGACCTTCTTCAACTCTACAAGACATGTAACCTCACCTGGGGATGCTTCAAGACTGCACTCGCTCTTGCCAAGCACTAGAACTTTAAGGCTCTCAGAACACCTGTACCAGAGTGGTTAGGCTAGCTAAGTCACATCATTTCAGGCAAAAACTACAAAATGGTTGTGTAGCCCCATCCCATTTCCGGAAAACAGTTAGTGCACTCTTAAAACCACCTGTCTCTTTGGCTACTCCCACCCTAAAAGCTGAAGGATCCCTCATCTCAGACTCCCCTCAAATATGTGAAATCCTAAACAAATTCTTCACTTCATGTGCCCTTCAGTCCTCTGCAACAACCCACAGTGCCACCTTCACTCCCACTTTCACAGCAAAGCTTCACTTTTCCACCTGTTACGCAGGATGAAGTCCTTTCTGCCCTAAACTCACTAAACCCAGATAAAGTTTGCCCTGATGGTCTTCACCTCTGCCGACTCCTTTTCACCACTCCAGTCATAGCACCCCTTACCCACCTTCTAAATCTATCCTTCTAGTTCGGTACTGTCCCACGAGCTTGGAAAATTGCCCATGTAATTCCTCTCCACAAGGGTTGAACCTGGTAACTACCATCCAATCTCCCTATTACCCTCACCGGCAAAACTGCAGGAATCACTCACTCACTCACACAAGGCTCCAGCAATTTTTCGAATCCTCACTAACCCCATATTAATCCGGATTTCGAAAACATCACTCAACAGTCCCCTCTCTACTTAGAGTAACTAACTCAATTCATGCATCCATGGATCACAGCCACATCAGAGGCACAATTTTTATTGACTTAGCCAAAGCTTTTGACTTTGTGTCTCATTACCTATTACTTCAGAAGCTCAGTGCCCTGGGCCTCATGAATCCTACACTGGCTTGGTTTCAATCTTATCTTCTAAACAGAACACAGTGTATTTGCATTGGCAATTCATCCTCTCCTCTGCTCCCCATCTTGTCTGGTGTACCTCAGGGTTCAATTCTGGGCCCCCTACTATTCTTTGTCTTTATAAACAACTCCTGTCAATCTGAACTTCTTCTAATATTCATCTCTATGTGGATGATATTATTCTGTTTGCATCTGGCCCCTCTCCCACTGCTGTCCATGTCCCTTTACAGTCTGACTTAAGTGCCATGCTTGCCTGGTTTCACAAAAATCTTGTCACGGTTAATGTCAAAAAAATGGTCTTAATAACTTTTGGGACCCCTCAAAAATTAGTCTCCATCCGTACTCCTCTCATCTTTCATACACTTGATGGTACCCCCCCTGGAGTCAGTAACCACTTTTAAATATTTAAGGGTTTGACTAGACCAGCATCTATCCTTTTCCTCTCACATTGACTCACTATGTGCTAAACTGCACTCGAAATTAGGTTTCCTATACATGCATAAGGACTCCCTCTCCCTCCCTGTCTGCAAGCAATTACTTGTCAAACTCATCCTGCCCCTCTTTGATTATGCAGACATCATCTTCAGTGCTGTCCCTGCAACTACCTTATCTAGTTTGGACACTGTTTGCAACTCATTTTGGTTGCTTTGTTTCTAACTCTCCCCCTCGCTCCCACCACTGCTCTCTCTACTCTTCTCTCTCCCTCTTTTCCCTTACCCACAAGTAAAACTTACGCTCTTTCACTTTCCTAGCCAAATACTGGTTAGGAAATCTACTGTTGTACATCACCAATCTCCTCTCCCCAGTTTTCCCATCCCCATACAGCTTAAGGTCCAGGGAAGAGTGTACTTTCAAACTGCCCCATCCACTCTCAACCGTGGGCTCCCAGTCTTTCTCCTATCACCTCTCTAACCTATGGAACCTGCAATCTGCCTCCCTATGAAACTCTTCCTCCTTAAATGTTTTCCAGCACCAGCTCCAAATGTTATTCCCTAGCATATGCTCTACACAATCTTTAGCATATGTAACTTCTCATTGACCACTCCACTCCAGCATCCTGTAAGCTCCAATCTACTGTGTCTACTACATTACTTAGTAACTGCCCTGCTCCTTGAGCAATCACCTACTGTAACAGCTTAGCTATTAGTTCCTGTAATCTACTATTTTTCTTCTGTAACACTGCACTTTATTATGATTGTATACTTTTTACATTGACCGGTTACTCTGTACACTGTACTATCATTGTTCTTTTGTGTAAATATTTTTCTACTATGTTGTTATTACAATTGTCGTATATGCATGTTAGGGTGTGATTAGGCTGTGGTGTAACACACCTTCAGTAAGTATGTATATATAATGGTGACATTACTGTAAATATTGTAGCACTATATAATGGTATTTTGAAACTATTATCTCTTTTCATCATGTCAAACTATGTACCTTTGATACCTTTTTTTTGTATTTTGTTCCATTTATTATCTCCTCAACATTGTTGCACAAGGGACCTCATGGACCTCCTTGAAAATGAGCTTGCTCAATGAATTTTTATCCCTTCACAATAAACATGAACAATTGTAAAATTCCTCCTTTTCCCTTTCTGCCGAGTCAGACCTGGAAATGAGCCTTAGCTCAGTGTGCCTTTCCTGATTACCAAATTTTAAATAATTAAATAAATAATATCTGAACAACAATGGATTCAACATTTTAAAAATATTTTTATGACCTAAATGCTGATAATTCTTTTCCAGTAATTCCCTCTGAAAAAACAAATTTACATCTGATAAATAATGAAAAAGTTTAATTAGCAATAAATTCACTCAGGAAGAGTAAGACTCCTGGCCCAGACAGAATACCATCAGAGACTTATTTTTGCAACACTAGGTTATAGTGTAACACCCTAACATGTATTTATAATAAGTACAGTGTAGAGTATTTTATTCCACATTCATGGCATGGTGCAGAGATAGTACCTATTCACAAGAAAGGCAGTTTAACTGACCCAGCTATGTACTGCCCTATCAGTTTATTTGATGGAATTCTGATCTGAAAATGTTTTCAAAAATAATTTTAGAAAGATTAAAAAATTAAATTACGCTTACAGGAGGATTAAATGACCTATAGACAGGATTCAAACCATGCTACTTCACGATTGACAATTGCTTTATTCTCCACCATCTACTGGAAAAAAAAAACTATTTATTAGAAAGCAAAAACTCTGTGCAGTATTTGTGGATTTTTCAGTCACAACTGATTCGGTATCAAGGAGACAACTTTGGATGAAGCTAATCAATCATGGAATAAATCCCGACTTAGTCCATATAATTTATAACCTTTATAAAGACACCTGGGCCAGGGTCAGACTTGGTACTAGAGGGCAGCTATCAAATTCATTTCATGCCAACAAAGGAGTGAGGCAGGGGTGCATACTGGCCCCTACCTTATTCTGTCTATATATTGATATATTCTTGAGGGACCTTACTGATTTAGTTTCAGACTCTCCAAAGATATTGAATTCTGTTTTTTCTGCCCTCGCGTATGCAGATGATTTGATCTTATTCTCACTGTCCAGTTCAGGGTTGCAAAAAAAAACTGGATTTATTGTCAACCAAGACTGAAGAATTAAAGCTTCACATAAACTACAAAAAAACTGAAATTATGATTTTTGGCTAAAAACATTTGAAGGGATACTGGAAATTAAGAGACAAAAAAAAAATAGAAGTTGTAAGAAATTATTCCTATCTTGGACTAACTTTTGATAGTACTGGTTCATGGGCAACTCATATCAAATACTTCAATGGAATCCATCAAAAAAAGTTATTTCTGGACTTTCAAAATTTTATTACACATATGGGGGTGTCTCTATAAAACCATTAATTGTTGCTATGAATGCCAAATACTATTCACAGTTATTGTACAGCATAGAGGTTTGGGATATAAACAACAGAGAGAAACTATCTGCACCTCTATTTAAAATGTTAAGAACAATTCTTGGCCTAGGACATTCGTGCATGGCAAATTATATTAGATCAGAATTAGGATTCCGTAACATCAATGCCATTGTAGACATCAGAGGATTTAATTACTGGTTAAAAATTAGAAGGATGCCCCCATCCAGACTCCCATACTTATGTTATTTAGAAAAACATAAATGACTCCAGCTGAATTGTAAACAATCAATATGGTAGTCACGCATATTAAAATGTCTGAATAAATACAACATTACAATTTTTGAATAAATACATTGAGAATAACATTATATTAAATACTAAGTATAAAAAGTATGTAAACACTAAAGTTAACTAGTTCTGGATTGGAGCCAAACTTGAACAGCTAGGTAGTTCATCATATTCTGCATGGTTTGCAAATAATAATTATAGTTTTGGATACAAACACTACTATGATGTCCTTACTGATCCTTTGCTATGATGGGTTTTTATTGGATACAAATTCAAAAGATTTGATAGCAGTGTCCTCCAGAACAGACACAAAAAAATCAGATAATGGAAACCAAGATTGTTCCTGCCTATTTGGAGGCCAGAGAGATCTCTTACATGTCATCTGGGACTGTGGCTGGTATACAAAAGAAAGGACATACTGGTTGGGTCCCTACTTAAAATGTATTGCAGATCTGGATAAATATACTTTAACAAATATCCTCCTACATACAGAGGATGATTGGTCAATTCAAAGATTAGCATATTAATTTTTGAGGATCAGTAAGAAAAAGCAAAAATATCAAAATATGAACCAGGACATTTAAAATAGAAAGATAACTGCTGGATCTAAATAAGTATTTGCAATAATCTGGAACTCCCTTTATTTTATAACTCTTGTAAATAATTATGATGGTTTTATTACATGTGATGAACGTTGTACACTATTTATGTATCTGTATTTATTTGTGTTTTTATTTGTAATGACTATACAAGTTGAACAATAAACTTCTTACTTACTATGAAAGAAGAATGTGAAAAAACACTAGGTCAAACTTCTTCTTTTGTATGAACCATTATTGTGATCATATGAAAGAGGATTGATTCATATGAAAGAAGAATGTGAAAAAAAACAACTTGGGAGGTAATTTTGGGCTGCTGTGCTTATACCATGAATTTGGGAGGTGGTATTTTGTGTTGTTCTGGTAGTACTCATGTAGACCTTTCTTTTTATAGCTGCAGGGCAGAGCTCTGCAGATGTTTTGCTAGGACAGTAGAAATAAAGAGCTCACCTGATACGTAACGGACTTCATTTAGAGTTTTTATCGCAATCCCTCCACTCAGCAGTCTGTTTACAGCACTATTTTTTCTCTGTTAGTCAATGTTTCCCAGTGAAGAATGAGGTTCAGATTTCTCAGATCAACACAGAAACACAGCTTTGGGCAGTAATTGCTCTGAGTCATTTAGGGGGCATATAGGCTAAAAAGTTTAATAGATAGTGCCAACTTTACTGATTTTCACAATACAAGTATTTTCTAAAAACGAGGACTGTTTTATAAAGAAATCTGCTCTTGAAACAGTGTAGTGTGAAACAGAATCTGCCCACTTTAGAGCTGACTGCATTCCTGACAGCTGTAACTTGAGCTGCCTGTTGTCCTTGTCTGCAGCTAACCCTTTGCAGTTCTGGTCCCAGCTCTGCTGCTGGCTTGTCAGATCATCTTAGAAACAGAGACTATAAGAAGTCCTTTGCTTATCAGCTGCTGCTTCTTTTGTAGATTTCTTTTTAATGCACACTGAGCTATCTTTGAAAAAATTAAAAACAGATACGAGTGCAATAGCCAGAGAAAGTGCTGCCTGACTTCTTAAGAGTGAGAGTTCCTATCTAACTCCTCCAACTTATTCTGCATCTTATGAACCGAATATAATGTTTGCTGATTACAGCGCTTCATAGAATGTTATGAATTTATGCTTAAAAGTCTCATTGAGCAATGTGGAATATTGCCTTCTCCATGTGGGACAGAGGGTTTCTGAGAGGTAAAAATGAGTGATGTACCTTGTAATGTGTGACAGTTTAGAGATATGCTGAGCTGGGCTATTTGGGGTAAATACCCCCCCCAAAAAAACATCCAAAAATAAGTCCTATGAATTTAATTAAAAAAGAGGATCATTGGTGGTGCTGGGGCACCATGCAATTTCCAGTGCAAAAACAGTGAACCTGGAGTCAATGACTGTGGGGGGTTTAGGTTCGAATCCCACCATTACCCCTGGTTAACTGTGCAACTTTCAGCAAGGCACTGGACCTCCCCAGGCTTCCTGTGAATTCTGTGAACTTAGCTTCATGACAAGCCATGCCTCACAATCTTCTGTCACTCACTGAAATGTGGGGCACGTTGGATGTCTGAAATGTGAGAAAATGTGAGACACTGTCCCTCAACACATGGGACGCATGATTAAATGGAGCTACAAGCTCAGATGTGGGAGGTATGGAATAAGCCTCAATTATAGTACAGTACCTGAAGAAAGAAAGAAGGGAGAATCAGCATCAGCTGGAGTTAGATGACTGTCTGCAAGTTAACCCCTTGCAGTCCTGGTTCCTGCTCTGCGACAAAAAACAAATTAAAAATAATAATAATAATAAAGAAACAAAACACAGACCTCTTTGACTACCCACCCAATCTGCTCTATTCACCCTGATCCATCGAAGTTAGCCAACTGTCTACAAGTTAACTCCTTGCAGTCCTGCTCCCAGCTCTGCCACTCAGCAGTGCCACCTCTTCCTTTGCAAAGGAGCAGCTGGCTTGTCAGAGCAATTTCACAAGAAGTCTTAATAATTCTGGCATCCTGCCCCTTGCCAGACTTTGATGCCTGTGAAACTTCTCAAGTCCTGGGCAAAATGTCTTTTTGCACTTGTGGTACTAAATGATGCTTTAGCTGAGATTAGAACATTTTTACCTACCGGGTGCATGAGGTGTGGTGATAAGAAGACTATGTTGAAAATTTGGGGTTAAAATCTCAAAAAACAAGAAAGTTATAATGCAATGTTGAAATTATTCAATGTTTTCTTATAAATTTACTACCGGTATTTTTCCAGATTCAGACCCCATATTCTCAACATAGCCTTTTTAAACTCACAACATAAACAAGGCAGGTAGGAGTCTTCAAATCCCCTCCACAACATTTTTTTTTGACTACACACACAGCAGCTCAAAAGCAGTTTGATAAGTATGAAATAATTCTGCAATGCTGCTAAACCCAAGACCTTATGGGCAACAGCAAAGCACCATGCCGGGGGTGAATGCAGTACCACATTATTTTTATATGGACCACTTACATCACATATCAGCAGTAAAAATAATGGGGAAAAAAGATCTGAAACAGAATCCATAGCTTTTGAGTGCTTATAAGGGAATGTTTATGTTTTGCTTTACAGTTAGTGGATATTGAGTAACTGGGTATTGTCATGGAAGCAGACACACCTTCCCCCCATCCCCGTGTTCTTTGCTAGGGCTGTTTTGATCAGGCTGTATAGGTAGGTTCTTCATCCCCCCCCATGTTCTGTGCTTGGGCTGTTTTGACCTGGCTGTACAGGTAGGTCCCCCGTGTTCTACGCTAGGGGTGCTTTGATCTGGCTTTAAAGATAGGCACCCCCCCGGTCTGTGCCAGGGCTGTTTTGATCTGGTTGTATAAGTAGGTTACCCCCTCCCTGTGTTCTGTGTTAAGGCTGTTTTTATCTGGCTGTATAGGTAGTTTCTTGCATCACACTAACACACCTGACAGTTTATGCGTAAACCTTTCAAACACCACTGGGTTCTACAGACATGTTGCACTCTACACAGGGACGGTCTTATTAAACTACCTTCAAGTGTGTTGCATTTTAAGTATCTATTCACTATTATTAACTATTATATGTCAGTGCAGTGCACCCCTTCAGGTCAACACCCCGGCGGTAAAACATGAAAAAAGACCATTACGGCGACATTCGCTGTAATGGTACTTTTTCGTGCTTTGCGCCAGTGTTCTGCCCCCTTCCTGGACCAACTCTGACCTGGAGTTGATAATCCTAAAGTTCAGGGGTGCGGGGGCAGATCCCCTGCTTAGAGAAAGTAAAGGCCAGCCCCTACAGAAAACACTTGTTGAATGGGCAGCACAATACCTGCATCAGTATTGTGCCATCGCTAAAAGCGAGGTTGGCATTTTCACTGTCGACCTCCCTTAGTGCTTCCATGTCAGTGAGGTCCAATTGCTAGCATTCTCACCTAGGAGTCACTCTCATAGTAATCATGCGTCAAAGTCTCACTCATAGATCTTATTTTTTTTTTAAATACAGCCTTCATTGTGGATTTGCATTTGTGCATTAAATTACCCAGTTGAACTGTATGGTCACAGTCTACCCTGAATGCTCTCCCCACTTGGAGTTTTGTGACTATTTTGAGTTTTAGTCAGCCTCCAAAGAGGACTGGCCCTGCAACACACTGCAAAAGCCTTCTTTGCCTTTTTGGTGGGGCATAACACTATTTATGTAAAAGTACTATGTTTTAGAACACAGATGTTGACAAAATCCAAAAGAAAAACGGTGTGCGACAGGGTGATTTAAAAAAAAAAAAATTTCCACAGTGACAATTGATGACTCTTTTTTAGAGGTGCTAACAAGTTTTGTAAAAAAAAAGCAGCAGTCCCGATTTTATTTTATTTCTTTATTGTGTATGTTTGTGTTTGTGAAACAGAATACTTTTACATATACAGCCCACATGGTAATACAAGGAGAAGAGGAGATTAATCTCCTTGAAATCTCAACTAATCTTGGCTGATTTCACTCGTGTTTATCTGACAGTGATATGTGCAACTGTGCTGAACAATCTAACATGTGGATGCCACTTTTTGTTAGGCAGTGAATCAGTGTGCCATTTTTTTATTTGAACAACTGCAGATGTTATCACTTAGCCTATTAGGCTGCTGAGACTGAGACAGAGAGAGAGAGAAAGCAGCCACAGCTTCCTTGAATCAAAGAGGCTATTTTCTAGACTACACTGAACTGAATTATTACTTTTTGGACCTGTGTAAGCAACTAGTATTGATTCTGGTTTTGGGGTGGACTTTTCTTAGTTTTAACTTTAATTTGCCAGGGAGGAACTGTAGCTGGGAGATATTTGTAGTGTGTTGTGACTAGACCTGTTACTTAGCCTTTCTGAAATAGGTGTCTGTTAAGGGGAGGATCTGAAAGGGGCCTAGTTGAACTGAGGATTTATAACTGGAGTTGATTGTGGTATCTGTCTGCTGAGACTGAGACAGAGAGTGTGAAAAAGCAGCCACAGCTTCCTTGAATCAAGGAGGTTATTTTCTAGACTACACTGAACTTAATTATTACTTTTTGGACCTGTGTAAGTAACTAGTATTGATTCTGGTTTTGTTGTCGACTTTTCTCAGTTTTAACTTTAATTTTCCAGGGAGGAACTGTAGCTGGTAGATATTTGCAGTCAGTTGTGACTAGACCTGTTAATTAGCCTTTGTGAAATAGGCATCTGAAAGGAAGGAAAGCACTCCCTGGAGTGGAGGGTAAGAGTTGTAGGTGATTGCTTCTGGACGGCATAGGTTTACTTCCACCCACCCTTCCCCTCACCCTACCCACCCCAAGTGCATAACTTCCTTTATAGCAGGGGCTCTGACATCACTTCCCCAAAACTGCTAACAACATACACCTGTTCATATCCTTAAAGGCACAGCACACTGAATAGGGGTAGAGACACTCACAAGCTTGCACACACTAAAACAAGAACAAAAAACAAAAAAGCATCTGTAACTGGAAGGGACAAAGACATGTGGGGAGTGGTGTAATGCACTAGCTGTGGAGCAGCAGTCTTCCGGGAGACATTCTGGAGACTGCATAGCTGCCCTATTTGCAGGCACATCTCTGGTCCGAGGGAGGAGGTTGTTCGTCTGCATGCTGACCTGGCAAGGATTCAGGAAACCTGCTCCCCCACCCAAGACCACCCAGGTCACTGCCACTAGCTCTGAGGTTGCCAAGAATGAGGAGTGGTTGGACCACAGTGGGCTCAGGGAGGGTGAGGGTGGTGGAACAGAGGTGCATCCCTCCAGTTGTGCCTCTCCACAATTCATTTTCCACTCTGGTAAAGCATGGTTCTTCTATGGAGGCACCTGCAGTGGAGACCAAGGAGGATGCTGGGAACCTCCACAATGGAGACCCACAGGAGGGTGGCCTAGGACCCCACAGGGAAGGAAACAACTCCTGGTGGGGACTCAATGTTAGGGGAGAACTGGGGAGGAAGGAAAGGGAGGTAAGTGCTGCCCGGGTGCCAAGGCTTGAGGACAGGAAACAAATCCTCAGGATCGTGGGAGCAGCAGCAAGGGGGAGGGAGCTGGATGTCATTATCCACCTAGGGACAAATGACCTGGCTGAGAATGGGATCAGAGCAGGCAACAGGAGTTTGTGGAGTTGAGGAGGGGCCTTAGACAAGTAGCACACACGGTAACTTTCTCAGAAGTGCTACCTGTCTATGGCATGGATGAGGCTAGGGTACTCCACACCATGGGATTCAATGACTGGTTGAAAAGCTGGTGCAGAGCTCAAGGATTTGGCTTCATTGGGGACTGGGGCTCCACCTGGAGTGATGCAGGCCTATACAGGCACGATGGTCTGCATCTATCCTGGAAGGGAACCAGGATCCTAGGTGATAGGTTTAAATGCTTCAATGGCAAGCATTTAAACTAGCCAAGGGGGGAGGCACTGAAGGGAAATCCTAGGCCCCCCAACAAATCAGGGTAATTAGTGAGGTAAACACCAAGATAGAGCAGTCGATAGGGAGAAGGGCAGGGGTAAATGGAGAAAAAGACATAGATAGTAGGGACAGGGATGGGGCAAAAAGAAATAAGCCATAAAAAAATGGAGGGTAATGAGCACCAATGCCCATAGTCTAGGTAAAAAGCTCCCTGAAATGGTGGCTTTGATGGAAGAGGGATGCCTGGATATTGTGGCAGTCACAGAAACATGGTACACAGAGAACCATGACTGGGATGTCAACATACGAGGGTACACAATCTACAGGAGGGACAGGGAGGGAAGAAGAGGAGGAGGAGGAAAAGCTCTCTATGTAAGGGAAGGGATCAATGCAACAGAACTAAAGGGTAAACAGGGAGGAGAGGAGGAACTGTGGGTCAACCTGGAGACTGAAAATGGCTCCACAATCTGCACAGGGGTTGTATACAGACCCCCATCTCAGGGGGAGGGAATGGACAAGGAAATGATAGAAGGCATCCTTGGGATGTCAGAGAAAGGGGAAATATTGCTGATGGGGGACCTGAATATGCCAGATGTTGACTGGGGCACCTTTGCTGCAGCCACATCCAAGAGCAGGGCCATTCTTGATGCCCTACAGGGGGCATGCCACAGACAGCTGGTTTTGGAACCTACACGGGAGAGAGCAGTCTTAGACCTGGTACTCTCAAATGGGGATGGAGAGAGGCTCTCTGATCTTGAAGTGGGTAGCCATCTGGGAACAAGCGACCACCAAACAGTGTGGTTCATTATAAACTTAGCTGTAGAGTCAGTTTGCATAAAAGTGAAGGTACTGACTCTGAGGAGGGCTGATTTTGTCAAATGGGAGAGTGCCTCAGAAAGCACTAGCAAACAAGCAAGAAGGTGGGGTGGAGCAACAATGGGGAAACATCAAACCACCATCACAGAGGCAACAAGCCTTTGTGTGAAGCAAATAAACAAATCAAAATGAAATAAAAACACCATGGTTCTCAAAAGAAGTGGTGGGGAAGGTAAGGGAGAAAAAGATAGCATTCAGGAAGTATAAGGAAACACAGAAGGAGCAGGACAGAGAACTGTACCAGTTAAAGCAGAAGGAAGCGGGTAAGGCAGTCAGAATAGCAAAGGCCCAAAGTGAGGAAAAGATAGCCAACTCGGTTAAGAAGGGTGATAAAACCTTTTATAGGTACATTAAGAAGCAAAGAAAGACTAAGGAAGGGATACTGAGGTTGACCAAACAGGAAGGTGGTTGGGCAGAGAGCGACAGTGAAAAAGCAGGGATACTGAATGAATACTTCTGCTCAGTATTCACAATGGAAAAGCATGGGAAATACCTAATCCGGTCAATAGAAGCACTCTGGATAGGGGGGTTGATATTAGTCCTTTCACAGAAGAAAGGGTTCTGAAAGAACTCTTAAAACTGAAGGTGCATAAAGCAATGGGGCCTGATGGGATTCAGCCCAGAATTCTAAAAGAACTAAGGGAAGAACTAGTAACACCACTGACTACCCTTGTTAATAAATCATGGGAGGATGGTGTGGTACCTGAGGACTGGAGGAGGGTGGATGTGAATCCCTTTCACAAAAGTGGGAGCTAGACAGAGGCAGGAAACAACAGACCTGTCAGTTTGACCTCAGTGGTAGGGAAAATAATGGAATCACTTCTGAAGGAAAGAATTGTTGAGTACCTAGAGGCCAGTGGGGCACAGGACCCAAGGCAGCATGGATTCACAGCGGGAAGGTCATGTCAGACAATCTAATTGATTTCTTTGACTGGGTGACCAAAGCAGTAGACCAGGGAGGGGCTGTGGACATGGCCTACCCTATACTTTAGCAAGGCATTTGACACAGTCCCACACAAAAGATTAATAAACAAATTAGCCAGCCTGGGAGGGTCCCAGGTGGTAGCCTGCTAAAACACTGGTTGGACAACAGGATACAGTGGGTAATAGTAAATAGTCCCACAGTGAAGAAAGGAGGGTTACTAGTGGGTACTACAGGGTTCAGTACTGGGCTGGTCCTTTTAATGTCTTTATAGTGACATTGCAGATGGACTGGAAGGAAAGTATGTCTCTTTGCAGATGACACAAAGACCTGCAACAGGGTTGATAACAAGTTGGGGTGGAAAGGATGAAAAGGGACTTGGCAAGACTGGAGGAATGGTCAAATGTATGGCAGCTTAGATTCAATGCAAAGAAGTGCAAGTAATGCACCTGGGAAACAAAACCCAGGGAAGAGATACAATGGGGGGTGAGATACTGACAACAACAAAAATGGAAAGGACCTGGGGGTAGTCATATCAGATGACCTAAAGGTGGGCCAGCAATGTGAGAAGGCAGTAAGGAGGTCATGGGATACTGGGAAGCATAGGGAGAGGCATCACCAGTAGAAAACAGAAGTTGTTGGCCCTCTGTACAGGCAGTTGGTAAGACCACATCTGAGCACTGTGTACAGTTCTGGAGACCCCATCTCCGAAAAACATAGACAGGGTGGAGGCTGTCCAGAGGAGGGCAACCAAAATGATGCAGTGGGTCTGCATTGGAAGACATATGAAGAAAGACTAAAGGAACTAAAGATGTATAGCCTCAAGAAAGGAGGGAGAGGGGACATGATAGAAACTTTCAAATACCTCGAGGGAATCAACAAAGTCCAGGAGGGTAGCATCTTTCAGAAAAAGAGATGTGCAAAAACAAGGGGGCACAATTTAAAGATAGAGGGGGGACGGCTTAGAGGTAATGTGATGAAGTATTTCTTCACTGAGAGGGTTGTGGATACATGGAACAGCCTTTCTGAGGAGGTCATAGCATCAAAAACAGTGGGGGAATTCAAGAATGCATGGGACAGATGTAAGCCAATTCTAGTGGGGGGTAGGAGGAAGTAGGCTGTTGGTTAACTAGGATCTGCAGCTTATCCGTTAGGTAAGGAAATGGGCAGACTAGGTGGGCCAAGCGGTCCTTATCTGCTGTCAAATTCTATGTTTCTATTATGAGTGATCCAGCTGTCCTACAGAGAAAACACTTTTTTGCACTCCAGTGAGAGTGCCACTTATGCAGAACAGCTGATTGCTTTTGCTGGTGTTTATGTGCAGCCAGACATTTGATTACTTCTGTATTTGGTACACATTAACCCCCCCTAACGTAGAAGCACAGGTGTCTAAGCCCCATAGCTGCACACTAGTCTAGAACTGGGACTAGACTTGGTAACAGGTAGGGGAACTGACCACAGGAGAAGTGTCTGTGTCTAAGCTCAGCCCTCTGATCAGCCCTCACAGTTATCCTCAGCAGGGCACCCAGTTAAGCCTTTCCAGGAGTAATTTTATCAGTGGTCCACATTCCACTGACCTGTGCTCAATAGACTCAGCAGATTCCTTGGGGCAATTCCTCACTTCCCCCAGCAGTTCTGAACAAAGACCACTTCAATAGGGTATTTACAGAAGCATAGGGAAAATACAAACTATACAAACTTAGAACATTTTTGATCATGTCTACACTCGGTGTGTGACTAACATGCCATTAGAGAATTGAAAATCTCTATAAAGTTTATCTTTTGCTGTTTTTGAAGTATTCTAGCAGCCTGTGTTGGTGACGCATTTGCATATTTTTCCTATGCATCTGTCTTCTGGTTGAATTTCACACTCGGCTGGGTTGTCACCCTGTCATTGATCATCTCCTCCTCCTCATCTGAGAAGAAATAGGTGACCCCAACACAGAGATCATCCTTCTCGAAGCCAGTGAGGTCCCCTGTGGGCAGCTTTGCAGGGTCCCCCATGGGCAGCTCACTATGATTTAGGTGGGTGATCTGATCCAACTGATCTCTCATCAATGACATGGTACAAGGGAGGTCAGGAGGAGGCAGCCAATCTAGAATCTTAATGTACAAAATGCTTCATGCCTGAAGCACTGGAGTGTTGAGTTTGGTTTATCAACTGTAGCCAGAGCACTTACAACTTCAAAGAACCACAGCCCATAGGATTGTTACTATAAGGACCATGTCAGGAAGGGCAAGGAGATCAAATTGCCAATGCATGCACAAAGCAGGGTAACCCTTGAAAACCTGGGCACAGACTTTTGTGACACCCATGCTTATAGAACTGTTACAGGCAGGTGATAGGGGTGTCTCAGAAGCAGTGACTGAGAACAGAGGAGCTGGTGGAGGTATCAGGACCCTCTCTGGACAGTGTGATGTGATACATTTTAGGGGTCCAACCCCACAGCTATTATTCCAGTATGTATAGGTTTAGGTGCAATGCCACCTGGTTATTGATGTTTTGCAAGGCTTGACCTCTGATAGTAAATTGTGCATACATCGATGTATGACTATTGTAATATTGTATATGGGGAATTGAAGGAGGCAGATCTGCAAATGTGTCTGAGGGAGTAGGTTTGTGTTGCTGCTGCAGTACAGCTGTGGTTATCCCTATATACAGTATAACAGTAGTCACATATCAATGCATGCATGATTTACCACCAGAGGTCAAGCCCTGCAAAACATCAATAACCAGGTGGTGTTGTACCTAAACTTCTGCATAATGGGCAAAATAGCTCTGCAGTTGCATCCCTAAAATGTAACACATCACACTTCAACAACAAAATCAGCCAAAGTTGACTATATCAATTAAAGCATTACATTTTTGAAGGACTTCTGTAAAAAAAAAAACATAAACTAAAACTTTGTTTCATGTTAATGCATAGCAGCTGTGTTGGCTCTTGGAGTTTGTTTAATAATATAATGTATCCCGTGATGTTCTTTTGTATTTGTTTTAAGTAAGTTGTACAGTATGTAATGCTTGTTTTTATACATACTGCACATAATAAAGAACCTTGAACCTTGAATTCATAATGGGGTACAGTATCGAACGCTTTGCCAAATACTAGGAAGTTTACATCGACCAGTACCCTCTTGTCCAAAGTATCACTGATCCCATTATAAAATGTTATCAAGTTAGTTGTGCACAATCTCCCAGGGTAAACCCCTGTTGAGTTGTATCCAAGATGTCCTTAGTTGACAATTCTGTATCAATGGCTGATTTACTTAAGCACTCCATAACCTTACACGGCAGTGATGTAAGACTTATTTGCCTGTAATTACTCATGACAGACCTACTGCCCTTTCTATAAATTGGCATCACATAGGCTTCCTTCCAATCATTCATACTAAACCTTGAAGGTATGATTTATTAAATAAAATTACAAAGGGTAAGCACAGGGAGGATGCAAGAGTTTTTATGAATGCAGGGTGAATTCTGTCAGGTCCTGGGGATGAGTTTAACTTTAAATTTTTTAGGGCTGCTGTAACTTCCTCCTTAGTAAAAGGGCTTGGTGCTCTTGTATTTAAGTCCTGGATACCCTGAGGGTGTTCTTGTCATTGAAGACCATACATAAATAGTTATTAAGAATGTCAGCTATCCTAGAAGGTTTTGTAATGGTATCATTATTTTAAATTATTGGCCCTTCAGACCTATCCCCTCTTCTACTGTTATTAAAATATAGCAGAGAAAGGATTTATTGTTATCCTTTGTATTGGAGATTTTCAGTTCAAACTTGTATCTTTCTTCCCTTATTATTTTTTTGGTTAACCTTTGTTCTCTCTTGTATTTTAGTATGGTTTGGTCAGATAGGTTCTTTTTGGAGGCAGCATATGCTCACTCTTTCCTCCTTATTTGTTTTTTGATTTTTGCAGTAAGCCATGCAGGGACATTTCCTTTATTATTATATTTTTGTTTGATGGGAACATATTTTTCTTCTAGATTTTTCAGCTCACTCTTATTTATTAGGTCCCAGCTTTGCTCAACCGATAAATTTTTCATTTTTGATTCCCAGTTGATACACTCCAAACTATTCCTGATATTTGTATATTTCACCTTGGCATAATGACATATAATTAAGTTTGAAGTAACCTTATTCATATATACCTTTAGGGAGAAACATAAAACATTGTGATCACTGTTTCCTAGGTGGTCATGTGTAGATATGATGCTCAGTTCCATTGGTAAATTGGTCATTATTAGGTTGAGTATATTTGTGTCTCTAGTTGGGACCATTACTATCTGTTCTAGACCTGACTGTAGCATGTTGTTAATAAATCTAGTCTGTAAGTTGTTAGTACCAGTTAACTGCTTCCAGTCCACACCCAGAAGGTTAAAGTCACCCATAATTATTATGAGGACACTGATCAAACTAGTGGCACAATTACCACAAATTTGGAATCTAGCACAATTATAACAGACCTGTCTCTGTCAAATAGATTCATGTTTCTGGCGTGATATGGGAATTGACCATTACTTACAGTAATTTACTGGATATGGTACAAAGTAATGAAGATAATAAATATGAGGAGGAGAATGATCCCAGTGATGGAAAGGGTTTAGGATTTCTATCATGGAATATTGTGGGATATAAACATAAAATAGTAGACATAGAATGGAAACAATTCATGACAAAAGCTGATGTAATCTGCGTCCGAGAGACTTGGTATAACAGAGATAATAACTTTTGCTTAAAGGGCATCTGATGCCTTTAGGAGAACCTTAACAAAATGTAACATTTAGACACAGTTCAGCTTGCATTTCACATTAGTTCTGTATTGCACCTCCCCTTTATTTATTACTAATGTAATTTGCACAAAAACAGGATCTTTGCTCCTGAAGAGTTCATCTATACCTGTTGCTTTCTCCCTACCTGAAGTTATAATACACTGCTTGTGACATCACAGTTACTCCTATGGCAACAGACTGTGATGTCACAACAGAGGATTATGACTTGCACTAGGGAGTAAGCTATAGAAACAGATGAACTCTGAGGTATAAAGATCATGTATTCATGCAGATTTCCTCAGTAATAAATACTGTTGAAGAGAAATCTACAGAATATATATGGAATGCAAGCTGAATTGTACTTAAATATTATGTTTTTCAAAGTTTTCTTTAAGATGTCAGCAGCTCTTTAAATGGATATAAATTGTTTCCTTATCCAGGTTATAAAGAGAGTACATTTGGCAGATGTTCAAGAGGTATAGCTGTGTTTGCTAAAATAGGTTCATTTGAAGATGTTGCTCAGCTTTGTTTATCAGCCAGCTTAATAGACTTATTAATGGAAAAACGTGGTCACAAAATTGTGGTAATTAATTGCTATGTTTCACCACTGGGGTCAAAATATTGCCCAAATAGGATATGGGATTAACTTAGAAACCTTCTGCAAGATATTAAGCTTACTTATCCTGATAGAGAAAGTCTTATGATGGGAGATTTAATCCTAGAATCGGTAACCTTGATGGCTTCTTAGATAACTTGATATTTGAATACAACAGCACTCTTCCAATAATGCCAGTTAGACAAACAAAAGCTATAAAGAAGATTAAAGTGGGACTTGAGCGAAGTAATATATTAACAGAGTATAATTTATATCCTCTCAATGGACAAATTAATTGAGACTTGGGAGGGAATATTACTTATTTTAAAGTAACAGGAGCCTCGGTACTAGATTTGGTTATATGGTTGAGAGACTTAAGGGAGTGGAACAGTTTGACTATGCCTTCTAGGTTGGAGAGTGACCATCTCCCTATTCTGCTTAAAGGACTTACCAACAAAGAAGAAGTAGGAAGCAAACTAGCCTCCCCTTCAATGAGATTAGAAACAAGAAAAAAAACTTGAATGGGAGGGAACTGTAAAAGAAGGTATTAAGAATTTAATAAAGGAAACACAGATAGCTATGGACACAGAGTCCCTAGAAGAACTAAGTGCACATTTACTTTGGGATGAAATAGCAACCATTTTTAGAAAGATTGCAACAACACTACATCAAGAAGTAAGAGTGCAAGAGCACCCCAGTAGGGTGCAGGGCCAGTATGACACTGAGTGTATAAAATATAACGCACACCTCCAGTCCATAATCAAAGTAGCAAAAAGCACTAAGGACAAAAATGTACGCAAGTGCTTAAATCAAGAAATGAAAAATTATAATAATTTTTCTTTTAAAAAAGTAGTATTTGTATTTACAGTGGGGACGAATGCTTAAAGCAATAACTGATAAAGATAGTAAAACATTTTGGCAGTACATGGTAAAAGGTACTAACAACCATAAAGATACAATTGATTCATATATTTCTAAATCTTGATGAGTTGACTATTTCCCCAGCTTCTTTTTTGACCATGAAGTTAAAAAAATTATAAATTGATAAATTGGGAAGAGTATACATAAACACTTTGCCCAAAATTTCCAAGAAGGATATTTATTTTTCTATTAAAACCTTAAAACTTAGTAAAGCCCCGGGGCCTGACAGGATGCCAGTGAAAATTTTCCTAGCTAATGTCCCCATATGGTGCCATCTCCTTACATCATTTTATAATAAATGTATCATGGAGAAATCTGTCCCTCCTTCATGGAAAGACACAGAAATCATACCAGTGCATAAAAAAAGGAAACTTATCAGATCCAGCCATGTATCGACCAATAAGCCTTCTGGATATTAATTTAAAAATATTCTCTAAAATTTTGCTAGAAGGATTACAGATACAAATAACACAAATGGGTGAACTGAGTGAACTTCAAGCTGGATTCGGAAGTAACTATTCCACAATTGACAATTGTTTTATTTTAGTGCATTTAATTGGAAATATGTGCACTTAAGGAGTCAAAAGTTATTCATAGTGTTTGTGGATTTCTCCACTGCTTTCAATTCTATGTCCAGGGAACTACTCTGGGTCCTGATGTTAAAGCATGATATAGATCCAGCATTAACTCACATAACTCACAACTTATTGTCATAAATGTGGGCAAAAATCAGATTAGGAGCACAAGGCAACTGTCTAGTATTAGACCTACTAATAAAGATGTTTGGCAGGGATGTGTCCTGGCCCTATCTCTGTTTTGTTTATATGTTGACAAGCTCTTAATAGACCTTGGTAACTTGGTCTCTGACTCTCCAAAAGTTCTAAACTATGGCTGTCCTGCTTTGGCATATGCCAATGATTTGATCTTATAATCCTTATCCAAAAAAGGACTACAGAAAAACATTGGATTTCCTAGCTGTACAAACAAAAGAACTAAAGTTAAAAATAAATTTTACAAAAACGCAAGGAATAATATTTGGCCATAGAAAAAGTTATGGGTGCCGGTCTAGTGGGAACCAAAATTTAGATGTAGTGAATTGTTATATATATTTTTGTTATTTGGTTTTTGGTAACCGGGTAAGTACACTAGACAGCAGTGTGCCTATTTTCAGGTACGACCTGGGAGATTACATTTTACAAGAACAAGAACAAATTACAATTCACATTAACATTAACATTTCCATGAGATCAGATTATAGTTCATGAAAACACAACATAGCGAATAGCAGTACATTACAACCAAGTGGGAGCAGGTGATTTTACAGTCAGCACTGATTATGCGAACAAATTTACAACAGCTTTAAGGAGAAAATTAGAAACAGGGGTTTACACTGAGTAGTACAGAGTAGACAACAATGGACACCCAGAGAGCATCCCATGTACATCAGGATTATTATAACAGAACAGTAGTGCAGTGCATGTCAGTGGGTGTATATTCTTGTTATAACTGGATTATACATAGATAAGTGCCATGGCTGGAGTTAACTTAATTACAATCAATAGAGTATTGATGGCAATATACTGATTAGTAGAGCAACGTCAGTGTAGTACATAAGGGTTGGGGATTGTGGAACCTTCATTGCCAGGAGGGGGAGTGAGGTGACCATGTAGCCACACTAATCAGGGTTTTGGAAACAGCAAATAGTTGTGCAAGCAGTAGGTCAGGTTTGTGAGTCTAGTGGTCATGGGGATTGGAAGCACGTACAGGTCATGGACTGGAAGAGATGGGCTTTAAGGGCCTATTTGAAGGACAGAGTGGAGGTGGAGCTGTGTATTGTTTGGGGAAGAGAGTTCCAGAGTCTAGGTGCAAAAGATGAGAAGGCCTGTTCACCCATTTTGGTAGCAGACCTGGGCATGGCAAGTTGGGTGGGATTGCGATATCTGAGGGAGTAGGCAGCACTGGCATTAGGAGGGGGTGGGATGGCTATGGCAGGAGAGGGAGACCATAGTTGCTTATGTATAAAGCAGACCAGAGTGAAGGATTGTGATGTCAAGGGGAATAGCCATGCATGGGATAGTCATAAGGGAACCCTAGCGATGGGAAAGAGAACTAATCCGGAGATCAAGCAAGATCTGTGGTTTTAGCAATAGGTAGGAAGGATGGGCAGACAGGGTGGGCCTAGTAGTCCTTATCTGCCATCAGTTTCTTGTTTCTGTGGTTTTCTTAGACACCCAGAAAGAAATATCACACTCAGTTTAAAGTAAAAAAACTACATGAAAACTAAAATATATAATAAATGGATAAAAGTGGATGTTAAAAGCATCTTGAATTCAAAGTTTTCACCATGATTTGCAGCTAACAATGACACATTTGGATATAAATATTATCTGTATGTATTAACAAATCCAATTGTAAGAAACAAATTTATCAAGTATAAGTTTGAGAGGTTCGAAAGCAATGTGTTAAGAGCCATATATTATAATGACAGTTCAATTGGACAGCAATGCTTCTATCTGACTGGCATTAAAGAAGATTTGTTATCCAGTATTATAAAATGGATACAGAAAATTCTGTAATTTGATTGAATGAGGGGTATTTTCAAGCTAGCCATTATCTCAGCACAACAACCCAACTGAAAGTACTTCCATTCAGACAGGCTCAACACTCACCATCAAGAGTCCTCCTCCTCCGTTCAGGACAGAAATGTCTACAGCAGATATGAGTGCCGTGGCATAGTTTTACAGGCCCGATTCCTGACCACCACTCTCTCCTGCTGCTACAACCACCATCTGCTTCTCCTAGCTCTGATCATCATCACTATCCATACCACCTGCTAAGAGTCGATATCCACTGGTGAAATCAAGACAACTGGCCACTCTCAGTAACACATGACTGCAGCATTCAAGTAATGTCACAAATTTAAGCAATAATGCATGAAAGGGTGTGGGCTGTGCTGGGATAACCTCACACCTGGGGTGGTTGGGCATGAGGCTGCAGGCTGAGTGCATCCAGCATCCCAGAAGTGAGGTTATCCCAGCAAGACCCACATCCTGGAGTGCATTATTGCTGTTATACAATGGCTTGATTTTATGGAGAGGAAAAAATAAAAAAATAATGATTTCTTAAATAGTTTTTTACTTTATTTTTCCATGTGGAAGCATTCTTAGAGAAAAAAAGTTCTTGTTCTGCAAAAATGTGCCCCCAGCCTCCTTACTTTGTTTTCTGTTCATCTGGATATTCGTCGTCACCACCCCCCCATGCTGCCTCTGAGGTCCTTGTGTGAGTAAGTGGTTATAGATGTTTTTTTTCTTATTGGATGTCACTTGATTCAATTTTCCTGGAGCTTTGTGACTGCTCTTTGACTGAAGGTCTCGCCAGGATTTCTTACTTTGAATGTGGCGGGGGTCTCTGACTTCCCCCTGCAGTGGTTTATGACTTTATAGAACTCTTCTTCTCCTTGGATATATTATCTTGATTTTACGATCTGGGGCTGGGACTGTCCTGATGAGATATATGGTCTATCTTTGGAAGGCTGTGAGAGGGCCTTAATTTGCTGCTATTTTTTAAAATCTATACAGTAAAGCAGTGGCATTGAGAGTGCTGCAGTGAGTGGACATTTATTCAGTGAAGGAGGTGGTGAGAGCCCTTATCTTCATCACTGGCAATACATTGACTACCATAATTATATTTTATCAGTGCTCTGTGGACCCACAGTGACCTATTTTAATCAGCTGATTTTAGTTTTATATAATTTGATAGTGCTTGTTTTGATATTTGTACCTTTGATTGATTTTGTTTTGGGGGATTGAGGGAAATTTGTTTTGCTTGGGTGTTATTAATTGGGGTGGGAAGTATTGGTGGATTTAGTTATTTTATGTGATTGGCTTGATTTGTTTATTTTATTTTTACTTTGTTGGGTTTGGAATGTGCTGGCAGGTGGCTCCACCAGTCAGGCGCTACTCCACCTCCGGGCTCCGGGAACCCCTCCCTTTTAATTGTCCCCCACTTCCTAGCAAGGTCTATGGACATTGTCGGGCGTTGGGGATTGTGAGTAGGAGGCATGGGGGGAGGCCCTGGACCTGGAGGGTGAGGGGAGTGGTGTGGCTGGATTGGGATAGTGGGGTCCAGGAGATGCCCTGGGGTGAAATGGGTCTCAGAACATGGTCTGCTGTGCCTGATACCTGTACCCAAGGGCTCCACATTTAGTGGGCCGGTGGCTCAGCTGGCTTCAGTGTCCCATACATCTCGAGTGGTGTTATGCAATGCCAGGTCCATTAATAATAAGACAGCTATTATTGCTGATATTGTTGGGTCATCAGACCTGGCTTGCATCACTGAAACCTGGCTGGATGGAAATTCTGGTCCCATTTTGGAGTCAGCTATTCCAGCTGGATTCTCAGTGATACACCACCCAAGGTTGGATCGCAGGGGAGTGGGTGTAGCAATCTGTTTTAGAACAAAATTGGGTCTTGTAGCTGTGCCAGTTGGGGAGACCCAATCCTTTGAGCATACTGTGGTCGCAGGTGTGGTATGCAGGATTCTTCTCATCTATCATCCACCCGGGGATGAAAAGCAATTTCTGCAGGAAGTCACAGACTTCATTGTTGGCTATGGTATTGGAGTCCCCCAGATTGATGATTCTGGGTGACTTCAATGCCTGGGTCAATGACAAACTCTCACAATTTGGTCAGGACTTCCTCCGACTTATGAATTCATTGGGCCTCACACAGGTGGTTACCTCTGCCACACACAACTATGGTCACTCATTGGACCTGGTCTTCCTACTGGGTATGGAGGTCTCTGATATGGTGATGGAACCAGTTGGGTGGTCTGACCATCACTCTATAATTTCTGAGCTCTCCCTAATAGACCTTTTCCTGTGGAGATAGTCCGGTACCGTCCTTTGAGAGGTTTGACCCCAGATGGTCTGATGACAGTGCTGGATCTATTGGGATTACCGAATGCAAGCATGGGTCCAGACAATCTGCTGCTAGTCTATAATAGGGCTGTGATGGAGGCTCTGGATTCCATTGCTCATATCCGTGTTCGTCCCCTCACTCTTTGCCCTTGGTCCCCTTGGTTTGATGGGACCTTGAGGGAGTTGCAGTGAGTGGGATGAAGGCTGAAGTGTTGCTGGTGAAAATCAGGCCTTGATGCTGACAAACCTAGATTGATAGACCATTATCAGGAATATCAATCTGCTACCTCTCATAAGAAGGCCGAGTTCCTGTCCAGGGAGAAGCTGCAGCACAGAATTGATCGGCTCAGCTCTTCTGAACAGTGGTCAGACTGTGCAATTCAGCCTGTCTGCAGTCTCGGAGAGTGTTTTCACAGGAAAAGTGTGATGAGTTTGCTCGATTCTTTGCTGATGAGGTGGCCGACATCAGGTCAGAGATAAGCTTGCTAACTCCAATAGGGGCAATGGTGGGCGGTGGGTGGTTACAGTTCCTTGGTTTGAATGGTCTGACTTTGACCAGTAGGAGAGTATAGATGTCAAGCAGATTGTCCAGAGTATGTGGCCGACCAGCTGTAGTTTGGACCTGGGCCCAACTCACCTCCCTGTGGGGTGTGTTGAAGTCATCAACCTGGTCCTAGCAGAGATCATCTGGTGTTCACTTGGGACAGGTGAGTTTCTGGACTCCCTGAAGGAGGTGGTGGTGACCCCACTCCTTAAGAAATCTTCTCTTGACCCAGATTGTTCTGCCAACTACAGGCCAGACTCTAATCTCCCCTTTGTGGGGAAGGTTATTGAGAAGGCTGTGGCGCTGCAGCTGGAGAATCATATTATCATCATCCATGATATCTATGATCCTCTCCAGTCAGGATTTCAGAAGAGGCATAGCATGGAGACTGCCCTTGTTCAAGTGCTCAATGATCTCCTGATAGCGAGGGATTGGAAGAGCCATTCCATCTTGGTTCTTCTTGATCTCTCTGTAGCATTTGACACCATGGACCATGTGGTGCAGCTGGAGCATCTGTGGATGATCTCTGGCCTGGCTGGTACAGTCCTCAGATGGTTCCATTCTTTTCTCACTAGCAGATCTCAGAGGGTAGTGTCTGGGATTTATTGTTCTGACTCATTCTGTCTGCTGTGTGGGGTCCCGCAAGACTCTGGCTGTCGCTCATGTTGTTTGCGGTGTACATGCTACTGTTGGGAGACATTATAAGGTGGTATGAGTTGGGTTTTCATTGCTATGCAGATGATACCCAACTCTACCTGTCATTTGTGCCTGAGCAGGATGAATACCAACTTGTTGAGGTTGAATCTGGACAAGACCAAGGTTCTAGTGGTGGATCCGGGTCATCGGGTAGAGGGGTTGGTGGCTGGCTCTGCCTCTGGGCTTTGGCTTGGTGGTAGTTAGCTGTTGAAATCTGAACAGGTGCGGAATCTGGGCGTTATTCTTGATGATGGGCTGATGCTTTGTTCTCAGGTATCGGCCATCATCAAGTCCTCTTTTTATCATCTGAGGAATATCACCTGGATTAAGCAGCTTGTTCCTCCTGGTGATCTTCCTACTCTGAGCCATGCTTTTGTGACATTCCGCCTTGACTACTGTAACTCCCTGCAGCTGGTGCAGAATGTGGCAGCCAGGCTGCCTCATTCAGATCATGTCACACCTATGCTCCGTGGTCTGCACTGGCTGCCAGTTCAGTGGTAGATCACCTTTAAAGTCCATTTGTTGACCTTTAAGGCCCTACTGTACACGAGCAGGGGCCGAGTTACCTGCAAGAGTTCCTGCATCCCTACTGCCCCCGACGACCACTCTGCTCCACCGACAAGGGATTGTTGGAGGTTCCCAGGGTTTGATTGAAGACATCCGGGGCCTGAGCCTTTTCATTTGTGGCGCCTACCCTGTGGAACTCAACCTCATTGGATACATGAGTGCCTGACCATGGAGAGCTTTAAAATTGCTTTAAAAATGCACCTGCTTGACCTGGCTTGTCGAGACTATTGACATCAAAACATAGAAACATAGAATTTGACGGCAGATGAGGACCACTTGGCCCACTTAATCTGCCCATTTTCCTACCTAATGGATAAGCTGAAGATCATTCATCATTCATTCAGCATCAGAACACACAGGAGAAAGGTGCTGTTAGAAGCCACTGGTACTAGTGTCGGAGAGTGAGAGTGAGCACAACAGAGTTTAGTAAGAGCAGCTAGCTTAAAAAAACACTGAACCATGCAATTGTGAGGATCTTATTGGTTCTTACTTTCCTCTTATTTTTCTTACATGGTGACAACAGTATTGCTGGGGCATCATATCTTCTCATATCTCCTAAAGAAGTGTGCTATAAATTACTAGTGAGTTAATTGAGTAATAGAGCACCTTTAATAATATCCTGTGTGCTCATGTCTGGCATTTTACAAAATTAATAGTGCCAGAGAAAGCGAAATTGACTAGGCTAAAATAACAATTTTAAAGCCTGTGGAGTCTTAAAAGTCATAGAACCTTGAAAAGCCTACAAAGCCGGAGAACCCGGAGAAGTGTTATTCGAGTTGGGCTACTGTGGCTACTACAGTTATTGATTAATGAAAGTATGCAAAAAAGTGAGTAAATAAATAACTGAGTTGGTATTTCATAAGCAGTGTAATAAAAAAGTATTAAAGTATAACAGAATAAAAAAGGAAATATTTATAACTTAGTAACAACTGAGATTAATATATAAGCTGTTGTAAGTTAGTAGAATTTGAGATAATTAAACATGGTTTGGTACAACTAACAAATAACAGATGTGCACTGGAATAAATTGGTATTGAGCTAAATTGAACAAATAGGTTAAAAACAGGGTAAAACACAGATTTGTATCAGATTATTGGTTGCAGTTATTCTCATTCCAGCAATCTTGGTCAGTGGCATACGCACAGGATGTAAAGTGGGAGTCAAATCCACACAGCACTTTCAGAAGAATACAAAAAAAAAGGGGAAGGCGGAGAAGAAGGACTAGAAAAAGAAAAGAGAAAAGAGAAAAGAGAAAAAGAGAAAAAAGGAATACCATTTGTAGCTGCTTGGAGCTGGCTAAAAAATCACATAAAGTACTAGAGGTTCTTTTAGGACTTTACTTTGAGACAATAATTGATATAGCCATTGTAAGCCAACCTCTATTGTCTTTTAAAGATTTGTCTATTGTAATTTATTTTTTTATAACAAAATTTGTTGGTAATAAATATTTAAAGCATTAGATTCTATCTCCCAAAATTGGATTATCCTGTTGCCCATCTGTTAGTGGTCCATTATATCAGTATTAGATAATACATATTTTTTCAGAAAATAGAAATTAAATAATTGGGATACCAGAAGCTTGCTGGGTCTAGAGGGGCACTCATTGGTTGACAGGACAGGACCACTGTGTGGATTCCTTATTGCATAGCACTTGAGCAGTTTAAGTTTGCCTTAGCATTTGCATTTGTATTGATATTAGTATCAGGATTAGGAGTTTATTAGGTACCTACAGGAAAAACTGTTGATACTTAGCGGTACCATTTAGAAATTGTAAATAATTTACAGTGGTTATAGTGATTGCCTGACACTTAATACATAGCAAGAAGAATTAATAATAGAAACAAGATGCCAGTAAAAACAAGAAGTAGAAGAGATGTGTTGGAAATGGGTCAATCCGTTGGAAGTTGTGATAATTCAACAGACAGGGTATTGGAAAGACACAGAGGGAGACCCAGTAAGAATAATAAGACAAAAATACCAATAGATATGATAACTGGGGATAAGATCATACTCCCCAAAAATATATAAAACATCTGAAAATGATTTATATAAAGAAAAACTAAATGACTATATGGATGATTATACGAGAATCACGTCAACACCGGTTCCAATGGAAACACAAAAAGACAGGAAAAACAAGTTAAACAAATCCTTTGGGAAAAATCTAAGAGTACAGAACTGTTGAATCTGAACTCAAATAAATGATATCAACCTTTGATAAGAGACATTTTTCATAAAATGGATAGAAGAGAGAGAAACATAAGTAACCTAAATAGATTAGATCAAAATAAGTTAGGACTTGAAAAAGACAGTATAAAAGAGATAGAAGAAGATAGTAGTGGCGTTAAAAACAACAAATATTTATTAACATCACAAAAAGATGATGTACTTGTTCTAGTTAACAGGGAAGTGAATAGAACAGTAGAATAGATAAAGGCAACCATACAAAATAACAAAAGAATAGAAGACAAAATTAAAGAAATAAAGGAACTGAAATATGCAATGGGAGAAGTGACTTTAAAAACAGGAGTGGATAAGAGTATGAGGGTTCCACTGGATTGATTGAAATCAAAGGAAGAGTTAACAGGAGACTATACTCAACTAATGAGCCCAATCGAATATAATACTACAATTACTGACAATTTGACTAAAGACATAGTAAATGTGCTAAAAGACCCTCACTTGGGGAAGGTACTCATCTATGAACAACTGTTGTTGATCAAGCAAGAACTCTCCTTTATGAAGGGAGTATGCTTGGATAACAAGACACACATAGATTTAATAAGTACAAAAGAGCTTAGTGACAATCAGGGAAAAACTGGCACATTTAAGGAGAAACAAGAAATCAATACTGACTTAGGATATGAAAATACTTCACTAATAGAAGAAAACCAGAATGAAAACATGTTATCACATGTTAAGATATTTCAGGATCAAGAAGCGGAGAAAACAGATTTATAAGAGATAGAAATAATATCTACATTAAATATAATATCAACATCAGACACAAATGAGGAATTAATAATGTTATCACCAGAATGGGCAAGAGAAAGAGTAGTATAGCCCAGGAACTCAGAAAGGGTAACATGGCTGTATGGGGAAAAAGGTGTAACACAAGAACAAAATAAAGAGATAACAAAGGGGGCAATGAGGAAGAAGGTAGAATTACAGCAGAATAAAAAAGAGGATGGTAGAAAAACAGCTAAAAAGAAAGCAAATAAAGGTATTATATGATAGATGGAAGGAGAGAATCAGAAAATAAAAATAAAATTCAACAAGGAAAACTGTAAGAAGAAAAAGTGTTTGAAGAAATTATCGCAAGATAAAGAAAAGAATACAGGGGGAGATGTTAAGGCCAACAAGGATAACATAGATACTAATCACTCACAACTAAATCAAAAGTAGGTACTAAGGGAAAAGCAAGACAATAAGAAAGGTACAGAGAAATGTATCAATAAATCTATTATAAAGGAAGGAACTGAGGATTTATTTAAACAAGATCAGGAACTGAATATGATGAGGAGCTGGTTAGAAAGAACAATAGAAACAGATTATGTACTGCCATTATATAAAATTTCAATAATATCAGATGAAAAAACATATAAACACTACAAACAGGTATCTGCCTCTATCTCTGAAATCAAACAAAGAGGCAGAAGACACTGCAGAGCAGGACACTGCAGCTCAGGAGCTAGCACAACAAAACTCACCCAAATCAGGAACCAAAACAAAAAAAGCAAAAAGGAAATTCAAAAAACTTCTGATCATAGGAGACTCCATGATTCGGGGAGTTGATAGCCATCTCCAGCCAGAGGTAATGGTCAGATGTCTCCCAGGTACATCAGTATGGAGAGACACTGACCGCATTGCTAAAATTGTTCACAAAGCAGGAGAAAACATTGATGTCCTAGTACACATAGGGACAAAATGATCTTGCCAGCCAGTCAGTTGTGGAGACCAAGGAACACCTGACCAGGCTGGGTGACAAACTATCATCTATTTCATCCAGCATCTCTTTCTCTGAGATCCTGCCAGTCTGGGAGAGGGGAGGGGAGCAGATGGACAGAAGGTCAGAGAAGGGGAGATAGGGGAGCTAAACATGTGACTCAAGGGGTGGTGCCAGGAAAAAGGACACAGATTTGTAGGGAACTGACAACAGTTCTGGGAGTGAAAGTTCTTTAAATTTGATGGACTGCATCTGACTAAGGAGGGAGTCAGTGCATTGGGGCAGAAGTTTGACGTCTTTGCAGAATATTTAAACTAGCAAATGGGGAGAGGGGTGCAGCACCCCATACGTCGAATGGGAAGAACACCCCTCCTCCCCCCTCAGCTAGTGGTCAAACAGGGATTCAGCATGTTTGCAGTTCATTTGCATCACCAGGTAAGAAAAAAGGTTTGTCTCCCCATACGACACACAGGGGTAATGCCAAACCTCACCCAACAACTAACACACCAAAATCTGGCCAATGGAAAATCATGTACACAAATGCTCACAGCCTGTGAAATAAGATCCCAGACCTGCAGGCAATAATGTCAGAGGCTAAACTGGACATAGTGGTATTAATGAGATGTGGTTTACCAGTAACCACACTTGGGAGAGACTTCAGTACCTGGCTATGTATTGTTCAGAAGAGACTGAGGAAGAGACTGAGGAAGGGGGGAGGGGTGGCCCTGTATGTCAATGAAAATATCAAAGCTACAGAAATTCAGAATACACATAAGGAGCCAGAAGAACTGTGGGTCACCCTGGAAATAGGAAATGGGACAGCCATAAGAACTGGGGTTGTCTACAGGCCCTCAGACCAGGGGAGGACATAGACACATTACTGTTAGAAGATATACAAAACATGACAGCTAAAAGGGAGGTTCTGATAATGGAGACTTCAACATGCCGATACAGATTGGTCAATACCAGCAGGAACATCTGCCAGAATCTAGACACATAGTGGATTCCCTCTGTAAGGGGAGGGCCTCAAACAACTGGTACAGCAACTCACAAGAGACAGGGCTATCCTAGATCTTAGTACTGACTAACAAGGAAGGGATCACAGATCTCCAGGTAGAAGGTCACCTGGGGGCCAGTGACCATCACATGGTATGTTCAATTTGGCTACTACATCTAAATCATCCCATTCCAAGGCAAAATATGGGACTTCAGAGGAGCTGACTTTGATAAGATGGCCAACAGAGTTAAGCTAGCCCTGGCAAAAAAGAAACACAGGTGAGGGGTACAGGCAAAAGTGGGCAAGCATTAAGGATGCAATACTTGAAGCAACATCCATTGTGTTAGACAGAAAGGAAGTGCAAAGAAGAAGGAAACCACTTTGGTTCTCAAATACAGTAGCAGAAAAGGTCAGAGTCAAAAGGCTGGCCTTCAGGAAATATAAGGGAACACAGCGGGATGAAGATAGGGAGGCATACCAAACTGCCCTAAGGGAAGCAGGGAAGGCAGTAAGGCAGGCAAAGTCCCAAACTGAGGAAACACTAGCACGAACAGTAGAAGAAGGTGACAAGACTTTCTATAGATATATTAGTGAAAGGAGAAAGTCCAGAGGGGGTATTGCTAAGCTTGATGGAGAAAAGGGAGCATGTGAGGAGGAGGGACCCTGTAAAGGCATCCTCCTAAATAGATACTTTTGCTCAGTATTTACTAGAAGAGGAAGGTAGGGCAGACCCACAGCTCAAGCATCCCATGGACACAGGGGAGGGAGGTGAGCACCACTCTCTACAAAAAGAAAGGGGTCCTACAAGAGCTTACTAAGCTCAGGGTGGACAAGGCAATGGGACCTGATGGCATACATCCCAGGGTACTTAAGGAGCTAAGGGTGGAACTAGCAGAGCCATTATCAGAACTGTTTAGTGAGTCTCTAGGCACAGGAGAGGTCCCAGAAAACTGGAGAAGGGCTCATGTGATCCCGCTCCACAAGAGTGGTAGCAGGGAGGAGGCAGGGAACTACAGACCAGTCAGTCTTACCTCAGTAGTGGGCAAGATTATGGAGGCACTTCTTAAGGAAAGGATAGTGCAACACCTGGAATCCATAGGGGCATAGGATCCAAGACAGCATGGGTTTACAAAAGGAAGGTCCTGTCAAACTAATCTCATAGATTTCTTTGACTGGGTAACCAGAGTGGTGGACCAAGGGGGAGTAGTTGATGTCGCCTACTTTGACTTCAGCAAAGCTTTTGACACTGTTCCACATAGAAGATTGATAAATAAGTTGGGTAGGCTCGGGGTGGGTCAGCAGTTAGTCAACTGGGTGGCAAACTGGTTGACGGGCAGAAAACAGAGAGTGGTGGTAAATGGTATACAGTCAGAAGAGATGCAAGTCACAAGTGGGGTACCTCAGGGATCAGTCCTGGGCCAGTCCTCTTCAACATCTTCATTAGTGACCTTGCAGATGGACTAGAGGGTAAGGCTTGTCTGTTTGCAGATGACACCAAGATCTGCAACAGAGTAGATGATCCAGATGGGGTGGGCAGAATGAGAAGAGATCTGGATAAACTAGCAAAATGGTCAGAAGAGTGGCAACTGGGATTTAATGCAAAGAAGTGCAAGATCATGCACATAGGGAAGAGAAACCCTGAAGCCACCTATAGGCTGGGAGAGGAGTTGCTAGCAGTCACAAAGGAAGAAAGAGACTTGGGCATCATCATCACTGATGACCTGAAATCATCCAAGCAGACCTCTAAAGCAGTAGGTAAGGCTAGGAGGGTGTTAGGGTGTACTAAATGAGGGGTATCGGAAGTCGCAAGAGGGAGGCACAATCCCTCTTTACAAGACACTGTTAGGCCCCATCCAGGTAACTAAGTGCAGTATTGGAGGCCACACCTTCACAAGGACATTAACTCAAATTGAGGCAGTCCAGAGAAGGGCAACCAAAATGGTGCAGGGACTGCATCAAAGACATATGAGGACAGATTAACAGAGCTCAATATGTATACCCTTGAGCAAAGGAGGGAGAGAGGTGATATGATTGAGGCATTCAAACACCTTAAGGGCATTAACAAGGTGAAAGAGTCTAACATGTTTAAATATAAGAAAAATAGCAGGACAAGAGGACACAGCATGAGATTAGAGAGGGGCCGATTAAGGGGGAATGTGAGGAAATTATTTTTCACAGAAAGGGTGGTGGATGCATGGAATGGCTTACCACAATAAGTGGTGGCTATGAATACAGTGCAGGGCTTCAAACAGGCATGGGATAGGCATAAGGGAGCAATACAAATGACTATGAATAGATAGGCCACTGACAGAGCAAAGGCCGATGGCACATTTATAAGGTAGAAAAAGAAATGGGCAGACTGGATGGGCCTTGCGGTCCTTATCTGCCATCAACTTCTATGTTTCTATGTTTCTATGTAAAAATAGGACAAGCTAAATGCACATTTAAAACAATTCTTAGGAACTGTCTTACAACACAATAAAAAGCAGGAAACATTGCTACAGCAGCTAAGTGTAATAAGATCAATACGAGATCTGGAACTAGTTCTATTAATCTCAGACCAATTCTACACATTGAAAGCAATTGAAATCCAGAAAAATAGAATAAGGAATTTAGGATTTGAGATAGAATCTGTGGTAAACATCAGAACCTCTTCCCAGAGTACTTTGAGAAAGCTGGTACAAAAGATAATAAAGAGGAAGATTTGCTGATTACAGTATTTGGATTAAACAATTTCTTAAATGAAAATAGAAAGAACTTGAGAACAAAAGTTATTGACTTCTTACAGAACCTATTGAAAGCAGGAGAACTGCATAAAGTAATTACAAAAGTGACTAGAAGCGAAGACAACGGACAAATTATAATGAAAATAAATAACGAAAAAGATGACCAATATCTGCTCTCTAAATCAACGATGTTAGATAGAATAGACATCCTTTTAATAGGAGAAGCAAATTTACAGCAAAAGAGAATGTCATCTGAGAAAATGGAATCCATAAATTGGGTAAACCTTATTCAAACAAATAATAGGTTTAAAACTTTACAGGAAAAGGCGGCTTGACAATTACATATAAAAATACAGAAAGTAGACAAGAAACAAGTTTTAAGTACAAAACAAGTATATAATTTAGTGAGCTGAAATATAGCAGGGTTAAAGGAAAAATTGGAAGATCCCTCTTTTTTGAAATATCTTAAAGAATTTAGGATAATTTGCCTACAGGAAACATGGACAAAAGATAGATGTAATATTGATGGATATAAGATCTTCTTTAAAGAGGCAAACAAACTTAATAAATACAGTAGATGGATAGGGGAATTATCGACTTGTATTAAAATTGCATGTGATTATATACTGTATCAGAGGAAATACCAGTGAACTATAACAACATTTTGGCCCTAAAGATAAAGGGTAAATCTAAATCAATCATTACTGCAAATATATATTTTCCTCCAACCAAGTCAAAAACTTTAGTAGATACAGAATTAGAGAAACTGGACAGATTCATTGAGACATGCTTAGAAGAGAACCCAAATTCTAGTATTTTACTATTCTGAGATTTTAATGCCAGATTAGGACATCATCTTAGACTATAACAGGAACTGACCTACTCTTATATGGCAACGAAAAATAATGTATACACATTGGATCAAAAATCAAAAGACAAAATGACATCAAATAGAGGGAATAAATTATATAATTTACTCATTGATAGGCACTTTATACTGATGAATGGTAGAACAAGAAGGGATCAAGAGGGTGAATTCACCTTTATAAATCATAAAGGCACAACAATAACAGATCTATGTTGGGCCAATTTTAACATGGTCAATCACTATCTTAAAGATATGAAGATAGGGCAGAGAACAGACAGCTGGCACGCCCCACTGGAAATGTCACTGGATATTTGGCAAGAAAAAGGAAAAATCAAGAAAACAGATATAATAAGAATGAAGAAAGGAATAAAATGACAAATGATAAATGATTAGCAATCAATCAAATTGCTAAAAGAATGTGGGTTAGAAGAAGAAATTAGAGAAATAGCAAATAAAAACACATTAGAAATCAGTTTAAACCAATAAGAAAAAGTGTTTGAAGAAATCACAGCAACAGTGACTAAGGTCGAAGTTATAAAACCATAGAAAGGGAATAAATGGTTCGATACCAAATGTAAACAAGCCAAAAAAGAGATAAATAATAAAACAAGATTGATGAAAAGGGATCCATCTAGAATGAATAAAGTACTTTTAAACAAGATGAAACAAAATTATAAAGAACTGATTGGGAGAAAGAAAGGAAAATACAGACTTCAACTATGGAAGGAGTTTGAGAAATCAGTATAGAGCAATGACAACAAAAAAATTGGCAGTTTGTGGCTAAAGTATGGGATAATAACAACATGGAAATAGAAAATTATATAGATTCAATAATATGGGAAACATATTTATTTCAAACCAATGAGGAGATGGAACAAAGGATAGTAGAGAGGAAATGGAAGCATTTGCAACCAAAAATATTAGAGGAAGAAATAAGGGATGCAATAAATACTGTAAAGAGACATAAAGCAGCCGGACCAGATGGAGTACCCAGAAATATTATGTTGAATGATCCAGAACTATGGATCCCATGTTTTTATAACTTATAGAATCATGTTATTGAAACTGGGGAAATAGTTAAAACCTTGGCCAAAAACATTATAATCCCGATATTTAAAAAAAGGGATAGAGAAAACCCTTCCTATTATAGACCAATTAGTTTAATAGATAATTTGCAAAAGATTTTTACAAGAATTCTGCATAAAAGAATTATGGATTGGATCTTAGAGAACAAGATCATGGATGAAGCACAAGCTGGCTTCGTGCCAGGGTATTCAACAACAGATCAATGTTTTATATTATCACACTTAATCTATAGATATACATGGGTAAAAAGGCAAAAGCTATACTGCATTTTTATAGATCTCCATGCAGCATTTGATAGGGCACGATGGAATCAACTCTGGGGAGTACTTGAAGAATATGGGATGGACAAAGCATTGATAAACATAATTGTGACATTATATACTACGAACATACAAACATACCAAATTTGCCAGCAGATAAAGGCCCAGAGGTCTATCAAGTCTGCTCGAATGTGCAGCTAGCACCCCTTATTCTGCAGCTGCCCCTCCCTTCCACCCTTACCCTTCATTGACCCTCCCCTTTGTTCTGTCCCATCCCTTTGAAGCAGTCCACTGTTCTACTGGATATCACTTCTGCAGGTAACGCATTCCACCCAGCCACCACCCTCTCTGTAAAAAAGTGTCTCCTCATCTCTCTCCTGAACCTTCCTCCATCCAGTCTCATATCATGGCCCGTGGTGTCCCTCCCCTCCCTTACTTTGAACAGCCCCTCTGTACCTGTCTTGTTTATTACTTTCATGTACTTAAAGGTTTCAATCATGTCCCCCCGTCCCTCCTCTCCTCCAGCGAGTACATGTTCAACTCCCTCAGCCTCCTCTTGTATGATAAGTCCCCCAGCCCCTTGATCATCTTTGTCACCCTGCGCTGCACCCCCTCCAGTAACTTAATGTCCCTCTTCAGATACGGGCACCAGTACTGCATGCAGTACTCCAGGTGTGGTCTAACTAAAGACCTATACAGTGGCAGAATCACCTCCTCCTTCCTCGAGGATATACCCCTTGCAATACAACCCAGCATTTTGTTGGCCTTTGCAGCTGCCTTCCTACATTGTGCTGAGTTGTTCATTGACCCTGTAATGAGCGCCCCCAGATCCTTCTCCTCTTCTGTCTGGGCTAGCTGCACTCCCCCCAGCTGGTAACTCCTCCTTGGGTTCTTCATCCCAAAATGCAGCACCTTGCACCTTTTGGCATTAAACCCCAGTTGCCAGGTGTCTGACCAGGTTTCAAGCTTTTCCAGATCATCCTGCAACCCCTGCCATCCCCCTAGGTCATCCACCACCGCTCCTACCTTGGTATAATCAGCAAACAAACTGATCTTGTTCTTGATGTCCAATGATATCTCTACAATGAATATCCCAAACAACACTGGTCCCAACACCAAGCCCTGTGGAACACTGCTCATCACTACCTTTGGGTGTGAGAGCTCTCCACCCACCACCACCCTCTGTTGCCTTCCCTGAAGCCAGTTCCCTACCCATCTCACCAGCTTTGCACCCGCCCCTGCACCTTCTAACTTACTTCCCAGCCTTCCATGTGGCATAGAGTCAAATGCCTTACTGAAGTCCAGATACAGGACATCCACTGCATGGCCCCGTCCAGTTGTCTAGTTACCCAGTCATAGAAATCCATCAGGTTGGTTTGGCAGGATCTGCCATGTATAAAGCCATGCTGTCTGCTGTCCTGTAGTCCTTTGGCCTCTAGGAGGGCCACCAGCATCTCCTTCAGGATAGTCTCCATTAGCTTACCCACAATGGATGTGAGGCTCACTGGTTTGTAGTTTCCCAGTTCATCCTTGGGGCCACTCTTGTGGAGGGGCACCACATGAGCCATCCTCCAGTCCTGAGGTACACACCCCAAATGTAGTGAGGCATTAAATAGGTCTGCCAGTGGTCCTGCAATGACCTCTGCCAGCTCCTTCAGTACCCTGGGGTGGATGCCATCTGGGCCTGGTGCCTTGTCCACCCTCAGTGCCTTCAAACCCTCCCAAACTCTGCGCTCCATGGTTTCCCCATCTGTCACCCCTTCCCCCATTTCTGCCATTCCTCCCCTTGGGTGTCACCCCTCTTTTCCTTAGTAAATACTCACCCCCTCTTTTCCTTAGTAAATACTAATAATGAGACCACAGTAAGGTACAATAAGGATGGAGACAAAACAAAATATTTTAGAACAAATCTGGGATTGAGACAAGGGTGTGTCCTATCTGCAATATTATTTAAGTTATTGATGAATAAAACACTAATCAGGCTATATGATAAAGAGTACCATCTTTTCAGGATAAGGCAAAAATGTTGTCCATATTTAGCATACGCTGACAATGTGGTCTTAATATCCACAAGTTATATTGAAATTAAGAGAATAATGAATAACTTTCAATTCGAATGTGATGAAAATTTCTTGGGAAATTAATTATAAAAAATCTAAATATAAGATTTGTAATGCAAACAGAATTAAATGGGGTAATGATATAAGATTGATGTGTCAAGGACATGAAATTGAAAGAGTAGACAACTTTTGCTATTTAGGTATAACATTTTCATATAATCTAAAATGGAATGAACATAAAAAAATAAAACAGAAAATAAAACGTTTCACCCCAGCAGTTGACAGGTTCTTGTATAAATACGGAGGAAATTCAATATTGGGATGTATTAAGGTGATAAATGCTAAGATAAGTAATCAACTTTTATATAGGGTACAGATATGGGGAAATGAAGGGGTAGGAACAATAGAGACTGTCATGAACAATTTCTATTAAAAGATATTGGGTCTTCCCCCAGGGAGCTTCCTCACATATGGTGAGAATTGAATTGGGACAACTCCCCATGAGTTGTAAAGAAGAGCAAAGGCAGGCTTTGTTTCTGTTAAAAATTTATAATAAACCTCCAGAATAAATAAACTTCCAGACTAGCAAGGCCATGTGTAGAGAAAGCTATTGCATACGAAGACAAGGGGTTTTCCTTTCCATGTGTAAAGACGATAGACAGAATATTCAAGTGAAAAGGGTTGTTAAATTGTATAACCAAGAGTATTATACAACACATAGAGAAAATCGAGAATCGAGTTAAGAATACAATTAGGGAAATTTATATCCAGAATGAATTAAATTTAGCCCAAAATAGTAAAATAAGTAGATGTGGGCAAAGAACAAACATGATTTTAAATTGGCATCCTATTTCATTGAACAAACTAACAGGTTTAAAAGAAGATTATTAACAAAATTCAGATTTGGCTACCGCACAAGTCAAAGGCCAATGGGATATTATGATAAAAATATACCACAGAAGTGTAAATATAAACAGGGAAAGGATAGCCAATTACATTTATTGATTCTTTGCCCTCTGTATAACAAAGAAAGGAAACAGCTATTAGGGAATATATTGGCTGAATTGATAATGGAGCCCAGATACCAGTTGAGTGCCCTTCTAGGCTCAGCGAGCCCAGAAATTATGGATAAGGTTATACAATTTTGTAAAATATTAGAACAAAAGAAAATACATTTGGAATAAATAATTGGAACTTCAGATAAGAATGGGTAGCAGGGAATAGTTCCAATTTGTAAAATAAAATAAAATAAAAACAGTATTTAATATATGGATCATCAATTTAATATTGTAGTAAAGCATACAAAAAATGTACGGTAATAGTATCACTCCCGAAATGATAATACCACACTTTGAGAGTGATAATACTATCATTCAGGTCCCGTAACAGTATCATTCCAGACCTGAATGATAGTATTATCAGTGAAGCTCCACAGCGCAAGCACACAACACCCAAAATCATTCATCCTGATAAACGTCAGTCAAACGTTCACAGTCACAATACGGCTAATCATTGGCTGTTTTCTGTCAGTGGGTGGCCAAAACAGATTTAAAAACATGGCAACGGGCTCTCGCTTAGCAAGGGCATTAAGTCTTTGTGGTACTTCCCATGGTTTTTTCATTTAAAAAAAAATTATAAAAGGACTTATGCCGAAGATCCTGTGCTCCTCCAACAAGGTAGGAGTAAAACAAAAGTGTCCATGTGGGCAGCAGGGGTGGGAAGGAGAAAGAGGCACAGACCAAAAGAAAGTGCAGCAGTCGACTAAGACACCAACAATCCTTCACTGTCAGCCGACCGCCTGTAAGAAAAGTACTCGGCGGGGGAAAAAAAACCTCATCTCACATTCATATATTAAAATAAATAAAAGATAGCTCACTGGGTATTACCGGTGAGTACTACCATCTCAAGGTTCTAGACAATGTAACCTCTCGAGCTTTGCTCTTGAGGTTCCTACGTGTCCAGAACCTCTCGATGGTATTATTCACTGGTAATACCCAGTGAGCTATCCATTATTCTGTTTATAATAAATATTGATGTCATTACAAGAAGCAGTTAAATTATTGTATAATAGATAAAAGATACTGCATTATCATATGACTTTATAAGAGTCTGATTTTGTAAAAACATAATGTCGTGATCTAGGGAGATAGGACCAAAATTACGTTTTAATTAAAAATTATTAGGGATTGAGCCATAATGAAATAAGATGGCTATTTATATAAAATCAGTGCAATAATTTTGAAACTAACAGTAAGAACAGATATTTAATGTATAATTAAGGGATTGTAGCTGTGAATGATCTTTGTGAAACTGAAATTTTCTATGTAATTTATTGTATTTTAGTTTGTGTTTTATATACGTATTGTAAATTAATTTGTAATGACAAATTTTTATTTTTGTCCAAAAAATAAAATTGAATTGGGTTAGAAACCCTAAACCCCAACACCTCATTTCCCAACTTTTGTCACTTTGATCCAAACTGGAGCATTAACAAAGTTTTTTGCAACTTATTTCCTTACTTTTTGAGATAGTATAATAGTATCCTTTTTTTACTGTGGGAGAGCAGGGTCCTTTGAACCCTGCGCTCCCATCCCTCTGTAGATGTGTGTACATATATATATATATATATATATATATATACACTACCGGTCAAAAGTTTTAGAACACCCCCATTTTTCCAGTTTTTATTGAAATTTAAGCAATTCAAGTCCAGTGAATAACCTGAAATGGTACAAAGGTAAGCAGTAAACTGCTAGAGGTTAAAAAAAAGTTTAGGTTCGCAAAAACTGCTGTAGAGAAATTGCAAAGAAAGCCAAGGTGTCAGTGAGTACAATTTCCTACACCATCAAAAGGCACTTGGAAACTGGAGGAAAATCTGACAGGAAGAGGTCTGGCAGACCCAAAGCCACAACAGAATCAGAAGACAAGTTTCTGAGAGTCAACAGCTTGCGTGATAGGCGGCTCACAGAACAACAGCACAGAGTGACTGGCACCCTGAACCAAAAGGGCTACCACAGCATTTTGCAGCACCATGCAATACCCTCTGGTCTAGCCTAGTTGGTCAGGGGTTCATCTTACAGCAAGATAATGACCCAAAACATACCTCCAGGCTATGTCAGAACTACCTTCGAGGAAAAGAACAAGACGGTAGGCTTCAAATCATGGAATGGCCAGCACAGTCTCCAGACTTAAACCCCATCGAGCTGGTTTGGGATGAACTGGACAGAAGGGTGAAAGCAAAGCAACCTACAAGTGCAACACATTTGTGGGAACTTCTGCAACAGTGTTGAGAAGAACTTCCCAACAATATTTGATGTCCATTGTAGGAAGAATGCCATGAGTGTGTTGAGTTTACAGTATATCTGCAAAAGGTGGCTACTTTGATGAGTCAAAAATTTAGATTAAATTTTGTTAAACAAAATGATTCTATGATTTCTTTTTATCTCCAATTGTTTATTTGTTCTATGCTTTAATTTCAGAGTACATTGAGACATTAACCTCGTAAATTTCAATAAAAACTGGAAAAATGGGGTGTTCTAAAACTTTTGACCGGTAGTGTATATATATATATATATATATATATATATATATATATATAGTGTAGCTGTGGAAGCACAGGGCCTTCCAGGCCCTATGTTTCCATTTATAGGACAACAGTGACCAAATTGTTGGATAGCTACCTTATTACCCCACCTCTTGTACCCCATACAGAACATTTTTGAATCCCAATCAAAATGTAATTCTGTGCAACTGCAACGGCATTGCATGCTACAGGTGCAAAAACACATCTTGGGCAGGATCTGAAAATGACAGCTGTGACATACATGAAGTGGGGTAATAAGAAGGCTATATTGAAAAATCTGGGGTCAAAATAGTTTACATTTCCAAAGTTAGGAGTGTACATAGCGAAATTGCAATGAATGGACATAATTTTGACATTTTTCCATATTTTGAACCCACATTTTCAACATAACCTTCTTATCATCATATCATATCATATCATATCATATCATATCATATATCATATTTTATTTATAAAAAGTGCCTTTCTTACAACCAAGGCACTTGTACATAATAAACATATATAATAAATAATTCCAACAATAATCAATTAAATCCTATAATTTAAAACACTAACAGGTATACTACTACCCTTAAAAACCAGAATATGCCAGTTCAAATAAATATGTTTTTAGTGCAGTTTTAAACTCCTGGATAGTCAGGCAATCTCACACCCAATGAGGTAGAGAATTCTACAGGGTTGGGGCCACAGAGCTAAAAGACCAGGCCTCAGATGTCTTTAAACAGACCCTGGGAATCTCAAGCAATCCCTCTTCAGTGGATCGGAGAGGGCAGAGGGGACAGTAAAGGTGAAGGAGATCTTGCAAGTAACTGGGTCCCTGGTCATGTAGGGCTTTGTAGGTCAGCAAACCAACCTTGAAGATGATCATCCACTGCACTGGAAGCCAGTGTCGTCCACACAGCACAGGCATTATGTGACTGGTTCTAGATGTACCAGTCAACAGGCTGGCTGCCACATTCTGCACTAGCTGAAGGTGGAAGACATCAACCCCTGGTAGCACTAGGTAGAGGGCATTGCAGTAGTCAAGGCAAGAGGTAACAAAGGCATGGACCAACGTTGGAAGATTGTTGGGAGGAACCAGATGTTTCACCCAGGTGATATTCCTCAGATGGTAAAGAGAGGTCTTGAGGACTGCTGACACCTGTGATTTCAGGGTCAAGCTGTCATCAACAATATCGCCTAGGTTCCGCCCAGTCTGAGGTAGTCAGCGCAACACCTCTGTGGCATAGTCCGAGGTGAGCCTGCTGACAAACCTGCCTCCTAATGATAAGGGTACACAACCAGCACATCAGTTTTGCCAGGTTCAACCACAGCCAGATTGCACTCATCCAGTCCTGGATCTTGGTGAGACAGTTATTAAATACCAAGAGGAACACATCTTGACCAGGTGCAGAGGACATGTATAGCTGAGAGTCATCTACATAGCAGTAAAAACTCAGACCATACCACCTAATAATCTCTCCTAATGGCAGCATATACACTGCAAACAACATGGGTGACAAGATGGAGCCCTGCGGCATCCTGCAGGATAGAGGAGAGGGGTGAGGAATAAATCCCAGACACCACTCTCTGAGTCCTACTCTCGATGAAAGATTGAAACCATCTGAGGACTGTATCAGAGAGTCCACAGATGAGCTGCAAGGCACTACAACAGCACTCCATGGTCCACAGTGTCAAACACTGCAGAGAGATCAAGGAGGACCAAGATGGAATGATTCTTCCAATCTCTCACTATTAGGAGGTCATTTAGCACCCAGACAAGGGCCGTCTCAGTACTATGCCTCTTCCTAAATCTGACTGGAGAGAATCATAGACATTGTGGCTGGTCAAATGATCATCCAGTTGTGGCGCAACCACCCTTCTCAATAACCTTGCCCACAAAGGGTAGGTTAGAGACACGTCTGTAGTTCACCAAGCAGTCTAGGTTAAAGGAGAACTTTTTAAGGAGAGACCAGACAACCGCCTCCTTCAGGGGTTCTGGGAAGATCCCCCTCTTCAATGACCTCCAGACTATCTCAGCTAGGACTGGGCTGATCTTATCAACGTATCCTATCAGGAGGCATGTGGGGCCTGGATCCAAACTACAGCTGGTTGGTTGCAACATCATGATGATCATCACTACGTCAGTGATTGTGGGTTGGCTAAAGTCAGACCAGGTGAACTGAGGCCTGACATCTCCTGCCGACTGCCACAACTTCTATTAGAGTGAGCCAGACAGATACTGGACCTGACTGTGGCAAACTTATCTGAAAAGAAACAAGCAAACTCATCACACCATTCTTGTGACATGGCTCCTCCAGACTGGAGACAGATTGGATTGCACAATCTGTCCACCGTCCAGAAGAGCTGAGCTGGTCAGTTCTGTGCAGCAGCAATCTCTCTGGACAGGAATTCTGCCTTCTTATAGGTGATTGTTGATTGATAGACCACATAATGTTCCATCAACTTAAGTCTATCACATTCCAGGCCTGTTTTCTGCCAGCTCTGCTTTAACCTTTACCCCACTCTTCTCAACTCCTTCAAGGTCTCATCAAACCAGGAGACCTGGGCAGAGGTGAGGGGGCGAACACGAACAGGTGCTATGGAATCCAGGACCACCACCACCACCTTGTAAGGCAAGTACTAGATCCCCTATATCCCTGCATTCACTCAGTACACCTGATAGATCCAGTACCTCATTAGGCCATCTGGGGTAACACTCCTTAATGGACGGTACTGGGTCATCTCCATAGGGGCAGGCCTACTCAGGAAGCCAACAAACTGAATCTGATGGTGTGATGGTCTGACCACCCGACTGGCTCCACCACCAAATTGGATATCTCCATCCCAGGAGGAACACCAAGTCCAATGAATGACCTCCAATATGGGTTGAGCACCTCATGGACAAGGTAGAAAAAAATTCTAAATCCTGCCCAAAGGGAAGTCACAAAGTGACCACAAAATCACCTTTCAGGTGGGAGTTGTATAATGAAAGTCCTATTGTTCAAGGGTGGGGTCTCCAAAGGCCATGTTGAAAATTTGGTGTCAAAATATTTAATATTTCCAAAGTTATGAGTGTGCATAGTGAATTGCAACTAATGGGTCATAACTTTGGCATTTTTCATGTTTGACCTCAAATTTTCAACATAGCCATCTATGACCCCACCTCATGAACAGAGGCAGAAAAAAATTTCAACCCCAAAGGTGAATTCACCAAGTGACTGCAAAATCACCTTTTGGATGGGAGTTGCATAATGACAGTCCTAATGTTCATGAGGTGAGGTCCCAAAAGGCCATGTTAAAAATTCGAGGCCAAAATCTCAAAAAATGGCAAAGTTATGCATAAAAGTTAAAACCCCCATTAAAATACATTGAACAGAAACATAGAAGCATAGAACTTGACAACAGAAAAATACTGCATGGTCCATCCAGTATGCCCTTCCACCTAGCCTACCTCCTCCCTTCCTCCCTGGGAACCCATTCCTCCCCCCATAGCCCTTTATGCCTGTCCCAAGCCCTCTTGAATCCCAGCACTGTCTCCACCCCCCACAACCTCCTCTGGAAGCCTGTTCCAGGTATCCACCACCCTCTCCATAAAGAATCTCCCCTTTTTACCATAGTTTCTCATAGTGCAGTCGCCCGTTCCAGCAGCATGACTTGTCTTTGATTTGAGAGTAAGTCTTGAACCTGGGACCTGTTCAAGTGAGTGAGGTTGTGTGGGGTGTAATGGGTGTGTGGGGTGGTGGGTGCTGAGGGGGTAGTGGGGGTTGGGGGCTGATTGGCAAGGGTCCATTATTTTTTGTTTCAGGTTAAACAAAACAAACAAAACCATGGTGGGACTGTTTTCTTTATTTCAGGGTTTTTTTCTTCAGTGGAAGAATGGGGGTACCACTAGACACCAAGGAATACAGCAGGGCATAACAGGGATGGCGATTGGCAGGTGGGGGGTGACAATAGACACCAGGGAAATGGGAGACGGCAATCAGAGCGTGAGAGGATGGGCCACTACACTACTGAAAACTACTTCATATGGTATCAGTGACGGGGGGCCACTACACTATGCAAAAACAATGTTTCATATGGGATCAGTGACTGGAAGGGGGGAAGGGACCACTACACTATGGAAAACTGGATTGGTGACTGGGGAGGGGTGAGGGACCATCTACACTACGGAAATAATTTACAGGAAAAGGCTGGGAAAAGGCTGTTTTTTCTTTGTGTCTCAAATCCTTTTTATTACTTATGGTCCATTTTCCTGTGATGAAAAGGATTTGCAAAAAGGATCTTAGCAAATGACAAAAATGGATTTCAAACATAGAAAAAATCCAGGATCATTCTGAGTAGAGACAATTGCAGAATCCAACTAATAGTGTTCCAGTGAGGAATATCCATTTCCTGGTGTCCCTACAGCACCTCATTTTCATGGGTTCTCAATATTTAAAAAAACAAAAATGGAAAATAAGCTGGCAGCTCACAAAAGGAATTTTCCTCACAAAAAGGTTGGCTCCTTGTGAAAAAGGATCCTTTTCGTGAGGCCAAATCCTTTGTTTAACATTTACCTCTATAATGAGAGGAGCTTCCCATTGAAAATAATGGGAACTTAAAATTCAATAACTTTGCAAGAGATTAATATTTTCACCAAACATATGCATGTAAGTTCTGTTACTCAAGCAATATCTACCATAAAATATTTACACAAAATTCCACACCATTTGGGCACAAGGTGATGAGGAAAAACTGCAAAAATGTGACTTTTAAGGTTTTGCACTATCAGATTTCAGAATCCAAACATCCAACCAGAATGAAACTTGCCATGTCAAAAGAACTACCTCACTGGGCAGTGTATGCCAAATTTTGTGCAAATCCATTGATCAGTTGCAAAGTTATTGAAGTGCAAAATTTGAGGTTTAACATTAACTATGCTAAAACGGCCCGGTGGTGCAGAGGTTGGTGCTGGACACCACACCTCCTGCCATGCCAGTGACCTGGGTTCGGGAGTCAGCCTGGGTCATTGGAGGTCAGCAGGGTGGAGGGAGAGGATGTGACTGGCTGCCGGCTGAGAGCTCTCCACCTTGGGATGGAGTACCACATCTCCTCTGAGCATGGCCACCCCTGGTGGAGGCTGGAGTGGCTGTGTTGCTCCAAGAAGTGCTGGTGCTAGGCCAAGGGAGGGTGGAAGAGGCTGGTACTGGAGCTGCAGTGTGCATGTGTGCCTCCACATGCATGTTTCATCACTTCCGGGTCTCAGGAGTAGGGAACCTGGGCAGAAAACAGAGGAAAAACTGGGGTCCACCCAAGGATGAAGCCTCCGGGCCAGCTCTGGGGTTCCACTGGGGCACACAAGGTGCTACAAGCCCCCAAATGACCCCGAGTCCAGTAGGTTGGCCGGCGACCAGGTGACCCACCGAGAAGGATAAATTCAATTGAAAAAAAAACAAACCATTAACCATGCTACCCAACCCTAACTATAGTGCTGATATATATATGTCTGTGTACAGTGCTGGAGGGACTTGCATCACCTCTATAATAATGGCCTGTAACTTAAATAACGAATAAAATGTTTCCATTCTAATACTTCCTAGTACTGTACTCAATAAGGACATACTGTAAATAACATCAGCCTCTGATGTTTGCTGCTTTGCTGTGGACCCATCTGGGTGCCACATTTCCCTTACTGAAAGATGCCATTTTGTGACATTGTTCCATGTCACTCATAAGTACCGCATTGCAGTCTCAACATTTACATTTTAAAGAAAAAGGTTGTATGCTAGTATCTCATAGTTAGCTTTTATGCTTCTTAAAACGTTCTTATTTCTAAATTTATAATTTATAGTTTTATATGCCTTTTTCCCCTAGTAATGTACTAACCAGTGGTGTGCCCTTACAGTACTTTCAAGACTTGTACAGCCCTGGTTTTCAAATAGGTTTTTCCTGATAAAAACTCCAATTGCAGTGCCTCTGACTCTTCTTAACATCATTTCCAATTTTTTTTTCTTTGCTTTGTTTTATTTAAATATTTGGATCCTCCTCCCTTGGCGTCCCCCTGTTATGTGCAAGACTATGGGTCCAAAATTCTCCACAACACCAGCAGTCCATTTGCAGAACTGAAAGCACTTGTCTGTATTGTTGCTGAACCTTTGAAGGCTGTAAAAGCCCCACACCTGCCCAAGAAACTTTCTTTCTACTTCTCATCCTGGTGAGTGTTTTTCTTGGTGTCTTCATTCCTCTCACTGTTACGTACATGACTTGTTGTGGTGTCACTGTTACATACATGACTTTTTATGAAAAAACAGCTTTTAAATAAATTACACAAAGTAATTTGGACAATAAGTGGTGTCTAACTTTTCAGCCAAGGTTTAAATTGCTGAGTAAGGAAAAAACAGCTGTAAAACAAACAGATATGGTCAGCAGGTAAACTTTGACACCTCTGGAGAAAATGCATTCAAAAGTAAATGTTTAAACATAACTATGGTTGCATTATTAAGCAATAAAGCATGACCAAGGGTTATGTTAATGGTCTGTTAATCACCTTCTAGGGGTGTACTGTGGCATGAGGTGTAGCCGAGTGCCACATGCCACTAGAGGGTGATTAACTGACCATTAACATAATCCCTTGGAGTGCCTTATTGCTATTATAATAAAAAAAGGTTTTAAACAGTGTTAAACATTGTTCAGCATATGGCTAAGTTTCCGTGTATGTTAATAAAATATTAACATAAGGCTGTTAGAATGTTGGCAGCCAATCAGAAAGCTCCATTTCTCAGACCCTTTTTATAATGTACATTAACACAAGTGTTTCTTGTTGCAGGACTGTATCAGATAGTTACCATTATATTGCTGCTTTTGTTGGGTCCTATTAACCACATGACTTGATATGGTGCCACTATTACGTACATGACTTCTTATGAAAAACAGTTTTCAATAAATTGCACTGAATAATTAGGAAACTCAGTGGTGTCTAACTTATGCACAAAGGTTCATACAGCTGATTAAGAAAAAAAGAACTGTAAAAACAAACAGATGCAATCAGCAGGTAAATTTTGACACGCCCAGTGAAAATGCATTCAAAAGTAAATGTTTAAAGATAACTATGGTTGCTTTATGTACATTAACATAAGTATTTCTTATAGTAGGATTTTGTTGGATAGTTACACTTACATTGTTGCTTTTGTTGGGTCCCTGTTAACCACATGGCTTGATGTGGTGTCACTGTTATGTACATGACTTTTGGTGTCAGTGTTATGTACATGACTTTTTATGAAAAACTGCTTTTGAATAAATTGCACTGAATAATTAGGAAACTCAGTGGTGTCTAACTTATCCACCAAGGTTCACATAGCAGATTAAAAAAAAGGGGACAGTAAAAACAAAAGGATACAATCAGCAGCAAAACTTGGACATGTCCTGTTTTCACAGCAGTGGTGCCCAAGGATAAATTGTGGCATAATTACAATCAGGTAATACTTAGAATAAAATAGTGAAATGTTGCATACTATGGTACCTAAATAGCTCTGATAACCATACTAATTTGGAAAAACTAAAAAAATTTTAACTGAAAATTCAACAAAAGAGACACCGTGTTACGTGCATTACCTGATCCATGTGCTAACTTAAAGACTAATTTTCCTATACTTCCAGATGATGAACTATCTTTATATTTGGTATTACATTATCTCCATATGCACCCAATGTAACGATGATATAGTTATGGGATTTAAGTAAAAAAAAAATGTGGGACATGAATGTCACACTTTGTCTGTCCAGTATCAAATACACACTCATATATATTTAAGTATATGCAAAAAACATTGTTAATGCATCAGTTAGGGTTCTTCAACAGCGATAAAAGAGAGGAAATTTTACAATAGGGTTCCCACCCCCACCACCCCACCCTGCCCCCACCAACAGGCATCGGGTGTGCGTTGAGTCCCTCAAATTTCAGGCCAATGACCAAACCATTATTTTGCAACGTTGGCAAAGAATTCCTGTAATGCGCAAGCGCTGTAATGTTATCCTATGGAAAATCATCAACTTCATAGTGCGTAACTTTGCCACCCTGTACTATTGTTTGACCAAAGCACCAACAGGCACATATGTGGATATTGCCTTTCTTCCCTCAAATTTCAAGTCAAAAGACCAAACCATTTCCAAGATATTCAATATCAAAGATTACTAAAATTTCCCTATCTATTCCATTATAAAAATCTGGCCATCTTGTCCCTCCCTCGCAATCAAAGATGGTGATCAAAGAATCTCATGACCAAAAGAATTTGCAGGCTCATGATCAAAGATTTTGCAGGGTCATGAACAAAGATTTAAAAACCTTACAAATCAAAAAATTGAAGGGATTGTGGTAAACCACCACCATGGTTCGACAGAATGAAACCCCCTTAGTAAAACTCACCCTCATTTGACTTCCTAGGACACCCCTAGGTTGAGAAAATTGATTTTTTTAATTGGGCCATCTTGTCCCTCGCTCACAATGTACGATCGCGATCAAAGAATCTCACGATCAAAGAATTTGCAGGCTTACAATCAAAGAATTTGCAGGGTCACAACCAAAGAAACAACAAAAATGGAAAGGGACCTGAGGGTAATCATATCAGAGGACCTTAAGGTTACCAAGCAATGTGGGAAGGCAGTAGGGAGGGCTGGGGGGATACTGGGATGTATAGGGAGAAGCATCACCAGCAGAAAACAGGAAGTTGTCATCCCTCTGTACAGACAGTTGGTGAGACCCCATCTGGAGTACTGTGTCCAGTTCTGAAGACTCCATCTCCACAAGAACATAGACAGGATGGAGGCAGTCCAGAGGAAGGCAACTAAAATGGTGCAGGGTCTGCAAGAGAAGCCATACAAGGAGACACTAAAGGAGCTTAATATGTATACCCTTGAGGAAAGGGGGGGCATGATATGATAGAAACATTTATGTACCTCAGTGGAATCAACAAAGTCCAAGAGGGTAGCATCTTTCAGAAAAAGACATATGCAAGAACAAGGGGACACAATTTGAAGATAGAGGGGGGACAGCTCAGGGGCAACGTGAGGAAGTATTTTTTCACAGAGAGGGTGGTGGACACATAGAACAGTCTTCCTGAGGAGGTTGTGGGATCTAAAACTGTGGGACAATTCAAAAATGCATGAGACAGACATAAGGCAATTCTTGTTGGGGATAGGAAAAAATAGGCTGTTGGTTAACTAGGATCTGCAGCTTATCTTGTAGGTAGGGAAATGGGCAGACTAGGTGGGACAAGCGGTCCTTATCTGCCGTCAAAGTCTATGTTTCTATGTTAAAGAATGAAAACATTTGTAATTTTCAAAATTCAAATAATTGCATGTAAACCACCACCATGGTTACGTCAGAATGAAGCCCCCTGAATAAAAACCACCCTCATTTGTCTTCCTAGGACACCCCTGAGCTGAGAAAATAGATTTTTTTATCTGGTCATCTCATCCCTCGTTCGTGATGCACGATCGCGATCAAAGAATCTCATGATCAAAGAATTTGCACGGTCGTGGTCAAAGAAATTGCTCGCTCATGAACAAAGAGCGAGGGACGAGATGGTCAGATTTAAAAATAGTGTTTTGCAGCCCAGGGGTGCCCTATTAAGTGACATAAGGATGGGTTTTGCTCAGGGAGCTTTGCTCTGCCCCATCTGAATAAAAAAAAACAGTAGTTCTTATTATCCCTGGTAGTCTAGCCCCTCCCCCATCATAGTAATGTATAACCATGCTTGTATCCTGTTAGTCTAGTGGCCCCCAATGGTATGTTATTTATATGGTAATATTTTTGTCCATAGTAGTCTAGTAGGCCCCCATGTGTATTTATTTTCTTTATTGTTGTAATAGCCCTAGTAGTCTAGTGCCCCCCTCATCTGTACTTCATAATGACAATCACTGACATCCCCATCATAATAAAATTAATGTAATTCTTTATGTTTTGGTAGTCTAGTGGCTCCCCATCCCACCCAGCCATGCCAGCCCACCCAGCACCCCCCATGCTTCCCCAGCCAGTGGCTGGCACAGCCCACCTCTCTCACCTCCACGCCAGCCACCAACTGTGTTTTATGAGCGTTAATGGAAAGAGGAGCTAATTTCAGAGTGCCTCTTTCCATTGTCACTTACACAATCGCGCTAACAGCACGTGGAGGCGAAGTGAGCTGTACTCAGTGCTAACTGAGAGGCTTTATAAAGTAGCAAACTGGCACAAACGGAGTGAGGCCACTGGACTACCAGGTTCATCAGAATGACGATATTTTATTAAGATGGGGAGGAGGTTCACCAGACTGCCAGGGATGTCAGTGATCATCATTATGAAGTACAGATCGGGGGGCCACAAGACTACCAGGGATATTACAAAAATAAATACACATTAGGGGGCCACTAGACTACCACAGATAAAAAATATTAACATATAAATAACATACTCATTGGGGGGGCCACTAGACTACCAGGGATACAATCATGCACAGCCCACCTCTCACCTCCATGGCCAGCCACCAACTGTGTGTTTTATGAGCGTTAATGGAAAGAAGCGGACATTACTATGATGGGGAAGGGGCTGCTAGACTACCAGGGATAATGACAAGTACTGTTTTTTTTTCATTCAGATGGGGCAGAGCAAAGCCTCCTGAGCAAAACCCACCCTTATCTCACTTAATAGGGCTCCCTGGCTGCAAAAAGCTATTGTTAAATCTGGCCATCTCGCCCCTCACTCGCGATGCACGATCACGATCAAAGATTCTTGTGATCAAAGAATTTATAGGCTCACGATCAAATTCCTCAGGGACAAAGTTTCTTTAACCATGAGGCTGCAAATTCTTTGATCGTCAAGTGGGCCAAAATGGCCAGAACCCCATTCTTTGATTGCAAATTATACAATGGCAAGAAAATTTCCTGGTCTCTGATCGGTCAGTGTTGGGCTGGACCCGTGATGTTATCCCAGTACAACATCATGGGTCTAGTCTCAGCCTCACTGTGAACCTGCAGATGAGCTATATGATGAGCTAGATGACCTCTTTTTTTGCACCTCCTCTTAAGAAACAAAAATATTTTTCCACACTAAAAAACATTCTTTAAAATTATTTTTTATTTTATATGTAACAACGAGCCATTGTATAATAGCAATAATGCTGTCCAGGGTGTGTGTCGTTTGGGATAACATCTAGCCTCAGTTGTTGGATGCACTCAGCCTGCAGCCTCATGTCCAACTACCTGAGGCATGGCGTTATCCCAACCACGACACACACCCTGTTGGGCATTATTGCTTAAATATACATATACATTTTCCCATTGACTTATAATGGGAACTTAAAAATACCATAACTTTTGAATGCCTTAATATTTTTTCACCAAACAAAAAGCAACATGTTTGGCCACCAAAGCTCTTTCAAATAAGCCATCTTGCAGAGCAGTATGTCACACGACGGCCGTGCAGGACCACATTCAGAATTCCAAAAGGTGCCTCCAAAAATGGATAATTTTTCAGCACTTTTGTACACAAACATTGGCACTCCGACCAAAATGCAATTTGGCAAATCAAGAGATCTACCATGCCCCAACACGTGTACCAAATTTCAGGCAAATCCATTGAATGGGTCCAAAGTTATTAACACCCAAACTTTTGACTTTAGTATGTAAATAACCGCTGAACACTAACTATAGTGGCACGACAGCACCACTATAATATATATATATATATATATATATAAAAGTATATCTATAAGAATGGATAGGTAAGTATGCGTTATGGATTTTTTTTACACATCCGAGGGTGTGATGACCCATAAACCTCAAGAGCGAAATTCAAGAGGTTTATGAGGTCATCACATACTGGGGGTGTGTAAAAGAATCCATAAACACACAGTAAGCTATACTTTATCTTTCATAATTACTGGTGCAGGGAGTCACAGCAGATCTTTAGGCAACAGAGAAAAAAATTCTGTTTTCAAGAGTGCTGTCTTATTTGTGAATGATTTATCTTTCCACACAACTCTGCAGAAACATTAAAAACTAGGAAAAAGTATGGTAACACTAAACATATCTGTCTCAGAAATTTATGAACTGTAACAGTCTGAGAAATAACAGCATTTTTGCTGATTGGACCTCTGGTGCTGTGGTTCTGTGGATGCTGTATTCAAGATAAGTAATACTGCACAACAGACAAAACTCAAAGCTTTTTAACTGTTTAAATTTTAAAGTTAGTAAAAACATTTAAAAGTTCATGACTCACGATGTCCGTTTAATGAACGAAGATCTGGAAGTGCTGTCATGGTTACAGGGTTGCTGTGGATATTTGTGTGGGAGAAAGGAAACGTTAGAGAGTGTCTGAAAAGTATGGATTTTGTGGGAGTAAGTTAGAATAGAAAGTGCTGGATTCCACCTTATGGAGGAGCTTTGCATGAGAGATGTGAGCTACGATGGACTGAGGCGCCTGCCAGACAACTGTGAGTAGTTGGTTGAACTGTCTTGCGCTGGCACTACTGCTGAAGCAGCCTGTCAGAGAATGTCACTTTGTCAAATGCTGTAATAACTGGATTTCAGGTTACTATGGGGTTTAAGAGCACTTGTAATCCAGTTGATAAATAGGGTCACCAGTAATTATATATATATATATATATATATATCTTCTTCTAAAAAACTGTGTTAATGCAGACATTAGGGTTGTAGGATGCAAAGCGCATAAAAGGAAATAAAAAACATTAGGGATCTGGGTCTCTGGAGTATTGACGAATCGGTGGTGGTGGTGTCTTACTTGGGGTTGTCAACCCTAATGCCCATCTTCTCCACTCTGCCTGTAGCCTCCTTTCGAATCACAAGATATAGCTCCATCCTTGTGCCTCATAGTGATACAGTATGGCCAATATAATCTGTCAGAGTTTTCTGTAGGGCTCTGCATGAAGGCATCACATTTGACCTTGTCTCATCAGGGTAGGCATTAGGATTAACAACACCAAGTAAGACACCACCACTGATTAACACAGTCTTTTGCAAAGAATATATATATATATATATATATATAAATATATATATATATATATATAATTACTGGTGACCCTATTTATCAACCGGATTATGAGTGCTGTCAACCACCACCATAATAATCCGAAATCCTGTTATTATGACATTTGACAGTGACACTCTCTGACAGGCCACTTGTGCGGTAGTGCCAGTGCGAGACAATTCGAGCAGCTACTCACAGTTGTCTGGCAGGCACCTCAGTCCATCGCAGCTCACGTCTCTCTGCAAAGCTCCTCCATAAGGCATCCCAGTGTCAGATTATAACAAATACAAATAAATAAATAAACTAATAAATGAATACACTGCCAATAGGGATTGGGCCCGCTGGTGTGCAGATAAAGCTTTTTAAGGAGAAGCACAGCCAGGATGGTAGGGCTATAATGACAGTAGCCCTGACGCTGACAAATGCGTCACAACAACAGCTGATTGCACTATACAACACAGCTGTTGTTTACTAACAAATGACAGCTGTGTTGTATAATACAACTATATGACACAGCTGTAATTTGTTAGTTAACAACATCTGTGTCATAATGCAACCAGCTGTTGTTGTAAAAATTCAGTTATGAATAGAACGTTGATTTTTTGAACTGCTCACGCTCAGAAATGGAACATTTTTCTTAAATATTTTAAAAACTACTTAACAGATGGACCTAAAGACCACAAAAGCACATACATTGGATCAAGCTCTATCAAACCTGAATGTTTCAGGTTTCAACACCTCCTATTTTTATGTTGGCGTGCTTGCGCAGCCAACATCTTGCAGTAGTGCAGTTTTGGAGGTGCGGTTGCTGTTGGGTGAATGCAGGGCACGCACCAGTAGGTGCGTTCCTCATTCTCCAATCAGCCTGCATGCCAGCGACACACCATGCATACATAATGTGGTGAGCACATCTAAGAAAAGGTCCGCTGGAATCCGAGCAAAGCTTGTCAGATGCAGCGGACCTTCCCTGGACATGCTCATCGACATTATGAGCATGGCGGCACAGTGGCCACCAAACTGCCGACTTCGGGGTGCCCAATCCCCCTGTCAGTTTACTCTGCCCCTCTGTATGTGCTGATGGGTGAGCCCACTCCCTGTCGACATAAATCACCCCCCCATTGTTAAATGATGAGGGGGTGCCAATCCCCTCAGCTCAGCCCCCGGCTTTTGTTGTATGCCGACGGGAGTGCCCAATCCCGCCGGCTACACAGCATCCCCCAAACATTAGGTGGTACACTGGGAGCCCACCCCAGCGTGCCAAATCCCCTGAAACAAAAAAACTGTCACGCAATTTTTTTTTTGTCACCTGTAAAACGAAAACGGTCCCTCGTAGTCTCACTGCCCCCCACACCCACACTCTGTGCACCCTGCCTCTCCACACCCCCTCACCCCATACTTACCTCCAGGGTCTGGCGCAACGATCTTTGGTGGACCAGGAACATGTCCGCACTCTTCAAAGCCGACCACGAACTGAGGAAATGCCGGTAAGCTGTATAATGGAATAAATAGGGTTTTTCCAATGTTGCTGCATAGCTCAGGCATTTTGGGGAATTTTGGACCCAAATTTTCAACATGGGTGTTTTGGGACCTCTCCTCATGAATTCTTGCACTGGTGTTATTTAGTCCCGAAAGGTGATTTTGCAGTCACTGCGTGGAATCACCTTTTGGGGCTGAGTAACAAAATGACAGTGCCACTGTTCATGAGGGAGGCTCTCAAAAAGCCTGTGTTGCAAATTTGGTGGGAAAATCCAAAATGATTGTTTTACGAAGCGCAGCTATGCAGTTGTTACGCACGCTGTAGTTAGCGAATTGCAATATTTTCATGCCAGATTCTCAACATTGGCATTTTACCACACCTTCTTGTGAACTGTACAGCTGTCATTTTTCACATCCTGGCTGAAATGTGTTTTGCACTCCGCTCAGAATAGCTCGGTCATTGTCGAAACCAGTGTTTGGGACACATTATGAAATGACAGTGACACTGTTCATGAGCAGAGGTCCTAAAATTCCTGTGTTGAAAATTTGGTGACAATACTCCATAGAATGACTGTGTTACGAGCGTGCGTTGTGCAGTTTGCAAGCACGCTCGTAGTTTGCAAACTTATAATATTTTCACTCCAGATTTTCAACAGTGCCATTGTTCTGCACCTCCTAATGAACAGTATAGCTGTCATTTCTCACATCTTGACCAAAATCTGTTTTCGCAGTTCTGTTGCAGAATAGCGTGGTCGCTGTGGAAAGCCCGTGTTTGAGACACATTATGAAAATGGCAGTGAAACTGTTCATTAGCAGATGTCCTAAAATGCCTATGTTGAAAATTTGGGGACAAAATTCAATAAAATGAGTGTTTTACAAGCGTGCATTGTGCAGTTTGCACACATGCTCGTGACTTTGTGAATTTGTAATAGTTTCACTCCAGCTGTTCATCATTGGCATTTTCCATATCTCCTTATGAACAGTACAACTAACTGAAATGTGTTTTTACATGTCTGGTGCAGAATTGCATGGTCACTGTGCGAAATCAGTTTTTGGGACAGTTTGAGGAACGGTGACACTATTCATGAGCAGGGGTCCTAAAATGCCTTTGTTGAAAATTTGGTGCCGAAAGTCCATACAATGACTGTGTTGCAAGCGTGCATTGCACAGTTTCCATGCACCCTTGTAACTTTGTCACAGGTGGCGCACAGTGGCGTGCTCGCTGTGCAAAATCACCTTTTGGGACACATTAACAAAATCACAGCACTATGCATCTCTAGCTCCACCACTGCCAATGCCAGCACAACAACATTCGGCATTGCCAAATGCTTGTTTTAGTTATCCGATGGCAAAAAAAAAACCTAAAATTTTCAAAAATGGTGAGTTTTATGTTTTTCTGCACCTCTGTCACTTTACCTCTACTGAACTGATGTACATGAAATTTACAGTATCAAGAGATCCTGGCACAGAGGCTGTGCTTTCCAAATTTCATGCAAATCAGTTGAATGAGGGCAAAGTTATTAAGGTGCAAACATTTGGGTTTAATATAGAAGTGCTTACTCAACCCTAATAGTGCCTGTATAATATATTGTAAGATTAAGGTTTTTACAAACCTCTCGACTGTCCCACATTACAAGGGACCTCCTTAATTTTAATTCTTAAAATTGTCTATCCACACATAGAAAATGTACTGTCCTCACAGAGAAGGGCGGTCACACTTTAGAGCAGAAAAAATTAACATTCTAAGATGCATAAATAAACTTTACACATATAAGCACTTGTGTTGTTTCAATAGTGTTCTCCATGTTTGATGATGTATTACACATTATAAAAGTTGGAATCCCAAACTGCCCCACTTTTAAGCTTTCTTAGAGTCTACTGTGCTGCAGGAAAGCAGTATCATACATACTTCCAACCCCAAAAACAGTTAAATGTTGATATACTGTAGAAGGGATCAGCTGAGCCCATTCTTTTGCTTTAATAAAAATTAAGTACAGTTACAGAACCCTTCATTTCCACTCCATACCTTTTGCTTGTTGTCTGATGCTTCACAGTGCCTTTTGAGTCACTGCCTCAGTCCATGTCCTTCTCGGTGGTACCAGACCCTGGCTAGTTGGCACTGGTTCACATATGGTGCTCTTGGCCACTGACCAACCAGCCTGAGTCCTCAGCCACCAGATGCTGGTCACATGATTCAAATGCCAACCACACCTCATCCACTGAATGCTGGTGGCCCGGTCCCCGTGGCACCCATAAATTTGTCTTTGGCTCTCTCTCTAGATTCCTCCACTACTGCTTTTGGGCTGCTCTGCTCACAGCCACAAATGTGGTCCACTGAACCCAACCACTCGAGGTCCAGACTGTGGCTCTTAGTTTTCTGACTTCACTCTAGGCTCCTCTGCTACTTGAACTCAAATTCAAGATCACTCAGCCCTGGCCCCTATGTGAGACTTGACTTCCAAGCTCCTCCTGAACATGGATAATGAGAAGGGAGCAGCAATCACTGACTTGACTGACTGACTGACCATCAGCTCACCACATGGCCACTTGATGAATGACTCCAAAATCCCTGGGCTCATACGTATAATGAGTTACAGAAAAACAAAAACAGACAGTACCCAAACAAAGTCAGAGGGCAGTTTAGGCAGTGTGAGTGGGTGATGAGATTTACAGCTGACATCAACATACATGGCTCAGGTCAACCCTCCTCCCCCATCCTTTGGAGACACTTACACATGAGTGAGCACAGAACAGAAAAGAATGTCAAGCACAGAAAAAAGTCAACACTGTGTATGTATGCACATAAGACAGCTCCCAAAGGGGGCCCCAGAAAACAGGGGTCCTACACATAGGCATACTTTTTTTCAATAGTATGCTTTATTGAAGAAATTTTCAGTACAAACAGTGAACAATAACAATAAAAAACATCAACAAAACAAAAAACAGCTTCTTAGGATTACATATATAACCTGGGGCTTCACCAAAATGCATATGAATATAACATTGCATCCAGAACATTGCTTCTCTGTTATTAATTATTTTCTTAAACACACAGTAGAGGACAATAAGTGAGTAGTTCATAATACAAGCGTAATGATGGTTTTGTAGAAGTGGAAGGAATTGTTCCACAGATTCCATTATGGACCTGGAGGAAGACTTCCACGTGGAAAAAGGAAGAACTTGTGGGGATGTAAACAAAAGCAAAAGAAACTTATTAACAAAACGATAGAAAAGTAGAGAAACACAGCAAATATTGAAAAGAAACAGCATAAAATAACAGACTTTTTGAAAGTAAAGTTAACCTTCCCTCAAGTTTGTCCACACCAAAAAACTGCTTTAACGTGGGACAAAATTCAGTTATTATATTGGACACACAAACTTCTCACCTATCAGCCTCTCCCATAAACATCCTTACTCTGGTAGGCTCAAATAATAACATCCAGGACATAAGGAAGGAGGAAATATATCTAATAGCAGGACCAGGAAACTTGGAGAATGCTGACTCAGAGGAGTACTCGGAGGACTACTCTGAGGCAGCCTTTTCAATTGAACAGTCCAATGATCCAACATTGGATTCTGCAGTTATGAATAACTCTTCTATATCTTTTTCTTCCCCCACCACTGTTATCACCTAAAGCTCATAATGATGACAAAAAGGAAAAAAAAGGGCCCAGAAGCAACTGGGAATTTGATTACTGTGATACATGAGCTAAGCCAGACAATAGAAGGCTTAAAAAAATGGATTTTACCTTAGCTGATCATAATAAACATCCTGAACACAATGAAATACAAAACTAACATCAAAGGACAATATGTCCCTATAAATAATTACAGAGAACACTTTACAGACAAGGGTAATTTTATATCATGTGCTAACTTATCTAAACAAATGCTTGAGATAATGAATAATCCATATTATGCAAATATCTTAATTTTAGAGAATATTGCAGCATTAAAAGAAGAAATTTCAACATTAAGAACTGACGTTTTCAAGAATAAAATAATTTTAGACCAAATAGCTAGCAAGCTAACTTATAACAGAATGGAGACAAGTTCCCAAACCTCATGGACATTGGATATAGCACAGGAAAATAAAATCACTTAGGTAAATTTGCCTGGCCCATTTGAAATACAACACTCTCCCTCCCCCATGTGAGGAAGGGGAGCAGGAAGCAGGCAAAGGGAAGAAAGAAAAAAGGTATTAAGGGAAAGAAAGTATGTAAAAAAAAGAAAGATAATTTACAGGAGAAACAAAGTAAGGAGGTTGAATCCCACAAGGAGATTGTTAAGGAAGGAAACAGCAGCAAATTTAATTTATCTGTAGCTAGCACACAGCCAATAGGAAAAAATGATCTAGATACTACTGATTTAAGTGTCATTGCTAAAATAAAGTACACGCAACAGGTTGGGGGGGAGGTCATTGCCCCGGAAAAAGAACCCCCTTGTCGCCCCTCCCAGGATAATGGATCTATTGGTACAACTGGTTACCTCTCATTCAATGTTTTTTTGGATGAACTTGGAAAGGACACTAAGTTTTTCTTGGAAATCTTTGGTATTAAACCAATTCAAAATTAATCAGAAAGCATGCTTAAATCTTATATAAAACAACTATTGGGTGCTGACTTGGATGAGTCAGACATCAATGTCATGCAACTGCAGAATCCTAATATTCCAGACTGTGCCTTGCTTTATACAAAGTCATTTACATTAGCTACAGAAATATGGTCTAAAGAAAAATCACTCAAGCTAAAGGAGACTACAATAAATCAGCCACAGAAAGTCCCACCTCAACAGGGTAAGGAAGTAAATATGAGGAAAACAGTATCATCTGGGAACCCAGATAGAGATGTAAACAAACTTCAAACAGTAATTAAAAATTATGAAAATAATCAGAACACAGAACAAAATAATAAAATTCTATCAATTTTTGGATGGAACATAAGGGGTGAGAAAATACTAAAGAAAATAGAGAAAGATCTTATTTCTTTCCTGGCCCATTCACTTGACCTAAAACTCTGTCCTCAAGCAGTCTCTATTAATAAGGTATGGAGAGAAACATTAGAAACTTCCCAAATAGATCTTACATTTAAAAATGCCAGATTTGCCAGAGTCATACTTGAGAAGGTTATATTTCTGGACAATTTGGTATTTTAGTAACTTCCCCGAGGGCATTTTGTAATTACCCAGAGGATTTACTAACATGCATTAACTCACCAGAAAAAACATATAGCTGTGTGGACAGTATTCGAGAGACAAAGTGTGACAGTCATACACTCAAAAAAAGTTTTAGAATTAGGCAAGACTCGACCTTAATTTTAATGTGTATATGTGGTAGTTGCAAAATACAAAATAGAAAGATAGTTCTGTATTTCTAAGTTTGGAAAAATGCCACAGTTATTTATGACATGTAAACTACTCTTGTGGGTAACTTGGTGTCCATTATGCATTATTTCCTATTTCTAGTAATAAATAAAATTTTCAAATGCAGTGTCTCTGTCTTCTATTTAAGTGCACTCATTTGCAACATCTAATGATTTTATGTTCTTCCATATGTATGTGTTGCTATCTAGCCTCCAATGTAGACAGCACTAAAAATGCAAACAGGAGGTTACCAAAGTTTCATTACTTCATGCTTATACTGTTTATGCCCAGTCTACATGCCTTTCACACTTAAGCTGGACATTAAGTAGAAAGATACACATGAACAAATCACTTGGTTGTACCTGATTTATTATGTGACTATCTCTGTTGCATAAAACTACTGTGGGTAACACGGACACCACAGTAGCAATGCAACATGTGAAATACATGGTACAACTTTTATTAATGGCTTATTATCAGTCAAACAGCCAATACACTTTGATAAGTACTATGCCACATCAGGGGCCATTTTGACATCACTGTAGCTCCACAGAACCAGACTGAGGAGAGGCCCAACCACAGTTAACAACCAGAAAGCACCCAGACAAGCTGTTTGGTACTGATAACTATACATGAGGGTGCCACATGATGCTCCTTGGCAACCTTGTGCCAGTCTTTGAGGGGAAAATGATGCCAAAATATCACACAGGCCCACCCTAAGCTCACCACCACATGCATCACAGGGATGTCACTGCAGCAGGGTTCTTGTTCTGCACGTGGAATGCCACATCCAAACTACTCTACAAGTCAAAACAATACACCAAAGTTCACCATGAACAAGCAAAGGCAAGGCAAGATACAGCTGGATGTTACACAGTGGGCTTGAGCCACATCAGGGGCCATTTTGATATCACTGTACCTCCACGGAGTCAGACTGAGGGCAGGCCCAACCACAGTTAACAACCAGAAAGCACCCAGGCAAGCTGTTTGGGTTTGATAACTGTAGATGCAGGCACTACATGGTGTCCCCTGACAACCCAGTGCCAGCCATTGTGGGGAAAATGATGCCAAAATATAACACAGGCCTACCCTGTGCTCACCACCATGTACATCACAGGGACACCACTGCTGCAGGGTTCTTGTACTGCACATAGAATGCCACATCCAAACTGCTTGACTCAGGCCCAGGTGATATATTTTTTTTATTTTCAAACTGTTCTAAGATATTATGCCAACACTTGACATTTAATTTATAGGCAGTCTCATTATAAATAAATCTGCTAAATGTTTTTGCCAGATGAATCCAAACCACTGATATTGCCCAACAGGCACTAGTACACCCAGGCAATGACCAGATTCCAGTGCTACACATGGTATCCCTTCCATACCCCTGAATGTACTAAGCAATGCCATGAACAGCCTTTCTGAGGGAAGCCCAAGTGCTGCATTTTTTTTAAACAGTTCCAACATATTGTGCCATCACTTGACATCTAATTTAGAAACATTCATTATAAATAAATCAGGAAAATGTTTTTGCCAGATGAATCCAAAACAGTGATGTCACCCTAGAGGCACTAGTACACCCAGGCAATGACCTAGTTATTACACATGGTAACCCCCATGCCATGAGCAGCCATTTTGAGGTAGGCCCAAGTGCTGTATTCTTTTATTTTTAAACAGTTCCAACATATTATGCCACTGCTTGATGTCTAGTTTAGAAGCAGTCTCATTCCTACATGTGGTAACCCCCCATAACCTTGAATGAACTGATCAATGCCATAAGGAGCATTTTTGAGGTTGGCCTCATTGCTGTAGTTTTTTTTATTTCAAACAGTTCCAATATATTATGTTACCACCCACACCTGATCCACTAGTTCAGTATGCCAATACAATGATGCTCAATTATAATCTTACATCAAGAAAGACAACTTCATTATTTTAAAATTACACACACACACACACACACACACACACACACACACACACACACATGCGCGCGCACACATACACACTTAACCGGAGCCAGCATCACCCCTTCTTTCCAAAAATTACAAGCATCTCTCACAAATTGCATTTAATTTTATTTAAAACATTTTAAGAGTGCAGCTTTTATATTCATTCCACATACACACTTCTAAAATAGAGCCACCATCACATCAACAGGTGCAGCATTCATTTGACAAATACACATTCTTAGAATTTACCAGTAGGAACCCCACAGGTGTTGTTTTTTCCCCATTTAAACATGATTAAAGTCATCAGCAGGGGAAAGTTCACCAATATTAGCAATAGTCTGAAAAAATTGAATTATACAATGGAAACTCGCTGGGTGGATTGTAAACAAAAAAACTATAAATCTGAAACAAAAGTCTATTTGTTTAGACTGGTCACATATACGCACAGTTTCATTTTGAAGAGGGGGCCTTAACAAACAGCTGGGCCATGAGTGAACAAACAAATTTAACTTTTCTGCACCCCAAAGATGATAGAACACAACTGCTGCACTATAGCCAGATAGTATTTAATATGCCCTATTTAAACAGTGCCAACACCACAGGAAAGTTCAGCTGATATACTTCCTAAACAAAACTTTAAAATATACTATTTAATATGCCCCATTTAAACACTTACCACACCAGAAGAAAGTTCTGCTGATATACTTTCTATACACAACTTTAAACTATACTATTTAACATGCCTCATTTACACAGTGCTAGAACCAGAGGAAAGTTCTGCTGATATACTTCCCAAACAAAACTTTAAAATATACTCATTGTGCTGCACAGCCCACTAATCCAATCATCCTCTATTTTGAAGAGGGGCCCTTCACAAACAGCAGGACCATGAAGTCTTAAGGTGAATACTTTACTTTTTCTGTTCCCAAAATGACACAGAATAACTGCTGCACTTTAGCCAGTCACTATTTAATATGCCTCTCAGAATTTTAACTTGCTGTTTTGTAGCAGAATGTTGAAGATCATGTTTTCTAGTGACCGGAGACCTCTGAGATCCATCCAAACTCCTGTGCAGCACACCAGATTTAAAATGGACGATGCTTCATTCTACCTGATTTTAAGAATGGTAAATGGGAGAAGCTGCAGGAAGAGAACAGTTTTGCTTAGAGCCAGAGTGCCAAAACAATAAGCCTGATGTCACCTTCAGGTCACGGCTATTTATACCAATACCAGCATCATCAACAGCCACGTGGATAACATGGACACGATAGCAAGGACCACAACTTTTGATGCTGCTGCTCTTAGCAGGCTCTATGTACCACTGCATTAAGATTGCAGATTTGTGAGAGGGGAAACACATTAAGCAGTGTGAACTGACACTGAAAAAAACCTCAAAGCATAAAGGCAGAATACACAAAAGAAATTATGCAGCTATATAAGACACCACAGTAATGCACGAATGTAAAAAATCACATGTGGTGTCATGTAAATGTAATTATATCTGCATGAAATCAATAATCACTGGGGGGAAGTTACACATCCACTCTGTCCACTAAAAAAGAAAACTTTAGAATTCTGCTTTAAATACAGTACATTTTATGGTCACCAAGATGTGTAGCACAGCCATGTCACAAAATAGCTGCCTTTTTAAGGCTATTTTCATTATTGAAATATTGCCACAATAAAATAAAAATACATACACCCTTCTTTTTTTTATGCACACAATACAAGGAGGATATGGAAATCATATTAGACGGTATTGATCCCCACCCAGTCATCACTGTGGGTGACTTTAATGCTCCAAATAGTGAGAAAGAAACAAATAAAGATTTTTGCATAGATGTTTTAAGGAATATTGTGGATATTAGTCCTAGAATAAGTAGTCTCAGAAAATCTGAAGACAAAAATCATGATATTAGGGTCAGACAAGTTAAAGCTTTTTTTTTTCTTCTTATTTATGGAAGAACAAATAAAGCTCCACAGGGAAGTTATTAATTCATAGGACCCAAAGGCCAGTCAACAATAGATCTAGTATGGACTAATACAGAAGCCTCTAAGATCCTACTAGATATGGAAATCTTGGATTGTCCTGATTTGGCTCAATTTCCAGTATTAACAATCTTGAAATCATTGACCTTCACAAAAAATGACTGTGTGGTACCAACCCCCTTAGAAATATTAATCTTAAAAGAATTAAATGGCAGAGTGATACAATATATAACTTTGGGTAATTATTTTCTATTGGTTTTCTATTTGAACAATGACAGGATTTAATACAAAAAACAGATTTCAACTCTATATCAGAGCAATGGAATAAAATGATAACTTATATTAGGTGCTTTGCAAAACTACAGTGATAACAAAAAAGAAACCACTGACTTGGTTCAATAGTAGATGTAAAAATGCCAAGTCAGCACTTAACTATAAGGTAAGGGAAGTTAGAAATGCGAAAGCTAAGATAAAAACAAAAGAATTAAACGAAGTAAGGAGAGAATATAATAAACTTTTAGAACAGGAAAAGAACAATTAGTCCACTGCGCAATGGGACAAATTGCGATGCGCAGTGTTGAGGAAAGACACGAAGGCCTTTTTGAAAATGGTGAGTGGGGGCTATGGACAATGTTCAAATAAGATCGAGGCATATATTACCCCAACAGCCTGGGAATCCTATTTCAAAACTTTATATTTTTCTCAAACAGAGGAAAACATAGCTAGAAACCAGACAGATGAACAACTGAAACAGTATCCTGCTCCTCTGTGTTTCTTGGATCATGAAATCTATTTAGCCATCTCCTCTTTGGCTGCAAATAAGGCACCGAGTCCTGACTGTGTCCTGGGGGAAATATATAAAACATTTATTGATTGGTGGTTACCGATATTAAAGATGTTATTTAATGCAATAATACAGGGCCAGGATATTCCTCATAGCTGGTTGGGAAGTACTGTTTATTCAATATTAAAAAAGGGAGATCCCTCTAATCCCCAAATGTACAGACCAATTAGTCTGATAGATGTTTCTCAAAAAATCTTTTGTAAAATCTTATTGCAAAAACTTCATACTTGGATAGATGGAAACAATATCCTCAGTGAATACCAAAATGGCTTCCGAGCAGCCAGATCTATGGTGCAATACTGCTACATAATGAGACATCTGATATGGAAATACGTAACCATCAAGGGCAGCAGATTGTACTGTTGCTTTGTGGATCTGACTGCTGCCTTTGATGGAATTAGTAGAAACCTATTGTCACCAGAGCCCTGCCCAATAAAAACACAGACTACCATTTTTGTGTGGATGCTCAGTTGGCAATTCATTTATTATAATCTCTTCCAAATGTCCACTTCCACAATATTTTCATCGTCACATCTTACAACCTTATGTTCATCATATCTTTATTATACACAATTTCCATAAACCACATTTTTCCTCCTTGTTTTCCCTTCTTGCCCCCCAATGTAAATCCGGGGGATGCCACAATATTCATAAACAACCTTTTCTTTCTTGTTTTCTCTTCTTGCCCCCCCCGACGTACATCTGTGGGCCATTCTCTTCATTTCCTTCTCTCTTGTTGGGCATGCATGTACACACATATCACTCATCTGCCTGGTGTTGTTCTGCAGCCCTCTGAGTCAGATTGTCCCCTCCATTCTTGTCCCCCTCCCCTTTTTCTGTGCCTCTTCTTCTTCTCTGCCGTCCACCTTTGGCAGTCCTGGCAGACCTGCTGTCCACCTTAAGCAGTCTGTCCCTCTCCTGCGCGCTTACCCTGTTCTTTTTCAACTAGCCCACCTCTAGCTTGCGATGGATGGTGGGCTTCCTCCCCAAGTAGGTATGCTCTTTTTTTTTTTTTTTAGAGCCGAGCCCTTAATTTCCACTCCCTCACCCATGTGGCTGAGGACCGTGTCCCCCATTCCTGTTTTCAACCTCACCTGCTGCAGTGGTACGACCGCCCCACTCGCATGTATCCACCTACCCTATTCCAGGTAGGCTTAATCTGTGTCAGACAGTTCTGCCTTTCCTGGGCTGTTGGGCTCCTGTCTGTGGGTTTTGCATAAGAGAGAGTGTCCCCCTCAGATCAAACATCTGATCTCCTCTTCCACCCTGTGGTTCAAATGCCCTATTTCCCATTCGGCATACACCATTTTCAGTAACTAATGGCCCCTCTGGGCTATTTTGCCACCCTCCCATATTCTCTGCAACCTCTGCTATTGCCTTATCAACTGGGGGGGGAGGAGTTACCATAGGGATCTCCCTTGGAATATGACTCCTGTAGTCAAAACGGGGACTAGGATCCCCCAAGTCAAGCGTGTCCCACATCCCCCAATGTTCTGTGGGACCCTGTTCCTCATCTTGTAGCCCTTTTCCCCACTACGCACTGGGACTGCATCCCTGTTCCCTGGTTGCCCAGGAGCAACCCCTGGACCATACCTGCCGGACCTGTGCAATCAACTGGATAGTTACACTACGGTGCTGCCCCATTGTTCACCTGTGCTTGTCTGCCATTTTCCTGCATCAGGCTGCTTTCCTTAACTCTGCACATGGAGACCATTTAATCACTACCCCCCCCCCATGGAGGCTGTCAGCCCTTGTAGCACTGCTGCCAAAACCCTTATCCTCATGTGCGTTGTCAACTGACTACTAATTATGTTTTGCTAACCATCTGAATCCGCTTCTCTTGTATTATTCCATGGAAACCACATGGTAATTGATTGACCTGCCCCTGCCTCAGTGTTTAGGCTTTCCCCTTTCTTTATACTATTTTGCTGCTTTGCACCTATCCTCCTATATCAGGACCTAGAGCCAATACTCAGTTTCCGGCAGACTGGACGGGCATGTGGCTCAAAAACCTCCTAAATGTCTAAATGCAGCCAAGTGGATAAACATCTCTGGGGCAATTTGATGCATTCCTGCCCTACTGCAGGATTTCCCACTGCACCATCAAATTTTATAAGCCCACAGCAGATTACTCTGATGCCTATGTGGGCCGCTATAATTCATTAATGTGGCAGATTGGAATGACCCATTACGGGGCGCGGAAAAAGTAACTAAAGTCATTCTGCTAATCTGCTATTTGTCCCAGGTAGCTTTTGCATGTTCTTGTGCACTGAAGATAACCCAGGTGGCTGCTCTTGGTTCAGTCATCCTGTCAGCCCCTGTAAGCTCTGGCTAGTAAGTAAGCAAAGAATACCCCCCCACAGTTTTTTTTTTGAGCTGCTGCTGGAGACCACCTATATACACGGTGCCCAGTGTACACCTAGATTCTGACACCTCTCCTAAAAGTTGCTTGTCATTCTTCACGACTTTTACTTCCTTTCCCAGATTGAAAGGGTTATTGTACCTGGCTGATTGTCTCCTGACTGGTGCCAAAGGTAACTCATTTTGTGACCCCTCCCCTTCAATAATGTTTGCACCACCCCCTTTCCTGCTCTGCAGGGTGCCTCTATCCCTTCTTTGAGTGGGGGAGAACTGAAATGGGTAAGGGTTGTTGCCTTGTACCTGAACTACCCTCATGTGTCAATACTTGTGCCACCCCGCATACCCTTTCTTGTGGTATGTGCACTGGCATTCTCCATTGGCCTTCCTTAATGCCCCCACTGTGTCCCCTACCTGGTATTACAACCTGCCACCTCAATACCATCTTTTCTATAGGAAATCTCCTGGGCCACCCTTAAAGAACTCACTGCCTCTTCCGTTCTGTCGTGCTTACCCATGTGGGGTAAAAGGGGCACTGCCCCTTATTCTGCTTTCTTCAACCTCCCTTTTATGTTTTTTTTTTTTTTGCTCTGTCCAGTCTTCTCCAAACCTGTAGGCTAAAGACCCCCACCCTGTTCTAGAAAGACCCCCACGACCATCCTGCCGGGCCTCTGTAGTGCTGACCCCAAACCTTTCCTTTCACTAATGCCTGCAGGCCACCTGACACCTTTTTGCTCCAGCTGTTCCTGCTAACTAACAACCCCCCACTCACATACCCTGACCTTTCACTTCTCATCAGTTCTCCTAAAAGAAAACCCTCCTTTTTCCGAAGGAACAGATATATTCCTCCCCTATATTCATATAATCAAAAAGGGGGTCCACCATAGCTCCTGCTAAACCTTGCTACCTCCACTCTTGTTTTTTTTTTTTTGGGGGGCCTGTTGCCCATGACCCTTGATTCTTTATTCTGCCACTGGTGACTCCATCTCTGTCCCCTTCGACCCTCACTGTTCTCCTCTGCTTTGTCTACTACCCGGGTGCCTCCCTTTAATCATGCCTCTGAATCCCACCAAGGACTAGCTCATTCCTGGCCCTATACTTTCTCTGGCTTAGTTCTCTACCCCCATGCCCTGTGTCTGCACCTCCCCAGATTCCCCCCCAAGGCACTTACCAACTGTTCCACATACTATGTAGTAATACCCTCTGGTGTGAAGTCCCTCCTTCCTGTAGTGAGGGGGTGGCCCAGTCCTTGCTATGAGCGAATGGGCTCATGATGGCTGCTGTCCTGAGGCCTGGGGTTGCTGTAGGTTCAGGAGGCTCCAACGCCTCTATGGTGGCCTGTGGAGTCAGAGGGGTGGTTGAAGTGTAGGGCCCGGCCAGAGCACTGATTCTGCAACCAGTGTTGGTGATGCCAGTGGACCTACTGACCCCCCTGGCTGTAACAGGCTTAAAGGGGCCCACCTGCTACCCTAACTCACAGGCCCTTTTCAGCCCTTTTCAGTTTTGCCCCCTCCAGCATTCCTCTGTGCTCATCCAATGCCTTGGTAGCCTCCTCCCCACCCCGGTGCATAAAGACTCTGTCATCTTCATCTTCAATTGTGATACTTCCTGGGCACCATGCTGCACAGAGATGCAACTTGAAACTGAAAAGAATTGCCGAAACTGTTAATATTGAGCACCAAACTTTTCTTTCTCTCCCTCCCCCAGGTTCTTTTAAGTGCACTTACCCTGTCCCCAATGAAATTCCTAAATAAAATGTCTTCTGCTTTTTTTTTTTTTGAGTGTAGCCAGATAAGTGCCCTGCAGTCCAAATGGTTGATTGGCCATGGCTTCCTTTCCTCCCGTCTTATTATCCTGTTCATTTATTTCCATGTAGTATACCCATTGTTGTCCCTTGCACTGGGACCTGTCGCTATGTGTTGCTTTTAACACCCGGCCTACTAACGGGGACAGCCCGCTGAAAGAAGTACTGTCCTACTTGGGAAGCTCTTCCGCTACCTTAACCAACCGATAACCCCAGTACCTGCCTGTCTCCCACCTCATAACAAATAACCAACTCCTGCCCCAAACCAGATACCACTGAACCGTGTTGTCCCCCCTTTCCCTTTGGCTTTATATAGTAGTAATGTATTTATTCTTATTATTATTGTCGTTGGTTACTGTTCTTATGCCCTAGGCCTGACCCATCCCAGTTACACCCCCCCATCCATATGCCTATCTTAAAATTGCGGCTGCCATGTGGCCGACAAACTCACTAAAATGGTGACCGGGCCAGAGGATCGTGGTCTACCCGCCCCCAGGTGCTCTCCCCCTGCTGTAGTAGCTGACCAAACTAGTGTTCTTGTCCTATCCTTGAGCCATCTCCTGCCCTTTCTTTTTTTTTTTTTACTAGCTAGTCCTCTTCGTTCCTTCTTAGTTCAGCACCCTTGGCTATGTGTAGTCCACCGGCCCTGCTGCATGCTCTGAGCCCACTGTGGAATAGCTGTCGTTTGAATAATTACTTGTATACCCATGTGCCAATTTGCTCAGTTGTTCCTACCAGATAGCATCGCCGGACCAAAGATCTCTTCTCCTGATGCGTGACAAACACATGTTCCCTTAGTTCAAAACCCTCTATTAGTGTACATCCTAGCGTCTGTTCCTCCAATGTATGGGCACTCTAATGACAGTCTCCATTGCAAACTGCCAACCACATTTTTCCAACAAGGCTTGCACTCTGCGCCCCTTGACACCAATGTCTAATTCCCCCCCCCGAGCCATTGGCTTTTCCTCATCTGTCAAGCAGCTCCCCTCATGCCTTTCACTTCCTATCTCCCGGAACTAGGTCTCCCATATCTGAGATGGTGGCTACCTCGTGGTCACCTACCTCCATTAAAATGGCATCCCCTGCATCACCGCTAAAGCTCCCCAAAATGGCAGCCACGTGTCCATTCAGAAAAAGGTGACCATGCATCTGGGTCCCTCCTGCCCTCCATTGACAGACCATAGGGCTGGAAACTTTCTAGAATTGCTGTGCCCATTGGGATCCTGGTGGGAATCCCCCCCAAACCTGCTTTGCGTTTTTTTTTATAAGTACTGCAGCTCGAATCTGGAAATTTCTCATTGCCCCTTGGTGTCCCTAATGCAGACACAATCTCCTCTAGACATGTGTCTGCTACTCTTGTCCCAACTAATGTCTTTTTACCTCCAAGGACTTGAACCAACAGCTCCAAGTGGGACCACACTTGTTTTCAAACAGTAATTCACTGACTTCCATTCTGACCTGGGGATCTCTTCTCCCCACTATACTCCTGGCCAGTAATCTGCTTCCGAAACCTTTCTCCTAATGACCCCCACAAGAAAACCAACACTGTCTGTGCCCTCCTCTAACACATTCCCCGATGGAATATGCACCCAAGCTAGTGCCACAGCAACCCGCATCACACCTGGCTTGCATCTCCCCCTACCAGCTGTATTCTTAACCTCTGATCCTACTCCAGTTGAAAATCACCACCTTCTCATTAATGGGCAGCCATCCAGCTGCCTGCCCCACACACCTTACATAGATCCTAAAAGTCCCCGAGCTAGTTCCCACATCCCCAGCTCTCCCGGCTGTTGCAAGCGCAGTGTTCTACGGCACTTTTGGCTATCCCACCCACTGCTTCCCAAGCATTATATGGGTCCTCATTGCCTTTGTGGGAACTCTACCATCCCCAACTCTCTGGGTTGTTACCAAGACAGTGATGCTACCATTACCCCCGACTTCAGTCCTACCACGTGGTTTGCATTCCTACACCATTAGCCATCCTGGGACTAACCTGAGCCACCAAACCAGCTCACTGACCCATCGGCCTACTCGATGCTGTTTCTAATTACAGATCTGCAGCATGGCTCAGGCTGAACAGACAAAAACCTTTTGTGACTATGTGACCAATAACTTACATACCAGGCACACCTGGTCCCGTATACATTTTAAACTGCTCAATCTGCTGCATGACCCAGGCTGAACAAGAAATCTTCAGCGACTATGTGGCCAATAACTTACATACCAGGCATACTTCTCAATGCTGCATCAGCCCAAATGGATACATTTTAAACTGTTTAATCACCCATGCCTGCTTGCATTATCTTTCCTTTATTTACTTACCCCCCATAGCAACCACAACTGACTCACCGACACCCTCACTGTAAGCATCTCCTGGATCAACAAGTTACCACGAATATCTCTCATTGCTCACAAACTACAAAATTTAAATTAACTTAAAACTAAAACTAAAATCAGTTTCCACACTGATGTGCTATGGAATTGTAATTGCCAACTGATGTGCTTCATAGTAAAGGATTTTACCAAAGCAAATTGTGAGCTCTCTCTCTGCCTTGCCTGACCTTTTAAACCCCCTTTGCTCACCCCTCTCTCTCTCTCTCTCTTCCTTACCCAATCACATTCCCCTCTCCTGGCATGATGTCACGAGGCTCCACCCCTCTCTGAAATCCCCCTGCCTATCTCTCTCCATGAGTGGTCTGCCCTCCGTTCAGGTTTCCCAGGACAACCAGCCCTCCCTGTTGCTTGTCCCATGCCTAGCATCCACCCTATTGTTCAGGGCCTGAGATAAATGATTCTGCCTTTTTAGGAGGCAAACCTACTTGTGGCAGAAATTAAAAGGAACATGGCCAGGAGTAAGACAGGGATGTATTATCGCTCCAACTCTGTTTAATCTATATACTAATTCCATCTTACAAGATTTAGAATATCCCAAATTTCACTCTCCTAAAATTGGTAATAACAAAGTATCCCTACTAGTATAAGTGGATGACATAGTCCTAATTTCAACCTCTTTACTGGTGTTCCAGAGGAAACTGGACAAGTTTACTGTACCTTGCAAGGAAAATGAACTGCTGATTAACAAGGATAAAACAAATGCAGTATTTTTTGGAAATAGGAGTAAAATTCTGCCAAAAGTATTTATAAACAATGTCAAAATTAAGGCAGAAAAAAAGCTATTATTATCAGGGGTTCGTTTCTCCCAGAACACCACTTGGAAAGAACATTGTGCCTTGATAACAGTCAAAGTTAAGACAGCATCCAATGCCTTTAGATTATTCAACTCAAAAATGGGTAAAGCTACTGTCCTAGGTATTCTAAAAGCCCTAAATGCAAAAATAAAAACCAATATAACCTATGCATCTGAAGTTTGGGGATACACAAAGCTAGATGACATTGAGCGCATTGTTTATAAACTTTATTGCTGCATTCTAATGGTACCGCAATCAGTACCTAAAGAAATATTATGGCTTGCGCTGGGACAATATTCACTGGATACTTTAGTTTTGGAGAGGCTCATCCTTTTCCTATTAAATCTCTTCCAACAACCAGAGACAAGAATTTCAAAATGGTGCTTGGAAGAGGAAATTTATTACACCTCACTGGGATTTGTTGCACCAAGTATCCAACTTATACAAGAGGAACTCTCTCCCAGGGGACTAGGATATGCCTTAACTGATATATTCATGAGGCTTATGAAGGAGATTATACCACAGATTAAAATAAGGGTCAGTGATATAGCCAGAGTAAAAGATCTGGAAAGAATATTTACATTTAAAAATGATAGATGGTTTAAGGCAATAAAGCAAACACACTGTCTGGATTATTACTTAATAAATTTACGAACCCACAGCATTGGTGCATTCTCACAACATATAGGATGGAGTTATATAAGGCTAATTATATATACCATAGGCAGAAAAGAGAAGATGTGAAAACTCCATTTTGTCAATGTGGAAATTATGTGGAAGATGACTTGAAACACATGGGCCAGGATATTCAAAGGTGTTGCGCCTGGCTCAACAGAGTTGCCCCGGTGCAACCCCACAATGCCCCCTCAGCAGGATATTCAAAAGGCTGCCAGGCACAGCGCAAGTCCCACTGTGCTGGGGTGCAATGGTAATGTATGCGGTGCAAATGCAGGGGGCGTGCTCATGCATATGCAGCACATTTCAATATTCTGCCTGGGATGTGCCACATATACTGGCACAACCCTGATGTGTGCCACATACCGGGGTGCAGGTTTGAGCCTGTGAAAGGGGTGAACAAACCCAGGCCATCCACAGGCAAGCTGCTGCATGGCAGGGTGCAACACAACATCTGCCAGTCATGGGTGGCCACCTGCCCTGCAGGGACCCAGTCCACAAGCCTCCACACCCTTCCTGGTGGTCCACTGCACCCCCACCCTCCTGCTATGCCTGATCATGGGTGATTCTACCCAGTGCCATACCCAGTGGTCCAGTGATTCCCCCCTCCCTCCCATATCACCTGATTGGAGGCTGCAGCATGGAATGCATACCCTGGTGGTCCAGTGGATTCACCCCTCCCTCCCCTAGTGCCCAATCATGGGCATATGCCCTACATATGCTACCTGGTGGCCCAAGGACCCCCTCCCAACCCACCCACTGAGGACCCAGCCACACAGCACTCCACCCCGTCACGGTGGCGGCTGCACTCCGCCCACATACCACCCAGCTGCCCACCAAATGACAGGCGTACAATATCTGCTGCACACCTATTGGTCCACATTGTGGGCCAATGGGCATGCAGACCATACTGTAATACACAGGCATGATTATGTGAATGAATGCGGTCATTCACATAATCGTGCCTGTGTAGTACAGTATGGTCTACATGCTCATTGGTCCACAATGTGGACCATAAGGCGTACAGCACATACTGTACGCTGTCATTTGGTGGGTGGCTGGGTGGTATGCAGGTGGAGTGCAGCCGCCCACCAATGATGGGGAGGTGCTGGGTGGCTGTGTCCTCTGTGAGTGGGTTGGGAGGGGGGTCCACTGGGCCACCAGCTAGCATATATATGGAACATGCCCACGATTGGGCACTACAGGAGGGAGGGGTGAATCCACTGGATCACCAGGGTATGCATTCCATGTTGCATCCCCCTATCAGGCAATACGGGAGGGAGGGGGGAACCACTAGCCCACCAGGTATGGTACTGGGTATGATCGTCCATGATCGGGCATGGTAGAGGGGAGGGGTACACTAGCTCACCGGGGACACATCACCTGCTGCATGCAGCTACACAGGGCACCAGGTGCATTCTGCCGGGCTGCCCTGTGCAACACATGCAAATGGAGCCATAATGACATGCAAATGGCCACATTTGCACCATGCATATATTATGGCTCCATTTGCATGCCCTCTTCTAAATATCATGGGTGCTGCACCCAGAGCAAATGCATTTGCGCTGGTGCATTCCCAGTGCTCCCCATCTGTGGCTTGTGCTGACACATTATTACTGTGCTGTGTGCATTCTGTACCATATTCAATGGTGATGCGCCAGTGGGCAGATAACCCAGAGACATCAGGTGTGTCAAATTGGCTGTAAAAAACATTTCTTGTTACGCTCTCATTTCACTTCATCAGCACTGGGGAATTTTATGGACACAAGACAGTAGCATTTTAGGGATGTACATTAATTCAGGTGACTGTGTGTGGCCACTGCTCACATGACGGAGGGCACCATTAATTCTGGGAGACTTTGCATTTCTTGTTATGCTCTCATTTCACTTTGTCAGCACTGGGGAATTTTCTGGACACAAGACAGTAGCATTTTGGGGATGCAAATTAATTCAGGTGACTGTGTGTGGCCACTGTGCACATGACTGAGTGCACCATTAATTCTGGGAGACTTTGCATTTCTTGTTACACTCTCATTTCACTTCGTAAGCACTAGGGAATTTTCTGGACACAATACAGTGGCATTTTGGGTATGCACATTAATTCTGGTGTCTATGTGTGATGTGACCACGTCCACTGCATGCATGACTGAGTGTGCCATTAATTCTGGGAGACTTTGTATTTCTTGTTGTGCTCTCATTTCACTTTGTCAGCACTGTGGAGTTTTCTGGACACAAGACAGTAGCATTTTGGGGATGCACATTAATTCTGGTGACTGTGTGTGTGTGGAGGCACTGGGGGGCTGTAAATATTGTTGCCACTCCACCTTACTCTGCGTTAAGGTGGAATGACAATGTGAAGTAATAATTACAAGGCAAAGTGAGCCTTTCCTATTGGCCACTCTACGTAGCGGTGTGACAGTGTGAAGTGGCCACTTTGCGTTCACTTCACCAGCAAAATTTAATTTAGCTACATCTCTACCCACCACTGTAAAAATTCTCAGTGTAGAAAACTGGCAAAAGAAAAAGTTAATTTGTCTGTCTTATTTTTGGTATAGTAGCACTATACAGGGTGTGCCAATTAATATTATTAGCTGCATTGCTATTTGCTATGGTCACTAGTAAGGGAGAGTATGAACCCTCAGCCTGGTTATTTATAAAGGTACCTACCATGAGTAGTACTGTTGCATAGTAAGTTCGATTACACTGTGCAGTATTCAAATAAATTAAAGACCCAGATAACCCTGCTAATGTGGGAAATGCCAAAATTAATTAAAGCACCCTTGCTGAAAAATGAAACTCTATACTGAGTCCCATCTCTGGTGTGCAGAGACAGAAACAGATCGTCGGAGATCTGGGATGCCGGGGGAGGTGGATCCCTCAAACCCTCATTACCTTTGAAATCCACCAACGTGTATATTCCCTGCTAGGATGAAATAACATTACCAAGTGTGGTAAAGCCAAGTGGGCATCGCCAGAGAAACAAACAAAAAATAAAACAGCCCTGCAGATTTTTGACATTGCGACTGTCTCTGAAATGTTACTCAGTTCAATTAGTTCCAGAGTATTGCCCCCTCCCTCCTATAGAACTCCACCTGGAAAGTAACTGAGAATGGGCCCACAGGACGAGCATTACCCTGTCCCAGTCAGTAGTCCATATCTTCTGCTGTTGAGAGTGACTGTCTGCTGATCTTTGGTTTGGAGGGAAGCATTGCACAGCCTGCATCTGTTGTGATCCATTTCTGTGTCCATCGCTGACACAGATTGTTCAAAGAGTACACAATGGCTGAATGATTATGTGATCTTGAGAATGTTGTGCACAAACATTCCTTTTGTATCAGGACATACATAGCAGAGATTGTGGCTGTTGTCATTGGTGGATGGTTGCTATGGAGGGGGCATTGTCTCCAGTTGTTTGACTGACAGCTGTGATCTGTCAAAGTCTGCTGTAGTTGCCATCTGCACTGTCCTGGCTATTCGGGAAATAGTGGGAAATCAGGCAAAGAAGAAGAAAGGGATGTAGTCCAAGGCAGCAATGAAGGTGGCCATGTTAATCCTTGTATCTTGTGGAAGTCACTGGGGTTAAATGGAAGTGTGAAAAGTAGACATAGATACATAGATACACAGACAGTGTTGGCAGATAAGGGCCTATGGCCCACCCAGTCTGCCCATTTGAGCTTGTAAATTCAGTTTATGTTTTCCTAGAAGTTTGTTGCCCCTTACCCCTGACCTTCAGAATTCCTTTTTGCCTATCCCATGCATTCTTAAATCCCATGATTGTCTCAGCCCCCACCACTTCATCTGGCAGGGTGTTCCACTTGTCCACCACCCGTTCTGTGAAGAAATTCTTCCTCATGTTTCCTCTGAATCGTCCTCCCTCCAACTTCATCCCATGCCCTCTAGTCCTGGAACATCTTTTTCGCTTAAAAATAGTGCATTCCTGCACCCTGTTCCTCCCTGTGAGATACTTTGTATGTCTCTATCATATCCCCTCTCTCCCCTCCTCTCCTCCAGGGAGTACATGTTCAGTTCCTTCAACCTGTCTTCATAGGACTTGTGATGCAATCCATGCACCATCTTTGTTGCCCTCCTCTGAACCTTCTCTACCCTGTCTATGTCCTTAAGTAGGTATGGTCTCCAGAACTGTACACTGTACTCCAGGTGGGGCCTCACTAGTGTCTTGTATAGTGGAATTATGACCTCCCTTTTCCTGCTGGTGATGCCCCCTGCCTATACATCCCAGCATCCTATTTGCTTTACCTGCTGCCTTGTCACACTGTTTCCCTACCTTGAGGTAATCAGAGATGATAACCCCAAGATCCCTTTCCTGCTTGGTGCATGCTATATCCTCACCCCCCCAACTGATATATTGTGCCAGGGTTTTTGTGCCCCATATGCATTATCTTGCACTTCTTTGCATTGAATTTCAACTGCCAAACCCCTGACCATTCTTTAAGTTTCTGCAGGTCCCTTCTCATTCTGTCTACACCCTCTGGTGTGTCTACTCTGTTACAGAGCTTTGTGTCATCAGCGAACAGTGAAATTCTGCCTTCTAGGTCCTGTGAAATGTCACTGATGAAGATGTTGAATAGGACCGGTCCCAGCACTGATCCCTGTGGTACCCACTGGTCACTCTTCCTCTGTGGGTGACACCATTTACCACCACCCTCTGTGTCCTGCCACCCAGCCAGTTACCTACCCACCACTACTGTCCTGTCCCACACCCATATTCCCAGTTTGTGTAATAGTCTTCTATGTGGCACAGTGTCAAGGCCTTGCTGAAGTCCAGATAGGCCATGTCCACTGCCCTCCCTGATCCACCTCTCTAGTCACCCAGTCAAAAAATTCAGCGAGGTTGGTCTGACATGACCTCCCCTGGTGAAACCATGCTGCCTTGGGTCCTGTAGTCCAGTGACAACCAGATGTTCCACCAATCTCTCCTTCAGTAGTGCTTCCATGATCTTCCCACTACTGAGTGAAGCTGACTGGTCTGTAGTTCCCTGCTTCCTCTTTGTTCCTGCTTTTGTATAAGGGGACTACATCTGCAGTCCTCCAGTCTTTGGGTACCTCCCCTGTTTCCAGTGATCAGCTGAACAGGATAGCCAGAGGTTCAGCCACCACCTCTCTTAGTTCTTTAAGGACCCTGGGATGCACCCCATCTGGCCCCATTGCTTTATCAACTCTTATTACTTCCAGTTCCTTCAGTACTCTTTCTTGTGTAAAGGGACTTGTGTCCATTTCTGCACCATTCTCACCCTTGTACTCCTTCAGACCCATTACCTCCTCTTCCTCAGTAAAGACTGAGCAGAAATACCTGTTCAATATGTCAGCTTTACTGTTGTCATCCTCCACTTGGCCCCATCCTCCCTCTTCAGTCTCACTATCCCTCCCTTTGTCTTTCTTTTTTCACTTATGTACCTGTAAAAGGTTTTGTCCCTCTACCCACTGATTTTGCAATGTGTTCCTCTGTCTGAGCTTTGGCTTCCCTTACTGACCTCCCTGCCTCCCTTTGCTTCTCCTGGTACTTCTCCCTATCCCCTTCTGCCTGTGTCTTTTTGTATTGCCTGAATGCAATCTTTTTGGCTTTCACTTTCTTTGCTACCTCTTTGGAAAACCATAATGGTCTCTCTTCCTTTTCCTTTTGCTAACCTGTTAATGCATAATTCTGTTGTTCTTGTAATCCCCATTTTAAATACCCCACTGTTCCTCAACCCCTGATTCCTGTCCCATTCCCTTAATGCCTCTTTCAAGTATCTCCCCATTTTCCCAAAGTCTGCCCCCTAAAATCCAGGATCGTGTTTTGTGTGGTTTGGTTCTGCTCTTTTGTGATTTCAAACCACAATGACTGGTAGTCACTGTTCCCCAGGTGCTCCCCACTGTTCACCCCCTCACACTGTTCCTGTTTGTGAGCACAAGGTCCAGTATTGCCTTCTGCCAAGTTGGTTCCATGACCAGTTGCTTGAGGAAGGCACCCTGAAGGGAGTCCAGGATAAATCTGCTCCTAGTTGATGCTGCTGCTGCTGGGATGCTCCAGTCCACATCTGGAATATTGAAGTCTCCAACCAGTACTACCTCACCGTTGTCTGCCATCCTTTGGATGGCTAGCATCAGCTCCCTATCTGTTTCTTCCTCCTGGGCTGATGGTCTATAGACCACACCTGTGCAGATGGCTGTTCCCATTTTCCTTTCCAGCTTAACCCACAGTATCTCTCCCCCATTTTGTTCCTCCTGGATCTCTGTAGCCCTTATGTCATTTTTCACATACAGTGCCACTCCTCCTCCCTTCCTGCCTGCTCTGTCTCTTCTGAATATGTTGTAGCCAGGTATGGCCATCTCCCAGTCGTGGTTATCATTACACCAGGTTTCAGTGATGGCCACAATGTCCAGGTCTGACTGCACCATGACAGCCTCCAGATCTTCCATCTTATTGCTAAGGCTCCTGGCATTTGCACACATGGCTTTCCATGATTTGACTTCCCTAGACTGTTTCACTGTTCTACTCCAGCCCCTTCCTTGGTTGTCCTTTATCCCTGGTTCTCCTTGCTGTGTGCCCTTCTGCTGAATTTTGCCCCTTTTCTGCCTATCCACCTCTTGGGCACTAATCTCCATCTTTTGCACACTGCTTTGCAGAGATAGCCACTCCTCTTCTTTAAGAACAGCCAGCAATGAAAGTGGCCATGTTACTCCTTGTATCTTGTGGAAGTCACCGGGGTTAAATGGAAGAGTGAAAAGTAGACATAATACACACCTCTTCTCTAAGAGCAGCCAGAAATAAAAGTCAATATCCAGAATCTGTGGCACATAAGCAGGGATGCAATTAGTGAGGCAGTTCATAAGCATTTACATCTTTGAAATAATAATAACCAAAGCAGACTTTCAAAGAACCCCAGGTAGAAGGGAAGTAACAGATGAGGATAGGGTTCTGAGAAGTATTCATGGTGGAGTACCTCTTGCTTGACCAGGAAAGATTACTTCAATACTAATGCCTGACATGTAGCTACATAGGTTTTTCTGTGCAGCCTCAGTGCCGGAAAACTCTTTGATACTCTGGTTCATGGTCACCACCTGACGTGCTATGACTTTTGACCCCTGACCAAAAATGGTTCAGTGCCCTGGACATCTCCAATGGTTTCTGGTCACTGCCATTGGCTCTCAAAAGTCAATATAAGTTTGCTTTCACCTTTGCGGGTAGACAGTACACATGGACCTGCTTACCACAAGGATTCCATAACAGCCCTTCCCTGTTCCATCTACACATGATGGACACCCTTGAGGGTTTCTCTACTCCCTAGTGTCTCTTGCAGTATGTGGATGATCTGTTGTTGACAACAGCCACACAGAAACAACACTTAGATCTCTTGGATGAACTAGTAACTCTCATTCAGAGAGCAGGCCTCAAATGTAACCCAGCAAAAGCACAACTGTGTCAGAAAGAGGTACTCTTTCTGGGCCTGAGAATAACTGATCAAGGCCAAAGCCCCACCTGGAAGAAGATACAAGGACTGAAAGATCTGCCATTACCCACCAGTGTGGCCACTCTTAGGAGATTTCTAGGTATGATGAATTATTCTACAGATTTTATTTGTGATTTTGCTCAGAAGGCTGCTCCTCTGTATGAATTACTGAAAAAGGATATTCCCTTGAATTGGGGCCCCATTCACACCCAGGCTGTGACGTCACTGAAGTAGGCCCTGGTCTCAGCTCCAGCTGTGGTCAACCCCAATCCAGCCTTGCCATTCCATCTGGAATGTGCCACCTCTGACATAGATATGTCAGCAGTGCTGGCCCAGAAGGTTCATGGCACTTTGAGACCCATTGCATATGCATCACAGCTCTTGACCCCAGTGGAACAGAAGTACAGCCTTTGTAAAAGGAACCTTCTAGCCACCTACTGGGCTGTCAAGAACTTCTTGTATATCATTGGGTACTCTCCACTGATTATCAACACAAACCACACCCCAACTACCTTTCTGCTATAAGACAGAGTGAAGGATGGGTCAGTCTCTAATACCAGGCTGACACACTGGTCACTCCTTCTCCAGGATAGAGACATCCAGGTCCAGCCAACCAAAATGCTATCCATGCTGGCGCATGGCCTCCTTTTCCAAGGAGAGCCCCATGACTGTACATTGCATCCACCTGATCTTCCAGATCCAGGTCCTTTCCTCCCTGCCACATCACAAATACTTGAGAACACCTCATTGTGTCATATCTTTACAAATGGTTCTGCTTCCTATTACCAGGGAGAACAAATTGCAGGGATGGGTATTCTGGTGATTTATCCTTATGGTAACACTGTTAAAATTTCTAAGCATTGTAGTGTGGCATCATCACAATATGCCGAGATGGTAGAAGTGGCCTGTGCCTTCGAGTTCATTCTGCATGGGACCGAGGATACCATAATCTTTATAGACTCTACCTGGGTTTGTTATTCTCTTACAGAATTTATCCCTTTCTGGCAGAAGAACTCCTCCCTCTTCTGTGATGGCAGTCCAGTGAAACACAAAGAACTGGTAATAAACATACATTCACTGGCATAGAGGTTTGCACACAAACTCTATGTACACAAAGTTAAAGCTCACTCCATACATGACCCCTATCATGGGGACAACTGGATGATGGATCACCCAGAAGTCAGGGCAGCTGTACACATTGCAGCAGTTAAAAAAAAGCCCGAACCCTTTTCCCCCTTGGACCTGTCAGCAGCCCAGCATGCTGACTCTGAACTCAAAGATGTGTTCAGATTCCTTGACAAGAGCACTGAACAGAACTTACCTACCCACAACCCCTACCAGAGGCATGAAGGTAAGTTACACTTATCCCCAGATGACAAGCTCATCTGGTACCAAGCAGATGATACTCCCACCAAATTGTGGGTGGTCCCCAGACATCTCAGGTATGAATTTTTGTACCAAGTGCATGACACCCCTACAGGTGGACACCAGGGAGTAGAAAACACCCTCCACAGATTCAAGACCACTGCCTGGTTGCCTGGTGTCACCAAAGATGTCATACAGTACATAGATAATTGCCTTGTTTGTGCACAAAACAATCCCAACCCTACCAAATGAAATGCCAAACTACTTCTACAAAGGCACTCTGACCCTTGGCATGCCATACAGATTGATTTTATTGGCCCATTGACCAATACCAGTAGGAACAACAAATATGCCCTTGTGGTAACTGATCTCTTCTCTAAGTCGGTTGTAGCTTCCCCCCTAAGACATGTACTGCTAAAACCACTGCCAAAGTCATGGTGGAACAGATTTTTTTCCAGGTGGGGTCTACCTCTCAAGGTAGACTCCGACAAAGGAACCAGTTTTACAGGTGAGTTGATGAAAGAAGCACTCAAACTCCTTGGAGTTCACCAGAAATTCCACATACCTTACCACCCACAATCTTCAGGTCAAGTAGAAAGAGCCAACAGACAGATTAAGCAAATGCTTTCCAAATTCATTGAGAACAATCCCAAGACCTGGGATTCCCTATTGCCATTACTCCTTATGGCAATCAGAGGTACACCCTCAGCGACCACCCAGTTAACACTGTTTGAGGTGATGACTGGCAGACAGATGAAATTACCTGAACATTTGTTGTTTGACCTGCATACCCCAACAGCAGACCGTGTGCCTGTAGACCAATATGTGGAGAAACTCAGACAAGATCCCATACACACACACTTGTATGCTGCTAGCTACATGGGCAAGGCCCAACAACATTCTAAAATACAGTTTGACAAACATGCACAAGAGGTGGATTGGCAAGTTGAAGATCAGGTAATGGTTCTCAGATTTGCACATCCCACACACTCCTTCTCCAATAAGTGGGAAGGCCCTTACCCAATTGTCAACAAGTTCAGTCCTGCGGTCTATCAAGTTAGACTCATGCACAACAACAAACTGACTGACAAATGGTTACATGCAAACCAGCTGAAACTGTGTAAAGGAGTATGATTACTTTTTTTCACCCCATTGGATGGAATAGTACTAACTTACTAATATTTGGTTTTCCTTTTCAGGCACTCTGACAAGATGGCTATCTTGTTCCACTTTCTCCTCATCTCAGGAGTTATCCCCTGCATCCAAGGCACGGTAAAGCACTTCCTTCCTCATTTTGATCCTCCAACATCTGCCCCAGAGGGAGTTTCTATCAATATACCCTACAATTTTATTACTGCCCTGGAAGGTTCCAATGCCTACCTCACTGCCTCGGTTGTTGCTCCTGATAAATCTACCCTACAAATTGAGTGGCAAACCATGTCGCAAGGACAAATTCTCCCTGTGGCCAAGCTTTCCAAGGGAACTTTCCACAGGTGGCCCAATGTAAAATTATCCCCTAATGGTTTGCTGTCCTTGCTCCAGACTGCTCTCAGACATTCTGGTTTATATAATATCACTGCCTTGATTGATCCCTCATATTGTAGTCGCTTGTCTAAAGACTGCCAGAAAATTGTGTGCTGTACACAACATGGCCTCTGCTGCCATGTATCTTTCTGTGTTACCCCCTACTGATAAACAGCTTTTGGAATGTCCAAAACATACCCCTGGTCCCCGTAGTGGTCTAACAGCCAATGCCTTACCTGGTACACTTAGTAACAACTTACAATTTATGCATATACCTGTTTTGTTCAATTTAACTTACTGGAACATGAAAGAATTTGGTATGTGTCATACTACTAATACTTCAGCATTTTACAGTACTTTATTGCTTGATAGTTTAGCAGCTTTTCAGATTCGTACTCAAGACCCTATTGCTGGGAATCACACCACCGAGAATAGAGGTAATTTCAGGAGGAAGCCTAATCCTGACGATCAAAGTCATAAACGTAATACCCATGAGGTTGTCAGCTCTGATTTCACAGGTGCCACAGGCACCGTCACAGGTCTTTTTGGTACAGCTATGTCTATTTGGAATAAGGCAGACATTGCTGCTATCAAATCACATTCTGTGAAATTCCAAACTGGTTTGGTAAATTATAATATACCCCCATTATTGCATGGTGTGGATGGCCTTAATCAGGAAGAAAGATACACTGTACACAACATGCATGACATTGCTAAGGCATTTACAGATTCTAAAGATAAGATTAACACCCTCATTGCACAAAATAACAAAGAAGCAGATAAACAATTCATTGCCCGTGAAATCTTGTGCTCAGCCTATGGCTCATATATTATCACTACCATCAATAATATTTTCTGTGATCTAGAATCTGGAAAGATCCCTGATATCATTCATGACAGACGTATCTCTAAATGGTATTGTCCACGGTGTAAAACCCCTAGCTGTATTGCAATGTATATGCAACAAACTCTAACCATTCCTCTTTCCACAGCTAGGAATTTGGGTTTTGTGACCAGGCACCCTAATACTGGTCCACATTTTACTTCTAAGAAATGTTCTATTAAGGATACTATGTTTGTGTATTTTATTGTCTCTTTACCACATTTTGATCCCACTACAGCACTATTTGACAAACTTGCAACAGTACATTCCGTCGGACACGCTGATGAAGATGTCTAGAGAGAACGCCTCGACTTGCCTCCTCTACTGGTCTTCCATCCTTTTCTGGATGTGTGGGTTGCCCCGCACACAGATTGCTGTGTGAAGAAGCAATACATTTACTTGTATCGATGTGATGTATTTGATGTTATTAAACCTGTATGTGGTTATTCTCCCGACAGTATTGATTGGTCCTTTTCTATGGACAATGACATCAGCACTAATGGCACAGACTTTTTGGACTCAACATTGGCTCCAGACAAGCTTTACCAATCTTATCGAGAGGAGGTTCATCATCTGTCAATACGGATTTCAAAGACAACCTACACCTGTCCAGTACAGTTGCAAAAGTGGAGACTCCCCACTGTTAAAATTCAATATAATTCTGATGGGGAGTATTGTGTTGTGACTAACATAAAGTCTTGTGTATACGGAACTCAAACATGTGTTATTGATAACCCTAATTTAATTTTTGCTTCGTCCCTCATCAGAAGTCAGTTATTGGACATACCGTTATAACCCCTGTCCCTCTTATGGATGCTGATATCATTGATGGTAACCCTGATTATCAGCTCACCCTATCTGAGTATTTACCATATTTTAATGTACACATTGACCCTCTTACACTGACATTAAAATCCCTTTTAGAGAGGAAAGATACTTATCTCATCCACATCAGCAATGATATCACTAAAGCTAATGAAGCTGTTCTTGCACTTATTAATGATGGTGATATGAACAGTGCATTAACTAACACTTGGTTAGAAATTACATTTAAAGATTTTGTTATTATACAAGCATTTTTGATATTTTTTCTCATTATTATGCTTTGCTGCCTACGGCACACACTGCGTCAACACCGTGAGCAGCTGGAGTTCCTTTACAAGGCTCGCACGTCAGGTCTGTAAACGACACCTGCTCTCAGTCCATTTCCCTATTTCTGCTGTGTTACTCTGAGAGGCAACGGGGGGAGGGGGGGTGTTACACAAGGTCCCTGCACCCTTATTGGTACCCTCAGAGGTACACCGTAGACAGCCAGCACTTAGGCATATATTACACTAACATATAGGGTATAAGGCATCTACTGTATAAGAGTAGATGTCAGGATATGTGTGCATATTATTGTTATACACTTTGCTTTCTAATACACATATGTATTTCTTGCTTATAAGATGTTAGGACACTTGTGTCCTTGTAATGATTATGATATACAAGTTGGCATTGCCACCTTTTGGTGATTTGTACTATTACGCTGATATATGTACAACTATGTTTCTTTTGTCTTTACAAAGTGATGACTACTACAAAATTGTATAATGTTATTTTGGACTGTGAAGCCACCTCTAATTTAGCCAATAGGGCTCATCTCTGTAACTAGAAATGTTTCTATCTCACAGTAACCATAGTAATTATCATAGGTATATAATGTAAGACATTACGTCTCCTACCTTGGAGACCCCAAGAGACACGGAGAATCCTCGAGGTATAGGGAATGCTTAGCATTGTCTCCCAGTTTGCATTTGGTAAGAACTGCTTAGGGCAACTGTGATTTATCCTTTTGGTAGTAATAAACAAGTTTATTACTCTTATGCAACTTGTCTGTAATTCCTTGCATTCCCATTATTGCCAAGAACCTGAGAGTGAGGTTTAGACCTCCTGACACTTCTGTCTCTTTGGAGTGGGTGCTCATGATGGCACAGGTGGTGCTGAGGAACAGTCCATGATTAGTGAAGCATCCATGGCAATCAATGAGAACAAATGCCAAATGTCAGATGTAGATGATGTCCACTAACAACTGGGATGGGAAAAATAAAAAAGGGTTTTGGTTAAAATATACCGGATTTGCCGCGATTAAATGCCAAGGTGGCAGAGCTGTGGGAGAGGAGACCTTTCACATTGAGTGTGTCACGTTACTCCACGCAGGCATACTTTGTATAACAGTCAATCTGACACTGTGTGTGATGTCCAGAGGGGTATATTGGAACAGCAGGTGAAAGCTTTGTCCCTTCTTTGAGCACTGCACAAAGTAAAGCACTAGCCCATGTGAAAGTGCAAACCACAGTAGTGACAACTTGTTTAAACCATCTGACAGGAAGAATCAGTGCAGGCTGGCTGAGCAGTTTATGAGGCACATATTGGTACATAAAATGCTAATGACCCTTACTTAGCATGCATGGTGCTAATGAACCCTTACCATATCATTAGCTGCTATTTACATGCCATTAGCAAGGCACATTGCTCTTTGCAGTGGAATGGGGCTGTGGGCTACATAGTAAACTAAGCATGGCAGACACATACTGTATGTCTGTAATGGGAGACATAAAGACTCAGTACACATCTGGCCACAGGGATATCATTGTAATGGTGTGTCCAGGGAAGCCATTATATCGAAGTTTACAGACCTCACTTGTGTCTTACATTAGTAGTGAGCCCTCCATCACTAACACTGTTGGGAGCTCCACTACAGTGATTGTTCCATCCCCTATGTGCTCCACTAGAACAAGACTTGCTGGTGTGGGGAACTGGTACAGGGTTGGTTTTCAGTGCTCCTTGCTATTTGCACACTGCTAAAATGAGCTTTTTGAAACCGTAATTAACACTGTGTTGAAAGGTATTATCATGTTCTCTTCACTTCCAATATGCCAGAGCACCCTGTATGCATGACTCCACCTCTCATTTGCATGTGCTTCAGCTATGACTTTGTGCACCCAAGCTAACTGCTTTGTGCCATTCAAACTGCTGCATAAAATTTAGGGATTAAAGTACTAACAATTGTGTGTGAATGCTAACATAACAGTTTGTGTGGCACAAACATAGTAAGCAATCTGTACAAGCCATTGAGGCAGACAAAGCTTTATCTGTGGCCCCTCACCTGAAGTCTGGCCAGCAGGTAGGCAGGTAGGGTTCCTCTCCCTGGGTGCAGAGGTGCACAGGCACCACCCCCCAGGGAGGAAACCCAAGGGCCTTACACAGAGTATCTGCTTGGGGGAGGAGAAAGAAGGATTAAAAGAGCCTGTGCTTGAGGGCTCCCTCATTTTCACTCCCCAGCTGAAGATTTGCTACCTCCCTGCTCACATAATAGCACGGTTTGGGGCTGGACAGGCTGGCATAGGGAACAGTTGTCCCCTTTAAGGAGACACACTAAGGGTAAGGGAGGAATTTTCCCAGTTTTTCCCAAAGAGTTTTTTCCCCCAGGTTTTCCACCTCCTCCAAAGAGGTATGAGACTATGGCAGTTCTGTTCATTTGTTGCAGTCATTGTAAGCAGGTGTGGCTTGGGAGTTTCTAAAGATGATACTACAAGTTGAAAAGGGAGAGAGCTGCTTCTGTCTGGATGGCTCCCCTCCCTAATTGACATGGGGTGGAGGCCACACAACCTGGTTTCCAGTTTGGGGGTTTGTGGCCTACCTCATCTGGCTTGCCTGTGGATGCAGTGCAGCCAGATGGGGGTGGTTGCCTGCCTGCTGGCTACATGACCCCACTACTAATTGAGGTTTGGGTTCCACCTTCTAGAGGTACACTGATCCCTCAGTGTACACAAGGCTATACCCCTTCACAGGAAAGATTCTGTAGGTCTGAGGTTTGCTTTGTGAGACTCCCAAGCTGTACACATTATTCAGATATGCATTGTGGTTTGTTATTCAATAAACATATGACTGTAGCCTTTTCCTCCAAGACACATATGATGTGCGTCTAGGGAAAGGGGATGTAGTGGCCTATCAAAACAATTATCAAGGTGCACAGAGTTTAAATAGGCAGCCCTATGAGAAGAGACATAACAATAATAACATCTGCAGAATGGCTCCAGAGCACGTGTGAGGAAAGAAAAAGTAGAATTTACTTCAAAGTAATAGGCCTACAATATGCTTTACAAAATTCAGATATTGTAGAACTGTGTTTAGAAGAAAGTTTTTATTTTAGAATAGAGTTGAAACTGCCATGGAAAAATGTAAGAATAGTGCACGAAAGTGTACAGAACATGGAGAGTTCTCAGTGCTACATCCCCACAGCATTCCCACAGTGACACACAGTGCAGTATACAAGAAACATAAGTGCACTGAATACTGTCTGAGAAGTGCCTTGAGAATGCCAATCTGTGGCTGCAACTTAAGTTGATTAAGGCCCTATTGTGCTAAAGCTTCCTTGCTGGAGACCACTCAAGGTTTAAAACTGGGGGTTCTTTGTACATTCAGTGAACGCTTTTCTCTGCTGAGTGTGTACTCAAAAACTCAAGAGCTCCTCCTGTCTTCTCTATGCGATAGAAATTACTACACCTTCAGCCAGCATCACCAGTGCTGTGAACAGTACATCTTTCTTTTCCACTGCATTTCTCTGACAGGGATCCAAGTTTTATAGTGGGAAATGAGTTCAGACTCAAAGAGGTTTTCATTGCTCTATATTGTAATAGCCCTATATCTGAGTATGACACAGTCTCCTTCCAGAAAATCTAGGGGAGTTGTGTGCTTTCTTTTATTTTGCTGTGAAGCTCTGGGTTGTAATCCAACAGAGAAAGGTATGCTGGTAATTAAATTGCTTTAAGTACCTTTGGCAAAAGAAATGCAATGGCAAGGCAGTAGGTGAGAGATGTCGCAGCCTGGATGTTACTAGCCTGAGCTTCAGCTTGGAAATATTTTTCCATCCCTGACATAAAGTGCATGTGTGTGTGTCCGTCTGTGTGTGTGTGTGTGTGTGTGTCTGCTAAGATCTTATGAAGATATTGTGTCTCCATAAGGACAGAAAACCTGAGGAAAACTATATTTTGTAGACCTTTCTGTTCTTATTAATGTTCGAGCTTTTTGTTTTTTACTCAACATATGTTTCAGAAGAAACAGCTTCCTGCAGAAACATTTACCATACTTCAGCTCCAACTTTCACTGCAGTGGTATTTCATGACTGCATGGAGCTCAGAGCACTAAATCTATACTTCACTGAGATTGTGCCCTCCTAATAAATATCAACAAATTGATGTGGTACTGCCTCAGCTGCTCTCCTACTGATGAAACATAAAGAGCATGCCCTGTCTGCTCTGCTGGCATCCAGTGATCCCATGATGGTGTTTGTTATTGAAGTTTAAGTTTATTAGCCATGACACTTCTTGTAAATCCTCTTAAGAAACGTGATTTTACTTCTCCCCAACATGATTATTTAGGCTCAGTGCCTGAGATTTTTAACTGCATCAAGCCCACTGCTAATGCATCTTGGCTTATAGAAGTTATCCAGTCAGTAGTAAAACCCACCTAGATCTGGTTCTTTCCTGTTGTGAGTGGTTTGGGTAGAAAAAAAGTAAAATGCTTTTTATTAAATTAGTTTAGAGCAGCTTTAGCTTGGGGGGGGTGGTCAATCAATTCAACTGCTTATTTAATAGCTGGTATCTGGTTATTTTAATTTAAAATGTATTTAATGTTTCAAAATTGTCACTGCAAAATGAATGGCACATAAGCAGGATTGTAAACTTTTTTTTTAATTTATTTTAATTTTTGGATATAGCCTTTGAGCTCAGGGCTCATTTACGAAGGCTCCACTTCAAGGAGAACAATACAATGGCAGACAAGCTTATTGGGTATACAGCAACAAGTGTGAATTTACAGAGCAGATAACATCAGTAGTCAAACCAAGTACAAATAACACTATACAATAAGATAAAAATATGACACAAAAACAAACTATAAAGAATAAGGGAGGGTATGGAGATCCATAGGCCAGCACCCAGAGATGTGGAATTGTCACAATTGTATCAGTAAAGTGAGGATGAGAGGCCAGAAAGTGAGAGATTGGTACAGGTGGTTAGGGGAGGGGGGGAGGTTCCATGGGAAGGGTACGTTGTTAAAGGTGTACAGTTGAGGTTAGGTAGGCAGTGGGGAAGAGGAAGTAGAAAGAGGAGGCTAATGGCAGATAGATGAGGGGATGTAAAAGGGTCAATTAAAGGTACCTGGGATAAACAGTTTGCTACATAACCATTTACAGTATTTACAATCACATAATTTAATTTAAGACACATATTGTGTAGACCAGTGGCACTAAATACCACAGGATATGTTATGTACTTATACTTGTTGAAACTGTATTATATTCTGCATTGTGTGAATGTTGACCCCATTGTAAATGAGTTTTTCTGCCCAGTTGGGTAATCCTATTCCTTTGGAAGTTTTCTTTTAGGAATAAACTTTTACAAACATGTCTGATAAAATATATCTAATAATTGACTACTTAATATACTAAGCATTGGATATAGAGGGACAGCAGACATTCTTGTGGGAAACAAAACCAACAAGGTCTCTGAGGCAGTATAGTGCAGTGATTAAGGGCATTCAGCTGCAAACTTGGAGACCTGGGTTTGAATCTCATCAGCCTCCACTTGCATACTGTGTGACCCTGAGCAAGTCACTTAACTTCCTTGTACTCCCAGGTTGCACCTGGAAACAAGCTCTGGCTTAGTGTGCCTTTCCTGGTTAAAAAAATTCCCCTTCCCGTCCATGCTTGTGGGGTCAGTATACTGTAGCTTAGAAGTTAAAACACCAAACTGTAAACCTGGCAACCCAGAAGATCTGGGTTTGAAACAAACAACTGCCACTTGCATACTGTGTGACCCTGGGCAGGTCACTTAACCTCCCTGTGCTGCTGTGATGCACCGGGAAACAAGTACTGGCTCAGTGTGCCTTTCTTGGCCAAATATGCTTTTCAAATAAATAAAAATACCTTTTTTTCTGTGATAGGACATTTGATCTTTTTATTATCCATTATTAAGCTTTTCTAGTTGAAGGAGCTGGATTGCTTCCATTTTCTATGTCCTACTGCTGGCAAAACAATTATCTGACTACACCAGGTGAAGCATTTTTGGCTATGTGAGAAACCAATGAAATGGCACATCTTCCAACAGCTAAAAAGGCTTTCTGAAAAGAAAAAAACAATTCTAGACAAATGTTTGGGATGAAATAGAGTCCCAGTAAAGGGTAGAGGTAATCTTGGTATAATTCCAAACAGTGCAGACTAAGGGGCATTCCCACATGAGATGTAACAAAGAGTAAGATCCTTCTGTGGGATTACAGTTCATTTGCTGTTTTGGAATACTTTCAGTTTTACACTGTGTCAAAGTGCAGTTAAAATTGGGTCAGCAAAGGGGAGCATGAGGGACAGTAGATTTCAGGAGTTAAACTAAGTACAGGAGTTCACTGAGTAAAGTAGGGGGTCTCATTCAATTTTGTGGACTGCCAGGATCTTCTTTTTAAATTTAAAGCCCCAAGAGCCATCTGGTGAAGTGTGTGCAAATTGCCAGGGAGTAAACAACAGCTGTAACCAGTTGCCTGAAGTCAGGATTATTGTGCTAGGGGAATCAGTTTCCACAAGGTATTAAGCTGGAGGTGGGGTGCGATGCTGTATAAATCAGATACTGTGCTAATCATTTGTTCCTGCTCCACTTAATATCAAGACTTCCCTCTTTCACATTTTATTAGGATTTGTCTCCAATCTGCCACAAGTAGTGGTTGTTAACCTGAATTGTGTATTCATCTCACTTCAATGTAAAGGCAAACTCTTAGTTAATTCCATAGCCTAAAAAAAACTCTTATCTGTGTTAATTTTGTGTTCACCTGGGCAAGCTCTGCCCCCAGGTTATTTGCTTTAGTTACAGTATGTTATCTGTATTGTGCTTGAGTGGGAGCCTTATCCTTTTGCTACACATAACTGTAATATACTCTGTTTATCATGTTTCATGTCCCATTGCTTGCCAGGTTTACTGGCTCTAATTGTTCTAAGTATTTGATTGTTTATTATCTGTGTTGTCTTCAGGGTCATACCTTTAAATAGGCATTTACTTGCCTAATGTACCCTCCCTGGTAAACAAAACACAAACTAACTAACTATAACTAGCTAACTAACTAACTAACCTAACTCAAGCCGGCAGTGTCCAGTCTTTGACGTGAATATTCATGAGGCTAATGGAGTTGCAGTTGGCTGAGTGGAAGGAAGCAAGGGGCCTAACTAGTGTTTCTAATGATGTGGATTACCAGGGACAATTTTTTTAATTTAGTTGTTTAATCAGGTATAGCACACTAAGCTGGAAGCTTTTTTACAGGAGTAACCTGGGAGCACAAGGAGGTTAAGTGCTTGCTCAGAGTCACACAGTATGTAAGTGGAAGCTGTGGGATTCAAACCCAGGTCAACAATGGAAGAACACTTAAAACACTAACATGGCTACATAATGGATACTATCCTGTTTGCATAGGCCAGGAGTAGGGGATACAGATAGTCTTTGCTAGCTGGTTACTGCTCTGGAGAGATGTGTTGCTGATCTACAATGTCAACTGACTGCACCATGGAAGTACAGGAAAGAGGGATGGTAACTGGGGTAACTCTGAGGAGGGGTGAAGGGAGGAGAGGCTAGAGTCCAGGACACTGAGAGGGAATCCCACCTTTGGTGCTGCAGGGGTTGTGTCATGTACACTGTCCTGCCTGTGAAGGGGAGGGTGATACACATGTGGCCACTGCAAAGTAGTCCATGCTTTCAGGAAGTAAATTGCCAGGCTTGTATAGCAGTTGGAGGAACCACAGGAGTGCAGAAAGACAAGCAGGCATCTGAGTAAAATGGGATGAACGAGACTAGGGACTTGCACACTAGGCCTGGGTGGTTTGCAGGGACAAGTAAGGTAGAGAAAAGAGTAGTAGTAGTAAAAATCATTATTTTTTGATGGGATAAAACTGTTAGAACCATTGTGGTCCTATTTTCAAAGTTGTCTTGTCCTGTGTTGAGGTGTAGTGCATTAGTTACTGTAGTGACAGTTTCAATATAAACCGGCAATATGTATTACATTGGTTACAGCAGTTACAGTAGCAGTATAAGCATACAATGTGCATTTGTTAAAGACATTTGGTATGGCAATGAAAACATTATTTGCATTTAGTTTTTCAGTGAAGCACCAATGCTGTTAGTCTGGAGGGGTTTTGCCCCTGAGGAGAGGCCACACCATCAGTTTCATAACAGTCACAGGACTCTAAGAGTTCTGACTGTAAAGCGGATTTAAATATTCAGTCAGGGATTCACTACCTCTGGATTTTGGGGACAGAGAATTCCAGGTCATGGGAATGAGGCAATCTAGACTCATTTTCCCATAGTTGGTTCAGACCCTAGTTACACAGAGGCCTCTGTTTCTGATGTCTCACATGACATACTGTATGTGTTGCTTGGGAAATTGTTTGCTAGTTCCCGATAACTGGTAATCATGTCCTTGATGATTTTGTAGACTGTGGACTTCTCTCTTCTTAGTTTGAGGAAATCCCTGTTTAGCATTTTGAGCATTGTGCAATGGTGGGTGTCATATGGGCATTTAAGGATGAATCTTGCCAGTGCGTTGTGAAGTAATCCAGAAAATGATTCTGCTGATTTTTGACTATAGTGACATAGTGTATAGCATGGCCCCCAGTCCACCATAGCCAGGCTGGATACCCTCTATCACTTCTTCTGTCATTTTGCTCTTGACTGTCTGTCTCACACCCATCACTGTAACCTTTCTCTCTCTCTCTCCTTCTCCTCTCTTGAAGCCACACATCTTGCCCATTCCTTCTCTTTTGTCAGGAAATACTGGCTGGGCTCTCTCCCCTCCTGCCTCACCTTTATTCTCTCCACCCCCTATGCCCCCCCTATGCTCTCCCCAACTCTGGTTTCCAGTCCCTTGCTCTCCTTTCCAGGTCAACCACTGCTGGCCAGGCTACTTTCTCCTATCATTTCCCTAAACTCTGGAACTCCCTTCCCTTACAAATCCACTCTGCTCCCTCCTTCAGTCTCTATCCTTTCTTCTTCTGCTCTCATCTCCCCTTCCTGCAATTGCACCTGCCCCCCCCAAAAGGACACCTGAACCCCCATGGCCTCTACCTGCTCCTCTACTCAACTCACTCTCTTCTCTTCTCCTTTCTCCTGTCAGTTCCTTACCACAGACCTTCAGCATTCCCCTTTCCTCTCATTTAACAAGCACCCCCTCTCTTATTTCCCCCTCCCTCCCTCTCTTACACCTGGCACTCCTCACAACCTCTTAATCCCTCCTCCCCTTTCATTTTACACTCACTGCTGTTTCCAGTTAACACATTCTGCTGTATCACTTACTACCCTCCTTCATCTTGCTTCCCTCCTCTCTGTCCTGCAAACTTCTGCTGCAGCACCCTCCCATCCTGTTCAATTTTAAACTGCGATGCACTTTACTTTATTTTATTATATTTTATACTGTTTTCTTTATTGCATTCCACTACTGTTGCATGAAGAAACTGAAAACATATTGCATTTATATTTGTTTGTGATGAATTGTCATCTGTAGCTGTGATCTGATCATACCTGCTATATTGTACTTTATATATTTTTCCTTGTCCTCCCTTTCCACTTCCCCCAGGATGCATCTGGAAACAAGCTGCTACCCAGCTCAGTATGCCTTTTCTGGTGAAACTTTGTCTCGAAATGTAAGGTGTTGTATACGTCTACTCCCAGTAGCCATTTGTTTCTTTGATGGTGGACCCATCTAGGAGTTGTAATTTTAGCTCACTAGTGTCCGCAATGTTTGTACCATTTTTATACAAGGCCCAAGACTGGGTTTTATCCCATGTGAATCATCATTACAGAGAAAAAAACATTTTGGAAGACTATCAAAATCCAACTGGAATTTCTCCTCTAGGAGAAGTCTTTGGCTCCTGTTGTCAGGACTGTGTCATCTGTGTACAGTTTTATTGTGGGACTTTTGCATGTATCCAGAAAGATCATTAACATAGACCAGCAATAGTAGGGGGCCCAGTATCCATCCCTCTGGGACCCCTAGATACTGTAGAAACTCCACTTCTGATAGGATGCTATTCATAGCCACTGATTGCCTGTGCTTTATTAGGTAAGAGGTGAGCCACTTAATTACCGCTGGTGCTACTCCCATTTCTATCATTTTTCCTAGAAGGATTTTGTGATCCATCATATTGAATTCCTTCAAAAAGTCCATGTACAGCACCCAAACCACTTTTCCCAGTTGTCCAGGTCTCCTGTGACCTCTCCAATGAAGTCTGTGATGGCACTGGATGTGGGCCGACCCATCCAAAAGCCTAAGTGGTAGATCATTAGAAGGCTGTGAGCTGCTAGGTGTGTGGATGATTCTTTATGCACTAGCTTTTCCAACAGTTTTGAGAGGATGGATAGTAGGGCTATGGGTCTGTAGTGTGAGAAGTCTTTTTGCCTCCCCCTCCTTGTAGATAGTGATAGCTGTGGGCGAAGTGAGAAAAGCTATAGCGCATAGCAGGGTATGCAAATGTGTGTAGTAAAATTCACTCAATTGTACAAATTTTACTATGTGAATTGCTGCACTTCACATCTAAAATTCACCACAAAGTGCAAATTGCTGCAATTCATATAGTACAATTGACCTCAAGCGTGGCGAATTCCGTAGTGCGCAATTCACAAATACTATGCTTAGCTGCCAAATTTTGCATGAATTTTAAATTCACAACACTCCTAGATAGGGATCACTTTGGCATGTTTCCATGTCTTGGGGAAAGACCCTTCCATTAGGCTTCGGTTTAAGAGGTTTTTCGGGATTGGGTATACAGTATGTAGTATGTTGTTGTTTTGGGGAACTTGGTTTCTACACTGTTCAACCCTGGTGATTTATTTGTGTATGCTTTTTTTCAGTTTTTTCCATACTTCCTTATCTTTTATTATTTTGAAGTAAAAACGTGGTCTGTTTTCAATTGTAGTGTCTGTATCCTGGGTCAAATTGGTCTCCTTTGTTGTCACTTAGCTCTGCAGTGGGGGCATTTTTACATCAGGGAGTGTGCAGAATTACTGTTTTAGTTGGTTTGCTGAGATCTTTGGATTTTGGGCAATGCCAGACTCTTTCATAAATTGTACCTTATTCTTGCACCTGTTCGTGCCCTCAAAGCTTTTAATCATTTTGAAGTACATGAAGGGATCAGCTGTGTTTTCTATTTTGTTCTTGAAGTATCTAGCTTTTGAACTTTTTATTTGATTTTTAAATAATTTCTTAATTGTTTAAAGTTATCCCAGTCCTCACTGTTGGATGTTTGATTTGCTTTTCTCTATGCTCTGTCCTTTATTCTAAAAAAAATTTTTTAGTTTTTCTGTTAGCCACAACTACTGATTTTTTGTCAACCTGACGTTTTTTAATGGGGCATGTTTGTTACATATTTCAAAGAATGATTAAGTAAATTCCTCAATAGCCATATTGATATCTGGGATAAGTTCCAACTTGTCCCCAATTTCATTTTGCATGCTAAAGTTGAAACTTTTTGCACAAAAATTTCTAAAATTTCTGCTTGTTTTGTAGTCTTGTTTAGGTAGTTTTGTGGCTGTTCTGTCAAGGCAGCAGGTTAGTGGGCTGTGGTCTCCCAGGTAAGAGCTCAGTACCCTGTAGCATAACACTTTTGTAGGTGAGGTAATAATTATCAGATCTAGGACATTACTAATGCTGTTATGTGAGCATTTCCTTGTTGGTGAGTCCAACAGTTGGATCACCACAGGGGTGGCAAGCTCTCTGCAAGTTTGTCCCCCTTCTGCTGCCCACAGTGCATTGAAGTCACTGAGGTGAGTCAGCTCCCCTTGACAGCATCCTGTACAGTTTGGGCCAGCAATTCAAAGTGTTATGGTTTTATTTTGCTCGGGGAATAAACACTACGAGTATTTAGTTTTTATGGCGAGGATGACGCATTCAATTCCATCTAAAGTTCCAAGTAGATTATTTATTTATTTATTTAAAATTGGTGACCAGGAAAGGCACACTGAGCCGAGGCTCATTTCCAGGTGCGACCTGGGTACAAGGTGTACACGTGGAAGGCAGAGACGTACAAGCAAACAACAAGTTTCTGCCGGACAATACAGTACATGGACATTTCATATTATTTGTTTACAAGCTGCCAATATTTTCCTTTATTTAAATCAATATGTCCCCACTCTTTCAGGCCTGTCCAGTCTAAGTTGGTTGTAGTTTTCCAGTTGTGTTTCTTTGTCCATTTTTATTTTTTGGTTAGCCATGTTTCTGTTAGGCTTATTATGCCCCAGTATTCATTTGAGGTCCAAATTTTAAACTGGTCAATTTCTTAGCAGGCTTCTTGTGTTTTTGTCAACTACTTTCATCCCCTGATTTGCTGGTCCAGAACCTGGGTTCACCGCCATGTCCCCACTTGTGGTTGGTAGAATTGCATACAGTATCATACTTGATTTGATTTCTGTTGACTTTTCCAGGTGCAGATACTGTACGCAATGATGATTCTGTTTGTCAGTCTCTTGTAGCAAAGATATCTGATGGAGAAAGCATTCCTCCTAGGTTGCTTGTATACTGGGCTCTGTGGGAGTGAATGTGAGCCTCATAGGCTCAGCAGGTTCCCACAATGCTACTTTTTTCTAGGTCATGCATTTTAGGACATTGTCTTATGTCAAGGATGGTAATAATATATGCTGGGAACATTTTGAGGTTCATTAAAACAGGGAGAAGTAGCAGTAGTGCCTGTTACAGACAGTTAATTTTGCGTGATTATTTTGGAGCTATTCTCAGTATAGGGGTAATGGAAAACTTCCTGTGGGTTTAAGGCAGTGGCTTGTCGGTAAGCAGGGCATTATGGTTTGGCTGCATATCACTAGTGAAATCAGTTAGGTAAACCTTTGGGGAGTAGCACTGGCAACACATTAATTGTAAGTGGCAGGGTGAGTGCACATCAGGGTAAGCAGCAATAGATTTGGCAGCATGTAAGGTCAGTGTTGGCAGGGCCCCCTTGGTAAAAAGCAGTGTGCTAGGAAAGCACCTGTTTAGGGATTGCCTAGATAGGGTACTTATCTGAGGCAGCTTATTCACAGTGTAATAACCTAGTGGTGAGTAAGCAGCAATGCACCAGGAAGACACCTGTGAGAGGATCACCCAGATAGTGTACAGTCTGGCAGCATACCTCTCAACTGTACCACATTACGAGGAAACGTTCCTCATTTTACTTCAGAAAAGGTCCCTGTTCCACATTGTGAGGACTTGTTCCACATTCAGAGTCAACATTTTAAAACAAATATCCATAGTAAATGATGGAAAAAATAACTTATTCAATTAATAAAAGACATCCTCAACATAAATGCAACATTTTAATGGTGTTTTGAGCTTCTTAGGTAAAGATTTGATTAAGTGTTCCACATTTTGCCCATTTGTTCCACATTATGACAGGCAATGTTCCACATTTTGGGGACAAAAGGTTGAGAGGTATGTTGGCAGGGATAGACAGCAGTGCACTTGAAAGGCATCTATCGGGGGGGGGGGATCTGCCAGATAGTGTACAGCTAAGAAACAGGTTGATCACATTATATGGAGAGTGGCAGGGATACACAGCAGTACATTTTACCAATACACTGATATTGTAGCAGTATAGCAGAGTGGCTGGAATAAGCAACAGCACATTTCATCAAGGCACTAACACTAATGCAGTAAAGCAGACTGTCAGGAATAAGCAGTAGTACCTATTTCTAGAACACTATCATTGACTTATTCAAGTCTATGTACACTTACACAAGTTCAGGGGCAGTGACACCATGGTAATAAAGCAGAATAGCAGGTATAAGCAGCAGTATGTGTTACCAAAACACTGGCATTGACCTATGCAGACCTATGTACTCTTACACAAGCTGAGTGTCACTAACACTAATGAAGTATAGCAGAATAACAGGTATAAGCAGCAGTACCTATTTCTTGAAAACTATCATTGACTTATGCAAGTCTATGTACTCTTACACAAGTTCAGGGGCAGTGATACAATGGCAATAAAGCAGAATGGCAGGTATAAGCAGCAGGACATGTTACTAAAACACTAGCATTGACCTATGCAGACCTATGTACTCTTACGCAAGCTGAGTGTCACAAACACTATGGCAGTACAGCAGAACAATAGGTGTAAGCAGCAGTACCTTGTAGCAGAAATCTAACATTTATTTATTTATGTAGTTAATAAACTTCTGGTAACTAGGAAAGGCACACTGAGCCATGGCTCATTTCCAGGTGCAACCTGGGGAACGTGGTATAATAAGAACAAAATACAAAGCAATGTGACATAAACATAAAACACATGAAATACAGTCAGATACATAACTTAAAAGTGCAGTAAAATACAAAAAACATTTGAGCAGTACAAATTTATATTAGCATAAGAGAAAATGAGAGATGGCACACACACAACAGCCAGGGCTAGTAAGGGAAGAGATTAGGGGCATTGGCATGGAGCAACTGGAGCATGCCGGAGCAGGCACTTGAGTGCTGGGAGTGAGGTGGCTTGCTAGAAGGTAGATGAAAGCTGGTTCCAGAGGGAGGGTAGGCAGAAGGAGAAAGCTAACTGTCCTGCCATAGAGTGAGGGATGGGAAGGGAGAAAGACCAGGACGTCCCGGAGCAGAGTGGGTAGGGGGAGGGACTGGTCTGGAGATAGGAGGGAGGAAAAATTAGATGGAAGATGTCCAAACCAGTAGTTGCCAACAAAAGCTAAGGAGTGCATTTGGCGATGGTGAGAAAGGGAAGGGATGGCACGTGATCAGTAGAGAGAGCAGTGGTGAGTGTGGAATGGTGAGTTTGTGGCAAAGTGGCAAAAAGCACTTAGGAGGGTGTCAAGTCTGGTGAGGGAAGAGGCGGGTGTGGTGGCATAAAAGATGCCTGCATAATCAAGCATGGGGAGGATGGTTTTAGTAACCAGCTCGCGACACACAGAAGGGGAGATGCATTCCTTATTGTGGTACATTACACCTAGTTTTTGGTGGAGCTTAGAGTGAAGGGTGTAAATATGAACTGAGTAGTCTAGCTTGTTGTCAAGTCATATTACCCCAAGGTATTTGAATGCAGAGACAACTTCTAGGGCAGAACCATCAGGGGCGGAGAAGATGGGGGGATGAGAGTGCTGAGAGTTTTTATCTTGACCCAAAGGTTATAGAGACTGTTTTCTTTGTACTTACCCTTAAGTTATTTGACTTTAGCATGTGTTGAAATCATGTTGGAGAGAGGTCTCTACAGCAAGGGTTGAGGGACCAGTTGTATAGATGATCACATCACCCATGTACATGTGGATTTGTGCATGAGTGCAAGCTGAGTGGAGGCCATTGATGAAGAGGGAGAAAAGTGCGGGACCTAAGATGGAACCTTGGGGAACCCCAGCATGGATTGGAAGAGGATAAGATAGGACTGAGCCTACCTGGACTGACTGACGTCTGTTCATGAGGTAGGAACTGAACCAGTTCACAACTAATGCCACTAAGCCAACTGAGTGGAGCTTACTGAACAGGAGTGGGTGGGACACTGAGTTGAATGCTTTTGCAAGGTTTATGAAGATTGTGGCAATGATGTGACCCATAACCATTCCTGAGAGAATGGCATCTGTGACACGCAGTAGGGAGGACATGGTAGAGTGATTCTTCCTAAAGCTGACTTGGAGTGGGGAGAGAGTGCTGGTGACAGTGAGGAAATCAAAAACACTAGAGTAGACTAGGGATTCCTGGAGCTTTGTGAGGGAGGGGGGAGGAGGGAGACAGGGTGGTAGTTCCCTGGAATGGAAGGGTCGCTGCCTTTATGGAGGGTTAGGACCTTGGTCATTTTCCATGCCAGAGGGACTATGCCGGAGGAAAGGGAGAGATTGAACAGGTTTGTAAGGGAGGGGGCAATGGTGGGGCAGAGATATGAAGGACCTTGGGGTCAATGTCATCAGGGCTACTCTTGGCTAGGTTTAGAGACAATAGAAAACTGTAGACCTCCTGATGGGAGAAGGGAGGGAATGGTGACCACTAGGAGAGTATGGAGTGGGGGGGGTCAGGGTGGGCCATGGTGGGGGTTCAGGAAGTGCACATGAGATAAAATAGTTGTTTAGGGTGTCAGCCACAGAGGTGGGGTCTGAGACAATGGATCCTTCTACTAAGAGAACTGGGGTGGTTGACTGGGTGGGGGAGATGTCAATGAGAGAATGGATGGTTTTCCAAAAATGTAGGGGAGAGCTTTGGGTAGATTAGAGAAGTTCTTTGAAATAAACTGCTTTTGCTGTATGGACTGCCTTTGTGCACTTACTTTTTAGGGACCTATATGCCTGGAGGTCAGCCTGAATCAGGGTGGATTTGTAGGTAGCCCATGGATGATCTCGCAGTTTGCACAGGGCAATTAGGGTGGCATTGATCCAGGGGTGGTGGATGCATTTTACTTGTGCCTTTTTAAGGGGTGCAGGAGTGTTTCATACTCTGGTGAGAATGCCGATAAAAGAACTGAGGGCTGTGTCAATGTTGGAGGCAGGCAACAAGTGGGACCAGTTGGCACCGACCAGGATTTGTTTTTTTTTTTTTTTATCAGGAGAGACACACTAAGCTGAAAGCTTGTTTACAGGTGTGACCTGGGAGCACAAGGAAGTTAAGCGACTTGCTCAGGGTCACACAGTATGCAAGTGGGGGCTGTGGGATTCAAACCCAGGTCTCCAGGTTTGCAGCTCAGAGCCTTAAACCACTGCACTATACTGCTTCCTTGTAGAAGGGCATTTGTGTCCAGCGCCTTGAGGGAGTGGTGCCATACATATTTATGGTAAAGACACACCTTCTGGATGCAATAGAACAAGTAATGATCACTAAAAATATCTGGGAACATACCTGAGACAATAATACGGTGGGGGTGAGAGAAGAGCACCCAGTCCAGTAGAGAATGATTAGAAGAGCAAGGGTTTCACCGTGTAGGTTCCCTTATGAGCTGGGTAAGGTTCAGCAGTTCGATGCTGTGTAAAGTGGGCTTGGAGGCCAGTGAAAATCATTTTAAATTGAAATCACTAAGCAGGATTAGCTCCCCAGTAGTTGTGTGTGAGGTGTTAGAAGAGATACATGTAACCAAGGAGGCTGATGAGAGTTTAGGAGAGGTGTATAAAGCCCCAGTGTATAAGGGGAGAGTGCCTGGGATATTAAGCTTGACAACAATTATCTCATGGGAGGAAGGGAGGGACTCACGCAGGGAGATAGGGTCATAGGTTCATACAGTAGGTATGGATTACAAGTCCATGAGCTACTAGAGCTGTTTAAGGACTTGCCACTATCTAGTGGACATCATCCCATTTTTTATTACCCATGTGCTGGTCTAAAAGATGCTTAAAGGTAGTAAAATTATTTGCACTAACCACTGATGTCAGAAGTGAGTTCCATATACTCACAATTCTCTGGTTAAACCACCTTCCCCTCTTTGTGGTTTTATACTGTTCCCATTTCAGTTGAAAAGGGTGGGTCCTTGTTTATCTACCAAGGCTCACTTTTCTACATAAACCTGCAGATTCCCACAGAATATTGTCAGTTAAGGCTTTAAACACAAAGCAAAGCTCTCCTCTAATTTTGCAATAGGGCATAGAAAAAAAATCTCAGCTCCTGAAGCCTGGTTCAGTATGGTTTGTCCTTACATTTGAACACGCGTTTAGTCAGTCTCCTCTGTATTCTTTCAATTTGTCTGCAACTGGAAATGTTCTGTAGTGCACAAAATGGGGCACCATACTCAAGGATGGGTCTGACCAAGGACCTATACAAGGGCAGCAATACATCTTCCCTCCTGATTTTGATATTTCTAAGAATATTCCCAATGACTGTATGTGCCCATTTGGCAGCATCATTGTTATGTTTATCAAAAGTTAGTGTATTAGAAACAATAATTCCCAAATCCTTCTCATTTTCAGTTTGTGCAATAATTTTTCCATTTATCATATTCTGTGCATTAATGTTGTTGTGACAAAAGGGCATGACTTTGCACTTATTTTCATTAAACCTAAGTTTATGTTTGTTAGCCCACCTTTCCAGATTCTTTAATTGTTTCTGAAAAACAACAATAGATTCCACATCATTAATTATGGATCCAACCTTCATGTCATCTGCATGTTTGCAGAGCCATGTACCACCAGAAACTTGCATTGTGGAAACAAAGAGATTGAACGAGAGGGGTCCCAGTATTGACCCTTGAGGTACCCTGCTAGTGACGCCTCCCCAATCAGAGAAATAGCCCTCTATCTGTACTCTCTGTGCTCAATTCTCCAACCATGAGGCAATCCAGGATATCAGGTCTTCATGTATCCCAAGTTCATATAAAGACATCAGTAATATTTCATGAGGCGCAGGGTCAAATGCCTTGGTGTAATCTAAATATATAACATCAACAGGGAAACACTGATCTAGTGCCTGACTGACAGGTTTGAAAAAATGAAGCAAATTGCTAGCACAGGACCTTCTGTAAACAAAGCCATGCTGAGTTACATCAAAAATGTGTAATTACCTTAGATTTTCCTCTAAAAGTTCCTTAATGAATTTTTCCAGTATTTTTCCTAGAACTGATGTTATACTAATTGGTCTGTAATTATCCACATCAGTCTTATCTCCTGATGAATTGGTGTAATATGTGCCAGCTTCCAGTCCCTCAGGGCTCTGGGTTCCCTTAATGATGCATTAAATAATACTATCAATGGTCCAGCCATTTCATCTGCTATATTGTACAAAAACATGGGGGTCAGTCGATCCGGATCCCCAGATTTGTAAATATCTAGGTTCCATAACTTATTTCTTACTTGGGTTACAGTAATTTTAGTGTGCCAACTTGGACTATCAGGATGTCTATTTGGTAATGTACATGGACCATCTGGTTTCTGATAGACACTCAGAAAGTGATTATTAAAAAATGTAGCCATTTCCTCCCCATCATCAGTTATGTTGTTTCCATCTTTTAATTTAGCTATCATTGTTTGTCCTTTTCTTAAGCTACCTATGCAACTATAAAACTGCTCATAACTATTCTTCTTATCTGTCACCAGTTTTAGCTCTGCACTGGCTTTAGCGCTCCTTATTGCTTTCTTATATTTACTAACCAGTAACTTGTACTTAGTTAACTTTACCTGGGTTGGATTGTTCCTATATCTATGGAATGCCCTGTTTTTTTTTTTATTTACAAGTTTGCGTATATTCAGGTTAAATCATTTAGGGACTGTACCCTTTTTATTGTATTTATAAGTTATTGGAACATATTCTTGAATACAGTACTGTAATTTTTGGTTAATATTCTCCTAAACTTCTTCTATGGTTAAATGTCTTAGTTCTTCCTGCCAATTCCAGTTTCATAATATGTGCTTTATTTTAACATAGTATGCTTTCTTATAATTCCTAATTATGGTTTTTCCATTTATTTTAGTTAATTCTTCTGCAAGAGAGCAAGTGACCATATGTTAATCACTATTACCCAGTGGTTGAAGTATTCTCACATTATTAATTGCACCTTCTGTATTACAAAATATCAAGTCAAGAGTATGCTCTTCTCTTGTATTCCCTTTGATGTGTTGCTCTAGAGCATTATTCAGGCAAATTTCAATAAACCTTTCTTCTATGTGGTTATTACTCTGTAAAGAATACCATTCAATTCTAGGGAAATTAAAATCCCCCATTAGGATGCAATTCTCAGCAATTTACATGCTATTAATCATATTCAGGAACTGGGTATTCTCAGCTTCGGTTTGATTTGGGGACCTATAGCATAACCCTAGAGTGATAGTTTTTTTCCAGTACTATATTTGGTCCACAGCTGTTCCACAGTGTTATAATCAGTGTGTTGGATCTCAAGCTCATGAGCTTTTAACGCTGTAGCTATGAATAGGCCTACCCCTCCACCATTTTTATCTCTTTTTGATTTGTGGAAAAAATCAAAACCAGGGATCTCCTCAATCCAGTCATCTACCCTCATTCAGGTTTCGGTTATTCCGCAAATATCTACATTATGTGTTTTCATAATATATTGTAGTTTGTCCAATTTATTTTTAATACTTCTGGCATTGATTAATACTATTTTGAGATCTTTGCTGGATTTATTAGTAGTATTAACCTTTTTTTCCAAATGTACTACAGAACCCATGTTATGATCTGAATGAATATTGTCCCTTCTTCCCCCAATCACTAGTTTAAAGTATTCTCAAAGTGGGTTCTAAACATCAGCCCCAATTTCCTACTACCCCTTCTGTTTAAGTGCAGACCATTGTACAAGGAGTAGTTATTACAGAAGGTTTCCCATGTTTTTATACATAGATGGCCCTCCATCAGGCACCACATTCAAAGCCAGTTATTCACTCTTATAATTTTCTGATTTATTTGGGCATTTTTCCCCATGTACAGGCAAGATTTCAGAGAAAATAATGGTACCATTCACATCCTTAACCCATTTCTCAAGCTTAATATATTCTAATAACATATGGTCCTCTCTAGTGTGTCTCAAATCATTTGTACCAGCATGTACCAGTAAAACTGGTTTATCATCCATATTCTTTATTATTTTAGGCAGCAGCTCAGAGACATCAACTAACTTAGCTCCAGGCAGATAAGTACTCAGTACCCTTTCTTTCAGATCTTCTGTTGTGTAGGCATCAGTATATTTAATTACTGAGTCACCCACTATTATATCCTATTATTTGCAACATTTTCTATCTCCATAGCTAAGTGGTCCTGCTCTTGAATACTGTGACTATGTAGACCACTACTATCACCTTGTACTTGGCTATGCTCTTCCTGGACTGTAAAGTTGCTTTGTACCTGTGCCTCCCTTCCACTATCCACTTCATTAGATCCCAGAGTTACATCCCCATCCTGTGCAATCTCCAGTAATTCATCAGCTTGACTACTGACATTATAAATCAGGTTCAGCAATGGTGCAAAGGAGTTTGCAGTAGAAATGCTAAATTACATGGCCCTCCTGCCTTTTTTAGTAACTTTGTGCACTATACACTAATGGTGAAGAGGTATGCAGAAAACGCCCATACCCCAGTACGTGCCCCTGCGCACCCACAGACAGGTGCGCACTGGCGGTATTCACGACCACTGGCCACCCGTCCACAGTCCCCCCGGTGCACAGGACACTGCAGGGTGGCTGGGGGCGGGGTTACAGGCCCAGCCAGGCAGCCAATCGGGTGCCTGGACCCGGACTCGCACTGGATCCCTTGCACAGTGGGCGTGAATTGGCAGCATGCCCTGTGGACGACTGACAGCTGGTGGCTGTGGCAGGTGAGGAAGGGCAATGCTGCTGGCTCCCCATCAGCACCAATCTGTGTAGTGGGCATGCCTGCAGGCAGTGGGGGGCCAGGGTGACAACACAGCTGGTGGGGGGGGTCCATGTGGTGTGGGGGTGTGGCAGCCCTGTGCTGATGCCTGTGCCCCTGTGCAGGGCATGTGTGCTGTGGGGTTGGGGGGTCACCAGACACACCACTGTGTGCTGGAGTGGGTGGGTGGCTTCCGGTATCCTGGTCCTGCTACCATGGGGCGTACGTGGGTTTTTCATCCTGTCCGGTGGGGGGGGGTGCCTAGTGGGTTTATGGCTGGGTCCCTCTGGCTTACTCGGCAACCTCCTATGCACTCCCACAGCCAGCAGTATGCACCATCATGCATAGCGTATAGGTGCCGGACTGCCCCTTGCCCACCCCTGGCGCATTGCTCCTCGCATGGCCAGGGGATAGGGTGCATATGTGCTGCATGCCCCCCTCTGTGCATCCCAAGTGGGGGGTGTGTAGGGTGCGGTGTGGCTATGCACCCCAGATACGCATGCATAGCCACTCTGCACCATTAGTGCATAGTGCCCACTTGTAACATAGAAACATAGAATCTGATGGCAGATAAGGACCGCTTGACCCACCTAGTCTGCCCATTTCTCTACCTAATGGATAAGCTGCAGATCCTAGTTAGCCTACTTCCTCCTACACCCCACTAGAATTGCCTTATGTCTGTCCTATGCATTCTTGAATTCCCCCACTGTTTTTGACTCTATGACCTCCTCAGAAAGGCGGTTCCATGCATCTACTACCCTCTCTGTGAAGAAATACTTTCTCAAATTACCTCTGAGCTGTCCCCCCTCTATCTTCAAATTGTGCCCCCTTGTTCTTGCACATCTCTTTTTCTGAAAAATGCTACCCTCTTGGACTCTGTTGATTCTCTTGAGGTATTTGAAAGTTTCTATCATGTCCCCCCTCTCCCTCCTGTCCTCGAGGCTATACATTTTAAGCTCCTTTAGTCTTTCTTCATATGTCTTCTGGTGCAGACTTTGCACCATTTTGGTTGCCCTCCTCTCGACAGCCTCCACCCTGTCTATGTCTTTGCAAAGATGGGGTCTCCAGAACTATACACAGTACTCCAGATGTGGTCTTACCAACTGTCTGTACAGAGGGCCAAAACTTCCTGTTTTCTACTGGTGATGCCTCTCCCTAGGCATCCCAGTATCCCCCCAACCCTCCTTACTGTCTTCTCACATTGCTGGCCCACCTTTAGGTAATCTGATATGACTACCCCCCAGGTCCCTTTCCATTTTTGTTGTTGTCAGTATCTCACCTCCCATTGTGTACTTTTCCCCTGGGTTTTTATTTCCCAGGTGCATTACTTCGCACTTCTTTGTGTTGAATCTAAGCTGCCATACACTTGATCATTCCGCCAACCTTGCCAAGTCCCTTTTCATCCTTTCCACCTCACCTTGCGCATCAACCCTGTTGCAGATCTTTGTGTCATCTACAAAGAGACATACTTTTCCTTCCAGTCCCTCTGCAATGTCACTTATAAAGACATTAAAAAGGACTGGCCCCAGTACTGAACCCTGTGGTACCCCACTAATAACCCCCCTTTCTTCACTGTGGACTCCATTTACTATTACCCTCTGTGTCCTGTTGTCTAGCCAGTGTTTTACCCAGGCTACCACCCTGGGACCTCTCCCAGGCTGGATAATTTGTTTATTAATCTTTTGTGTGGGACTGTATCAAATGCCTTGCTGAAGTCTAGGTAGGCCATGTCCATAGCCCCTCCCTGGTCTACTACTCTGGTCAGCCAGTCAAATAAATCAATTAGATTTGTTTGACATGACCTTTCTGCTGTGAATACATGCTGCCTTGGGGCCTGTGTCCCACTGGCCTCTAGGTACTCAACAATTCTTTCCTTCGGAAGTGATTCCATAATTTTCCCTACCACTGAGGTCAAACTGACAGGTCTGTAGTTTTCTGCCTCTGTCTTGCTCCCACTTTTCTGAAGGGAATCACATCCATCCTCCTCCAGTCCTCAGGTACCACACCATCCTCCCATTATTTATTAAAAAGGGTAGTCCATGGTGTTACTAGTTCTTTCCTTAGTTCTTTTAGAATTCTGGGGTGAATCCCATCAGGCCACATTGCTTTATCCACCTTCGGTTTTAAGAGTTCTTTCAGAACCCTTTCTTTCTTCTGTGAAAGGACTAATATCAACCCCCCTATCCAGAGTGCTTCTATTGACTGGATTAGGTATCTCCCCCCACTTTTCCATTGTGAATATTGAGCAGAAGTATTCATTCAGTATCCCTGCTTTTTCACTGTCACTCTCTGCCCAACCACATTCCTTTTTATTCAGCCTCAGTATCCCTGCCTTAGTCTTTCTTTGCTCCCTAATGTAGCTATGTATGGTTTTAGCCCCCTTCTTAACTGAGTTGGCTATATTTTCCTCGGTTTGGGACTTTGCTATTCAGACTGAATTCCCCACTTCCTCCTGCTTTAACTGGTACAGTTCTCTGTCCTGTTCCTTCTGTGTTTAATTATACTTCCTGAATGCTATATTTTTCTCGATAACCTTCCCTGCCACTTCTTTTGAGAACCATAGTGTTTTTTTCTTTTGTTTTGATTTGTTTATTTGCTTCGCACAAAGGCTTGTTGCCTCTGTGATGGCAGTTCTGGTGTTTCCCCATTGTTGCTCCACCCCACCTTCTTGCCTGTTCTCTAGTGCTTTTCTGAGGCACTCTCCCATTTTGACAAAATCAGCCCTCCTGAAGTCCAGTACCTTCACCTTTGTATGGCTTTACTCTACAGCTAAGTTTTTCATGAATCACACTGTTTGGTGGTCGCTTGTTCCCAGATGGCTACCCACTTCAAGATCGGAGATCCTCTCTCTGTCCCCATTTGAGAGTACGAGGTCTAAGATTGCTCCCTCCCGAGTGGGTTCCAATACTAACTGTCTGAGGCATGCCCCCTGTAAGGCATCGAGAATGGTCCTGCTCTTGGATGTGGCTGCAGCAAAGGTGCCCCATTAACATCTGGCATATTCAGGTCCCCCATCAGCAATATCTCCCCTTTCTCTGCCATCCTAAGGATGCCTTCTATCATTTCCTTGTCCATTTCCTCCCCTGAGATGGGGGTCTGTATACAACCCCTGTGCGGATTGTGGTGCTATTTCCAGTCTCCAGAGTGACCCACAGTGTGTCCTCTCCTCCCTGTTTACCCTTTAGTTCTGTTGCTTTGATCCCTTCCCTTACATAGAGAGCTACTCTTCCTCCTCTTCTTCCTCTTCCTCTTCTCCTTGTATTAGCTTGATATTCCCAATCTTCTCCATTTTCAAAGCTACTTCTGACCCTTTTTTGACTAGTGTCAGGACCTTTAATCTGCATCTCTTTACTAAAACCTTCAGGTGCACTGACCTGCTTGTAATATTTCACTTCCAGTTCGAGCTCCCCACTTCTTCAATCTTCAATTCCTTTAGTTCTAAGCACTGACTACACGTCTACTCAGTTAATCCAGTGTATAGTTCTATGCTAAATTTGCTGCACTCCCTGCATTTAATACCAAGCTCTCCACTCTTGAGAGTTACAAATAACTAATACATTATATATGCAATGCAGTTAAATACTTCACAAAAATGTTCAAAGTATGACTGTAAGCAGACACAGGAAACACTTACTGACAACAGGAGAAAACAATAATGGCTCCCACTCCCACTTCCCCACTAAATTTGCTTAAACACTTCCTTCCTACCTACCCTCACCCATCTCCTCTCTCCAATGGTACCTCTCCGCCCCCTCCTCCCTTCCCCTCTTCTCCTTCGATACAGTCTCCCCAAATTACATGCTACGAGCCCTCCTCACTATCAACCCTCTCAAAAGGCTCCTCCCCAGACAGCCTAGACCCCAAATTCTTCTCTGTCTCTCTGCCTCAGTCATTGCCTACCCCCATTCTCTAATTTTAAATATCTCATTTTCTACTGCCTCAGTCCCTACCCCATGCAAATGTGCTGTGGTCCTCCCTCTTCCCAAAGGCAGTGACCCATCTTCCTCTGGAAATCATCACCCTATCTCTCGCCTCCCTACCCTAGCTAAATTACAAGAACACCTTGTTCTCTCCCAGCTTACCTCATTTCTAACTGACACCTCCTACTTCAGCTCTTTTCAATCTGGCTTCAGGAAAAATCACTCCACTGCTACCTCCCTACTTCAGTTCACTGACTCTATCCTTATCAGGATGGACAATGGAAAAATCACCTCAGCCATCTTTGTTGATCTCACCAAGGCTTTCAACACTGTTTCCCACTCCCTCTTCCTTGACTTCCTTTCAACAGCTGGCCTATCTCCTTCAGCCACTAGCTGGTTCAAGGCCTACTTCACTGGTAGAAACTAATCAGTCAGGATCTCTGATGTAATTTCCCCTCCCCTCCTGGTTAATACTGGAGTCCCTCAGGGCTCAGTGCTAGGGCCCCTATTATTCTCCATCTTCCTAAACGACTTTCCATCTGTCTGCTCCTCCATCACTGCCATACGCATGTATGCTGATGATACGGTCCTGTATGCATCTGGCTCTTGCCCAGCTGAGGTTACATCCAACTTGCAGCAAGACTTCAACAAGGTTCAGCTCTGGTTTGCTAACCATCAACTTTTTCTCAATGCCAAGAAGACTGTCTCCATGACCTTTGGCACAAGACAGAGACTCTCTAGGCTTCCCTCCCTGCCCACTTTCCACACCCTTGATGGGACTTTACTTGAGGACACATCCTCCTTCAGGTACATAGGAGTTTGGCTGGATCAACACCTAATTTTCTCCAGACATATTGACACCATCCAAAAAAAAATTGCACCCCAAGCTTGGTGTCCTGTTCAGGAACCGTAGTTGTATCCCCTCTACAGTTAGGCGTGGACTTGTTCAGAAGATGATCCTGCCCATCTTTGACTACTGAGATGTAGTCTATGGTGCTGCTCCCAAGTACTCCCTGGCCACATTGGATACCCTCTTCAATTCCTTCTGCTGTTTTGCCCTTGATGCTCTCTCTTGCACCCACCACTGTGATCTCTGTCATACCCTATCCTTCCCCATCTTACAAACAGATTATTCTCCCACTGTCTAAATTCACCCCCAAGCACTGGCTGAGTGAACTCCCTTTCTACCTCTCCCCCTCATTTATAACATCCCCCACTCCCTCTCACTCCCTTCGGTTATCCAACTGCCATACTCTAGTGGTCCCCCACAAAGCCACCCTCATCAGACAATCTGGTTACTCTCACCACCTCCCAAAAATGTGAAATTCCCTCCTCTCTCAAATTCATCACTCATCCTCCTACTACTCCATCAGCTCTGCCCTTAAAAGCTTCCTTGCACCAAGCTGCTCCTGCTACAACCCTCCCTAACTCCCCCATCTAAGCCCCTGGTGAACCCTACCCCTCTTCAGTACCCATGCAATTCCCCTGCTGCAACTCCACCCCCACCCACCTAAAAACTAGCATTCCTTTCCTTCCCCAAATTCCTTCCCTTCAGACGTTACATTGTTCTCTTATTGTGATTCATCAATCATCCAGAGTTGTACCAAGGGTCAGTCCCTACCCTAGCCTTGCACCATTAACTCAACTCTTCCCTCCACTTCTCCACATTCTGAAGGGCTGGGATTCGACCTTTCTTCTCTCTCACCTTCACCCTCTCTTCTGTTCTTCCAAAACATATTCCCCCTCACTGCTTACAACCTGCTGTCCTATTGTACTCTACCTCTTGCTGCCACAATCTGCTCCCTTCCTGTCATGCTTGACCCCTGCCTTATGCAGGCAGGGTCCTCAGCATACTGGAGGGGTCAGACCCCAGCAGACTTTTCTCCTCCTACCTCTTCCTTCACCTCCTCATTCCATCCCCACCACCCTTCCCCACTTCTCTGCCTACCGACATACCTACCTCTCTCTCACCTTCCATTCTCCCCTTTATGTAGCCCTACCTATGGCTGATCCCTAATCTCTAGTGCACTTGTAGTTAACTTGCACTACTGTTATACCTTAGACAACCTGTTCTATCTGTGTTTACTCCTCACTAACTTCCCTAGATCAAACTACAACAATTCTATTCAGCTATTTTCTAGCTACACAGTTATGTGTCATTTAGTGTATGCCTAAATGTTATTTTGTGTTGTTGTATCTATCTAGTCTAAAAGTGTTGGTGTAGTATCTATCTAGTTCAAAACTATTAGCATCCCACTATTTCATTACTCTTGTACGGTCTGCTCAAATTATTTGAACGTAATCTACTGTAAATTTATATTGTGTACCAAATCTCTGTAACCTATCCTCATGTTTCCCTACCCCCCCCCCATTTCACACCAGGGGTTGAACAACTTGTTGCTCAGCTTGCCTTCCTGGTGAAACATTTTAATAAATAAATAAATAAACATGTGCAGAGATGTGCATGTCTCTACACGTGTCTCCATATGTACCACCATGTGTGCCACTCGAGCTTGTGCCACTCACTGAACTTGCTGAATAAGTAGTGTCCCACAACCTGGAAGTGCCTCAGTGGTTGTGGACACTACAACGCACAAACTACAGCCCAAATATTTAAAATAGCCCCAGCTCCAGGTTATGTACCATATAAAAATCTCTGCACTACTACAAGATTAAGGTTTAAAACAGGCTGTCCTGAGCTGTAGTTCCCTGCACACTCCACAGAGAACTACACTCCCCAGGCTAACTTCCTGTTTGTATGCCCTCCCAGATTAGGTTAAAAATAAGGCAGGCAAACTTCTTTTTAGCACAAGACTCAGGTGAGCAGAGAGCAATTGAGAGGTCCAGCCCCCTGTCCCACCACTTTTGGCAGTCACACAGGTTCAATCAGCCCAAAATCACTGCTGCTCACTGAGCTTGCTGAATAAGTATCCATGACCTGGAAGTGCCTCAGGGGTTGTGGACAGTACAACACACAAAATACAGCCCAAATATTTAAAATAGCCCCAGCTCCAAGTTATGTACCAAGCTATGTACCATATAAAAACCTCTGCACTACTGCAAGATTAAGGTTTAAAACAGGCTGTCCCAAGCTGTAGTTCCCTGCACACTCCACAGAGAACTACACTCCCCAGACTAACTTCCTATTTGTATGCCCTCCCAGATTAGGTCAAAATAAGGCAGACAAACTTCTTTTTAGCACAAGACTCAGGTGAGCAGAGAGCAATTGAGAGGTCCAGCCCCCAGTCCCACTGCTTTTGGCAGTCACCCTGGATCAATCAGCCCAAAATCGCTGCTGTTCACTGAGCTTGCTGAATAAGTAGTGTTCCATGACCTGGAAGTGCCTCAGGGGTTGTGGACACTACAACACACAAAATACAGCCCAAATATTTAAAATAGCCACAGCTCCAAGCTATGTACTATATAAAAACCTCTGTACTACTGCAAGATTAAGGTTTAAAACAGGCTGTCCCAAGCTGTAGTTCCCTGCACACTCCACAGAGAACTGTACTCTCCAGGTCACTTCCTGTTTGTCTGCCCTCCCAGATTAGGTTGAAATAGAGCTGACAAACTACTTTTTAGCACAGGACTCAGGTGAGTGGAGAATAATTGAGAGGTCCAACCCCCATCCCACCAGTTTTAGTGGTCACACAGGATCAATTGGCCCAAAATCACTGCTGCTCACTGAGCTTGCTGAATAAGTAATGTTACATGACCCGGAAGTGCCTCAGGGGTTGTAGATGCTACAACACACAAAATGCAGCTCAAATATTTAAAATAGCTCCAACTCCAGGCTATGTACCATATAAAAACCTCTGCAGTACTGCAAGATTAAGGTTTAAAACAGGCTGTCCTGAGCTGTAGTTCCCTGCACACTCCACAGAGAACTACACTCCCCAGGCTAACTTCATGTTTTTCTGCCTTCCCAAGTTAGGTCAAAATAAGGCAGACAAACTACTTTTTAGCACAAAACTCAGGTGAGCAGAGAGCAATTGTGAGGTCCAACTCCCAGTCTCACTGCTTTCTGCGGTCACACAGGATCAGTTGACCCCAAATCCAATGGATGGAGCAGGAGAGGGATTGGTGAATATAGATTGAAACCCCACCTCTCTGTTTGCCCCTGTCCTGGTGGGAAAGGTTATAATCTGGGAGGCTGAGGTGGGAAACCGGTAAATTGGAGAACAGCCAAATTTCAGAGATGCAGAGTATGTCGGGGGAGTGCTGTGTAGTCCAAACTTTCAGATCATCTAATTTGGGAAGAAGGCTCCTAGCACTGAAGTGGAACATTTTTAAGCCTTTCTGTAGTACATCAGGGAGAAGGAGGGAGAAGGTGGGCCAGGGTTGGGTTCTATGTCGCCTGTGAGGAGCAATAGAAAAATAAGTAGGGGGAGAAGGGATGGGTTTTCATGCCCTTTACAATGTCAGGTGGGTGTGGGGTGATGGGGAGAAAGGAGGGGCAACTGATGCAGATGCAAGCTTCAAGGTTTAACCAAGGGGAGATAATTTCTCTTGGGTATATAAGGGTGTGTGGGAGGGGATGGTGTGGGGAAGGGTGAAGGGGAAGGACGATAGTGGAGAGGGAGAGAGAAATGGGGGAGAGAGTATGGGGACAATGGGGGAAGGGAAGAGAGGGAGGGGTGATAGAACAGGTAGGAGGGAGAGCTGGCCACAGCACAGAGGGTCAAGGGTGACATATTGTACTGGGGAAAAATGAAGGGCAGAAGTCAAATGCAGATTATGCTATAATAAGGGTGTAAAAATAATATGCTACCTACAAACCAAATATGGAAATACTACTGGGGAAGTAAAACTGTGACAGCAGTAACTGCATCCAGTCATTTAGCCTGGGTCATGTGAGATGATAGAAGCAAGGGGTACATTGGCCAATGCAGGCCTTTGCACTCTTACACAAGTTCAGTGGCAGTCACCATGGAGGAAACATGCCCAACCACCGACTGCTACTTGGCTGATGCCCTTAGTATGAAGCCCTTTGTGCAGCATCCCTTAGCACTCCAGCTCACAGTGCAGATAACCACTAGAGATGGGCCATTTAGCAGAGGAGGAAGTTGTTGTCCTGGTTCCCAAATGACTGGAGCCCCTGGTAAGATGCCCAAGTGTCAGTTGAGGGCAGCTTCCAGCATTCATTGAAAGAAGAGGGTGGGTTCCACTGCAAGGACCAAGTCCCTTTTGAACCCTGGTATTCCTAGTAGATTTGACAGTGGTGTGGATGAGTGCTAACTGTGCTCATGGCTTCTAGCTCCATTCAGATTTGGTGCCTGTAATTGCAGAGGCCAAGCTGGGTGGTGTTTCTGGTGTCATGGCTACCAATTGGCTGGAGCCCCTGGCAGGAATGGTGCCTGAGTGTCTATTGGGACTGCTATTCATTAGGAGAAGGGGGAGGTGGTCCTCAGCAAGGACCAAAACCCTTGTGACCCCTGGTTCTCCTAGTAGAGTCATTGGTGGTGTCATGGTATATGCAGTAACCAATCACTTTGCCAACAAACACAATAACAGGTGAATTACATCAAGGAATGTAAGTCCAGATATGTAATATAATGTTTTGTCCAAGAGACTAAGAGTCAAATGATGGAAGAAATAATAAAATGCAGAGGAAAAGGTAACTGCTGAGGTCTTGCAGACTGTTGTTACTGTAAATCAAAGTCCCAGAAATTGTTAAATTCCTGAAGATGATGAGTTGTGGCCTGGGTCATATGCAGGATGGGAAAGCCTTTTGTCAGTATCTACCCTTTGTTCTCCAAAATGGTCATGAATAGCCCTCAGAGGCAAATACATTTCTTTTTGGAGGGAGGAGGAACTTAGCAAATATGGTGTCTGGCTGACTGTGCTCTGCACTCTCCCTCCTGGCATGTGAGTACATGCACCTGCTGCTTGCTGGAAAACTTTGTCAAACCTGGGAGGTGAATGAATAAAAAGCCTTTGCTGCTTTTCAAACAAGAATTATCAGAGAATCAAGAGAAATGAGCATTTAAAGCCTCCTGTGAATTTGGGCTAAACATGACTCCCAGTAAGTCACAAAATAATCTAAATGAACCTGGCACCTCCAAAACCATCTGCAAATCTATCAAACACATTGAAATGCAGGCACGTTTAAAATCTGGGAAGCTATGAGGTACAAGTAAAAACTTATTAAATACCTCACCCAAACAGTCTGCAGAACAAAATCTGGTAAGCCCTTCTGGAGCAGCCCTGAAAATAGTAAAAGACTCCAGTTTTTCAATATCAAAACCCAACCAAACAACATAAAATCCACAGGTCAAGAAAAGAAGGGGAAATCTTCCAACCCCACCTGGCAGGAGGAAGAAGTGTTGGAAAACAATTTGGGTGAAGAACAGGAAGATTTGTTATCCCCACAAGAGACACCTGAAGCAGAGCAACAACAAGAAACAAATATGGTGGCAAATTCAAACACCAAACAGAAATTACAATTGCCACAGATGCCGAAGAATGCCTCTATACCCCTGACAGCCTGCAATTCAGTAACTGATCCTGTGCCTAATCTTACAGCCCTGTCTAAGCCTGATGTGGACCAAGCGATAGAAGGGGAAGATGTTTTTTCCCAAAGTGCAGACCTGAATGCAGACACCAATGGGGGACAGTAACACCACACAGGTGAAAGGAGTTTGGTGTTCAAGGTTAACGTGGGACTCACAAATCTCCCGATAATGGCAGGCACTGCACACATATTTTCCAACCCCTCTTATAGTGATGTAGATGCTGATGGAGGACAGCAACACCATGCAGGTGATAGGAGCTCAGCAACAGGGGCAAACTTGGGACATTCCAAATCCCCGCTATTAGCAGGTACTGTACACCATTTTTTTTACTCTTCTTCTATTCCTAATATGGAAGAGCTAGAGGTACATGATGAAGTACATATTATTGCAAGTATGGGGGAAAAATGTTTTAATCACTTAAACCATGCAGCTTCAAATGGCTCTTCTTGTGCCAGTCAGCCTAATTCCATCTATTCTGCCAGGTCAACAACTGAAAATGGGGCCAAGAAAGAGTGGACTACTCCACCAGTCTGGGCTACAGCAATCCTAGAGAGATTAGAAAAATGGGATAAAAATCTACAAAGGTTCACACTATTGGAAAACAAAATAGATCAATTTTAAGCAACAGTTCAACAATTAACAAAAAATCTACAAACAAAGAATTAGTTAAAAGAAGCACAACAAATAATATCAGAACTGAAAGATAAGTTGGGCCCTTAAGATAAGCAAATGAAGTCTCTTGAAGGTTCCCACAGGGACATGAAAAATAAAATTACTGACTTTGAGGCAAGATCGAGACAAAAGAATATACAGATTTTGGGGGTTCTGGAGTCTTAGGACTCTCAAAAAGAGATGAAGGAGTCATTTACCCAAATAGCCACTGCATTTATGGACACTGAACCAGTAAACATTAAATTTGGCATAGGTCAGACTCATAGGACATTCCAATCCAACAAGGGCCAACCCCATTATCAGGGCCACCCATGCCCTATTGTGGCAACATTTTTTCGTTCAGACCAAAAGGATTTACTGATGCAAGCAGTCTATAAAAAAAGTGTCTCAACCTAATGGGAGCATCCATCTCAGTGTACAATGATCTTCCCTCTGATATAGTGCAAGAGAGAAGAACATATGCTCTTCTAAGGAAAAAGTTATGGGAAAACAACCTTAAAACAACTACTTTGCACCCTGCTAAACTTAAAGTATTTTTTATTAATGATGTCAGCTATATGTTTAATTCTCAGGAAGAGGCAGAAAAAGAACTAAAATAAAATTACCTAAGTTATTTGCCTAACTATACCATGGGACAAGTGAACGACTGTGGGGGGATGAATGGGGGGGTAGTATTTATTAATGATGTCAGCTACTTCTAATTCTTAGGAACAGGCAGAAAAGTACTAAAAGCAAAATTATCTGAGTTATTTGCCTATATATTCATATAGGACAAGTGATTGAATGAGGGAAATAATGTGGGGGGCTTCCCCCCTTTTTTCTCTCTCTCTCTCTCTCCCCTCACCCCTTGCCTCCTTAGTTTTCAATTCTTTTTTCTCATACCATCATACTACCACAAGGGGGGGAGATGGAAGGGGGAAAAGGAAATTAAATGTTATATGTACCATGAGATGTTAAAGTGATTGGGGAGAGGTATGTGAGTTCATATATTGTTTGTCTTCAAGGTGTCCTAGGAATGGTACCAAACTGAGGTAGGAATGGGTACATAAATAAATCAAGCAGCACGCAGGGGGTGGGGATGGTGGATGATAATGGGAGGGACATTTAGCTTCCACTGTTTATTAAGTTATGGGACTAATTTAATAAGGTACAATGGGGAGGGAGATGCTAGGGGGGTGTCACTACACTGGTCAGTCAATTAAGTGTATTTATGATACCCAAGATAATAAGGGGGAAACCGTCCAGGGTAATTGTTATTCTAGTACATTTAAGTAGAGGGTGTTTATCTGGGATTATAAATGGCGTTTTGGGTAGTAAAAGTTTTGTTGTTTTCCCCAAGGTTCAAGTGCAAGTTCAAATAGACCTTGGATTGTAAGAAACCAAGTAAATTTAAATAACAGAGGTGTGCTTAGGCAGGCAATCCATGCTGTACAAGTAATATATTTACCTTCATGTGCTAGTTTCCTTAATTATGAAAACCATGGCTAACATGAGGGAAATCAAGTGTGCTACTTGCAATTTAAATGGATTAAATTCAGTAACTAAAATATCTAGGAGACTAACAAACATTAATAAATAAAAATTTGATGGCATTGCTCTATAGGAGACACACTTGAACAACTTGGATATTAGAAAGCTTTCTAGGAATTGGATATCCCACAATTTTTTCTTTACAGGCTCAAAAAAATCAGCAGGTGTTATCATTTTAGAAACATAGAAACATGGACACATAGACTTTGATGGCAGATAAGGACCGCTTGGCCCAGCTAGTCTTCCCATTTCCCTACCTACTGGATAAGCTGCAGATCCTAGTTAATCAACAGCCTACAAGAATTGCCTTATGTCTGTCCCATGTATTCTTGAATTCTCCCACAGTTTTAGACCCACAACCTCCTCAGGAAGGCTGTTCCATGTGTCCACCACCCTCTCTATAAAAAAATACTTACTCACATTGCCCCTGAACTGTTCCCCCTCTATCTTCAAATTGTGTCCCCTTGTTCTTGCACATCTCTTTTTCTGAAAGATGCTGCCCTCTTGGACTTTGTTGATTCCACTGAGGTACTTAAAAGTTTCTATCATGTCCCCCCTCTCCCTCCTTTCCTCAAGGGTATACATTTTAATAAAAAAGTCTAAATTTTCAGCTACAGGACAAATGGGCTGATTCTGAAGGTAGAATTGCATTAATAAAAGGCACAATATTCAACAATAGTACTATAATGATTGGTTCTGTTTATTGTCCATTTATTAATTATTCCAGTTTTACAGCAACAATAACTCAGACATTAATTCAGATTCAACCACACAATTTAGTTATAATGGGTGACTTCAATGCACTCCATGACCCATATTTAGATAAAAATAAAAGACATTACACATTTAAATAGGAAAATATTTATGACCCTAAAATCTTTTTTAGAAGAAAATAATTTAGTAGACCCATGGAGGATACATAATCCCAAAGTAAAAGAATATACTTTCCATGATCAAAAAAATAAAACTTTCTCAAGGCTTGATTACATGTTTATTTCCAAATATTTACTACCCAATATTATAGAAACTAATGTTAATTATATAACATTATCAGATCATGCCTCAGTTGAAATCCATATTAATTTAACACAAAATAGAAATTCAACTTCAGAAACCTAGTCATTTAATACTGATTTATTAGCTGATAATGATCTTGTAGAAAAATTAAAAACTGCAATCCAGGAATTCTGGTTCTATAACTATATAGGTCAGCAACTAATTTCTTCCTTATGGGATGCATTAAAACCTATGATAAGGGGCATATGCATCTCCCATCAAGCAGGGCTATATAAGGAAAAAAAGGAACAACAGTTAATACAAACAAGTGTAAAAGAATTAGATAAATTAATTGCTACTAACTATAACAAATATATTACTGAATGGTATGATTATAGAAGTAAATGGCAGCAAATACTAAATAAAGAGAATGAACATAATATAAGGAAGGTAAAACAGGCCAAATATTTGCAGGAGGACAAATGTGGTAAACTATTAGCTCCTTAAAAAAAGGGGAAGAGAACAATATAATTACAAACCTAAAGAATGCCCTAAGTCAGAACAAAACAGAATGGTTAGACTTATCAATGATTATGTTGGTTGATTTCATAAATATATTTAAAAACATTCCAATCAGCAAATTTGAAACAATGGAATCTTTTATCTTAAACAGTAATTTGAATTCATTCGATATGGCAAATGAACAATTCACACTAGAAAAAATCAAAATGGCAATAAAAAATCTACGAGTTCAAAAAAAGTCCTGTACCTGTCGGTCTACCCAATGAATTTTGTAAAAATTTTGCAATTTATTATCTCCCCTGGATATTGCAGATGATGCAGGAATGTGTGGACAGGGAGGGACATATACCTGATTCAATGTTAAAGGTTAAATTAATTTTACTCCATAAAGAAAGCAAACCTAAGGATTTACCAAATAGTTATAGACCAATAGCATTATTGAACAGTGATTATAAAATAGTAGCCAAAGTAATTGTGAATAGACTTCTTCTGGTGATCCCCCTCCATGTTCACCCAGACCAAAACGGATTTGGTCCAGGGAGAACAGCCTCTTCAGAAAAAAAAAGTTGCAGTTATGTATCAAGTATGTGCAAGGTCTTCAAGATATATATTATGCCTTGGCACTCGATACTAGTAAAGTGTTTGATCTAATTAACAGAACGTATACAGTATGTTTTACATCCTTGAAAAAATGGAAAATCCCTATAAATGTATTGCACATTATTCAGGCCCTATATAGTAATCCAACAGCCAATATTTTGATTAACAGCATTCCTACCCGAAATCTCAATGGAAGAAGGTGTTAGGCAAGGATGTCCCTTGTTCCCCTTGATTTTCATATTGTGCTTGGAACCATTATTGAACACCATTAGAAATTGTCTAAACATAAAAGTCCTTTCTATTCAAGGACAGGAAACCAGATTAAGCATCTTTACCGATGACACATTAATTATTTTTTAAGATCTTAATAAGTCAATAGAAGCCTTATTAAAAATTATTAATATGTTTTCTAGTTTTCCGGTTATCAGTTAAATGAACAAAAATCTATGGTTATGCAATTAACCAGAACTAAACATAGTTTAGAATTTGTTTCCCTACAAAAATTCAATAAGGTAGAGCAACTAAAATATTTTGGAGTTATCCTCACTAATAAGATGGAAACACGTATTAATATTAACTATAAAATAGCTAAAGAAGAAAATCATCAAAAAAATGGATATATGGAATAATTTGTCTTTATCATTATGAGGAAGAGTTCAAACCATTAAAATGATGGTTTTGCCCTATATGATTTTTAGTTTACAGTCAATATTAGATTCCCCAGGTGCAAAATGGTTTTCTGATGTAAAAAGGATCTTTTCCAAGTTCCTGCGGAGAGGTGGGAAATCGAGGATCGCATGGAGTACAATAATTTTACCTTTGAAAGAGGGAGGCTTTGGATGTCCTGACCCATGGTCATATATGTTAATGCCAACTATTGCAGTTATGTGGGAATGGACTTTCTATCTGCAAGGTGATTCCCAAATATTGCAAGAGGAAATAAAAAAAAAATTAAATCCCAGCTGTTAATTAATGATTTATTATTTCAAACAAATTATACATTTTTAAAGGAGAGGGGTCCTCTTCGTCACTTATATGAACTTTCAGCAAGAGCTAAAAAATAGTTTGAAGACCAATATAATTCCATGGCTGCATGCCCCATGTATTAATAACCTAGAGTCAAACAAATCACAAATAAATAAAATTCATAACCTCCTTCAAAAGGAGGATATTAAAACATGGAATCAACTAATTAAGGGAAATCAATTTATTCCCTATAATCAATATAGGGCAGTGGTTAAGAATTATAAAATTAAAAATTACTTAACCTATGTAAATCTATTTCAAGTTTTTTTTAATTCTGTTCAGAACACAACATTGAGCCCAACAACCTATTTAAAATAATTAAAGAAGAAAAACTGATAGCTATATCTAAAAAGAAAAGTCTCTCATTATTCTATAACCTTATAACCAAAAAATATAAAATCAAAAAAACAAAACGGGATTATTCATGGGAAAAATAAGTCAATAAAACACAGCAAGTAGATCAATGGCGTGCACTCAAAATTGGTGCTAACAAAAATATTATTTCAGCGAAAAAAAGAAATATTCAACAAAAGCTAGTTAACAGGGCTATACAGTACAACACCTAGCCTACTACCTGAACTCAATCCGTCTTATTCTAAATGTTGATATAATGTATGGTGATCCCTTATTACAGCTAAAAACCGGCAAAATTATTTCTTGATAATCCCATCGCTATGACGTAAGTGGTTATAAACCTCTCTTGTGTACATCATAGCAATGGGATTTCAAATGGAGCCCATCTGTGCATGCATGTACCTTTTATCTCACGCCCCGATGGACTTCCCGAAAGTAGCGCAGTGGTGAGAAAATGACCCAGAACGTCCGTGGTGGTGCCAAAAGTAAGCCACATTCATTTGTTTTGCCAGTTTATGGGGACCATACACTACAAAATATAATGTATGGTCCCTCTATCATTAACCGGTTTGTGTAAAGTCTCAAGGTTGCCATGGTGACGTAAGCCTCTCGAGCTTCGCTCTCAAGGTTTACATGGTCACCCTGGCAACCTCTCGACGGTTAACAAACCTGTTAACGATAGAGGACCATACATTATCCTTATATAATTGTAATGCAATCAATAACTCAGCTCACAATATTTGGGCATGTCCCACTATAAAAAAGTGGTGGGAGGACTTCTCAAAAGAACTATCTAAATTATTGGAGGTAAGTATACCTTGCTCTTTTACAATTCTAATTCTAAATCTGTACGATATGATGACCCTTAATCAAACCCAACAGAAAATTGTATCACTGGGATCTCTTGCATTGAAACGTATGATACTTAAACATTGGAACAACCAAAGCCTCCCTCAAAGTGTAGCACCAGAATGGATGTACACCGTTAAAGAAACTCTGATGTTTGAAAAACTTGGTAATGTGATTGAAGTACCTGATGATTGATGATTATGATAATTATAACTGGAAGGAAATGATGTCACTGCTACCGCCACTATTAAGAATTTAATTTACCTTCAAAAAGTAAGGGAGGGGGCTTTATTTATATATATATTTTTCAAATGAGAACAGCATGATGAGTTTAACATGTGTATAAAAATATAAAATGTTTCTCTTAACATATGACAATAAGATATTATGTAAACAAAATAATTTTTCACTTACATTTTTTTCCAGCTTTCTTTATCTACCTCCATAGGTCACTGCTGTCCTCTGCCACCCTTACCTGAATTGGGGTCTTTCAGGATCTTCTGTGCACTATGTGCATCCTGCCAGAACTCCAGAGCTAGACTGGAGGCTTCATCGTGCGGCGACCCCCGATTTTTCTACCTGTTTTTCTCCCCTTCAGTGTACCTGGGACCCCAAAAATAGTATTGCATGTGTGTGGAGGTGCGCATGCATGCCACAGCTCCAGATCAGCCCATCTGCCCTCCCCGTGGTCTAGCACTGAACTCTAGGAGGCAACACAGCCACCCAGCCTCCACTGGCTGGCAGCCAAGCACCGAGAAGCCCTCTTAAACCCTCCCAAGGAGGAAAGCCGACAGGCAGCATCCACTCAACATTCTTTCCCTCCCCCACCAACTCTGATAACCAGGGCTCGTTCCCAAACCCAGGTTGCTGGTGTGGCGCGAGGTGTGATGTCCAGCACCTCAACCTTCTGCGCTACTGGGCCGGCACACATTTTTCACTTATATTGTTACTTTAATATATGGATCTTCAATTTAATAGGTCTGTAAAGAATACAAAAAAATTCTGGTAATAGCCTGAAAGGTTCAGTGATAATAGTATTGTCAATCACTGGTAATAGTATTGTCAATCACTGGTAATACTATATTTTTGTGCTGACAACAGCATTGTTCCAAGCTTCCAAAAAGAAACCTCCTGCCCCCACATCATAAGCATGTCTCCTCATTGGCCAGTTTTCCTGTGTGGGTGTGCAGAACAGTTGAAAAAAGATGGCGGCGGTTCTCTCGCTCACCGAGAGCGAACTCGGTCGTCGCACTTCTCATTTTTATTTTATGGGTTTCCCTCAGGAAATAGAAATATCTGGTTGATCCTGCCATTGTGCTCCTGAAGAGCAGGTAGGATCTCAAACATTTAAAAAAAACCGACAGGGGGCGAGAACCATCACAAGCGAGCACACAGCTGAATCCACAGCGTAAGACACTGCGGCGGTCGACCAGTAGAAAGTCAGTTCAGTGAAACAGTCGACCGCCCATTTGAAATAAATGTCGCACCCATATATTTAAAAAAATACCCGATAGGTTTGTTTGTCCAGTACCAGGGAGTACTAGCATCTCGAGGTTCTGGACACATTGGAACCTCTCGAGCTTCGCTCTCGAGGTTCATGTGTCCAAAACCTCTCGATTCTATTACTCCCTGGTAATAGATACAAACCTATCAGTTATTCTCTATATATTCACTTATTAATGATATTGGTTGTTTATGCCATATGTGCTGTACTTATCACAACTTCTGTCAAGTTACAATAACTGAATAAACAAACAATAAAAAAATGTTATTCAAAAAAAAAAAGTTAATTTCTTCTAGGAGCAGGTCAGACAAAAATGAAGATTCAGTGCAGGATCCAGCATCTCAGAGTTTGTCAGACTTAAGGTGTGTTCACACTGCCTATCCCATTCTCACTTACTGTACCTTGCAGTACAGACTGCTCCATTCATGCTGCAGCGATGCTGTTCCCATTCACACATCGGCCCTCTACATTGGTGTGACAGTCCTAGAATTTCGGGTGAACATCCATGGGGGAGGGCTGCTGCCGACAGTATACTGTTTGAATGTGGATAACCAGCTGCTGTAGTTTTAAATAAAAGTAATAAATCAGAATAGGTAGGAATTAATTCCTGGGATCGACACAAAGGTACCCTGGTGATAGGAAAGAAAGGATAAATCACTGATCTACTAGGGTCCTTGGTTTTGGAAATTAGGTAGGCAAAACGGGCAGACAGGGTGAGCTGCAAGGTATTTATCTGCTGTCAACTTCTGTGTTTCTATGTTTCTATGTTAGATCCACATACCTTCAACATCAGGAGTAGAAGTGGGGGCTTCTTCACTCTGTACATGCTGAAAATGTCTGCTGGCATGTTAAAAATGTAGAGACTTGCTGACAATACCCTGCAGCTGTCCTTGACTGTAACTGCATCCAAGAGTGTGATTTATTATATTTATTTAAAAATTATAGCAGCAGGGGAACCAGGCAGACTGGGAGGATCCAGCTGCTTGGAGGTTTAGTGTTGGGTGCTGCAGAGCTGTAGTGGTGCAGACAGAGCAGCATGTTCACATGCTTGCAAAAAAACACCTGCACCGGTACACAATCCCACCAAAGGGGGGATTGTGGTTCACCACAGAAGAGCAATGTACAACGCTCCACTAGTCATGTACATGACCTGATGTGCATTGGTGCAGCTCACCTGCACTGCTTGCAATGGTGCAGATCAGGTCATGTGCATGGGGCTTTAGTTTGCTTTACTTTGAGGAATCTTAGGTATATTTGACACAAAATTTGACTTTGAAAACAATTAACCAGTAATTAGCATTTCCAAATTTCAAACCTAGGAAGTATTTAAAAACAAATAATATTAAATACTAACTGTAACTGAATGACTGACTAAAACTAATTAAAAATAAAGTACTTAGCTGGAGCTGTCTGCTATGCTGCCTCTGCTGCTGTGTCTGCCATCTTGGGATAAGAAGAATGGCAGGGAATGGTAGGGACGAAGGCTGGGAGTGGAGAAGGGAGGTAGGGATGGTAATAAGTGAGCACGATCACTAGTGGACACCGGACACAGGTAACAGCATCTGGCTGGTCAGATTGAGAGGTAAACAGGATGCTGAGACTAGTGAAGGCAGTCCAGATACCAGGACACACAACCTGCCAAGGAGCAGGAGGAGAGAAAAAGGTTGGGGGTGGGGCAAGATGGTAGTAGTAGTAATTTTGGACTCCATAGTTAGGGAAGTGAGTGAAGTGTATAGGAACTGCTGGTTTAGGAGGTCAGCCTAAGTGAGGTGAATTGAATACATGCAAAAAAGGTGGGGTGGGAGGGGTCCTGCACTCCAAACAATCACTAAGAAATCAAAGACCAGATGCAAAAAGTGAAATCTAAGTTACTTTATTATCCTAATACTGTGAGTCAGAGTTAAATCCCACAGACCACAATGCCAGGTGCCCAGGCCTTCGCCAGATAAGGCATTGTCAGGGGGCAGGTACCTGAAGACATAAGAGCCCCTTATATCCTGGATACAGACATTACATCATAGTAACATCATGAATATTAAATTAGTTTGGCCCCAAATGCAATTTAAGGTAACAGTATTTGAAGAAGCAGAAGAAGAATCAGCATTTATATAGCGCTTTTCATACAGTACATAGTAACCCAAAGCACTTTACAAGCAATGCTAGACTGGTAATGAAGTGACTGAATGTGTGGTGGTGGCCATGTCGCACATCATCACCCACATCACCCACACACAGCCTGTATAATTGCATGAACCGGTTTATGGGAAGGGGAATGCTGGCCAGGACACTGGGAATGTTCCCTGCTCTTTGCGAAGAGTGCCCTGGGTTCTTTTACTTCCACCTGGACACCCACCAGGACAACACCAGGATGAGCAGAAGGGACCTCGGTTTAATGTCTCATCCAAAGGATGGCACACCCCAGCAGTACAGCACCCCCCAATACTGCACTTAGATGCCAGCGATTTTTAGGTGTAAGTTCAATCCCGGTGTGGGACAAGAACCCACGACCTTCTGATCCAGAGGCGGATGAGCTACCAACTGAGCCACGGTCAGATGGGACTGAAACAAAAAAACACCAAGTGCAATATTACAGTAAATAACAAAACTATAATGGAGCAAAGATATACAAACAAACAATAGATACAAAATGTTATCAGTTGCAAGGAAACAATAATAATGCTTTGAAGCTCCAACAAATCACATACTTTTTTATAATTAAAAGTTTATTAGTTTCTTTAATAACACATAATAACAAGATTTGGTGATTATAATAGGAACATTCCTGATCAGGATTTCTCCCATGAATTAACAAGCTAAAGAAGTACCAAAAGGATTCAGAAATACATTTATGATTTACGAGTTAGTCTATTTAATGAGGGTTTCTTACTAGTGTGGTGAATAGTGGCCTGAAGAAGTTCGACACCTGTCATTTTGTATTCTCAACTCAGTAATTGTTCATTTCCATTAGCTGTAACAGGTTCCTATTACATAAAGTATACTAAGGAAGCAACTAGTATAGCTCTAACCATGCCTATACAAAACTGAGAAAGAAGTGAGTTGTAACTTAATAGTAGCTACTTATAGAGTGTCTGTCCATAGCAAACCTGCATCTTCTCTTCATGACAGATGCAGTAGTGTGACCAAGTTATAGGAGTGATAACCCCCTTTCTGTTCCTGGGAGTCATCTCATGTCCCTTTTCTTAGGTGCGTGGAAAGCTGTCTTAGACCTTGTGAATGTAGATCAAACATAGGTGTACATGCAGGAGGGGGAAGACTGTCAATGTTCATGTGTGCTTGGTCCCGAGAGCTGGCCTGTAAAGTTGCCCTGCATCGAGTAAAGTGGCAGGTAGTGCCCTTGGGGTATTTTGCAGTACTGATACATGAGATACAGGCCCCAAAGTTCTTGGTAGTACTACATTTTATCAGTTGTGCTGTAGTGGACCCTTTCATGTGTTGCTATTTTGCCCAATTCCGTAAGCCATTCTGCAGCATTAGGGGCTAGGGGGTTCTGTCAGTGATGCAAAAACATCAGTTTGGCAGTAATCAGTGCCCCTCGGGTCCATCTACCTCTTGGCTGTGGAAGTGCATTCCAAGTTTCATCCTCAGAGGATAAACCAAGCATTACAAGGTGCCTGTTAGCATAAGTGAGCTACCAAGGATGTCCCACAGAGTTTTCTGAGCCTTATGCCAAAAGGTTTGGAGAAGAGGGTAGTCCCACAGTAGGTGTGTAATGGTTCCTTGTGCCTGTGTACATCACCAGCACTTATTGAGGACTACCAGACCCCAGGCATGTAGTTGCTGCAGAGTTCTGTGTCATTGATGTACTATCTTGAACTGTGTGAACCTGTTTCTTGTATCTTTTGCAGCAAGCCTACTGTTCCGCCATATCTTCACCCACTCTTGAGGGGAGAGGCTCCTACAGAGCTATACACTCCAGTTGTGTTGGAGGGCCTCTGTGTGATCTGGTTGGAGAGCCAGGAGTCCCATGTATATGTCCTCTGCAGAGGGTGGTGTAAACCCTCTGTGGCAAACTGTACCATTCGTGGACTGTTTCTGTCCCATCCTGTAGTACAACCCTAAGACAGCCAGTAGGGAATGTTGTAACAGAAGGTATTTGCAGTGCTGCATTTTGATCAGGCCAAATTCTGCTTGCAGTTGCCCAAAAGGTTTCAGGGCTCCTGATCCAACAACCATATTCTGATAAAGGCTGTGTAGGCTTTTTTGAGACCAACTGCTCCAGTTAAGGGTCTCATGGCCTATCTGAATAAGCGGGTTCCACCACAAAGGTAGTAGTGGTGATTTTACCAGTTCCCATTTGGACGTCTTACTGTGTTTAACCCACGCTTTCCTGGTGGGGGATAGTGTGGGGAGTGTAGGTGCCACCAGTGGGAGTTTCATAAACCTGATTGCTTCATATACATTTTTCCCTAATACATGCACTTCATATCTATCCCATTTAGGGGACATGACATTGCTTGTAACTGTCAATGTGCAGGCCATTTGTGCCAATAGGTGAGCATCATGTTTCAAGAGAAAGTCTGGCAGTTTCCAGCCCCCTTGCTCTGCAGGCCTGGTTAATTTGCAATGGCTTATCCTCTTGAGCCCTGTACCCAAAATGGTGAGCATCTGTTTATGAAACTCAAGCAGTATGTCTGGGTTAATATGGATAGGAAGATTATCCAGCAGATATTATATTTGTGGAACTACCATCATCTTGTATTTGTGCATCCTTCCCCAGTGTGATAGATGCAACCTACCCCACCTTTCTAAATCCTTGTTCATATCTTTTTGAAGATGCTGAAGGTTAAGTGACCCTAGAGAAGAAATATCCCATGCAAATTGCACCCCCGGGTATTTAATGTTCTTTTGAACTGGTTGGAGTCCCCATGGAAAATGTGGTAGTGCAGTGGTACTTTCCTGCAATTTGGACACATTTGCCTTGTATCCTGAAAGAGTTCTGTAACTGGACAGCAAATCCAGCACTGCAGGTATGGATTACTCTGGTTTTGAGAGCACTAGCATAATGTCATCTGCGTATGCCAGTGCTTTGTGTTCCTCTGCAACATGCACTCCATGTATGGAGGTGTCCTGTCTTATTGCTTGCAACAGAGGCTCCAATGTTAAAATGAATAGAAGGAGGAGATAGAGGGCATCCCAGTCATGTCACTCTCTCTAGCAAAAATGGGGTAGATGTCATGCTGTTTGTGGTAACTGAGGCTGAGACCCCTTTGTATAGGGTACAAATACAACTTATAAAGTCATCCTCCAAGCCAAAGTGTTTCAGGACCCAAAACAGGAAGGGCCACTCCACTTTTCCAATGTTTTTTCTGCATCAACAGAGAGGAGCACTGATGTTCGGTGGGGTGCTTTTGCTTTTCAGATGAGACTTAGCATTCACCTGGTGTTTTCTGAGGCCTTCCTCTGTGGGATGAAACTGACCTGGTCTGGGTCTATTATTTTGGCTATGGATTCCTTTAAATGAGTGGCCAGGGCCTTTGCATAGGCCTTGCAGTCTGCCGTGATAAGGGATAGAGGCCTATAGCTACCACAAGCTAAGAGGTCCTTGCCCTGTTTGGATATCTGTGTGATAACTGCCATCCTCATTGAGGGAGGGAGATGGGCTACTCATGTGGCTTCTAAAAGGGCCCCTGTAAGAGGCTTAGAGAGTTTCCTTTAGAAATGGAAAGGAACTCCACTGGGAGGCCATCCGCACTGGGGCTTTTGCCCCCTGGCGTTGTTTGTAAGGCCTGTTCTATTTCACCCTCGGTGATGGGAGTCTCCAGGTAGGCTCTTGTGTCTTGGTCCAGTTTTGATATGTGTAGAGGGTCTAGGAACTGTGCAATGTCCTGCTCAGTGGGCTGGAATTCTTGCTTGTACAGGACCTGGTAATAATTCCTGAACTCTTCATGGATCCCTTTAGAGTCAATTTTGACTTCTGTGTTGCATGTCTTGATACTTGCTATTTTTGATCACTCTTGTCTCATCTTCAGTTGATATGCTAAGAGGCAACCTGGTTTTCCCCCGGCTTCCCAGAAATGCTGTCTGATCCAGAAGAGTGTGAACTCAGCCTTCTGTCAAAGGTACACACCAAATATGTCAGGAAGTAAGCCTTTTTCTTTAACTGGATCTGCCCTATATCAGATTCCAGTTGTTTAAGTGTAGTAGTCATCTCCTCCAGATCCTTCTGCTTGGTATAAGAGGCTCGTATGTATGCTTTCAGAGCATTCTACCTAACCACTGCAGATGTGTCCCCCGGCTGGTTAGTTTTGAGGAATAGTCATATATCTTGGATAAGTGCTTTGCAGAAAGACTTGTCTTTCAGCATAGTCACATTAAAGCACCACTGCCTTTGTGTCTGTGCATTCCAAGGGAGCCATGTGAAGGAAACAGGAGCTTGGTCCAAGACTAGGATTACTCCAATGGAGATGTCCATTACACTGTATGTCAGTGTTTTTGGAATTAGCCAGAAGTCCAGCCTGGAGAAAGAGTCATGTGGGGTTGAATAGAAGGAGTAGTCATACCCCCTGGGGTGAGCCAGGCACCAAATGTCTGCTAGACCCAATTTGTTCAACATGTCCACCAAAGCATCTGATGCAGGTGATCTGGGTCCAGTTGGGGTATTGTTCTAATCCAAAAAGTCATCCATAACTGTATGCATGTCACCCCCCATGAACAGTGACCCAGTAATGTGTGCTGTCAGCATCTGGGCTAAGTCTTGGAAGAAAACAGTCTGAGTGGAGCTGGGGCCATATACATTACACAAGGTTAGATCTTGCCCATGAAGTTGCCCCATAATGATAATGTATCAGTTTTCTTGGCCTGAGATAGTTTCTTTCACTCAGAAAGGGGTGGATTTATGGATTAGTATACCTACCCCCCTGCTCCTTGAGTTGAATGAGCTGCCAAATACTTGAGAGACTCAGTCTGTCTTGAGTTTCATGGTCTCAGCCACAGAGATATGGGTCTTCTGCAGATAGGCTATCCCCATGCCTTCTCATCTAAGGTGGTTTAAGATCTTCTGGCACTTTATGGGGGAATGTACACCTCTAACATTCAATGATATACATTTAAGTGGGTATATTTCCATTCTGTATAATAAATGAGGAGCAAAGGCATAATGCTAATACTATCATAATTATCCAACCATTAGTGGGGCAGAAACAGGCCCCAGGTAACCTCCCCCTATGGTGGGTCTGGGTGACAATGTGGCACTCCCTCATGTGAAGGAAGATGTAGGTATTGACTAATGTTTAGATTATCTAATCCAACAGTTTCATGGGTATTGGTGAACAAACAGTTTAACAGTACCTTTAACAAGTAATATACTGTATATACCTTAAACATAATTTGCAACTACTGGTTCTAAACACATTAAATGTAGTTACAGAATGGTGCAACATTTTTGTGACAGGGTAGCTTAACCTGCATGGTGGTGGAGACCCCTGAGGCAGATGATCTCTGTCCCATGCAGCATGGGGCATACTATAACATGTCATCACACCCAGAGAAAGTAAGCACAAAGAGCACCATTATCATACTCTCCAACCCTGCCACACATTAGGATAGGTTTGTTGTGAGGCAGTGGGCCAGGGTAATGCAAGGTGGTATATGCAGAGACTTGCTTTCATCAGCCCTTCTAGCTGCCATAATGATGAGTTGTTATCAATTTACAGGGGTCAGCAAGGTCAGCTGAGTACATTGTACCCTCATGGATCGTGCAGCAGAAAGAGACTACAAATGGTGCAGTTTTATCTTAGATGCTGTACACTTCAGTCTAGGTTGCAGAGGGCTGATGGAAAAACTGGTGTGGACACCTGGATTTTCCTATTAAAGCATCTATTTTCAGTCATATGTCTGGTGTCCTAATTCATTACTGTGGAGCACAACATTCCTGTAGCAGAGCTTATTGTTGTAGTCTGGGGTGGGCAACCCCTTTATGCTGCACTGCTCCTGTTGTGTTTGATTGCAGACCTCACCAGAGTGATTCACATACCAGTGTGTACACTGGATGGATACAGAGATGAAAGCTGATGATGAGGTCAAAGTTTGGAGGTGGGGGGCAGGTGTGGGATCAAAATCTTAGTTATAATAATATTTTATTATAATAATGTTTTTCATTAAATTAATTTCTATTTTATATTCTTTATAAATGCTTAATTATTAATTCAGGTATTTGAGGTATAATGCAAAGACAACTGGTTTAAATTCCTGTCTACATAAGCTCCCTAAGCAAGAAGGAAAATTGCCTGCAAAAAGAAAAAAAAAAACTCTTCCAAGCATAAACTGCCTAGATGAGACTTTGGAAAAAAACAGCTGTTTTTTTGCAGTTTGAAATATCACCTTTAACCCAGTGAAGAGCTTCTACAGATTTAAGTTTTGGTTTGCCTCCAACCAAGAGATAGTTACCATGGAAACTTGACAGTTGATGAATTGCAGCTGGTCCTCTGTATCAGTTTGTAGCTGGCACCACCAAGGACCTGAAGATAAACTGCTATATGTTTCAGTATGAAAGAAAGACTTTTGTTTCTTGCAAAACTATTCTTAATGCTGCCAGCATGAAACTTACACAGTGAATAAAGTACAACTTGACTACTAAACCAGTCAAATTGTGTGAATGCAGCTGGTAGGAGGCCAGAGTTATCCCCCAAGGATATCCCAGGACAATAATCTTCAAAGTAAGCATACCATGTTTGGTCTTAAGTGGAAGATGGTATCATGACAAGTTCCAATATATAATTTTTGTGTGTGCAACTTGTTGCTGGACAGAAATAAACCATCTTAAAGAAGTTTGGAATAAATAAGTTGACAGCTTGACGAATGTGTTTCCTTGGAAGAACAAAGACCCATTTGCCGATAATGGAATTCCATGCTTTTAAGGACTTTCTTTTTTTTTTTCCGGCAGGACCCTGTCACTTTTTGTCCTCCCTGGTCACCTCCCTGGTCACGGCCCCTGGAAGCCTCTGCCACTATCTATGGCAGTCACCCCCAGTCACCCCCGGCTTACTCCGGAGGGCGGGCCATGGTCACGCCCGGCGTGATCACGAACTATATCTGGTCGGGGACCCGAGTGACAGTGGGCAGGCGAGGACTTCGGGAGGGCTTCATTCAGACAGTGGCCCTTGCCCACCTATGCTTTCTGTCTTTTCCTCATGGGCGGGGCGTGCTGTGGCACCAGCGTCCGGCCCGCCTCCCAGATAGAGTAGCGTCGGCAGCGTGAGATCTCCCGGCCTCCGCCAGGAAGTCCTCAGTGCTCCAGTGCTTCCCTACTCTCCCCAGAGAGAGAGCAGTCCATAGGATGCTTCATCCTTCTCCCCGGTTGGCCTCTGACGCACCCGGTCCGCCTCGAACCGGTGTTGTGCGAAATCCTACCGCTGGGCGCTGACGGGCCAGCTGCTTAAGGACTTTTTAATCTTGGATGAGAGATCCTGAAGAGCCCCCAAAATGTCAGAACAATAGGCTGGAATACCAATTTCTTATTATGGGAATTTAGCTAAGCCTTTAGCCCTGTGTCACAAAATTTGCATAAAACCATATAACAATGTAAGACTGGAACAAATCTTACTACATATTGCATATCAGTTCTAGATTAATGGAATAATGTTTCTGTCACACTTTCATGTAGTACAGTTCAACTAATTACTAATAATTTGCATAGATAGGCATCTCAAGTCCTTTGTTTGGTGGGAACTTCAAACAGTACTTATAACAACAGAAAATGTCCACAACACCACAGCAGGTCTTCTCGGCATCTCAGTTGGGAGCAGACTGGGTGTTTCCTCCAGTAGTTGGCTTTTGTTACCTCTGGTCAGAGTATCATCCTTACATCACTTCCTGCAAATGTTGCCAACTTTGACTGGATCATGCAAATGATGAAAGGGATGGCTCCTCACTTTCTCTGAGGACTGTCCCTCTTCAGAGTCTAGTTTTTAAGCATAAAATTAATTTTTCCTTTAGCTTTTGAATTCAAAAATGTTTGCATGAGACTGTATCATGTTGCATTCAAAAGTTAGAAGAAACATTTACCCTGCCCAAACAGCATCCCTAGCATCCAGTGCTACCCACTCTCTCAATCTGCCCCAAGGAAAGTCCCTGATATCCACTGGTATCCTGCCCTCACCCTGACTTCAAAGAAAGTTCCTGCTATCAAGTGCTATCCACTTCCTCACCCTGCCCCAAAGAATGTTCCTGGTATCCAGTGGTACCTCCTCTATCTCCATGCCCCAAATAAGTCCCTGACATCCAATGGCACCCCCTCACTCTGCACCAAAGAAAGCCCCTGGCAATGCTCATCCACCAGATGGTGCTGGTCAAGGGGCACCCCTCTTCCTCAGCCTAATTTTCTAAATTTAATTTCCCCTCATGAGCACTGTGTGTCTCATTCCTGAGGGGATATACCTCACCTACTGTTTTTTTTAATAAATTTCCCACTGAGAGCACAATCTGCCCTGCTCAAGAGGAGAAACAGAAAACATTCTTTTTAATTAATTGTTTTCCCCTTGGGGCCATGCCTGCCCTGCTTCCAAGGGAACAAAGGTAACCTGTTTTTACATAATTATTTTCCTGTCTAGTTCCAGTTGTGGTTGGGATTCTGGAACTCAGTGGCAGGTAGGGGGTCCTGTAGGTTGAATGTTGTGGGTACCACTTGTGTTGGCTAGTATGAGGACTTCCCTTTGAGAACACATTCCAAAGCAGCAGTAATGAGCTTTGCAGAGTGCATGCCATGAGTTACATAGAAACATAGGCAATGATGGCAGAAAAAGACCAGAGGTCCAGCTTGTCTGCCCAAGTTCCCTATAATCCCTGGAACCTACTGTTCTTCCAGGGTACTAACACTCTCTGTCCTCTCTCTATTCTCCCCCTTGGTCCTGTTGCCCCCCATAAATACTATTCCCTTCATTATGTCCCAGTCCTGGTTGAATATCCTGTTTTTGCACCCACCACTTCAGCCGGCAGACTGTTCCAAGGTTCCACCACCCTTTCCGTAAAGTAGCACTTCCTCACATCTCTTCTGAACCTACCTCCTGTTAATTTCCATTCTTGTCCACATGACCGTAAATTGATATTCAGGCTAAATAGTTTCCCACAGTTTACTTTGTTAATTCCTTTAAGGAACTTAAAGGTCTTTATCATATCTCCCCTCTCCCTTCTGCTCTCCAGTGAGTACATATTTAGTGCCTTGAGGTGCTCCTCATAGGATCTGCCCTGCTGGCCCTGAATCATTTTTGTTACTCTCCAACCTATTCTTATCCTTTCTGAGGTGAGGACTCCAGACCTGAGTGTAGTACTTTAGGTAAGGACTCACCAGGGTTCTGTAGAGGGGAAGCATTACCTCTTTTCTTCTGCTATCAGTACCCCCGATACATCCTAGCATCCTGTTAGCCTTGTTGCACTGACTCAGTTGCTTAAGTGAGTTGCTAATGATAACTCCCAGATCCCGTTCCTCAGCTGCAGTGCTAATTCTCTCCCATCCCATCCAGTACTCTGTCTTGGGCTTCTTTTTCCCTAGGTGCATTACCTTGTACCTTTCAGCATTGAATGTTAACTGCCAAACCTTTGACTACCCCTCTAGCTTGTGTAGGTCTCTGTGTATTTCCCTTAGTCCCTCATCACTATCCACCTTCCCACATAGATTTGTGTAATCTGTGAGAGACACAATCTGCCCTAAATTCCTTCTCCAGTGTCACTAATGCACATGTTAAAGAGGAGTTAGTCCTGGTTGAGGCCTACATCATAGAACTCTATGGTTGGTAGGGGTTTGTAATATAATAATAAAATAATGGGAAAAAATGAAGACAGAGCACTAAAAGTAAGAGGTACTGTTTTTTTTAATGGTGAAGCTACTTTGTTTTTCTCTGTTACTTTTTCTGTGTGAACAATGTAAATATCAAGGGAGAAGGCTGGTACAGTGCAAGACTCACACAATCAGGAACAGTGACTACGCTAAAAAGAAGATATGGCCGCGAGTAAAGTAGGGACCCAGTTTCTTTGGAAAAAAAACATTTTTGTAGTGATCCCCTTACAGGTTAAAGGACTCTTCAGCACAATTGTGCATATGTGGTCAGTAGGTGTACCATGAGTGGAAGCTGAAATGGAAGCTCAGAAGGGAGGGAGGGAGGAGGAAGAGCCAGCAGCAAAAAAAAAAATAAGGATGAAAAAAAGTTGTTGTTTTTCTTTGGTGAGGATGAAGAGAGACAGCCTGAGAGGTAGTATCAGAGTGGCATTTGTGTACAGGGTACAGGAGGGGGGGCGCTGATCAGTTGCTAAGCAAGCAGGAAAAAAGGCAGCTGCTCAGCTTGAAAATTCAGGGTGCCCATTGATACTCTGAGTAATGGGGCACCCTGAATTGGCACTTGTTTTTCACCAGGCACTACTGAAAAATAAACATATAGCTGATCGTGGCTGTCAGCCTATCAGTATGCTTTATTTTCCAAGCCCATTTTCTAATCAATCAATCAATCAATCAATTAATCAATCAATCAATATCTTTATTCAGCTAGGTGGAACACAATTGAGCAGGGCTCATTTACAAGATGGAGCTGGTAGTTTAAACAACAACAACAAGTCACAATACAACAATTTGGATAGGGCACAGCAACATTAGCAGTCTATGTACAGTCATTACAAGTGAGAAAGGTGTGGCTTGGCATGGTGGTGTACAATAATTTACAATAGCAATGTAAGGCTTGACACTGAGAACAGAACAAGGCAGCATAATTTACAGGCATGGTACCAAAGGCAGTCAGCATACCACTATGTGCGAGTTGTATGCAAGGCAGGTCTCTAATAGACAGTAGAGTACAATATTATATTGGATGAAGTCTAGACCAGCAAAGTATTACGTGGTCTAGGGGAAGACTATAAAGCAAGGGCACTGAGGGCACAGGATGCACTAAGGATAGTGGAGGGAGAAGAGGTTAGGAGGGGTGGGAGGGGCAATTGTAATACCTTCAGGATTTACGTAGCTGCATTAGTCAATGCAGTAGGTCTAAGGGTAAGGGGGAGGGTATGGGGTGAAAAGGTGCCATTAGTAGGGGGAGGTGACAAACAGGTAGAAGGGAGAGTCAGAGATTCAGCACCAGAAGCAGTTGCAGGACTCCATAAATGATTGTTGGATAAGATTTGTGAAGGCAGCCAATGGTACAGGTGAAATGAGCTGCAGTACATTTTGAGCAGTTTTCCAGAGGACTGGTAAGGTGTGACTAATTACCAACCTGACCAGAGTGCATCCTAACTCTGAATATGTAAAGGGCAATACGAGTCTGGCTTCTCAGCAGATAGCTGCCAGGAATGCAAGAAGGTAGGCAATCCTTAATATATTGAGGCAGCTTGTTAGAGATGGCCCTATCGATCCAGAGCATGGTGTTCTTTTGTTGTCTATGACTAAGTGTGCCCCAACCTACAATGTTGTAGATGGTATGGTGGTGTGATGAGTAGGGGGCACCGGTAATGAACCTGAGCACTCGGTGGTACAGTGTCTAGTTTGGAAAGGTCCACACTACAGCAGTGTCCATATAGAAGGTCTGCATAGTTGATGAGAGACAAGAACATTGTTTGTATCAACCTGGTACAATACTGTATAGAACACTGTAAGGGCGACCGAAATGCAAACAAGATACTTTTTACAGTCTTAGAGATCTACCTGCCTACCTACCTATGTATTTATTTTAAATGCAATTAGTTATCACATTAGTTTGGTTTATATATTCATTCATTTTTGTTGGTGCATGGGTGGTGCTCATATTAACTATTAGCCTGCCACATGTTTTAATGCTTTTTGCAGAAAGCTTTGTAATTGCATGGAGCTGAATGAGCCTTTATTTGACCAATAACCAATTTAATGTTACTCTTATACATGTCTAATACATTTTTCCATATCATCATTGGGCTATCAAACCTGTATTGTCCTATTTTTTCAGTCACAGTTTTACATCTGAAGGAGTGGGCAAGTGGCTTGCCAGGTGGCACAGAGGAAGCCAAATAGGTTTGCATGACTCCCAGCTCTCAGTAATGGGTCTCACTGTCCCTTCAGAATTCATACTTGCCTCATAGTCTACATTTCCATGTGTTGGTTTCATACAAATATAATTTAACTATATTTATAAATGTACTGCATGGTCCCTTATCTCATCACGCTAGTCTGCTAATGTGGAATTGTGTACCAAGTGCTCTAGCTTTAATAGATACACAAGTTTAATAAGGAACTGATACTAAAAATACTTGCTATATTAAGCAATGCTTAATTTCCTGGCTACACTGAAGCAAACTCAGCTCATTTCAAAATGCAGTAAGAAAATAAAGACATGTTTCATGAAATGATCTGGAGCTACAGTAGGTCTTCTGTACAGTTGAATCGCACAGTGAGTAGGTGGTAGTAGTTGCAGTCAACCTGAGTTTCCCACAGGATCACATCCCTACACTCCAACTACTCAGCCAATCTGCATTATTTAGAAGTGGGAATGACCAAATCAGCCTTCATTCTGTTTACTGTATGTGTATCAATAAATCTAATTAGTCTAGTAAGTCTGTAACCTAGTAAGTATAAATATTTATCTTTATAGTCTGTAAATATTTTTCTTGTTTCTCTTTATTAACTTACAAATGAATATCTCAAATTGGAAATCTTTGTACTGTGTACTTTGTACTATGAATAACTTGCTTTAAAAAACATCTTTATGGAATAAAAATAAAGAGGGTTGCTCAATTAAAGGGGCAGACCCCATTGTCCCAATGTCCTAACAAGAGGTGTGGGAAGCTCAGGAAAGGAGGAAAGGGGGGGAGAGGAGAAGGGAAGGGGAAACAAAGAAGGGCATGAGGTCATGAAAGGGGTGAACCTGATGAGGTCACAGAAGGGGTGAGCCAAAGGGGAGTGGTGGGAACAATGAATTGGCAACCTGTGAGTGGCTGAGGTGAGCCAGGACGCAGGACTAAAGGGGGCAGTTATAAGGGGCCGCACAGCAAAGGGAGTTCACACATTTGCTCCAAGAACTTTTTCTCTGGAAGCACATCAGTTTGGCAAGGATTTTGAGCCAGTGGGCACTTGTATAGTGAGCGAGGTATTTGTAGTTTAACAAAAAAAAAAAGATGCCTACTGTATAGATTAGATAAGCTAATACTAAAGTAAATATTGCCTGTAAACTGGAAACTCTGTGAAGGCTGAAGAGAATTGGGAAGATTTCAAGTGAGTAAACCAAGGAAAATGCAGTGTGCAAGGTAAGGAACCATGGTTAGATTTAGGTGCAAGCTGGACTGTCTGGCAGCAGGTGAAGGGGTTTCTCAATGGGGAGTAGATTATGACTGGCCACTTTTTAGCACTCCTGTAAGATTTCAGTCCTCCCCTGTTTCTGTTAACCATTTCCCTCAAGAGAATATGTGCAAGGTTTAAAAAAAAGGACTTGCTTCTAATTGTTTCAGGCTGGGGCCCTCATGAGAATAATTTTAGGGCAGCGTGGTCGTGCTTGCTTCAGTCTAAGGAGTTGTTGTGGGATAGCAGAGTACGGGTAGTTTCATTTCAGAGCAGGCACCCCATGTGAATGTTTTAAAAGAAATGGCTTGCTGATAATTGTTTCAGGTGGGAGCAATGGTTTTGTGAAGGCAGAGTGCTCAAAGAGTGTTAGATGGAGGAGTGGGGCTCCGAGACCAGTGGTAGGGGCAAACAGAGGGAATAGCCACCTCTCAAGCTGTGGAGTGAGGCAGAGTGGTCATGTCCAGGTTTAGTGCAAGGAAATGAGCTGAAGGCTCAAAGAGCAGCTAAGGAGAAGATTTTGGCTTAAAGGAGAGGCTTGCTTACAGAGAAGCGAGGTTAGGGAGGTACAAACCAGTGATGGAAAGCTGGGGATGTGGAAGCTGGGAAGAGTAGTAGGCCTGGGCCCACTATGTGGGATGGCGTCTGACATCATCACCACATGGTACAGAGCCATGAGGGTGAGACATCGAGTGGTGGCAAGTGGCAGTGGGAAGCAAAGGGCTCAGCTTAAAGCAAGGTTTGGTCATGTATTTGGGGGTGAATTAGGACTGAAAATAAAAAAAAAGCTGTTGATGTTTCATGGAGAGACATGGGGGGGTGTTTCCCAGGTGCATAGTGCCCAAAACACATCTGGGGGAAGGAATGAGGAGCATCGGGAAAGGCTAGCAGAAAGGGGGGCTTAAGCCTGGAAAGATGAATGGGCTCACTGCGTGGGATGGCATCTGATGTCATTGCCATGTGGTGCAGGGCCTCAGGGGTGGGAAAGCGAGTGGCTACCAAGGGACAGTGGGGGAGCAGAGGACTCCCTCTTTACAGCAAGGGTGTTTTTCTGCATTTTGTGGGCAAATACAGACAACTGGAATAATGTGACAAAAGAAGGGTCCAGGGAGACACCGTGTAGGGGAACAAGGGCTGAAAATTAAGGGCCGGTTTTGTCTATGGGGCAGGCTGTTTGGAGTACCATGCAGTGAATGGGGGCCTAGAGAGAAGGTCACCCAGGGGCTGCGGGGGGGGGCTGGCAGGTTGACAACAGGAGGCGAAGGACCCTCTGGCTATGGGGGAATTGCGGGCAGAATAGGAACAAGGAAAGGTGCAGCAGCACGGCACCACCATGCGGTGGTGGTCTCGGTAAAAGGAGCCCCATGAGGTGAAGGGAGCAGGCCTAACAGGTCATCCCACAGTGTGGCAGAGATTAAGGGGCCAATTGAGTGCAGATTCTGGGAGACCTCGGAAGTAAAGATTTGGGGGTCATGAAGGGGTACCCAATGGAGGGCGCAGCAGAACAGACCTGGAAAACAGGGCCTCACAAGTGATATGGGGGAGTTCACGGGTGGGGGAAGCTAAATGGCATAATGGAGCACGCTAAGGCTCTGGGAAGTGAACCGGGGCATCATGGGCTGACTCAACAGGGTGAAAAAGGCTGACCTGTCATGGTTTTTCTTTTATCAGGTACCGCAGAGTGGAAGGATGGCACCAAAGAGAGCAAAACCCAGCAAGGAAGAATGCTACCGGGCAGTGATGGACTTGAAAAGGCAAACTGGCTGCTGGAGGTGGTGGAGCTGGATGGTGGGGAGAAAGGCATGAAGCAGAAGGGGAAACAAGGGAAGGGTCAGGAGAGGAATAAGAGGGTGCCAAGAGGGTCTGGGGTTCTGGAGCCCAGAAATGTGGTCCCGGTGCTGAAGCCAGTGGCTCTTCTGGTTCCACTTCCTAATGACCCAATCCCAGAACCATCCCCAGAACCTGTGCCAGCATCAGTGCCAGTGCCGGAGCCTCCCATGCCTGTGACTCCATCTCCCCTGCCTGAGCCGGTACTGCCACCACAGGTCCTAATACCCAAACCCAGCCCAGCAGGCATGCCCCAGCCAGGGCCCTGCCCCCCACAGCCAGACATAACAGGTAAACAGGTGGTGAAACTGGAGAGCAGTGTCAAAAAATATGTTGAGCAGATGTTAAAAAGTATGGGGGAGAATGGTTTGGGGCAGCTGGAGAAGGCTTTAGGGGAAATCAAAGGGACAGAGACAGATGTGGGGAGTAGGGTGGCACCAGAGGTCCCCATGATGGGGCAGGAGATCAGGGCACCAGGGGTCCGGCTGGTGGACTACGTGCTAACGGCCATGAAAGAGAAGATATGGAAAGGGGAATATATCGACATCTTCACCTTGGCTGTCGACAACATGGACAAGTACGAGGAGGAGGAGGACAGTTTCAAGAAGGACATGGCAGCGGCGGTAGTTTTGTTAGGAAAGGGAGAGGATGACAAGCCATGGAAAGGGAAAACCCGGGTCAACTGGTCCACAGGTTTTAATTATTTCACTGCTGTTGTCATTGAGAAGCTGCCGGAGCTTGCTACCCCGCTCTTGACCTATTCCCTCATCATAAAGAATGAGTATAAAAAAGGGGGCCACAGTTGGCTAAGATATGATGATAAATTTAGGAAAAGAATGGCACATTTTGGGGTCATGAAGTGGGATGCCAGGCAGATAGACCTGTGGTTGGAAATTTACACAGGCCCAACTGAGAAGGAGTTGGAGGGAGACAAAAGGGGGGGGGACATCAAAAGCCTGTTGGGGATACAACAGGGGTTCCTGCTTGTGGCTGAACTGTCATTTCAGACACATATGCTCTAAGTGTGGGTGCACCATCCAGTGTCCAAATGCAGGTACAGCAGGGAAAAGGGTCCAGAAACCAGGATAACTCATACCAGCAACCCTTTTGAACCCACCCAGGGTCCTTTAGGGGGCAGCAGTGGGGGAGGGGAAACAGGGGGAGAGCAGCGGGGGGGGGGGACACACCTATCAAACATGACACCAGGACAATTGAAAGTCCAACAGGTGGAGGTTTCCAGCTGGCCTGGACACTCATCAGAGTGGAGGCAGTAGAAAGGTGTTTGGGGGATTACCCAGACCAGGAGGCAGCCAAGAAATTGCAGTCAGGTTTTTGGGCAGGTTTTAGTTTACTGTTTCAAGGACATAGGAAGGTGATGAGGGCAAAGAACCTTAAATCCACACAGGGGAAAGAGGCAACTCTGGCAAACAAAATTCAAAAGGAGATGGCAGCTGGGAGGGTGGAAGGCCTGTTTGTCCCCCCCCCATTGCTGAACCTGCAGATTTCCCCACTGGGCTTAGTGCCCAAAAACAGCCAGGTGAGTACCGGGTGATACATCACCTATCCTACCCAGAGGGGGACTCAGTCAATGACCCTACTGGGGAAGAAGACAGCAGGATCACATATGCCACTCTGGAGAAGGTGGTGAGGATCATTAGGTCTAAGTAGAGGGTCTGGTTGGCCAAGATGGACATAGAGTCAGTGTTCTGTTTACTTCCAGTCAGGCTGGAGGATTGGGACTTGCTAGGATTCCAGGTGGAAGGGCAGTATTATTTTGATAAGGCCATGCCTATGGGATGCTCGATAGCATGCACCACATTTGAGATGTTCAGTACCTCAATGATTTCCTGTTCATTGGGGAAGGGGGAAGGGAGACTGAAGCCATACTTCAGGATTTCAAATTGCTATGCCAATAATTGGGGGTGCCACTAGCAGAAGATAAGATGGAAGGGCCCAGCTGGATGATGGAGTTCTTAGGGCTGGAGCTGGACATGATCCAGGAGCTGTACCATCTACCAAACCAAAAGGTAAAGAGGTTAGAAGAGTTGTTAGGGATGGTTGGGGGCACAGGAGGGTCCAGCTATGACAGGCACAACAGCTGCTGGGGCACCTGAATTTTGCATGTAGAGCCATTGTTCCAGGGTGCAAGTTTATGAGGCATTTAGCCTGGGCAACTCAGTGGGCAAAACAGCCCCATCACTGGGTAGATATTAATAAGGGGACCAGGGAGGATATGGTAATGTGGGAGCATTTCCTCCAGGCATACAATGGGCAGACGTTCTGGCAGGATGATTGGTTATGCAATACTGATTTGCAGCTGTATACGGATGAGGCTGGTGGAAGTGGCTGGGGGGGTTATTTCCAAGGAAAATGGTTTGCAAGCCATGGCCAGAGGACTGGGTGCAGGAAATGGTGATGAGAGACATCACCTTTCTGGAGTTGTTCCCCATATGGGTGGCAATGATATTTTGGGGGGAAGCTCAGGAACAGACAGGTCACATTCTGGAGTGATAATCAGGCAGTTGTAGATATGCTGAACAAGAAAAGGATGAAGTCAGAAAGGGTTATGAGGGTGTTGAGAAGGATGGTGGGTCTGGGCCTGACCTTGAACATGCCATTTAGGGCCAGGCACATTGATGGTGTGAACAATGTGATAGCTGACTGCCTCTCTCGATTGCAGATGGACAAATTCAGGACCGTCGCACCCAGAGCAGAGTTTTGGCAGACCACCATCCCGATGTACATATGGATGATTGGATTGGGGGAGCTAAAATACTGTTCCACAACTCCTGAGCCCCCAGGACTCTTAGAGCTTATGAAACCTCTTGGAGGGTGTTTCAAAAATTCTGGGAATGGTACGGCGGACAGGTAAGTGGGGCAGTGACAAGGGAGCAGGTGGCTAGATTCATCATAACAGGGTGGAACCAGAACATGACACATGCAACCATGTGGGTGCATTTGGCGGCCATAGGACAGATCTGTATGCTGAGGGGGTGGGAGGATCCAATTAAAAGCAACCTAGTCTGCAGAATGATGCAGGGCTGGTTACGGGAAGCAGATAAGAAGCAAGATAGCAGAAAGCCGATATCAGAGGGCCTGATGGAGGTGCTACACCACATCTGCAGCTCAAGGAGCAAAGCAGTGCTGTTTAATACCCTGTATGCTATCATGTATAGCAGGGCTTTTAGACTGAGTGAGGTGGTGGGTCACGGCAGGAAGACAGATGGAGGGGGGGCTACGATGGGACAACATAGAATGGGCTGGCGAAGCAATAGCAGTGCTATTAAGGAGGTCAAAGACCAATCAGCAGGGGCAGGGCAGTATGGTGTGGTTAAGAAATATCCTAATGCAATCATTTGCCCATTGGGGGCCCTGCACATGTACATGACAGACTGCCCAAAACTAGGAAGTTCACTGATGTTCATACATGGGGATGGCAGGCCTGTTTCTGGGTACCAGGTGACAGCAGTGCTGCACAAGGGTCTCAGATTTCTGGGGGAACTGGAGGAGGGCTATTTCTCCCACTCATTTAGGACTGGGGCAGCCTCAGTGATGGCAGTGCAAGGTAACAGGCTTGGGGAGATCAAATAGAAGGGCAGGTGGACTTCTGTTATAAGAAGTACATACGCAATATACAACAATAATCATATTTCTGTTTTGTTTCCCATAACAGGTGCAAGAGTTAATGGAAAGAAGGGGGTGTGAAAGGGGGGATTTGGGGGTCTGAAGAAAACAATTTACTAAACACTGTGCTTCTGGTTATGCAGGGATGTCCAGGAAGCTCGAGGGTTGGCTCTGCGGGCATTCGTTTATCCAGTGGGCAGAGAAATGGGCAGCCAAGAGACAAGGGAGAAATCAGCTGTACTTGGATAGTAATACAATCCATCTGGTGTGGAAAGGCTGGTGGGGAGTGAAGTGGGCACAGCTGCTACCAGAACTCAGGGAGATCAGGAAGGACCATAGGCAGCCAGACCTAATTGTGATACATCTGGGTGCCAACAACCTGGGGGTAAGGCCCTGGTTGGACATATTTTATCAAATAAAGCACGATGTGGGAAAAATAAAAGAGTGGTGGCCAGAGGTTACACTGGCCTGGTCTGAGATCATGCCTCGAAGGGTGTGGCATCACACAGAGAGCCACAAGGGGATGGACAGGGCCTGGAAGTGCATGAATGAATGGGTAGGCAGGTTATTCGAGGGCATGGGAGGATTTGTCATCCACCATGGCATTCTGGAATGGGTAGATGAATAGTACCGGGGAGATGGGATACACCTCTCAGGCCTGGGCCTGGCCCTGTCTAACACTGAAGTAGCGAGCACCATGGAAGACTGGCTGAATCAGAGATAAGTATGATACAGGAGTGGATAAAAGGCAAGAAGGGGGTGGGGTCGGGGAATATGGGGAAGTCCATCATCCATTGTAAGCTGGAGGTGCTCTAATGGAAAAAGCGGGGGAGGAGGACAGGAAAAAAGGGGGACAAAATGGAAAACAGTAAAAGGACACAGGATTGATAAGCAAGAGGCAGGGGCATGGTGTGTATGCTCTTACCCCTTTACAACATAAGAGGAAGAGGCCAGCCCCCCCCCCCGATGTACGTCTGGAGGGCAGAAGAAAAAGGAGAAGGTGATAGAATGTATTAATTGAACAAGAATGTGGATGTAAATACTGTATATAAATATTATTGGGAAGAGATGGTAAAATGGAAATTGTGGAGCCGTACCATGTCCTTACCATGTTATTGTAAACAATGAGATCTTTCAATACTCAGTAAATTGATTGCAAAAACTGAGCAGCCACACACAATCTTGTCTATGTCTTTATTGGTGGGGCTCCAGGGACAATGTCACATTATATTGAAACTAAGTTTTCTATGTGATCTTTGGACATTTAAACATTTGTATGCTAGCCTATTTGCTTAATTTATGATAATATGTTTATTTTGTTTTGTTACAGTAATAGTTTCCTAGCCATCACATACTCATATTGTGTTCTGTCAGCAATCAGCTGTTTGATGGTAGGGTGGGGATGAGGCTGTTAGTGGGGTGGGCATAATTTTGAGCAGTCATATTTTTCTTCTATAACAGTAATGAGCTCTTTTAGGTGAAGTCTGCATTTAGGTTCTGCCAAGTAGCTGTATTTTAATTAAAAAAATCAGCTGTTTTGTGGGTATTTCAGGGAACTGCTGAACAGTAGATTTTTTTTCAATTTTAAATAACAGCATGGTAGCATAGTAACACAGTAACTGATGGCAGATAAGGACCTTTAGGCCCACCCAGTCTGATCGTATTCCCTACCTGCATCAGTTACCACTGACCCTTCTTGGTCACTGGCTACAGCCTAACTTCCCCCTCTAGGGTTCCCTTATGCCTATGTTTGAATCCAACCACTAAGCTAGTTCTCACCACTTCCTGGGGTAGGCTATTCCATGCATCCACCACCCGTGTAGCAATCTTCAAGACTGCAGTAGGGGTAGCTTGTGGGTCTTCCTCTATAAATAGTTATTTCTAATATCAATCCACTGTTCTGGGGATAGGGTGGCTCACAGAACTGCTGTTCAGCAAGAATCTTTTTTTTTTTATGTAGCTGCATCTATGTACTTGCTGTGAGGATTTCAGCAACTGGCTATTTTTGGGTATGGGGGAGGAGGCTTAGAGTCTTGCTTGTCAGTCAGGATATCTTTTTAATACCAGCTTCTTGGGAGGTCCATGGGTTATCGCCAATGATATACATGGCAAGGGAGCTCCCAGAACCTCTCCCCAGAACTTTCTAGGAGACCCTCTTTGCCTTCATCCAGGTCCAATAGTACTATGTGTGTAGCATCCAAGAGAGGACCTTAGCCAAACTGGCACCTGAAGGCCCTGACGTGGGATAACACTCACCAGTACAACACTACTGTATATCAAGCAGTGGCTGTCACAAACCCATGGACTGAGTGCAGGAAAGAAACACCCTCCATAACATTCTCATGTTACCCATGCAAATACATGCTTCAGAAGAGACAATACTAAATATTGCACATTGGGACCTGTTCAGACTTGTATTATAGTTACCAATAAACAAGGCATGGCAGTGATTATGATACTGCATGTTGTTAGCACTCTTTGTTAACAGCTCAGTTAGTTTTCAAAGCTGAGTGCTTTTTCCTTTCCCTTTATTTCAACACAGTTGTTTAAATACCTTAATTAAAAGAAATCTTCTACCACTGATGAACACTATTATACAATTGTTGGAGGGTCAAGTTAGGATCTATTTCATAAACACTAGCATAATGCTGTAGGCATTGTGAGTTTGTTTATTAACTAGATCTATACTTCATACACAGTGACCAGTTCAGTTAAAGGGACAATACAGTCAAAATTTGCAAAAGCATATGTCATGCAGAGTGTTTCGATTTGAGTGTTTAGTTCTGGTGTGTGCTTCCCCTTGTTTGCTATTATGGGCTTTTTCTCTATTTGACTACTAGTTTTATAGCTCTCCTAATAGTTTACAGCCTCTGTGGATCTCCATACTACATTACCATGATTTATTGCTCTTCCTTTTCCTACAATGTTTCCTGTCCCTTGTGACAGTGATGCATCTTGGACCATAGATTCAGCAAGTACTGGTTTACAGTCAATTTTAAAGCAGTGGGGCTATGATTAAGTCACTTTCCTTATCCAGTGGGCACTGAAGGCTACATTTACAGCTTAGCAATCTCTTCAGGTCTAATTGAGTGGGTATTCTATAAGAAAACAGCTGAAGTCTTTACTAATTATAGCACTGATGACATAGGGTGACTTGCATGCTTTTTATGGCTGGGTGCAGTTTGAAGACATTAAAAGCTTTAGAAGAACAACATTTACTCCTTTTGGCTCAACCTAAACAAACATTTAGAAAACAAAAATAATGAATTACAGTAATTTACTTGAGGCCAGAACATCAGGCTTCTAGCATCAGTTTACTGCTGCTGTAGAAAACCAAGTTACATCTGAGTGGGGGTGGAACCAAGATATTGCCATGACACTTGATGGCTGCAGCAATGAGCTCTGTTGCAGTACTTGAACTCCCTGCTTGAATCTACTCTGCCTGGTAACTTGTGTGTCTTTCTTTGAGCCTTCCTTTTGATCTTTCATGGCTGTCACCCAGTAAGTACATTTATTTATTGTTTTTATTTCTGAGATGACCTCTCATCCGAAAAATGGAAGAGAAATCAAAACTTAATTTACTGAGAGCTCGCTGAAGGGTGTGGGTCAGGGGAAGGGGCTGTAAAAAGTCCTTTGGTAGAAAAACACATAGAGCTTCAAACTCCCCAGAGAGACCTACTGTATGAATTTAAATAAGTCTTGCTTTTCCAGAAAAATCTCCAGGAAATGGGAGAGGGAGGACTTTGAACTCACAGAGAAATTACTCAAATATAAGGATATCAGCATCTTCCCTCTTGCAAAATAACTATCTGTGCATGGAGTCACAAGCTCAAATGAATCCTGCCTTTTTGGAATGGTGGGGACTTTAAAGCACAATAAAAAAGAAGAAACAAGTAAATACATGCTGGTATTTTCTCCCTCACAGGATAATCAACAGGGTGCGAAAACAGATGGTGAAATGAACACTGAGACTTTGAAAACCATGGGGACTGCAGAACCAGCAGGTAGTGGGATCTCAGCATTCTCTCTCTCTTGCAGGGTAATCACCAGCTAGCAGCAGTGCCTGTAAATGCAAAAGTGGAACCATTAAAAGTCACAGAGTCTTCAATCCCTGCAGTAAGGGAGAGATAAATAGAAAGATGTCTATGACTGTCCCTATGCAGGAAAATTCTGGTTCCATGTGACATGGGTGAGTGCAAAATGGTGACTACAAAACGGCAATGACAAAACAGCAAGGCAAAAAGGAGCAACCGTGAAATAACAGTGATTGCCCAAACGGTGACAACACTACTGCAGTGAGTTTCCCCTGCACACCCCTTTCTATATATAATCAAGTCCATGACTGGGACCTAGTGATCCCTGGGTATAGTTTGTACCACAGGGACTGAGGAAAAAGAGAAGGGGTGAGGGGTGGCTATTTATGTAAGGGAAGATATATTGTGCAGCAGGCAGGAAGGGGAGGAGGGCAGGGCTGAAGCCTTATGGGTACAGCTCCAGAACTCAGAAGGCAGGGAGGTTAGATTAGGGGTAGTGTGCAGGCCACCATCTCAAAATGAGGAAATTGACAGGGAGTTGGGGGAGCAAATAAGGAGGTTTAGTGGTAAGGGCAATACTGTGATAGGGGATTTCTGTCTGCTAGGGGTAGATTGGAGCACCCCAGCTAGTGCCAGGTAACAGGTCCTCCTGGAGGCCTCCCAGGATGGCTTCCTTTTTTTTTAAATTCAATAAACTTTATTAAACCTGACTTGAGATCAGATTCATACAAACAAACAAAATACATATGGTATATGCTGTCTACATATCATTGATCCAGCACAGAAACAAAAAAAAGCATGTCACAGCATAGAGTCCACTCAAACAGGTTACAATATCTCCAGGATGGCTTCCTGACACAGACGATAATGAAGCCAACCAGGGAGGGAACCATACTGAACCTTCTGTTGACAGACAGGGAGCACGTCCAGGACATAGGGGTGGAAGAACCCATGGCAAGAAGTGACCACCACACAGGTTCTTCCTCAATCTAGGTAAGAAGGTGACCAGAACCAAGACAAATGTAGTAGACTTCAAAAGAGCAGCCTATGGCAGGATGGGAGGCATATTGGAAGGGCACCTCACCAACATCCATCTAGACATGGATGCCGACTAGAAATGGGCCATCATCCAGCTGGGTATCACAGAGGCCACTGACAAATGTACAGAGATCCAAAGTAAGAAGACCAGGTCTAAAAAAATAAGCTGGTTGAGTAGGGAGGTTGTAGAGAGGGTGAGGGAGAAAAGAACTGCCTTCAGAAGCTATAAGGGAGCCAAAAGGGAGGAATTCAAAAAAGTGCAAAATTATGCACCTGGGACACAGAAACCCTGGGGAAAGCTGCAGGATGGTGCAGGGGGGTGGAGTTGCTGACAGTCACAAAGGAGGAAAAGAACCTGGGACTTATTATTTCAGATGACCTGAAAATGTCAAAATAGAGTGCTAAGGCAGCTGGGAGGGCCAGGGGCATGCTGGGGTGAATAGGGGGAGTATCACCAGCAGAAGGAGGGAGGTAGTGATGCCATTATATAAAACCATGGTCAGGCCTCACATGGAGTACTGTGTGTAGTTCTGGAGGCTGCACCTTTGTAAGGACATTAACAGGCTAGAGACAATCCAGAGAAGGGCAACTAAGATGGTACAGGGCTTGCAACAAAAGACTTATGAGGAGAGATTAAGAGACCTCAATATTTACTCACTGGAAGAGAGGAGGGAAAGAGGGGGCATGATAGAAACATTCAAGTGCCTCAAGGGTATAAACAAGGTGCAGGGGGAAGACATTTTCCAATACAGGAAGAGCACAAGAATGAGGGGGCATGACATGAAATTGGAAGGTGGGAAGTTAAGAGGGAATGTGAAGAAGTTCTTCTTCACAGAGAGGGTGGTGGATGCATGGAATGGTCTGCCTCAGGAGGTGGTGGTAGTGAGCACTGTGGATGGATTCAAGCATGCTTGGGACAGGCATAGGGGAACCACAGAGGCATAGCAACAGGTGGGTCAGAAGCAGTAATCCAGTACAGGGCTTATGGGCAGACTAGATGGGCCAGGTGGTCCTTATCTGCCTACAATTTCTATGTTTCTATGGCCAAAAATGCATTTCAGATATACAAAAATTGACACCTTTTTTATATATTTAAAATATATGAAATAGTCTGGAAATATAAGCCGTATATATGATATGTGAATGGACAATGTATGGAAAATGCATCCTCAATGTAAAACTTAGTTTCATATATGGTCCATATATTGTTCATGCATGTCTCATATATACACCATATATTTTCTGACTATTTCATATATTTTAAATATATAAAAAAGGGGCTAATTTTTATATATTTAAAATGCATTTTTGCCATATATGGAAAATATATATCTTTTCCATATGAGAATTCTTTCATTCAAAACTCCAGAGGGGACACAACTTGGGGAGGAGGAGAAAGCTGTAGGTCATCGTTTCAGTGATCGCTGTTTTTCCGGGTTGCTCTTTTTGCCTCGCTGTTTTGCCATTGCCATTTTTATATTTGTGATTTTGCACTCATGCTGTTCAAGGGGTACCAAAAGTTTTCAGCATGATCGAAAACAGAATAAAACAAATGTTGGGACACAGAAAGCCATGGGGAACTCTATTAGGGCAAATCAGCTACCGACAATAGAAGGATTGGAAACTCTATCAGATGCTTTGCCAGCACAGGGGTTTTTGCACTGTGTTGCAAAGGACATTTATGATACAGATAATCAGATTCCTTTACAAAAGGAGCAGAGTGGGAGCAGAGGCTCTGGGGAACCCAGGAAGAGCCTAGTAGGTTGGAACCCCAAGAATCAAGTCATTTAATCATATTCTTTCAGGAGAAGGAGTTAAATAACACAAATAACAGTCTTGATGTCACAGATATCTCCCCTCTGCCATGGTCAGAACAAATAGAGATACAATGTGGACTAGAGATAAAACCTGTGAAAGATGCCATAGCTATGAAATGCAGTATGGGCAGTAACTGTAGGAAGTAAGGGGGAAGCATCCTGAGAGGGGAGGGGCAAATCTGTCAGAGGATGAAATACAGTACAAACCTGATAGGGGTCTGGTTCAAAATAAGCATGGGATATATGAAGAGGTGACCACCAGGACTAGAGCACAGCAGAGTTCTCAAAACGTATAATGGGGGGACTCTCCAAGGGTGGGAATAATGTGCTGGAGGTGAGTATCAGCTTGAGGAGTCCCACACTCATGGAACAATGTGTGGTGGCCATATTCACAGCCACCATGCAGAACCCATCCATGCCCCCCGGTGCACAGGTGTGTGAGGGCACTCCCGTGGACATGGGCGGGCATCCAATGGGATGCCCTGACCACTTCTGACACTAGATTCCTTGTGCCTGTGGGGTGCCATGGTAGCCAGGTGGTGGCATTGTGGCCATAGTATCGGGGCCAGGGTGCCTGGTCAGCCGCTCCTGGCCCTCCATGTAAAACCCATAGGCTGGGGTGCATGCTGGGGGGCTATCCGTGCCCCTACATCCCAGCTGCTGCATCCTTGGGGCATGTACCGACTATGTCTGCCCTTGGAATGTGTAGCCTGCACCCCCTTGTCTGGCACTCCACACTTTCAAGAATAGCATGGTGCACGGGCATGCTACCTGCATATCCCCCCACACTGCCTCTCACAGATCTCACTGGCTGGGGATCAGGTGTGTGCCAGCCCTGCACACTCTTGGAGAATCAGGTATGGGGGCACAGAGGCCATGGAGTGTCTACACACCCCCAGGTACTCGGTGCATAGCCACTCCTCCTGTGCACCTCTTCTGCTCAACATCCCTATGGCGCAACACCAAAAAAGACCATTATGGTAGCAGTCACTGTAATGGTCCTTTTCTGTGTTTTGCTTTTCCCCAGTGTTCTGTCCCCTTCCCGGACCAACTCTGATCTGGAGTTGATAATCCTAAAGTCCAGGGGGTGCGGAGGGCAGAGCCTCCCACAGAAAACACTCATAGATCGGACGGCACAATACCTGCATCGGTATTGTGCTGTCACTATGCAGGAGGTTGGCATTTTCACTGTCACCCTTCCTTGGTGCTTCTCCACTCCACACATTAGAGAATAGCCCCCAATAAGCAGAAACAAGACATCAACTTAAGATGGAAAAATTCAGTAACCACACTACCCCCAGTGGCCCAGCGCATGTTCAGGAAATCCACCAAGCCACTCCTAATGCTATATATCTGTCTCAGGGTCTGAAACCTGAGAATAAAAGGAAAGAAGGCAGGAAGAAGGAGGATACAGAAAAGAATACAGAGGATGTCTTTAAAGTCATTTTGGAAGAAATAAGATCTGGATTTGCAATGCTGGAAACTAAAATGGTGGATGTACAAAATGAAATCAAGGATATTGAAGGGGAGATTAAAATTTTAAATAATAGGATGTCACAGTACAAAGACAGGCACTCTACAATGGAAGATGCTGTTTCAATAATTAAAAAGGATCTAGGAACACAAAAGGGAGAGCTAACAAAAATCCATGATAAATTAATGGACCTGGAGTGGAGGTTCAGAAGAGGCAATTTGAAGATACTGGGACTCCCATAGGGTATCAAAAAGGCAGCTATCCTGAGATTTTGCAAGAAATGGTCAACAGAATTGGTTGGTGGAAATTCTGGGAAGAAAAGGTGGCACTGGAAAGAACAAATAGATCTCCAGCTACTCTGAATCCTAATTCTAAATATCCTGGGGTGGTGTTTGTAAAATGTCACAGATTTCAGGACACACAGCACAGTACTAAGAGAAACAAAAAAGAAAAAACCATTAAAGATAAAAGATAACCATATTTCAATATTTCCTGATACTGGCTCAGAACTACAAAAGAAAAGAAGTGCTTTTAAGGTGAAAGCGGATGAATAGTTCCCGGACAATATGTCGCGGACATAATATTGTGGTAAAACTGTCGAATGGTCAAAATACTATTGCTCGTTAAAGTCACGTGTCTCATATAGTCGCGGTCGAAATGTCGCCCTGTTGATTTCAGTGAAAATATGGTAAGAAATATGAGTGTGACCAAATCGTTATGTGTTACCAAATTGCAGCTGTTCGATTCGCTCTCCCATTTGCTTATTTGGTTATTAAAATGGTTATAACTTCAGGACTTCATTCGAACTGCTGGAAAGGAGGGGGGTTTATGTATGTTGTGATACTGGATCTTGTGCTTTGTGCGTTACATATTTATTTTGAGCTGGTGCTTTAAAAACAGGCACTAGATTGTTTTGCTTTGAAAACTTCTAAAATCAGTAAAATCTTTATTAAAACGGTCCAAACTTCAGGTCACTCGAACTTCAGCGTCACACTTTGTGCTAAATTCAGTAAAATCTTAAGTTCAATAAAAGCTTTATTACAAATCCTTTAAACAACATGTAACCCCCTTGTTATCCGGGGTTACTAGAATCCCAGTAAGACCTAGTGGTAGGCAGGGAAGGCACCTTGTGAAACTCCAGTTAAATGGGTTTCACACTGTCTCACTCCATTCTCAGTCACAGCTGAGACTTGAGAGATGACATCACCATAGAACTGTCGCAGCTGCATAAGCCACATTGGAATCTGCAGCTCAGGGAGTGAGTTTAGAACTTTGGGAGTTTTCAAAGCCAGTCTTCTGTTTGTCTTAAAGCAAGAAGGAAGTCTGCAGTTTCTGTTTACCTTTTGTTGGAGAAGGAGGTGTGATCCTGTTTACCTTTTGAAAGTGGTGGAGACCGCTGTCCAGGTCTCAGTGCCCCCTCCCTCTGGGGGGGTAGAAGAAAAGTCCCTCTGTGGATTCCAAGGGCAATCCCCTATTTCCAATATAGAAGAAAGCTGCCTGTTTACAGTTTCTGTTCTTGTATAACAGTGAAGGATGTGATACTTCGCCTGTGGGGCACCTGCAATGAAAAGGTGAGTGTTTTGCTCCATTTGAAGGGGCAAACCAATTGTTTCATCAGTTTGGAAATATAAAGAAAGTTGGGATGTGGACTGCTATTTGGGAGGACTATTTTACTAGGACAAACAAATGGAGCAGTCAAAAAATCTAAAGTTTTAATGGATTTCAAGTAATGCTGTAGAGGGGGTGCTTCAGGTCATCCACCATTTAATCGACATGTCAAAGTTTTAAGTTTCTGTTTGTCCAGAGAAATGGCCGGGTATGGGTTGTGGGAGCTGGAGGTGGGAACACCCCCTATCTTTAGTGACCAGGTCCACCTCTACAGATTTCTTCTGTGATTTGCTACTTGCCTCATGCACCTGGCCAGTGATGAGGTAGGTACCCAGATGTGGGTCGCAACTTTGGAAAATCTCTCTAGGAGTCGCAGACTCTAAGTGGTGTGGGGAGCCACAGGATGGGAAGAGATACTCCTTGTTTGATGGGAGTCCGATGGAAGTAAGAAAACAAAGCTCTCTAGGAGTCGCAGACTCTAAGTGGTGTGGGGAGCCACAGTTTGGGAAATATACTCCTTGTTTGATGGAAGTCTCTCCAAGTAAAGTTTGGGTTCATTCTTCAAATGGACCATCAGTCAGAAAGTGGCGGCAGGGCGGGCCAGTGGACTAATATGTATCCAAAGCACATGCAAGTCAGGCTGAGTGCCTGGTGGGTCCAGAGCCAGACAATAGAAAAAATGGGTTCATTCTTCAAGTGGACCGCCTTTAGTCTCTATCTGCATATACAGTGAACGTAGCCCCTTGGGGGACCATCAATGCTTTGTCATGTATCAGCTAGTTTTGAATAAAGCCACACTGAAAAATCCCAATCCTGGTTCTGGACATTACAGTTATTGCTTCCTGTAGTTGGATTTATTTGGGTGCCCCTGTGCAGAGTAGCCAAACCTAGGTCCCTTGTGCCAGGTAACCTCATCCTCCCTGAACCCAGGTCCTCACCAGGTATTGCTGCCAATGCCAACAGCATGCCACCTGTCGTTTTAGTAAAAAGGCAGGGGTGAGGGGTTACAAAAATGGAGGCACCACTTTGGATTTGTTCGGGAAGGAAGGTGCTTGGGCAAGTAGGCTAGCGTTTTGGCTATCCGGCAGTGAGTAGCCCAAAAAGTTGAAGCAATTTCCCTAGTGTGTTGCTGTGTGCTGTGAATCTTGTGCTGCTGTTTAAAAAATGCCAACTGTTTACCAAGGAGCTGTAAAGCCAAAGAGTGTGCCCTTGTCCTGTATCATCAAAATTGTTTACAGCATTTTTGTCAGTTTTAAAATGAATTTCTGTGAAGAAAAGTGTGGAAAACTATGGGTAGCAACAGAGAAATTATGCCCTGGATGTTTGAAATGCTTTTAAAATAAATTTCTGTGAAGGAAAGTGTGGAAAACTAGGGGTAGCAACAGAGAAAATATGCCCTGGACGTTGGAAATGCTTTCTGTGTAAAGTAAGAGACTGCAGAGTTAATGGCAATGTTACATGGTTGAAATGGGCTCCCGCCGTGGAGTCAGTTGAAAAAAAAAATGTGTGCATTTTACAGTTTAAATTTGACTGCTCGACGATCGCCGTGAGGAGAGGAGCCCTTGTGAGGAAGAAGAGGCTCATTTGCATGGCGTCGTGTGGTTGGTCAGTTTGCCATTAGTCCCACCCCTCAGCCAGCTCTACTGTGACTGCTTCAGCATTCGAGAAGGAGACAGAGAGTAGTGCATGTACTGGCAGTGGAGGAGCATCGCGAGGATTCAAAGCGCTGTGAAACAGTTCAAAAAGTGACTTTTAAGTTTAAAATTGGGCTCAACCTGCAAATCGATCGTGGGATTAGTGAATTTTGTGGTTAAAATGACGATTGCGGAGACTGCCCTCCCGTTTGCATTCCGAGGCCTTCAAAATCTGGCTGCAGTCGTTTTACCCTCATCGCAGCAAGTTAAGAAATAACAGTGAGTAAACAATTTAAAACTGCTCAATCAGTGATTTTCAGTAATGCCATATAAAATGTGTGTGCAGCAGTATAGTCGCTTTGCAAGTAGCGACTGTGTGATGTCCTGCCAGCAAGTGCAAGTCTGTAAAGCCATTGAATGTGTGCATAGCAATGAAAGTAGCCTCAGTTTAAAGTTTGCAGCCAGAGAGAGACTGTGGGTTGTAAAAAAGTGCAACACTAGTAGAAGCAGGCAATCCTGAGCTGAAACCTGAAGTTTTTAAAGGACTGTAATTAAATGAATGTTGCCAGCAAGTGAAAAGTCCAAGGAAAATCCTGTAAATATGTGAAAAGCCAGATCAGAGCAAGTTGTGCAGTTTGAGTAAAAGTTATCAGTAGCTGATGTAAATCGGGTGCACAGTGGCTTGACCCAGAGTCTAAATGATGATGCACAGAAGTGCTGCGTCACCATTACAGGGTGGGGTAGTAGTAACACAGCAGCAGAGGAGCCATTTAAAGCTACAGAGTGTGTTCATTAAAGTGGGACTTTCAGTTACAGTGAACTTTTGTTTATTTTCTGCAGTTATGGCCTCAGGACCAGCCTGTTACCTGGATCATGCCTGGGTTGCAGTAACAGCAGCAGTAAATAGACTGAGAGATATTGAAAAGTGGTGCTATGGAGGCAACTCCCTCCTGATGTGGCAATCCTAATTATCCAGTGCGTGTATGCCAGATATGCTTGAGTGCTGGAAGGGATGTCTTCATGATTCCTCACTGTGCTGGATGTCTACAAAAATATGGCTTGTATAAAGCACCTCCAATTTGTTTGGCTCCCACATGGACAAAAATTCAGGAATCTGCAGTTGGCAGCACACAGCATCAGGCAGAGCCTGTGGAGGAAGGTCCCTCGGGGGAGTGTGGTACAAAGCTAGAGGGTGCAGAATTAGAGACTGAATCTGAAGTTGAAGTTTTGGAAGCTGGATCTCAGAAAGAAAGTTCGGATAAAGCATCAGTAGACCCCTGGGTGGGGGGGCCTAGCCCAAGTCTCACAGGTGAAGATGAGATGCGGGAGGCCTTTAAATGGGAGGTGTTGACCTCCGCTCCTAGTGATGAATGGATAGCCTCAGGGGTGAAAATGACTGCTCACTCCTGGGCTCAGATCCTCAGTGAGGAGGAAGATGAGGGGGAACCTATGTGGCCTTGTGAGAAAGGAACAGGTACACAGCCTCAAGATCTTGCCTCAGAGGAATGTGTTCAAGAAGGTGGTGATGCCACTGCCCTGGCTTTACAAGAAAAAGAAGTCAGGGATCCATTTTTAATTTCTTTGAGGATGTGAAGCTGGCAGAACCAGGACTGGCCACCCCCAAGCCAGGCCAGCGGTCTCAGATTGACCAAAGCAAGTAAAGAGGAGAGACTGGTTCATAGAAAGGCCAATGAAATCTATGATATGACCTTTCTTACCTTTCCTCGGAGAGTCTGGGAGGAGATTGAGGACTGCAGGAAATCCTGGATCTGGGATGAAGCAATGAAACATGTGCATCCTGGGGCCAACCAGCATGTAAAAAAATAGATTGTTCCACGAAAAGTATACACAGTGTAAGAGAGGCAGGACACTGTTTATGGACAGAGTAAGAATAGTGGATGGAGAGGGACGTGAAGTCTCCCACTGTGTGAATTATGTTCACCCAGACGGGGTAATAATTCAAGCCCCTGACCCCTGGTACTATTGGCCTCAGTGCAAGGACCTCCCAGTAATTAAGCCTGTGCCTACAAAATGGAGAGCCGAGCAGTTGTAGTCAATACTGCCACATCTAGACTGTGAAGTGCCCTTATTGATCCGCCAATATGAATAACCAAGGACTCAGGTGCTCCACATTATTCAGTCTACAGTGTACTGTCTTGTTCAGCAACCATCTACTGGCCCACCAGATGACTTCAGATCCAGAGAGGACACCAACCCAGCTATTTCCTGTTCATCGCCTGATAATCGGATGACGTCGGACCAGCTGTTTTCTTTTTGTTCCTGTTCTAAGGTTCCTTCTCCAGAGATGACATCAGCCCAGCTGTTTCCAGATGTGCCCTCCTGTGTTTCCCAGAAGATGTCCGACCAGCTGTATCAGAAGAAATGCTGCCAGGGAGAGTCTTCGGCTGCAGTGCAGGTCGGTGCCTAGTCTTATACTACAAGTGGCTGGTAAGTCTGAAAACAACTTTTTCTATCTTTATGACATTGCAGTACACACCCTACACTACAGACTTCAAAAATGTGTGAACTGTCCACAAAGACTCTCCCTTTCGGGACTTTGGCCTTCTAGAACTATGTTTCACGGGGCTCCGGCCCAGGAGAGACTCTTTATTGGACTAGCCTTCGGGCCTTGTGGTCACTGGTTGGGAATTTTAGGGCACTCCATCCCCCCAAATGTGTATTGTAAATAATGTCATTATTGTACTCTAATGTAAATACTGTTTTTTCTACCTTTTTTCTAAAAAATTATTTTTTGGGATTGTTCAGTGTTTTTCTGTATGGTAGGGGTTGTTGTTGTTTAGGTAGACTGTGTATGCAGATTGGGAGTGTGTTTTGTTTTGTCTTTTTCTTACAGGTGTTCCTGGGAAGACAGAAGAGAAGACAAGAAGAGGAGGAGGGGCTCATCGGAGTTCCTCGTCAGTGCTTTATTATGTAGAATTTAAAGTGCTGTGTTGTTATTGCTATGGTTGTTACTGTATTAACCCTTTTCCTTCCACAGGTGTGATTGTGGGGGTAGGGAGAAAGTATTTCTTGGTATTCTAATGGTTGTAGTTGCAGGTTGCCCAAGGTCAGGGAGGTCCCCAGGTTTTGTTTTTGTTTGGGATGTTATGTTACAGGCAGATAGGTTTTCCCTATAGGGTTAGGGGGGATAGACAGGCTGTGGTCCTCAGTGGCCATAGGGACTGCATTACTGATCTATCAGGGCTCTGCAGTACTGATCTATCAGGGCTATGCTCTGGACGGTTCTACCAGAGCCACTAGGTGTCCATAGTAAGTGGATAGAGTAGAGGCTGATATGTCAGCTACAGGCCTCTAAGCCCTTAGTGTTGCCTGCCTGTGCTTGCACATGGTTGGGGGGGACTGATCACCCCCCTCCGCAGGTAGCACATAGGGTGGGATGGCCTAAGGCTGGGTGCATAATGACTGGGGACAGTCATTTTCCTGGTCAAGGGCGAGTGTAACCCGATTGTTATCCAGGGTTACTAGAATCCCAGTAAGACCTAGTGGTAGGCAGGGAAGACAGCTTGTGAAACTCCAGTTAAATGGGTTTCACACTGTCTCACTCTGTTCTCAGTCACAGCTGAGACTTGAGAGATGACATCACCATAGAACTATCGCAACTGCATAAGCCACATTGGAATCTACAGCTCAGGGAGTGAGTTTAGAACTTTGGGAGTTTTCAAAGCCAGTCTTCTGTTTGTCTTAAAGCAAGAAGGAAGTCTGCAGTTTCTGTTTACCTTTTGTTGGAGAAGTAGGTGTGATTCTGTTTACCTGGAAGCAGTCCAGAGGAGGGCAACTAAAATGGTGCAGGGTCTACATCAGAAACCATATGAAGAGAGACTGAGAGAGCTTAATATGTATACCTTTGATGAAAGGAGGGACGGGGGGACATGATAGAAACGTTCAAGTACCTCAAGGGAATCAACAAAGTCCAGGAGGGTAGCATCTTTCAGAAAAAGAGATGTGTAAGAACAAGGGGCACAGTTTAAAGATAGAGAGAGGCTCCAGGGGTAATGTGAGAAATTCTTTTCATGGAGAAGTGGTGGATACATGGAACAGCCTTCCTGAGGAGGTCGTTGGGTCTAAAACAGTGGGGGAATTCAAACATGCTTGGGACAGACACAAAGCAATTATAGTGCGGGGTTGCAGAAAGCAGGCTGTTGGTTAACTAGAATCTGCAGCTTATCCAGTAGGTAGGGAAATGGGCAGACTGGGTGGGCCAAGTGGTCCTTTTCTGCCGTCAAAGTCTATGTTTCTATGTTTCTATGTTTTGAAAGTGGTGGAGAACACTGTCCAGGTCTCAGTGCCCCCTTCCTCCGGGGGGGGTGGAAGAAAAGTCCCTCTGTGGATTCCAGGGGCAATCCCCTATTTCCGCTATAGAAGAAAGCTGCCTGTTTACAGTTTCTGTTCTTGTATAACAGTGAAGGATGTGATACATTGCCTGTGGGGCACCTGTAATGAAAGGGTGAGTGTTTTGCTCCATTTGAAGGGGCAAACCAATTGTTTCATCAGTTTGGAAATATAAAGAAAGTTGGGATGTGGACTGCTATTTGGGAGGACTATTTTACTAGGACAAACAAATGGAGCAGTCAAAAAGTCTAAAGTTTTAATGGATTTCAAGTAATGCTGTAGAGAGGGTGCTTCAGGTCATCCACCGTTTAATCTACATGTCAAAGTTTTAAGTTTCTGTTTGTCCAGAGAAATGGCCGGGTATGGGTTGTGGGAGCTGGAGGTGGGAACACCCCCCATCTTTAGTGACCAGGTCCACCTCTACGGATTTCTTCTGTGATTTGCTACTTGCCTTATGCACCTGGCCAGTGATGAAGTAGGTACCCAGACGTGGGTCGCAACTTTGGAAAATCTCTCTAGGAGTCGCAGACTCTAAGTGGTGTGGGGAGCCACAGGATGGGAAGATATACTCCTTGTTTGATGGGAGTCTCCTTGTTTGATGGGAGTCCGATGGAAGTAAGAAAACACATCTCTCTAGGAGTCACAGACTCTAAGTGGTGTGGGGAGCCACAGTTTGTGAAATATACTCCTTGTTTGATGGGAGTCTCTCCAAGTGAAGTTTGGGTTCATTCTTCAAATGGATCATCAGTCAAGTGGCCGACAGGGGAGCCGGGCCAGTCGGGCTGTGTATCCAAAGCGCATGCAAGTCCGGGCTGAGTGCCTGGTGGGTCCAGAGCCAGACAATAGAAAAAATGGGTTCATTCTTCAAGTGGATCGCCTTTAGTCTCTAGCTGCATATACAGTGAACGTAGCCCCTTGGGGGACCATCAATGCTTTGTCATGTGTCAGCTAGTTTTGAATAAAGCCACACTGAAAAATCCCAATCCTGGTTCTGGACATTACAGTTATTGCTTCCTGTAGTTGGATTTATTTGGGTGCCCCTGTGCAGAGTAGCCAAACCTAGGTCCCTTGTGCCAGGTAACCTCATCCTCCCTGAACCCAGGTCCCCACCAGGTATTGCTGCCAATGCCAACAGCAGGCCACCTGTCATTTTAGTAAAAAGGCTGGGGTGAGGGGTTACAAACATTTATTTCAAGGACACTTGCTATGTCAGAAAGGTATTGCTTAGATTCACGGCTTGCGAAGTCACCACATATGTTTTTGTAAATTTTGTTCAGCCTCAAGTATTTACTATTCTTTCTTGGTGGATCCTGACCAAGATCCAGTTGTCTTTGCTGCAGAGAAACAGCATGCTGTTCTTGCCTCAATTTGCGAGCCAGTCTAGCAATCGTCATAGTTCTTGCAAATGCTCGGTGCCACGCTTCAAGGACATTATTACTACGTGGAAGATCATTAACAACATGGTGGTACTGATTCCAGAACGAGATTGGATACTGTGGTTTTCGTCTACTTTTTCTTGTTCTGTATGGTCTTCCAATGTATGTATCCTCAAAATAATCGAGGATTATTTCAAGATCTGAAAAACTGTCATCATCTTGTAGCATTTCAAAGTATTTTTCTACAGACTGTTGCAGTACAAAAGCCAGTGCAAGTAAGCTCCGAACTTTCAGAGCAAACTCTTCCTCCTTGATGTAACGCTGTTGCAAACCAGCACTTTGAATATGGCACCACAAAGCTTGTCCCAGATGAAAATTGCACCCGCTGAGGTCTGCATTTGGAACAATCTTCTGTAACACATTAATGGCAGCAAGTTCAAAGTCTAGCATAATACTTAGCGCATTAAGTTTGCAGACAGTAATACCTCCAAGTGTTTAAAGAACTTGGGTACACAGCTTCACTACGTCCAGGGAGAAGGGCATACACACAAGGACGGTTTACACCATTTACTAATGTGTGCACGGTATACATCTGATTGTCTCCCCGTGGTGCAACACTAAATGTACCGTCGCAAAACCAATGACCATTCTGTGATAAACATCTAAGGTCATCATCACTAGCAAAAATCACAATGTCCTCATTTACACTTAAAAAAGGTTCATTGCTAATTGCATTTGCATACTCCTGAATATCACAGTGCTCATTAGTGCTGCATAGCTGCCTCTATCTATGAACACCTCTCCTCAAGGTGTCCTGTAATGGAAGAAGGTGTGCGTGTCGAACATACACCTCCTGCAATCCTCGATGAACAACATTACGTGTTGACTCCTCAGTCTCTCTTGCCCTGTGCTTAATGTTTGCTTTTGCTGCATCTACCACAACTTTGCTGTGTATAGGGGCATGATTGTGCTCTGTCGGAGATTTGCAAATAGCATCACCAACAGTGTGTAGTCTCGCCCTGCAGCTTCGCATCTCACATCTCCAAATTATTTTATTTTCCCATCCATCCTTCTCCTTTGTATACAAGAAATTATCAAGAGCAAGCTTTGGCTTTCCTTTCTGACTTTGAATAAACTCCATTTCGAAAATACCTCAGCAGTGCTTTGAGACCATAAGTAGCATATATACAGGTGAGACTAATGCTCAAATTATATAAATCATTAGATAGCAGGTTCTATCAGGAATTCAATTACCAATTACCAATCACGGGTGATCAATTATGCTGCTACTATGGTATATAATTGAATGTCAGTGATCTGGGGCTTTAACAATAATGCTCACTCAGGTATGGTGCTAAGATCTCTACCAGCTGATTATGCACCCTGAGATGAATGCCATCTGGTTCCAGTGATGGGGGTTTAACAATATTGCTCGCTCAGGTATGGTGCTATAACTGCTTTCGTGCTGTTGAACTCTAGGCGAATGGAAGGAATGGCAGAAACAGTCTGGCAAATACAGATTCCCATTCGAAAAGCGATCTATTACAGTACCAGCATGTTTGACCAAATAGCAGCTGTTTGATTAGTAACCCCATCTGGGAGACAGCACTGACGAAATTTAGAGGAAAGGTGGGGGTTTGAAAACAGACAGGGGGTATGAAAAGACAGCACTGACTGAATTGCTGGCACCTGACACATCGGGCAATACGTCGCCGATTTAAACCCGCGGCAACATTTGCGCGATGCTTACTCCTGGGACCAAATGATCGGATGACATTTAAACCACAACCAAATGCCTGCGGTCTTAAATCCGGTGACTAATTGTCCTAGTGCCTTTTAAGGAGATTAAGAAGTGTCTATGGGATAAATAGATCCCTTTTTTACACCCAACTCCTAATACCTTGAAAATTACTTATATAGGGAAAGCAAAGATTTTGGAATCCCCGAGGGAGGCAGAAGATTATGTATACTGAGTATTTAACCTGGGTAGAGGTTAACCAGGATAAAAGGATGACATCCAACAGACTAAAGGAGTGGACGAAAAAAAACAATAACAAAAGGAAACTAACATAAGGACACAAGGGAGACAGATAGTATAGCCCAGGCGGGTGAAATCAAGTTAAGTTACTGACTAGGAAGTTATAAATATGAGAAATCCTATGTTCCATAGGATTTCTCATATTTATAACGTTCTAGTCAGTAAGCAAGCTGCAGCTCAGAGATGTGAGGCTTTATTTTGTACTATAAGGTTTTTATTAGGGTCTGTGGGGGGGTAGTGGAGCAGGGCATAAGTTGGGAAAATACAAGTGGATGGAAAGGGATATGGGGCAATATCTATAATGAAGATAATCAGAGGGTAAGAAGTTATGGGTTTGAGATAAGAGTACATATGGTGTATCAGATGACTACTCAAAACAGAAATAGAAGGAATGGGCGTAAGTGTCTCAAGGTTCCTCATGAGACCTGGGGCAAGGAAGTGCTGTATTGAAATTTCACATGTTAAAGGTTAAGATTATTAAACATGACTAAATTTAACATATTAACATGGAATGTTAATGGTGAGGACAATCCCGTTAAAAGGAAAAGGATTATTGCTTATATTAAAAAACACAAAACAGACTGTTTAATGTTATGAGAAACCTATTTGAGGGATACAGAATTTCAAAAATGTTGTAAACTTTGGGTGGGGACCGCAATGCATTCAGGTTAATATGGGAAATGTAGAAGTCTTAAATAAAGTAACAGATAAATAAAATTGTTATGTTATAGTACAAGTTAAGATAAATAACAATAGTATGACTTATGCTGTATGTTGCAAATGAAGATTTGCTTGATTTCTTTGTGGATTTCTTCACTCAGCTCTCTTAATTTGCTCAGTCATTTATAATAGGAGGAGACTTTAATGTGGTACTGAATCCCACTTTGGACAGCTCAAGCTCCCACTCGGCTCTGTTGAAGGCAACTCAAGTTATATTAAAGAGCATGGATGCTTTGGGCATTTTAGACATATGGAGGTATAAAAATATACATTCATGTGAATGCTCATATTTCTCACCTCGCTATAATACATATTCCAGAATAGATTGGATATTAGGCTATTTTAGTTTACTTCAAAATATACATACTATATATTATGAGTGTATGAATTTATTGGAGCACTTGGCTTTAAAGTGTAGTTTAATAATCAAGTCCAAATCCTCAAAATAGAGGATGAACAATGGGCTTGTTATTGTGTAAAGGCCAGTAATTTATAGAATACATAGAAAAGGAGTTTAGGACATGTTTAAAGCAGCAATGCAATGAAAATGGGCTAAAATTTTACCCCACCATTTTTTCTTCCTAATCGATGCCAAATGTCTTCCAATTTATTTTGGTTGAAAAAAATTCAGTTTTCATTATCATTTAAGAATTTTATGAAAGTTTTAAAGTAATTATTTCTCAAGAAAAAAAGAAGGCCACCTCATTTTTGCCTAGAAATAATATTGAGGACCCAAGAAGGGTAAGAATACAGACAAAAATGCAAATGTACCGTGCATAGCATAGGAAGCATCCAGAAAACCCAAATCAACAGTTCTGTCAATATTTTTCATAACCATTGCAGACAATTAGCTTTTTGGAATATTTTTTATCAGTGCACTGCTGCTTTAAGCCACAATTGAAACAAAGAAACTGCTTTAAATAATATAGGGGATACAATGAAAGTAGTCATGCGAGGAGTTATTATTAAGCATAATATTAGAAAAACTATAGAAAGAAAAAGAAAAATGGATAACTTAGAAAAATAGATCAAACGAGCTGAAATGAAACACATCCATACTAACCAAGAAGAATATTTATTAGTGCTGACTGACTTAAAACAAGAATTAAAGAATCTAATGAATAGCAGAATGGAGAGACTAAACACAGGCAGATCAATCTGGAAATGTTGGCATATCAGTTACAAAGGGAAAAGGTGGAGAAAATGATAAAGAAAATTAAAGAAGACAAATCCATTATTGATAGTTTTGATAACATTAATAAGGAATTTAAAAATTGTTATACCAAATTATATATACACTACAGAGAAATCAATGGTAATTGGGAATAACCAATTCATAATACACATTCCCAGGATTTTAGAACAACAAAAAGAAACTTTTTTTATGTGGCTGTAATAAGGACAGTGGTGGAAGAAGAAGAAGAATCTGCATTTATATAGCGCTTTTCTTACATCCAAAGCGCTTTACAAGAAATGCTAGACTGGTAGTGAAGTGACTGAATATGTGATGGCGGCCATATCGCACATCATCTCCAACACACAGCCTGGGTAATTGCATGAACCAGCTTATGGGAAGGGGAATGTTGGCCAGGACACCGGGAATGTTCCCTACTCTTTGCGAGGAGTGCCCTGGGTTCTTTTACTTCCACCTGGACACCCACCAGGACAACACCAGGATGGGTAGAAGGGACCTCGGTTTAACGTCTCATCTGAAGGACGGCACACCCCAGCAGTACAGCACCCCCCAATACTGCACTTGGATGCCAGCAATTTTTTAGGTGCAAGTCCAATCCCGGTGTGGGGCGAGAACCCACAACCTTCTGGTCCAGAGGCGGATGTGCTACCAACTGAGCCACACTGACACCAAAGAAGCTATTAAAAATATTCATACAGAAAAATCACGAGGTCCAGATGGTTTTCCCATTGAATTTTATAAAATATTGGGGGATGAAATAACTCCAATCCTGATTGAACTATTTAACTCATTTATTAAGCAGTGTACTTTACTTGACTCCTTTAAAGAAGCATTGATAATAGTATTTCCTTAAAAGGCAAAATACAAAACTATGTGCATCATATCATCCAGTTTCCTTACTTAATACTGCTTATAAAATATTTACTAAAATATTAGCATCTAGATTAGAATGAATTATACCTTTCCTAGTCAAAGAGGATCAAACAGGCTTTGTGAAACACAGGAGAAGTTTCAATAACATCAGAAACACCATTAACATAATTGTAAATAATAAAGATACAGATATTAGATTGCTTTCTTTAGATGCTGAAAAAGCCTTCGACAGGGTCGAGTGGGACTATTTATTTCAGGAACTGCATGCAGAAAATCTGAGAGCCATTTATAGACTTGATAAAATTAATCTAACTATATTAACAAATCAGGAGTGTTCAGAGAATGTTTTACCTTCAAGAGGGACAAGAGAAGGATGCCCCCTTTCACCTGTACTATTTGCACTGGTCATAGAACCTCTGGCAAATCAAATTAGGTATTGCTTAGAAATTAAAGGGGTCACAGCAGAAGAGAGACAACTAAAATTTTCTTTTTATGCAGATGACATATTCATTCATTTATTATTTATTAAAAGTTGCATAAATTACAGGATAGGTTCTATGAAAAACAAGTCTTGTTTACAAAATGTCCCAGGTCAATAAAAAAAAAAACAGCAAGATACATAAATTGATATAAATATGATCAGTTAAAACAATTATGAATAGATTGTTCCTGCAGCAACATCTTTTTAGGCCATGTTTAAAAATACCAAGGGCTGAAGAATTTTTTAGCTGAGGAGGGAGAATATTCCATGAGAGAGGAGCAGCATCAGAAAAACATTCTTGAGGGTACCACGTGATGCAAGCTACCGGATAGTCGCTCCTCTGTATAGCTCCAGCCTCCCGTTTCTATATTTTCATTTTCTGGTATACTTTCTCGTCTCTAAACCTCAAATTTCGAGTTATTCTGGTTCCCTACAACTTTGTGCCCTTGCAGGGTGATTTCGAGAGATAGAGTGGGCATTTACATGAAAAAACAACAGCAGAAACACACCCCGCCAGTTACACCAGAGAAGGCCTCAAAAAAATCCCGGGCCTTGAGTGGAACAGAAAAGGGAGATGTTCTGAATCTAGGGGCGGATCAAGAGCCACTCACATTGTCCAGATTTTTGGAGGAATTTAAACCTTTCTGAGATGAGATCAAAGAGATGGCATCAGAAATGAAATCGCTCATGAGAAAAATAGAAGAAATAACCCTCGCTACCTCAGACAACACAACTAGGATCTTCTCTCTAGAGAAGCAAGTCGAGAGGTTCGAGCCTGAGATGGCAGCAATGCATCAGAAACTGTCTAGAATTGAGGTCAAGATTGAAGACCTTGAAGGTCGTAGCCGGAGAAATAATGTTGTGATCCTCAGGTTGCCTGAGGGAGAAGAGAGAACCAGAATACCATAGCTTTTATCCAGAAGTTGGTCGAGAAGATTGCAGGCCCTTCTCCATTTGGGGCTAAATATATTATTGAGAGAGCCCATAGGTCATTAAGACCAAAGCCCCCTCCTGGAGCAACGCCCCAACCTATAATCTGTCATTTCTTAAATTTTTTAGAGCAACAACATTTCCTGTACAAAGTGAGAGAACTCCAAGAAGTTTGCTGGGAGCAAGTTAAGCTTAGAATAGCGCAAGATATCCCGGGTTCAGTCTGTTTGAAGCAAGTGGCTTTTCATCCTGTTGTCTCAAAAATTATTGTGGCTGGACTTAAATTTCGTATGGGATACTCGACCAGACTACAGGTACTGGTGGCTGGTTCCTGGGCTACCTACGATGATCCGGAGGCGGCGTTTGCTGGTTTAAAATTAGCACTGCCAGATCTCTTCAGGGACACATGAAAGGCCTTAGGGCTTTCTCAACAAGATGAGAACCGCTTTGAGAAGGCTGGGTATTCACGTAAAGGGATCTTCTGGAAAGCAATGGTTACACATTCTTGGACTCTCATTTCAGCCTGAATATTGGGCAGAAAGGACTTTCTTTTTCTTTTTACAGCGATCTAGTTGTGGATGCATACTCTTATTTGTCTTGTCTGGGTCTATGTGTTCCGATCATGAAAGTATATTCCTGCTTATTCTGTCTGGGTCTGGGGTCTCAAGTAGTCAAGCGATTTCTTGCTAGTTTTCGTATTGGCAGAAAATAATGCCTATTTAGCAACATCTGGTCTCCCCCTCTCCTGTGGAAGTTTAGTGAGGAAGGGTTTGGTGGAAGGCTCTAGCCTTTGGGAAATCCAATTATAAGGGCTGAGATGTCCCTTCCTCTGTAAGGCATCAGGGTGCTGTTACACACTCATAACACAGAAGGGAGCTTGTGCTCCTTGCGTGTGAAGTGCCAAGGGCTCCTAAAGTAGGAAAGAAGCTGGGGTTTACTGGGACAAAGGCGCAACAACTGGGAGGAGAGGATCGAGGGCTTGTCCCAATAAGGCTGGTGAGCCTGCTGAGATGAAGGTCCGTTTAATGCATGTTATGTTCGGCTGAGGCTGACTTCCCGATTTTGTGCCATGAGGTGCCTTATCACACTCAACAAGCTATATGCCCTTGTAAGTCGTGATGTTACTGGGGGTGATGTTTTATTGATATTGGCTTACTTCTAATAGCCCTTATTAGGGGACAGGTGGTAGATACAAGGTCTTGTATAGTGGGTATGTTGCGTTCTCTCTCTTTTATTTGTTGTTGGCATTTCAAGAAAGGGGAATGTATTATAAAGAATACAGGGTTTGGGGGATGGCTTTTTGGGGGGCTGGGGAGGAGTAGCAAACAGAGCTTTGCTGAACGTTGTGATGATAAGAGGGGGTTTGGGTGGATGGTTTTTTGGATTATGTCTTGGAGATATGGATGATGTGGATTGTTCGGGGGGTAATTGAGGGGGAGGGACAGGAGTTCATTGGGGGTGGGAGACCGGCACAGCAGATTCAGGGGAATAGAATCACCTGTTACATGTCAGCAGGATATGTTAGATATTTTATCTGGATTATATCTGGTATAATAGATGGCTCAGAATCTTAATATTGCTACGTGGAATGTGAAGGGGATCAGGAAAAAACTGAAACAATATCAGGTACTCAAACACCTGAGTTTGTTATGTGCCCAGATAACATTCATGCAAGAATCTCATTTAGTGGATTCAGTAAAACAACTTCGAAGACAACAGATAGGTCAGGTTTTTCATGCTTCAGGGGAAACCAATAGTTGTGGGGTCATGATACTGATTAATAGAAATATCCCATTTGTCCCTCCTCAGGTATTTAAGGATTCGGAAGGCAGATATGTCTTAGTGCAGGGCACTATTTGGGCCATGCCATTGGTTTTAGGTAGCATATATGGTCCAAACACAGACAATCCCTCTTTTTTTATGAAATTGATTTCCACGATTCTTCCTATACTCTCTATTCCAATTATATTAGGGGGAGATTTTAATTTAGTTTCGGATCTGAATCTGGATAGATCAAGCACTGGATCGAGGGGACTGACACCTGGACACAGGGCCTTTAAGGAGATGATGGATCAGTGCGGATTGTGCGATGTCTGGAGGGTCACACATCCTAATATTAGGGAATATACTTATCGCTCACCAGTTCATGGCATGCAATCTCGCATTGACTACCTATTAGTTTCTCATGAGCTCTTGCCAGGGGTTCTATCCACCTAGATCCAACCAGGTCCAATATTGGATCATTCTTTAGTTTTGGGTAATTTGGCTTTTCTTAATATCCCCAAAAGAGAGACCAGATGGAAATTAAATGAACAATTACTAAAAGATGAAAAGTATAGAAGAGAGGTGAAAGAGCAGATAGAGTTTTTCTTTTCCACCAACCCAATAGATAGTGCAAGACCGGATATTTTATGGGAGCCTTTAAGGCTTATATAAGGGGTATTCTCATTAGTCTAGCTACAAGGAGGAAGAGGGCACAGGAAACAGAGTTACTCTTTTTATTGTCTCAGATACAGGTACTAGAAAGTATACACCCAGATATAATTTCTCAAGAGGAGTCACAGAAGTTATTAATATATAAAGATAAGTATCTGAGAATGTTAAGAGAAAAGGCTGAGTTGGCAATAATCCACACAAAAGCCAGTTTTACAGATCAAGGAGAAAAAGCGGGGCACCTGTTGGCTCTATACTTAAAACAACAAGAATCAGCAAGATTTATACCCCCAATAAGGTCTCAGTCTGACAGGACCCTGAAGGTATCCCCCTCACAGATAGTCCAGGAATTTGCTACCTTTTATGAACAATTATATAGGGACATGGATAGTCCTCCGCCCATTCAAAAACTGGATGAGTATCTCAAGGAAGCTCATCTTCCATTACTATCTGACTCTCAAAAGAAATTCATATCATCCCCGTTATCACAGGATGAAATAGCAATTGTTATAAAGGACTTGCCTATGGGTAAAGTCCCAGGTCCAGATGAGTTTTCGGCCTTATTTTGTAAAGCTTTTACAGAGCAACTACTTCCCGTGTTGCATCGGCTCTATTTGCATATCTTGTCTGGAGAGGTGGCAGATGCACATCTGTTTGAGGCATTGATAGTTTTGTTACCTAAACTGGACAAAGACCCAGAAATGGTTCAGAGCTATAGGCCAATATCTTTGCTGAATCAAGATGTCAAAATTCTCTCGAAGATAATGGCAGATAGACTAACCCTGGTTCTTCGGATCTTGTGAGTATGCCTCAAGTGGGATTTATGAGAGGATGTGCATCTTCAGATCATCTGTGTACTCTCTTCCATGTCTTCTCGGCTTCCAGGGATGCCACATATCCTGCGGGGTTGGTCTCCCTGGACACCGAGAAGGCATTTGATCAGGTTAACTGGACTTTTCTTTTTCTAGCCCTCAAGGCATTTGGATTCCCATCCATGTTCATAGATTGGATCAGGGCAATTTACTGGTCTCCTACAGCTAGGATTTCAGGGAATGGAACCTTCTCCAAGTCCTTTACACTGCGGTCAGGAATGAGGCAGGGATGCCCTTTCTCTCCATTACTTTTCAGTCTTTACCTGGAACCCCTTATTCAGCATATTCTCAATAATGAAGGGATGCAAGGTATTCCCATTAGGAATGAGGTAGTGAAAGTAACAGCGTACGCTGATGACCTTCTTCTACATTTGGCTAATCTGTTAATATCTATCCCGAATATGCTAAGGGAGGTTGATAGATTTAGTAGTTTCTCAAATTATAAGTTAAATCCCAATAAGACATCCTTTTTCCCTCTTAACCATAAAGTCTTTAAGACCGACATTATTTCTCTGGGATTATGCTGGTCACCCAGACTATTAAATATTTAGGCATAAAATTAATGCGTAATCCCTCTTTGTGGTTTAAGGAGAATCTGGACCCCTTTTGCAGGGGATCACCCAAGATTTAGAGATGGGATAAACTCCGTTATCTTTATGGAAGTCGTATTAATATTATTAAGATGAATGTGTTTCCCTGTTTATTTTATCCTTTGTCACATCTTAATTCATTTGTCCCCCTAAGTTGGTTTCAGAAAACACATAAACTCTTTACTAAGTTTATTTGGTCGAATAAGACCTCCAGGTTGGCATACCACAAGTTAGCTGCACCTAAGAATGAGAGGGGTTGTGGATTCCTTACTTGCCCATTTACTACTGGGCTAGTCATTTGGCTAAATACCTGAGATGGGTAAGGCCGGGTCCAGATAACATGAACCCGGTTTGGCTTAAGATTGAATTAGATTTTTTCCAATCTATGAACATGGACCCCCTGACTATACTTTGTCTAAAAATTTCTCAGATGCAAGATATTAATAAATGTCCCACTATCATGACCTCACTAAGAGTACATTTGCAATTGTGCTCTTTCTTGCATTACAATCAAAGTAATGATCTCACTCAATCTATTTGGAATTCCTCGGCTTTCACTATAAGCAAACAGAAAATTTCTTGTTCATGGTTCCCTCACTTAGGAGAGGGGATAGTAACTTTATTTCTGGATGAAGTTAGTGAGTGGCTCTCATTTTCTCAGTTCATACACAAGTTCAAAATACCCGAGTCTCAGACTTTTAAAGTGTTTCAACTGAGACACTTGTTAATCATGGTCTTTGGGGCCACTCCACCCCATCCACCGACCTCTGCATTGGTATCTGAACTTTCCCCTTTACTAGTCTCTTCTGGTGTGATTTCTAAGATTTATCAAGTCTTGTTCCGATGGAGGTTTGTATGTGGTGGTGGCCCCACCAACTTCTGGGTTTCATTTTTTCCCCACTATACTTTTAAGTGGCCCATCCTCTGGATGTACTGTCATAAATATGTATCCCAAGATAGATTACATCTCATGCAGTTCCATATCTTGCATAATTTATACTATACCCCAACTAAACTGGTGAAATGGGGCCTTCTTGATACCGATAGGTGTAATAAGTGTTCCCAGGATGCAGAATCACTTTTCCATTTTTTCTGGTCATGCCCCTGGATAGTATCATTATGGGAGCAAATAAAAAAACAATCTGGACCCTTTACTGTGTCTACAGGACTATTTTTTCACCGGATATTTGCCTGTTGGGGGATCTCCTCCATAAAGGTTAAAATCCGGAGATTTTACATATCTATGGTGGTGCTCTCAGTCAAAAAAATCATTCTCAGGCGTTGGAAGGAAAGGTCCGGCCCAACATATCAGGAGTGGCTCCATGAGATCTTAGCAAATATACATACAGAGAAGGCTATTGCTAGCCTTCAAAACAGGCTACATAGGTATAAGGATATTTGGGATCCCCTTCATACTTTAATTACGGTGGCTATGAAGTAGTGTGTAACCGAGGTTACCATCTTAATTACTCTTGGTATAGGTAGTTAGCGGGTGATAACATTGTTAGAATGAACTGCTGTGCTGGGGAGGGGAGGAAGGGTTGGGGCAGTATGATTTGATTTGTTTTATGAATCCTATGTCAAGTGCTCATTACTGCCTCCTGTAATGTGAAAAATGTGGTGAATAAACTTTGAATTGTAAAAAAAAGAAAAACATTCTTTCCCAAAGCGAGTTTGAAACTTAGATAAACAAAGACCATGCTGGGACACACATCTCAGAGACTGTAGTTGTAGGTGGGAACTGTAAGCCTTTCAGATAGGTAGGTGAGGTTCTGCTTGTTCATGGTTTTATAAATAAGGGACGACCAATGGAAGGTGTGTCTAGAAGAAGGGTACATCCAGTTTAATCGAGACAGTAGGGTACAATGGTGTTTATCCCATTTGGACTTTAAAATGAATTGTAGACTTTGACCCGGTTATTCAAAGCAGTTGCGCATGGCACAACTGAGTTGAGCCAGCACGAGTGCGGACTTGCGCCAAGGAGCCATATTCAGTGAGAGCCATTGCACAGTGCAAAATCCATTGCACTGATGCACAACTATAATTAATGCAGGTGCAAGTGCAGGGGGCATTCCAATTAGTATCCAGCACAGTGATATATTCAACCATGAAACCACAGCACAAGTGTGGAGCAAATCGAAGTTGCTCCGAGCAGACTTGTTCCTATAAAAACAGGGTGCAAACACACAGAAAGCACTTGCATCAGGCAAGAGGAGAGAGAGAGAGAGAAAGAAAGAAAGAAAGAAAGAAAGAAAGAAAGAAAGAAAGAAAGAAAGAAAGAAAGAAAGAAAGAGAGTCAGATAGACAGACAGACCAAGGCAGCCACAGAGGGAGAGGGACAGGGGTGGCATTGGAGAGGGAGAGAGGGGTAGAGAGAGTGAGAGAGAGAGAGAGAAAGAGACAGACACACTGCCAGGTAATGCACCAGGGTGGCACACAGCCAGCAGCAGCCAACCACCTGGGGGGATATTGGACAGCAAGGGCCATGGATAGTGCACCCTTCATGATTGAGGCCATAAAGAGGGGTGTGAGGGGGCAGGAGGAACAGTGACATGGCCGAGGAAGGGCCCATCAGCAGTATGCCTGACACAGGTGGTACCCTGCCCACATCACCTTCAAGAATTACAGTGACATGGAGATTGTGGGCCAGTACCACCTGAACAGGACCATTCTGAGGCAGCTCTGTGAGCTGTGCAGTGAGGAGATGCAGGCACCCACCAGATGGAGCCACACCATGTTCATGGAGATGAAGGTAACTGCCGTCATGTGCCTGCTCACCATGGGCACCTTCCAGAGACCAACAGGGGACACCACAGGCATAACCCAGACAGCCACATCCCACCTCTTCACACAGTTCCTCATAGCTCTGCTGCCATGTGCGTCAGAATTCATCTGTTTCCCCAGCACACAGGCAGAGTGTACAGCAGCCATGCAGGACTTCCACAGGGTAGCACACATACCTGGCATAATTGGGGCCATTGACTGCACCCATGTGGCCATCTGCATGCCACCTGGACCAGAGGGTGTGGCGTACATAAACAGGAACGGGAGCTTGAGTGTCAACTGCCAGGTGGTGTGTGATGCCACAGGGCACATTACCAATGTCTGCATCACACACCCTGGGAGTGCACATGATGCATTCATCTGGCACAGCTCTGCACTGTGCCACAGGTTTGAACATGGGGACATCCCCATGGGCCACCTAGTGGGTGAGTATGGCATGGGCAAGGGGCAATGGGCAGAGCAGACATTGGGATGGGGAGGGCAGGGGAAGCATGTTGGCGTGGGCACCAGGAACAGGCAAGGGGTGCAGCATAGAATAGCAGAGGGCTAAACATGTCATTATCCACACAGGGGACAGCATTTATCCACTGAGGCCCTGCCTTCTCACCCCCTACCGGTGCCCATCATCCCCTGCAGAGAAATGCTACAACGAGGCACACGCCAGCACACGCAACATCATTGAGCATGTCTTTAGCATGCTGAAAGCACATTTCTGTTGCCTAGACAGGTCAGGTGGTGCCCTACAGTACAGCCCCTCGAAAGCCTGTGGCCTATTCCTGGCCTGCTGCATACTGCACAACATGGCCATTGACCGTGGGATAGTTGTCGAGGCTGATGAGAGTGACAGTAGTGGGGACAATGGAGGCAATGGGCTGGAGGGTGGTGGACAGCCACCCCCTGGGTGGAGGGATCCCCGTCTGCAACAGCAGGCACGACAACACTGGGACACCATTGGACAGGAGTACTACGGTGCACACAGGTAGGTGGTGCAATACACATGCATGGGCCATACAAACAGGTACAGCACACATGCCGGGGCATGCATGGCAATGGGCATGCACACACAGAGGCATGATGCAGGGGTAGGGGAGTCAATGGCACACAACCACACACAGCAACACACACACACACACACACATGTGCATGCACCCACACACCCATGCATTGGTATGTGGCATGGATCAGATGCATTGCACCGGTGCACAGGCACAATCGGTGCTAGACTGCCTTCATCATGCCCACACCACACAGTCCAGTGGCTGGGCAAGTATGCACACAGGCAGCATATGGCATGACACACAGGTGTCAAACTAGTGGTAGGCACACACACACCACCCACTTGCACACAGGGCAGCAGCTGCAGACTGCAGGTGGGGCAGCCCACACATCAGGTCTGCTGCACGGAACCATGGCCACCATGGCCATGGGGGGGGCTGCACCTGGGCCAGTCAGAAGCCACATGCTGTGCATCAGCCACGGAGGGGGTGAGCAACAGCCCCCCTAGGGTTGAACTGCAGAACCATGACCGTGTCCACATGGCGGTGTGAAGGCACCCAAACAGGCCAGCCCCAGGCATGCCTGGGATGCCTACATTAGAGCCCGGCATCGACTGCATTGGGGTCACTTGAAGTCGGGTTCATGAGGGGGACAGCGCACTGTGGGGGGTCATCTGTTCCTGGCAATGTCCTGTGGCAGCCAGCAATGCAAAGCCATCTGTGATCGCAGTGGCAATGTGATCCAGGGATGCAGTCATGGCCACCTGCATGTGCTGCATCTCCACCAGGATCTGTGCTTTACCTCTCTCCTGCTACTCGGCTAACTGGAACACCTCCACATGCAGTGCATGCACCCCGGGGCAAGCAGCACCTTTTGCTGAATGGACACCCGCAGAAAATGGGTATGCTCAGCCAGTGGGTCAGCATCCTGAGGCTCCTGGGTGGGACACCAATCCTCATGTGGTGACTGGCCATGCTGCACAGCCCCTCTCTCTGGTGGATGCTGCACAGTGGGGTCTTCAGAGGGAATGACCATTGAAGGTGCACTGGTGGTGGACTCTGCATCCAGCTGCCCAGTGGCACCCACAGCCTACTGCTGTTGCCCATCCGGCCACAGTACACTGCCCAGTGCCTGCCCAGCTGCACCATCACCACTGCAGGGCACAGCCATGGCAGTGCACATTGCTGCACCCACAGTGATGGTAGGCAGCTGTTCCACTGCTGGCAGAGCACTGGGTGTGGTGCTTGTGACAGCTGCCAGTAGGGGCGACACAGCCACAATGTCACCCATGCTGTCCAGGAGCTGAGTGTAGTCCTCATCAGAGTCTGACCCCACCCTGATCTGTGCCTCCACACACAGGACGCCAAGGCTGGCATCCTGGAGGATCACATCCTGGGTCTTGTCCTATCCCAGGTCCAGGACATCTGCCTGCACTGTGGTGCTGGGCTGCAGCCTGTCTGGCCCCAGATCCCAGTGGAGGTGGATGGCTGGTCCTCTGTGGCCATACCAGTATCCATGGCTGCTGCCAGTGCCCCATCATCTGCACAGAAGCATGCTGGTGCTGCAAGAAAAAAGGCTTGTCAGTGATGCAATGCCCACATGTGGCCCCCCACACTGCCACTGCATGTGTCCTGCAGCATGACATGCAGGTGGGCGTGCACACATGCACATGACATCCATGCTGGCTGCATCCATGCCAGCATGCCCATGTATGCACCCTCCATGCCACCAGCTGTGCATGGCTGACATACTTACCATGCAGTGATGGGCTGCCACCCATTTGGGAACCACCTCCAGGCACACCCTCCACCATGCTGCGGCATATGGTGGCTGCCACCAACTCCTTCTGTTCTATGGGTGTTGGTGCATCTGCAGCCACCCCACTGGTGGCATTCTGAGACACACAGATGGCTGCCACCTTCTCTTTAATGCACCTCTTGTCCATGCCTACCTTCTTCCAGCACTCCTGCACTGACCGCTAGTGGCTGCCATGCTGGTTGATGTATGCTGCCACATCCTCCCAGTCCCAAGCCCTGGCCTGTGGTGTGCCCGTTGCACCATTCAACATGGGCTCCCTGTCCAGGTATGCATCAAACAGGACCTCTGTCTCTGCTTTAGTGAAATTGGGCCTGCACTTCCAAGCAGGCCCACACTCCTCACCCTCCTCACCCTCCTTACGTTCCAATATTTTGCTTCCTGTGGACATGGACAGCACAGTGTGTCAGTGGCAGCATCTCCCTGGTCTGTTCCACCCTGCTGTACTGTCTGCTCCCAGTAAGCTGCAGCAGCGTGCACAACTTACCTTGAAAGGATACAATACCAGTACATGGCCTGTGCTGTTCCGTGGCACTTATAAGGTGCAACACTTGCAAATGAGGTTTGGCACAAAAGCAATGACATGCTAATGCACCAAGTGCACCACACATTGGCTGATGAGCTCATTTGCATATTGTTTCTGAATATCATGATTTTGCACCATGTGCAATGAGATTGCACCAGAGCAAGTTGCTGCACAATGTGCACGCATGCGTGGTGCACAGGTCTGCAGTGTGCATGTGCCTAACGGTATCATGGTGTCAACTGCGCACTGTGCACCGACAGTGCAATGCAGTGGCATAGCGCATAATGTGCCAGGCCTGCTATGTGCATGTTCACACATGGTGTACCATGCCCTATCACGCACGTGTGCACTGCACAATGGCGGGGGAACCCTGACCCCTGGGGAGACCTTTGACCCCTGGGTCAATCCCCTGACCTGGTGACACCACTTAATCACTCCCACTCCATGCATCTCTGGCACTGTGTGATGGGCAGGCACTGTGCATGTTCCCTCGCATCGCACATCTGGCGAATGTTGTGGACACATGTGCCTCCTGCTACTATTTTGGGCCCCGAGATTGTGGTGGGTAAAATGGTACAGGGACATGTCTGTCATGCACCAAACTGGTCACAGGTGGAGCTTGTTAACCTGGTGGCCTGTGTTGAGCCTCATGCCCCCCAACTCTTTGGCCAGGTGCCCCTGCAGCAGGCAAGGGTCACAGTTTGGCAGGAGATTGCTACCAGGCTGCAGCAGAGGACCAGGGTGGCCAGGATGAGGAGCAATGCTGCAACTGGTATGGGAACCTGATATTGCAGGACCCAGAATGCCTGCGGAGGCTTCAGGCACATGTCAGGTGAGGGGCTGTGCCACAGCCAGGTAAGTCAGCCCATATTGCATATGTGCCCTGGTGCTGTACTGTGGTGTTGGCTAACCTGCCTGGCATGCCTTACAGAGGGGTACACTGTCATCATGTGCATCATGGAGTGGCATTGCCAGCCACCACTTGCATTGTGATGCAGCCAAGCAGGATGTGTGGGGCAGGGGCTCAGCCAGTGCACAAGGGTGGGGGTGGTGGGCAGCTGCTGTGGATGATTCCTGATGTGTATCTGGCTTCTTTCCATTCCCCAGGCCTGAGGATTGACACCAGGCACAGGCAGCAGCACACCAGGCCGCGGTGGGCCATGGAGGACTGGGACCAGCACCAGCGGGGCCACAGAGGGCAGGTAGGCACTGTCATGGTCCTTCACACTTTACATGGGTGGTGGTGGAGGAGTGGGTGCGGGCATGGCTGCCTGTGCCATGGCAGCTGTGTGTGTCACACTCTGCAAGGTGCATGCCACTGTGGCACATCCATTGGACATTTGTGCCAGCTGTTGGTGGGGTGGGTGTGCACATAGCTGCCACTATTGTTGCTGTGGTGCTGCTGGTGCACTGTGCCATGTGACTGTCATTGTGCATTTGGGTGACCATTGTGTGGTGGGGACCACCTCTCTGTAATGTTGTGATGCGCTGAGTTGCTGGCAGGCATTGGCCCACCCCCCTGCGGGTGTCCAGTATGGGTCCTCCAGGGGTGTGTGTTCCCACTGCCCATTGAGCACTGTGGGTGGGCATGGTTTCTAGGGACATTACACTGATCACCTGTCCTGTCCCTTGTCATAGGTGTCCAGCAGAGACCTAGGAGGCCTTTTACAGCAGACTGCTCCGGCAGTTATTCCTGATCAACTCAACCACCATGGAGGCAGTTTTCCAAGTTCAGCACCTGCTGCTAGTGGAGTGGAGGTGGCGAGTATGCCAAGGGTTGTAGGACGTGGCCGCCATTAGTTTGGCCCCAGCTTTTCCCTGTTTCCCCTGCTGTACCTCTCCCTACAGTCCCCCTTCCCACTGTACAGTTCCTGTTCCCTGTCCCCTTTCCTTGCTTTACATTCCCTTTCCCACCCCCTTGTTATTGTAAATAGTTTTCTTCATAAATATATATTTTTTGACTTACCTGCCTGTGTCAGTGTCTGCTTTGCAGGTGGTGTGAGGATCCATGCTGCAGTGGCCCAGTGTCTGTCCATGTGGTGTGCATGTGTTGGGGTGCATGTGCTTCTGTGGTTCACTGCTGTGTGCTGTGGTGTGTCCCACTGTGGTGGTGTCCTTCCCCTCGGTTGGTGGCTGTGCCTTGGAGTAGCCATGGGGTGGCTGTCAGGGGTGTGTGGCAGGTGTGTGCATGGTGGTGGCACACGGCCATGGTCATTGGTTAGGTACTGGCCACACACTGTTTTGGGGCCCCTGCTTGGTATTGTGCGGCCTGTCCCATGTGTTCTGCCATGCTACCTGCCTCCTGGCACATTCAGTGCCTACTGTGTGGGCTTCCTGTGTGCCTGTGCAGCATGTGTGTGTGTGTGTGCTTGGCTGCATGGCCCTGGGTGTGGCCTGCTGTGGTCTGGGGGGGCATGGCCAGCAGTCTGTGGGGGGGCTCCCTTGGCAGACTTCCATTGGCCATTGGCACCTCCTGTTGCCTGCTATCTGTGCCACTGTTGTGTTCTGGGGAGGGGTGTCTGGGTGCCTGTGTACACCCTGCTGGTGGAGGCCTCCTGCGGCCTGTCACTGTGCTTCCCTGGCTCTGTCCCTGGGTCTGTTCTCTGTGCCATTCCCCACTCTGTTGCTCTGCTGCTGTGCTCCCACAGTTGCGCTGGATCATCTCTTTCTGTGCCATGGCGCAACTGTGTTTGTGCCATGGCACAACGCTGTTTGTGCCATGGTGCCACTGTGCCATATTCAGCCAGGTTGTGCTGATGCAGTTTGGCCTGTGCAACCTTTGAATATGGCTCCTGTTGCACCATGGCGCATCAGATTTGCATTGTGCCAGACTTGCACCAGCCTTTGGCACTTTTCTGAATATCTGAGCCACTGATAGTAAACAGTATTCAATGAGCAAAGGTTTGAAACATTACCATGATGGTAGATAGCATCACCATAGTCTAAAATAAGGAGAATGGCTTGAGCATTAATATTTTTATGATCCATATTTGTCAAAGAATGCCTGACAAGTTTTAAGTGACCTTTTGAAATGGTTTTGTCAATACAGGATGTAAAGTTAAGAAGAACCAAACATGACACCAAGATATTTAAATTCATTCACAAGCTCAAGTGGGGTATAGTTTAAAGCAATGGAGAAGGAGGAATTTGCCAGGGATACAGCGGACTGAGGCCCAAACATCATGATTTGAGTCTTTTTGCTATTCAAAAGAAAAAGTTGTGCCAGCCCACTGGCACAGCGGTAGAGTTAGTGCCTGTAATGCTGGTGATCGGGGTTCAGGAATGAGCCTGGCTCACTGGAGGGCTGGTTAGGGGGAGGAGGACTGAGCACCCTACGGGCTGCTCTTCTCCTTCGGGGGGGAGGTATGTTGCACCTGCTGCAATACTGCCACATGGCTCTATGGAATGGAAGGGGGAGGATGTTGGCAGGAAGCCTGGAGCAGCTACATGTCTCCATGTGTGCTGGGCTCACTGGGCTTCTGTGCATGCTGACGTCCTTGGGAGGGTAGCAAAATAAAATTCCCCTGGCATTAGGATCGCCCAGATCAGTGGTCCTCCCCACTTCTCAGGGCTAGGGGTGCTCCAGGTGAGTCATGGCCATGGTGCTAAAAACAGATTAAGCTTATAAAAAAGTAAAAGGTTATTAGAAAACCAGTTCACAGTTTTATCTAAATCACACTGTAGAGTTGAGGGAAGAAAGAAATGATTCTATGGAGCACAGAAAAGAATCACATTATCGACATAGAGTCAGATTGAGCAATGGTCCACAACAGAAGTTAAGGGTCTTACAAAAAAGATTGAAAAGAATAGGACCAAGTATAGACCCTTGAGGGATCCCAGTAGAAATAAAGAGAGAAGAAGAAAGACAACCATTCCAGGACACAGACTGAGTTTTCCCGGGTAAGTAGGAAGAGAGCCAAGTGATAACATTGGTGGAAAACCCAGAAGAAAATAAACGAGCTAAGAGCAATGCCTGGTTGATCACATTAAAGGCTTTAGATAAGTCAATCAAAAAAGAAACAACAAGACATCCTATGTCCAAAACCTGGGAAACAGAATTGTGAAAATCTATCAATGCTGTTTGGGTGGAGTGGTGTGGTCTAAAGCCTGACTGAAATTTAAAAAGAATCAGGTAGCGGCCAGCCCAGTGGTGCTAGAAGTTGAGGTGCTGGTCACTACACCTCAAGCCACGCTGGTGACCTGGGTTAGGAAATGAGCCCAGGCTGCTGGGGGTTTGCAGGGGGAGAGGGGATTGAGTGACCGAAAGACTGCTCTGCTCTCTTGGGGGGAGCGTGCCATGTCGTCCTGCTCGTTGATTGCCTTCTGGTGGTGACTGGAGGGCAATATGGTCAGGGGTACGATCCAACATAATCATGTTGGTAGAGATGGAGAATGGGAGAAACAGGAGGAAAAGAAGCCTGGTAGGGCTCCATGATGGTCTGCAGCACTGAGGGCCGACCCTGGTTTCTGGATTGGGTCTCTCAGGACGAGGCGCCGCCTTCCTGGCCCCGCTATGAGGGGCCAACTGTGGGGGCATAACTGGGGTCGGTGAGTGCAGGGCGGTGGAACCTGAGAGAGATTCCCTCCTTTGGAGGGCCGAATCCCGTGCAAGGGCTCAGGAGAGTAAAAACCTGAAATAAAAAAGAAAAGAATCTGACAGTGGACAATTTTTCCATGAATTTGGAAATAACAGGGAGCAGGAAAATGGGGAGATAACTCTCTGCTTAAGTTTTCTTCCCACCTTTAAGCAAGGTGATAACTAAGGAATGCTTCCATGCTGAGGGAAAGGTTTGGCTGGTAAGGGATAAATAAAAAATATGAGTCAAAAGAGGGTCTAAAATATCAGTGCAGGATTTAAGTAAAAAGTTGTCTAGATTATCAATTCACTTAGCAATATCCTCTTTCAGTTACAATAGCAGTTTGAATAATTCTTCAGATTTAATGTTTTTGAAGTAGAATTTAGATCTTGAGAGAGAAGGAGTTGCTAGGGGATCAGAAGATAATTCAGTGGTGGATTAACCAGCGTTTTTAATAACAGAGGAGGAGCCTGAGAACAAAATGTGTTAAAGAAATACATAGTGAATCCTGAAACCACTTTACCCATTCTTTTTATTGATAACTGTATCCCTAGATCCTGGAGAGGTGCTAAAATCATCCTGATATTCAAAAGGACCCAAAATGTACAGACCCATAAGGTTGATTGATATACTGGCTAAAATCTTTGCAAAGGTCCTCCTGCATAGACTAAATGGACAACTTAAAAATGTAGGGGATATTTCAGTTTTAAAGGCTGGATTAAGGAAACATCACTCCACAATAAGTAATTGTTTTATTCTCCAGCACCTTTCAGAGAAATATGTCACATTTAGATGGCAAAAAATATTTGCTGCTTTTATAGACTTTAGTCCAGCATTCAATTCAATCACTAGGAGTACTCTTTGGGACATCATGAAATAATGGGGATTCTGTCCCATCTTGATTAATATTATGAGAAACCTACAGTATATACTGATACATGGGTCAGGGTGAGAGTTAGGCCTGGGAGTTCAATTCTCTGGTGAATTTCCCACAAATAAAGGTGTCAGGCAGGGATGTATTCTGGCCCCATTACTATTTTCTATTTATATAAATAAATTGTTGTTAACCCTTGAGGATTTAGGCTTAGACTCCCTTAAAATAGGCTATGCGTCGTACCTGGTATTGGCACATGCTGTTTAGCTAGTCCTCTTCTCCTTGACATGTAGTGGCCTACAGAAAAAAAAAAGCTTGATACACTAAATGAATATTCCAAAACACTGGACCTAAAGGTCAATATAGATAAAAGCAAAATAGTAATATTTGGAGGAAATACCTCCAAATATAAGTGGAAGTTAGAGAGGACCCCAACTGAAGTTGTTAAATCCTATTGTTATCTAGGACTGATTTTCTCAAGAAAAGTATCATGGAAAGCCCGATATGATCATAGTGCAAGAAAGGGAAAAACTTCCATAATTTCACTTAAAAGATTTAATCACATCTATGGAGTATATTCTATTAGACCATTACTTCAAGTGATACAGGCTAAATATAATAGTCAAATTCTATATGGGGCTGAAATCTGGGCCAGGTTACTTGTTGAAAATCTTGAAAAACCTGTTATTCAAGTACTACAAGCAACCCTAGACTTTAGTAAATCAACACCCTGCTATTTTGTCAGGGCTGAACCTGAGCTTAATAATCTTCAAGCTGTGACAAAGTAGAATTATTAATTACTGGATTGGACTTGCCCGATTACTAGTAACAGACTAGTGAAAAAATGCTTAGAAGAAAAAATGTCTTGGAATACTCTGGGATGTAAATCCTCAGACTGGTTGAATAAAGTAATGAAGTTGTTGAATATTTATGGACTGGAGAGCCTTCCAAGATATATTGCTAGGAACATTACTATCAGTTACAAATACAAAGCATATATTTTTAATAAAATTGTTGACTTCTATAAAGTAAAGGGCCTGCAACAAATATTACAGATATTACACTCACAATGTGCAGCTTGGTTCAATGATAATGATTGTTGACATAGACATATAATTATTTGGATATCTTGGAAGATCCTCTAGAAAGGAAATCATTTGCAAAATTCAAGCTAAGAGCATTTCAATCCAATCTGTTGATGGCCAGGTTTAGTAAATCTTCTGATTATAAAGATGAATTAAATTTTTTAAACAATAGCATTGGGAAAGACTTCATTCATGTAATGTTAGTATGCCCCAGCTGCAATAAAGCCAGCAAACACTGGCTCAGTCCAATATTACACCACTGATCTGACTACTCCATTAAGAATTTTTTTTACAGCCGAAGATGAGTACTCCATAACCAGAGTTGTCAAATATTTAATAACAATACAAAAAGTTAGGAGGAGAATAGTCTTGAAATACCTGAAACATTTTTTAACTAATCTATATGATTTTAGAAGTTTGGGATTATTGTGCTTTTTTTACATTAATTTTTATGTTGTTTATGCTTGTTTGTATGTGTTTTTTATGATTACTTGTAATTGTAATAATTGTTTTAAATAACTGATCAATAAAGATCTACCTGCCTACCACTCTTATTGAAATAATTACAGCATTTGGACAAATATCGGGGTACAAAATTAATTTGGTGAAATCAGAACTACTAGAGCTAAAGTCAAATAAAAGTCTGCACTCTTACTTTAACATGTTTAGGGTAGTTAAGGACAAAATTAAATATTTAGCCATTTTCTTGACCCGGAATATGAATGTAATAATAAAGTATAATACAGACCTTTTAAAGATAAGATAAAATCTGACTTAGCGAATTTGACCCGGTTATCAATGACTCTCATGGGTAGAGTTCAGGTAGTAAAAATAAATATTTTACTAAGAGTATTGCATATTTTCCAGACTCTCCTTATCTTGACCTCAAATAGAAAAATCAAAACTTTGGAGAACATAATACAAAAGTTTTTATGGAAAAATAAAAGATCTAGGTTAAACAGAAATGTCCAGCTGTAATCAGTCCATGCCTCAGTGTAAGGCATGGCTCAATAAGCCTTTTTGCAAAGTGTATCAAGTTTTTCAACTTACGGTTGGTGAAATGCATAGATATTATCTGGTTGATCCTACCTCCCTCCTGCCAGCATTTTAAAGCACCTGGCATGCCCACAACTCCCTACGGCTGACCCAGTATGACGTCTGACATGGGAAGCAGTCGAGCATGCATTCACAGACATCCAATGTAAATGGAGCTATTAACAGCTACGGTTTCCAAAGTACATGTCCCAGTGCTATACAAGACCAGGTCAGACCAGGTATAGTCTGGCTAGAATATACCTGGTGTTGGTATAGCACAGGGGCATGTACTTTGGAAACCAGAGCTGATAATAGCTCCATTTATGTAGCAGAGTGGAAACCCCAGAAGGAGTGAGTAAGATGGAAGTTGACCTCAAGAAACTAGAAGAATGGTCTGGCATGTAGCAGCTGAGATTTAATGCCAAAAAGTGCAAGATCATGCACATAGGAAAGAAAAATCCAAGAAAGGAATATTACCTAGGAGGTGAAAGACTGGCAGCCTCAAACCAGGAACGAGATCTGGGAATCATGATCGCAGATGACTTGAAGGTTAGTAAGCAGTGTGAGAAGGCAGCAATGAAGGTCAACAGAATACTGGGCTGCATTGGGAGGGGAATCATGAGCAGGAAGAGAGAGGTGATACTACCACTGTATAGATTGCTGGCCAAGCCTCACCTGAAACACGGAGTTCAATTCAGGAGGTCTCACCTCAGGAAGAACATTGATCAGGTGGAAACAGTACAGAGAAAGGTAACAAAAATGATTCGGGTTTGCAGTACACATCCTACAAGGAAAGATTTAGGGAACTGAATATGTACTCCCTGGAACAGAGAAGAGAGAAAGTGAATGGACATGACTGAAACATTCAAGTACATAAAAGGCATTAACAAGGTACAGGCATAGGAACTTTTTCACTTCAAGAAGAGCTCCAGGACCAGGGGACATGACCTCAGGCTGCAAGGAGGGAGGTTCTCTACCAACACCAGGAAGTTTTTCTTCACAGAAAGGGTGGTGGACGCTTGGAACAGTTAGTCCCAAGAGGTTGTGGGGGTCAACACTGTGGGGGATTCAAGAATGCATGGGATAGACACAAGGGATCCCTGACTACAAAGGGTAACTAGAGTGTCAAAATAGGTCTAAAACAAATGGGCAGACCAGATGGACCTAGCGGTCTCCTTTTGCAGTCAACTTCTATGTTTCTATGTTTCATTTACACATGATGTCTATGGACACGCATGTGACTGCTCCCTGTGTCAAATATCATACTGGGACAGCCATGGGAGGTTGTGGGCATGTCAGGCACTTCACAATGCTGGCATGAGGGATGCAGGATCAACCAGATAATATCTATGTATTTCACCAACCATAAGTTGAAAAACTTAATAAACTTTGTGAAAAAGCTAATAGGGCCATGCCTTACAGCTGGACCTTTCCCTTCAACTATGGAGAAATTAATGACAAGGGGTGAGCAGGGAGTGCTGAAACTATACCCAACTTGAGATGGTATCATCAAGTGGCAATAATAAACCATAACATAGAACACTACTCAGGAACAGTTCCATGGTGGATGGAAAGTGAGAGATTAATATGTAAGAATGGGAGATGGTACCACCATTCATACAAAACATGTGGAAGAAAATAAATCATAAAATTAGCAAACCCTTGTCTTAAAGTGATGGGGCCCGATTCCAAGACAGATACACCAGGCGTAAATGCAGTAGGGCAGTCCTAACAGTGCAAATTGCAAGTTACGCTAGCGATTTGTGACACGTGCGATTCCAAGAGAACACTTACTTTGCACCCAGCAACCACTACGAACACCACAAGTTACGATGCAGATACAACAAAAAATGCATACACCACTGCATAATGCAGCCTACGACAGGTGTAACGCACCAGCACCATGGAAATGCTATTCCAAAACAGATGGCATACAGAGCTACGGCAGAGGAAGGTCATGTAAGTTAGAACAGGCAATAACTGTACTAAACAGTGCACAGGCCAGTGGAACCCCCAGACAGACAGCAGCACATCACACAAACTGCAATGCCCCATGGTGGAGCACAGTGCAAACAGTAGAATACACATGCCAATGCACCTAGGACACACAGGACAGAGTGAAAAGGGCAGCAAAACATGTGCCACAGGCACGGGAGGCAGAGACTGCACACAGACCACAGACACAAAGCTGGGATGATGGTGCCACCAGGCACAATGCCCCTGCCATGGCCACTGATACATGTAAACAGTGTAACCACAACAGGGACACAGCACTGGGTGGCACAGACCTGTAGACATATGGCAGTGAGACAAACCAATGCCTGTTCCACTGGTGCCACCCACAGGGTCCACTTGGCTCCTGGGTGGAAGGGGGCTGTAGAGGCCCAAGGCTACCACACAGCTGGGATAAGCACTGTGTGGTGGCATGGGGGCCGGACCATGCATGGTGTGCTGCAGCACACAGAACACCGAGCAGACATGGCCACTGCAGTGTGTCAAAGGCTGTGAGCTGCACAGCCTGCACACAGACCAGATGCACTGTCAGGATACACTGGGAACAGCAGGCACCACCACAGTTATGCCCCCACATGCACAGTGAGATACACACATGACCATGCACACCTGAGACAGACACGCAAAGCCAGGTTTGTAGGAAATGAGTTTAATGCACAAAATGGTAAACAGGAACACATGGCAAACAACAATGGGGAAAGGGTGTCAACAGCAGGAAAGGGGACAACAACAAACAGAACAAAGCAACAGAAGGACCCCCCAGGCAAATCCTCCCAACTGTCCCATAGTCCCACCCACCAACAATACACTAGTCCCCACCCCATATATACAGACCCACACCCAACAACACAGGTTACCAGCACTGTTGCTACGTCTGGAGCAGCTCCGCCAGCAGGGTGCCCACTGAGCCATACAGGCATCTAATGTCCTCTAGGATGGCCGACACATAACAGACCAAGTGCTGTCTATCCGGTGCACCCCCTGGATGGGAAGACCCCCAGGCACCCCAGCGCCACCATCCAGACCACCCTGTTGCTGCTGCTTCTGGACACCGTCCACTGGCCTTGGCCCAGGGTCCTCTGTAACTGGTGCTTCTTCACCCTGCACAGCACCAGTGTCCATAGACAGTGTATCCTCCTGCTGCAGCACTGCCGCATCCACCACCTCGGGCCCCGTAGGTGGTGTGGCCATGACCAGGGCCACATCCCCAGCATCATCCATTGCCATGTCCAGCCCAGCATCTGGCTGTGATCCAGACTCCTGCTGCCCACCATCCATGAGGTCCTGCACATCCAGCTCTTGAGCAATGTCCACTCCCTCCTCCACTGCCACCCCCTCCTCTGAGGATGATGCGGGAGGGAAGGAGGACCCTTGCCCTCTGCTGCCTGCACTGTGTGCACTGACAGTACTCTTCCACCTCAGCCACCTTCAGCTCCGCCATGGCCCACAGCAGTGCCCTCTGTCATGGCAGTCAGCTATGCCCACCTGTTGGGATGCAAAGGACGCAGTCAGTGCAGGGCCTGGCCATGTGGCACACACACACACACACACACACAGGACACGCCGGATTGCAGTGCATGCCACCATGGGGCGGCCTGCCATGGGCATGACACATGGTGCTCAATGCATGCACTTACTTGACCTCCACTGCAGTGCCTCTTGCCTGAGGCTGCTGACATGAGCATCCCAATGGTCCTGGGCCATGCCCGATGCACCTGTGGGGATGGGGAGAATGGTGAGACAGGTGCACCACAGCACACCATGACCTATACGTCAGCTGTGCACTGCCGTGTGTCTGGCCAGAGGCATACAAACCTGCACCTATGTCCTGGCCTGACCTCATCTTGGCATCCCTGCATCTTGCCATGCTGAGCAGCAGCTCCAGTATCCCGGGATCCCTCTATGCCCTGTCCTGACAACTGTGTTGCAGTTGGTGGGCCGTCCTGTGCACGCTGCTGCTGGCCCCCAGCCATGCTCTGACTGCATGCCACGCCCAGTCCTGGTTGATGATGGTGTGCCTCCTGCACCCCGGTGGTAGCAGCATTCAGCCCCACTGCTGCACACAGTTCACAAGCATGGCGGTCTCCATAGGTGTGTAGTTAGGAGACCACCTGTTCAGCCTGAGGCCTGATCCCCTGGACATGTCCACGGTGTGTGTTTGAAACCTGCATGGGAGGAAGGAATAGCACACATGTCAATACACAATGGACTGACAACTGTGTCAACAACCCCCCCACCTGTTGGTACACTGGTCTGTGTGCACGGTGCATGGGGATGGGGCACAGCCACAGGACATGCCAATGCACAACACCCCCCCCAACAGCACTGCCCCCACTGACAACATGCACTGCAGCCAGCATGGACCAGCAGTGTTGTGCCATGCACACGCACTGCCCCACAGTGCTGCACACTGCCCCAGCAGTGTACCACCAGGCTTCCAGCCACACGCAGAGGCATGCCGCAGCATGGCTCTGTAGAGTGTGGGTGTTGTCAGGCAGTACTGCATGCTGCCCTGCCACCTGTCCTCACATCCACCATCATAGAGAGCAACCCACTGTGCCTATCGGCCTGTTCCCAGGGCACAGTCCCATGGCCCACCCATTCTGACAGTATGACATGTGACATACACCTACCTGGACTGTGCACTGCATGATCACATGTGGGCAGCACTGCTGGCTATGGTAGCACACTTGGATGGAAAACATGTAGGTCAGCATTAGCTTGCTGTACAAACAGTGACTACAGCAGCTGCAGTGATGTGGCAGTGTCCACCTACCTGCTCCCATGCAGTGGCACTGTCTCCTATACAGGGGGAAGTAAACAGTGATGTTAGGCACACTGTGCAGTACATGAAGTGGAACTGTGCATGCTGTGCAGTGTCTAGTTCTTACCTGTGGCTTGGGTGTGTCCTCTGTGGTGCTACAGGGGATTAACACATGGATTAGCACATGGCTGGCATTGTGACTGTGGTCTGCTGCCTGTGAGTGCTGCATACTCCTCAACCATCCCTGATTCCCAGGGATGTCCCTGAATATGCCTCAGGATTGTCCCAGTCCTACCTACAGTGGCATACCTATCACTGAAGAGTAGGGACTTTAGACTGAATATATTGCCAGCAAGTGTTGTAGCTGTCTAGCTGACATTTAGGACATGTCATTCATACTGTTCAGCATTTTGTACACAGCCTGTGGAACACATCTTGATCTGCCATCAGATGTGTCCCTGGGTGTGTTCAGCTGTCCATGATCATTATAAGGCCTGTCCCTGTTTTGTGATAGGGGAGGTTGAGATATACAGAATGCTGTATCCCAGTACTTACCAGTGTGCACTCTGCAGTACACCTGTTCCTCCTGTCCAGTGGCACACCTGTCCTTCAGCACTGCTTCCAGCTCTCCAGCCTGTAACCCGTGAAACGGTGCTGCGGCCTAGCTAATCCCACATCGTCACAACATGCACATGGTGCACGTATGCGCTACATGTGCATCGCAGGTTACAAATGCACAGTTGCAGTCTGTGGCATGTGTTTGCGCACCTGTGTGATGCACATGTGGCCCGCAAGCAACTGAGGCCTATGCGGTTTGCATGAATTTGCGTTATGCATTGTGCAGGCTGCAGTGTGACATATGTCCTGTCACAGCAATAGTAATGAGTGACAACATGCAGATGTATGGTGCAGGGCTTTTACTAGTGGCAGGTGGGTTAAACATGAGTGCAATACAGTTATGTACAGGTGACAATCCCCACAATTACCATCACCCAGTGCCCGTGCAGTGCACATTCATGACCCCACACAGTGGCCCCTCCGCCCCCACAATCAAGCACATGCACACCCCATACACACAGCTGCCACACACACTCCGTGCCCACCCGTGTGCAGCCCACCCCCACAGCCAACCACAGGCAACATCGTGCCATGGGTGCATGTCTGTCCTGTGCCTGTCGCTAGCATCCAGTCCTCTGCCACCTTGCAGACTGTGTAGTGGCACTTGTCCCACCCTGCAAATGCAGCACCCTGGTCGTGCCACCACTGTCAATGGGTGCCACTGGCACAACTGTTCTCTGGGTCCTGCTGTGCCTCCCAGGTGCAGGTGGCACATGCTGTGGCCCTGTCCCTTGGCTACTCCCCGTAGATGCACTGCTGTATGTGGCCTTATTCTGTGCCACCACCTGTGCCACCTCCTGCCATGAGCCAGTGGTTCTGCACCCTGTACCCAGTGCCTTCTGACCCATGCCCCTGGCAGAGGGTGTTGCTGCTGCCTTCTTTCCAGGTGACCCTGCAGCCCATGTTGCCATGGGTGCATGTCCAGTTGCCTTTGGTGGCCGATGATACCCCACTGCTGTGGGTGTTGGCAGCACAGGGGGCTGCAGTGCCTGTGGCATGGATGGTGGCACTGGTGCTCGAGGTTGCATTGCTGCTGCCACCTGCTGTGCCATGGCTGTAGGGGGTGGTAGGTGTGGTGTTGGTGATGGCGGTGTTTTTTGTGGGGTGGTGGTGGGGGTTCTGGTAGCACTGGCATTTGTGCCACCCCTGGCTGTGGTGCTGTGGACTCTGCACCTCTATCTGGCACCATTTGCGGGGCTGTTGCTGGCTGCTCCTCCGGTGCCACCTGTGTGGATGCATCATGTCCAGCAGTGACCCATTGGCACAGGCCACAAGAGCATCGGCCTTGCCTGTTGTACCACCGACCCCTCAACAGCCATGGCCAGGTGGGTGATGGCACACAGCTGTGCCTGTGCACTGGACTGTGCTGTGACCATGGCCTCCATGATCCATTCCATGGTGCTAGTGGTGGTCTGCACCTCAGTCTCCAGCACCCCATCAGTGCTGCTGTCTGCTCCTGCTGTGCCACTTGGTGGGCATCCATACTGAACCTTATGCAGCCCAGCATCTCTGACTGCTCGGCATGGGTGGTCACAAGGGTCTGGCAGAATCCTGCATAGTCAGTCAGGATCCGTGGCCTCTCCTCATCAGGTGATGTCGTCCCATTGAGGACCTCCTCCAGCCTCTGGTAGGATGCTGGGCTCAGGTCCTGTGCTATGTCACCTCCCAGGCTGCCACAGCTTAGGGTAGTCACTAAGGTCCAGCCTTATCTTCTCCTTCAGTTGTTCCCCCTCCATTTGCTGCTGCCCCACCACTAGTGTCTCTGCGGTGTCCTGCAGGGCCTGCCCTGTGATGTCAGGTGCACTGTCCACTGCCACTGTGTCCACTGCTGCTGTGCCTGTGGGGAGACATCAGTGCATCAGTGGTACTTCCAATGTCATGCCTTCTACTGTCCCGCCCCTGCATTGCTCTCCCACGCACTGGTGTTGGCACTGGCCATGTCCTTATCTGCCCCATTGCCATCTGCCTCTGCACCAGTGGGGAAATGTGAGGGTCAGTGTTGCTGCACCATTACATGATGCCCGTGCCTGCCATGGTCCACTACCCTGCAGCTCCATCCCACAGGGCAGCAGAGAAGGCAGCCATTGGCTTACCTTCCCCTGTGTCCTCCAGCTCATCACCTTTGGGTTTAATGACAGTGCTTTAGTGCTACAACACCTGTCATTGCCCATCATGCATTCCACCATCCACACCCGTGTCACTGTGCACCTCATGCTGGGTGGTGCTGGCCACCATCTTACCTGCCCCTGTGTCCAGTGCAGCTGCACCTGTGTGGGAGGAGTTACAGTGCATCAGTGCTGACTGCCCTTGTGGTGGCTGCAACGTCTGCTGTTCACAGGGCCATGCACCATGCCAGACTACATTCCCACATTGTCCCCCCCGTATGTGCACTGTTCCACTTTGCATTGCTATGCCCCGCCTTCATGGTTCCCACTGTGCTGTGGCACACTGTGTTTACAGCATGTCACACCCCCTCCTGACCATTGTTACTTTACATCTACATATGACATTTGCTATGCTTCGCACATTCACTTACCCATCCCTGTGTCCATCCAGAACGTGTCTAGCTTTGAGTCCCTGTGGATGCTGGCTCACAAATGCCATCACCCTCTCTTCGTGTGTGCTTAGGGGGTCGCACATCCTGTGGCCTGCCTCCTGTGGCCATTGCCTGCTGCTTGTTGTATGCCTCCTTCACCTTGGCATGGCACTAGCGGCGTTAGTTGTGTCATGCATATTCTGGCATTTCTTGGCTTATCTTGCGACTCTCTTGAAATCTGGTGCAGCTTGCATGTCATAAGGATTCTGGCATATCTTGCGCATTGGTGTACTTTGCGCACTGCTCTATCCGCTGTCTTGGAATTGGGTCCACTGTCTCCTCCTGGATTATGTATCATAAAATGATGAAAGGAAACATCAGAATAAATATTCATAGCCCAATTAGTATTGACAAAGATAGTGCTGGCAATGCACAAGAACAATGATATAATCCTTGTAAAAAATATAATATAATGGATCTAGGCAATCTGTATAATGGAGAACAATTTAGTACCTTTGCACAGCTTAGGGTAAAATAAACTTTTCTGAAACATAGTTGTTTAACTATATTACAATTAGATCTTATTATGGTAAATGGTTAGAGATAAGGCTAATTAAACATAGCTTAACAACTGCACAGACATTGATTTGTTCTAAAAACTAAAATAATAATATTATATAAATTTGTGTAATAGTATCACGAATATGAAACCAGCTCTATTAGATAAATAAAAAAAACAGCTGGGAGAAGGAATGCCATTCCTGAAAACAAATGACTGGAGGCAATTAAGTTTATAGAATTATCAATCAATAATAGATTAAATCAAATACAATTGAATATTTTCCATAGAATATATTATACTCCTCACTTGCTGAAGAAAATGAATCAAGATATTTTACCAATGTGTAACAGGTGAAGCACTCAGAAAGGGGCATTACTACATGTTATGGCCACATGTGCAAAGATAAAACCCTTATAGGAAAACGTTATAAATATATTAAAGATCCAGGGACTAAAAATATATTTTAAGCCCAAGCGATTCTTATTAGGTTTTTCAATATGTCAACCCATACCTTCCATTCACCTACCAAAATTATTAAATATCACATTTATTAATGTTAGAAGATGTATAGCCAGACAATAGAAGGACACTATTTCTCCAGACTGTATGTTGTGGAGGAATCTATTCACTGATTGTAAGAATTTAGAGAAGCAAAATAGCCTGAACTTAGATGCAATCAATGACTTTTACAGACCTTGAACATCAAAAATACTATAAGGCCCCGGGGTGCAAGGGATCAATAGGTTATAGGTTTAGAGGGTGGCAGTTAGGTACACTACCCTGAGTGAGGATGTGATCCTAAACAACAGAACTACAATTTCATGAATTAGCTGATATCCATTGTAATTCCAAATATCTCTTGGAGAAAGGTATTCTGAACCTGAGATAAAAAAACAAAACAAAAACAGATTACTGCTGTAATATATTCCCTCACCAAATCAGTGGTCCCAAACACATCACTGTCACATGAGGCAGGAGGCATTGTAGGACAAAGAAGAGCAATAAATCATTCTAACATGGAGATCTCCAGTTGCCATAAAACTAGTAGGCAAATTTGTAAAAATAGCCAAATAGCAGACAAAGGGCATAACACACCAGGACTAAACACACAGATCAAAAACTCTCTGCACAACATATGTGTTTGAAAATTTTGACTGTAGTACTCTTTTAAAGTAAATTTCAAACATTTCTTTTTAAGTACTTTGAACTAAACATTACACAAAGATGTTGGAACAAAGGCTATAATATTGCTTTTTAAAATGATGCACTTGGATTTACCTCAGGCCTTACCCCCAAAAAATATTTTCATAAATTACCAAAAATAATTATGAAATTCACTTATGATATTATCCTTGCTCTCCACATTCATGATAATGGTAATAACACTTCTTCCACACTTATGAATATGATATATATATATATATATATATATATATACATTATTAACACCTATACAATAATTCTAAATATTTCTTATTAGCATAAATATCAAGCATAATAACTGTAAACATCAACCGAATTGTTTCAGAAAATCAAATAACAAATAACAAAACAAATTCTAACAAATAAACAATGCAAATGAATATACTAGTCTTTTAGCATGCTTTAGTATCATAGCCCTTTTTTATGAGAACTTGCAATAACTCATTACGTCAGTGTTTTGTACTATACTTTCACAAAATTCAGTTTTAACTTTTCAGATCATGCAAAATATTTCTCAGTTTAAACCCTTTAAACCATATATCACAAGTTCTGTAGTTAAAAGTAAATTCCCTTGTTACTTTCCCAGATAAGCCTATTTAAATTACTAAAATTATCAGTTAAAATTAATTAGTAAGAGTAATTAAAATTATACTTAAATTTCTGGTTGTAGAAGTGGTTCTTCTTCTCTCTTAACTTAGAAATATTGGTTGAGTTTGGCTCTGGATCAAACAGTCTCTTTTAGTCAGCTAATCTTCTTGACCCTGGAATTTTTTGGCATGGACAAACATTGCAGGTTAAATTCCCCTTGCTAAAAGTCACGTCACCAAAAGTCAGTTCTTGGATTTGTAGAAAACAACTTCAATCTGCACAGTCCATAGCAATACTGGATTTAAAGGACTTTCTTGTGGATAGCAAAGTTGTCTTAACTGGATTTTGACTTCTTCACATTGATTCATCTGCACTCAAAATCTTAGGACACTAGATTTCCTTTTATTCACAATGCTGCATAGCTTGTGTGAATGTTAAAGTTAAGTCTCTGGTCTAGGCTTTAGCAGGCAACATTACTTCAGTCAAAATGCTCAGCAAATAAAACACAGACCTTGCTTTATACCACAGTGAGAGTCCTCGTAAGTTTGCATCTGGGCCTCATGGCAACACTGCATAGGCTTCCAAGCTTACCCTTAGCATTCACCTTTTGGATACATCAATGGTCAACCAAGGCTGGTCCCAGTATTCAAAATTCAGGCATGGTCTAAGGTTTTTCAGGCCTAGCAAGTTATAAAGTTATCAAAACTTGCAACTAGCCTGACATAGGTCCTCTTACATCTGTGCTTTAGCAAAAACTGATTAGTGGTCAGCAAAATTCACTAATATGGCCCTGCCCTGGTGATGCCATCACCAGATTTTGATTGGTCTGAGTCACTAAGGGGGTCAGATTTGTGTACTTTTACTTTAAGTATTTAAAGTGTTTAAGCTTCTAAAGAAGGACTTGTTGGCTGAAAGCTAAAGCCATTTGTTCTTTTTGTAACATCCTTGTTGGTCCAATAAAAGGTATCAAATCATTTGTGCTGGATTTGTTCTTACTAGGATCAATGTGGCATTAAACAGTTTGTTTTTTAAGTACCTGGGCTTCCTAGCCCATTGCCTTAGAGCAGCTGTAGCTCAGTTCTATAAAATGTTTAATGTTTCTGCAAGTAGTTTTCTGGAAGGACAGGATCATAAATAGAATCAGAACCATGGCCAGGCAATCCCTTCCACTTCCCAGTCAGCCAGTTCTGCCCCCGCACTCAGACATGGTAAAGTTTAAGCAGGGAAAAAGTGGGGGCATGCTATATACAAGTGATTGGGGAGAAGTTCTCAAAGTTGTTTATGTTACTTAAAGCAACCATTGATATAAACGAAAGACACTGCTGAATCCCCCATTCACTTGTTTGTGGCATGCCCCCACACTCTCCCTGCTTAGATGTCACAAAATGTCCAAGCAGGGGGCAGAACTGGCAGACTGGGAAGTGGAAGAGATTTGCTGGCCGTTGCTCCAGTTCTGTTTACGATCCCTTCCTTCATGAAAACTACTTGCAGAAACATTGAACTTTTTTTACAGAACTGAGATACAGCTGCCCTAAGGTAATGGTATATGAAGCCCACATAGAAATCTTTGAAATTAACTTTAAGTTTATTGAACAGCCAAATTGGCTGTTATAATGATGTACAAACATACCAAGTATGTGTGGAACAGATAAGGGGAGTAAACCAGTATTTACACACATTTTTGCATGATTTACTGCCATGTTCTGAGTTTAAGAATTTATTTCCCACACTCTACATTTAAAATATATTTGCTACACATGCCAAAAGATTATCAGCTATACTATCCTCAGCACCAGGCTTTAACAGAGTGGAAGCATTGGGAGAGACAGAAAAGAACATTATTATTAACTGATTACAGTACAATACTGTGCAGTACAGCACAGTGGATGGTGTCAGAAGTTTTATTTTTTTTATGTTTTTATTTTGAAAGCTTGTGACCAGGAGAGGCACACTGAGTTGCAGCCCATTTCCAGGTGTGATCCAGGGGAAAGGGAAGAGGAATATGAATCCAGATGCAAACTGACTTACAGAATCAGATGAAGCTGTTGGTGGTGTTTTTAGTGAACGGGGGGAAATTTGGCCAGGGTATCGGGGGAAATTCCTCTGCTCTTATCGATCAGTGCCATGGGATCTTTAACATCCAACTGAACAACCAACAGAACAGGCAGATGGGACATCGGTTTAACAACTCATCTGAAAGATGGTACCTCAGAAGTGCAGCACCCCCTCATGGTGAACTACAGTGTTAGTATTGGTATTTATCCCATGTTCCCTGTGTGGGGCTAGAACCCATCACCTTCTGCTCTTCTGGCCTCAGAGACTGATGTGCTACCTACTGAGTCACTGATACTACAAGAAGTTGCTATCTGGCAGGCCAGAAATGTTGTAATATTAAAAATAAGGTCACAACACTATGCAGCATCAGGATGACATAGAGGATAATGGCTGGGGATCTGGTGATAACCACACTATAATCACCTCGAGTGGTTGCTAGGGCAACATGGTAAACCTTGAGAGCACAGCTCGAGAGGTTTACTGTAGCCCTAGCAACCACGAGAGGTGATTTCAGCATGGTTGTCACCTGATCCCCAGCCATCATCTTTTATAGTGTATGGTCAAAAAAACACTGATTGCATTCTATGTGTGAGTATTATGGAACTCTGGTGCATTCTTTTTTGTTATGCCACTGTTTGGAAATTCCAAAGTGTGGTTAACAACTTTTAAAATTCTAAACAGTGCATAACAAAGCTCTGTGACTGCTGATTATGGTGGTTAATAGGCACTTACCATACATTATATCTCAAACTCCATGGCAGTCAGGCAAAGAGAACCAGTGGGTTCAGGTGCCCAGTGAGTTGGAGACTTGGTTTAGAGGCAGAATCCGAGACTGATCTACAGATGGTCTTACTGGGCCAGATATTCAAAACTTTTCCCCTGGGCTAAGTTAGCACTGCCCAGTGTGCAAACATAGCCCGGAGCACAAAGTGAGCTATATTCAAAAGGAATAGCCCGGGGCAAACAGCTTCTGAATATAGCATGGGAATGAGGCTGTGCAAACTGGGCTGGGAGTGCAGGGCAAATGTAGCCCTGGAATAAGATAGCACTGAATATAGCAACCAGGAAGTACAAACCACAATAACAACACAGTGCACAGTGACGTGAGGATAGGTAGAGGTGTACTATGTGGCCAATGTGTGTGCCAGCACACGCGTGGACCCAGTACAGCTGCAGGCAGAAACGGATGTGAAAGAACCATGTTCAAAACTATATAATATTCCCTGAACTGTTAGCGCCATGCTAACGAGCGTGGAGCTAAGTCATTTGCCCAGTGCAAACACGTCTGCCCAGTGCTAAGTTTTGCCATATTCAAAAGTGACATGCAAATGATCCTACTTAGGTTGTCTCTGGGAAAACACCCAGATTAGCATCTCATTATGCTCTGATTTGCATGCAGTTTGCCCAGCATTACTGCAGGGTCCCACAGCTCCACCTGTAGTTCAGTCTGGAAGCACAGGGGCTGGCCAGGTCTGACTGCAGCTCCACCTGTAGGTCAGTCTGATAGTGCATGATGGTTGCTGAAGGCTACAGGTATGTAGTACAGCATAGCATTGTGTACCCAAGTGGACAACACAGCATAGGCATAGGTGGTGGTGGTGATGCATGCAACTGTCACATTGTAGGTCATGCTACATTGCACAGTGGACACCACAGTAGCAAGGGGGCCAGTAGTGTGAGGGACACAGCAATACCTATGGTGTGTAGGGTAGTGAAGACCATTGCACTGTACACAGTGACAAGCCCACCTTGCAGGTGTGTACTGCCAGTGGGCATTACTGTCACACTGTTGTGTGGCCCACAGATGCTGTACCTCTGGCATGGGATGCTCATAGTGACATAGGCATGACTGGCTGTGTAGTGCTGTATGTACAGCTGTGCAGTATGTGACTGGGGGGCATGTATGATTGGACAGGCACACTCGTATTGGGGTAGTCCCAATACTGGCCCATATGCACTGCGTGCTGTGTCCCAGCCTTGTGGCCGCACCCGGTCTGTGGTGAGATCTGCCCACCCATACACCCTTCACTCAGCACTCACCATGCCCACAGTGCTGCATGTGTGTGCTGGCATCTGTTGGTCACCACAGACATATGGTCTGCATGTGTGTGCTGTATGGCCACACTACCATGGTGGCCCCGGGGGGCCAGGTCACCACATCCTGTCTGGCATGACTGGGACTGGTGGCAGCAGTTGGTATCATTGTTGTGCCATCAGTGAGCAGCATGTTTCCTCCATGTCTGACATGTTCTTTGTGTTATAGTCATATGTTAGGGTCGCCAAGACCATGCTAATGCCACGCAAGACCACAGTGTCACGTAAAGCTGTTTGCCCACAGTTAAGACCAGCTTTTCCTGGGCTGTAATTTGTACTGTGCAAAGGGTCGTGCTAAGTCACACTAAACAACTTAGCATGGTGCTAGTCACTGAACATCCCATAGCACCTGTATTCATGTTCAGTTTGCCCCTTGCATATAATTATGGTTTGCCTGGTGCTAATGTAGTTTGGTGTGCTATTTGACCTTTTGAATATAGCAGACCTGTGCTAAACCCATGCAAACGGTCTGCACACCGTGCAAAGCTTTGAATATCTGGGCCACTGCCTTTTAGATGAAAATACCACCAGATTAATGAAGCTAACAGTAAATACATCCTAGTACTAACATTTATCTTATTTATTTTTATTTATTTTTATTTAGTAAACATCAGTTTACAACCTTTGAGCCAGAGGCTCGTTTGCAACGGTACCTCATCACAGAGAAGATAATACAGTGATAACAACTTAGTACAGAGAAACAGTGTACAGTTTTTTTTTTTTTTTTGAGGATACAGGAGGACAAATGAGATCAACAGTTTACCACATACAGGGTTGGTGAAGTTAACATTGTTCAAGGAAATAACTATAACATCAGAAAACATAGGATAACAATACAGTGTGTTTTAGTGGACCTGGACCTCTGCATAGCATAAAAATGTAAAACTTTACTGAAAAATGAAAATACTAAAGACAAACCGCCAATAGACATATTTGTAAATCATAACACAATTAATAGAAATGAAGAAACATTTAAAACGAAATTAAAAGTTTGGAAATGCAACACCAGTGAAACTCTTGAACGTAGTATAAATTCCACAGATATCTAGCAGACATTAACTAATGCATGGAAACCAGACATAAATGGAGTGCAGGATAAACAGTTGTGGTCTGTTTACCTACATCTAAGTCTAGCTGACATAAACATAATCCCATTACTTTAGTCAGAAACCACTTAAGATATAAAATGTGTCACAGAGTACTTAGGATATTAACTAACATGATGAAATGAATACTACAGTAACAGTCAATAAAACATCTTAGAAGATACATTACAGTAACATTGAACAGAAACATCGCCATAGTGTAATCTTTTTCAAAAAAAGAGCAATAGTCTTCAGGGTGGATAATAAGAAAGAACAAAATAATTTTGTTAAAATATTATCTGTGGACAAAAAGGGCTTCCATAAAACATTGGAGGTTTTCTTTAATTGTTACAAAAAGGACACAACAGAATGACATGCTTTAATTCATCTGGTTGGCCAATGAACATGAACATGAGGCTTGACCATTTCTTTTTTGTCTACAAGAATAAGCTCTTGCTTTTAAAAAGTTTAAATTAAAATTGAGTAATTAAGTGCCTATCCTCAAGACTTTTTAAAATATCCAAGTTTTGTTATTTTTTTTTAATTTTAGTAGTTTTGTGTAAGCAACTATGGAGATTCAAATGTTTCATGGTTTCTAAATCCTTTTGAGCCTCTATGTCTTTAAATAATGTTTTGATAAAAGATTTGATGTCAAAAATGGCTTCAAAAATGTATCTGTTATAATGTGCTAAACTAACAAAAAAAAAGTTTTGACTTTGTGCTCTATTCAGTAATGGCATTCCATGCCTACATGACTTTTATGCAGTGTGTAGGGCCAGAATATACACACATTGCAGGTGTCTGACAGACACCTGTGGATGCACTACTGGCACACACCCACTCCACACCTCTGCCCAGGACCATGCACAGGGAATCCCACAGAACTACATGTCTGGTCCAGCTGGGAGGGGGCAGGAAGTTGGCATGCCCAGGGAGGGCCAGCAGAGCACAGCATACATGATACCAGTTGCACTTTGCTGAACTGGTGTTGGGAAACTTATTGTTATACCAGTCAGAGGACTACCATAATGGCTGCGCATCCACCAACTTGTTGTCACAGGGCACATTGGTACCCCCTCAGTTCCAGACCCCAACTCCTCTCAATCTCTTGGATGGCTAGGAGATGGTGGCAGGCTGTGACATGCCATCTTCAGAAAAAATAAAATATATTGACTACCATATGCAGTCCACCATGTTCTATGAACCCATGCTCATGCAGAGTGGGGGATCCATTATGTGGCCTGGTCTGGGCATACAACTGGAAGCCCCAGATCCAGCCCATGTTCATCCACTCAGCTATGTGGCCACACTCGTGTGCCCAGGGCCACCAAGGGGGGGGATGTGCATGGGGCTGCCTATGTAGTATGCACTTGCATGCAGCATGGCCCTGTATGCACCCTTACCAATGTATACTTGGCCTATTAGTGAATATAGCCCTTAATGAAACGGTGTAACTAACCCTCTGCACTTTAATGTTATTATGGCATCAGCTGCTAATATTTTTTATGATAGGGCTGTTTTTATGTATTTTTACTTGTACAGTATGTTTGAAATGACCATTGGTCAATCAACAAAACATGAAAATTGAGGAATTGATGAGAATGGAAAGAATATCACATACAGTAGCATCTTATTTTATATGTTCTTTCAGACATAATCTAGGACATCTGGAGTCCAGAGGGAGAAAAATTCTAAGAAGAAAAATAGTGTTTTTTTTTTTAAATTAAAGTTTCTCCAAAGGAACTGGTCTGCAGTAACTCAGCCTGTAAAACAGAAGCATTTGTAGACAATGATAATATTGAAATGTACCTATATATTTTGTTAACCAATCTTGCCAAATGAATCAGATTTCCTTGTCTCCATATTTCTGACCCATGTGAAATAGTTGAAGTCAGTAGAAAATGTAACGCTTTCAGGAGACCTGCAAAATTATTCCCTCCCAAACATAACAAAGAACATTTTAATGGCAGCAAACAACCGGGTTGCTTCGGTAGGAATAAAACCTAAATGATTATTCCAAAATTGATTTTGAGAAAAATCCTACTGCAAGGTAACACCTCCATATTTTAAGGTCAATTTTTTCTATGACTGAATTCAATCAGTTTAGTTTTATCCATATTCATTTTAAGATAATTATCCCAGAGTTCAATTAAAAAGTTGGCTTTTCACTGAAGTCTTAGCAAGTAAGCTGAATGTAAAACAAGGTTGTCAGTATATGGTGATGGATAAATTGAATCATCAGGAGAATAGAGCTGGGTAAAATTCATCTTCTGCTGGAAAAATTATGATTTGGGTCACAAAATTTCACATTTCCATGAAATTTTGCCCAAATTGTGATTTCAGTTAGTTCCATTGAATTTAAAAAGTATTTGTCCAAAGGGCACCACATTTGGTAAGAAGACTCTACCAATCTCCATACAGTGTGTGCCAAGTTTTAAATCTTTGGCCAGGATATTCAGACTGTGCCAGGCTGTGGCGCAAGCCTGGGCACAGCGCAACTTAGCTGCGCAGGGGAGTTGACTGGGCGATATTCAACGGAGCTGCACCATGGCACAGCATAGTTGAATATTGCACCCTGGTCACCCGCATGGTGCAGTGGCACTGTGCCAGCACAAGTGGCCAGAGTGGAGCAGGGTAATGAGCTACTGCAAGTTCCCTTGCGCTATGCACAACAACCACGATATTCAAAAGTGCACATGCAAATGGGGCCATAATGTATGCAAGGCACAAATGGGGCCATTTGCATGTCATTATGGCCCCATTTATATGCAGGTGCATTGATTCCCGGTGACTTGCACCTGGCGCCCTGCCAGGCAGCAGCTGTAGGGGACCGATGCCTCCTGCACAGCGCAGCAATGCGCCCCTCTGCCCGATCGCGGGCATATGTAGATTTAAATAATGTCCCATTTCCCTGGTGGTCCAGTGGACCACTACACACCTGATCATGGTCTTAAGTATATAATAAAGCACATCCTATATCCCTGGTGGTCCAGCGGACCACTCACAGCACAATTGCAGGCTTAAGTATAATAAAATGCATGTCCTATATCCCTGGTGGTCCAGTGGAATGCTCGCAGCCCGATCATGGGCATTTATATTACAAAAATAAAGTCCAATATCCCTGGTGGTCCAGCGGTACCCCCCCTTCCTACCCGCCCACTGAGCCCCACTGCCCCACTCCCCCTTGGTCAGTGGTGGGTGGCAACACCCCACCCACCTGCTGCCTACCGACTGACACCATAGGTAGGGCTGTATGCCCATTGGTCCACAGCATGAGCCAATGGGCATGCAGCCTGTACCATACTACACATTCAGATCGTGAATGGATCCATTCACATATCTGGACTAGCTAATCTGATATGAGCTGCAAGCCCATTGGCTCATGCTGTGGACCAATGGGCATACAGCCCTACCTATGGTGTCAGTTGGCGGGTGGTGGGGCAGCAGGCGGGTGGGGTGCTGCCACCCGCCACTGACTGGTGGGGCAGTGGGGTTCAGTAGGTGGGTGGGAGGTACTGCGGACCACCAGGAGATAGTTGATATTATTATTATACAAATGCCTGCAATCAGGCTGTGGTGGTCCACTGGACCACCAAGATATAGGGCGTGCATTTTTATCTTAAACCCTTGATTGGCTGCGAGTGGTCCACTGGACCACCAGGGATCTAGGACTTTATTTATTTACACAGATGCCCACGATCGGGCATGGGGGTGCCACCACAGGGGTGCAGCTGCACAGGTGGCAGCTGCTGTGTTGCACCCTGCAATATGGCAGTTCACCTGTGGGTGACCAGCCATTGTTCCTTTTTTTTGGCTCACCTGTGTGCAGTGCAAGTAGGGGTTGTGCATGCATGGACTCAGCACATCCTGGGCTGAATATCAGGATGTGCGGAGTATGCTTGGGTACACCCCCCTACCTGCAACGCATGCATTATTGATGTGCTCTGGCACATCAGGATTTGTGCCAGGCGCAATCCCCATTTGAATATCGTGCTGGGGCACATCAGTGGGTTGCACATGGTGCAACACTGTTGCACCATGCGCAACCCTTTTGAATATCATGGCCCTTGTCTTTAAAGGTGACTGAGTTATAAGCCACCAAAAGTTCAGAAATGTTTAAATTATATTTCACAATTATGTAAACTGCAGAATTTTAAGTGCATATATATTTAAAGCTAGAGAATGGAATATCACCAATTTGTTAGGTTCACTGACCTAAATATTAAGGCCAGAGAGCTTGCTACTGCCACAGGAGAAGCTGTAGCTGTGTGTGGCAAACAGAGGCACTGCTTCCACCAGGGAAGATGGAAGGGAAATAAATGTGGTAGTAAACCCGGTAGCCAACTGAATGATGATTGGGTTCAGCCTGATCAGGGTACATCCCTGTGAACAGGATATATCCCTGAGACACAAGCTGCTGGACAACAGAAAGAAAAAAAAAACAATATGGAAAAAAAAAGCTGTGTATCAGCTCTCTAATCTCTTGCTCATACCCTGGCCAAGTTATAAGCAGCCAAAGATGTCAAAATATCATCAGTAATTAAAGTTGAATTTCATGAGCTTTTGTGACATTTTGGAATGCTGGGAAACTTTTGTCAAAGCAATGTCCGTACATTTTGTCCAGTCAAACACCTGAGATGCCACTGCACAGGAAGTTAAAGGCTGGATAAAGTGGCAATAAGGTAGAAACATAGAAACATAGAAGTTGACGGCAGATAAGGACCGCAAGGCCCATCCAGTCTGCCCATTTCTTTTTCTACCTTATAAATGTGCCATCGGCCTTTGCTCTGTCAGTGGCCTATCTATTCATAGTCATTTGTATTGCTCCCTTATGCCTATCCCATGCCTGTTTGAAGCCCTGCACTGTATTCATAGCTACCACTTCTTGTGGTAAGCCATTCCATGCATCCACCACCCTTTCTGTGAAAAAGAATTTCCTCACATTCCCCTTAATGGCCTCCCTCTAATCTCATGCTGTGTCCTCTTGTCCTGCTATTTTCTTATATTTAAACATGTTAGACTCTTTCACTTGTTTATGCCCTTAAGGTGTTTGAATGCCTCGATCATATCACCTCTCTCCCTCCTTTGCTCAGGGTATACATATTGAGCTCCGTTAATCTGTCCTCATATGTCTTCTGATGCAGTCCCTGCATCATTTTGTTGCCCTTCTCTGGACTGCCTCAATTTGGTTAATGTCCTTGTGAAGGTGTGGCCTCAAACTGCATAGTACTCCAGATGGGGCCTAACCAGTGTCTTGTACAGAGGATTATTACCTCCCTCTTACAACTTGTGATACCCCTACTAATACACCCTAACACCCCCTAGCCTTACCTACTGCTTTAGAGGTCTGCTTGGATGATTTTAGGTCATCAGTGATGATGATGCCCAAGTCTCTTTCTTCCTTTGTGACTGCTAGCAACTCCCTCCCAGCCTATAGGTGGCTTCAGGGTTTCTCTTCCCTATGTGCATGATTTTGCACTTCTTTGCATTAAATCCCAGTTGCCACTCTTCTCAGCCATTCTGCTAGTTTATCAGATCTCTTCTCATTCTGCCACCCCATCTGGATCATCTACTCTGTTGCAGATCTTGGTGTCATCTGCAAACAGACAAGCCTACCCTCTAGTCCATCTGCAAGGTCACTAATGAAGATGTTGAAGAGGACTGGCCCCAGGACTGATCCTGAGGTACCCCACTTGTGACTTGCATCTCTTCTGACTGTATACCATTTACCACCACTCTCTGTTTTCTGCCGTCCATCAGTTTGCCGCAGTTGATAACTTCTGATCCACCCGAGCCTACCCAGCTTATTTATCAATCTTCTATGTGGAACAGTGTCAAAAGCTTTGCTTGAAGTCAAGGTAGGCGACATCAACTGCCTCCCTTGGTCCACCACTCTGGTTACCCAGTCAAAGAAATCTATGAGATTAGTTTGACAGGACCTTCCTTTTGTAAACCCATGCTGTCTTGGATCCTGTGCCCCTATGGATTCCAGGTGTTGCACTAGCCTTTCCTTAAGGAGTGCCTCCATAATCTTGCCCACTACTGAGGTAAGACTGACTGGTCTGTAGTTCCCAGCCTCCTCCCTGCTACCACTCTTGTGGAGTGGGATCACATGAGCCCTTCTCCAGTTTTCTGGGACCTCTCCTTTGCTCAGAGACTCACTAAACAATTCTGCTAATGGCTCTGCTAGTTCCTCCTTTAGCTCCTTAAGTACCCTGGGATGTATGCCATCAGGTGCCATTGCCTTGTCCACCCTAAGCTTAGCAAGCTCTTGTAGGACCCTTTCTTTTGTGAAGGGAGTAGTGCTCACCTCCTCCCCCCCTGTGTCCATGATGCTGAGCTGTGGGCCCTGCCCTACCTTCTCTTCAGTAAATACTGAGCAAAGGTATCTATTTAGGATAGATGCCTTTACAGGGTCCTCCTCCTCACATGCTCCCTTTTCTCCATTAAGCTTAGCAATACCCCCTCTGGACTTTCTCCTTTCACTAATGTATCTATAAGTCTTGTCACCTTCTTTTACTGTTAGTGCTAGTGTTTCCTCAGTTTGGGACTTTGCCTGCCTTACTGCCTTACCTGCTTCCCTTAGGGCAGTTTGGTATGCCTCCTATCTTCATCCCACTGTGTTCCCTTATATTTCCTGAAGGCCAGCCTTTTGGCTCTGACCTTTTCTGCTACTGTATTTGAGAACCAAAGTGGTTTCCTTCTTTTGCACTTCCTTTTCTGTCTCACACAATGGGATGTTGCTTCAAGTATTGTATCATAATGCTTGCCCACTTTGCCTGTATCCTCACCTGTGTTTCTTTTTGCCAGGGCTAGCTTAACTCTGTTGGCCATCTTATCAAAGTCAGCTCCTCTGAAGTTCCATATTTTTGCCTCGGAATGGGATGATTGATAGAGTAGCCAAATTGAACCATACCATGTGATGGTCACTGGCCCCCAGGTGACCTTCTACCTGGAGATCTGTGATCCCTTCTTTGTTAGTCAGTACTAGATCTAGGATAGTCCTGTCTCTTGTGGGTTGCTGTACCAGTTGTTTGAGGCCCTCCCCTGCAGGAATCCACTATGAGTCTAGTTCTGGCAGATGTTCCTGCTGGTATTGACCAATCTGTATCTGGCATGTTGAAGTCTCCCATTATCAGAACCTCCCTTTAGCTGTCATGTTTTGTATATCTTCTAACAGTAATGTGTCTATGTCCTCCCTCTGGTCTGGGGGCCTGTAGACAACCCCAGTTCTTATGGCTGTCCATTTCCTGTTTCAGGGTGACCCACAGTTCTTCTGGCTCCTTATGTGTATTCTGAATTTCTGTAGCTTTGATATTTTCATCAACATACAGGGCCACCTCCCCCTTTTGCACCTCGGTCTCTTCTGAACAATACATAGCCAGGTACTGAAGTCTCCCAAGTGTGGTTACTGGTAAACCACATCTCGCTAATTGCTACTATGTCCAGTTTAGCCTCTGACATTATTGCCTGCAGGTCTGGGATCTTATTTCCCAGGCTGTGAGCATTTGTGTACATGATTTTCCATTGGCCAGATTTTGGTGTGTTAGTTGTTGGGTGAAGTTTGGCATTATCCCTGTGTGTCGTATGGGGAGACAAACCTTTTTTCTTACCTGGTGATGCAAATGAACGGCAAACATGCTGAATTCCTGTTTGACCACTAGCTGAGGGGGGAAGGGTGTTCTTCCCATTCGACGTATGGAGTGCTGCACCCCTCTCCCCATTTGCTAGTTTAAATATTCTGCAAAGACGTCAAACTTCTGCCCCAATGCACTGACTCCCTCTTTAGTCAGATGCAGTCCATCAAATTTAAAGAACTTTCGCTCCTAGAACTGTTGCCAGTTCCCTACAAATCTGTGTCCTTTTTCCTGGCACCAGCCCTTGAGCCACATGTTTAGCTCCCCTATCTCCCCTTCTCTGACCTTCCGTCCATCTGCTCCCCTCTTCCAGACTGGCAGGATCCAAGAGAAGGAGATGCCGGATGAAATAGATGATAGTTTGTCACCCAGCCTAGTCAGATGTTCCTTGGTCTCCACAACTGACCGGCTGGCGAGATCATTAGTCCCTATGTGTACTAGGACATCAATGTTTTCTCCTGCTTTGTGAACAATTTTAGCAATGCGGTCAGTGTCTCTCCATGCTGATGTACCTGGGAGACATCTGACCATCACCCCTGGCTGGAGATGGGTATCAGCTCCCCGAATCATGGAGTCTCCTATGATCAGAAGTTTTTTGGATTTCCTTTGTGCTTGTTTTGTTTTGGTTTCTGATTTGGGTGAGTTTTGTTGTGCTAGCTCCTGTGCGCAGTGTCCTGCTCTGCAGTGTCTTCTGCCTCTTTATTTGATTTCAGAAATAGGCAGATACCTGTTGTAGTGTTTATATGGTTTTGGAGGTAATGTGTTGGACAGCAGAGGTGATGGGGCACCTGATTTGCTCCTCCTAACCACCTGCCAACCTCCTGGACCAACTACCCTCTGGGTCGAGGTTTTCTGTTGGATGCTGGGGAAATGGCGGGTGGTTCTTATAATGTATTTCCTCTTCAATATGAAATTTGAGGTGTGCAATCTCTGCCCATGCTGCCCGGAGCTGAGCCCTAAGATCTCAAAGGCCCAGCATGTAGGACAGTGTCCTAAATCCTGTAAGACTGTCCTTCTGAAAATTGTTCCACAGTACCTGCAGTTAATGAAATCCATTCCAAATAGTTGCTGGGTTTGTAACCTAGTCAGAGTAATTAAAGGAAAAAAAATGCAAGTAATGGTTTAATTGTGCTTTGTTTAACTTGTTATAACAAGTTAAATTACTAGTGCCCCTGTAAATGAGATCACCTTGTGGAGGCCCCACTGATCCACCCCTTCCTGCTCTGCCACAGGAAATGTCACAACTGTGGTACCCTATAAAAGGAGTGTAGCATGGGGTGGTTGGGGATGGGGGTGGGTGGCTGTGCCCTTCCCCTGCCTAAAAAGAAGAACCACGGACGAAAGAATAAGGAGGTAAGAGCAGAAACAATCAGTCAACAACAAATGCAGTAACCCTGAAAGCTTATCCTAATGTTAGATAAAACTGTAAAACCTGTAAAAGCACCACCTGTAATAATTTCAGAGAAGATATCGCTGTAAGAAACACTTTGCTCCAGAGAAAAATAAAGCAGTAACAGAAGATATACCTTGCAAAAGACAATTTGAATCAGAAGATTACAGCAGTAATCTGTTAGCACACACCTGTAGGCACACCTTGTAATAATGCAGAAGAAGGTATATACCAGCAACAAACAATTTGAATCAGAGAAAAAATAAAGCAATGAAATGTTAGCAACAAACAGTAGCAATCCCTGTGAGTAAAAAATAAAAACACCACCACACAGTAAATCTGCTTAGCCAAACTAAGTCTTAATCCTTTTCCCTTGCTCTGGTAAGTTTCTCTACTCTGCCTTTCAAGCAGTCTTAGAAGGAAAGAGCTCAGGTGAAGCTAGGTGCCTTGGCCAGCAAACCAAGTCTAGCATTCACCAAGGTAGCATTCTCAAGAAGCTCCATAATAAAAGTATAGTGGTGCCAAGTGTCAGGTCACTACTTTTAGTGACAAACCATGAACAATAGTCATGGACATCATTGTGCACTAGCCTGTCTTCTTGCAAAAATGTCAGCTAACCACTAGAGCTGATTTAATGACTTGTGAAAGCACATCCTCATGCAACATTTTTTCTGTAGAATATCACCTGGTGACTCTTTAACAGCCCTCTAGATAACAATGTATAGTTTTGCTATTTGAAAACAGTGGTACAAAATGAGGCCAAGTCTTAATAACTAGCTACAGCTTCGGCCATTGTGACAGAAGTACCCTTAGTCATGATGGAGCATGATGCTGGGCATCATTATCACAGGAGTGTTTGGGGGGTTATTGCAAGGCCATGATGCTTGTGCAGGTAATGTGATTCAGTGGTTATAAGTGCTTTGTGAAAATTAAATCCCACAAGTGGAATTCTAGTGGCATTACCTCTTATGCATCCAAGAATGTTTGAGCAAACTTTGCCAATTAATGATTTCTAAAGCATTCACAATAACCTACTAAACCACATGTATCCAGCTTAATTAGATTTCAGGACATATTAACATTGAGTATGCATGCCAAATCTTGAGTGTATAACTGCAATAGCAGTGGAGCTATAAACAACCATATATTTTGGAAATGTTCACCCAGTGTAACAAATAAATTGCAAAGCTTTGAACTCTTGTAACTTACAATTTACACAACCAATTGCCTCTCTAGCAGTTTCTGTGACTCTTCCAAGAAAGCATGCATTCAAATTTTCAATTATCTATCTCAAAAATTGACGAAGATATAAGCATAGAAATGTTCACAAGGGTGATAAATTGCCAGATATTGAGCCCCAATTAACTTCCCTGCCCCTCATCCAAATGTAATGAAATGTACCACCCTTTTAGGGCCTCTTCCAAACAGCAAGCATGCCGCATTTCAGCTCTCTAGCTATATGACTGACTGAGTTATGACCAATTAATGAATTTCTTAAAATTTCATAACATTTTCATATCATCAATGTATTGCCAGATTTGCAGCCCCTATAACTTCCCCACCCCTTATCAAAATGCCATGCAACTCAACATTCTTTTAGGGCCTCTTTCATGCACTGTGCATGAAAAATATCAGGTATCTGTCTGTAAGGCTATTTGAATTCTGACCAATTAAAATAAATCAGAATATTTCATGAAATTTCATGAAATGCCACATTTGTAGAATTTCATGAACATTCAGAGAAATCAGAATTTGCAAATTTCACCCAGCACTGCTAGAGAATGAAAACCTGAGTCGTAAAGTTTGGCAGTGATAGAATTCATAAAAGGTTTACATAATAAGGGAGCTATTATGCATCCCTGCCTACCTTCTATCTGTGACCAACTGGGAAGAATTCATGTTGTCACCACATCCTCTAGTGTCAGGACAAGACTCTTCAAGTGCAAAGTGACCAATAACATAGGATAATAACAGAATCATATTCTTCCCCCATTACTTCTTTGCCATGAAGGCCAGGCATATAGCCTTTGAGGCAGTAACTGTAAAGCTGAGGGAAGCAGACATTGCCTATTGTATCAGCTTTCCAGCATGGCTCAAGTTTATCCTGGAAGATAAAATATATTCCTTTACAGACCCTCGTGCTGCAGGCAGCTGCATCAAGAAACTTTTTAAACAACCTCCCACTTCAGATCATGAGGGGAAGCAGTTGGAAGAGGCCGTTGAGTGAACAAACTGACTTTTTCTTTAACTTAATAAAATGGAGCAGGTTGTGCCTAGTACAACTGAGGGTCTATATGGGTCTCAATGTAGAGACTTCTCCATAGAGACCCATTTACTTTAATCCTCATTGGTCAATGCTATACTTTGAACTTATATTCAAAGTGGACTGTGGTTTTTACTACGGAGCATTACTATTTAAGGATTCTTCATTTCAGTTCTCTGTATTATGCTCATTGTTTCCCTGCAGATGTTATTAAAATAAGCTGTTTTAATTTGTATTAAGCACAGTACAGTTCTTTCATTTTCATACAGCTGTTTAATATTGGTGCTTCACAAATGAGTCATGGGTGTATGGCAGATTGTAAGAGGTCGTGCATAAGGAATTAAGATGGCAACAGACTCAGGTGAAACAAAGACCACTAGGCTCTAACTTGGTATTTTTGGAGCATATCCCCTTTTCTGAAGCCTAAGGTAGCTCAGGCAGTGGGGGTAGCATGCACATGTGTGTGGCACATTTAATAACAGTGACTGTATGCATGCCAGAGAATAAAAGGCGGGGGTCCATGCTCGACTGATGCTACTTCTTGCACTCAAATTCTAAAGCAAAAGGTAAAGCAGCCAAATTCTAATTCTACAAAATGTAAGGCTCTTTATATCATCATTATTACCTAAATGTTCAAGTACTTGTTACCGTTTGGTTTGGGTCAGCATTACAGTCCCCAGTAGAGCTCAGTGAAAAGCCCAGTTTGTGCACAACAACATTGATATTAATTAGACAGCCTGAAAGATGAGTTGTACTAATGTTGACATGTTTTTATGTTTATTAATGCTAACACATCAATTGCACATGGCTCCACTGTGGCAATAATGAGTCCTGTTTAATCTACTGGTGAAATGCTCTTTAAGTAGTATCAAGCAGAAATGTGTAACAATGATCCTGCATTAATTTTTGTTCCTGATGTTTTGTATAGCCACTTCTTGGACACACTATTTCTATACTGTGCTTTAGAGATAAAAATGCAGTAAAAATTAAGTTAAAAAAAACTAGAAAGAAGTCAGCATTTGGAACTTTCTATATGCAACAAATGTGTTTGCATAGTAAAATTTCCAGCAACCCATCATAAGTATACGCTGTTCAGCTTCTTGCAACTGGCATGCTTCAATTGCTCTGTTGCAGAACAAGGTATTTTCTTCATGAGGTAGGAGATAGCAGTCCAAACCATACACTACATAGACTCTGTTGAAGATGCAGAAACATGTAAAGTGTAGTGAAAAAGAATACTAACTTATGTGTAAAAAGGACTGAAACAGTAATAGTAGGGCTCTGTCTTACATGAGATATTTCATCTCAGCTGAGCTTCCTTTGGCAAATACAGCATCAAAATTGATGAAAGCAAGACCTGACTGAAACTAAGATACTGCATCTCACTTGGGCTACCTGGATAGTCCAAGTGAGATCCACTGCAGAAGGCACAGGTACGTGACTCCTAAGGGGGATTTGAGCCAGTTCAGAAGAATAAACAGGATGACATGGTGGCACCAGGGGTTGGGGGTGGAAACAGGAAGAAGGTAGCAAAGAGTTATCCTAGTAGTAGCAGACTCTATGATTAGAGGGATGAAAAGGTTGATGAGGGGAGGTGGTGGCCAGTTGCTTTCCAGGAGCTGCAGCCATCTGGGACAAGGTTAGGATAGGATAGGATAGGATAGGATAGGATAGGAAAGGATAGGATAGGATAGAATAGGGAGGATGGTAGAAGAGGGGAAGGGGGAGTTTGAGGTGCTGGTACAGTTAGGTAGCAATGATTTGGAAACCAGCTGACTAGACAGTGAAGCATAACTTTCAAAGGCTGCAGGACAGATTGAAGGCACATTTAGTTTTCCTGGCCTTTTCCAAGATCCTCCTTGTGTGGGGTAGGGGCATGTGAAGGCTAGGGTAAGGAAGGATGAAACTGAGGAATTTAATGGGTGGTTAAAGGGATGGTGTCAGGAGGAGGAGTGCTATTTTGTGGGAGACTGGAGGTGCTTAGGGGCAGAAGGCTCTTCTTGGGTGATGATGTTCATCTAGCAAGAGAGGGGACCTATGTGCTTGGGCCTGTGTGCTTGGGCAGATGTTTGCTGTCTATGTAGGTAGACATTTGAAGTGGGGAGACAGAGGCTGGGGACTGTAGAGGGCAGAGAACAACAGTGAAACTAGGATTCCCCAGAAATGAGGTCTAGGAGCAGTGGGGATTAAAGCAGCAAAGCAGGGGTCATTAGTGACTTAAGTAAGGATACGGGGGGGGGCTCATGAAGACAGCAGGGAGCAGAAAAACCAGGACATTAAGGATGGAGCGGGAGGACAAAGGAAGAGGAGCTCACAAGAGGGGAAATGGTATAGGCACAAGCTGGAAGGCAGTGCACCTAAATGCCATGAGCCTGGGAAACAAAATGAATGAGCTCATAGCAATGGTGGTGGATGCAGAGTTAGATCTTGTAGCCATTATAGAAAAATGGACTACTGGGAATAATGACTGGGACCTTGCAGTACTGGACTTTACCATTTACAGGAGAGAGACAGGGGTAAGGAAAAGGAAATGTGGTAGCCCTGTATGTCAAAGAAGACATAAAGGCAGTAGAGGATGGGTCCCTCAGGGAAGGAACTGGAAGACAGAATCACTGTGGGTCCAGCATATGACAGTATTGGGAAAGAAGTAGCCCATGGGGGTGGTCTGTAGACCACTGGGACATGAGGATGAGGGGGACAGGAAGCTAGGTGCAGACACTGAGAAAGAGACTACAGCATTAAAACATGAGATGTGTTTCAGATGTTTATGTAATAGGTAGTTATTTTAAATAATACCTCATGAGTTGTTTGTATAAGATGTTGCAATTGACTGAGATATGTTATGTCGTCATGTAATTGTATGAGTGGCATGTGTATTAGTCAATTAAGAATGATATGTTATTATGACTGTAATTATGAGTGCTGTAACTTTTGTAACTTAAATTTTGTATAAACAGGTTTGCCTTGAAACAGGGATTCTTTGAACCCTAATGGCAAAAATTCTGTATAAATACATTTTACTACTAGTACTACTACTACTACAAAAGGGGAGGTAATGGTTATGGAGGGTCTCAATCTACCAGACACATGTTGGGATATTATAGCAGCTAAGAGCACCAGAAGTCAGGCCATGCCAGATAAATTGCAGGACTGCCTGCTGGTGCAGCTGGTCAGAGAACCTACAAGTCAGGCAGCCATTGTTGATGTGGTACTCACCAACTGAGAAATCATAGGTGGAGTGTGGGTTGGGGAACCACTGTGGTCCAGGGACCATAACACCATATGGTTTGAATTTGCCATGGATATAAGTATGCCCTTGTCAAAACCTGGGGTTCTGGATTTTCAATGAGCAGCCTTTGATCAGATAAGGGAATTAGTAAAGAGAAAGTTAGCTGGAATGGATGAAATATTGGGGTGGAGGAGAGGTAGGGAGAAATTAAAGGGATCAGTCATGAAGCAACCAAACAATACTTGAGAATGGTTACCAAGGGGAATAGGTATAACAGGCAAACCTGATTCTCTAAGAAGGTCATGGAGGCAGTGAGGACCACAAAGGGCTTCACTGGCTACAAGGAGAAACAGGGGGATGAGGAATAGAGCAACTACCAGGTAAAGATGAAGGAAGCCAAGAAGACAGTCATGGACACAAAAGCAGACACAGTGCTGTGTATTGTGGAGGGGTCAAGGGAGGGGAATAACAGTTCTTTAGATACATAAGAGAAAAAGAAGATGACGGGAATTGTTTGGCTGACAGAGGGAGTAGGGCAGTAGAGGAGGACAAGTAAAAGGCAGCTTTTCTAAATGACTGCTTCTGCTCATTTTCACAATGGAGGATAGCAGGCCTCTGTTGAAAGTGGCATAATGGCTTCTGCAACAAGGATCATAGAAATGGGACAGGTGGTAATTATAGGAGAAAGGCTTAGAAAATGGCTTACAGTCATGAAAATTGACAAGGCTCCAGGGCCAGATGTGATGCACTCAAGAGTACCCAGTGAATTGGCATTAGTACTCTGGGAATTTGTGTTAGAATTGGCTGAACCTCTGGCAGGGCTATTCAATAGCTTGCTATAGCCAGGAGCGGTTCTGAAAGACTGGACAATAGCAGATGTGGTGCTACTCTACCAAGCAGGGGAAGGGACAGGAAGGAACCTGCTAATTACAGGCCATCAGTCTTACCTTAATTGTAGGTAAACTGATGTAGACACTAGTGAAAGAGGACCTAGTAGACTACCTGGAGAGAATGGGTTTATGGCAGTGAGGTCTTGTCAGACCAACCTGACAGTATTATTTGACTGGGTAATAAGGGACAAGCAGTAAATTTACTCTAATTTGACTTCAGCAAAGCATTTGACTCAATGACACACAGAAGGTTGTTGAAGAAATAAGAGGATCTGGGAGCAGCAAATGACATAGTTAAATGTGTAGGAAGTTGGTTACGGGGAGACAGCAGAAGGTAGTGGTAAACGGGGTCAAATTGGGAGAAAGGGAGGTAAAGAGTGGTGTACTGCATGGGTCAGTCCTGAAACCAGCCTTTACAATATGTTCATCAGCGACATAGGAGAAGGAATACAGGACAAGATGTGTCTCTTCACAGCTGACTCTAAGCTTTGTGGCATAGTAGACAGTTAATACGCAGTAAGAGAGTTGCAAAGGGACCTGCAAAGGTAAGAGAGGTGGTCCAGGGTCTGACTGCTGAAATTCAGTGCTACAAACTGCAAGATGATTCACATAGGGAACAGGAACCCCTGGAAGGAATACTGGATAGGAGGGTATAACAACTTGTAATGTATTTTTACCGTGTGTTGTCTTTTCCTGTTCTTTTTCATTTTTGTTTGATTATCATCTAGGCCTCTATAGGTATTTAAGCTGAGTGGGGAAGCTAAAAATTTCATTCCACTTTAGCCTAGGCCTGAAGGCATTCAGCTAAGTGGAGTCTTTGTTAAGCAATCCTGTTTCTGACCTATAAAATGTTTCTGTGTTGGGAAAACTTCAAAAGAATTTAGTTCTTTTGATAACTAAACACATACTGTGAGTTTAAAAAGGGCCAGGTGCAAATGAAACAGTTTCCTGCTGGGTAAACCAGACAGAAGAACAAACTTATAAGGCTAGAATCTGCATAACTGAGCTAGAAATAACAATTCCAGTTTTGATTGGTTCTCAGGAAGGATTGCTTTCCACAAAATAAAGAAATAGTTAAACCTTTGATGTCAGCCCATCATGTACGATGATGCAGAGTGGTTGGCCAGCCAGCCAAAGGCATTTGTGGCCTGTGTTTGGCCATGAGAAGTCAGTTATGATTTGGGACACTGAAAGAGCAACATCAAGGGTTCAAGTCTGCCATAACTCTTTGAATTCCAACTTGGGGTAAGCATCTAGTCTGCTTAGGATTTAGATAGATATGAGTTAGGTTATTCTGTGTGTTCTCTGTCTTTTCCCAAAGTCTTTCTTTTCATCTCTGTAAAAATTATGTCATGCAGGGAGGAATGTAGTCCTACTGGAACAGCCTTATGTTGGCATGCATCTCCTCCCCTGGTGAGTGGTGTGGAGGTGAAACATGCACAGAGAGGGTTCAGCAGAGGTAAAACAGTTCCATGGCTCATAGCTGCGAATCCCCGAAGACAGTGGTCGGTTCTAACAGAAGGGTGGCCATCCCCACACAAATTAAATGTTCTAGAAGGTTAGCACACAAAGGTAACACAGACAAGATTAATAATCACCAAGAATTCACTTTATAAGTGCATGTTTGAGCCAGGTTCCAAAGGTAGGGTGAACATACAAAAAGACAGCAGAAGAAGGCTGGAAGGTTTATTGAGTCTCCTTGATTTGGAGCTCATGCATGTGTGCTACATGTTGCTGCACCCACTCACCTTTATTTATTTATTTAAAAAGTTTTACCAGGAAAGCATGCTGAGCAGAGATGCTCAACTCCAGATGCATCCGGGGTGATGGAGTACAAAGGGAAGAGAGTACAAAGACATCATTGAATAGCGAGGACAAAAATATACGGTAAGAAAAATACAGAATGCATACAAAGGTCTAATATAGGAGTATAAATACAGTGCAAAATAATACAGTGCAGTTGCTGGAGTTAGGGCAAGGCAGTTGTACTGTCTAAGCTAAGATAGACACATACATCAGAGTACAGCTGGGCAGTGCTTTATGACACTATAGGAGGGCTGGCCTTATGGTGGACAGGATGTTTGGTCACATGTACATGCAGAAGGGAAATGTGCTTTGAGTAGTGAATTGAGGTGCCAGGTGGGGGAGGTGTGCTGAATGCCCATGGAGAGGGAATTCCACAGTTTAGGCATGCAATATCTGAAGGCTGCCTGGCCTGCGGTGGTGGACATGTATGGCACAGATAGGAGCTTGGTGTCATTACTCCTCAGTGCATAAGCTCAGAGGGCTGGGACAGTTAGTAAGTCAGTTAGGTAAGTGGGCAGGGACTGGTTCCAGAACTTGGCTGTGATCTGGGTGCAGTGGGAAAGTCTTCAGTCTTGGAGGGAGGGGAAGCCCAGGGACTGGAAGAGGGTGCAATGATAGGTGGTAGGAGGAGAGTCCAAGGTGAAACAACAGAAGGAGTGGAAGAGTGGGTCCAGTTTGGCTAGGGTGGACTTAGGTGCAGCACTGTAGACTATGTCCCCATAGTAAAAAATAGGGAAGAATAATTTGTTGTACAATGGCGCGGTGAGCCATCAGCGGGATGAAGCCATGATTATGGTATAAGGCCCCCAACCTTGGGTGGAGCTTATTGTGGATGGCATCAATATGCACAGAAAAGTCAAGGTGCTGGTCCAGGCCGAACCCAAAATATCTGAAGGAAGGGCAGGCCTCCAGTGTTGACCCATCCAGGGTTTTTTAACTTGAGAGTGGTGGGGAGCTGTGAGAGTCTCTGCCTAGTGCCAAAGATCATGGAAACTGTTTTCTTGGCATTGAGGGAAACTTGATTTTTGCAAAACCAAAGCTGAACATTATTGAAGTCCTGCTGCAGTCTGGTCGCTACATCTGTGGTTGTAGGGCCAGAAGTATACAGCACTGTATCATCCACATACATGTGAATGGATGTGTGAGGGCAAGCAGAGGGCAGATTGTTGAGGAAGATAGAAAACAAATGTGATCCAAGGAGAGAGCCCTGGGGCACTCAAGTTGAGATAGGCAGGAGGGTAGAGGTGGTGTTGTTAATACGGACCAAATGGGTTCAACCAACGAGGTAGGAGTGGAACCAGTTGGTAGCTACATAGGGGAGTCCAGTGAGTGAGAGCTTGGACAGGAGAAGCAAGTGAGAGACAGTGTCAAACATTTTAGCTAGGTTGACAGAAATAGCTGAGGTGATGTGGCCTTTGTCCATGCCAGTAGGACGTTTCACCTTAGCCTTCCCTTTGCATCTATCCCACCCTCTTTTAAATCCTCTAACTGTACTATAATTTACAACCCCTCTGACAGTGCATCCCAATCAGCCACCATCATTTCAGTAAAGAACTGCCTTCTGGCCTCCTTACTATACTCCCTCCCCCATGCTAATATGTAGTTGTGCCCCCTGGTGTTTCTGTTCTACTTTTGCAAAACAAATTCCCTATGTAAACTTGTTAATGCATTTAAAGTATGTGAAAGTCTTGATCATGCTTCCTCTATCATCTGTCCTACAGTGAGTACATGTTCAGGTTCACTACCCTCTGCTCATATGGGATATCCTGTTGCCCCCAAACCATCTTGTTGGCCCTCCTTTGCACTGCCTCCATCTGGTTTATGTTTTCTTAAGATGGGTGCTCCGGTACTGTACACAGTACTCCAGATGTGGGCATCCATAGACCTCTATAGTGGCAGAATGATCTCTTTACTCCTTCTGGTGAACCCCCTTGATATGCAACCCAGTATCCTGTTTGTCTTCCTCACTTCCCTTTTGTATTGCATTGACAGTTTCAGGTTGCTTATCACTGCTAACCAACATCACCAACAAAACAAATGATCTTCACTCAACTGGAACAGCGGTGGTGCTGCTGTTGGTACTAACTATACTCGTATGCTCAGAAACAACCACAAAGCTTGAATGTCCCGTTAATATAAAAAGTTTAGAGTTGGACTGAAGTTCTTGTAACTTTGTGACTGAGTGCCGGGACTATTTTTGACTCTGTGAAAAAAAATATTAAGTGTATTTCTATACCAATAGATTCAGTAAATTGTGATTTGGACTAAAACAATTTGAAAGGTCTGTTTGAAATTATGAATGAGGCAAGTAGTAGTGTGAATGCTAATCAGCATCCAGAGTCAATCTGTATGTAACAAACGGCTGGTTTGAATCCAAGGAGAACTCAAGCCCACTTAAAATTGGATGGCAAATCGGATGGCAACAATGCTGATCAGGAGGGTGCAACCAGTGGCAGTTCTGAGCTTAAGTTATTGTTCATCAAATTGGGGAGACTTTTATTCATGGAGGTGAACATTACTTATAATGACATCACTTTTGAAACATATTTGGAACAAGGTTTGGTGCCCTGAAGCTTAAGAGTAACAGCTGCACCTTCATGTGAATTAGAGGATTTCAGACACAGAGAGGAATGGGAGAAAAAGCTGAGGAATGTGCAGAGGGATTTTTGGAACTTCCGATAAAAGAAGATTTAGTGAAACATTCAGAGTTAATTGTAGAAATTGCAGATCTTAAAAAGGAGCTGCTGAAATACAAAAGTAACCCTCATTTTTCAGTTTGGGACAAAGAATTGAATGACAAAATTTCAAACTATGAGGGGGGGGAAGTAACTGAGAGAAAACAAAGAAAGTTGACCACAGAAACAACAGATTATGCGAAGGGTAAAATTTACACCTGATCAAGGTTTTCTAGGTCCCAATGTAAGCATCATTCCAGGAGTCGCACCAGGTCATGTCAGAGATAAAAAAAAAAAAACCTAGTGTCGCCATTGGAACTACAGAAGAAGTTACTGTAAGCACTGGTACTGCGGCTTCAGAAGAAGTTTTTTAGCAGAAGAAAATTCTCAGAATATTACAAAAAAAAATCAAATGCAAAAGGGAAAACAAAGATGGGCAGGAGGTCAAGATACAAATCAACACAATCTGAGGAAGCAGGACAAACACCACAAAATATAATAAATGTGTCTGATGTAACACTAGCCCTGGATCAGTATAGTGTATTGATGAAGGGTTTATCCTGTGTCCCTGTTAGCAAATGTGATATCTTTAAATTTAAAATTGATATTTATAAGTTCTTTCAGAAAGTTCATCTAAAAGAGTATACTCTGAATCAGGACAGCACAAACATGGGGTATCCACCAGTGAACACTTCATTTGATGATATGAATATGGGGTCAGCTTACCTGGGACCACCTTTTGAACAGGATATGGGTGAACTTGGAACATGGAGTTAGTTGGACAAAAAAACCTATACATTTTGGAAGATTTGCTAGTTGAAAACCAAAACTTTCAGTACATGAGGGAGTCTTTGGACTCTAGCTCTAACTCTCTGGTATCTGAAAATATGAGTGGAGTTCCATCCACTTTTTCTTCACCATGCAGGAATAACAGTATTAAGGAATATGAAAAAGCAGTATTGAGGGAGGTGGAGGATTTGATTACCACAATGGTACCCACTGCCTGTCAAAACTTAACCAAAGCTGAGAAGCAAGCATTTGGATCATTATGTAAGAACACTAATGTGGTTATTAAACCAGCAGATAAAGGGGCAACATTGTGCTAATGTCTCCTGAATTTTATGAACAACAGGTGTTGATTCTATTGAGCATTGAACATGATTACCAGAAACTGAATGGGTATCCGTTATCAAGTTTCAAGAGGGAGTTAATAGAACTGCTACAGACAGAAAAACATCTAAGATATATAACATAAAATCAATTTCAATACATTTGGCAAGAAAATCCTGCAATGCTCATTATATATAACGTGCCTAAAATACACAAATATGTGGAAAATCTACCTGGCATGCCTATAGTTTCGGGGGGGGGGGGGCCCTTACTGACAAATTAAGCCGGTTCATTGACTTCTACTTGAACCCTGTGTGCCCACCTTACCCTCATTTATTAGGGACACTACTGATCTCCTACAAAGAACTGACAAAATTAAGTGGGAGAAAGGTTTCATTTTCATTGGCATAGATGTGGAAGCATTATATACCTGTACTGAACACCAATTAGGGATAAGGAGTTGTGAATATTTTTTAGGGAACAGTACATTTGCAGAGAGTATTCTCACTGACTTGGTACTTGAGGCATTGTGGTTCATATTGACTCACAATGTTTTTGAATTCAGAAGACAATTTTACGTACAGATATGTGCAACAGCGATGAGGGGTCTCTATTGCTCCCTCATATGCAAATTTCTTTTTAGGTCACTGGGAAGAGACTGTACTGCTCAATAAAGAATCTGATCCCCACACAGACCACAACAAAAATTGGTATAGATTTATTGATGATGTGGTATGTGTGCGGAAAGGTTCAGTGAATGAGGCTGAGGAATTTGTGAGATGGTTAAATGCGAACCAGTGGAACCTCAGATTCACAAATGTTACACATCGCACGGAGTTAAATTTCCTTGATGAGTTAAGTTCTAAGGTGCAATCCTAAAGTCAGTACCAAGATTAAAGGGAAATGTCCATCTAGGATTAAATTAATCAATATTGTTACCAATGGAAATCTGCTTTACATAAGCTATTGACCAAACCCGTAACACTTTTAGGGCCAGAATTATACCCATTCAGTTTCCCCTCCCTTTATAGATGCAGGCATCTTTTTTCTAAATCACAGGCGCAGGAAATGACATCACATCAGGAGAAACACATATAGTTGATACATATTTTAACCAGGAGAGGCACATTAAGCTGAAGCCTGAGTCTAGGTGTGACCTGACAGCACAACAAAGTTAAGTGACTAGCTCAGGGTCATACAGTAATGCAAGTGGGGACTGTGGGATTCAAACGCAGGTCTCCAGGTTTGCAGCTCAGAGCCTTAAACAACTGTGCTATATTGCCTCCTTGATGGGCAATAGAAATTAAACAAAAAATGCTTTTACCCAGTCCATGGGGATGTGAAGTTGTCTCTAATCTTGAAGGGGTTGCTATAAACAAAAGTTGTGTACTGCCAGTGCCAACAGTTTCAGAGCCCTTTGGGGTTTATATTGCTTTTGTACAATTTTTTGTGACATTTCAGTTTAGTAAACTGTTTAGTGCCAGTGTGATTTGCAGAATATTCTGCTACAGTGGTAACACTGTAAATACTTTCTATTTCTATACCTATTTAGTTCCAATATTTGTTAGCACTGAAGTAGTTGTGTTTACATTTTTTTTGTTGGCATCATGTTCTGTCATTTGTAGGAGTGTTATCTAGTGGCTAGAGCACAAACTTGGGGCCCAGGAAATGAGAGTTTCAAGCCTCAGTAAAGTCAAATACTAACTGTGTGACCTTGAGTAAGTCACATAACCCCCAGTGCTCCTGTCCACCTAGCAGCAGAAATGAATAGCAGCAGAAACCCACTAGAAATGAGGTGGCACAGCTCAGCTGGACTATCCTAGGTAATTAAGTTGTAACAAAATAATTGTTTTGTGTTGGTGTGTGATAGGATAGATGGCTGTCAATACAGAACCCTTCTGAACATAGGTGCCAGAACCTACAGGTGTGTGTGGGGGGTGGACACCCCTCACATTTGCCCATGAACATTCAAAGTGCCCCTAAATGCATGCAGTGTCAGAAGGGAAGCATTCATGGTCTCGTATTACTACAGTGCCCCCCCCCACACACATACACACTCACTTTTCCCCATGTTCCAGCACTACTCCTTCTGAAGGTTGCAACCTAAAAAAATCTTTATTTGAACACCATCCAGAAATAGGTTTTCTTTCACCAAAGTAAAAGAAAAAAAACACAACAGATTTGTTTTTTTCATTTCATGATTCCAGCTGTTTCACTCTGTCTTTCCAGCAGGAAATCTCCAGTAGCCCCTTCTTTTTGAGATAAAACCTTTTCACTTCCCTGATGCTCCCAGGTGCAATTATTAAACTATTAAGTGGCTGGTTGTAACAGCTCATCAAGAGGCTTAACTCTTCTTTTCCTCTTACCTTGAAAGAGGCAGTATAGTGCAGTGGTTTAAGGCTCTGAGCTGCAAACCTGCTGACCTGGGTTTGAATCCAACAGTCTCCACTTGCATTACTGTATGATCTTGAGCAAGTCACTTAACTGTCAGGCCATACCTGGACCCAAGCTTCAGCTTAGTGTGCCTCTCCTGGTTAAAATATTTATCAATTATATGTGTTTCCCCTGATGTAATGTCATTTCCTGTGCCTGTGATTTAGAAAATGAATGCTTGTAGCTATAAAGGGAGGGGCAACTGAATGGGTTATAATTCTGGCCCTAAAAGTGTTACAGGTTCAGTCAATAGCATATGTAAAGCAAAATTCCATTGGTAGCAATACTGATTGATTTACTCCTAGATGTACGTTTCCCTTTAAAACACATGGTTTCAGGAAAACTACAGCAACAAACACTATTTTAAGATCAGATAGTACCCACCCTAGAACATTAGCTGCTTCCATTCCCTATAGTCAGTTTTTGCAACTTCACAGAAACTGCTCCAAAGATTTGGAATTTGAAGAGGAAGCAGAGGAATAGTATAAAATATTTGTGGAGAGAGGGTATCAGAAACAGGTACTGGATGAGGCACTGCAGAGAGTTAGGTCACAAAAAAGAGAGGTCCTGTTAACTAAAAAAGCTAAATTGATGGGGGTGGAGGAAAAACAGATGAATTTTATTACCGACTTCAGCCTATTGAGGGGAGAGATAGATGTTATCATAAGAAAGCATTGGCCCATTTTACATAATGATAGGGAGTTAGCTAGTATTCTGGGGTCATCTCCAAGAATTACTTTTAGAAGGAGAGTGAATTTAAGGGACAGACTGGGTCACAGTCTGTATAAGCAGCCTCAATAGGCATGTCGCAATTGGTTACCACCAAGACCAGTAGGGATGTATAAGTGTGGGAAATGCAACATTTGCCAGTATTGTCAACAGTCTCCAACATTTGAGATTCCACACATTATTAAAAGAGTGGAGATTTGTGAATTTTTGAATTGCAGCTCAAAATATGTCATATACAGTAGATACTGTGGTGTGATTGTCAAAAAATATATGTGAGTCGCATTGTATGCACAACCAGGGAACACATTCAGGAACACATCAGAAATATAAAAAAATCCCTTGAGCAATACACTAGTCAGCAAACACTTTAAGGCTATCCATAAGGGAGACTTAAGTTGTTTCAAATTTATGGCGATTGAATGTGTGAGGGTGGGTGTTAGAGGAGGGTGACAGAGCAAAGCTTCTTTTACAAAGGGATCCAATTGTAGAAATGATAGGAAAAGTGTGACTCTCACTGGGATTTGAACCCAGGTATCAGCAATCTGTGCTTTAGCTCTTAACTATCTCTCCAAGTGCAGTATAGATCCCACTGTGAGGCAAATTTAGAAATCCAACTGTGAATCCATGTGAATCACACATACATTCCTTTCTGGTGTTGCAATGAGCAACAGAAAGTCTTTTTACAGACTCAAATAACTGCTCCTCTATCTGTCCAAGTGCAGTATATGTGCCACTGCAAAGCAAATTTAGAAATCTAATTGTAAAAATGAAAGGAAAAGTGTGACTCTCACTGGGATTTAAACCCAGATTACAGTAATCCGTGCTTTAGCTTTTAACCAGCTGAGCTATGAGAGTTCAGCCAATTAAGGCCCCTGAGTTTTCCCATGTGAATCACACATACTTTTCTTTCTGGTGTTGCAATGAGTAACCAGGGAGTCTTTTTACAGACTCAAATGACTCCTCCTCTATCTCTCCAAGTGCAGTATAGATCCCACTGTGAGGCAAATTTAGAAATCCAACTGTAGAAATGAAAGGAAAAGTGTGACTCTCACTGGGCTTTGAACCCAGGTATCAGCAATCTGTGCTTTAGCTGTTCACCAGCTGAGCTATGAGAGTTCAGCCAATTAAGGTCCTTGAGATTTCCCATGTGAATCACACATACATTCCTTTCTGGTGTTGCATTGAGCAACCAGAAAGTCTTTTTACAGACTCAAATGACTCCTCCTGCATCTGTCCAAGTGCAGTATATATGCCACTGTGAAGCAAATTTAGAAATCTAATTGTAGAAATGAAAGGAAAAGTATGACTCTCACTAGGATTCAAACCCAGATATCAGTAATCTGTGCTTTAACTCTCAACCAGCTGAGCTACAAGAGTTCAGTCAATTAAGGTCCCTGAGTTTTCCCATGTGAATCACACTTTCTGGGGTTGCAATGAGCAATCAGGAAGTCTTTTTACAGACTCATATAACTCCTCCTTTATCGCTCCAAGTGCAGTATATATATGAGTTTTCCCAAAAGGAAACGTTTTGAAAGCTTACTTCGGGGAGCATGAGTCTGAAAGGGTTGAATGAAACATGGGATTTGAAGTCGTTTTGATGTAATAGATATTTAGGTCAGAATGTATAAATGCACACGATGCTCTGTAATTGTTTTCCTCCCCCTTTCCCTCCCCTACCCCACCCAAACTTCCCCTTTCCCCAGTTAACCTACCCATCTTCCCTTCCCTTCCTTTCCCCTTTGTCCTCCTTCTTTCCCCTTGCCTCCTTCCCTCCTCACCACTGCCAACCCCCGCTGCACCCCCACCCTTCCTCACCATATTGGCTTTTACTCCCCTTGAATTAGAACTGTTGTGTCTCATTAGGAATCTTTAAATGTACTCTTGTTTCACTATCTGTTTTTTTTGTAAATTTTTTGTATCTTTCAAGCTAAATGAAATGAATAAATCAGATGTATGAATTATAAGGTATGGTTAGTGGATTGAGTTTCTGCATTGCAGGATGCTAGCAAGGCTTTTTGCAAATTGCATCTATATGTTCCAAATTTTAGATCATAAGAGGGCCATAAAGGGCTAGGCCTGCAGTTAGTTACATGGCAGCCTGATATTGCTGAGCAAATCTCCACATTTGGTGAATTCAGTCATTATAAATTTTGGGGCTAATGGATACACAGTGTCGTTTCCAATTTGAATGAAAACTTGGAATATATTAGGGTTATATATTAGGGTTCCTGGGCCTGATTCTCAAAGATGCAGTTATGCCAGACATAAGTAATGCAAGTGTACAAAATGCACCCAATAAGTTGCGACATGCGCCATATTCTAGAACAGCTGTGACTTGCGCCAAAGCGCAATGCACATGGCCTAATTTTCAACTTGCATCATATAAAAGCAAGCACATCGCAGAATGGACATTGATACTGCACATTCAGGAATGGCAGAAGTTGGAGCCTCAAGGCACAAGGAGGGAATGGTGCAAACAGCAGCTGGGAGGCAGAGGCGGGAAAAAAAATCTTCAGCTATGAGAAAACAGATATCCTCATCAATGAAACTGATGCCAATGCTGCTGTATTGCTCAGAAGGGGTGGTGACAAGACCAGAAGTGACAAAAGGAAGAAGGCATGGGAGAAGGTGGCCAAGAAGGTCAACGCTGGGGCCACCCAGATCTGCATCCATGACAGACTTACAAGAGAAATATAATGATTCAAAGAGGTGGTGCAAGCAAAAGCTGGCACATAACAGGCATTGTGCCCAGGCCACTGGAGGAGGTAGCAGCCAGAAACAGACCCTGACCACCCATGAAAAGCAGATAGTGGCCCATCTCAACCACTACACTACAAGTGGGGACACTGAGACTGACACCTTCAGGCTGCAGAGCAGCACAGGTACACAGACAGGGTGGGGTTATCACTGAAAACATGTTCGTGTGTGGATACCGGTGTGTGTGAATATTCCTTTGACTGAGTGTGAGACAGTATTGTGTGTGACTGCATATATGTGTGTGTGTGTGTATGTGTGTCCCTGCAGCAGACAACAACCCACATGCATGAGCAACAGGGCCACAGTGCAGTTTCATCATGGCAGCCCTGGAGGTGGGGCCAGTAACACAATGAACACACACACTGCTACGCACGGTCATGGCTGTGACCCTGCATGGCCACCACACTCAGGCATGTGCAGTGTGTGAGAAATGCAACCATGGAGTGACTGTCCCATCACAGTGGCATGTGGGGTGTGGGTGTAAGTGGTGCACAGCCCTGCAGTTCACCTCTGAAAACGGGGGGGGGTCATGTACCTGAAGTTGTCCATGACAGGTGCCAGATAACACTAAATGGGAATGGTGTTTTCCTACAGCAGCCATCCACACAGTTGGTGTGTGTACAGGCCTGGTGGTAGCCAGTACACTGCGGGCCAGCAGACATGGTGGACATGGACCACTGAGCTCGGAGACCACAAGGCTGTACAAGTATGTATAGCAGTCAGATGGGCATGGGTAAAAGAAGGTTATGACCAGCAACTGATGATTCCCTATCTCACCCACAGAGACCACAGCAGCCCTTGGGGACAGAAGACATGGTGACCCAGAAGGTAGAGGTGGACAGCAGGCCAGTCATGAAGATGTGGACAGTGATGGGGACAGCAGCATGACCACATCACCAGGCACAACAGATGATCATGGAGAGTCCGAGGATGATGAGGATGAGGATGAGCCAGGGGAGGAGGGGGATGATGCTGAGGAGGAGGTGGAGGATGAGGACCAAGAGACAACACAGGGGGATGCCAACAGGACTGAGGAGGCCAGCAGCTAGATGTCAGCCAATGAGGACCTGCCCCAGTACAGCACAGTGTAGGGGACACAGTGCGCACACCCAGCCTCCATGACAATGTTGCTGATGAGCTGAGACCGCTCAGTGTGACAGAGACCCACCTGGATGAGGCCACCAGGAACCTCCAAGAGCAGGACACAATACCACCATACATAGGCAACTATTGTGAATCTATGGTGGTGAGGCAGGAGAAACCGACACAGCAGATCAACGTACTGAGTACTCGCATGGAGGAACACCATCAGCATATGGAGGGACAGCTGACAGAAATAGCAAATGCAATGCATGCAGGCATATGGGTCACAAATGTAGTCCTGGCTGTCATTGTGGTGGTTCTGCATTGGCTGCATAACTGCTCCCAGGGGCAGATGGAGGCCCTGCAACACTGCACCATGGCAATGGAACAGTCGGCAATGCTCCAACAAAGGCACATAGATGCAATTACATCTGAATTGCTAGCCATAGCTGATGCACTGCGGGTGAGACAACAGCACCCCACCATGCCACCGTGGGTTGCAACACACACCAAATCAACCCAACACCTGCAGACCTGCGTAAACTGCGCAGACATGCAACATTGCCCAGCAACACCAACTGCAACAGCACACCACAACATGCCCCCACAGTAAGTGTCCCTGCACACACATGGCACCCATGTGTCAGAAAGTGGCACCAAAGTGCCCGTCAGGGCAGACAATGTGAAGTCCCCCAAGGAAGCCCCAGCTACCACCACAACTGCTCCCCCACCATGTCCACTGCCACCATTGTCACTCCCTCACCCAAGGGCCATGTCCCATGCAGGCACAGGCTGCAACATCGAGTGAATACCAGCCAGCTGTCACAGTAATTGTGCCTCTGCAAGGTTCACATGATAGGACCATGCAGGACACAGGGGAGCAACAACCTATGCAAAACACTGGCACACAACCGAGAAGCATGGCAGTAAGCAGTGGACAATGACCAGTGAGGACACAGTTGTGGAAGCCAGTGGCCCTGTGGAGACTGGTGGAGGGTTCAACAGGTGCAGAAGCACGGGAACACACAAAAGAACAAACATCTGCCCAGCAGGGTGACGTATGTACCTGGTGCCACCTCGACAACACACAGTGACACATACTGTCCTGTGTGACATGGCACAGTATGATGTCAAGAAACATGGGTTGAGGTACAGACGCTTGTGCACAATATTGACAGGCCAGGACTACAGAGAGGGTGGACACACACGTAGGTGTGTGTAGAGGTATGGAGAAACCAGTGTGTACACCACAGGGGTGTGTGAACATGGGATGGGCATTCACATGTATGTAGTGTGCAATGGGCACATGGCAACACATACCTTGACACACATAGTGGTCTGTACCAAGTTGTCGCACAGACACCATCACAGAATAAAACATTAAATAACACGCATTATTGTTGGTGGGGTTTTTTCACAGTCATTCCTAAGTAGCTAGTAAAAACACAGTCTGGCCCCACAGGCCTGCAGTCAGTGTGAGGTGGGTACTATGCCATGGAGGGGGTTTGTACATGTGCAGTGGTAGTATGTTGTGACACAGTACAGTGAGCTGACGCAGCACAGAAGCATACACTGAGATGTTCATATGAGCCACACTGTTGCATGTGCAAATGCTGTGAATTGCAACATAGGGATGACAGTGTGTGTGTGTGGGGTCAGGACGTCCTGACACCACTGCACTACACTGCACTTCCACAGGTGGATTAAGCCAAGCATAGATGAGATGTGTTCACATTTGCATATTACCCATGCTGTGGAATGTGATATCATCAATATTGGGCATCACTGTGCTGGGGGGAGGGGGGGCATGCATGTACCACAGCATCCATGGGACATAGGGAATTGCTGCATACTGTACTAGTCATGCAATGGGCATGTGGGGTATGTCATTACTGCACTGCATATGCCTGTCCCTGAGGGCCACCACTGCAATATTAAAAACATATCATGCACCTTTCCAACCATTGCATATCCCCCTGCCCACAGCATTTGTCCTGTGGACACAACATCCCAGTCTGAGACATCTCTGATAGTTGCCATGGCCACCAGGTACCACTCACCAGCCATGGCCACTGAAAGATGTGTATAGTGTCACCATGACAGGTGGGCAGCACTGGTCAGCACGTCACTGCTGTAGAATGGTGAAATAATTGATCATGATCTAGTGCTACTGGTGCCACCTGTAGGGTGATGCAGTCCCTCAGGTGGAGTGGAGATGTATCAGCCCACATCTGGCACATTGGCCTGGCCGACACAGTGTACAGTGTAGTGTGGCCAGTGCATGTTCACGCACATGTGTAACCCCTAGATGGCGCTATCCCAGGGGCTACTACCCCTGCCTGATTTGCCACTAACAGGTTGAGGGGCCTGGATCCAATGGCGGGTGCCTCCACCCAGAGGTCAGGGTTTGCAATAGTTAAACTTACTTGGTCACAGCCCTCTGGGACACTGCAACCCCCCTTTCTTCCCACTAGTGGCCCACACAATATAGCAGAATTACCTTCACAGTATACTCTTACCCCCAGAACTGGTTCAGGCACTGGGACCCCCTGTAAAACAAGATACAGTGCAACAATCACAGTACAATATTTTAACATAGACAAATACCTCAGGCAGTATAACTTTGCTGAAACAAGCAGCTCTGATTTATTTAGGGGATATAACAAGAACAGGGAAATCAGGTTAATTAGCTTATCACTCTACTCATCTACCTATGGCTCTGTGCACAGGCCTATCCCTATCAGTTACTGTCCCTGGGTACCCAAGCCCTAGTGGCTAGTCAAACCCGTGGCAGCTGGTAGGGGCCCTTTCACACAGAGAAAGGAAAATTAAACAGTCAGCAGTACAGTAATTCCATTTGGATTTAATGTAGCAATTCAACAGGGAGCGACTCTGAATTAGTACTCACGACCTCCAAACAAGATAGGGTCCTTCAATGTCAGCAGGGCTACTCTTGAGCTCCAAGAGACTCCTCACACATTTATATGGTAAACAGTCACAGGCAAAAGTCACGTAATGGCAGCAGGATTCACTTGAGGTACACAAACCTCTACCCACATTTATATGGTGAAAGAAAGCACTATACCAGGCAGGCTGCATCTGTATCCCGATCGCAATTACTGCACAATACCCGGGAGAACACACAGCAGATTCAGTTCCTGACAGACCGAGTGCAATTCCGCAATTCCTCCAGTCTTCTACAGGGTGAGCCTGGTTTCTACTCTTCAGATATCCTTTGGTTCTCTTCACAGGATGGATTCAGTCCTAACAAGCAGTTACACAAGCTGCAGACCGGAACTCTGGACCTTACACACGTTTTTTGACTGAAACTGTGCACTGAAGGAGCACAGGGTTTCTTTCCCCTTCACTCCAGAGCTAAACTGAAACTCCAACAGACAAAATCGAGCACTTCCTTTGAGTTCCTCCCAGTTCTTGACTGGATTGGCTGTCACTCACAATAGACTGCTGCTGTTGGTCCAAAAAGGCGCCAAAGTCTAAACTACATCTCCCAGAGTCACTGCCCATACAATCCTCTTGTGGCTGGCTCAGATTATGAGTCCAAGTTCTGATTCGTCCAAGACACCATTTTAGAGCTAGCTTACCACACACTGATTGGTCCAGTTCAGCAGTTCAAAACCAGAATGGGGAACTAGGCAGACACAGTTCTGACTGCAAAGAAAGCAGGTTAGACAAACTGTAATTTCATTATTACTGTAAATGATTTCTGGCAAACAGTTACATCTTTCAGATAGGTTCCCTTGCACTCCTAGTGACTGCAAAATGGAGTGAATTGGCAGCAGCTCGAGTGGTACTCAAACAGAGAAGCACACAGTCCCCCATACAACTAATTATGTCTGCAAGCAGACAGCTCTTAAAGAGACAGTACCAGAGGCTCTAAAAACACTCACTGATAAATGGCTTAAACGCCAAACACCATTCAGGCTTGGAGCATTCAAGCAAGCTCCTGGAAGTCTTTTGGGAACCCCCATTTGCAGGGGGGTTACACATGCATGTAGAGTAAGATGTACAATCCACACCACAGCATTTGAATGCTGGCACAATGTCACATGATGACATGTTCCATGCCACACAGTGTTGACATTGTTGTTGTCTGCAGCCAGATATAGGACAGACAGGCAAATACAGCCTGCAGGGTGCATAGTGAGGAGGCGTGGTTGCCATCATGATTGGGGTTGGGAACTGGTGCAGTGGTTTATGGATGTGACACAGCACAGTGGCATGACACAGCCCACATGGCACCACTGTGATGCCCTGTGATCCCCTCAGTTGCGTGTACCCACACAGAACACAGCACCATGGTGCCAACTGTGTGTGTTTGCAAGCCTGCCATCGCAACCAACCCATGTTGGTGGACTTTGAGACCACATGCACATACAATACAGTGACACAGTGCTTCTGAACAAACAACAGGTTTATTGAGGAAAACAACAGCACCTAAACAGCTATGCAACCAAAGATACAGTACCCCCCAACCCCCCAAAAAAGGTATGAAAACATAGCAGTACTCTTTCCCCAACCCCACAACAACAACAACAGGCATAGCAACAGTGTGGTAATATTAAAACCACCCCGCACCACCCCACAACAAAAACAGCCATACAGACAGGTTTGATAAATTAAAACCACCCCCACCCCCCACAACAACATCCATGTAAACAGGTTTGATACAGTAAGACCCATCCCCACACCCTACAACAACATCAGTAAAACCAGTGAAGGTATTGATAATATCAACTCCCCCCCCCCAACAACAGCAACATCATGACAGTTATTGAAATGGAAAGCCCATCCCCACACCCAGAAACCTCACCGCTCCTGCAGTGCAGACAGAAGGGCATGTAAGGACCCATGCAGGCATGCCACGTCCTGCAGGATGGCCTACACTAGTCCTGCCAGCAATTGGTCCCTGGATGGCGGTGGAACAGGGGCATGCTGGCTATCATCCTGGCCTGGGGCCTGCTGTACTAGCCTATGTACATACCGCCCACAGCGGACACCATGTCAGGGTCCTGAACCTGTACATCCACTCCTTCCTGACTTCCAGGACATTCTGCCTCCTCTGAGTGGGCAGTCACCTCCCCTGCAGCTTGTGACATGTCCTCCCCCCTCCATGCTGTGTCTGGGACTTCCTCCTTCTTGCTCCATGGCTGTGCCAACATCAAGTCACTGTCAACAGTGCCCACAGTGTCCAGTGGGGCACCACTCTGGACATGATGTCCCTGATCAGCAGGGGCCTGCAGTACCGGCCTATGTTCACTGCCCACAGCAGGCACCATGCCAGAGTCCTGGGCCTATGCATTTTCTTCTTCATGACTCCCAGAACATTCTGCCTTCTCCGGGTGGGCAGTCACCTCCCCTGCTGCCTATGATATGTCCTCCCCTAGCATGCTGTGTCTGGGACTTCCTCTTTCTTCCTCCATGGCTGTGTCAACATCATGGTCACTGTCAAAAGTGCCCACAGTGTCCAGTGGGGCCCCACCCTGACTGTCATGTCCCTGACATTGGCTGCCCATGCCCACAGTGTCTGATGGTCTGGCAGCTGTTGTATTGCCCTGGTCATCACTGGCCTCTTCATTGCTGTCCAGTGGCAGTGGCTGGGCCCTCCTCGCATGGCATCTGGTACAGTCCCCATATGCCTGTGTGTCCCTCTCTTTCTGCTTCCTCATGACTCACAATAGGACTCCTCATCTGTGGCCCACCATGGTGTGCGGCATCTGTGACATGGGAATGGGACACGTGTCAGTGAGTCGTACAGACTTTGGCCACACAACAGTCAAAAGGGGATGGCACGGGGCTGGCTGTACTAGCCGTACAGTACAGGATACACAACCCCCTTTCAATGTGGCTGTGCTGCCATGTGCCAACTCCTGCACTGTCCTCCAATATCACAATGCAATGCCCCAACGTACTCCTAACCACCCATCCTAGCCCACACCCCCTTGTGCCACATATACATACACATCTCATGTGTGCCACACACCATATCCACCCATTACTGTCGGGTTCATGGCTGATACAGGAGTGTGGGCCACACTACAACATCCACATATGCAGACACACTCTGGTCCTGTACTCTGGGAGGCCCCCACTTACCTTGCAAACACACTCCAATCCTATACTCTGGGAGGCCCCCACTTACCTTGCCATTCTTGGATGGGTGCTGCCACATGGTCTGCAGCCTAATCCTCCTGGTGTCCACCTCTACTTCCCTCCACTCCCTGGACTGCATGGGTCTGATCTGTGGAGACATGATCGGTACATGTGTAAGTGTCATGATCACACAGACATGTGCCAATTGCTGTAAAGATTTGACAGGGTGGCTATACATGTGTCCAACCTACCATCTGTAGGTCACTGCCCAGACCTCGTGGCCACATCACTGCTGTAGGCCATGCCCATCAGGCATCACAGGATCATGGGGCCATGCCTGGTGAGATCCTGCCAGTGGTGTTTTAGTTGGTGGGGCGTGCGTCTCATGCCTGACATTCCTTCCAGGCATGCCCCTATTTGTCTCCACACCAAGTCCCTCTCTGTGGGGGTGTGCCTCCTGGAGCCTGGTGACAGCAGTGTCCTTCTCTACTGCTGCACCAAGTTGACTTGGAAGTCTCCTCAGGGGTGAAATTAGGTGATCTGCCACTCAGTGTAGTCATTTCCACTTTTTAAATGTTCAGTCAGGCCTTACAGAGCTGCTGTGTTTTACTCTGTTTTTACTCTACAGAACTGTGGCATTGTACGGTTGCATCTGCACTTGTTTCTGCATGTGGCAAGTGCATGGCGGCATATGCCGCATGTGCATCATAATTCTGCTGCAAGCCGCATATGCAGTAATCTTCCACCGCAAATTGCATATGCATCTTACTCCACATGTGCATGTGTGAGGGACATGCAGTCACAGCGTGGCCATGGATGTTCACACATGTCAAACTAGAACCACTAGATGGGCAGCTGTCATGTCAGTACCCTGTGTATGTGGGTACAGGACAGGCCAGACCACTGTTTGTTCAGCAAGACTGTCAACATACCATCCCAGGAAGGATTGTCTGCAGGGTGCCAAACACCAGACATGGCATCACTGTATGACAACCAGTGACCATGGCTGGTGAGCAGCACCTGGCTGACCTAGCACCCAATGGTTACTGGACAATGATATATGGTGTGATGATATGGGGCACATGTGGCACACATGTAATGCATATGCATTCTGTGAGCAGATTAGCAGGTGACTGTAATGCAGATTGCATGTGCCGTCTGAAAATGATGCAAATGCAGCCTGCATGATGGGGGGAGAGCATTGTAGTAATACCACCACATGTGTCTTGTGTTAGGGTACTTTGTCTCACAGCACTAGTTGTGGTACACCACAATGTGCATGACCATCATGTGTTGGAACATATTCCACAGTGTACCATACCCATCACACAGTCACACTCACTCCGACACATAACCTCTGTAGTTGTGTGTTCTCCACCCCCCCATGTACATCTCAGTGTATTGTATCATGCTATCTCCTTTTTGTCATGTTTCCTTGTCTGTCTTGGATACTTCACACACTCTTACAGGTTGCTATGCCCACCAGGTACTAACCACTGGACATGGCCACTGGCTGCTGTGTATAGTGTCACCTTGTCGGGTGCCTAGCACTGGGCAGCATGTCTGTATGGTAGTATGCTGTCTGTGGCAGCTTGCCTACTGCTTCTGGTGCCACCTGTTGGTGGTTGGTATCCCTCAGGTGAAGTGATGGGCTATCAGGTCACCTCTGGCACGTTGCCCTGCCTGGCACAATGCAACATGGGCCTGTGGCTGTTGCATGGTCATCACAATGGTCTTTGTTCCCCTTCCCCTCCTCATCCAGGTCTGGATGTGGCACCTGGTTCTTCAGTGTCAGGTTGTGCAGCATGCAGCACACAATGAAGATTTTGCAGACCATCTCAGGGCTGTATTACAGGGATGCTCCTGAACGGTCCAGACACCAGAAATTTGCTTTAAGGATGCCAAATGTTTGTTCAGTTGTTGCCCTGGTGGTGGCATGGGCCACTTTATAATGCACCTTGGCCACAGTGTGTGGGTGCCATAGTGGCATCTTAACCCATGACAGCTGTGGGTATCCACTGTCACCTGTAGGGTATAAGTGACACATCATGAATGTACCTGAGGAGATCATAGAGTCAGAAACAGTGGGGGAATTCAAGAATGCGTGGGACAGACATAAGGCAATTCTAGTGGGGGGTAGGAGGAAGTAGGCTGTTGGTTAACTAGGATCTGCAGCTTATCCGTTAGGTAGGGAAATGGGCAGATTAGGTGGGCCAAGTGGTCCTTATCTGCCATCAGATTCTATGTTTCTATGTTTCAGTGTACAGGGCACATGTTATTCACATCAACATGTTGCATCTGCTGGGACAGGGGTGCTCCTTTGTGTGTCAGTAATACCTACCGATGAGCCATCCACTTGTGATCTGCCCCCTCTCAAATGCCCCATGTAGGCCACAGTTCTGCAGGATGTAGGAGTCATGGCAGGAACCAGGGTACTGGGCTACCACATCCAGTGTGCAGCACTGGTTATCACATACCACCTGCATTTTCATGGAGTGGTAGTCTTTTTTGATTGATGTACACCTCCGCCTCACCTGGTGGTGCCCTGATGCCACGTGTGCACAGTCAATTGCTCCTAGTACGTGGGGGAACTGTGCATTGTCATAAAATACCGGCTTTACCACCTACTGCTGCTGTGCGTCCCTCGGGAACATGATGTACCTGTCCATCCATTGCATCATCTCATCCAGGACCTGCCTGAGGCACCTAGACATGGCTTGCTGTGAGATAACCATAGTGTCACCTGTGGGGGTTTGGAATGTCCCAGTGGCAAGGAAACACAATGCTGCACTTACCTTCACCTTCACAGGTACAGGATACCCCCTACCGGTGGCACTCTGTAGTTCTTCCTGCAGCTCATCACACAGCTCAGCTATGGTAGCCTTAGGCAGGCAGAAGTGTGCAATGCACTGCTCCTCTGTGAGATCCAGGTATGACTTCCTGGCTCTGTACACATGTGGTGCATGGTGTCTGGCTGGTATGTGCTGTGCTTATCACTGCCTATTCCCCTGGTTCCTACCATTATGCTCCCTGCGGTGCCTACGCCACCTCTCAGCCACTAGCATTATGCTCAGTAAAAGCTACCAGTGCTGCCATCATGCTGTCACTCTAAGCAGCCGTGTCTGCACACTACCTGCTCCACAGTAACTCTGCTGTGTCTGTCTCACTGGGCCTTCTTTTATACTCTGCTGCAGTTGCACCTGCTCTCCCCCAGTGTATCTTGTACCCTTTGCAAATGGCTCATCTTGGCCTTCCATTGCTTCTAGAATCCCAATAAAGGGGATACTGCTGCTTTTTTCTGCTGCAAGTTGCATTATGCCAATGCACATCTCAGGGTTTGGTGCAAGTGCCGCGTAAGTCAACTTTGGAATATGGGGTTTGCAACTTGACGCAAGCCACTTTTGAGAATAACTTTGTACAATTTATGGCTCAACTGCAGTGGAGTACCCATTCTCTTTTACGTAACTGAGATACACAATATGTATCCTTTTGAGAATGGGACCCCCTGTTGTTAATGGGACATTCAAGTTTTAATGGCTGATGTTCTGAACTGTTGGAATATCCAGCAGATCTATGCTCCCCTTAGATACTGGGTTTTTGACATTCTTTTTCCTGTAGACAATATAAGAATCTGTATTACTGTTCTTTTACAGGGAGGAAGTTAAAATATGTACTGTTAATATACAGACTATTAGTGTAAGTTCTACAGACATTTAATTGGTCTTGTGTTTGGATTTGTAATTAATTGTCGATCACACCTCGACCCCACCCCCCTTTCAAAGGTCCCTTGACTACTGGGTAGTAGTCTGGTGTGTCTTTGATGTTTTTCCCAGCAATACAATACTCTAAATTTCTGAGTTGGACTGAAGTTCATTTATTTCCTTAGAGTGCACCATTTTTAGTTGTTTCTTTGCTTATCATTGCTATGTCCAGGTCTTTCTCCTCCTCTGAGACTGTGACATTCCTCTACGCAAGTATGTACTTGGCCCTGGGGTTCATAGACCCTATGTGCATCAACTTGCACTTTGTAGCATTGAATCCCAATTGAGAGAATCTAGACCACCTCTCCAAACTTGACAGGTCCATCCTCAGATCACCTATGCCCTCCTCAATGTCCACCCTCCCACAGAGCTTGATATCATCCTTGAGAATACATATCTTGCCTTTGATACTGTCCCCAGTGTCATTAATAAACACATTGACTAGGACCAGACTAAGCACTGACCCCTGTGGACCCCTGCTAGTGACTTTTCTTATCCTTGAATGCCCACCTCCCCCATGTTCTATCCCCTAGCCAGTTTGTCACCCACCTGGTTAGTATCTCCCCATCCCCATATCTGCCAGTCTTTTTATTAACCTCTTGTGGGGAACTGAGTCAAAGGCCTTGCTGAAGTCCAGGTATAGTTTGTCCACTGTTTGGCCCTTTTCCACTGCCTTAGTGACCCAATCGAAGAAGCTGATCAAATTATTTTGGCATGCCCTCCCTGACATGAACCCATGCTTTTTGCTTTCCTCGAGCCTGTTCACCTTAGGGAAATTAACCAACCTTTCCTTTTGCATGGTTTTCATCAGCTTGCCAACAATTAACATCAAGCAGACTGGTCTATAATTTCTTGGTTTGACCCTTGGTCCACTGTTGTGCAGGGATGCATCATTGGCTGTCCTTTACTCCCATCGACCCCCCTTGTATCAAGTGAGTAGTTGAATAGGTCAGCTGGGGGTGCTGCAAGAACTTCCACAAGCTCCTGCATCACCCTCGGGTGCATGCCACCTGGCCCTGGGCACTAGTCTGCCTTGAGGACCTTTAGCTCTGTAAGGACTGTCATCTGTTATGGATTCTTCCATCATCTCCACTGCACCCCATCCTTATTTTCCCCTGTGGTAGTGGCCTGTCCTTCTCATGTGCAAAAATGGACTAGAAGTATTCATTCAGTACACCTCCTCCTCCTCCTTCTCCCTCTTTTCCTCCCCCTACTACTTCTTCCCCTTTTTTAGCTTCAGTGAGTCTCACTTACCCTTCTGATGACCCTGGTAAAGGGAAAGGAAAGGAAAGGGGGAATTGTTTAACCAGGAAAGGCACACTAAGCCAGTACTTGTTTCCAGGTGCAAGCTGGGAGCACAAGGAAGTTAAGTGACTTGCTCAGGGTCACACAGTATGCAAGCGGGGGCTGATGGGATTCAAACCCAGGTCTCCAGGTTTGTAGCTCAGTGCCCTTAACCACTACCCTAAACTACCTCTTCCTAAGCATTCTTCTTTGATGCATCTCAGGCTCATACCATGGGGAGTCATAATGGAAGGCTTAAGTAGTTTACAATACCCCAGCTTCTCCAGGCAGATGAAACAAACCAGACATCTACACCACAGTAGGGCCCTTCTGACTCCACCTATACATCACCAGCTCCTCCCAATGCTTGACCATTAAATGTGGTTTCCCCACCAGGCATGGGTTACAGGGGGTCTCACCCACAGGGGACAAACTTTGGGTTTCATTTAGGAGTCTGGAAAGGTTGAGCAGAGGCTGGTGATGGTTTGGTTCCTTGGTAGACTCCTAAGGTGGGCAAAAGGACTTGGGCACATTTACAGAGGACCTGGGAGCTGGTTAGGAAAAAACATGGTCTAAATGTACGCAACTGAAAACAAGTGGTGAGATGTTGCATTGCAGCTGAGCTGTCCTGGGTGAATACATTGTAAAAATGGGTAATAGCAAAACCCCACTGAAAATGAGTTGCTGTATCAGCTGGTCTGGCCTGCCCTTCAAGAATATAATTAAAAATGGGTAAAAGCAGAACCTCTTGGAATATGAAATACTGCAGCTTAGCTAGGTTATCCTTTTTAGGTACAGTGTAAAAATGGATGAAGGCAAGACCCCACTGAAAATAAAATATGATATCTCATCTTGGCCACTCTGAAAATGCTGTCAAAATGGGTGAAAGAAGGACACCATGATAACAAAGTGTGACATCTCAACTGGGTTATCCTGGGTAACTACTATACAATTTAAAAATATGTGAAAGCAGGACCACAACACAAATGAGATGTTGCATCTTATTTGTGCTTGGCTAGCCTTGGTAAATAGGTCATACAAATGGGTAAAAGGATGATCCCACTTATAACTAGGTTTTGCAGCTGCTAAGCTACCCAGAATAAATGTAATGTGTAAATGGGTGAAAGCAGAACAATCTTAGTTGTGTTATACTGAGGAAATACAGGAAAACAATGGGAAAAAGTAGGACTCCACAGAAAAAGACATACTGAATATCAGCTGGACCTTAGGTAAATACAGTGTGTACATATCAGGCTTTCCAACCTCTCCACATACAACCTACCTTGCTGCCCTGAATCATTTTGGTACCTTTCTATGAACTGATTCTAGTCTGCCCCTATCCTTTTTGAGGTGTGGGCTCCAGAACTGAACACAGTATTCCAGATGTGGCCTCACCAAGCAGGGGTAGTATAACTTCATTTGATCTGCTACTAAATCCCCTGCCTATGCTCCCCAGATACCTATTTGCTTTACCCCCCTGAAGTGCATCACATTGTATTTTCAGATATAACTACCTCCAAATCCCTTTCTAACTCTGTCTGCACCACCCTTGCCCCCATCCTCTACTCAGCCTTTGGGTTTTTGATACCTTTATGTATAACTTTGCACTTTTTTGCATTGAACTCAAGCTGCCAGACCCTGGCCCACCACTCCAAGATCTGCACATCCTCCTTTATTTTCTGAATACCTTTGTCACTGTTATTTCTGCTGCAGAGCTTAGCGTCATCAGCAAAGAGACATATTTTACCCTGTCTTCCCTCTGCTGTGTCACAGATAAATATATTAAGAAGTACTGGCATAGGAACCAACCCTTTAGTACCCCGCTCATTACCTCTCTTACACCAAAACAGCCTCCATTTATTATGATTCTCAGCTTCCTCCCTTCCAGTCATTTCTTGATTCACTGTGTTAATTTGTTCCCAACCCCTAGGTCTTCCTGTTCCTTAACTTGTCTCCTATGTGGGACTGTGCTGAATGCTTTGCTAAAGTATGGGTACAGTTTGTCTACCATGTGACCCTTATTTATAACCTTCATCACCTAGTTAAATAAATCAATCAGATTTTTATGACATGGTCTTCCTGACACAAGCCCATGTTGTCTCTTATCTTGCAGTCCTCTTACTGCATGGAACTCTTTCAACCTTTCATTAATAATAGGTTCCAGAAGTTTCCCCACTATTGTGGGTAGATTGACAGGTCAATAGTTTCTGGCACAGTCCTTTCTCCACTCTTGTATAGGGGCACTACATTGGTCACTATTCAATCTACAGTATTGGCACCCTGTCTGCCACCAGTGAGCTGTTGATAAGATCTGTCAAAGGTTGTGAAAGTGTTTGTATCACCTCCTTAAGCACCATGGTGTGCAACCCATCTGACCATGGTGATTTATCAACCTTCAGGGACCTTAGTCCTCTAAGTACCCTCTCACCTAATATTGGTCCCATGTTAATTCTTAATCGCCCATTCTGCCCTAAGCAGGTCTCACGCTCTGGTGGCAGCCCCTTTTGTTCCACCATGAATACTGGACAGAAATATTCATTTATTTTGTTACCCTTTCACCTATCATCCTCCATACATAGCTTCCTTTATTTTTTATCTTGACTTCTTATTCTACTGGTTTCCTCTTCTCTGGAGTGTAGCAAAGAAAGGACCTGTTGTCACCTTTGATCCCTGCTGCAATCCTATGTTCTGCTCCAGCCTTTTTTTTCTAACCACTCAACTGGTCTTTAATTTGTCCAGGGATAGATCCCTGTTTCCATTTGTTGGACTTGCTCCTTACATTTTGAACACTGCTGTTTTTCTTGGACTGCCTCCCCACCTCACTTGTAAACCACATTCAAAACAGAACAAGAAATATATTTAATTTTTCTCTCTATTCCCCAAATAATGAACAAGCATTTAACTTAAACTGCTCAATGCTGCCACTAAAAGTTAATTTAAGTACCTAAAGTTTGTTTGCTGCTTCAGAGCTATAAAATTGATGACTTTTGTGGTAATGGCTGCTCTCACCTTCTTCCTTTTAAAATATCTGTGAAGCATGCTGCAATTTTTTATCTGCTGGGAGAGGAAGAGCAATGTAAATAAATAAATGAATGAATAAAAAAAAAAATTTTTTTTCTTTACAGGTGGCTGGTGATAGAGTACCAGCTATTGAAAATTAATTAGCCACCCTGCTTCAAAGGCACGCACAAAGAGTATGTCAGGAAGCTCTAAATCAACAGTTCCTGCAGGTGTTTGCATGAACGACAGTTAAGGAATCAACAGCTTACGTAGGATCCACTTTGAAGTGATAATCAGTTGGAAGGGAAGTGTGTTGGAATAGCAAGTGATATATTCATGCACATTGACTGCTGTTTGTGAACATTCTTCATGGCAAATAAAAGCATATAAGAAGGGAATATAAAGCCACAAAGAGAACTGGGAATCTCAAGTTTTATTTGTTACCCTCACTCTAGCCACCTGACTTACAGTTATAGATCAAGCCATATAACATCCTAAATTGTCAAATTCCAAAATTTAGTTTGTAAATGGAATACAGCAGTGAACAGTAGTCTGGACTAAGACTTGGTTTACTATAATCTGATACTTCATTTTGTTTGTGCTTCACTTCTGGAAGGGCAGAGTTTACTTATGTTGTGTGAATTGCATATTGATCCAGTTTATGGATGACACTGCCTTTTGTTTTCGTTTAGCCAATTAAAAAAAAAAATCAAATGTCATATGGTCACCTCACTCTAAGCCTTCATTTTAATCCTAGCAGAAATATATGTTTGCATATTAAGTAGGTATTATTAACAATTATAATGACTAATTTGTATTGGACCACACCAACTGTTTTTGGAAGAGAAGTTCCTGTTCTACATTTTACAACTCATCAGATTTTTTGGAGGGTGGGGGGGGGTAATTAGAATTGCTTTGATCAATGCTTTCTACAGAGGCACACACACAAATATATACAAAGGCACTGTTAATAATAACTGCATTTATAAGTGGTTAGTGAAAACCCTGTCATCTGATTGGCTACTATGGTAGGTACACAGATATTTCCCATGACCACACCTTTAACACAAGTACCAGCAGCAATAACCTCATCATAATACCCATAACTGACATCGTAGTGCAGTACTAGAGGTTCTCTACTGTTGTGGTGTAGTCCTTCAGATGAGACTTTAAACCAAGGTCCCTTCTGCCTATCTCTGGTCACTGTCCAGGTGGAAGTACAAGATCTCACCATGGCATTTATGAGTGAAGAGTAAGGGCATTTTATTAATCATAAAGGAAACATATGATACGGTTGAACAAAGCGAGAACTCAACAAAATCATACAGGAATATCATTTACAGCATCAAAAAAAGGAACTAAATAAAAAACAGTGTACCCAGCAGCCCCATCCATCAGTCAATCCAAGTTTTAACAGTGCCTTGTATAATTAGTTCAAACACTTTCCATGTGGTTTTAAATCACTGCAGTCAAATCCATCAGTTCACATTGGGCAACAACTAATATCTCAGATTCCACCTTATGCAGTAATTTATTCAGTGTGGTGTGTTTTTGCTGTAATAAAAACTACCAATCCATCCACATTCACCATTTAATGAATGCAAAGACCACAGTCAAGATATTGTGATCCCACCTGTTCCATCCCAGTTGGAAAAAAAACCTTTTACCAATGTCTCATTAGTAATACACTAAAAAACTGTTTTCCTCCAAGCAATAGCCACTTTTCTCCAGAAATCTCGAATATAAGAACAAGTAAAACACAAATGGTCCAAAGTTTCTATTGTACACATCTGTGCCACAAACAATATCTTTCCTGAATAGATTTATGTTTTTTGGAATTCCTGACATTTAATCTGTCATGGCAGCAGAGCCACAAAGTATAGTACATTTTGGGGGATTTCTAGGAATCATTAACAATTTAATAATGGCAGTAAAGAACATAAAAGCGGTAATGCAGGATCGCAGAATAGCAAGTTTTTCTAGATAAAGTTAAAATAGAAGCCACAGTAAAGTCCCAGGATTTAACTGTTTGATAATGTCCAAATAAATACTCAGGAATATCCCTGGTGCATATACATTTTCTTTTAATGGAACCTGTCTCACATACTTGCAGAAAACCAACCAAGCCAAACTGGAAAAGAGAGGACCACATTTTGTTTTGTCAAACTGAGAGGCAATAAAAATTATTGTATAAAAAAATTACAAAAATGGAAGACAACAGGAGTTACCATCCCCAGACCTCCATATTTTAGGAAAATAGGAACATAGAAATTGCCAGCAGATTAGGACCGTTAGGTTCATCCAGTCTGCCCATAGGCCCTAAACAGTGTATGTGACCACTGACCCTATGTGATCAATGGCAAATGGGTAAATATGTTATATTCTGCTAAACCAGATTCAGATAGCTCCCACAGAGGCCATGGCAGAAGATAATAATTACTGTAACCTTGAGTGATGCAGGTAAGAGACAAACTTGACTAGGATACAATAAGTGGCAGTTTTCATGGACCAGTTGTACCATGCCACAGTCCCAGGTCTAAAATATGCACCTACAAGTTTTATAGTGGTAGAGGAGATAGAGATCCCTGAAATATCTGTAATCTGTTCTGAGCTCTTGTTGGCTATGGGTAGTTCAATGCTTTTTGTCTGATTAGCTGCAGAGCCTGAAAAAGAGGAAAATTCATGAAACACAGCCATAAACTGTTTACCAGGCTCAACATCTTTAACAAATAATGCTACATCATCTGCCTAAGCTACAGTGAAAACAGAAATGTGTACTAAGTTAGAAGACATGGTAGAGATATTCTAACTGTTATTTATGGTATGTAAAGGAGGGTCAATTCAAAATGCATACAATACTGAACTAAGGAGGCACCCCAGTTGTACACCACCAAATTGTTGAAAACTAGCATAGCACATAACTTTGTCAAAAATATTACAGTGACAAAATGACAGTTACTGCCATTCACTGTAATGGACATGTGGGACACCAGCACAGCTTCTCTTGAAAGTCTATTGCCAATGATTTAAAAAAAAATGTTTTTCTTAATCATTTTTCTGATATTTTTACCTCCTAGGCTGGGGGGTTGTACTTTTGGTTCCCCCTTCCAGCCAGCCCTCTTGGTCCCCCACTGCCCTGGCCACAGCCAGAGCTCAAACCCCCTTGCCCCAGCCCTCACAGGCCACTTCACAGCAGGTACTTACCCCACCATGTGGAGACCTGGAGGCTGGGCTCGGTGGAGCTGTCTTGAGTGCTTCCATGGTGGTGCTGTCTGGGCCAGCCTTCAAGCATGCTGGAGGATTGTTCATGAGTACCCCCCCATGGCACGGGCATGCAATTATGTCAAGGGATACTGCAGTGCATAGTATCATATGCTGCATGCCCAACGTTGCCTGCACCATCCCCTCTTTTTGACCCACAAGCATGCATAAACCCCCGGCCACCCCCAGGAGCCAGTGCCTCAGTGGTCATCCCCACTCCACCCTCCCTGGTGGAGGAGAGCAGTCCATGGGATGCTCGATCCTCCTCCCCCTGCTGACCCTCCAATGTCTGAAGCTGTTCCCAACCCTAGGTCATCGTCATGGTTGGGCGTATGGTGCCAGTGCCTCAGTGGTCATCCCACCCCACCCTCCCTGGTGGAGGAGAGCAGTCCATGGGATGCGCGATCCTCCTCCTCCTGCTGACCCTCCAACTTCTGAAGCTGTTCCCAACCCTAGGTCATCGGCATGGTTAGAGGTATGGTGCCAGTGCCTCAGCCCTCTACACCACTGGGCTGGCAATTGATAATGATTTTGGATAACATTTTGACAACATTATTGATTAGGCAGCCAGGTCTCTAGTTTCTTAAGTTACGTTTCTCTTCTTTCTTACTTAACAAAATAAGCAGATTAATAGTAGACGATTCAGGGACAGAGGCAGAAAAGAGCATACAATTATACAGAATAATCATTTCATCCATTATTAGGTCTGAAATAAATTTATAAAGCTCACCAGGAATCCTGTCTTCTCCTGGAGCAGTATTAGTTCTAAATGAGGAAATAGCATAAGTAATCTCCTCCTTAGATATTCCACCTTATAAAATAGAAAGCCTTTCCTGTGGAACTTGTGAGTGTAAGTTAATTCCCAGAAATGTATTAATATCACCAGAACTATGGAAAGGCATTCCCATAGAACCTTTGAAAAATGTGTCAACAGTTTGTAGAATATAAAGTCCAACAGAGTGAGGAACACCAGAATCATTAGTTACTTCCGTGATGGCATGCTTGGAAACCTGTTCATTGCAGCTGTCAAATGGATTAAACTGATGACACTTGCCTTGCCTTGTGTCCCAAATTGTTGTTCCCTATGCTGGGAGGATATCCTATAATACTAAATATTCTTCATGCATTGTTTAATAATCTTAATTTGATCATTAAAATTATTCTTGGTTTGTACTGCTAAAGAAGCTAATTTGTGTAGCTGGGCCCTTTAGTCAAGATATCCCAAACCATTTTTCTGCTTTAATTTCTTTCCATGGAAAATAATTGTTTTCTTTTTTTTCAAATCCTGTTTGGTATCTTCCCACCACAAAATTGGAGTGTCATATAGAGCAAAAACTTACTGCCTGGCCAATTACAATTGGTGAAGTTATTTTTGTACAAAGGTGTTCTCAAAGACTTATATATTCATGCACCATAACCCAAGGCCTAATTTAGGGGAATGTAAGTGCCCAAGACTCGAGCCATACAGAAGCAGGGGGAAGGAGAGGGTGGCTGGGCTGCTTGACTTCCCCCCATGGACTTAACAATGCAACTTGAACTTTTACTTTTCGTCAACGCCAGTATCCCTGAATCACTTAACGGCAAGCTCTTCTACGTTGGGGTCGAGGCACCGGTAAGCAAGCGGCTTACTACGCGGACCTCCCCTGACGACCGGGACCCAGAATTACTTTGCCTTCAACAACTGCTCATCTGCTCTGCTGGGGTTGTGGACTGGGGCTATGCTTCTCCAACGGGGACCTCCATGACCTGGGACTTCCAATCTTTTTCACTGTGCTGTGCCTCCGCTGGGTCCGATTGGAGGCGCCAATATTATTTGAAAAAAGCATCCTGCCTATTGGTGGCCCAAGCTGGTGACGCTCAAGCAGCCTGGACAAAAGGCTGCGAGCTTGAGCGCTGGCTTACTCGGGCCATACAGAAGCAGGGGGAGGAGAGGGTGGCTGGGGCTGCTTGACTCCCCCCCCCACAGACTTAACAACGCAACTTGAACTTTTACTTTTCATAAACGCTGGTATCCCTGAATCACTTACTGGCAAGCTCTTCTACCTCGGGGTCGAGGCACCGGTAAGCAAGCGACTTACCGGGCGGACCTCCCCCAACTACCGGGACTCAGAATTACTTTGCCTTCACCAACTGCTCATCTGCTCTGCTGGGGTTGTGGGCTGGGGCTGTGATTTTTGGCCCTGCCACCCACCCCATTCCCTCCTCCCATTAAATGCCCCCATGCCACTCCCACTTCTTGTAGGGAGCAAATCAGGGCTGGGTCAGCTCATCCCAGGGAATTGCCCCCCCCCTCTCTCTGCCTTGCTGAGTAACACAACTCATCAGGGCTATAATAATCACTTGGCACTGGCCATAATTGCTCTCTCCTAGCTCTCTGCATCCTGACTTCAGGGTCTATCTAATACTCAGTACTAATTGCACTGCCTGAATGATTGTCTAGTCTCCCGGCTAAATATTGTGCTAGAGTTATTTATAGGGAGGGCGAAAGCAGCTAGCTGCTGCTGAACCTGCAGCATCTAAGAGATTGTTAAGCACTATTGTAATCCAGTTATGTCTTGCAGATTCTGCCTGTTATTCTATTTTTCCCATGAGATGTATAAATGTGTTTTCAACTTTACCTCAGGGGCAAGGATTTCAATACGCTTAATTGCACCTGTAACTGCCTGATTACCTAGTTAACACTGTATCTCCAGCTAGATTGCCTCCCCCTATTGTTTGATATGAGTGTGCCTGGCTTTGGTTCATAGATAGTTTCTGCACCCAACCCACCTGCTGACCTAAAGGGTAGCGGCGCTCAAACTCATCCCCAGGAGGACCCCTTAGTAACAAGTGCTACTAAGACCACCTGCCCTCCAATATTCTGAGGCATCTATCCCAAGGGTAAGACGTCTGTTACCCAGTGGTCCTATAAGATTGGGTACTGCTGACTAGCGGCGCACTGAAGAAATCTTGACCACACCCCTGATCAGACCCGTCAGGGACTCAGTGCCCTCACGAGGCTGGTTATTACTCTTAAGTTGCACCCCTTTGGCTCTGGGGAACATTTTCCCAGGGGCTCAACCATCCCCTCTGCCCATCCATCCCTCCTCTCCACCTGGCCTCCTTACCAGCATGAAGGCCCCCATGCTTGGACCCCCCTCTCTTGGCTGCCCAACTAGAGGGCTCCTCCTGGCTGTCCTGTACCTCCTCTTCCTACACTGGGCAGATATGACTATAAGTACAGGAGAACAGGACTCGAAAAGTCCCCCCATACTGGACATTCCCCCATGACATTCTTGGCACTACTACACCCTCCCTCATAATAATATGGAGGCACTTCTGACTGCCCATGTATTCTGCAGGAGAGGCATCTTGTACTCAACACTACTCACCACCAAATGGAGACTCTGGACTAAGTCCTTACCCCTCAGTAGGCTCCCTTCTCTTTGCCTCCTTGCTACCCTCCTGCTCATGGCAGGGGACATCCAACCTAATCCTGGACCCCCTCCTTATGATCTCCTGGTCTCCTCCATACTGGGCAGCCAACAAGGGCCTGAGGATTGTGCACATGAATATATGTAGCCTGAGACCAAAGATGCAGAAACTTCAAGTCTGGCTGGACCGGTACAACCCGGACATCCTGGCCGTATCAGAAACCTGGCTCAAGCCTCACATTCTCTCCCATGAGGTTGCAGCCCTTGGATACCTCTCCCATAGACAAGATAGACTGAGGAAAAGGGGTGGAGGTGTCCTAATCTACACAAAAGACACCCTTAACTCAGTGCAGGTCAACCTGCAACAGTCCACTAGTATGGAAGGTGAATTGATCTTCGTACGCATCACTCTTGGCCTACGTAAGCATCTCAATATTGGATGCATATACAACCCCCCAACTAATGCGTGCTCATCTCTGGAGGCAGTCCTAAGGGACATCTCCAAAGAAGTCACCTCTGAGCTAATCATCCTGGGGGACTTCAATCTTAACTGGGCCCCTCAAGACAATCACTCCCTAATAGGGCTGGTTCAGGAAGCTAACCTTGTACAGGTCATCACAGGGCCCACCCGAATGAACTACAAAAAGGGAAACCATTCCACACTTGATTGGGTACTTACTAGCAAACCCTCCAATATAAAGGTGGTGGGCACCCTAGCGGATGCCCTGAGTGATCACTCTCCAATCTTCTGCACCTGGAAAAACAGGGCCCCCAGAGTCCGCCCACAAATACTGGTGACAAGGGACTACTCAAACTTTCAACCTGAATACTTGATTGGCTGCCTAAATGGGATTGATTGGAGTCCAATCAAACTACTCCCCACACTGGAAGAGGATGCTGCCTTCTTTCAGGGAGCCATCACTATGGTTGCTGACTGCTTGGCCCCTATGAAGAAATTCCACACCAAGGGGAGCTGCTACAAGTGGATCACCCCTCATGTGAAATCACTTATGAAAACTAGGGACACTGCTTGGAAAAAATACAAGCTCTCCTCCCTATTGGCTGACCTAACCCACTATAAGATGCTTAGAAATAAGTGCAAACTGGCCATTAAAGTGGCCAAACGAGACTACCTCACAGACCTACAGAAAAAGAACCTAGGCAACCCTAGACTCTTTTGGGCACACATAAATGGGCTAATAAAGGGGAGCAGGAAGACCGCTCACTGCCCCATAGAGGTCAATGGCCAATTAACTAACGATGACTCTAGCATCGCCATGGCTCTCAACCGCCAGTTCACAAACCTGGACCTGCTCAAAGCGGACCTGCCACCCTTCCTCCCAGTCTCAAATGACCCCCTCCCCCATAGCCTGAACTGCCCAACCTTCCACATCCAGCTAGTAAGACCAAACGAAGTCCTCCCTTTACTGAAGTCCCTCAAAATGTCGGGAGCTATGGTACCTGATGGCATCCCCCCCGTATACTAAGGGAAGGGGCCCCCACACTCGCCAGGCCCCTTACCTGGTTCCTCCATTGATCCCTTATTGCAGGTGCCATCCCTGAACAATGGAAATTGGCCCATGTAGTCCCCATTTACAAGGGAGGTTCAAGGGAGATTACCGACAATTACAGGCCTATCTCCTTGCTCTGTAGCCTTGGTAAGATCCAAGAGAGATTAATTTATGGACAACTCTGTGACTACCTAGAGCTCCATCACTTACTTGACCCCTCCCAGCATGGTTTCAGAACCAATCATGGGACTGACACCACACTTATCAAGTTCTCCACAGATGTTCTCAGAGAACTGGACAAGGGGTCCCTCACTGGGGCAGTCTTCATTGATCTTTCCAAGGCATTTGACCTTGTAAACCACAACCTGCTCCTTACAAAACTGAGTCAGGTTGGGTTAGATAGCCACTCCCTATCTTGGTTCAACAGCTACCTCACAGGGAGGACACAGAGGGTAAAATGGAAAGACTCCCTGTCGGAGCCTCTCCCCCTAACAGATGGGGTGCCTCAAGGGTTTATCATTGGCCCCCTTCTCTTCTCTCTCTTTTCACCAATGATCTCAGTAAACACTGTGGGGGTAGCTCAGTGGTACAGTATGCGGATGACACAGTCATATACAGCACCTCCTCTAATCTGGGAGCTCTCCGCTCTGGGCTACAGGATGACCTGGGTTCCCTAGCACCATGCAATTCTGCTTAAAGTTGGACCAGCATAACATTCTGTGGTGATTTGCATATGCAGCCCATGATGCTTTGCATTGTGGGGGCATGTGTGATTTTGTATTTTCGTGAAACTTGGCTTCCCAGACAAATGCCCTTTGGGGTAACCCTTGCCTCAGTGTTTACGTACAGAGGTTCTTTGTCCCTAGAACAATGGCTTGTCACCAACAGAATGATCATTAACCCTAACAAGACCAAGGCCATGCTGTTTGGCCCAAGAACCCTTTGCCAGGACAGAAGCCCACATCTCAGGCTGATGACCAAGTCAGGTAAAAGACCTGAGGTGGTTGAATCTATAAAATACCTTGGCCTCACCCTGGATCAGTGCTTCTTCCTCAAGGATCATGTTGACCAGGTAACCAAAAATATTCACACCAAACACGGGACCTTGTACAGGCTGAAAGACCAGCTGATACATGCAGCCAGGGCCTCCATTGCCACAAGCGTCCTGCTCCCGACCCTCTCCTATGCGGCCCTGGTGATACAGGGAGCTGCCAAACAAGAGATGAACAGATTACAATTTCTCTATCACAAGATGGCTCACTTTGCCACCCTATCCGGCCCCTGGACTCACCACTGTGACACTCTGTCCCAACTAAACTGGCCCTCCTGGGAGGCCTGGCTCCAATACCCCCTACTCTGCCACACTCATAAATTACTTAGCCCATCCCCTCCTCCCAGCCTCACTGGACTCATTGCCCAAACGAGAAGCCCTAGGCTCCTCCGAACAATGAACAGAACCCTCCTCACAGTGCCCAGGGTTAGAACCAAGGTGGGGGATAAGTTGTTCACCATTACAGCCCCCATCCTATGGAACTCCCTGCCCTCTGGTGTTCAGGATGCTACCTCTACCCACACCTTCCGCACAAGGCTGAAGGCTCATATGATGGTCACCTCCAAATGCATCTGCTAAAGTTAGAGGCTCCTAAGTGTAAGCCCACCCCTCCCCCTCATAGGGAAATAGCGACTATCACTGCACCCCATCTGTATAGCCTACCCAGGAAATGTTACCTGTTGAAAAGCTACTGTGTTTTACCTCAGAAATGTAACTTGTTGAAAAACTACTAAGTATTATGTTCCTCTCTGTTTTGTGTAATGTACTTGTGCTGTATGCAATCCCATGTACTATTCCATGTAATCCCCGGGTCGCCCCTGAAAAAGGGACCTTCGGGGCCCAGCAGGCTTACCCGGTTATCAAAATTTAATAAATAAATAAATAATAAATAAATAATCCCAGTCAGTTTGTGGTTTGAAATTTCTACCAAATGTGCATGAAGGAATACCAGAGGGACAGAAGGAGAGACAAACAGAAAATCGATACTGGTAGAGATATTGAGCTGGGTGTTCAAACGGATTGGAAACTAAGACTCAGGCTGAAGGCCTGGCCGAAGGATGAAATCTCCGCACCTGCGGAGATTTATACTTTCAGCCGGCACAGCTGTGGGGGATGTTATGTCTGGTCCTACCAGGCATAATATTTTCCTGCAGCTGCACTGAAAAAGGCCACAAGCTGCTGTAAATCGTGCAGCCGGTTGCAAACAAGCTCCACTTTTAGAAATACCGCAGCTGAGGCAAAAACTGTAGCTCCAGAGGTGCAGACCCACTTGCGTCAGTTTCTTCCCTGCAGCTGCAGGAATTCAGAGGGCTTTGAAAATCTAGCCTACTACCTTAATAATACCTATGTTCAGTAATTCTTTGCAGCATAGCCTGAGCATCAATTAGTCCAGCGTGTTCATAAATCTGACTGAGAAAGTTTCAATCACAAACATGTTGGCAATTTCTGCTCCCCTCTCAGCGGTAGACAATCCGTAATTCAAATCTCCTCCAAAGACCACATTTTTGCTGAATATTTCAATAAATCAATTCTGGACACTTTAGTCCATGAAGCACAGGTATTGATTAAACAATAGGTATGCCCCTCAGAAATGATACCCCATAAAATTGACCTCCCAGATGTAAGGTCCAGCAACCATGTGACAGTAAATCCTTTAAATCTGAAAAGGATACCCAAATGTGTTCATGCCTCATTACTGACAGACCAAATGGATGTCTCCTGATGCTAAGCTTTTTTCACCCCTGCAATGTCAGAAAACAGCTGCAGTCTGTATCCTGTTATAAAAAACAACAGAAAATGGTAACTGTTGCAAGATAAAGTAGTCAGTCTACACTTTGGATTTCTTAAACTGTTCTCATTTAAGGAAACAAAACTAAGATTTGATAAGGACTGCGTAATGAAAAAACAACCAAAAGTAGGAAGGAGCATAAACCACAAAGCTTCATCATAGTAACATATCAAAGTAGCAAATCAGTGATGATATTCTTTTGGGGCTTCCTTGGGGCCTGCATGGCAGTGCCTTTCCTTTTCCTCTGTTTTTGCAGTTGGGGACGTTCTTCAAGTTCTGAGGACATATATTTTTCTGAGGACAAAATAAAGGAGTATTGTGTTCCAACTGTATGCCTGCTTTTTTGGGCCAGCTTTTTGAGCCACATTAACATAGTAGTCCTTTTCCATCTGATTCAGTCCATCATCAGTATTATGAGAGGCCCAGGGACAAGTGCAGAAGACATGACCTTATTCCTCACATAGATTCACTGTGTGCTGAGGTGCCCCAACTCTGCACAGAGGGAGCACTTAACATGGTTGCAGGCATTGCTGAGGTGGTATTTTGAGCTGCAATGATAACATACCTTTGGCTTCCCTTGGAAAAACACTATGTCACAGTCTCTTCCCAAATAAAAACTATTTGGTAGATGTTCCATACCATTGTCCACCTGTTCTAGTTTGACCCTGATACTCCAGTCCCCAGTCCAAATATTTTCAGAGTCCAGTAAAGGTTCTGGATCTCCGAGCATATCACAGCAATTTTGTATCCTAAAACAATGTCAGCAATATTAAAACCCTCTTTCTGAAACAAAATGGTGATTGTTTTGTGAGATAGTCTTGCAAGAGGAATAGCATAAAATGGCAACCATAATGAAGTTGTTTTTAACATATGATATTGTTGTTACAACCTCTCCAGCTCTGCTACATTCTTAAAGCTGATATCAAAAATAGGCTCTCACGTGTATAAATAAGGACATAGATTTCTGTTTCATAAAATCACATAAAGTCTTCAATGAGTGTTCTGCAAACATATATCCTGTCAGGGAACTTAATCAAATCCTCTTTATAATGAGGCCTAACAGCATTTCTCCTCCTTGCAACTAATAGTGGGGGCTGAAAATGTCAGCACAGTTTTTCTGAAGCCCTTTATTTTGGGGTTACTTCCCCATAAGCTTATAAGGCTGTGCCTGCTCTGTGGAAACAGGTACTGTTTCAAGCATTCTAGAGAGGCCCACATTATCTGGTAATGAAACATTGGAGGTAGAATGATTCACATTACTGACACTAAACAGCAAGCTGGTGAATTACTGAGGAATCTTGTAAGGGAATTGAATTCTGTGAATCCACAGGCATTGTTACTTTAGTGACAGATATGTTAGCCTGCCAGGTGTCAGAGACAATGATGTTGTGGGAGTGTGTCTCCAGGGGCATTATTGTCCATGTTATCTAGTATTTGTGGCTGTGGCATGGAGGACTGCACCTCCAGCGTAGAATCTATCCCTTGAAGAGTGGTTTGGGGATCTACCTATAAGTCAGGCACACTTGTGGGAGGTAAGTCAGAATTAATACACAGCCTAGCTATCGGGAGGTGCTGGGAAACACCAATGAAGTCCACCTCCAATAATGGAGTGTCAGCAAGTGGCAAAACTGGGGCCAAATTCACTGAATCCTGAGCAGAAGGGCTTGGGCATGTACATTCAGAATAAGATGTAGGGCTTTCAGCATTCTGAGCATAGTACATTTGTTTATTTTCAAACAGCCTCTGGGAGTTTAACATAGACAGCTCACCAAGTATAGTGAGCTGATCAGTGTTAGGAGCCACACCTGAGTGTTCTGGTTGGGTCAGTGTTGCAAGTCTGCCAACCCTCTTCAAAACCTCCTTCAGTCTCTATGCAGAGGGGTTGGGATAATTGCATCATTGACATGATTGCTGAGCTATGCCTTGCTGTCCTGCATCAGCAGGAGACTTTGACAGCTGATCTACACAGCTGGCTTTCAGAGGCTTGACCAGGCAATCAATTCCTTCAGAATGAGTTTGGATCTTGTGGCATCCTGCCCAGAGTTTCTGTTTACAGCCATGACATCTGATTTCTTCTTCAGCTATCTGCCCCAGAAGGGTACGCCTTAGGCCTCAATGTTAAATCCAATATTCTGTTCCCTGATTCTTCTGCCAAGTTATGAGTTGTCTTGGAGTTAGTTGGCTCCCCATGGAAACAACTGCAGGCAACCCAGGGATTTCATCAGGTACAATACACTTTTCTGTTTCTACTCCAATAATCTCCATTTCCATTTTCTCAGGTAACTAATACCATGTTTCTTGAATACAGGAACAGGCACTGCGTCCTCAATACTCTGTGTGGGGAAGAAAGCAGACTCTCCCAGCTAGGATGCCATCACACCCTCCTCTCCAAGGCTCTCCCTCTCCCTCTCCCAACAGGAAGCAAACAATGCCTTCCAGAAGTGAAAAAAATGATTTAATTCCCATGTGACTAGTTGAAGGGACTAATTTGATGATTGTCATACTTCTGTATCTCTTCACTGCATATTTTACCCTATGTATTTTGCCTCTCTATTTTCTGTTATTGTATTTTATTGTGCATTTTATCTATATTGTATTGTGTATTTTGTGGTATAATTCTGTTATTTTTATTCCTTTGTTCAATGATTGTAATGATCATTTTTAATTATAATCAAACAATAAATTTTACCACCACCACTACTGCCTCCCAGAAGAGAGGGGGAATTTTTGTTGAAACAAATTCAAGACAAATTACATACAAATTGAACAACAATGAATACTAATTAATAAATAAAAAAAACAGAGCCTGACTCAGAAAGTGTTAACAAATAGGTCTAAAAATATGAAAACAAATCAAATCAAAATATGATCAAAACTAGAAAAACAATATCCTCCACAAACAGTGTGGTTCACGATAAACACAGCCATACAATCAAGCCATACAAAAGCAAGAGTATTGGACTTTAGGAGGGCTGACTTTGGGAAAATGAGAGAGTGCCTCAGTAAAGCACTAGCAAACAGGCAAGAAGGAGGGGTGGAGGAACAATGGGGAGTAATCAAAACAGCCATCACAGAGGCAACAAGCCTTTGTGTAAAGCAAATCAACAAAACAAAACAAAGGAAAAAAACGCTATGGTTCTCAAAAGGGGTGGCAGGGAAGATTAAGGAGAAAAGGATAGCATTCAGGAAATATAAGGAAACACAGAAGGAGCAGGACAGAGAACTTTATCAGTTAAAGCAGAAAGAGGCTGGGAAGGCAGTCAGAATAGCAAAGGACCAAACTAAGGAAAGGATAGCCAACTATGTTAAGAAGGGGGATAAGACCTTTTATAGGTACATTAGGGAGTAAAGAAAGACCAAAGGAGGGATACTGAGGCTTAATAAAGGGGAGAGAATGTGGGTAGAGGGTGACAGTGAAAAGGCAGGAATACTGAATGAATATTTCTGCTCAGTATTCACAAAGGAAGAGGAGGGGGAGGTATCTAAACCAAACAAGAGGAACACTCTGAAGATGGGGATCAATACCAGTCCATTTACAGAAGAAAGGGTTCTGAAAGAGCTAATAAAATTGAAGGTGGACAAAGCAATGGGGCCTGATGGGATTCATCCAAGAATTCTAAAAGAACTAAGGGTAGAACTAGTGACACCGCTGACTACTCTTTTAACAAATCATGGGAGGATGGGGTGGTACCTGAGGACTGGAGGAGGGTGGATGTGATTCCTCTTCACAAAAGTGGGAGCAGGACAGAGGCAGGAAACTATAGACCAGTTAGTTTGACCTCAGTGGTAGGGAAAATTATCGAATCACTTCTGAAGGAAAGAATTGTTGAGTACCTAGAGGCCAGTGGGGCACAGGACCCAAGGCAGCATGGATTCATGATGGGAAGGTCATGTCAGACAAATCTAATAGACTTCTTTGACTGCGTGACCAAAGTAGTAGACCAGGGAGGGGCTGTGGACATGGCTTACCTAGATTTTAGCAAGGCATTTGATACAGTCCCACACAAAAGATTAATACACAAGTTAGCCAGCCTTGGAGTGGGTCTCAAGGTGGTAGCCTGGATAAAAAATTGGCTAGACAACAGGACGCAAAGGGTAGTAGTAAATGGAGTCCACAGTGAAGAAAGGAGGGTTACTAGTGGGGTACCGCAGGGTTCAGTACTGGGACCGGTCCTTTTTAATGTCTTTATAAGTGACATTGCAGAGGAACTGGAAGGAAAAGTACATCTCTTTGCAGATGACACAAAGATCTGCAATAGGGTTGATACACCAGATGGAGTGGAAAGGATGAGAAGGGACTTGGCAAGGTTGGAGGAATTGTCAAATGTATGGCAGCTCAGATTCAATGCAAAGAAGTGCAAGGTAATGCACCTGGGAAACAAAAACACAGGGGAAGAGTACACAATGGGGGGTGAGATACTGACAACAGTAAAATGGAAAGGGACCTGGGGGTAATTATATCAGATGACCTAAAGGTGGGCAAGCAATGTGAGAAGGCAGTAAGGAAGGTTGGGGGGATACTGGGATGCATAGAGAGAGGCATCAATAGTAGAAAACAGGAAGTTGTTATCCCCTGTACAGACAGTTGGTGAGACCCCATCTGAGTACTGTATGCAGTTCTGGAGACCCCATCTCACAAAGACATAGACAGAGTGAGGCTGTCAGAGGAGGGTAATCAAAATGGTGCAGGGGTCTGCACCAGAAGACATATGAAGAAAGACTAAAGAAGCTTAATATGTATACCCTTGAGGAAAGGAGGGAGAAAGGGGACATGATAGAAACTTTCAAGTACCTCAAGGGACTCATCAACAAAGTCCAAGAGGGTGGCATCTTTCAGAAAAAGAGATGTGCAAGAACAAGGGGGCACAATTTGAAGATAGAGAGGGGACGGCTCAGAGGTAATGTGAGGAAGTATTTTTTCACAGAGAGGGTTGTGGATGCATGGATCAGCCTCCCTGACTAGGTCATGGAGTCAAGAACAGTGGGGGAATTCAAGAATGCATGGGACAGACATAAGGCAGTCCTAGTTGTGGGTATGAGGAAGTAAGCTGTTGGTTAACTAGGATCTGCAGCTTATCTGTTAGGTAGGAAAATGGGCAGACTAGGTGGGCCAAGTGGTCCTTATCTGCCATCAAATTCTATGTTTCTATGTTTCTATCCAGTGCATGAAGGAAACAAAGAAACAGAACAGAAATAGCATGCAGAAATCAAAGAAAATTTCAAAAGAGAGAAATCCAGGATATATTTTTCCAAAAAAGACTGTCACTAATCTGGGAATTCACCCCCATTCCCTATTGTATACAAAATTAGTTTTGTTGCCATATTGGTCCTTGTGACAATAGATCTAGAAAAAAAGATGATTTGATACTTTTATTGGACCAACATACTGTAGATGTTACAAAAGCAAACGTGCTTTAGCTCCGGACAACACCCAGTCCTTCATCTTACAAAACCAGTTATCATATTTGTAGTTTATACCACATTTTTCTTACTAAAAAATATGCACACATAACTGATATTGGGGAATTCATTTGTTATATATAATTTCTGGTCTATCTCAGTTTCTGTTTCAGGTGTTATTTCTTTGATGTATTTATTACTCATTTTTATTTCATTATCACTTGATAGTTTTATCCCATTTAATTTTATTGTTTACTATAACTACACATTCTTCTTCTAGCACTGAAATTAAATGTTTTGTTTTCCTATATAACAAGATAGGACAGTGATCACTTTCTGTTCTGTGCAGAATTTTAAGGTCAATATATTTATAGAAATAGTCAATGATAGTTGAACCTCTCAAATTAATACATTTGGTTTCCCCCTCACTATCTGATGGAAATCTTCCATTTAGAAAGATAAGTTATAAATAGTCTAAAATATGTTCCATCTGTTTATGATTATCATTCCTCTTTTTAGCCTGACAAATCCTAGATGATATATTTAAGTTTTTTAGTATTGTTTTATTACTTTTTAATAGTGATCCGTTACCATATCTAATGTTAAAATCACCCATTATTAGTATATCAGTATATGCATTTCCTATTGCTATAGTTTTTACATCCTCCACAATGTTTTTAGTTAATTTTTTATCATAGAACACCAACTTGGGGGTGGACTATAAACATTTCCAAGTATAGCTAAATCATTCCAAACTTTCAGCAAGATAAGAATGTAATTTTGCTTAATTGTTGTTTTAATCACCTTTAAATAATCTGTTACCTTAATGTATGTGGCTAGCCCTCCCATACACCTACCTATTTTATGAGCTGGTGAATGCATTAAAGAATACCCATTGCTTGTTAATTTTTCCACTTGATCCATTCCATGCCAAGTTTTCTGGAATGATAACATTTGTATGTTATTTAGAAAAGTGAGAAATTCCAAATCCGCAAATTTTGTAGTGAGACCTGTTATATTCCAGGTAAGTATTCCTAGATTTGCAGAGTTATTACTCAAAAAGTGAACAGTACTATCATTCAGTAGCATACCGCTTTGGGATTCAGATGTTGCAGATTGGCTGTACAATTAATCTTTTAATGATTCAGCAATTTGTAGTCAATCATTTTCCTCTGTCAATGGTTGGTATCTTTTGTTAATCTCCAGACTGCATAATATATCTCTTTGTTTCTCCAGTCTCTGATCATTAGTATTATTTTGTTGTTCATGAAAACATTCCTCCAGTTTGGAAAATTCAGCAGTTGGAATGCCTAAACTGTACAATTTAGAACTGGCATCTAGTGTATTCTGTGCCAGTATCTTGTTGTTTAAAGTTAGATCAATTTGATCGCCTTCCTTCCAATTTTAATGTCCTCTGCACATGTACAACACCATCATCATACAATTATATACCCAGGACGTTCCCCATCAGCTGTGTTATCATATTTTTGAATTTTGCCTTAGTCTCAAATCCCAGGTAGTTGATTCCAAATATAGAGTTATGTCTGTCAAAAAATGAATGACCCCGTGTTATTAAATCCTGTAAAGTAAGAGAAACAGCCAATTGAGGAATTATTTCAGATTTCGTTTTTATACTTTCCTTAGTATAGAGGAAGTTGTTACTGGATAGTCCATATTTAAGTTATAGTTTTGGAGATCATTGGAATTTTATCAAACATAATGTGCCACTCTTTCATGTTTAAAGAACAATATCAGAGCATTCGCTAAGCAATCATTTGCTCTTATTGCATGCAGTATATCATCAGTTAATATACCAAGTCCCCATAGGTCAGTGCATATCAAATGTCCCAATAATTTTGAAACCAGAGTATTTTCCAAATGATCCTTGTCAATCCCTCTAATTACTATTATGGTTTGTTCATTTTCCAGTGTGTTTGCTTCAGTCATTTTAGTAGTAATTTGTATTTCTTGTTGTTTTGTTTCTGGTGTCACTATATGCTGAGTTGTTATACTTACTTCTCCTTTGGTTAGATTTTCAGATGATTTTGGAGTTTGTTTGTTAGGGTAGGGATATACTTTATTTTCCTCAACCCTTCTTTTTTTCCAGTCTTATTTTTAACTTTTTCCTTTTTTTTTTCTTCTTCTCAGTTTTAAGTTTATTTTCACAATTTGTATCAAGATTGATATGCAGCACTGACTTTTTAGGTTCATTTGTGAATAGAGAATGTTTCTTTATTTTATCCTCACTGGTTGTTTCATTATTTGAATCCAGGTCAATTAGGTCATAGGCCACAGAGAGAGAAAGAGATAAATCTCTTTCTTTTACTTGACATTTTCTTTAATATTCTAAGAGATCTTCTAAACATGCTGCATTTATAGCAACCTCCTCCCTCAGCAAGGTAATGTCATTTTTTTTGGATGATAAGTTGTTCCATTATAGCAATGCTAGCTATATGTGGATTTTTTAGAACTAGATTTTGATCCTAAAAGGTGAATAAATAGCTTGATTTTCCATTTTCTCTTGCAGCTTATACTCCCTCTCTACTAGTTCCTTAAGTCCAGTCATAGTTTCATGCAACTCTGTCCTGATCTCAATTATTTATTTTTCCATATTGTCCTTATTATCCCTATTGGGTAAGTCCCTATAAGGGTTATTAATAGGTAAACAATGGTAGCAATCAGTTTGGGAATCAATTTCAATATGTGAGGTCAATTGAATTACCTCCATATTGTTTATTTAATCTTATAGAGAAAGGTTGGGGGAAACATTTTGTGCATCCAGTTAGAAATCTCCTTAGAGGAGTCAAAGGATAGTTTTGGGGACTCTTCATAAGAATTCTCATTATTTTCTGGAGTTTTTATTATAGATGTTCTTTCTTCCACATCTCTTATAGGAGTTGATGTGCTTCTGAAAAGCTAGGGGTATATATTCAGTGCTGTCCAGTTGCATGGGATTAACAGTGTATTGTGCAGAACAGTTGTGCCGGCTGACACTGTTGCAACATTCAAACAGTTTGCATGATCATTACAGATTGTGAAGCCTATCAAAAATGGTTGCTGGCATGCTATGGTTTGTTTTTAACACTATTTTTGTAAATGAATACTAATACCACAGAGATAATTTTAATCGGTGCTCCTCCCAAGGAAAATCAACAGGTTTTTTTGGTATGCAACAACATGCAGCACAGGTTTGGAGTGCACTCAAATAAATAGCCCAAAACCAGCTTCTTACTGAAAAACTTTTGCCTAAATCCTCTGGCGTGTCCCTCTTGGGGTTCAAAGCACCAGATACAGTTATTCACCAGGGAGAAAATAGGGTGATGCAGGACAACTTTTTCTGTTTGCCACCATTAATGTGTGGATTTCTTATTCAAACATGATTACTGCATGTACCCTGCATCCTGGTCAAAACCCAACATGGAGTGACCACAACGTTTCTGATGTTTCTGGCATAAACCATGCCTTCTTCAGAGCTGATTAGTGGTTACAAAAAAGGTAGTCCTGCATCAATCTATTTTATCCCTGGTGAATAACTGTATCTGGTGCTTTGAACCCCAAAGGGGACACTCAAGAGGATTTAGGCAATTGAGCCAAGAAGGTTGTTTATCACGCAAAAAGACTGGCATGGAGAAAGGACTATAAGCACTGAGTGCATGCTAAATAAACACATAATTCATTGATATGACTTAAGGTCATGCTGACAAACAGTTGTTTCTCATTTCCTCACTGTTTCAAGCACATTATAGACAGTTATGTTTTTTAATTTTACACACAATAAAAAGGTTTTTCCGTAAGAAGCCAGTGTTAGGCTATTTATTTGAGTGCACTCCAAGATTGCACATTCTGTTTGATTATGGGACCCTGGGTGTGTGACACAAATCAGGTGGCTGCCATGGTGGGTGCATCATATCCAGGGTCATTTCTGATCACCGCAAGTGGGGGAATGCATGGTACATACCTGGATACGCCATTCCCCCAAGGGAGATATTCAGCAAGAATATGCTAATGTGCTCATTGGGCATGCATGGCACAAACAGGCCTCATGCATGCCCATTATGGGCTCATTAGCATGGCTGTGCCTGACTGAATGCACCAAACCAGCCCCCTCCCAGTTCAATCCCCGATCAAGATAAAACCTGCCCCCAACACTTGCCGGAGTGCAGTGGTACCCCTTCCCTGATGTATAATACAGAATAGCCCCCCTTTTCCATAGTGTAGGGACCCCCCCGGTCATGCCCAATCCCTGATAGACAGAACAGTGTGCCCCAAACACTGTCCATAGTCCCGTGGCACCCCCTTCTCATCCCTGCTCCCCAACCGAAGACAAATCCTGCCCCAAACACTTGCCATAGTGTAGTGGTACCCCCTCCCATCCTCAAACCCTGATTGAAGGAAAATAGTGCCCAATGCTATTTTCCATAGTGTAGTGGTACCTCCCACCTGCCCTGATCCCCATCTGAAGTACAATCATGCCCCCAACCCAGCCCCATTCTCTGATTGTACTAAAACTGGAACCCCCTCCCAGCCAGGATCACTGATGTCTAAAATAAAATAGATAACCCCCCATATTTCCATATTGTAGTTGACCCCCACTCCCTCACTCCATCAGGACTGGACCCCAACCCTGGTCCCCTGAACCCAACCTGAGCCAGTGACTGGCTCGGCTGTCTGCATGCCACCATGGCCAACAGCTGACTGAACTACCACTGCAGTGTACTGTACATAGTACATGCTCAACCAATGAGCATGTAATATGTACAGTACACTGCAGTGACAGGTCAGTTGGCAGCTGGCCATGGTGGTGTGTGGAGGGCTAAGCCAATCACCTACTCTGGTTGGATTGGGGGATCCGGTCCTGATGGGGTGCCACCACACTATGGAAATACTGGAGGTTTCTTTATTTTATTTTAGACATCGAGGATGGGGCTTGAGGTGTTCCAGTTTTAGTATGATCTAGAATGGGGCTAGTTAAATAAGCAATTGTACTTTGATGGGGATTGGGGCTGGGTGGGGCTGTTCCTTATTTGATCGGGGATCAGGGTGGGTGGTACCATACCTTTGGAAAATGGTATTGGTCACTATTTTCCTTCAATCAGAGTTTGGAGATTGGAGGGGGGTACCACTGCACTATGGAAAGTGTTTGGGGCAGGATTTTACTTTCTTCAGGGATCGGGGACAGGAGGGGGGTAGCACTGCACTATGGAAAGTGTTCAGGGTAGGATTTCATTTTGATCAGGGATTGGGGACTGGAGGAGGGTACCACTGCACCATGGAAAGTGTTCGTGGTGGTATTTTACTTCGATCAGGGATTGAGGATGGGAGGAGGTGCCACAGGACTATGAAGAGTGTTCAGGGAACACTGTTCTTTCAGTTGAGATTGGGCATGGGTGTGGGGCCCTACACTATGGAAAGGGGGGCTATTCTATATTGCATACATCAGTGATGGGGGTGCAACTTGACTACTGGGGCTGTCAGGCAGCTGTGCACCTGTCTGCAGTTCCACAGCCTGCCTGTGGGTGGGTGGCTGGCTGAATTAGGCATGCCTTTTTGGTGCCTAACTTTGGGCGTCTCCATTCTGGGATGCACCGTTGATGTGTCGAGCAGTTTGTCTGAATATTGCTATGCATGGCATTTTCATGGATTCACCCCCTTTATTTGTGCAGTTTACATTATTTCTGTATAGTGGTGCATTTGGAGATGCATGATGCATCCCTCCCTTTTGAATATCGTGCTTCTGCACATTTTCTGGGTTAAGCCATGCATCTCCATTTTGGGCTGAGATACACTGTGCATCTCCTTTAAAAATGGGGACCTAGATTCTTTGTTTTTTCAAATGATTAGTAATCACTGTTTGACCTGGTTCTTTCATTTCTGCCTCATTATTTTTTCCCTTTTTTACTGTTTATTTTTTTTAATTTTGTAGCTTTAAAGCAGCAGTACTAGAAAATCAGGAAGTGATTATGAAAATTTTGTTTTTTGGCTGGAAGCACATAATAATAGTTTGAGAATTCCATAGCTGTAAATATTTTTTTCTAACAATCTTTAGTTTTTTTTAGATATTTAACATTTATTTCCACTGTTGCAGATACACAGTAAATATGGCTGCTGCCTAATTTGCACCCGAACTCCCCCCTTACATTGCATCATGTATTTTGTTTATTACCATGTTAGCCTGTGCTGCATGTTCCCACTGTCCCTGTGTGATGCCGCGAGTCATGCACATGTGCAGTTTGCAGCAGAGGGTTCCAGTTCAACATGGTGGATGGGAAAAATGTAAACAAAGACAACGAAAAGTGGAGCACATTACAGGGTAATAGTACAGCAAAAATAAGAAAGATTACCAGGTAAGTGCTCAATAGAGCACAGGAAACAAACTGTTGCAAAAGATCATAGGTGGGATATTCAAAAGGGTTGCACCTTGCGCAATAGGGTTGCGCCTGCGCAAGTCCAAAAGTGCGCCATTCTGCGATATTCAGCAGGAGGCAGTTGCGCCACCGAAAACATGCTGAGCAACAGCGCAATGCAAATGACAGCATGAGCATCCAAAGGGGATGGATCCATGCATAAAGAGTGCAATGCGATATCCAAAGAGTTGCGCAATGCGCAACAGCGGACCAGCCGGAAGTTGCGCTCCAGCGGAAATGAGCCAAAATAAAAAGGCTCAAGGAAGAGGCGCAAGAACGCTACAGGGATGCCAAGTGGGGAAGAGAGAGAAAGAAAAGACAGTGACAGGCCAGGGCAGGCAAGGAAGCAGTGTGGGCCATAGGCTGCAGAGGCCAGCAGGGGTGCCGGTGCAGTGGAAATAGCAGTCAGGACAGCGGGTAACAGAGCAACATCAGCGGGGGCACAAGCCAGGGAGATGGACAGTGGCAGCTTCACATGGAAGCTGTAATGAAGGTGAGAATGCAAGGTGCAGGGGATGTGGCCGTGGATGGGCCCGTCGTGACGCGCCCCCAACAGGCAGTACCGTGCCCGCATCAGCTTTGAGTTGTACACAGATGTAGAGATCGTGGGCTGGTACCGCCTGAACAGGGCAATACTGAGGTGGCTCTGTGAGCTCTGCAGTGATGTGATGCAGGCACCCTCACGACGGAGTCATGCTCTGTCAGTGGAGACCAAGGTGACAGCCTGCATGTGCCTGCTTACCACGGGCACCTTCCAGAGGCCAACAGGGGACACCACAGGCATCACACAGTTGGCCACATCACGCATCCTCACCCAATTCCTCAGCGCACTACTGCCACATGCTGCGGAGCACATCCATTTCCCCAGCACCGCGGCAGAGCGTACAGCAAACATGCAGGTGTTCCACAGGGTAGCACGTATACCTGGTGTGCTAGGGGCCATAGACTGCACCCATGTGGCCATTCGCACGCCACCTGGCCCCGATTTGGCCGCATACAGGAATAGAAAGGGCTTCCCCAGTGTCAACTGCCAGGTGGTGTGTGATGCCACTGGGCGTATAATCAATGTCTGTGCCACACACCCTGGCGGAGCACATGATGCCTTTATATGGCATCAGTCCGCACTGTGCCATCGATTCGAGAGTGGGGACATCCCCCACAGGCCATCTAGTGGGTGAGTACACATGTAGGAAATGCAAACTTGGGGCAAGGGTGGGAATGCCACAGGTGCCATGGTAATGGCACACAGGGATATGGGCAATATGGACCTGAACATGAGACTGATCTCCACTATCTCCACACAGGTGACAGCGGATACCCTCCGTCCCTGGCTGCTCACACCGTGCGGCCCATGACCCCATCGCAGCAACGCTATAATGAGGCACATGCCACCACCGCCAACATCATTGAGCGGGTGTTTGGGATGCTCAAGGCACGCTTCCAATGCCTAGACACCTCCGGCGGTGCCCTACAGTACAGCCCCTCAAAGGCTTGTGGGATATTCCTGGCCTGTTGTATCCTGCACAACATGGCCAATGACTGTGGGATAGCTGTACAGGTTGAAGAGGGGGACAGCGATGGGGACGCCAGTGGCGCCGGCATTGATGGTGATAAGCAGCCCCCCCTTGGACGGCGGGACCCCCGACTGATCCGGCAGGCCCAACTGCACTGGGACACCATCACGGAGGAGCATTATGCACAACACAGGTAAGTCAAGGGGCCATGTGCAAACAACACTGTCCTGGCGCAACCCACAGGCACACAGAGTAACACACCAGGGGTGCATGACAGCAAGGAGGGTGGAAGGGACCAGGCACACAAACACACCATCAGGGAAGGGCGAACAGTCATATGGACACACACACACACACACACACACACACACACAAACACACCAGGCACAAAGCATACATGGGCAGGTGCACAGCAGAGCAGGAACAGACATGGCAAACACACAGATCCACAGACCACACCCACCACCTGTACTGTCCAAGCACGTGTGTCAGATGCTGGGCACCCTTGCACCTTGGTGTACAGTACAATGCAGGCATCATCTTGCACACGCACCTGTGGACAGCAGTCAGGATGGTGTGCAGGTGGTCCGTATGTCGGCGTGTTGGGCAGGGCACCCACCAGTGCACTGCCCACCATGACGCACAGTGCACACAGGGCAGCAGCAGACAGGGCCCACACTGGGAGACAGGTCAGTCATGTTGCACCGTTCCATGGCCACTGCGGATGCGTGGGTGGCCCTGCCGTGACCCAACAGCACTGGCAGGCTGAGCAGGGGCCACATGGGGTGGCACCGATGGACCACCAGGGGTCCCACTGCATGATCGTGACCTTGTCCACAGTGGGGTCTGTGGATGCCAAACATACCTGCACCAGGGGTGCTTGGGATGCCCAAGCCCGGAACCCGGTAGTCAGCAGGCCTGGTGCAGCCTTGGCCGGGACTGAGGTGGACAACATGCTGTGTGGGGTGCACGGTATAGGAGCACCTGCATGTGTGCCCAATGCAGCCACGACAGCGACCAATGCCTGGGTCTACCTGTCAGTGGCGGCGGTTACATCCATCCGCATATGGACCATCTCTGCACGGTCCAGAGCACACTCCCTGCTGTGCCGCTCCACAGCCACACACAGTGCTTCCACAGATGTTGCAACCCGCCTTTGCTGCTGTACTGATTCCCACAGCAGGTGGGTGTGCTTGTCAAATGGGTAATCTGCCACAACGGCATCCTGTCCCCCAGGGTGTGGAAGGTCCTGATGCACAACACCCCTTGAGGGTGGGCGCTGTTCACCAGGACAAGGAATGGGCATATCAAAGGGCGGCGGGCATGTGCCACCGCTGGACACTGTACCCCCAGACCTGGTGGGTGACTGCTGCTGCTGCCCCTCCAACCGCTGTGCCCCAGGGACCACTTGTTCCACTGCTGTGGCCACAACAGTGCCAGACACCTGCACAGCCACCGGTGCTGCCCCACCGGTGCTGACAGGCACAGCCTGGGACTGTGCCGACATGCTGGCACACAAGTTGGAACCAGCAAGGCCCAGGGGCATGTGCTGGCCTGCTGTGTGTCTGTCATGGGACACACACATGTCACTGCCCATTGCAGTCCTTGCATCATCAATGGTGCAGGTACGTGCTACAGCCACAGTCATAGCGTGCTGGCATGCTTGCATGCCAGACTGCTGAGACACAGGCTGTGCACCCCCCACTACCGACTCACCGACACCAGAGTTGGCAGCCCAGCGTGCATGCTGGTGCAGTGCATGCTGGCTGGTGACAGAGGTGGATGGACCCTCCTCCATGTCCAGCAGGTCATCCTCACTGCCTGGACCCACCACCACCATCCCCTGAAGATGAACAGGATCTGTAACAGAAAGAGAGGACATGTGAGTGCATGTGAACAACCTCCCCCCCAACACCACCACCATGTCATACTGTGCAGTGATTTGCTTCCACCTGTCTGGAATCCACCTCCTGGTACACCCTCAATAGCACTGCACTGCACAGATGCAGCCAGTCGGTCCTCAGCCGGGGTCAGCTCCACCACCGCTGGCTGGCCCCCGCCAGTGCCAGCACATGCCGCCCTGAGGGCTGCCACCTTCTCCTTCACCCTCCTGCGGTCTGTCCCAATCTTCTTTTGCATTCCTGCGAGGCGCTGGTGGCTTCGTGCAGGTTCACTGCCGGGCTACCCCTCCCATGCAGCCGCTTGCAGACTGAGGGTGCCCGCCATCACTCAGTAGTGACTCCTCCTCCAGGTAGGCCTGGAGAGGGCCTCATTCTCTGCCGTGGTGAAGTTGGGCCTCCTCCTCCTTCGCCCACCATCCTCACCCTCACCTTGGCTCTGCTCGGTCATGGCGATCTGTATGGGTGGAAGTGGACACCTGTCACTGTGCAGTCTGGCGTTATCCCATGCCCATTGTCCAGAACATCCCACAGCATGCAACCCTCTCACCTGCAGTAACTGAATCTGGCCAGCGCGGCCCAGTGTCGCACATTTATAGCGCAATGCATGCAAATTAGAGTGGAGCAACTGTAAAGAGATACCGATCGCGCCACTGCGCCTTTGAATGGCTGATCGGATGATTTGCATGTGTCGGTTGAATATCGCGCCATTGCGCTTTTCGCAATACGGTTGAGCCGGCTGAGCCAATAGCGCAGATCTGTGACTGTGCAGTGCACTGCATTGCGCATGACCAGGTAGCTTACGCAGGCATCTGCCACGCTGATGACTTGCTGTGCGCGATCGGCAATTCAGGCCATGGCCACCATTGTGCCAGTGGCGCTACAACACTGGGGACTATATGGCACTGTGGCACTACTGCGCAATAGTCCACTGTGGCACTGGCATGCAGGTGGTCGGTCGCGCAGGATGCGTAGACGTCAGATGGTGCTGTGCGTGGCCTTGCGTCATAGACCCCTGCCCTGCTGTCCGACCTTTGCCCCCTGGCACTGTTCGGCTGCCATGTGTCTGCCCTTGCGCTGTCTGGTGACAGTGCTATGAGACCCGATGGCGCTGTACGAACAGCCGCGATTGGAATATATTGGTCTATTCGCATGACATTTCCGCATTGAGGTTGCCAGCTGCGCAGGCGCCATATTGCCTGCTGTAAAGTTAGAACAATGGCATGCAGGAGGGCACTCCAATGGAGCCCGGTGGAGGTGGCCAACCTGGTGGCCCTGGTAGAGCCCCACTATGGGGCACTGTATGGGGAGGAGCCCCTCAGCATGGCTCGAACCCAGGTCTGGCTGCAAGTGGCCAATGACCTGGTGGGAGTCACAGGGCAGCGCCGGTCTGCCGAGCAGTGCCAGCATAGGTACAGTGACCTTCGCAGGAGGGAGCAGGAGTTGCATGACAGGCTACAGTCACGTGCCAGGAGGGGCGTTGTGCCTAGGCCAGGTGGGTGTACCATCTATGCACCTGTATTCTCCGTAGGGGTGTGAGTGTGTTTTGGTGGCTGTGCATGGGTGATGGCTCTGACATGGTTGGCTGTGTCAGTGTGTGCAGGTGTGAGATGCATGGGTCTGGCTGTGTGGGCAGGCACTCTCACTGGGGCAGGGGCAGTCTGCTTTGGAGTCAACTGATGTTTTTCTCAACATTTGTCTCCCACAGGCCAGGCAGAGAGGATGCAGGCACGGGATGAGGAGGCCATGGCAGGGCCCGGTGGTGGTCGGTGGTGCTGCGAGGGTGGGCCACAGCAGCAGCAGCCACAGCTGCTTGTGGAGTGTGAGTATCATTACATCATGGATGCTATTGCATGCTGGAGGAGTGGGCATGACCACCAGCCATGCCTGACTGACAACCATACGCGACACAGGCGACATTCATCACTGTCACAGTGTCACTGCCGTCTGTGTGTGCGTCACTGGTGGTCCATGCATGCACTGGGCACATGGCTGTGGAACTGGCATCGCACCACATTGCCACGTCCTTGACAGCCTTGTTTGTGCTGTGATGGACATGGGCAGTGTGTGTGTGCAGTGGTGCACATAGCTGGTGCCGCCTGGTTGGGCTTGTCATGTGCATGGTCACTGTGGGTGGGTGCATACCATCACAGGTGCGGGACATTGGGCTATATGGCTTGCAGGTTGGGTGGTGTTCAGGGTTGTGGTCAGTCACAGCCATTGACTGTGTTCCCTTTTCCTAGGCCTCATTGTGCTCTGCAGAATTGAGCAGGCACTGCAACAGCTGACCGGGTGTCCCTGGAAAACCGGACCATCCTCCAGGATATACAGGCGCCATGGGCTCGGAGGAGGCACAGCCAAGCAAGATGGCACCAGGCAGCGGAGGACCAGCCTGCTGGGCCTTAGGCCAGCTTACCCTTCCCACTTCACCCATCCCTCCCACCCTGCCTTCCTCTCCAAGTTGCTCCTCCACCCTTGCCCACCCCTACCTTGTACCCTCCACCCCCTTGTAAATAGTTTTGTTGTTGTTCATTTTGCACTTTACATTTTTCTAATATATATATATTTTGATATGAATACTGTGTTGGTCTCTGATTTGCAGCTGGCTATGGTTGCTCAGTTGCAGTGGTGTGCATGCCATCTGGGGTGGTATGGTCCTGGGTAGTGTGTGTGTGTGTGTGTGTGTGTGTGTGTGTGTGTGTGTGTGTGTGTGCGTGTGCGTGTGTGTGCATGGGGAGGTGTCTCCAGTGTGGCAGTGACTTTCTGTTGGTCTTGCCATCTGCTGCCACCCACTGCTGGGTGCACAGGGTGGGTCTGGCTTGTATGGTCCTCTGCTACACGAGGTTGACGTGTGCCAGGGGGGGATGCATGGTGTTTCCTGCAGTGCCAGTCACTGCACATGGGTGGTGTCTTGGGGTCATGGTGCAGGGTGTGCTGTGCATGCGGGGGCTGATGTACACTGTGGTTGTCAACCCCCTGTGTGTGGCAGTCTCAGCCTGCCAGTGGTTGTGCTGGGGCATCATGGCCCTGCTGTGCTTTGTTGGCTTGTCCCCATGGGCCAGTAGATCATCCGTCCCACCCCCAGTGATGCTGTGCTTGGGGTGTGCAGGTGTCTTGTTGGTTCTGCAGTATGTTCCTGTGCCCATGTGTGGCATGGCTGGCGGTGGGCCCCAGCCTGCCTCCCTGGTTGTGCAGTTCCATTGCTCTGCTGGGGGTGGGGGGGGACTCTGCTTGCGCTATTGCACCTCTGGACTGCTCAGCTGAGCTAGCCTTGTTGCGCTATGGCGCAACCTTTCTGCTCAGCTTCCCCTTCCTGGTTGCGCTATGGCACAGTTTGTGCGATATTCAGACGTTGGCTGCTTGCGCAATTTGTTTTGATCCATGTTTGAATATCGTGTCTGTTGCGCATATGCGCAATTGACTTGTGCTTGCTCCTGCTGTTGCGCACATTTTGGGTGCAGTTTGAATATCTGGGCCCATATTTTTTGTATCTAGTACTGCAGCTTTAATAATCTTATTTTGTTTTATATCTATGTTTGCTTTCCCATTTTCCTTCTAGCTCCTTTTTTGTTTACAGTAGTTTTAGTTTTAAATACTATTTTATTCATAGTCTGAGAAGAATGTATAGAAGGATATTCTTGTTTTTATCTTAATTTAACAGAGAAAAAAATAAAACAAATAAAAATGCTTAGTTCTAGTTCTGTTGTTACATTCACTTAAATAGATGCACCATTAATTAATGTTCAAATTATCAGAAAGTTCACCAAAGTCTTCAGATAAATATGCAAGTCTTTTGTTAGGGCTATTTGGTCCGTTCATTGAAGTACATATTTTTAATAGAAGCAATAAAGGCAATAATAGCAGTAATTGGGCAGCCAATTCCTCAAGGGGGAAATAAAAGCAACAAGTCCAATACATTCTCAGCCGAGAGTCCTCTGTTCCAAAATATGCTTCACCACTTGTAGTACAGCACAGCAAATCCAAAGAATAGGGCTGTAAAATTACAAAGAGGTCCAAGAGGTGGAGATAAACACTGAATTGGCAACAATCCCCTGTTATCTCCCAATCAATCTCTAGTCCTTACTGATTGTATGTGTGTTATCTAGTAAAAAGTACTGCACTCCCTATGGGGCATTTCCTTGATCAAATTCAACTTTAGTAAAATAATAAAATAGAATAATAAATGACGATAAAATACAGTCTTTCCCCAATCTAACACCCTATATATCACAATATACCTCTAAGTGCAGAATGTTGTTTAATAACTATGCTCAGATATTAGAAAATAAAAAAAAATAAACCAGCAACAACAATTGATTAGACAAACTGTACCTTTATATTAAAATTCCTTGAATTTACAAAACACCATTGAGACAGTGCTTCACCAACTGCAGAGTCACTAGTTTAATTGTTCTAAAATAAGCTTTTAGGAGCCGTTATCATTGGTGTTTCAGTGTGTATCAATGTGTATCATGCTTTAAATATCAAAAGACACCATAGCTTTCCACAAGCAAACAAAGCCAAACTGAAGCTTAAAAAATTAAACTTTTAGCTGACAGCCTGTATATTCTCCTTCCAGACTCAACACAGCTCAGCACAATGTAACGTTCTTTAGTAACTATTTATTTATTTATTGAATTTTGTTGACCTGGTAAGCCCACTGGGCCTAGAAGTCCCTTTTTTCAGGGGCGACCGGGGGATACAGATGGTAAGCAACTGAAATTGAACCAGATTAAGCTGTTAGTGATATTTTTTAGTGAATGTTTAGTGAAAGCGTTACCAACTAATTTGGCAGAAATGTGCTATCACTAACAGTGTGCCAATAGAATGAGAGCAAGGTAACTCCTGCGCATGCCCCTTAAGTACTATCAGTGATGCAAAATTTAAAATTTACACTGCAGCTGGCTGAAGCCAATCAAAAAAGGCTCCTTATCAGGCATGTTTGTTTGTATTACATTGATTGCCATTTAGAGAAGCTGTATCATATAGGTTCAAAGAACAATGTGCTACAGGTGCACACACACACAAACACACAGGAGTACTCAAGACCATTTAGGATAGCCCTGTAATCCTTCCTGCAATATGTTTGTGTCCATTGGTAAATAAAACAAAAACATAAAAAAAAAATAGCAATAAGCCATGGAAATGCTAAAAAATATAATTATATTAGATTTTTAGTTCATAAGTACCTATAGCTAACTAACTAAAGGAGATCTAATCCCAGTTAGTCCCAGTTGTAGCTTTAATTTGCTTATTCTAATCAAGAATTCAAAAAGAGAAGTATTTAATTTTTTTTAGAGCCAGGAAAGAAAGAAAAATGCTTTTCCCACTGTTTATTGTGGCAGTGCTGTCTTTCCCACTGTCGGCTCCCCTCAGAACTCCCTGCCCTCTGGGGGGGGGGGAGGTGGCTCCACCACCAGCTGGAATTGAAGCTCCTTCTGGAGGGTGCAGCAGTGGAAGAGACCTCACTGATAAACTCAGCTGCACAAGCCAGTCTGGACTAGAGCTACACACTTGCTTAAGGTACAGAAAGGCAATGGTGGCGTACCTGCAGTAAGCAGCTAAGAGATCTTGTGTAGCTCCTGCTCCCTCTTTTTCTCCTCAACAGAGTAGCATGTAGCCGCTCTGCTTCAGCTTGACTCTCTCTTCCAACATCAGTCATCATAGAGTGAATAAAGGTGGAAGAGGAACTGCATGTTATGTGCAGAAAATGTATTAGTTAAAGAGGAACTGGTCATCAAATGAAGTAGTGATATGTGCATTGTGAATGTTTAATTCTACAAAAAGAATTCTGGATGCTTCATTTATATTCTACCATAAATAGGTGAGAAAATGTTGCCAATAATTTTTTTTCCACCAATCTAGGGGTGTGTCTGGGGAGCGGGCCCACACTCCATGCAATTCACAAAGGCATAGAGTGCTGGTCAAGGGGCACAGGATATTGCACCTGGGATCCTGTGGTATCTTTTTGTGGATCCTGCAGTTTACACCTGCCAACTGCCGTGGGATGAGAAGTTCCCCCACTGTGCTGCCCCAACCCTCCGGGCTGACTGGAAGGGCAGGGGGAAGCCATTTGGGCACTCACTCATCTTTTTAAATAACAGAGCTCTTGCACATACCAGAATTCCCCACTCCACACAGAGCAAGGGATCTTCTATGGGACCAGGTCGGGTATCTGACTGGATGCCAGCCTGCATCCTTTGATCTGCTCCCTGCACAGTGGCCTGCCAGGGACAGTGCCATGGCCAGGCACTACATGGTGGCATGCATTAGTGCGTGCTGCACCCTGTGCACCTGTCCACGGATGTAGAGCTGCGCTGGCTGTGTATGTACCTCTCACATGTACTTAGCTTGCATTTATGCATTGCCCCCATTGTGCATTTCTGGACGTTAAAGTGAATTACAACTTAGAGGTGCCATGGCTGTGGTGGGAGACTGACTGACATAGTGCATCGACATGTAGCAACTATATACAATTTCTGGGACTTAAGAAAAAATAGGAAATGCAATTTTTATATAGTGTATTTCTGGGCACTAAAGTGAATTACAACTTAGAGGTGCTGTGGCTGTGGTGGGAGACTGACTAACACAGTGCAGCGGCAGGTAGCATGTATATATCATTCCTGGGACTTAAGAAAAATGGAAAATGAGATTTTCATATAGTGCATTTCTGCACACTAAAGTGAATGACAACTTAGATGTGCTGTAGCTATGGTGGGAGACTGACTGACACAGCACAGTGGCATGTAACATGTGTATATAGTTTCTGGGACTTAAAAAATGAAAAATTAGATTTTCATACAGTGCATTTCCGGACACTAAAGTGACTTACAACTTAGAGGTGCTGTTTCTGTAGTGGAAGACTGACAAAGCACAGCGGCATATAGCAAGTATATATAATTTCTGGGACTTAAGAAAAAATGGAAAATAAGATTTTCATAGTGTGCATTTCTGGACATTAAAGTGAATTACAACATAAAGGTGCTGTTGCTGTGGTAGGAGACTGACTCAGCACCGAGGCCTATAGCATGTATATATAATTTCTGGGACTTGAGAAAAATTGGAAAATGAGATTTTCATACAGTGCATTTCAGGGCACTAACATTAATGACAGTTTAAAGGTGCTGTTGCTGTGGTGGGAGGCTGACTGATACAGTGCAGTAGCACGTCACAAGTATATATAATTTATGGGACATGAGAAAAACAGGAGAAATGAGACTTAAAGGCATATGGTGTGCATTCATTGCTATGACCTGGGTGGAACAGAAGGGTGCACCCCCACCATGGAGTTCTGCTATTCCCACAAGCATTGTCTGCTGGTTTGACAGCAACATCTGGAGTGTGGCCGCCATGGACACAATTCTGCATCTGAAGTTCCCCATCTCAATGCCAAGTTGTGCCACTTCATCTTGTAACTGAGAACCCGAAGGAGGAGGATCTGCAGCTGGGGACTAATGTGCTATACCTAGCTGCAGCCCCTAGTCCAGCTGAAGGTTCCACTTCCCCATCAATGCCCCCTCCAGCAACTGTGCACCTCACCGTTACTTGCTGTGCCACCCTCCCACTACACAGAAGGACCATAGGGGTGACACTGCCTCCACCCCTCTCAGTCACCTTCTTACATTCCTCCCACTCACAGCAGTACCTTACTCTAAGGTGGGTGTGCTGCCCACCAGTACCCAAGTGGCTGCCCTGTTTACCATACTGAACAACTGTCTGGCACAGTTTGCATGTCATAACATTGTTGTAGGTTGGGTACGCATTAAAAAATTCCCAAACTAAGGACCTGTGCTACTCCCTAGGGGAAAAGCCAAAGGTGGAAGGTCTTGGGGGCTCCTCCTCACAGGGATTAGCCAGTGGTGGCAGCGGTGCCACAGGAGTAGGGGCTCAGGGGGTTTATCCTTTGCAGGTTCTTCTGGTGCCAGAACAGCAGTGATAATGGGAGGCACTGACACTTGCTGCTACTGTGCTGTGGGTGGGGGTTGGGGTACCGTTCCTGCAGGCAAAGAAGCCATTGCTGCTACAGGCTTCTTGCTGGTCCTTCTTCCAATACCTAATGTTGTTGGTGCTGCCTGTGCAGGGGTTCTTCTCAGATAGATGGGATGTTATGTGCCATCTGTAGATGAGTGACCATTCCTCTCTCCTCCCTCTTCTCCCTTTCCTCACTCTCACTCTCACTACTCATACACTCCTATCCATCTCCACTCATTTTTGTCATAGACAAGTTGGGATTTCTTTTTTGCACTATTATCCAGGTATACTGTGTAAAACATGGTAGTGAGCTGATACAAGTCAGGTAAGTCACTTTAAAAACTGAGAGATATGAAATGGTTTATTTATTGATTGAAATTGCCTAGATGGTATCCTGTTAGAATAGCATGACCTGAGCTGTGCAGTTTAAACCACGTGGTCAGGACCCTGCAAGGCAGGAATAGAGACAGGGGTAGAATAGCGTTTAGCAGCTACCACTACCCCTGTAGCTATTCAGCCAGTCGCTCAGAGAGGAGAAATACAAAAAATGTTCAGGTGCTGGCTGAGCTGTCCTCATGGAACACAGGGTTAGTGAAGTAGCAGCTCGTCCAGCATGGGTCGAGAGACCAGGATTCTGTACCTGGTCTCCCAACATTTTCCCTCTTCCTCGAAATTTCCTTTTTTTTTTTTTTACTAAGAGCTGTGGAGCAGTAATTCCACAGCCCCTCAATGTTCTCATTTATCCCATGATCTGCACCCCCCTCGGAGTAGAGAATGATAAATACAGGGGGTATGGGGGGGCAGAGCTCCCATGTCTGGGGGTGTGGGGGGAGGGCCATGCCTCTTCAAAAAAGGTTACTTGATTATTTTTCACCAAGGTTGCAGTCCTCCATTTGTGGTTGGACTGCTACCTTTGGCACTATTGTGTGCTGCGGCATTCATTCCTGACGCTGTTCTTGAGAGCGCCATTTATACTGCATGGTTCTGGATCACGCTGTTATTGCAGGCATGCTTGTGACCTAGTGCTGCCTAGATGAAGTCTAGGCTTGCCATTGCAAACTGTGTCTTGCTCCCCACTTTGCTATATGGTGCCCTTATACTCCAGTCCTCAGCAGCTCAGAGACTAACAGGCTCAAGGTACTGTATAACAAAATTACCCACTTTGAAGCCAGGAAGCCCTTCAGGAAACATCACTGTGAGGTCCTCTCCTCCCTGATTTGGCCCTCTCTGGAGAAGAGGGTAACATACCATCTATTATACCTTGCATTCATGCTCATCAAAATTTTTACTCCACCAAACCTTACTGGTTTAGTAGTTCCTAATCCTGAGAGGTGCTTACTTTGGGTCTCCAATTGTATTTTGCTTGAAGTTCCCACAGTTAAAATAAATAAAGGCAAGGAGTGCTTACTCTGCCCATTTCACTGGAACTCACTTTCTGCTGAGCAGCAAAACTCCTCCTCTCTCAGGGATTTTAAAAAAGGGCTAAAAACCTTTCAGCTTAAAAGATGTCACTGTTCCTGCTATCGTTGATTGACAGCCTTGCCCTTATTTTGCTGATAATGCTCCTACCCTGTCTCCCAATATTACAATGTCAGCTGTGCTTGTTTTTCATGCTGCACTGTGTGCTAATATCTTGTGATTATGTTCTTTCAGTAACATGTACTGTTGTGTATGTTTAGTGTCTATACATTTAGTGCTGTTAATTTATCAAATATCATGTAATGCACTGTACACATTCCCATTCACTGTCTGTATATCTGCCTGCAATTAATCCAATACCTTGTGATTTTTAGTATTCAATGTACCTGTTCACTATTTGAATATCTGCCTGTAATCAACCCTGGGTCACCCCTGAAAAAGGGACCTCTGGTTCCAGTGGGCCTACCAAATTACCAAAATTCAATCAATAAATAAACTACAGATAGGGTTGAGTCAGGTGCCAAATGTTAAACACCTAACTTTGCACATTAATATCATTGGTACCATTTGACAAAATGAGCTGACATTTTGCATGTGTTGTCTAGGAGTTAAGGTTTTGATCTGTGGAAATCTTAATGTGTTTTTTTTTGGTCTCACCTACAGCCTACATGGAAGGAATGTTTTATCCGAATTTTCAGGGGACATCTGTCATGTCCCAAAGTAATGCCTTTGATAGGTCTGGTGAAAAAATATTAAACAGCTGCAGCGCTGTAAGGCTTTAAAGTTTTGTGTTTTCCATTCTGAGCCTGTGCAGTAGGTTTTTTGAGTTAATGTTCTGTGGGAAATGAAAAATTTGATGTCACATGATTCCTATTTTTTGATTTCTCACCACTTGTTTGGCCTGAACCCATTCCTTACCTGCATCAGTAGTCTAAAGCTTAACTCAGAAGTTATATTGCTGGGGGATTTTAATGTCAACTGGCTTGCCCCCAATGCAAGCAACTACAAGGATGCCTTGGCAGCTGCACATTTTACATAGCTAGTTACCTCACCCACTAGGATCAACTATAGAACAGGGACCAGTACCTTACTAGACTGGGTTCTCTCAAATCGCCCTGACCATATTATCCACACCACAGTTCTCCCTGATGCCACTAGTGACCATTCCCCAGTCCAGTGCATATGGTGAAATAAATTCAAACCCCCCCCTACCCATGAAAACTATCAACAATCAGATGCTAATCAAGGGACACCTTGCACCACTTAAGGCACTCCTGCGACAAGAAGACTGGTCCCCGATTGACACCGGTCTGGATGTTGATGCTGCACTTCAATACTTCATCTCAAAGTTCAGTGCAACATGTGATATCCATGCCCCCTTTAAGAAATGCAAAATTAAAGGCCTTGACAATCCTCGGATCAAAGGCAAACCCTAGACCAACTGAAAGCTTGTGACCTGCTATGGGCTTGTGCTACAGCCTCTGGCAACCAAACAGACTTTCAGACATACAGGGCCACCAGGAATTCCTGTACCAGAGGTATCCACACTGAAAAAGTCAGCTACTACAGGAGCACCCTATCAAACTCATGGTCGGATGGAAGGAGATTCTGGCAAAGTCTCTCTGAAGTGATAGGGAAAAAGTCCAAAGCAACTCCTAATATGCTAAAGGTTGATGGCTGCAACACCCTGGACCCCACCACAATTGTCAATACTTTCAGTTTGGCATTCACTGACCTCAGCCATGTGCTTCCCTCTAACTTCTTTGACACCAAACCAAACCACAGCCTCCCAATATCAACAGACTCAGGATACAAATCATCTACTTTTCTATTTCAAGGCAGTTACTGAAAGGGATGCCAAAAAATACCTCCTCAAGGTGCTCGGAAAATCCAGATCAAGTGGGGACACACTTGACTTGAAGCTCATCACCCTCACCCTTGACGATGTCCTGCACCCTCTTACCAAGATTATTAACTGGTCCCTCATGCTCTCCCAGTTCCTGCTCAAGTGGAAGTCCACCCTGGTGACCCCAATACACAAGTCTGGGGATAGGACATTACACTGTAACTACAGGCCCAACTCCATCCTACCCACTTTATCCAAAGCTCTTGAAAAAATCGTCACAGACCAATTGGTGGAGTACTTGGAGAAATACAACTTGCAATGCCCACAGGAACATGGCTTTCACAAAGGACATAGCACCACCTCTGCCCTCCTTGAATTTACAGGCCACATTCATCTAGTACTAGACCAAGGACAATTTGCTGGTGCCACCTTTATAGACCTCTCGAAGGCCTTCGATACAATCAACAATCCATTACTACTGGAACAACTTGGCACCTTAGGGCTTTCTCATGACAATTTACAATGGTTCAACAGTTATCTCTCCAACCTGTCACAACAAGTTAAGATTGGTGACTCCCTCTCCTCCAAACTACCTGTCCAGGCTGGGGTTCCCCAAGGGTCAATATTGGGATCCTGTCTTTTCAGCATCTTCCTGAACAATCTCCCTTCTGCCTGTGATGAAAACATTATTCTGTATGCTGATGATGCAGTGATTTTCTCTAAGAATTCTGACCCCTCCCTCTTGGAGAAACAACTGCAGGAAAGTTTCTAGCAAGTTGAGGCCTGGTTCGTCTCACAGAAACTAGTGCTAAATTACAAGAAAACAAAGATTATGCTGTTCTATGTCACACATAACAAACATAAACACCAACAGCTGGCAATCAAAAACAGCTTGGGTGTGACCCTGGACCAGATGCAGACTTTCAAATACCTTGGTATAACCCTGGACCCTATTCTGTCCTTCTCCAGCCATATCGATTCAATTGTGAAATCTGTAAATATCCGTATAGGCCTTCTCTATAAACAGACACTGCCTGACATCTGACACCCTTAAGCTAGCAATACACAGCTCTAATGTCTCCAACACTGATTATGGGCTTGTTATCTATGGAGCAGCCATAGCTACAGCACTACAGCGATTTCTTACAGCACTAAATAGGGCCTGCAGGCTGCTTACTGGTGCTGCCCACCGCACTTATAATTGTGACCTCTACGAACAGTCAAACTGGCTACAACTTCAGGGAAGGATTACTTTCCAAACCTGCCTACTAGCAAAAAAATCATTGATGGGACTCATGCCTCCTGGGGCTTAGTCTCTCTTAAGCCCAGCCAACCACCCCCATTACACAAGAAGCTCTGACAACTATTCTCTGACTGTTCCCCACTGTCACACCAGCCAAGGCCAGCGGTCTTTTGCAGGTAGAGCCCCTAAGATGTTTAACTCCTTGGGCAGTGAACTCACCAACTTAGGCACCCTCTGCTAATTCAAACACATGCTATGTCAAACGATTGTGTCCAGAGCCACCTGTGACTGTTTCTCATAACCTCCTAGGTAGCCACTTCTGTTCTTCGCACCTCTCTATTATCACCACCTCTGCCTGCCACCACCCTCCCCTTCCCCTCCCCATATCTACCCCGCCTCTCTCCCTAGCCCAAGTCCACCACCTTCCTCTCTTACCCTCCTTCAACTCCCTTCCTCTCTCACTTTTCTAATCTGCTCACCCCACCCATGTTGTACTTGTTCCTCAGTCCTTACCTCCCACCCACCTCTCCTTCTACCTCCCTCCCAGTTACCCCTCTGCACCCACTCTCTCTTCCACTTTCCTACACTACCTGGCACAATTGGCAGCAAATCAGTTTTTTCCCCTCTACCTCTCCCTTTGACAATGCCCTTCTGGCAGCTCAAAATCATGTAAATATTATTTGTTGTGACTCATCATTCTTAAATGTATGCCTGATTATGTTGTTCTAGCTGTTATTTATATCACCTGTAGCTTTAGACCATGTATACCCTGTGCTGAATTTTGTATTCAAACTGCTTGCCTGCTAATCTCACACAAACTGTACTTCTATTCTTTGTATACTGACTTGGAACCTTTGTAAAAGAGCCATTGGCTCAAAGGTATTTATCCAAAATTCAAATAAATAAATAAATAATTAAATAAATAAAGAACAAAAAACATTTTTTTGTGCCATGACACCACCATCTTGTTGCTTTTTTCCTTGAACTAACAAAGCAAGGAAGATACATAAAAATGCTATCACTTTAAAAAACAAACACTTGAATCTAGCTAAATGGGCCTGGTTTAGCTAGAGTCTTATATTTGTTTGTTAAAATGAGGGGCAGAAATACATTTTCTGAGCACCCAAAATCCAGGATGCCCAGCTTAGCAAGAGGAGCCCTTCACCAGTGTTCTCTGTGTGAGAACAGTGGGACTTTCTTGACTTCTGCAGTCACAGCTGGAACTAGTGCTGTGGGCTGCAGTGAGAACCATCAGCCACCATTTCCATGATGTCTAGTGCCCCCCTTGGCATCCCTTTATCTATGAAACATTGCCTTGGTGTCTATTGGCATCCTCCCACCCTCGGATCGCTATCCCCATATTTATTGTTTCCCTGCTGTCTAGTGGCACCCCCCCACCCTATGTAACTTTTCTTACCATAAGAAAGTGTTATTCATTCTATTTGCTCCTACACTTCTGAACATGTTATCTCTCCCCAAAGTCTGTGCACCATGAGGGTGGTGTTACACTGGCTAAATACTACAAGTTAAATCAACATATTCTTTCCCGGCAACCAAGAACTTAGCCCCTCTTCTCCTTCCCTTCATGAACACTTCCTATTCAAGTAGGATGACACATTTCTCTGACTGAAGGGGCAGGGTGAGAATGGAGGTTTCCACAGTCCCCTGTGGGGGCCTGACAAATACAAAAACATCATCTGCCCCAGATCTCACCCATTTTTCCTGCTTATCCTTCTGTTCTCTTGGAGGAGCCCCAACCCCCACCCACATCCTCTGGATGCTCAGCACTCCTACCTGCACCATGCTCTTCACAACCCCACAGCCATAGGCCACTGAAACAGCAGATAAACCCATTTGGAGAGCAACCCCACCCTCTAGTTCACCACCATGCCCCATACTCTGGACACAAACCTGGATCATCAGCACAGCAAGTGTCTCTGTGTGTTGCTTGGCCAGTTTTGAAAGCCTGAATATTTTGGTGCATATATCCCCCCACCCCACATTACCTTCCAATCCTCATCATGCAGAAAATTCCCACTCCTCTTCTGTCAGCAGTCTCTTTCCTTTATATTTTCAGAATGTCAGCACATCATTCCAACTCACTTGGACAACAGAGTACTCCAGCTTGGCTTTAATACCCAACCCCAGATCTGCAGGCTGAGGGCAACATTATTTCAGGGGTGACAGAGGTCAGCATAGATGACACCTTCCTGAGTAATATAAATCATCTACACACGTGAGGTAATAATATAGCATTGGGTTTTATTGTTTTCCTCCTGTATTTCATTATTCTGCCCCTGTCTTTACCAGCCACACTTCAACCGCAATGGGCACAGTCGCAAGACTGCCTCTGATACCAATTCTATGCCTCTGTCATAGGCAGATCAGTACGGACAACCATTTTGCACCATGCACGAGACCCTCCCATGGACAGCCAGCACATCACTTCTATGTTATACCTGCTCTCCATCACACGGGGAGGTGAGAGACCTAAGATTGATCCTATGCCACAATACAGCATGTTGCCCTGGTTTTGAGTCAATGAGCCAGCATGAGCAATGTGTTCCAATTTACAAAAGGTCAGGCTGGGCTGCCAGATAGTCCCTGACAGCCACTTGGGTTCAGGAGAAACATAGAAACATAGAAATTGATGGCAGATAAGGACTGCATGGCCCACTTAGTCTGCCCATTTCCCTACCTATTGGATAAGCTGCAGATTCTACTTAACCAACAGCCTACTTCCTCCTACCCCCACTAGAATTGCCTTATGTCTGTCCCATGCATTCTTGAATTCCCCCTCTGTTTTTGACTCTGTGATCTCCTCAGGAAGGCCGTTCCATGCATCCACAACCCTCTCCATGAAAAAATACTTCCTCACATTACCTCTAAGCTGCCCCCATCTTCAAATTGTGCCCCCTTGTTCTTGCACATCTCTTTTTCTGAAAGATACTACCCTGTTGGACTTTGTTGATTCCCTTGAGGTACTTGAAAGTTTCTATCATGTCCCCCTCTCCCCCCTTTCCTCGAGGGTATACATATTAAGGTCCTTTAGTCTTTCTTCATATGTTTTCTGGTGCTAACCCTGCACCATTTTAGTTGCCCTCTTCTGGACAGCCTCCATCCTGTCTATGTCCTTGCGGAGATGGGGTCTCCAGAACTGCACACAGTACTCCAGATGGGGTCTCACCAACTGTCTGTACAGAGGGATGACAACTTCCTGTTTTCTACTGGTGATGCCTCTCCCTATGCATCCCATTATCCCCCCAGCCCTCCTTACTGCCTTCTCACATTGCTTGTCCACCTTTAGGTCACCTGATATGATTACCCTCTGGTCCCTTTCCATTTTTGTTGTTGTTAGTAACTCACCCCCCATTGTGTACTCTTCACCTGGGTTTTTGTTTCCCAGGTGCATTACTTTGCATTTCTTTGCACTGAATCTAAACTGCCATACATTTGACCATTCCTCCAACCTTGCCAAGTCCCTTCTCATCCTTTCCACCCCACCTTCTGTATCAACCCTGTTGCGGATCTTTGTGTCATCTGCAAAGAGAAATACTTTTTCTTCTAGTCCCTCTGCAAATGTCACTTATAAAGACATTAAAAAGGACCAGTCCCTGTACTGAACCCTGCAGTACCTCACTAGTAACCCCCCTTTCTTCAGAGTGGCTACCACCTTGGGACCTACTCCAAGGCTGGCTAACTTGTTTATTAATCTTTTGTGTGGAACTGTGTCAAATGCCTTGCTAAAGTCTAGGTAGGCCATGTCCACAGCCCCTCCCTGGTCTAGTACTTTGGTCATCCTGTCAAAGAAATCTATTAGATTCATCTGACATGACCTTCCTACTGTGAATCCGTGCTGCCTTGGAACCTGTACCCCGCTGGCTTCTAGGTTCTCAACAATTGTTTCCTTCAGAAGTGATTCCATCATTTTATCTACCACTGAGGTCAAACTAGCAGGTCTGTAGTTTCCTGCCTCTACCTTGCTCCCACTTTTGTGAAGTGGAATCACATCCACCCTCCTCCAGTCCTCAGGTACCACCCCATCCTCACATGATTTGTTAAAGAGGGTAGTCAGTAGTGTCACTAGTTCTCCCCTTAGTTATTTTAGAATTCTGGGGTGAATCCCATCAGGCCCCATTGCCTTGTTCACCTTCAGTTTAAAGAGTTCTTTCAGAACCCTTTCTTCTGTGAATGGACTGGTATCAACCCCCATCCAGAGTGTTTCTATTGTTTGGTTTAGGTACCTCCCCTCCTCTTCTTTTGTGAATACTGAGCAGAAGTATTCATTCAGTATCCTAGTTTTCACTGTCACTGTCACCTCTGCCCACATTCCTCCCTTTATTAAGCCTCAGTATCCCTCCTTGGTCTTTCCTCCTCTCTAATGTACCTATAAAAGGTTTTATCCCCCTTCTTAACAGAGTTGGCTATCTTTTCCTCAGTTTGGGCCTTTGCTATTCTGACTTCCTTCCCTGCCTCCTTCTGCTTTAACTGATGTAGTTCTCTGTCCTGCTTCTTCTGTTTCCATATATTTCTGGAATGCTATCCTTTTCTCCTTAACCTTTCCTGCCACCTCTTTTGAGAACCATAGTGGCTTTTTCCTTCATTTTGTTTTGTTGATTTGCTTTACACAAAGGCTCATTGTCTCTGGGATGGCAGTTTCGATTTTTCCCCATTGTTTTTCCACCCCTTCTTCTAGCCTGTTTGCTAGTGCTTTTCTGAGGCACTCTCCTATTTTGCACAGTGTAATTTGGTGTACACCCACCTCCCTGTTTCACATTTTGATAAAGTAAAATATTATAGTACCGTTGTATTAAAAAAAATGGATTTTCATGCTGGTCCTTTTTTGCCAGGTTCTTTTCTTCATTCCTTAAACATGTCAGCATGCTCAATATCCGATTTCTGCTCCTGCTCCCTTTTACTGCATGTTTCTTCCCCGTTACAGTTACATCTCACCCTAATTAGCTGTCCCTTGGGTATTGCATTTATTTGGTGACCAGGGAGGCAGCTGCTTACTAAAAGCAATCTGTTCTTGTCCATGTGTTTGCGTGGAGGCCCAAGCCAATGTTTCCCACACTCTGATGAAGCTCTATTGTTAAGAGTGAAACTTTAGTGTTTGCTCACCCGTGTGGCAATAGCACAGTCTTATAGTAGGTCCACTATCTGCTCTGACTCTGCTGTTTGCACATAATCTTGCTTTCACTTGATGAAGCACTGTGCGTCTGCTGAAATGATATAGAAAAAATAGTTTGCTGGAAGCACATTACAACATGCTCAAGAAGTGTCAAGTATATGCTTGTTTACAGACACTTTTTTTACAGATATCATGATATTTTACTTTATCAAAGTATGGAAGACAAAGGTGGATGTGCACCAAATTGTTTTGTGATAGTAGTAACTTTATACATGTAGCATTACCCCTCCCCCAATCCGGAGCAGCTTTCCTCATAACTGTTAGACTCCAGTGCACTCAGGGCCCCATGCCATGAAGTCAGGTTGCCTACCTGCCAGATACCAGATCTGAAGACCCTTGGGTGGGGGAGAGAGGACAGCCCTCCTCTTGAGCCCCTACCTTGAGGGAAACCATGACAGCTGAAGCACCAGGTTAAATGTTAATGAGGCTGGGTGGGCAATAGGAGATCAGAGGGATGCAAAGATCTGGAAAGGGTAAAACTCAATGTAATAAAGAAGACAGAAGGTGAGGCTGTTTAAAAACATTGCAGTGGTCTTGGCTAAGTACAGAGAACTAACTGATGCATACTTTTTAAAGAGCAATTTACATGGAATTCTGTTTTCTATAGAAGATGGCTCCTAAATACTGCTTCTCAGTTGAGGGGGAGGGATACTCTGGAACCTCATGATATCAGCAGTCATGCAGCTGATGTCTTATATCATTGATGGAATGCAGCAGTAGCTCAAAAGGGACTTGAACAATACTCCAGTTAATGTCATGTAGGAATGGTTCTTTGCCTTTGATGTTTGTCCTCATTGTAAGAAATGCATTTACAAAAAAGCCAGCAACCACTGAACAATGACAAACTATGGGAACAGAACACATACAAGACAATTTAATTTTTCATAGCCTCCTTCACACAAAGTGTATCTCACAACACTTCACCATGGGGATATAATCCCCAAACAGGATGCAAAATACAAACAGTCTTTCATAGAAAATATGGTTTTACAGATGAAATGCATTTGTAACAACGTATTGTATAATATCACTAGCACACTCTCATTGCTAGAAACAACACAATGGCTTTTTAACAAGAAGGGTTAATTCAAAGATTATGGTTTAGAGGATGAACGTTGGCCTTACTTCTGTGCTCCTGTTGTTTCAATGACTATAACATTTCTAGAACTGTCAAAGAAGGCTGCTATTATAAACTAATGTTGGTAAACCAATATTTCATTTGGAGGCTCACCTGTTGCCAAAACACCTACTCTATTGGCATAGAAACATAGAATTTGACCTCAGATTAGGACCACTTGGCCCACCTAGTCTGCCCATTTTCCTATCTAACAGATAAGCTGCAGATCCTAGTTAACCAACAGCTTACTTCCTCCTACCCACCACTAGGACTGCCTTATGTCTGTCCCATGCATTCTTGAATTCTCCCACTGTTCTTGACTCCACGACCTCCTCAGGAAGGCTGTTCCATGCATCCACAACCCTCTCCATGAAAAAATACTTCCTCACATTACCCCTGAGCTGTCCCTCATCTATCTTCAAATTGTGCCCCCTTGTTCTTGCACATCTCTTTTTCTGAAACATGCTACTCTCTTGGACTTTGTTGATTCCCTTGAGGTGCTTGAAAGTTTTAAGGTGAGCTCAGGGAGGACAAAAACCTCCAATTGAGCAGAAGAGCTGACTGGAGACAAAAAGTAACAAAGTTGGGGCACTCTGGAGCACACCTACCAACTAGACGTGCAAAGGGAGAGCTCCTTTAAAGTACAACTAAAAAGCCCAATAGTTTGTTTTTGTTCTTTAAAGGTTGGAATTTGCTACCCAAAACTTGAATTGTTACACTAGACAGAACTGATCGATACCAAAATTAGAATATGGGTCGTACCAACAAGATGGTGGGAGCCAGTGCAAAAAATCCACCTCTTACAGATCTAGCACCAACAGCAGACTCTCAACTAACTACAATCGGGGTCTGAGCCCCAGTGGAAGGCCCTCAAGAAGTCCATGCAGGCCATAGACAACAAAATTGAGCTTGCACTGACCTGCATGGCTGAACAAGATGCAACTATAGATTCAGCTATAAAAACAGCTGGGATGGCAGAGTTAATGGTGACTAAAGCATTGGCCTCTACTTCAAAAATGGCACAAGAAAACTTGTAACTGTGATACCGACTGGAGTCACTGGAAAACACACAGAGGGCCCAAAATGTGCATATTGTGGGGCTACTGGAGCACTCCGAGAGGGATAATCTGTATCTGTTAGCCTTTTTGAGAGACTGGTTAGCATCTACCCTACAACTGCCAGCAGACTTCCCCCTGACTAGCTTTCTGAGGGCTTACCGGGTATCTCCAGGGGCCTCTGGAAGTCAAGAAAAAGTACAAAGAACTATCCTGTTGGTTACAACTGGAGCAACCACAAGGGATCTTATCCTACAGGCCACCAGGGGATCAGGAGCATTGACTTACCGAGGCCAGACAGTCCATCTTCTCCCAAACCTCTTATTTTCCACTTGAGCACAATGCAAATGCTTTGATGGTGTCTGGGCCAACCTCTGGAGCCTGGGCATAACACATTCCTTATTGATGACAGCTCACCTCCAGATCTTCTATGGTGGACAGACATACCAGTTTACCAATCTGTAGGAAGTGGGGAAGAGGGTTGAACATCTCAGCAGGGAGTTTGCTCAAGCTGCGACTGATGACTCCAACTCAGACTGGAACACTTGAAAAATGTATTTTAAGGACTATAACTGCAAGTATTATGTGGTGCTGCATCTTTTCTTTCTTTTCCCCTCTCAAAATAGCAATGTTTTTTCTATAGACTGGGTGTGCCTGTTGCCCTGGGGCTCGAAAGTTAAAAGAAAGAAAAAAGTTTAATTTTTCTATGGTACTTAACTCAGGGTTTTGAGATTTTGAGGGGGCCAAGTTTAATGGTGGCTAAAGTTGGGGTTTATATTGATTTTTAATGTTCATATCTTTGTGTTTGAGGAGTCTTTTGGGTTTAATATTAAAGCAGTTTGGACTGCTGTCCATCATATAGAGGGTCAGGCTCCCAATCAGGTTTGAAAACTTTTAATTTTATAAATTCAAGTTAATATCTATTTGTTTCTCTCTCCCATTGCACTAAAAGGAATTGTAATAATTTTTTTTTGTTAAAACGGGATCACATCAACAAAGGAGGTTGAATTTACATGTTTGTGCAACATTTTGCCTGGATCGACCACCCATAGTTATGTAGGGGGTAGCATATCCTGTATATCTTTTTCTTATGAACTTTTAAAGTAAACGGAATATCCCCACATTCATAAAGCTGATTGTACAGACTAAATATCCCAGCTACATTGAATGTATTGACTGTGAAACTGATGATCTCCTGCGTGAGAGAATTGTATGTAATTGTTTTACTACTAAAACAATAAAATATAATTTAAAAAAAAAGTAACAAAGTTAAGCTTCCCACTTTTGAAAAATATTCTAGAGCAAAGCAACAAGGTATTTCAGTAAAGAACAGCACCCAGAATGGAGAGAGCAGGAGGGAGTAAGTGGTGCCTTTTCCCACTGCTGCTGCTACATTACATACTACATATAGTACTTTATAACAAAGAGTGCTCAGGGGTCTCAAAACCCTGAAGGTGGACTAAGCAACTGGTCCTGAATGGTTACACCCTAGAATGCTGATGAAGGTGGAACAGGCACTTGCAATGCATTTAACAAATTGATTTGATTGTTTCCTGGAGATTGGGGGGGTACATCAGACTGGGGGCAATTAATGTGGCATCGCTTTACAAGAGTGGGGACAGGGATGACCTTATAATTACAGACCAGTCAGTCTAACCTCGATGGTAGGTATTCTGCTGGAAATCATCATTAAGAAACAGATTTTCAAAGGCAAATGGGTTGCAGCACAAGAAGCAGCAGGGTATTGTAGCAGGGAAATGTTGCCCAATTAACCTGATTGACTTCTCTGACTGGGTCAAAAAGGCAATGGACGGGATAAGCAGTGGATGTGTGTACCTCAATTTTAGCAAAGCCTTCAATTCCATTCCAGACTGAGGGATAATAAAAAAGCTGAACAACCTGGGGGTAGGGGACAAACTGACTAAATGGGCAGGGAACTGGCCAGGGGGGAGGACACAGAGGGTGGTCATAAATGGGACACACTCAAAAACCCAGAGAATGATGAGCAGGGTACCACAGAGATTGGTTCCAGGACAAGTGCTCTTCCATATCTTAATTTATGATACAGGAGAATGAATCTAGAATATGGTGTGCCCTGTGTTTCCATGATAACATACATGCACGTATCTATGGAGGGATGGGCCCTGCACCCTGACAGGCAAATGAGGATATGATTATACTATTTCAAAAAGTAAGGACATTCTTTGCAAAACACTGCATTAATGCACCAGTTAGGGCAACTTAAACCTAAAAAAGTAGGGAACTGTGGCGTAAGAGGTTTCTGGGCAGTTGTCAACCCTAATGCTCACCCCTCCCTCCAGCCCCTGGCCTAAAATTTGAAGCACAAAGTACACCTCTAAACCAGTGCCTCATAATGATACACTCTTCACAGGTAGAGAAGTACTGCCACAGGTTGCCAACACAATTTGTTGAACCTTTCTTCAAGCAGGACCCTGTGGGCCCTGCATGAAGAAAGGAGATCATGTATGACACTGTTTGCTCACAGAATAGGGTTGGCATAAGGGTTGACAGCCTCCAAAAAAGACTCCACCACTAAATTGCCAAGACTTGGGAGACCCAAAACCATAGCATCTTTTTCTTTTCCTGCTTGGGGGTGGGGGTGGGGTATTAGGGTTGGAAACCCTAACATGACATTTTCTTACTTTTGTGGCATGAAGTGCATTAACACAAATGGCACCACTATAGTTAGGGTTGAGTAGGCAGTTTAATATTAAACCCAAAATGTTGCACTTTAATAACTTTGCAACCATTCATCAGATTTGCACTAAATTGTTGTGTGTGTTCCTGTGGAGTAGGTCTCTTAATGTGCCAAGTTTCATTTTGATCAGATGTGTAGATGTTGCACAGTGCATAGCGAAAAAAGTGTAAAAGTCACTTTTTTCACCCATTTTTGCTGATTTGTCCTCATTGTATTGTGGCCACAACATTTGGAATTTTGGCCTGAAATTTTCAGGGTAGAAAGAGCTTGCCTAAAAGAACAAGCCAGCATTGATTTGGTGAAAACATATTAATCTGTTCCAAAGTTATTCAATTTTGGGTTCTGAGAATGCTCAGTTCAGTCTTTTGGATAGCTGCACAGCTTCAAACAAGGATTTGGGCTCACAAACAGGGATTTTGACAGCTCTCAAACCAGGATTTGGCTCATGAACAGGGATTTTAAAGTTTACTATTTTTTCCCACTTCACGACAAAGAAACGGTTAGGACTTTCAGCCTCAAATTTACGGGGTACGAAGGAGTTGCCCCATAGATGTGACTTATACTGATTTGGTGAAAAAATGCATGTCAGTTCCATAGTTATAACATTCCAAAATTTAGAAATTTCCCATAGGGTAACATTGTGGCGGCACATTATGCATTAATATATTTGTAGCTGTTCTTGTAATTTGCATGAAATTTGGCATATGCCCTCAAAGAATAATGTTCTCTTGATATGCCAAGTTTCAGTTTGATTGGGAGTGCGCTTCTGGAGATTTGTAGTTCCAAAATGTGTGCGTCATCATTTTTTGTCAAACTGTTTGACTGTTTCACACTTTATACTTTGCACTTTAATAACTTCACAGATTTACTTGTAACTTGCATGAAATATGGCACGTGCCCACAAAGATTACTGGTCTCTCGATATGCCTAGTTTCATTTTGACTGGGTGTGCAGCTCTGGAGAAATACAATCCCAAAATGTGTATTTTACCATTTGTTGTCAGATTGTGTCTTCACTTTTATGTTACATTTGATAGTTTGTGTTTTAATAACTTTGAAACAGTTCAGGTGATATGCATGAAATTTGCCATGCCCCATCAGGAAGCAGACATTTCATGAAGTTGTAAACTTCATTTCAGTAGCATGTGAGGGCATGGAGATACAGTGTCCCAAAATGTGTAAATCAAGATAGTGCCAATATAGTGAGGGTTGAGTAGGCAGTTTAATGTTAAACCCCAAATTTTGCACTTTCATAACTTTGAAACCATCTATTAGATTTGCACAAAATATGGTATGTGCAGTCCTGTGGGGTAGATCTCTTGACATGCTAAGTTTCATTTTGATTGGATTTGTGGATTTTGCACAGTGCATAGTGAAAAAAAGTGTAAAAGTCACCTTTTTTCACCCATTTTTGCTGATTTTCCCTCATCACACTGCAGCCACACTGTTTGGGATTTTGGCCTGACTTTTCCACCTGCAGGTTGTACTGTTTGACCACTAGAGGTCACCAAACCACTAAATTTCTCACTTGCTGCTCCCTCACCTCCACCAGACCCAGCAAAACACAACGTAGCACCACTACAATGTGTTGGTCCCAGCTATTCTCCTTCTCTTGACGTGCCAAGGGTGCAAAGGGATTTAGGTGCACAAAAAGGGACTGTGAAAAGGGATTTTTAAATCCCTCTGTGAGAAAAAAAATCCCTCTTCGTGAGCCGCCATCTTGTTTTTCATTTGTTTTGGCACAAACAAAATGTTATAACTTGACACAGGGATGTCTTTTGTAGACATCCAAGTATGATTTTTGCTCATGAGGACGTTCTCTACAAACCCATGTCTTTGGTTTAGTTTTCTTTACTTTAAAAATTATAGTTTTAAAGTTTAAAAATCCTCTTTTGCAAGCTGTCTAAATCCCTTTTCGTAAGGGGAGAAACACATAACCCTACCTCGTGAAAAGGGATTGGCTTGCGAAAAGGGATTTGACAGCCCTTGATAAGGGATTTGCTCGCAAAAAGGGATTTTGACACCTTGCATAAAGGGATTTTAAATGGTCACTGCTAAGAAATAGTTTGGAATTTCAGGCTGAAATTTTCAGGGAAGCAAGGGCTTGCCTCAAAGATGTGACATTTGCTGGTTTGGTGATAAAATGTACATTACTTCCATAGTTATAATATACAAACATATAAAAATTGCCAGCAGATAAAGGCCTTATGGTCTATCAATACTTCTTGATTGTGCAGCTAGCAGCCCTTATTCTGCAGCTCCCTCCCTCCCTTCTATCTCCCCCTTCTGTGACCCTCCCTCTTGCCCTGTGCCAGCCCCATCTGAAGCTGCCCACTGTTCTACAGGATACCACTTCTGCCAGTAATGCTTTCCACCCATCCACTACTATCACCATAACAAAGTATCTTCTCATCTCCCTCCTGAACCTTCCCCCCTCCAATCTCATATAATGGTCTCCAGGGTCCTTCCCCTCCCTTACTTTGAAAATCCACTCCATACAAGTCTTATTTATTCTTTTCATGTACTTAAAGGCTTCAATCATATCTCCCTCATCCCTCCTCTTCTCCAGTGAGTACATGTTCAATTCCTTCAGCCTGCTGTCGTATGGTAAGTCCCCCAGAGATCATCTTTGCCACCCTCTGCTATACCCCCTCTAGTGATTTAATGCCCTCTTCAGGTACAGGCACCAGCACTGCATACAGTACTGCAGGTGTGGCCTATCCAGCGATCTGTGCAATGGCAGATTCACCTCTCCCCTCCTTGAGGATATACCCCTGGCAATACAACCCAACATTCTGTTGGCCTTTCAGCCACCTTTCTACATTGTGCTAAGTTGTTCATTGCTCCCATAATGAGCACCCCCAGATCCTTCTCCTCCTCAGTCATGGTTAGCTGCACCCCCAGCTGGTAGCTCCTTCTGTTTTTTTTTTTGTCCCAGAATGTAGTACCTTGCATTTTTTTACATTGAACTCCAGTTGCCAGGTGTCCAGTCAGGTCTCCAGTTTTGACATATCCTCCTGCAACCCCTGCCATCCCCCTAGGTCATCCACCACCACACCCATCTTGGTGTCATCAGCAAACAGACTGATTTTGCTCTTGATGCCCAATGAAATGTCTGCAATAAATATCCTGAATAATACTGGTCCCATCACCAAGCTCTGCAGAACTCCGCTCGTCACCACCTTTGGGGATGATAGCTCTCCACCCACCACCACTCTCTGCTGCCTTCCTTCTAGCCAGTTCACTACCCGTCCCACCATCTTTGCACCTGCCCCGTACCTTCTAGTTTACTTCCTAGCCTCCCATGTGACACTGAGTCAAATGCTTTACTGAAGCCCAGATACAGGATATCCACTGCATGGCCCCTGTCCAGTTGTCTAGTTACCCAGTCATAGTAATTCACCAGTTTGGTCTGGCAGGGTCTGCTAGTGACAAAGCCATGCTGTCTACTGTCCTGCAGCCCATTTGCTTCCAGAAGGGACACCAGACTCTCCTTCAGGATTGTCTCCATCAGCTTACCCACGATGGATGTGAGGCTCACTGGTCTATAATTCCCTGGTTCATCCTTGGGCCACTGTTATGAAGAGGTACCACATGAGCCATCATCCAGTCCTGAGGTACACACCCTGTATCCAGTGAGGCATTGAATAGGTCTGCCAGAGGCCTTGCTAAGACCTCTGCCAGCTGTTTCAGTACCCTGAGGTGAAAGCCATCTGGCCCTGGTGCCTTGTCCACCCTCAGTGCCCTCAAGACCTCCAGCACCTTACTCTCTGTGATTTCCCCATCTGTCACCCCCTTTTCCTCTGTTCCTGCCCTCAAACCCCCCTTGAGTATCAGCACCCCATTTTATTTAGTAAATACCAAGCAGAAGTAGTCATTAAGCACTTCTGCCTTTTCTTCCCCCACTTCCACCTATCCCCCTTCCTCTTAATCCTTACTATATGGTCCTTACAGTTCCTTTTCTGCCTGATGTACCTGAAGAAGTCCTTCTCAATGCTCTGCACCAGCCTGAACTCCTTAGATGCCTTGGTTGCTCTCACTGCCTTGTCGACCTCCTTCACCTCCTCTGGTACTTCTCCTATTAGCCCCATTTTGTGCCTCCTAAAGGCAGATGTTTTCTTTCTCACCTTTTCCATGACTCCTTTGCTCACCCAGCTGGTTTCTTCACCCTAGCCTTCTTACTCTGGGCCTTGCTGCAGGTTTTGGTTGCCTCCACTATCCCCAGCTTTATGATCTCCCACCTCTGGTTAGTGTCCATACTAGGTTGAATTTTGGCTAGGTACTCTTTTACTACTTCCCCCATCCTCTTGAAGTTGTCCCTCCTGAAGCCCAGCACCCTTGTGTTGGATACTGCTCCTTCCTTATCCATATTCAATGTGAACCATACTGAGTGGTGGTCACTCCCTTCCAGTAGTTCTTCCACCCTCAGTTCCCTCACAAACACCCCATTAGCCAACATGAGGTCAAGAGTGTTCCATAGCCTGGTTGGTTCACTGACCATTTGCGTCAGAAAACTGTCCTGGAAGTCATCCAGCAAAACCTGCTCTCTCCTATTCTTGATGGCTGGGATACTCCAATCCACTCCCGGCAGGTTGAAGTCCCCTACAATCACCACACTCCCCTTCCCACAGGTCCTCCTGATCTGTTCAGCTAGTTCCCTGTCTAACTCTTCTGTCTGTGAGGGCAGCCTGTACACCACTCCCATCCTGAGAGTCCTATTTCTTAAATCCTTTATATGCATCCATAGTGATGCCATATTGCCTTCCTCCTCCTCCTTCCCTACACACTTCAGTGCTTCCCTCACATATAGTGCCACCCACCTTTCCCCTTACTCTATCCCTGCAGAATATCCTGTACTCTGGTGCTGCCAGGCCCCAGTCATGGTACTGGGAGGCCCATGTTTTGGTGATGGCCACCATGTCCATCTCCCCCTCTGCCATGAGGGTCTGTAACTCTGCAATTTTATTCCCCAGGCTTCTAGCATTCAGGGTGACCACCATCCACCCCCTTACCTTCCCCCTCCTCTCCTGCCATCCCAGTCTAACATCCTCTCTAGTACTTGCCCTTAATCCTTTGTCTCTGTTATGGGGTAAACTCATATGTCTTCCCATCCTGTGGCCTCTGCTTTCCTCTTACCCACTTGCCACCCCCTCTATTAGCTTAAATTACCATCTCCTTCTATGTAATCACTAATCCTCTATTTCAACACTTTCTTGCCCTCCTCGCTTAAGTGCAGTCTATCCTTTACGTATAGACTACTGTCTTCCCAGGACCCTCCCTACCCCTCTACCAGCACATACCCTTTGGCCTGCACCAGGTTTCTAGCCATTCATTAAATTCCTCTATTCTCAGTTTTCTTGCAGTGCTCACCCTGGGAACAAGAAGTATCTCTGAAAAAGTTATTGATCTTCCTGCCCCTCACATATTGGTCCTGGTTCCTCAAACCCCCTCTGAACTACATCTACCATCCTGTCAGCCAGGTTGTCCCCAAATTCAGAATTAAATGAGGTTTCTCCCTACCCCTCCTAGCATACTTCAGATCACATTGCCCCACCTCTTCCACTGTCATTCCTGGCATGGCCTCCACCCAAGTGCGACTATGCCTATCCCCCTTGTTACCCCATCTGACTCCTCTTAGTACTGAGTCCCCCAGCACTAAGATTCCACCCCATTTTCCATCTGTTTGCTTCCCTTCCTCCCAACCCCTCCCCAACACATCTTCTTCCTCCTGCACATTAGTTTCCCTTCCGCCCCATTATAATTCCCCTATCAGTACTCCCCATACCAATTTCATCCTGACTACTATCAGTTATTCCTCAAAGCTCATCCCCTCTCTCTTCCTCCTTTCCCTCCAGAACTATGAAATGATTTTCTGAAGACCCTTCTTCTGTACCTACCTTTACCTGCATTATACTAGCCTGTCCCCTCTTCCAACTCCTTGTCCGTTACCACTTCCCCTACTCCAATCCATTTTTCTTCCTTCCTGCTTTCATCTGCGCTTTGACCTGGGTTTCCCCTCCTCCCTCAATCCATTTCTCCTCCTTTCTGTTGTCATCTACCCTTCGACCTGTGTTCCCCTGACTCATTGACCCTAGGCCTGGGTCTCCTGGCTCAGTGTCCCCTCCTCCAACTAATTCCCTCCCCCCCGTCTGTGCAAATTGACCTCCCCCTCAGCTCTCCTCCTACCTTCCTGCTCTGTAGGACCATTACCTACTTCAGCCCATCTTGCCTGCCTCAGCTCCTCCTGTAGACTAATGATCTCTTTTTTAAGTTTCATTATTTGATTGCACACTAAACATCCCCCACTCTCCATGCAATTTTAAGAAAGATTGATGCTTCACAGTTGTTGCAGCCTACCACCCTGCCCATGTCTCTTTTGATCCAACAGCAACCCCCCACCATTACAGATGAAGGATACCCCTCCCTCCCCCAAGCCTCCTCATCTCTCCTCTACCATTGCTAAACACATGTTCCTCCTGGTCTTTAATTCCCTTAACCCCATATACTAAATTTAAAATGGTTGAGCAGCTTTCTTTGAACCCCAACCCTTCTTTTCACAATTACAGCTGTTAAAACCTTTTGAGCAGCTGCCTTTTAAAAGTTATATCTGTCCACTCCACAATTTTTCTTTAAACTCCTAACCCTCCTTTTCACAATTTGGGCTGTTAAAGCCTACTGAGCAGCCTCCTTTTAAAGGTCCTATCTGCCCTTTGCACAATTAAAGCTTATTAAAAATGAAATTAAACATTTCTAAATACTGCAGTAGTTTGCACCAAAAATGAAACAATGCCTACCCACAATTGTGTCATAAGACTACCTTATTAAAAATGCAATAACAATTCTTAATAATGCATTAGAATGATGCCCTAGCCAAAAATTGACTGTAACATATTGCCAATCCTTTCTGGTTGCTTCACAGAATAATCATGCAGTGGTGTCACTCCAACTGCGTGTTTAAATCAGTCACAGTTTGTAAATCAGGGTTATAGTACCTGCATGTTTAAGTCAGAGACACAGTTCTTAAAGCAGAGGCACAGTACCCTATTTTTGATGAATTTCACTCCAACCAATGTTGAATCTGTCCCAAAGTTCTCTTTTATACTCCACCCTCTGGCTGCTCCTCATATTCCAGACCCCCTGCTGGGTGTGGTTCTGGAGCGCATTTAATATGGAGGCAGTGTGCAGTGGGTGAGTGGGAGAAAAATTTGAAAATTAGGTTCAGATTCAATTAGAAAATTAGGTTCAGGTTCTTTATGTTTTTAGGTTCAGGTTCTTTATGTTCTAAGTTGGCACCCTTGAGCACTCTCTCTCCAATTGGTTCCAGTCAGGAGCCCTTCCCACACAGCTCCTGCCACCATCCTCACCAGCTGTGGATGTGGCCCTCCTCTCCTTTGCAGCTACAGACACCAATTTCTCCTGATGCGGATGTGGTCCTGCTGCTCAGCTGTGACTGCAGCTCCTTGCTCCCCTCTAGCTGCACTCCTGAGTGTCTTGTACGGCTGGGGTCAGGCTTTTTATAGCCCGGCTGCCGAATCTAGGTTGGCCCCCTTGAGTGCTCTCACTCTCTGATTGGCTCCAGTTGGGAGCCCTTCTCACGTAGCTCCTGCTGCCATCCTCACCAGCTATGGATGCAGTCCAACCCCCCAGCCACAGATGTGGCCCAGTTCCTCCTCTCCTTTGATTCTGAAGTTTGGAAATTCCCCATAGGATAACACTGTGGTGGATGCAGTACCTACATCTCAAAAATGAGTCACAATACATTTTTTTCACTAAATGCTAAGCATGTGTGCAGGTTGCCAGGCCTTGATTACAACTGCGGTGAAATTCTTTCCAGTGTTCTTATGGGTGCTGAGATATTGCACCATTTGCATCACGTGGATTACTTGGAATGTCTGTAAGCCTTCGCTGTGCCTCTATACTTATTGGCAGATGGGAGCGCAGGGCATATGAATACTATCATGAAGTTATGCGGCTGCAGGGCCCTTCATTATGCAGTAGTGGAGGGGCCCTGCACTCTCACAGGGAGACAAGAGTTCATTACATTGTCTCTACAGCTATGGATAGATGGGAGTGCAGGGCCCATAGGGAGATGAGAGATCATTAAATGTCTCTATAGAGGAGGAACAGAGGAGACATATATTTTTTATAACATTTTTTTCTTTGGTAACCGGGTAAGGCCCACTAGGCACAAATGTCTGTTTTCAGGGGTGACCTGGGAGCACTGGGTGGTTAAGTGACTTGCTCAGAGTCACACAGTATGCAAGTGGAGGTTGTGAGAATCAAACCCAGGCCTGGTCTGCTGGATGTACCAAGCTTGTTTACAGCACATTATTCTAACCTCTAAGCTATACTGCCAGCCCAAACATGATTGAGACATTTAAATTTGTTAAAGGGATCAACTCAGTACAAACCAAGAATCTCTTCTGGGAAAACAGGGCTGCATATACTAGAGGACACAACATGCGCCCAGTGGGAGGTAAATTCAAAACAAATGTTAGGAAGCACATTTTCATGAAGAGGGTGCTGGACCCTTGGAACAGCCTGCCACCAGAGGTAGTGGCAGCCAAATGGTCAGTGAATTCAGACAGGTATGGGATAGACAGTATTGTCACTTTAGCAAGACAAATTGATAGTAGGGGGGTAGAAAACCCAGGCAGACTAGCTGGACCACACGGTCTCCATCTGCTGGCAAATTCTTATGTTCTTATAGCTATGGATAGATGGGTCCTGTGTTCCCACAAATGGATTCCATTACGGAGTGATGGGAGTATGATGGCAGCACTCCCAGAGGGAGATGCTAGAACAACACAGTATAGACTGATGGGAGTGTTCCCACAAACATATAAAGGTGAGATTACACTTTTTCCAAAAGTAAAATTCATTGCAAAAAACTTTGTTAATGCATCAGTTAGGGTTGAAGCAGCAAAAGTAAGGAAATGAGGCATTAGGGTTTCCAACCCTAACACCTACTCCCACTGACACCGAACCCAACCACCCCACCCTATCCCCCTCCATAGACTAACAGGTGTTGGAGTGTGCCTTGTGGGCAATTTTCACAAATTAATTCCTGTGCATTTGCATATGCTTCCCATGATGCACTGCATTATTGGGGCATGTACAATTTGTGTTTTCTTTAAAATCTGGCTGTATGGCCAATATCCTCCAGGATAACCCTTGCCCCAGTGCATTTGCTCTGGGGTTCTTTTTTGTGTATATATATTTAAAATGGTATTATGGTAGTGCTACCATTTTTAGGGTTGAGTAGCCCTTTTAAGGTTAAATGGTCAAACTTTGTATCTTAGTAACTTTGTCACCATTCAATGGATTTGCCTGAAATTTGGCAGGCACTGGGCATAACCATAGATCTGGGGATCTGCCAACTTTCGTACCAGTTGGAATTATGGCTGCAGAGTTATTAAGCAACATCCATGTGTGCAATTATGTTTTTTTGCATATTGAATGGTTCAAAAGTTATTCAAAAAAACAAGTTCCCATTGCAAAGTCAATGGCAAAAGTTAACAAAGAGTTTGACACTTTTGCAAATGCACTTTTTAGTGTCACAAATGACCCTAGTAGTGTCGCAAATCCGCCATTTTTTTCAGTTGGTGATCAGAAAAATGCTTGGCATTTAAAATTGGGAACCTCTAGGAACACAATTCTTTTTGTGTTCACCTAGTCAGACCATGGTTCTCACTGAGTGTGTAGCCCATAGGGCTACATATTGCCATGATGAAAATTCCATATCTTGCACCGTTTCCAAGATATGAGCCCCAAAATGCATGGCGGACGCCACCATGTAAGTCTATGGGAAAAAATGTCAACTTCAGAGTACTGTAACTTGGCATCCATGCAATATTTTGTCACCAAACCACCAAAAGGGTGCATCTGAGAGATGTTGGCTACCTCCCCTCTAAATCTCAGTTCAAAAGACAAAACCGTTCTTTTGCAGCAGGGTGGCAAAGAACTCCTGTCATTTTGGCCATAGTCTGGAAAAGTAGTGTCACAATTTGTGAAAGCTTTCACAAAATCTGTGAAAGTGTCACAGATGCGACTCTACTTTGTGACACTATTTTTTTTAGAAATTTGAAAAACATATTTCTGGGGTGTTTAACCCCAAAATAAAGACATGGCTAGCATCCTCAGGGCTCAAATAAGTAACCACAAAAATAATTGTGTCCCTAGATGGTAGTATTTTTTCTTGAATTTGAAAGCCTAGATTGGGGGCCGAAGAACCTAGAAGAGACTCATTACCCACTAAACAATATTTACATTGTCCCTAGATGGTCCCAATTTTAAATTCCAAGCATTTCTGTGATCAGTAACTGAAAACAAGATGGCAGACTTGCAACACTACTAGGGCTATTTGCAACACAAAAAACTGCATTTGCAAAAGTGTCGAACTTTTTGTTAACTTTTCCCATTGACTTATTATGGGAATTGGTTTTTGAATAACTTTTGAACCGTTCAATATTTTTTCATGAAATCTTCAAAAGGCACATCAAGGACCCTGGCTGCACATTCCCTGAAGTTTTCAGACCAGTTGCCCAAACCATGTGACCTGTAGGCACGAGCAAAGAATGCACAAAATACCATAATTGTGCGCATGGATGTTGCTTAATAACTCTGCAGCTGTATATCAGACCAGTATAAAAGTTAGCACATCCCAAGACCTATGGTTATGTCCCATGTCTACCAAATTTCAGGCAAATCCATTGAACAGTGACAAAGTTATTAAGGTCCAAAGTTTCACCATTTAACCTTAAAAGGGTTACTCAACCCTAACTATGGTAGCACTACCATGCTACCATAATATATATAGATATATGTTCATGACAAAAACTCTATTTAATGCATCAGTTAGGGTTGTTCCACAGTGACAAAAGCGAGGAAATTCGGTGTTGGGGTTGCCACCCCTTGCATCCCAAGCCCACCCCATCCTCACCAACAGACATCAGGGTGTGCGTTGGGGTCATCAGTCCTAACTCTCACCCTACCCCATGTGTAAACAAGCTGAGGTGGTGCAGTATAGGAGAATGGGGTGGGAATACTAAATTGCTTATATCTCAGGAACCGTACAATGTAGAAAAAAATGTTAATATAATTTATGACTTTCCTGGCTAGTTTTGTACTTTGCACCCCCTAGTGGGGGGGCTAAGCATTTTTATGATGAAAAGTCTGTATCTCGAAGCGTTTCCGAGATACGGGCCCAAAAGGCATGGCAGATGCTGTAATGTTAGTCTATGGGAAAAACTGTCAACTTCAGGGTACCGTAACTTTGCAGCCCTCTAATATTTTGTCACCAAACTACCAAAAGGCACATCTATCAGATCTTGTATTTCTTCCCTACAAATTTTGGCCCATAAGACCAAACCGTTCTTTTGCAGCAGGGTGGCAAAGATTTCCTATTCTTTTGGGTATAGTGTCACAAAGTAGTGTTGCAAATCATGACACTTTCACAAGCAAAATCACAAAAATGTCCCAAATGTGACACTACTTTGTGACCCTACAGTTTACAAAAATTTGAAAAACATATTTCTGGGGCATTGAACCCCCCAAAATAACATAGCTAGCATCCTCAGGGCTCAACTAGGTGAACACTAAAAGAATGGTGTCCCTAGAGGGTCCCAAATTTAAATTGCAAGCATTTGTGTGACCATTAACTGGAAAAAAATGGCTCTCTCATGACACTACAGGGGTCATTTGCGACACTAACATTTGTGACACTGACAAATTTTTGTTAACTTTTCCTATTGACTATAATGGGAAACATTTTTTGAATAACTTTTAAACCATGTAATATTTTTTCACAAAATCTTTGAAAGGCACATCGGGGACCCCAGCTGCATGTTCCTTGAATTTTTTGGACTGGTTGCACAAACCGTGTGACCTGTAGGTGTGAGCAAAGAATGTGCAAAAAAGTGTAAATGCGACTTTCTATTGCATTTTATAGCTCCGCAACTGTATAGTTGACCATTACAAAACTTGGCAGATCCAGAGCGCTATCATACTGCTCTGTGTCTGCCAAAATTTCAGGCAAATCTGTCATATGATGGCAGTTTATTAAGCTGCAAAGTTTCACCTTAACCTTAAATGGGGTACTGAACCTAACATATATATATATATATATATATATATATATATATATATATACATACACACACACACACACACAACACACACACATATATATATATATATACTATGGTAGCATGGTAGTGCTACCATAGTTAGAGAAGTAACCTTTTAAGGTTAAATGGTGAAACTTTGCACCTTAATAACTTTGCCACCATTCAACAGATTTGCTTGAAACTTGGCAGGCTCAGGGCATAAGCATAGGCCTTGGGATATGCCAACTTTCATTCTGGTCAGATATATGGCTGCAGAGTTATTAAGCAACATTCTGGTGCACAATTACGTTTTTTTGTGAATTCTTTGCTCGCACCCCCAATGTGCCTTTTGAAGATTTCATGAAAAAATATTGAACGGTTCAAAAGTTATTCAAAAAATAAGTTCCCTTTATAAGTCAATGGGAAAAGGTAACAAAAAGTTTGACACTTTCGCAAATGCACTTTTTAGTGTCGCAAATGACCCTAGTAGTGTTGCAAATCTGCCATTTTTTTTTCAGTTGTTGATCAGAAAAATGTTTGGCATTTAAGATTGGGACCCTCTAGGAACACAATTCTTTTTGTGTTCACCTAGTCAGACCCTCAGGATGCTAGTCATGTCTTTATTTTTGAGGTTGCACACTACAGAAACATGTTTTCCAAATTTTTGGGAAAAGTAGTGTCACAAAGTAATGTCGCACTTGAGACATTTTCTCAAATTTTTGCAAAAGCTTTTGCAAATCACAACACTACTTTTCCAGACTATGGCCAAAATGACAGGAATTCTTTGCCACCCTGCTACAAAATAGTGGTTTGGTCTTTTGGGCTGAAATTTGGAGGGAAGGCAGCCAAACTCTCACAGATGTGCCTTTTGGTGGGTTGGTGGCAAAATGTTGCATGGATGCCAAGTTATGGTTCTCTGAAGTTGATGTTTTTTCCCATAGACTAACTAAAATGGTGGTACCTGCCGTGCCTTTTGGGGCTCGTATCTTGGAAACGGTGCGAGATATGGAATTTTCGTTGCAACTATGAGTAGCCCTCAAAATGAAGGGAAATTAGAGGCACAAAACTCCATTTAATGCATCAGTTAGGGTTGTACCACAGCAACAAAAGCAAGGAAATTCAGTGTTAGGGTTGACAGCTATCCTTGCACCCCCAGCCCACCACCCCAACCGCCAATGGGGGGTCCATTGGGGTCATCAGTCCTAACTCTCACCCCATTCTGTTATACCTCAGCAGCTACACATGTGATGGGGTGAGAGTTGAAACCGATGACAATGGACACCGTTAACGGTGGAAGTATTAGCTGGGGGTGCAAGTGGCTATCAACTAACGCGAATATCACTTTTGTCACTGTGGTACAACCCTAACTGATACGATAAATGGAGAGTGTTTACCTCTAATATATATATATATATATATGTATATATACTGTATATAAGACAAAAGAACCTCTGTGTGCAAACACTGAGGCAAGGTTATCCCAAGGGCATTTGGCTGGGAAGCCAAGTTTCAAGAAAATACAAAATCACATGCCCACACAATGCAAAGCATCTTGGGATGCATATGCAAATCACCACAGAATGTTATGCTGGTTCAACTTTAAGCAGAATTGCATGGTGCCAAAAGGCCTCTAACACAATTTGCAAAGGGTGCTAACAGATGACATAGACACGTGTTTCATCCTACCAGGACTCATCAGTATGTCTTGTCTGTTTGACACCCCAGTGGAATGAACCAGCTACCCTAAGATGGTCTGTCTGGCATATGTTGTGGTGAACCCATTAAAATAAAAAACTATTTAAAAGACAAAGAACCTCTGTGTGCAAACACTGAGGCAAGGGTTACTCCAAAGGGCATTTGGCTGAGAAGCCAAGTTTCAAGAAAATACAAAATCACACATGCCCACACAATGCAAAGCATCATGGGCTGCATATGGAAGTCACCACAGAATGTTATGCTGGTTCAACTTTAAGCAGAAGAAGCCTTCTGGCACCATGCAATTCTGCTTAGTTGAACCAACACACTTCTGTAATATTATACGGCCCATGTGCGACGCATGTGTTATAACCTGAAAGCAACAGCATACAGGCTGCCTCTGTGGGCACAGGATTCTTTAAATAGTTTTGTTACAATGGGTTCACCGCAACATATCCCAGACCAGACCATCTTAAGTAGCTGGTTCATTCACTAAGTCTCGACAGGCGAAACCTGATGAGTCCTGGTGACTGTGTCTGTCATCTGTTAACACCTTACAAAGTAACACCATGCGAGCTGGCAAAGTTGAACCAACCTCTTTGATGTGTTCATACGGCATATGATATGAGCGCTGTGTTTTGTATATATACATACATACATATACATATATATATATATATATATATATATATATATATTATATATATATATTTATATATATTGAGGCAAAAACATTGTTTAATGCATCAGTTAGGGTTGTTCCACAGTGACAAAAGTGAGGAAATTTGGTGTTTGGGTTGAAAGCCCCCACTGGACCCCCTCAGCCCACCCCCCAACTGGCATCGGGATGTGTGTGTTGAGGTCATCAGCCCTAACTCTCACCCCATGACATGTGTAAAGAGCAGAGGTATAGGAGAATGGAGTGATAGTTAGCACCGACGACCCTAACACGCACCCCTGATGCCGGTTGGGGGGTGGGCTGGGGTCCAAGGGGAGCTTTCAAACCTAACACCAAATTTCTCACTTTTGTCACTGTGGAACAACCCTAACTGATGCATTAAACAATGTTTTTAAGGCCTAATTTCTTCTTTTGAGAATGATGACTAGAAATTGTGAAAGTAAAGCAGTGACGGAGTAAGTAAGCTAGAGCCCCACGCCCCACCATGTGATGTCTTGTGACATAGTAACAGGAACAGTAATGCAAACACAAGCACCAACAGTGGCACACATGGTAACGCAAACTTAAATGGTGAAGGAAACGTTAATAGAAATGCAAGCGCAAAGTGATGCCAAAGCGAACAGTGATGCAAACGAACATGCAGGTGCATATAAAAATGCAACTGGTAATGCGAACAGTGATGGCAGCAGTATTTTAAATGGAAATGTTAAGTGTCACAGCAAAAAGAATGTGAAAGGGAACAGAAATAGAAACGCGAAAAGGCGCACACATAAACGCAACCCGTAATGCGCACGGATATGAGACTGCAATTGTAAATGTAAATGGTAAAGTTAACATGAAGAATAATGCCAAAGGAAACAGAAACAGAAATGAAACAGAAGAGCATACGGAAACACAAACCGTAATGCACACAGGCACAATACCGCAATTGTAACAGCAAATGGTAATGATAATAGCAAGAATAACATCAAAGGAAACAGAAATGCAAAAGGAAATGCAAGCACATATGGAAACGCAAACCGTAATGTGCACGGGCACAGTAACACAGTTGCAAACGTAAATGGTAAGAGTAACAGCAAGAAAGATGCAAAACGAAAGAGAAATGGAAACGCAAATGAAAGGACTGCCAGAAACGCAAATGGCAATGCGCATGGTGATGCAAACCAAAATGCAAACACAAACAGTAGTGGAAACGCAAATGGTAACAGTAGCGCATAAATGCAAAGCGCCAAATGAGAATGCAAAAGGTAATGCATACGGTGGTGTACACGGGAGCGGTAACACAAATGGGGACATGAACGCAAGTGGAAACAGTAACTTTAACAGTAACAGACACGCACACCCTGTTTTTGCCAAACAGGTGCATAGAGAAACACAGTGGCCTGGATATTCAAAAGAGTTGCACATAGCGCAACACTGTTGCACCATGCGCAACCCACTGATGTGCTCCGGCATGATATTCAAATGGGGATTGTGCCGGGCACAAATCCTGATGTGCCAGAGTGCATCAGTAATGTATGTGGTGCAGGTAAGGGGGGCATGCCCATGCATAGTCCGCACATCCTGATATTCAGCCCGGGATGTGCTGAGTCCATGCATGTGCAACTCCTACTTGTGTTGCACACAGGTGAGCCAAAAAAAAAGGAACAATGGCTGGCCACCCACAGATGAGCTATCATATTGCAGGGCACAATACAGAAGCTGCCACCTGTGGGTGGCCATCCAAGCTTCAGCTGCACCTCCGTGGCGGTGCCCCCATGCCCGATCGTGGGCATCTGTTTAAATTAATAATGTACTATCTCCCTGGTGGTCCAGTGGACCGCTGTCAGCCCGATTGCAGGCATAAGTATAATGAAAAGCATGTCCACTATCCCTGGTGGTCCAGTGGACTGCTCACAGCCTGATCGTGGGCTTAAGTATAACAAAAAGCATGTCCAATATCACTGGTAGTCCAGTGGACCACTTGCAGCCCATTTGTAGGCTTAAGTATAACACAAAGCACGACCAATATCCCTGGTGGTCCAGTGGCCCACTCTGGCCACTTGTAGTGGTGCAGTGCCACTGCGCCATGCACACTGCGGTTGGCAAGGGTGTGATATTCAACGATGCTGTGCCATGGTGCAGCTCCATTGAATGTCACCCAATCAACGCCCCTGTGCAGCCAAGTTGCACTGCGCCCAGACTTGCACCACAGCCTGGTGCAGTCTGAATATCCAGGCCCGTGTATACAAAGAATGTATGCATTGTAATGGGCATTGAAGCTTAAAACGAGCATTGGAAGTAATTAATTGCTAATATCTCAGCAACCGCACGACGTACAAAAAAAAATTAAAATTTCACAAAAATCATGATTTTTCTGGCTAGGTTTTATTTATTACATAGTCCATAGGGCTAAGTAACTCGCAGCAAAAAATCTGTATCTTGCATTGTTTTCGAGATACGAGCCCCGGAGGGCGTTGCGTAGACTACCATGTTAGTCTATGGGGAAAAATGGCAACTTTGGAGTACTGTAACTTGGCAGCCATGCAATATTTTTTCACCATACCATGAAAAGGCACATCTGTGAGATGTTGGCTGCCATCCATCCAAATTTCAGCTCAAAAGACCCAACGATTCTTTTGCAGCAGGGTAGGATAGAACTATTGTCATTTTGGCCATAGACTGGAAAAGTAGTGTCACGATTTGTGACACCTTCCGCAAATTTTGCGAAAGTGTCATGAGTGCGACACTACTTTGCAACACTACTTTTTCCAGAAATTTGAAAAACATTTTTCTGGGGTATTTAACCCCAAAATAAAGACACGGTTAGCATCCTCAGGGTCCGACTAGGTGAACACAAAAATAATTGTGTCCCTAGAGGGTCCCAAATAAATGCCAAGCATTTCTGTGATCACTAACTGAAAAAAAAATGGCTGACCCACAACACTGCTGGGGTCATTTGAGACACTAAAAACTGCATTTGCGAAAGTGTTGCACTTTTTGTTAACTTTTCCCCTTGACTTATAATGGGAATTTGTTTTTTGAATAACTTTTGAGACGTTTAATATTTTTTCATGAAATCTTCAAAAGGCACATTGGGGACCCTGGACGCACATTCCCTGAAGTTTTTGGACCGGTCTCAAAAACCACGCTACCTGTAGGTATGAGCAAAGGATTCACCAAAAAGCATAAACACGTTTTTCGTTGTCACTTAATAACTCTGCAGCTGTATATCCAACCGGTCTGAAGCTTGGCAGATCCCAAGATCTACAATACTGTGCTACCATAATATATGTGTGTGTGTGTGTGTGTGTGTGTATATATATATATATATATATATATATATATATATATATATATTAAGAGGCAAAAACTCCATTTAACGCATCAGTTAGGGTTGTTCTACAACAAAAAAAAGCTAGGAAATTCGGGGTTAGGGTTGAAAGCCCCCCCTTGAATCCCCCAGCCCACCCCCCAATCGGCATCAGGGTGTGCATTGGGGTCGTCGGCCCTAACTTTCACGCCATCACATGTGTAAAGAAGCTGAGGAATAGGAGAATGGGGTGAGAGCTAGGACTGATGACCCCAACGCACACACAATGCCAGGTGGGGGGGCAGGGGGTTCAAGGAGGGGCTTTCAACCCTAACCCCAAATTTCCTAGCTTTTTTTGCTTGGAACAACCCTAACTGATGCAGTAAACTGATTTTTTTGCCTCTAATTTGCCTTCTTTTTGAGAATGAGGATGATGAATAATGAAAGGAATGCAGTGGTGGCAGCGTGGGGCCCAAAGGGCCCCGTGCTCCCACCATGTGATGTCTTGTTGCACAGTAACAGGAACTGCAAAGCAAATGCAAGCAGCAACAGTAATGCACATGGCAAAGCAAATGCAAATGGCAAAGCAAATGTTAATAGAAACACTAGCATAAAGTGACGACGAACCAAAGAGTTACGTAAATGGAGACATCAAACATAAGTGCATACAGAGCGCAACTGGTAACACACACATTCACTGTACCACAATTGTAAATGCAAATGGTAACAGTAACACCAACAATAACACCCAAGTAAACAGAAATGCAAGCACGTATGAAAATGCAAACCGTAACACACACACTCATGGAACCGCAGTTGTAAATGCAAATGGTTATGGTAACAGCAACAATAAAGCCAATAAAAACAAAAACGCAAATGCATACGAAAATGCAAACTGTTACACATAAGGTCATGGTACCGCAATAGTAAACATAAATGGCAACAATAAAGACAGAAACAGAAATGTAAGCACATATGAAAACGCAAACCATTACACACACGGTGGCTTAGACGGGAATGGTGATTTGAATGGTAACAGAAGCGCAACTGGAAACGCTAGCTATCACAGTAACAAAAGAGCATACCCTTCTTTTCCCAAAAAACTGCATTGAAAAAACTAATTGACAAACAAAGAATGTATGCATTATAATTGACTTCAGACCAGAAAAGTAGGACTTGGAATATTAAATTGTTTGTATCTCAGGAACCGTATGACGTAGGAAAAAAATAAAAATTTTGTATGAATTATTACTTTCCTGGCTAGTTTTTTGCTTAGACCCCCAAAAAGTCTGTATCTTGCACCGTTTGTGAGATACAGGCCCTGAAACACACAATGGACGCCATAATGTTATCCTATGGGACAAATTGTCAACTTCAGAGTGCTGTCACTTTGCCACCCTGTAATATTTTTTTCTCCAAACCACAAAAAGGCACATTTGTAGGATGTTGGCTTTCTTCCCTCCAAATTTCAGCCCAAAAGACCAAACCATTATTTTCCAGCAGAGCGGCAAAGAATTCCTGTAATATGGCGGACAACTTAATGTTATCCTATGGGAAAAAGTGCCAACTTCGTAGTGCTGTACCTTTGCCGTCCTGTAATATTTTTGACTAACCCACTAAAAGGCACATCTATAGGATGTTGCCTTTCTTCCCTTTAAATTTCAAGTAAAAAGACCAAACCATTTCTGAGATATTATACATACATAGACAGTGTCGGCAGATAAGGGCCTATGGCCCACCCAGTCTGCCCATTTAAGTTTGTAAGTTCAGTTTATGTTTTCCAGGAAGTCTGTTGCCCCTTACCGCTGACCTCCAGAATTCCTTTATGTCTATCCCATGCATTCTTAAATCCTGTGATTGTTTCAGCCCCCACCACTTCCTCTGGCAGGGTGTTCCACTTGTCCACCACCCGTTCTGTGAAGAAATTCTTCCTCACGTTTCCTCTGATACGTCCTCCCTCCAACTTCATCCCGTGCCCTCTAGTCCTGGAACATCTTTTCACTAAAAATAGTGCATTCCTGCACCCTGTACCTCCTGTAAGATACTTGTATGTCTCTATCATATCCCTCTCCCTCCTCTCCTCCAGGAGTACATGTTCAGTGCCTTCAACCTGTCCTCATAGGACTTGTGATGCAATCCATGCACCATCTTTGTTGCCCTCCTCTGAACCTTCTCTACCCTGTCTATGTCCTTACGTAGGTAAGGTCTCCAGAACTGCACAGTGTACTCCAGATGCGGCCTCACTAGTGTCTTGTATAGTGGAATTATGACCTCCCTTTTCCTGCTGGTGATGCCCCTGCCTATGCATCCCAGCATCCTATTTGCTTTACCTGCTGCCTTGTCACACTGTTTCCCTGCCTTGAGGTCTATGTCAAAGATTGGCAAAATTTCCCTATCTATTCCATTATAAAAAATCTGGCCAGCTTGACCCTATTTTACGATCAAAGAATCTCACAATCAAAGAATTTGCAGCCTCATGATCAAAGAATTTGTAGGCTCATGAACAAAGAATAAAAAATTTAATAATTCAAAAAATGGAAGCAATTGCAGTACACCACCACCATGGTTCAACAGAACGAAGCCCCCTGAGTAAAACCCATCCTCATTTGACTTCATAGGACACCCCTGAGCTAAGAAAATGTAATTTTAAATAAGGCCATCTTGTCCCTAGCTCACGATGCAAGATTGCGGTCAAAGAATCTCACAATCAAAGAATTTGCAGCCTCATGATCAAAGGATTTACAAGCTCACGTACAAAGAATAAAAAATGTAATTAATCAAATAATTGAAGGAATTGCAGTAAACCACCACCATGGTTTGACAGAACGAAACCCCCTGAGTAAAACCCACCCTCATTTGACTTCCTAGGGCACCCATGGGCTGAGAAAAATGATTTTTAAATTTGGCCATCTCGTTCCTCACTCACAATGCAAGATCGCGATCAAAGAATCTCATGATCAAAGAATTTTCAGCCTCACGAACAAAGAATTTGCAGGCTCACAATCAAAGAATAGAAAAAGATTGAAACACAATTTATTGACCGATTTGAACCAAACCAATGGCAAAACAAGCCCTCATTTGTGTCCCTAGCCCACCCCTGAGCTAAGATATTAGTTTTTCAGGTCATGATGCAAGATCGCGATCAAAGAATCTCACGATCAAAGAATTTGCAAGCTCGCGATTAAAGATCGTTAGCGAGCTGCGAATTCAGATTTTAAAAGCTTATAACTATTTTTTGACTGATTTGGATGGAACCAAAGCCATGGCTTGATAGATCAGCGTCCTCTGAGTAAAACCCATCCAAGTTTTACTTCAGAAGTGACCCATGAGCTGAGATATTTTTGTTTGTGTGATTGGAAAACTGAAAACAAGATAGTGGACCTCGCGGTCAAAGAATTTTGAAAATTCCTCAGGAACAAAGATTCTTGAACCACAAGGCTGCAAATTCTTTGATCACCATGCTAGACCAGATGGCCAGAACCCCCATTCTTTGATTGCAAGATATACATATAAATTTTCCCATTGACTTAAAATGGGTACTTGAAAGTGCCATAACTTTTGAATGCCTTAATATTTTTTCACCAAATAAAAAGCGGCATGTTCAGCCACCAAAGCTCTTTCAAACAAGCCATCCTGCAGAGTGGCACACCACACGATGGCCATGCAGGACCACATTAAGAATGCCAAAAGGTGCCTTCAAAAATAGATAATTTTGCATTTTTCATTGCTTTTGTACATGAAGACCAGCACTCCAACACAAACACAATTTGGAAAATCAAGAGATCTAGTGCTCCCCAATGCATGTACCAAATTGCAGGCAAATCCATTAAACGGGCCCAAAGTTATTAATGTCCAAACTTTTGACTTTAGTATGTAAGTGGCCGCTCAACCCTAACTATAGTGGCGTGACCGTGCCACTATAAGATATATATGAATATATATATATCTATATATATCTTATAGTGGCACGGTAGTCCACTATAGTTAAAAGTTGAGTACCCCTTTAGGTTAAATGGTGAAATGTTGCACCTTAATAGCTTTGCCACTGTATGATGGATTTGCTTGAAATGTGGCTCACATAGAGTGGTGACATAGATCTTGGGATCTGCCAAGTGTCATACTAGTCGGATATACGGTTGTGGAGTTATTAAGCATTCTGTAGCGCATTATGCTTTTTTGCGCATTGTTTGCTCATGCCTACAGGTTACACGGTTTGCGTGACAAGTCTGAAAACTTCAGGGAACATTCAGCCATGGTCCTCAATGTGCCTTTCAAAGATTTCATTAAAATATATTATACGGTTCTTCAAGTTACTGAAAAACCAAGTTTCCCATTATAGTCAATGGGAAAAATTAACAAAAAGTTTGACAGTGTCACAAATGCAGTTTTTAATATCACAAATTACCCCTGTAGTGTGGTAAGTCAGCCATTTTTTTCAGTTACTGGTCACAGAAATGCTTGGCATTTAAATTTGGGACCCTCTAGGGACACAATTCTTTTTGTGTTCACCTAGTCAAGCCCTGAGGATGCTAGCCATGTCTTTTTTTTGGGGGGGGGGGGTTAAACACCCCAGAAATATGATTTTCAAATTTTTGTAATCTGTAGTGTCGAACTTGCAACACTTTCATGATTTTTTTTGCGAAAGTGTCAGAAATCACTACACTACTTTGCAACACTATGGCCAAAATAACAGGAATTGTTTGCCACGCTGCTACAAAAGAACGGTTTGGTCTTTTGGGCTGAAATTTGAAGAAAGCCAACGTACCATAGATGTGCCTTTTGGTAGTTTGGTGACAAAATATTGCAGGGATGCAAAGTTATGGTACTCTAAAGTTGATGCTTTTTTCCCACAGACAAACATTGTGACGTTCACCGTGCCTTTTCGAGGCCCATATCTCAGAAATGGTGCGAGATACGGACTTTTCATCAGAAAAATGCTTAGCCCCCTGATAGGAAATAGGGGGCTAAGTACAAAGCTAGTCAGGAAAGTCATGAATCATATGAAATTAAAACATTTCTTCTATGTCATACAGTTCCTGAGATGTAAGCAATTTAGTATTCCAAGTGCTCGTTTTCTGGTCTGAGGTCCATTATTATGCATACATCTTTTGTAGTCACTGGGTTTCTCTATGTAGCTGTTGGGGAAAACTGAGGTGTCCGCTCCAGTTAGTGTTATGCTTAGCGTTTCCACTTGCTTTTCCATACCCATTTGCATTAGCGTTCCTGTGTACGCCACAGTGTGCGTCACCCTTTGCATTTTTGTTTGCGCTTGCTTTTGCGTTACTGTTACCATTTGCATCTCCACTACTGTTTCTGTTTGCATTTTGATTTACATCACCGTGCGCATTACCATTTGCATTTGTGGCCTCCCTTCTGTTTGCATTTGTCTTTCATTTTGCATCATTGTTGTTGTTACCATTACCATTTGTGTTTCAAATTGTGTTACTGTAACTGTGTGCATTATGGTTTGTGTTTCTGTATGTGCTTGTGTTTCTGTTTCTTTTGGTGTTATTGTTGCTGTTACTGTTACCATTTGCATTTACAATTGTGGTACTGTGTGCATAATAGTTTGCATTTCTGTACACGCTTGCATTTGTGTTTTTGTTTCCTTTGGCATTATTGTTGCTGTTACCGTTACCATATGCATTTACACTTGCGGTACTGTGACTGTGCCATTACGGTTGCATTTTTGTACGTGCTTGCATTTGCGTTTCTGTTTCCTTTGATGTTATTGTTGCTGTTACCATTACCAGTTGCATTTACAATTGCAGTACTGTGACCGTGCCATTACGGTTTGCTTTTCCGTATGTGCTTGCATTTGCTTTTCTATTTCCTTTGGCATTATTGTTGCTGTTACCTTTACCATTTGTGTTTACAATTGCTGTACCATGGACATGCGTTTTACGGTTTTCATTTCCATACGTGCTTGCATTTGCATTTCTGTTTCTGTTTCCTTTGGCATTATTGTTGCTGTTACCATTACCATTTGCATTTAAAATTGCAGTACCATAAAGGTGCACTTTACCAATTGTGTTTCTGTATGCATTTGCATTTGTGTCTCTGTTTCCGTCACTGTTTGCGTTACCATTTACGTTTACATCACTATGTGCATAACCATTTGTGCGTGCGTTTGTGTTGCACTTACGTTACTATGTGACAAAAAATCATGTGGTGGGAGTGTGGGGCCTGAAGGGCCGGCGCTCCCACCACCACATTCCATTAACTATTTATAGTCCTCATTCTCAAAAAGAAGGGAAATTCATGGCAAAAACTCAGTTTAATGCATCAATTAGGGTTGTTCCACAGTGACAAAAGTGAAGAAATTCGATATTAGGGTTGAAAGACCCCCTTGCACCCCCACTCTGCCCTCCCAACTGGCATCGGGGTGTGCATTGGGGTTGTCGGTCCTAAGTCTCACCCCATTCTCCTATACTTCACCACCTCAGCTTGTTTACACATGGAATAGGGTGAGTTAAGGCGATGACCCCAATACGTACTCCCGATGCCAGTTTGAAAATGAATAGAAGAGTGCAATCAACGATGAATTTCCTCGCTTTTAACTGCTGTGGGACTCTGCACTCCCACCAAGCTGCTCATTTCTGCATAACTATATGCATCTGTGGAAGAGTGGGCCCTCCAAGCTCTGAGCTGCCCCTCACAAATACAAGTACGGAGCTGTACAGCAGCCATATAGGGCATAGACTGGTGCCACTAATGTGCCAATATCTCAGCAACCATAGCAACTATAAAAACAATTCAAATGTCATTCTAATGATGACAGCGAGACCTCCACATGCGATGGGTAGAAGAAACCTCTATTTTGCATAGTTTTTGAGTTAGAGGCACCACGGTGGCCACAATTCAATGGACGCATGTAACTCGGGCATTTTTAAAATTCTTTCCACCCAATTTTCAACATGGTATTTTAAGGACCCCAAGTCATGAACAATATCACTGCCATTTCGTTAATCTGTCCCAAAAGTTGAGTTCAGGACTTCCGGTGATGTCACGGAGCCAGAAGAAAGCGAGTGATACGAGCTCCCCTTCCTAAACTCCTCGAGAAGATTAAAAATACCTGCATTGCTTAACAAAAATACTGAAAATGACGCCTATGGGACATGTAAGAGATAAATCCAGTGGAGACAAGTTAAAAATAAAGCAACTTGCACAGGATGGGAGAGGATCGTGATCACCCTCCAGACGGCCGAGCCGCAGCCCTTCTCCTTACAGCATTGCAGACACGGAAGAAGAGAATGAGCATTTAACCTGATCACATTTTGAGCAGTTATTTTGGGAGATTAAGGAAATGAGAGCAGAAACAAAACTGGAATTTAGAAACTTAGATCAAAAATTGACTGGCTTGGAGAAAGCGTGTGGAAGAGGCGGGCGGTGACTGAAGCAGAAGATGGAGTTTATCAAAACGGGGAAAATACTGCAGGCCTTAATAATGCAAACAGAGAAATTGCAGGAGAAATGCATTGACTTAGAGAGCCGGTCACGCAGGGAGAATATCAGGCTGTACGGTTTACCGGAAGGCTTAGAGACAGGACTAATGCACGAGTTTCTTTCAGACCTCTTGACAGATGTTTTGCAACTACCTGCTGGGTATCAATTGAACATTGAGAGAGCACACAGGCCCCTTCAGCCTAAACCAGCAGAGGAAGGTGCACGACCAAGATCTATCATCATAAAATTCAATAGTTAGAAAATGAAGGAGGACATTTTAATAAGAGCCTGGAGATTAAAGGAAGTCACATACTTAAATAATAGACTGTACTTTGATCATGATTACCTGCAGAAAATACAAAGGCAATGTGCACAATACACGGAGCTAATTAAATTACTTAAAGCCAAGGGTCTGCGCTTCCATACTCCTTTCCCTGCAAAGTTAAGAGTATTTTGGCCCGAAGGAGTTAAAACTTACGATTCCCCCGAAGAGGCCAGGGAGACACTCGTGGAGAAAGGATTGTTGACCACACAGAATAAGGGACAGAAAAACTTGATTTCCCAGAAGACACTAGAAGAGTATCAGGACTGGACGGTTTCGTTGGGGAAAAGGAAGAGAGGTCGTGGCAGAGAGATGTCATCATTCTTCCCCCTCCTTGTGATGAAGGCCCTGCTCAAGAAACTACAGGACAGCAGAGAAGGTGTGCAATGTGACTCCCAGGACTGAGTTGATATGCAGAAGTATGGAACAGGCGAAGTGAAGCATCGGGAACTCAGTTAAGCCCTTTATTCATGATAAATGTTGAAAAATAGCAAAGGGCTACATAGAGGTGGTTTGTAGTAAAGTTGTAAACTGACAGGGGTCTAAAATGTGAATTGAATTAGCATGGTATTGAGACTGGCTTTTTCTTCATCGACAACAGAAAGACACAAATCAGTCCCGCCTTCTTTTGTACAAAAAAGGATGGACAGTCTAATGGACCATAACTCAAGCTGGACTTTTCACAAAATAGAAAGCCTATAATACCTTATAACAAACATATACTGCTATTTCTTTACTCTTTACATGAACCCACTATAAGCCTGTAATGCGGGTACAGCTATTGTCCAGAATAAGAGGCAAATTATACAATGTCTTCTCGGGGGGGGGGGGGATCAGCACTTGTAAAGGTACATGGTTTAGCGACTCCTGGTCTTTGAATAGTTTAGGAGCCTGGTAATTTTAACATACTATTTCACAGGCCCTGCGAGGAAAGCTGCACTTGTTGTGGCACAGAACATTCCTCGTTCCAGTAGAAAGAAGCTGCTGGTAATAGAAACCCAATTGGAATACAGGGGGTTTCCACTTTTGGAAGTACTCAATTTGAAGTTATAGTTTTAAAGAAATATTGGAGTTTACACATCCACCATTAGGATGTGGCTTTGTTCTTTAAGTTTCATGATATTCAATGTTGGTAGGGACCTAAATAAGGCTGATATGAGGGGGGCGGGATGTTGGGAGGTGGGGGGAAATAAAATAGCTGCATGTAAGAATGTAAGGATTTACAAAATGCTAATGGACTATGAATAAATCTGAGCCAGTTGTATTGTCGCTTAATGTAAATGGGCTGATGCATCCGATCAAGAGAGGCAGAATTATGTCTTTTCTGCAGAAATAACAGGCGTCATTTATAATGTTGCAGGAGACGCACCTGTCTCAGGTAGAGCACGATAAGCTCAAGAAATTTGGGTATCAAATAAATGTGTCATCCTCGTATAAGAAGGGAAGGAGAAGGGGTACCTTCATTTTGATCCCAAACAAATGTCCTTTTGAGGTACAGGACACTATAAAGGACAAGGAGGGGTGTTTTGTGGGTTTAAAGGGCAGATATGACAGAGTGGTTATTTCTTTGGTTTCGATATATGTCCCCCCAGGCTCAGATTTTTCATTTTACAGAGAATTCTTTCTCAAAATCACTGAGTGGGCAGAAGGTCATTTGATAATAGGAGGGGACCTAAATCTATGACTTAATGCTCATATTGACACATCAGGGGTTGTGATTTGACAAGAGAGGGGGGGTTAGTCAATAAGGTGGTAAAATTGATAGGCAAACTTGGTTTAACGGATGCTTGGAGGCAAATGCATTGAACTAGCAAACAGTACACTTTTTTCTGCAGCACATCAAACATATTTGAGGATAGATTATTTTTTGGTATCAAAAAGCTCGATGTTGATATGCACAGATTCTTGGTTAGGTGATATAACGTTATCTGATCACGCCCCAACTTACCTTAAGCTTAAACTAGGTCACGGTAAGTGAAATACGTTTTGGAGACTGAATCTTTTTTTGTTGCACAAGGATGATACTAAGGAGATAATAAGAACAACTATAGAACAAGCAGTTAGGGAAAACAGAGACCCGGAAATAGCACTGACAATTTTATGGGACACAGTAAAAACCATAGTGCGAGGTAAATGCATAGAAATTTCATCCAGAATTAAAAGAAAGAGGGAGGCGAGGAGAGTCTATTTACAAGACCAAATAGCTACACTAGAATATCAACAGCAGCAACAAATAAGTAGGGAAAGGGGAGAGGTCTTGAAAAAGTTGAAAAAGGAATATGTTGAAATTTTGGATTATCATGTAGAACAGAAGTTAATATATTTAAGGCAAAGATACTACGAAGGGGACCCGAGGGCACTGAGATTTTTATCCAGCAGGCTGAGGCAATGGAAGGCTAAAGCATGTATACCAAAAATCTTAGATCCTATACACAGGATTTGGAAAACAGATGCTGAAGGAATAACCGATTCCTTTAAACATTATTATCAAACACTATATAATGAAGGAGCAAAACCACCTCCTGAAATTATTGAAAAATATTTGTCCCCCTTGCAATTACCAAAAATAAATAACCAACAACGAAAAAATCTAGTTACGCCTATCTCAGAGAAAGAGATACAGGCAGAGATTTCCCACTTAAAGGCAGGAAAATGCCCTGGCACCGATGGGCTCCCTAACGAATTTTATAAGACATTTAGAGAGACCATTACTCCTTTATTAAAAGAGGCATGCAACTTGATGTGGTCAGAGGATGGGAGAGGCGCCCCCTCATGGGCTCAAGCCATCATTTCGGTGTTGCCAAAGCCGGCCAAGGACCCCACGCTATGTAATTCATATAGACCAATTTCTATTTTAAACACAGATTACAAAATAATAACAGGGGTACTGGCTAGAAGGTTAGAAAGTTTGTTGCCAGAATTAATCAATTTAGACCAAATGAGATTTGCACTGGGAAGACAAACCTCAGATAACATCAGGAGGTCGGTGAATATCACAGAACACTTACAAAAATCAGGGATATCAGCTTACTTGATGAGTTTAGATGTGGAAAAAGCATTTGACCAAGTGTCATGGGCCTTCCTTTGGAGTACCCTGGCCGGCTTCGGCTTCCCAGCCCCCTTCCTAGCTTTTTGGGGAAAACTATATGCCCACCCACTAGCATACATTAGAGCAAATGGTCACATTTCTGGCTCATTCACATTGAAGAGGAGAACTCAGCAGGGATGCCCTCTCTCTCCCCCCTACTCTTCATCTTATATATAGAACCTTTGGCACAGAGTATTCGGAAAGACAATACGATCATGGGGGTAAAAATAGGAGATTCCATGAACAAAATAGCTTTATACGCGGATGACGTCCTGCTTTACCTGACGAACCCTAACGAGTCCTTGCCTCAAGTTTTTAAACAAATCGATCATTTCTCAGCCCTGTCAGGCTATACCCTTAACTGGTCAAAGACGGAGGTGTTAGTGATGGCTGCAGCTCTACCAGATGGGATTAAGACTAAGTACCCAATGAGGTGGGAGTGCAAGACTATCAAATACTTGGGAGTTAACCTAGGCAAGTCTCCAACAACATTATTTGAGGATAATTTCCCTTCTTTGATTAAACAAATCTGTGCAGACCTTCAAAAATGGAATAGTATACCCTTCCCATTTCATTCAAGGTTACAAATAGTTAAGACAAATATTATGCCGAGAATCCTATATTTGTATCAAACAGTACCATGCTTGATACCTCAAAAAATAATGGCAAGTTTGCAAAGACTGGTCATGACTTATATATGGGGTAACATTAAGCCTAGAATAGGCAAGCAAACATTGTTCTTACCGAGGCGAGAAGGAGGTAGGGCTTGCCCGGCTCTTGCAGACTACTGGACTGCAGTTCGGATGAAAATAGCTTTGTTATGGGTACATCAAAGTTACAGAGCCCACTGGCAACAGATAGAGTTGCAGCAGATAGGGAGTATGCAGCTTGGTTCCAGACTATTTGATTTGGAAAACAAAAACCAAGAGTTAGGGGATGTGTTGACCCCAGCTAAAGTAACACTTGTGGGTTGGTTTCAGGGTGTCAGACGAGGATATACGGCCAGAGATACGTGGAGATATACCTGGTGGTCAACAGATAGGAATTTCCCTCCAGCTAAACTCTCAAACTGGTATAAAAAACAGGCAAAGAAGGGTATATATACCACATGGCAAATACTTCAGGGCATGACAATTATACCATTTGAGCACTCCCAAGCGCAATATCAGTGGACGGAAGGGGACCGATTGTATTATTACCAATTAAGGGATTATATAAATGACAAAATACGAAAGAGTCTTCACTATGAGGACAAGAGACCTTTCCCTAAAGTGTTTGAATCAGTTTGGAGTACGACACATGGAAAAGGAGCAATAACAATGTTATATTGGAATCTAATAGTGGACAGGGCACATAACATGTCCCACATAGGGAGGAGTTGGGAGCAAGAGCTTGGGGTAAGATTCAATAATACACAGTGGAACCAGATTTTTAGAAATAGTTGGCAGACTACATCATCCCCAATGTGGCAAGAATTCTCCTGGAAGATTAAAGTGAGATATTTTTTGACCCCAAAGAGGTTAGCCCGAATAAACAGGAGTTTGAGAGCTGACTGCTGGAAAGGGTGTGGTAGTGGGGAGGCAGATATGGCACATGTTTTTTGGGCCTGCCCAAGGATACAGATGTACTGGCAAGTAGTAAGGTTTCACCTAAGTAAATTGCTTAGTCTAGACAGCAATATAGGCCCAGAGAACATCATATTAGGACTATGTCCCTCGGAAATCAAAGGCAGAGAAGGGCGCTATCTCTGGGCAGTGGCAAATATTGCCGCAATGAAAGCAATAACAAAAAATGGTTGCAGCGATGTGTGCTGCAGCTTACCGATTGGTTACAAATATTGGATCAAGTACAAGCAATGGAAAGAATTACATTTGCTGTCAACCATAAATTAAGTCAACATAATAATAGATGGACACGTTGGGATTTGTATAAAGAATCACAGTTTTGAATGCCCCCTCCCCCCCCTCCTCTTTCCCTTCCTGCCCTATATGTATGTATCCTCCTCTATACCTATTTTTTTAGGTAGATATCAGCCATAAGTTTATTAGTTAAGGATCCCTTAGAAGTAGTAGTTTATGAAAAACTAGAACTGTATGTACTTTAGTGTTTTTTAGAGATATGTAAAAGCTGTGTACTCAGAAATATGGAATATGAATAACATGTATTGTTCACAAAGATAATGGACATCAAATGTAACCAAAGAAATGAGATACCGAGAATCTGTAATGTCTCTAATAAAATAAGTATAAAAAAAAAAGTTGAGTTCATACAGCGAATGTGTCATTCTGCACCACAGGTGCAAAATCATGTTTTGGGCAGGATGTAAAAAATGACAGCTGTATAATGTCGATGAGGAGGTGTAGAAAAGGGTAATGTGGAAAACCAGGATGGAAAATATGGAAAACTGGTGAAGTTATGACCGTGCGTAGAAACTGCGCAATGCACACTAGTGACCTGGTTGTTTTTCGACAATATTTCCTGCAGGGGGTTTGCGTATTCCATTTATGCCATACCTCCAAAAAAGTGAAAAAAAAATTAAATTTTTGCAATTTTTTGCCAATTATAAAAAATCTAAATGAAATCTATAAATGAAACACCACTCATTTTGTAGGTAGATAGATACGAGCATACGAAATTTGCCAGCAGATAAAGGCCTAGAGGTCTATCAAGTCTGCTTGAATGTGCAGCTAGCACCCTTTTTTCTGCAGCTGCCCCTTCCTTTCACCCTTCCCCTTCATTAACCCTCCCCCTTGTCCTGTCCCATCCTCGTTTGAAGCAGTCCACTGTTCTACTGCATACCACTTCAGCAGGTAACGCATTCCACCCAGCCATCACCCTCTCTGTAAAAAGTGTCTCCTCATCTCCCTCCTGAACCTTCCCTCGCTGCAGTCTCATATCATGGCCCCTGGTGGCCCTCCCCTCCCTTACTTTGAACAGCCCCTCTGTACCTGTCTTGTTTATTCCTTTCATGTATTTAAAGGTTTCAATCATGTCACCCCTGTCTCTTCTCTCCTCCAGTGAGTACATGTTCAACTCCTTCAACCTCCTCTCGTATGATAAGTCCCCCAGCCCCTTGATCATCTTTGTTGCTCTGTGCTGCACCCCCTCCAGTAACTTAATGTCCCTCTTTAGATACGGACGCCAGTACTGCATGCAGTACTCCAGGTGTGGTCTAACTAATGACCTATACAGTGGCAGAATCACCTCCTCCTCCTTGAGAGATACACCCTTTGCAATACAACCCAGCATTTTGTTGGCCTTTGCAGCTGCCTTCCTACATTGTGCTGAGTTGTTCATTGACCCTGTAATGAGCACACCCAGATCCTTCTCCTCCTCCGTCTGGGCTAGCTGCACTCCTCCTAGCTGGTAACTCCTCCTTGGGTTCTTCATCCCAAAATGCAGCACCTTGCACTTTTTGGCATTAAAGCCCAGTTGCCAGGTGTCTGACCAGGTTTCAAGCTTTGCCAGATCATCCTGCAACCCCTGCCATCCCCCTAGGTCATTCACCACCGCGCCTACATAGATACATAGATACATAGACAGTGTCGGCAGATAAGGGCCTATGGCCGACCCAGTCTGCCCATTTGAGCTTGTAAGTTCAGTTTGTTTTCCTAGAAGTCTGTTGCCCCTTACCCCTGACCTCTAGAATTCCTTTATTTCTATCCCATGCATTCTTAAATCCCGTGATTGTTTCTGCCCCCACCACTTCCTCTGGCAGGGTGTTCCACTTGTCCACCACCCGTTCTGTGAAGAAATTCTTTCTCATGTTTCCTCTGAATCGTCCTCCCTCCAACTTCATCCCATGCCCTCTAGTCCTGGAACATCTTTTTCACTTAAAAATAGTGTTTTCCTGCACCCTGTTCCTCCCTGTAAGATACTTGTATGTCTCTATCATATCCCCCTCTCCTCCTCTCCTCCAGGAGTACATGTTCAGTTCCTTCAACCTGTCTTCATAGGACTTGTGATGCAATCCATGCACCACCTTTGTTGCCCTCCTCTGAACCTTCTCTACCCTGTCTATGTCCTTACGTAGGTATGGTCTCCAGAATTGTACACTGTACTCCAGGTGGGGGCCTCACTAGTGTCTTGTATAGGCGGAATTATGACCTCCTTTTCCTGCTGGTGATGCCCTACCTATACATCCCAGCATCCTATTTGCTTTACCTGCTGCCTTATCACACTGTTTCCCTACCTTGAGGTCATCAGAGATGACAACCCCAAGATCCTTTCCTGTTTGGTGCATGCTATATCCTCACCCCCAACTGATATATTGTGCCAGGGTTTTTGTGCCCCATATGCATTATCTTGCACTTCTTTGCATTGAATTTCAACGCCAAACCCCTGACCATTCTTCAAGTTTCTGTAGGTCGCTTCTCATTCTGTCTACACCCTCTGGTGTGTCTACTCTGTTACAGAGCTTTGTGTCATCAGTGAACAGTGAAATTCTGCCTTCTAGATCCTCGCAATGTCACTGATGAAGATGTTGAACAGGACCGGTCCCAGCACTGATCCCTGTGGTACCCCAGTGGTCACTCTTCCTCTGTGGAGTGACAGCCATTTACCACCACCCTCTGTGTCCTGCCACCCAGCCAGTTACCTACCCACCACACTCTGTCCTGCCCACACTCATATTCCCCAGTTTGTGTATAATAGTCTCTATGTGGCACAGTGTCAAAGGCCTTGCTGAAGTCCAGATGGCCATGTCCACTGCCCTCCCTGATCCACCTCCCTAGTCACCCAGTCAAAAATTCAATGAGGTTGGTCTGACATGACCTCCCCTGGTGAAACCATGCTGCTTTGGGTCCTGTAGTCCATTGACAACAGATGTTCCACAATCTCTCCTTCAGTAGTGCTTCCATGATCTTCCCCACTACCGAGGTGAGGCTGACTGGTCTGTAGTTCCCTGCTTCCTCTTTGTTCCCACTTTGTAAAAGGGGACTACATCTGCTGTCCTCCAGTCTTTGGGTACCTCCCCTGTTTCCAGTGATCGGCTAAACAGGATAGCCAGAGGTTCAGCCACCACCTCTCTTAGTTCTTTAAGGACCCTGGGGTGCACCCCATCTGGCCCCATTGCTTTATCAACTCTTATTACTTCCAGTTCCTTCAGGACCCTTTCGTGTAAAGGGACTTGTGTCCATTTCTGCACCATTCTCACCCCTTGTACTCCCTTCAGACCCATTACCCTCCTTCTTCAGTAAAGACTGAGCAGAAATACCTGTTCAATATGTCAGCTTTACTGTTGTCATCCTCCATGCGGCTCCCATCCTCCCTCTTTAGTCTCACTATCCCTCCCTTTGTCTTTCTTTTTTCACTTATGTACCTGTAAAAGGTTTTGTCCCCTTTACCCACTGATTTTGCAATGTGTTCTTCTGTCTGAGCTTTGGCTTCCTTACTGACCTCCTGCTTCCTTTGCTTCTCCTGGTACTTCTCCCTCCCTTCTGCCTGTGTTTTTTGTATTGCCTGAATGCAATCGTTTTGGCTTTCACTTTCTTTGATACCTCTTTGGAAAACCATAATGGTCTCCTCTTCCTTTTCCTCTTGCTAACCTGCTTAATGCATAATTCTGTTGTTCTTGTAATCCCCATTTTAAATACTGCCCACTGTTCCTCAACCCCTGATTCCTGTCCCATTCCTTAATGCCTCTTCAAGTATCTCCCCATTTTCCCAAAGTCTGCCCCCTAAAATCCAGGATCGTGTTTTTGTGTGGTTTGGTTCTGCTCTTTCTGTGATTTCAAACCACAATGACTGGTGGTCACTGTTACCAGGTGCTCCCCACTGTTACCCCATCACACTGTCCCTGTTTGTGAGCACAAGGTCCAGTATTGCTTTCTGCCGAGTTGGTTCCATGACCAGTTGCTTGAGGAAGGCACCCTGAAGGGAGTCTAGGATAAATTTGCTCCTAGTTGATGCTGCTGCTGGGATGCTCCAGTCCACGTCTGGAATATTGAAGTCTCCAACCAGTACTACCTCACCCTTGTCTGCCATCCTTTGGATGGCTAACATCAGCTCCCTATCTGTTTCTTCCTCCTGGGCTGGTGGTCTATAGACCATGCCTGTGCGAGATGGCTGTCCCATTTTCCTTTCCAGCTTAACCCACAGTATCTCTCCCCCATTTTGTTCCTCCTGGATCTCTGTGGCCCTTATGTCATTTTTCACATACAGTGCCACTCCTCCTCCCTTCCTGCCTGCTCTGTCTCTTCTGAATATGTTGTAGCCAGGTATGGCCATCTCCCAGTCATGGTTATCATTACACCAGGTTTCAGTGATGGCCACAATGTCCAGGTCTGACTATACCATGACAGCCTCCAGATCTTCCATCTTGTTGCTAAGGCTCCTGGCATTTGCACACATGGCTTTCCATGATTTGACCTCCCTAGACTGCTTCACTGTTCTACTCCAGCCCCTTCCTTGGTTGTCATTTATCCCTGGTTCTCCTTGCTGTCTGCCCTTCTGCTGAATTTTGCCCCTTTTCTGCTTATCCACCTCTTGGGCACTAATCTCCATCTTTTGCACACTGCTTTGCAGAGATAGCCACTCCTCTGGTTCACTGGTTCCACTGCTAGCTGTGGGGGTGAGCAAGTAGGTACCCTCCTTGCTGGCCTGCCACCCCCCTTTGCTAGTTTAAATGCTTGTCAATGTAGCATTTAAACTTATCATTGAGTGCTTGGATTCCCCTCCAGGATGGATGCAGGCCATCAGGCTTGAACAAACCTCCATCCTCCAGGTGGGTCCCCAGTCACCAATGAATCCAAACCTTCCTCACAGCACCAGTTCTTCAACCATGAGTTAAAGTTCCTGGTGCATGCACTCCTATGCTCTCCCTTGCCTCTTACAGGTAGTACTTCTGAGAAAGTGACAGAAGTAGCTACTTGCTTGAGACCCCTTCCCAGTTTCCTAAACTCTTCCTGAACTTCCTTTGGCTCCCCATCTGCCAGGTCATTAGTACCTAGGTGGATAATGACATCCAGCTCACCCTCCCGGCTTGCCTTCCCAGTGATCCCCAGGATCTTCCTTCCATCCCTCCATGCCATGGCACCTGGTAGGCACCTCACCTCCCTGTCCTCCCCCTCCTGTGTTCCTAGCTGGATCCCTCTTACGATGGAGTCCCCCACCAGGATTTGCTTCCTCCTCCTCTGGGGTCCACTGCTTTCCCCGCTGAGGTCACCTCCTTGGCTAACCTCCACATCCTTTCCTTCCACTTCTCTGGGTACCTCTATTTGGTTGTCCTCGTTTGCCAGTGTGGCATATGAGTTCTTGAGTGGAATAGGATCTGGGATGTGCCTCTGCCTGACTGCTCTAACCCTCCCTGAGCCCACTGTCATCCAAGTGCCTCGTCTCGGCATCCTTTGAGGCAGCTGCATTGGACTGGGTGGTCCCTGGATAGGGTGATGGTACTCTGACCAGTTTACTTCCACTTTGAGTCTGGCTACCTCATCCCACAGTCCAGAGAGATGCATGCAGATAGGGCAGCACCTGTGCGTCCAGAAGGTCTGCCTGAATATGGCTGCCCCACAGCCACTGCATTGCACCACTCCCCACATTATACTGCAATTCCACTACTTGTCTGCTACTGAAGCTCTCCTAGTTCTCTTTTTATTAATTTACTGTACTAAAAATCCTGTCACTGATCCTCAGATAATTTTTTTTTTAAGGAAAAAGAAACCAATAAATAAATAAATTAGTCAAAACACTTGTCGTGCTGAGGGTGGGCCTTCCCCTATGCCCCTCCTACTTCACACCCCTTACTATACCCTGTGTTTAGCTCCTGTCAATCAGATTTATCTGGGCATATTAAACCTCTGCTTGCTACTTTAACTCTGACTAAGCCCCACCTCCAGTTATCACGTAGCTGAGGTCAGAGGCCAGACAATTAACACCCTTCACCCAACTACAGGGCAGTCAGACAAGCCAAGATAAAATTTGCAGCAACTAAAGACAGCACAGAATTACACCACCACTATGTTTTAAATTTTCAACAGCCCAAAAACAATTATAAGTAAAGACAACAAAGAAAGTATAGTGTCACTACAAGCCCACAATCTAAGTTTAAAAGAAAAATAGCAATTACCAGTTATTCTAAAGCACTGAATTGAATATGTTTCCTTCCTTGCCCTTCTGGCTTCTTCTACCTTGGTATCATCAGCAAACAGACTGATCTTGCTCTTGATGTCCCATGATATGTCTGCAATGAATATCCCAAACAACACTGGTCCCAACACCGAGCCCTGTGGAACACTGCTCATCACTGCCCTTGGGTGTGAGAGCTCCCCACCCATCACCACCCTCTGTTGTCTTCCCTGCAGCCAGTTTCCTACCCATCTCACCAGCTTTACACCCACCCCTGTGCCTACTAACTTCCTTCCCAGCCTTCTATGTGGCACTGAGTTGAATGCCTTACTGAAGTCCAGATACAGGACATCCACTGCATGGCCCCTGTCCAGTTGTCTAGTTACCGAGTCATAGAACTCGACCAGGTTGGTTTGGCAGGATCTGCCACATATGAAGCCATGCTGTCTGCTGTCCTGTAGTCCTTTGGCCTCTAGGAGGCCACCAGCCTCTCCATCAGGATAGTCTCCATTAGCTTACTCATGATGGATGTGAGGCTCACTGGTCTGTAGTTTCCCAGTTCATCCTTGGGGCCACTCTTGTGAAGGGGCACCACATGAGCCATCCTGCAGTCCTGAGGTAAACACTCCGAATGTAGTGAGGCATTAAATAGGTTTGCCAAAGGTCCTGCAAGGACCTCTGCCAGCTCCTTCAGTACCCTGGGGTGGATGCCATCTGGGCCTGGCACCTTGTCCACCCCAGTGCCTTCAAACCTCTCGAACTCTGCTCTCCATGATTTCCCATCTGTCACCACTTCCCCTGCTTCTGCCATTTCTCCCACCTGGGTGTCACCCCTCTTCTCCTTAGTAAATACTGAGCAGAAGTACTCATTTAGTGCTTCCATTTATTTTGCACCCTGCTTCCCACCCAACCCTCCTTCCTAATCCTTACTATGTGGTCCTTACAGCCCTTTTCTCCCAGATGTACTTAAAGAAGTCCTTCCTCTTCTTAATGCCTTGTGCCAGCCTGAGTTCAGAGATGCTTTGGCTCCCCTTAATGCCCTTGTCACCTCCTTCGATTCTGTCAAGTACTCCTCCCTGTCCTCCCCTTCCTGTTTTCTTGTACTTCCTAAAGGCAGCTCTTTTCCTCCTTACTTTTTCCATGACCTCCTTGCTCAACCAGATCAGTCTCTTAGCCCTAGCCTTCTTGCTCTGGGCTTTGCAGCAGATTTTGGTTGCCTCCACTATCCCCAGCTTTATGAGCTCCCATCTCTGGTTAGTGTCCATACTAGATTGAATTCTGGCCAGGTACCTTTTACCACTTCCCCCATCCTCCCAAAGTCAGCCCTCCTGAAGTTCAGCACTATTGTGCCAGATTGCACTCTTTCCTTGCCCATATCCCATGTGATCCATACTGAGTGGTGGTCACTCCCTGACAGTGGTTCCTCCACTGTAAGTTCTCTCACAAAGTCCCCATATAGCAACACAAGGTCAAGGGTATTCCCTAACCTGGTTGGTTCACTGCCCATTTGCAGCAGGAAGCTGTCCTGGAAGGCATCCAGCAGTACCTGCTCCCTTCTTTTCCTGGTTGTTGGGGTGCTCCAGTCCACTCCTGGCATGTTGAAGTCCCCCACAATCACCACACTACCCTTCTCGCAGGTCCTCCTGATCTGTCCCACTAGTTCCCTGTCTAACTCCTCCATCTGAGATGGTGGCCTGTACACCACTCCCATTCTAAGAATCCTATTCTTGGAATCCTGGATTTGCATCCAAAGTGACTCCATACTACCCTCCTCCCCTTCCTCCCTTACACACTTCAGTCCTTCCTTCACATATAGTGCCACCCCCTCCTTTCCCAATCACCCTGTCCCTATGAAATAACCTGTACCCTGGTACAGACAGGTCCCGGTCATTGTATTGGGTGTCCCATGTTTCCATGATGGCTGCAATGTCCACCTCTCCCTCTGCCATGAGAACCTGTAACTCTGCAGTTTTCCTCCCAAGGCTCCTAGCATTAAGGCTAACCACCTTCCACCCTTTTCCCCCCTCCCATCCTGCCCTCCTTTCCTAGCATCACCAACAGTACTTGCCAGATACAGTAGATAGATAGATAGATAGATAGATAGATAGATAGATAGATAGATAGATAGATGTATATATTTATGCCATACCTGTGAGGAAAAAAAAGGCAAATATTTTCAATAGTCTCAGGGTGGTCAGACCTACAGTGAAAATATCACATTTATCCTCACTGTAGGTAAATTTATCCACACAGTAGGTAGAGATTGGCTCATTTGGAACTGATTTGCATATCTGGCTGCAGTAGCAGCAGTAACCGTATTCTAATGCAAATAACTTAAAAATGAAAAATGATACCATGGTACTGTGAGCACGAAAGTTGTTCAGCACAAAAACATCTACAAAATGAGTAGTGTTTCATTTATGGCTAATGTTTATTTTTTATATCATTAGCCAAAAAACAGCAAAAAAATGCATTTTTTCACTTTTTTCGACAAAAAAGTGTGAATAACTTTAAAACGAAATATGATAGCATAGTACTGTGAGCACTAATTGTTGTTCAGTACAAAACTATCTACAAAATGAGTGGTGTTTCATTTATGACTAACTTTTATTTTTTATATAATAAGCAAAACAACAGCAGAAAATGCAATTTTGTTTGCTTTTTTTTGACAAAGAAATGCCAATAACTAAAATGAAAAATGATAGCATGGTACTACGAGCAAGAAAATTGTTCAGCACAACAATATCTACAACATGAGTGATGTTTCATTTGTAGATACATATTACTTTTTTATAATTAGCAATAAAACTAGAGAAAATGAGATTTTTTTATTTTTTGCAACAAACAAATGCATATAACTTTAAAATGAAAAATAATAGCATGGTACTTTAGAAAAAAAGTTGATCAGAACAAAAATACCTACAAAATGAAGTTTTTTGCATAGAATGTCCTTACTTTTTAAGAAAGAATAAAAAATAGAAAGTTGCACAAGTTGGTGCCAACTTGTAAATGTTGGGCCACATTGCACAGCTGATGACTAGAAAGTACAGTGACAACTGCACAACCAGCCACTAAACAAATATGAATGTACTAGAACAATAGAAAACGCTGTCCACAAAACATTAAGTGCTCCATGTAATCTCTCTGCAAAAAATAAATTGTCCGAGATGTAAACACTGCAATTCACATCTACAGGATATCCCATCAACACTCTCCAAATTTCAAGTGAAAAGACAAAACCATCTCCGAGATATAACATGTTACAGTTTGAAATTTTCATTCATCAGATTGGCACAGTTCCACACCTGTTGACATTTAACATGCACAACAACTGGCAACTACATCCATGACACTAAGGCTAGGTATCCTATCAATTTCAAGGCATCACCACAAGCAAAACATTGTCTACAAAATGTAAACTGCACCATGCCATATCTCCGGCAAATTTTTTTTCCTGAAACATAATCAGTGTACTTTACATGCCCAGGACATGCTGTAAACACCTTCCAAATTTCAAGTTAAAAGACCAAACCATTTCCGAGATATTCACTCTTAAAGTTTGGTAAAATTTCCCTATCTATTCCATGATAAAAAAAAAACTGGCCATCTTGTCCTGCCCTCGTGATCAAAGATGGCAATCAAAGAATCTCACAATCAAAGAATTTGCAGGCTTACAATCAAATAATTTGCAGTCTCATGAACAAAGAATAAAAAACTGTTGTAACTTACAAAATTGAAAGAATTTCGGTAAACCACCACCATGGTTCGACAGAACGAAGCACCCTGAGCAAAACCCATCCTCATTTGACTTCCTAGGGCACTCCTAGGCTGAGAAAATTGATTTTTTAATCCAGCCATCTTGTCCTACCCTCATGATGCACAATCGTGATCAAAGAATCTCGTGATCAAAGAATTTTCAGGCTCACGACCAAAGAATAAAAACTTGTGTAATTTACAAAATTCAAAGAATTGCGGTAAACCACCACCATGGTTCTTCAGAACAAAGCCCCCTGAGTAAAACCCACCCTCATTTGTCTTCCTAGGGCACCTCTGAGTTGAGAAAATTGATTTTTTGTGTAGTCATCTTGTCCCTCGCTCGTGATCAAAGAATCTCGCGATCAAAGAATTTGCAGGCTTGCGATCAAAGAAATTGCTAAGCTCATAAACAAAGAGCAAGGGGCAGAGATGGCCAGATTTCAAAATAATTTTTGTAGCCTAGATTTTCTAAGTTATATAAGGTAGGTTTTGCTCAGGGCTGTTCTGCCCCATCAGAATAAAAAAATGTCACTTTCATTATCCCTTGTAGTCTAGTAGCCCCCTCCCCATCATGATAATGTGCATAGCGATCCCTGTATCCCTGGTAGTCTAGTGGCCCCCAATGAGTATTTTATTAAAATGTCTCTTTTTTATCTGTGGTAGTCTAGTGGCTCCCCATGTGTGTTTATTTATATTTCTTTTTCATATACCTGGTAGCCCAGTGCCCCCCAATCTGTATTTCATTATTATTATTATTCATATCCCTGGTAGTCTAGCAGTCCCCCCATCATAATAAAATAAATAAGTATGTTCCATGTTCTGGTAGTCTAGTGGCCCCAACCCCCACCCAGCTATGCCAGCACACCCAGCACTCAACTTTCCCAGCGGCGACTGGCACGAGTCCACCCTCACCTCCAAGGCCAGCTGCTGACTGCGTGTACAGCCACGCTAATTAAAACAGGTGCTCAGAAATTATTTCAGAGTGCCTGTTTGAATTATCACTGGTAATACACACAGTCGGTGGCTGGCTGTAGAGGTGAGAGGTGTGCTGTGCCAGCTGCCAGCTGGGGAAAGGGGGTGCTGGGTGGGCTGGCATGGCTAGGTGGGGGGGGTGGGGGCCACTAGACTACCAGGACATTGAAAATGCTTATTTATTTTATGATGGGGGGACTGCTAGACTACCAGGGATATGAATAATAATAAAAATGAAATACAGATCAGGGGGTCACTAGACTACCAGGGATATGAAAAAAATATATAAATAAACACACATGGGGGGCCACTAGACTACCATGGATAAAAAAAGACATATTAATAAAATACTCATTGGGAGGCCACTAGACTACGAGGAATACAGGGATCATTATGTACATTATCATGATGGGGAGGGGGTCTGCAAGACTACCATGGATAATAAAAAGTATTTTTTTTTTATTCAGATGGGGCAGAACAACACCTCCTAAGCAAAACCCACCCTTATATAACTTTGTAGGGCACCCCTGGGCTACAAAAATGTATTTTAAAATCTGGCCATCTTGTCTTTCACTCGTGATGCATGATCATGATTAAAGAATCTTGCAATCAAAGAATTTGCAGGCTTGCAATCAAAGATCGCTAGCGAGCTGCGAATGAAGAATTTAAAAGCTAATAACTCTATTTTCAGACTGATTTGGATGGAACCAAAGGCATGGCTCAATAGATCAGGGTCCCCTGAGTAAAACCCATCCAAGTTTTACTTCAGAAGTGACCCCTGAGCTGAGATATTTGTGTTTTTATAATCGGAAATTAAAAAACAAGATGGCAGACCTCGTGATCAAAGAATTTTGAAAATCCTTGGGAACAAAGATTCTTGAACTGTGAGGCTGCAAATTCTTTGATCGTCAGGTGGGACCAGATGGCCAAAAGCCCATTCTTTGTTAGCAAAATAGACATAAATTTTCCCATTGACTTATAACAGGAAATTAAAAGTAGCATAACTTTTGAATGCCTTAATATTTTTTCACCAAATGAAAAGCGACATGTTCGGCCACCGAAGCTCTTTCAAACAAGTCATCTTGCAGAGTGACATGCCACACAATAGCCATGCAGGGCCACATCCAAAATCCCAAAAGCTGCCTCCAAAAATGGATAATATTGTGTTTTTTAATGCTTTCATAAGCAAGACTGTAAGTCCAAAGTCTTTGTCTCACAAATGTGCCTTTTGAAGGTTTGGTGAAAAATATTAATGTATTCAAAAGTTATTAAATTTATAATTTCCCCTTATTTCCTATGGAAAAACTTAGATCTTCTGCATGAAAATCATTATCATCAACAACTCAATTTTATTGGATATCAAATTGAGAAAATAATTTCTCATTTACAACTGCGTCCAACACTAAGACATGACAATCGAATTGAAAATACTTTTGTTTTCACAGGAGGTACTGTATTTTCACATGGGGGTCACATAGAGCTTAGCTTGCTTCTGCAGAGTTCCCTTGTTTTCACAAGAGCTACTGTCTTTTTACATGTACTGTAGGGTCACATAGCATCGTAGGAGCCTACTGTAGTTTTGCAGAGCTCTGTTTTGTCTGCCATCTTGTTTTCTCATTGGTGAGAGATAGAAAATTAAATTAACAGGTAAAAATTAATGTAATATAAAAAAGAAACATCAGAAGTTAGCTAAATGGGACCCATTTAGCTACTGTCTGATTTTTTTAAACTGTATCCAGAAACACCTTCTGTGGGCACCTGAAATCCCAGATGCTGAGGTTAGTGAGAGGACTGCTTCTGCCATGTTCTCTGTATGAGAACAATGGGATTTTCTTGACTTCTGCAGCCACAGCTGGAACTCATGCTGCTGTCTGCAGGTTTAGCTTTTGCCTGCTTTTTCCCCCTGGTGTCTAGTGGCACCCACCAATCACTGTCCCTAGTGACACCCCCTTCCATATGTTTCCCTAGCGTCTACTGACACCACCATCCTCCGAAACCCATTATTTATTTAATCTGATGCTCACCCCAGTGTCATATGCCCCCCAGTCCCTTGTTTTATTTGCTGACATCAGGGGGCCCAATCCCCACATTGGCATTAGATATCCCCCAGCAGTGTGGGACACTGGGGAGCCCACTCCCAGTGTCCTGAAAGATTTATACTTTTAACCTGTAAAGAAGAAAACCATCCCCCATTGTCCTTTTTTAACCTGAAAAAAAGAAAATGGACCCTCCTCCCCATCATCCCCCTTCCCCATCTCAACCCTCCCATTGAACACGCAGCGCCCCATACCTCTCTTACCCTATACATACCTCCAGAGGTCATCCGCTGTCATCTTCTGTGGACTGGGACACATCTGCACTCTTCAATGCCAAACCACAAACTGAGGAATCAAGATAAGTGCTTTATAATGTATTTCAATGGCATTTTGAACTTATGTTCATAACTTTGCCATTTTTAGGTATTTTTTTCACCAGATTTTCAACATAACCTTTTTAGGATCCCACCTCATGAACACTGCCACTGTTGTTTCATTAATCGGGCCTGGAAGGTGATTTTGTGGTCACTATGAAATCACCTTTCAGGATGGATTACCCAAATGACAGTGCAAGTGTTCATGAGGTGAAGTCCCAAAAAGTCCATGTTGAAAATTTGGTGAAAAAATTCCTAAAAATGGCCAAGTTACAAGCATTCATTGAAATGTTTCTATGCATAACTTTGGTGATTTTCAATATTTTGACTCCAGATTTTGAATATAACAATTTTTTACACCACCTCATGAACAGTACAGCTGTCATTTTTCACATCTTACTCGAAACAGGTTTTTGCACCTGTGGTGCAGAATGGCAATTTGACATGTATTTGAACATTTTCAGCTATGGGGTTTCTGAGGTGGGATCATAAGAAGACTATGTTCAAAATTTGGGGTCAAAATATGAAAACATGCCTAAGTCATGACCATTCATTGCAATTTCGGTATGCCCGCTTGTAACTTTGGAAATGTTAAATATTTTGACCACAGATTTTCAACATAGCCTTCTTATTACCCGACCTCATGTTTGACACAGCTCACATTTTTCAAATCCTGCCCAAAATGTGTTTTCACAGCTGTGGCATGGAATGGCATTGCAATTGCACAGAATTATGTTTTGGCCTGGATTCAAACATTTTCTGTACTGGGGTACATGAGGTGGGGTAATAAAATGGCTATGCTGACAATTTGGTCACTATTCTCCTATGAATGGAAGCACAGGGCCCAGAGGGCCCTGCACTTCCACAGCTACATGCATATATGTATGTATGGAGGGATGGGAGTGTAGGGCCCAGAGGGCACAGACAAAGAAGGATATGATTATACTATGTGAAAAAGTAAGGAAATTCATTGCAAAAAATGTCATTAATGCATCGGTTAGGGTTGTTACTAAAATGACAAAAGCAGGGAAATGTGAGGTTTGGGTTTTCAACCTTAACACCCCACCCCCACCCTGTTGACACTGACAGGCACTGGGGGTGTGCTTTGGGGTCAGCAGCCCCAGTGCTCACCTCATTCTTGTATACTGTACCCATCTCAGCTTATTTAATTACGGAATGGGGTAAGCATTAGGGTTGACAACCCAAAGGCACACCTCCAACGCCTGTTAGTGTCTACAGTGTGGGGGTGAGGTGTCAGGTTTGGAAACCCAAACACCACATTTCCCTGCTTTTGTCACTTTAGTAATAACCCTAATGGATGCATTAATACAGTTTTTTGCAATGAAGATATAGATACAGTAGGTAGCTAGATAGACAGACAGACAGACAGACAGACAGACAGACAGACAGACAGACAGATAGATAAAGTTCAGAAATGCCAGACTTGTATCTTTTCTGCTCTTTCATGGCATTCCTTCATAAAATGACGGAATTTTCTAGAGATAATTTCCCATGTATTATGGTTTTGATCTTTTGTTTATTATATTCTCCAGAAATGTGTATTGTTTTACTGACTTGCAGTTCCCAAAAATATATTTTAGACTTTGTGAATTGTGGAAGACTAGGTTTGCTGGCCAAAGCACCTAGAGGATGGGAGAGACTCTAGTTCCATCAAGCCTGCCCTCCATGTCATTACCAGGGATTGATAAGTATTCTGTCCAAACTTGTACTTATTTATGGAGATATTCCAATCCTCCTGCTACCCAGGTATACTAACATTAGACACTATGCATGAACCCAGCACACCACACACAAACCTGTGCAGTGCAAGATACAGTGCCTGGCCACCCAGGCATATGCACAGTGGCATGCACAATAAGCGCACAGCAGACCCATGCATGGGGCAACTGTAAAGCTGCACCATGTGGGCGTGGCTGCAGAAACAGGTGCTCAGTGGGACCTGCCCACATGCACCAACACAGGTATGACAAGGATGCACAAAGGTCCAGGGATGCACAGATACGCAAGGGCAGAGGCTGCCATAAGGACATGTGCACAGGTGCACAGGGACCACAATGGAGCCACAGAAGACAAGATGACCACCCCCAGCCCTGGCAAACCAAAGTGTGCTGGAGTGGAGGTGGGTGCATCTCTGGACCATGCCACCATATTGGCCCCACCACCGCCATAGTGCAGACATGCCAGGCATGGCACAGCAGGTATATGCACCACATGGCAGGCCACCTAGTGCAGGGCAGGGCACAGCACCATACAAGAGCACTGGAAGAACACCATACACAGGGCATGCTGTATGGCATGTCACCATACACAGGAGTGACTGACACACACGGGGTCCATGTGCATGCAGCATGCAGCCACATCCACACCCCACAGTGCCCACAGCCTGGACCAGCAGTGATACGGGCACCATAGCACACACCTGTGTGCTGCATGTGAGCATGCCATGTGGCATGCACAGGCACCGGCACCATGCAGCGGTATCCCAGTCAGGCGAGCCCACACCCTCCAGTGCACTGGCCGGAGTCTGCCTATGGCAGCCCCAGACAGACAGCCCTCTCTCGAGTCAATGAATACACAGATGGCAGGTAAATGGTTTATTGCCAGCACACAGAGCAGCACAATTCAGAGTGCAGACCCTCCCCCTACAACAACAGGAACAGGTACCCCGAAAGTCCACCAGAGCCCCCCTGCACAGCAGCAGGTGCTGGCCACACACAGGCCCCTAGCAGGATGGCCACACTGTGCCCCACCCCAGACAGTGTCCAGCAGAACAATGGTGTGGTTCACACAGCATAACCATGGTGGAGGCAGGGTCCATCACATCCACGAAGGCAGCCCAGCGTGCAGGTCTCCATCACTGCTTGAGGTGCTGTTATCACCTCTGGCCCCTGCAGTGGGCAGCTGATGTTCCACAGCATGATGCACCATATCGGACCCCTGTAGTGCTACAAGACAAAGGGAACATGTCAGGCCTGGAGAATGCATCACAAGCACTGACATGCCGCCCCATGCCCCTAGTACCTAATGGTGATGGGACATACACCTCCCACCATCTGTCATCTGCATCCTTATAGAAGAGCATGCTGCCCTCCCCTTCAAGATAAGGTAGTTCTGGTACCGGCACCGGTACCACTGGACCTGCAGTCCTGGGGTGCACATGAAGCAGAGGGCACTGTCCGGTTGCACCTGCAGGCTGAGCTCCATCTTCTCCAGCCATCCATGTGGGTCCTGCATAGGAGACATGAGGGGTGGCAGTGAGACATAAGGCCCACACATGCAGTGGCACAAAACCACGCAAGCAGTACACGCAGTACCCACCTGACTGAATCAACAGGCCTGCCATAAGTCCCCTGTTCCCCAATTCAGGGTATATGTCTCCTTGAACACCCTGAAGAGGTGTCATGAGACCAGGGACATCCTGTCAACCACAGAAAATGCCATGGTCTGCGCAGTCCAGGTCACAACACAGGGCTGTGCATGGACGAGGGCATGTGTTGTGATACACGGGGTGGTGCGAGGGCATGTGAATTGCTGCGTCCACCATGCCCATGTCAGTGAGGAACTATAAGGGGGAGCTGTCTGTGGGATGCACCATGTGAGGGGAAGGTGATACAGTGCTACAGGATGTACCGAGGAATGGGACTGCATCTGCTACTGTTGGAGGCGAACAACAGGAGACAATGGAACTGGCTGCCATGTCCCAGGGTGTTCTGTGACAGAGTCGACCCCACAGGTTGGTGGGACACACACTGTCTGGAGCAGTTCCAATTCCCATGGCCAATCATTGCACAACTGTATGACATGGTCCACACGGCAACAGCACCCAGGACCTGACACTCCAAGGTGATGTTGGTGGAGATGAGGGTCATTTGTGCCCTGTCCTACTATGCAACAAGGTCATTCCAGTGTGTGGCCTTGGATGCACTCGGTGTGAGCCAGCGCTCGGTGTTCCATGCCATGGTGTAGGTCACCGATGTACTGCTGGCACATGTGGGGGACTACATCTGCCTGCCTCGGAATGCACAGGAGCTATGTGACACAAAGCAGGCATTCTTTGCTATGCACAGGATGCCCAACATGTGTGGGGCCATCGACGGCAGGAACATCATGATCCTGACCCCCGTGGCAGATGAGGTGGCATACCGCAACAGGAAGGGGTTCCACAGTGTGAACTGTCAGGTGGTGTGCAATGCAGCTGGCCTGTTCATGGATGTGTGCACCAGGTTTCTGAGGTCAACACATGACTCCTTAATACTGGATGCCTCTGGCCTCGGTGCACTGCTGCAGGACAGGCACCTCAATGGCTGGCTACTGGGTACATACAGTATACACGCATGCCCAGCACACCATCCAGCATGATTGCATGCTGTATCACACTCACAGTGCACATTCCTCTCTGCAAGTGACAGAGGCTACCCCTTGCATGTCTACTTCATGACATCTATCCTGGCACCGGGGTCACAGATGGAGGAGGCCTACAACACCACACATCGGAGGACATGCATCATCGTGAAGAGGACCATTGGACAGCTGAAGATGCACTTCCAATGTCTCGACCACTTTGGGGGCATGGTCATGCTAACACCCGCTAGGGCCTGCAAAGTGTTTGCCATGTGCTGCATGTTGCACAACCTGGCCAAGCATGAGGCTGTGCTGATGCTGATGGGGCCACCCATGGACTCCATGGCTGATGATGATGATGATGATGATGACAGTGATGCTGGTAGTGGTGCATAATACGTGGAGCAGGGCACAGCCAGTGGCCATGCTGTGTGGTGTGCACTCGTGGCCAGGTCATTCCATGGTGATGGTGTGGCATGGCATGTCCTGGACAACTCTCACCCAGCGGACACCGCATGGCCATGGCACAGCCTCTACCAGGGAGGTGCATGTGGCATGTTGTGACTGTTGCTGTCAGTGGAGTATGGCCACGGTGATGATGATTCCTGCTGAGTGGCCATCCAAGGTGGGGTGGGGGGCCATGGGGGTGTGTGCTGGGGTGGGGTGTGCTGTGTGACCATGACTATATGGGTGCTGTACTGGTGATGTCATGGGTCCAAGGCATTGGGCTGGGACTGGGACCGTGTCGACACATTTGTGCTGAGGTGCCTGGGTGCCGCATGCACCCATGTCACACCATGTCCCCTGCGTCCCACTCATACCTGGGAGTCAACGCTGCTGAGCTGTGTGCCTGTGTCTGGTGTGTCCTGGCTGTCCTCCACAGTGGTGTGGGTGGTACTGACCGCCACGGTGCCATTCTCTGGGAGAGGCAGTGTGGCATGTGCCTTGGTGCCTGTGCTCGGTGGGGGTGGGATGCTCTGCACACACCCTGCTCCAGTCCTGGATCTGTTTTGGCGGCCTGTGTGGCTACCATCTATGTGTACACCTGTTGTCCTGGGGGTGGGCCCAATGAGCATGTGGCAGGCATGATATGTACAGTAGTAGCCACAGGCATTGCCAGCTGTTTCCAGATATTTTGCAAAATTTCTAAAGAGTTTCTCTCTGCTGCCCCTACTGTAGAAATGGAGAAGCATTAGGTATATCTGGAAATATCACAGAAATTTTGGGAAATAGCTGGCAGTGTCTATGGCTGCTACTGTAGGTGTTGCAGCATCTGTTCTAGCACCACGGCGGAACATGTGATTCCATTGCTGATGGTGAGAGTGACCTTGGTCTGTGCGGCAATGGTGGCCATGGTATTCCGCTGTTCAGTGAGGCGGTCTCTCTCCAGCTGCTGGAACATGCAGTACTGTTCCTGCTGGAATGGGTCATGTCAGGGTGTATGGCCACATTTGTGAATGCCTGTGGATGAGCCCTCATCACCGCTGTCGGCAGGGTTCATGGCTCTGTGGGGTGCCAATGGTGCTATTTGTGGTGCTGTGCCAGGGGCTGCCCTGTTCCCCTGCCCGGGTGGGTGGCGGTGCACTCCGGGGTGGGAACAGACTGCCATCATGCCAATCAGTGGGCTCCACATCCTGTCAGCCCTCACTCCCGGTGCTGCTGTCTGCCGCTTCAGTGTGGGCATTGGTTGGCTTGGCAGTACTATTGCTGTCCAGCTGTGTCTCAGTGCTCATCTCTCTCCCTGTGGAGAACACATCAATGTGCATCAGCGTACAGGTCTTGACCACAGTCCTGCAGGGGTGTCACGCTACACTGGTCCATGTTACCTACCCTATGTTGCCTCCTGTTGTGTGGCGCTGTGTGGTGCTGCCTCTGGCACTGTGCCTTGTGGAGCCAGTGTCCTGCTGGCTGCTGTGTCCCATGGTGCATGGCCCCTGTCTGAGGGAGGGGGAGTGAGGCATTACTGTGGTGCTGCCTGTGCATTCTCTGCCACCCCTCACCCTGTCCTCTCCCTGCACCTACATGCCAGTGTGTCCACCCCTCTGTCCACATCCTGGACTGTCACCTGTGTGAGGGTCTCTGCCACAAGTCTCTCCAAGAGTGTCAACTGTATGTCCTGTATGGGGGCACCACCACCCATGCCTTGCTGCTATTGTGTGGTAGCTGCCAGCTTCTTCTTGATGGCCACACAGAGGTCATGCCACTTGTGCTTTATTGCAGTGAGTGTCCATGCCTCCACCCCTGCAGCGTTGACACTGGGCTTGATGTCCAGCCACATATGGGCCTTCATCTCTGGGGAAGGTGGTGGGTGCCAGGGCCCCATACAGTCTGTTGTAGTGCTGCCTGATGTCCATAACCATTGCCATGACCTGCCCACTGCTGAATTTTGCAGATCGTGTCTGTGTTCCACCCCATGATATCTCCTTCATCCTCCCCTGCCTCTGCCTCCTCCTTCCCTGTCACCCTCTGATGATGCTTCCATGTCCACCTGTCAACATGCCATGTCTCCTGTGCACTGCTGTTGCACTGCATTCACAGATTGCTGCTGCATAGTGTGATCTGCGGCACCTTATATGGTGGGGTCATAGGGTGGCTCCATCTCTCCTGGCCATGCCCTCACCCTGTCTGTGCGTCCCTCTGCGGCGCTTACTCATGCCCCCTCTGTTTGTGTGCCATGCACTTTCGGTCATGAATGCTGTGTGTCCGCCATGCCCCGCATGCTGTGTAGGGGTGCGCAGGGTTTACTATGAAACAGCGTGTATTTTAGGGCCCTTCATGCATAGCACGCATTGCTTTTAAAACAACTTGTGTCAAATCTTTATTTCTCAGTAACATGTAGATACTATACTAGGTTAACAATGTAACATTGACATTTTCTTTCTTTTATTACTATCTTTATAAAATGAAATATGGTATAAAATAAATATACTTTGGTATTTTGGCATGCAATGCAGGCTGATGAAGATGAATCTACAGCCACTGTCTTCGATAGGCCTCCTCCTATCTGGCATATCAAAGTGATTCATGCTCTTACTCATAAATTGGAGGCATGTCAACCATGATCATTACCTTTTCTGACTCAGGGCTTGCCCTGCAGCCAACGGTCTTGCTCTGTACCCATGAAGTCCACATCTTGAGCATATGAAACTCGGGGTGGGGTCCTTCTCATCTGGCCTATAATGGGAATGTCCTCATTCTGGGCAGAGCTTCAGTCATCTAACTCATTGATGGCACCTCTCATTATACAATTAAAGACTTCAGCTGCGAGGGGTAGGGCCTCATCAGTCTGGGCCCCTTTAGCTAGTTGAGTGGTTTCAGAGGCACCTTCTAAGTTATTCTTCCTATGACCGCCTCTGGTTCACCTGGTTTGTTCTTAGATTGGTAGGCTGACTGAATGCCTCAGTGGTCATCACTGTCCTCCTTCCACCTTGAGGGTGGTACCACATCATGTATCCCAGGTTGCAGAGGTATCTCACTACCCTACAAGGTGTTTCCATTTGAGGGATAGAGTGAAAGTTGTCCCCCAGATTGGAATAATTTCAGTCCCCTGGATTGACCTTCTAAATTGCAGCAGTAGAGCCCTTATACCCTACAGCCTAGAGGGAAGGTGATCTAGACCTTGGATCCCCAGAGGTTTCCTCCTTCAAAAGGGTTTTTTCCTCTCTTCCATGCCAAAGGTCATAACATTAAGTTAGTTGTTAATAATGTATTCCCTAATTTTTTAAGGTAGGTTGCGCTGTTGGATGGAGATGGATGGTGGCCCTACTCATCATTTTCTCTCTCCTTAGGAAGCCCTTATGTCATCAGTGCAATCTATTTTAATTAGTACAATCCTGACAACTTGCACATCTTATTTTCATTTCTTCAGCTGTCTCATTGCTGTCAATCTGCTTCTCAACCTCATAGTCAATATTTACTGCTTAATTCTCTGTTTGGGGCTCCTTCCTAAGCTATCTCTAGCCAAAGGAATTGTTCCCACAGCACCTCTAGGGGTGGAACCCTCTTTGAGGATTCCTTGTATTCTGTACCTGTACAAGGTGGTAATTCCCCATGGAATAGAGAGTGAGAATGGCCAAACAGTTATCACAGTTACACAAGCATAACAATACTTTGGTTGCATAGGTCCATTGAAAATCAATGATTAAATAATCACTTAATTCAATTCCTCCCTAATGTGATTCATCCAGCCCAAACAGGTTTTATACCTCCAAGATTGATACATACAGGCTCACATCAAATCCAACTTTTATTGGAGTACCTAGAGAGAAATAATTGCATTGGTACAATCTTTTTGTTACGTGATGCCACCAAGACCTTTGATATGCTTGAATGTGAGTTTCTGTTTTTTATTGTAGAATGCTGGGGTTTCCCAAGAGACATGACAGACTTAATTAAAACATTATACAGAAATCCAAAAGTAAAATTTAAAAATTAATAATAAATTATCAGAAAGCTTCGCTCTGCAGACAGGGGTTATGCAGGACTGTCCCCTTTCTTTATCCTCTTTGTTATTGAAGTGTTACTAACAGAATTGCAAAATAATAAAAAGGATTTATGGCATTAACTAGAAAAAAGAGAAAGGGGTTGTGGGCTTGCTTCAAAAACTGCTGGGTGCACTAATACTTTGGCGACAGCAAAGACAAAAAACTTTCCAACAACACAGAAGTTAAGTCAGCACTTGTACTTTGAGAAAACCCAAGCCATTGCTTGGTAATAGTGAAACAGTACAACAGCTTTACTTCAAGAGAAACAACAGTGAAAAAGTCTTACCCTCAGACGTATCGAGGTAAATAACAAACTTGTAGGTAATCCTTGGTGCAGAATGGATGAAACATCTTGGTAGAGCTAAAAACGCAAACACACCTGATGCCTCTCAAAACCAGGAAGTGCAAGTTGTTCAAACACATCATGCGCCTATGTATCAATTCATGGCATTGTCATCAAGAAAACTGAAATAAAGGGTAAAGCCTATGCGGATGATAGCTTCTTATTGTTAAGTTCACTGTATGATTGTTTATTAGAGTTAAAAGAAATAATTAAAAAATTATCTCAAATTAAGTATATATGGTTAAGGAATCAAATTTGGAGATGATTGAGGTAAATTTAAGTCCAGAACAAACTGCAAACATACAATAAATCTAACAGACAAACATAAATAATGATGGTACAAATTACTTAGATTTAATTTTATCCACAAGGTTACAGAGTATTCCTACTCTAAACCATAATTTTTAAATTGCAATGTTACAGGATAAAATCAAAGTTTGGACAAAAATTCAATTATCCTTATGGGGTAAAATGCAAATATTAAAAATCTTAATTTTACCCTACTTTTCTTCTTTATTTCAGGTTATTCTAATTGAGGTTCCCATTGCCTACCTAAAAAAAAATCACCAAAATTATGAGATCATATATCTGGAATAAACAGCTAAGAGTTGCTTGGTCCAGGCATTGTCTGCCAAAGGACTTGGGAGAATAGCTTACCCAGATGCAATTGCATACTATTCAGCTTACCTAGTTAAAACTGCTATGATATGGGCATGCTCCATTAATAATAGACTTGTTGTTGAAAATAATATTTTCATGAAATTCAAAGGGACTATTATGACATCAAGTGCATACAGTATGATTTGCTCCAAACTTTTTCATAAAAAGTACTTGTAAGATGATTAAAAACATACATAACGAGGCAAAGAATTTTCAAAAGAAATTATATTGGAAATCCGGCCCATCTCCAAATCCTATTATTTGGGGGAATACTCTATTTGCAATTGCTGGAAAACCTTTACACAATAAAAAGGGAGCCAACAAAGGTATACTAAGGTGGAAAAACACTATTAGTAATTGAAGTGGCAAAGAGTGGAACCAATTTAAAGTAGAATTTGAGTAAGAACATTCAGACTTCTTTTATTTTAGACAAATTTGCAATATCCTCAAAAAAAATTTTTCCCGATGGGAAAGAGCGCCTGATCTGGTGATTATGGAAACTGAAATTAATAAGTTATTACAGCGTAATTTTGAATCAGTATTTGATTGGATAATAGGAAAATCACATAACAATTTAGAATCATTGTATGACAATACATTTTCTAAATGGACTACGGAAATAACCATAAATATAACTAATGCTCAGTGGGAAACCTTTTTATTGGCCATTAATGATCACAGATTATCATGACATGAAACTATATGGTACAAGATTATCAGTCAAGCATACTACACTCCATACAGATTAAAGATAATGATAATAACTTCCACATCTGAATTCTGGTATTGTCACACTACAGATGATGACATGAAACATACTTTTGGGACCACACTTATATAAATGAGTGGTGGTGCCCCCCTTTGCCTTCTCAAAACAATCAGTGTTAATTTATATTAAAATACAATATTCAAGCTTACATACCAGAACTTTTCAGCAAGAAAAGAATGGAGTTTACAGACTGGATATTAATAAAGGCAAATGCTATGGCAATAAAAATATTTTTTCTCAAAAATTTGAAAGGCAGAAATAAAAACATGAATTTTCCAAAAGAGGATTAGAAACTACTCTTTTTAACTTACTGTACCTCTATAATAGAAAATTTGATGCTTTTATAACCAGTTTTGGCAAACATATAATATCCCTATAGCTCAGTGGGATAAATGTCTTTGGTCCATTATATTCCACTAATTGAGAAAAGATTGTGCCCCCATGCCTTATGTATCAACAAATTGTTTACATTTATTTTATTTTGAGTTAATGTTGATATGCTGTATCTGCTCACATTTTATATGATGTATTTAATGAATTGTATTTCAATAACGTATTATTAAAAAAAAACTTCTACAAACATTGTTCTAAAAGATCATAAACTATCTACATACCTAGAAACAAAGGACAGCTCAAATTTTCTGCTAGAATCTCAACTGGCCAACAGTGCACCTGAGTGAGGTCACATGACATCTGATCAATAGCCTAGGCTACAAGGTCTGACTCATCACATGGAAAGAACAGGACACACATTCAAATCTTCCAGTGTAGCCTCACTGATCACATGAGAAGTACAGGAAAAGTCAGGAATCTCTATTTAAAGCAAACAATAATTCATTCCCTTGTAGTGCAACTGCATCCAAATAGTGCAGCATACCAACTGCAACCTAACCCCTGTCACATCTCTAATTATGTTAATGCCCTAAAGGCAGCCATTTAAAGAAACAACACCAAATTAAAACCTACTGCACTGCTTAAAAACTAACATTACTTAATATTCTATAAGTGGAACAAGGCAATTCCATCAGGGGGATTACGTTTTGTTAATGTACCACTTGCTGGTTGAATTCTCTTGCCCTTTGGGTTTGGGACTCCAATCCACCACTTGGTACATTAACATAGCATAATCCCCCTCTGTCATGCCTTATTACTTACATATACCACAAGCCTTTCTGCATTATCTTCCGCTGGCCTTTGTGAAGGGGTATGGTGACTAACATTTTATATTCATCTGGTGACAATTCAGTCCCCACATTGCTTATTAATTTCTATGTTTGTCGAATTTATTATGCTCTCACACCTTTACAGCAGTGCCAGCTGTGATGCAATGCAGTAACTTGCAGTATTACTGCAGAGAGGTGCAGTATACTGCATGGAACAGTGAAATTCAATGACAATGAAGCCCTTTTGTCATGCAGTATTTTGTGACATCTCATTTACTGCAAGGTACTGTGTTGATTCAGGCTGGCTTCACTGTACAGTATATTCTATTTGCAGGCTATTCCCTTTTTGGATTTGTCTGTTAATTATATGCATGACAGTGTTCTGAGTCAATTGAGGATCGACTCCAGTTCCATGCTTACTTCATCCTCTTGTGTTTTCAAAACTGTTCTAGTATTCTGTATCACTCTTACAGTTCCTTCTTATTCAACAAACCATATAAAAGTACTCCTTTCCCTGTTTTATAGCTGGATACATTTGTTATCAAATGTTGCCCATTCACATTCTGTATGTTGACTCATTGCAGATAAAACACTGTATGTCAAACCTACACCAAATTATCCCAAGCTCAGCATGCAGGCAACAGTGAATATCAAAAATATATGATCTACAGTATTCCTAAAAACATTTAACAGGGACCTTATTTATCAAAAACAATTGTTGGCAGAAAGTGCTATTCATAGATTTTCATCAAGAATAATTAGCATAACTGTATAAATCTTCAAGGATGTCATTCAAAACACACTTAACCAAATTCAGTATACAGTAAAATTTTTCACAGACTGTGCTACACCCCTCATTTACAAAATACATCTAATTCCACAGTTTTTGTGCTCTGCTCTGTAACAGAGGCAGAGACACTTAAGGAACACTGACGCATTTTTTTGCCACTTGCAGAGCTGTTAACCTGTTTTGTGATGGGATTTTCTAAGCAATAAATATGTTATGTGGAACACAATTACCATTTAAAGCAGAGCTATGCTTGATAATTACTGAACCTGTTTGATACAAAATTTACCAGTAGGTCCAAAAAAAAGAACCTTTCAAATTTAGCATTAATACATGCTAGATGATGCATAACCTGACTTTGGAAGGATCATATTCCTTCAACATTGCAGCTCTAGAAAAAACTTCTGTTGGACTGCATGCAATTGAAAAAAAAAACACTATTATACTTTGGAACAGCTTAATATATACCAAAGTGTATGGGGTCCTCTCCAAAGAGCATTACATCCAGAACCATTTAAGTTGCCTCCTACAGGGATTCTTACTGGGGCTACTGGCTCTTGATAAAACCAAACTAGGGATTAGTTGAAGAAGCAGTACACTAAGCCAGCTAAAGAAGACTTATTGGTAAATTATATTGTTCATTGAATTGTTCTACGATAGGGCTTTATATGAAATTTCTAGACATTGTGAACAGTTTTCAATTACATTTTTAAAACTAAAAGGACCATCCAGGGTGCCTTTTTTATTATGCTTTCTTCTAGATGGGATATTCTGCTTCTCCTTAAGCTTCATCTTGTCCATCTGAGTAGCTTTTTTTCAGTTATACTAAGCGGTTTTCCCCTAAACTCCTCTGCCTAGCTCACTTTGCCCCACCTAGTTCTCATCCTCCCAAACTTAGCTCTTCCAAAGTCTAAATATAACAATCTCTCCTCTTCAATCCCAAAGTCCCCCCAATATAATACCATGCCATATGCCATATCATGCTCACTGTCCCCCAAGTAGCTTCCTCATTATGTTGCAATCTGATAACTTCCCTGGATTATTTAATGCAATATCAAGTAATGTACCATCTGTGGTGTCTCCCTGATAAGCTGGCTGAGGCTACAGTTGTTTACTGCCTCCAGAAATCCTCCACCCAGCAATGATGTCATAACCGGAGCAACCCAATTTATACCTCCTTTGTTACAAAACTCCATAACTGCTATGTCACCCTTTTATTTTTACTGATAATTTCCTCAGATGTTTTGGTATCCTTCTCCATATTGCTCTCCAGTGGTTTAAAACAAAATTGTTCCTTCTTCTACCTCCACTGGCCTGAGCAGAAGCTCCTTCTTCTTCCTTGAGACACAGTTATTTGTCTCCTCTTCTGTTTTTTTACAGTAAATCATGATAGGACATTACATAATTACAGTAGTGCTGGCCAGGATGCAATGCAATATCCTGTAACACTGATGACAAAAAGGATTAACTGCCATTGAGATTACTTTGCTTATTGCAGTAGCTCTACTGCAGTATGCTGCAGTTTGACATTGCATTCTATCAGGCACCACTGTAGCTGGGAAACAATGTTGATTCATCTTAATACAAGTGAGCCTTTCTCAACATCTTTTGTGCCCAGACATTGCTTTGTTCTGGGCCATGACCCTATTTTTTCTCTAACACACTCCAATGAGATGCTGGCAGGAACACTTGGTAGACATTCTTCTAATCTCTGATACAAGTTCACACAAAACTAATTACAATTCTATTATTTTCTTCTGCCAAAAAAAATGGTGTACCTCTGTAGCCTGCAGTTGAACATCATCCTCCATACAGTAAATAAACTCCCATACCAAACTGAAGTCAAAGCTTAAGGAAAATCTGCTACTAAATGTAACATGCAACTGTTTTACCTATTTGTACATTACTGTTAAGTAGTTTCTATATATGTGTTCTATAATATATGTATTTAATGCTAAGTAGACATCTCTTGTATTTATTTTCTTTTTTTTTCTGCTCTGAAAATACTGTGCTATATTTTATGCCCTGGTGGTTCATATAAAAGGAAACTGGTCTCAGTAATCCTATGAAATAAGTTAGAAAATCAGTAACATAAATAAGGGATATGCCATGTCTCCAGGAAAAATATTGCCAATATTTTTCACGAGTGTTGTTTGACCTCATCATGAGTAGCATAGCCACAAGTGATGCCATAAGGTCAAACGGCATGAGTAAAAAATCAGTGATATTTTTCCTAGGGATCATGGCATATGAAATGTATCCAGCACTTGGGAGGATTCAAGGGTTTAATGTTATTTTTTTTATTATTTTTTCCTGTCGGTTTTAGTTTTCCATTTGTTCTTAAGGATGACTGAGTGGTGGGGGACACATGATGTATGTGACTCTTTTGCATGCATCATTGTGTCACTGTGTTTCCCTTTACTGCACTGATGAGGAACTAGCCAATACATAGTGGGAGTGGGTGCAGCCTTTACAATAGCCATGATGAGGAGCCTGAAGTTTGGCTTAAGGAATGGGGATGTCCCAGTCTGGAGTGCAGAGTGAGTTGGAGCAGGACTCATGGGTGGCTGCAGGTAATGGAAACCATTGATTGTGGCTGCTATGCAGGGAGACAATGAGAGGGGGTGAATACTTGGGGCATATTTTGAATCATTCTTTGTGTTTTGATCACTGTTGTTTCGATTTTCCCTAAAAAAAGACTGAAGACTGGCAAAGGGAGAGAAAATGAAAGCACACTGAAGGAGTTTCTGACAAACTGAAACCAGTTTGGTGGGAGTCAGCATGTGAGTGAACTTTTCAGTTCTAAAATTAGAACTGTGCTGCTTGTTCTGCTAGCTTCCACCAATCAGGGCCTACAGTGAAAATATTTTTGATCTTGGGGACACAGAGTGAGAATACTTTAATACTCTCACTCTTGGTCCAGAGGGAGCAACAATTTCACAGATATGTGCTACAAAATATCCTCACAAGTGTTGGATAAATCAGTATATACCTGTACCATGGCCTATGCTGATCACTTTTTATAGTTACTTCAGTACTATTGCCAAAGAAGAGATGATGGAGTGGTTGGGAAATGTTAATGGTGATGAAGGTGTGTGAGTGTTGTTTAAAGCCTGTAGCCATTCTAGGGTTACTTTAACAAGGGGGCAGAATGACATAACATAACTTCTCATCAAAGGCTGATGGTATAGCAGCAGGTTTCTGTTTTTTTTTTTTTGCATTAAACCCTGTATTTCGTAGGATGAGCCAAATAAGATTTTTGCAGAAGTGTTTGACTGGGATTTACAACAGTCACTATGACACTCTGTATGTAATGCTTCACATCACCATAATGCCCAAGAAATAGGACAGTCCAAATTTGACCTTGCCTCTAAAAGACAAGTAACATTTTTTTTCTGAATGGGCCTAATACTGAACAGGCACTTGTCAATGTCTAGTCATGCTTTTAATCCCCTCACCAATTTTACGGGTTTAGCATTCTATGTGACCTGACACCGCTCATTAAGCCTATCTTCTCGTTTTCACAGAAAACATATCATGGGGCAACCTGGACCTGAATTATTGATGCACTATCTCCACTAGCCTTCTGAGTGCAGATCTTCAATAGTGTTAACATATCAATCACCTTTTCCATTAATCACCACTGCTCTGGTGCTAGAGACATGGGGCTGTATTTTCAGAACTGCCTCAGGGACTTGCGGCTTAACTGTTCCACATCCCCAAAACTTTCAGCCATATATTAGACCCCCTAAAAGGGAGTCTCACGTATACATGCATCTGCTATGACTTACAATGAATTGGGAGTCATATAATATGCATGCATCCATATTTGATGCATACATCATTATTTTGCCATAAAATAAAGTGATGTCCACTAATATGACTGTGGGAAAATGTTTGAAAATGGCATTCAAACATTTTGTCACATTTAGCCTGAACAGAAATATAACATCACAAGGAAGAGGGAGGCTGATGACCCATCAAGGCTGCCTGTATTTATTACTTCTTTATCCCCAGCCTAGTGCCATAGTGATTTATTCACTCCCTGCATAACTTCTGCTTTCTCCCACTCTCCATTTCCCCAAAGTGGGACTATGAGTCCTTTGGTTTTGTCCCACCCATGTTTGAACCCATTTAGGGTCTTCACCCTCATGACCTCTGCTGGCAATCCATTCCAAGGCTCTACCACTCTTTTAGTAACAAGAAACTTCCTCACATACTTCCTGAATTTACCTCACACCAATCTCCAATTGTGACCCCTCACGAATGCATCTCTATTTTTAACAATCAAGTCCTTACAATTTACCCTATTTATACCCATTAGGAACTTTTAAGTCTTTATCATGTTCCCTCTCTCTCGTCTGGCCTCCAGCAAGTACATATTCAGGGCTATCAGTTGAATCATTTTTGTGACCCTCTGTTACATTGACTCCAGACTATCAATGTCTTTTGTCATGTCTGTGCATGGGTTCTTATTTCCTCAGTGCATCACCTCATACTTCTTGGCATTGACTCTCAACTGCCAGAACTTTGACTACCCCTCAAGCCTTTTAGGTACTTCTGAAATTCTCTCATTCCTTCTTCACTTTCCACGCTACCACAGAGCTTAGTGTCATCAGCAAAGAGAAACATCTTTCACTGGATGCCCTCCCCTTTATTACCAAGAAACATAACAAATAGGACGTGTTCCAAGACTGACCCTGCAGCACTGCATTCATGACCCTCCTGTCCCTAGAGGTGACCTTGTTCATTAATACCCTTTGCCATTTCCTCCTAACCAGTTTCACACCGATTTGACTCATCCCTTCTCTACTCGTAAATCTCACAGCTTTTTAGCAGCATCCTGTGTAGCAAGGAATCAAAGGCTTTGCTGAAGTCAAAGTAGGGCAAATCAACTGCCTGACCTCTGTCCACTGCCCTAGTGACCCAGTTGAAAATCCTAATCAGGTTTGCCTAACACAAACTACCCAACACAGACCAATACTACTGGCTGTCCTGCAGCCTGTTATCTTCTAAGTAGGCCACTAGGCCTTCCCTCACTATGGTTTCCTTAGTTTACCCATGTTGGAAATAAGATTTACTGGTCTATAGTTGCCTGGGTCCTCCATGTCCCTGCCATTGTGAAATGGGGCTATATCCACAGTTCTCAAATCCCCTGGCACTGTCCCTGAATCTAGTGAGTCATTAAATTGCTGACTTAAGGTGTTTTCCAGCTCTGAGTCTAGTTCCCCAAGTACCCTTGGGTGAAGGCCATCTGGGCCTGGTGCCTTGTTTACCTTAAGGTCAGCTAATCCTTTCCTTACATGTTCAACAATGATCACCGCCTTCCCCATTTCCTGTGCTCCTGATACAGCTGCCTTGATCCTACTTTCTGGAAACATAGAAACATAGAATTTGATGGCAGATAAGGACCACTTGGCCCACCTAGTCTGCCAATTTTCCTACCTAACAGATAAGCTGCAGATCCTAGTTAACCAACAGTTTACTTCCTTCTACGCCCTACTAGGACTGCCTTATGTCTGTCCTATGCATTCTTGAATTCCTCCACTGTTCTTGACTCCATGACCTCCTCAGGGAGGCTGTTCCATGCATCCACAACCCTCTCCATGAAAAAATACTTCCTCTACATTACCTCTGAGTTGTCCCCCCTATCTTCAAATTGTGCCCCTTGTTCTTGCACATCTCTTTTTCTGAAAGATGCTACCCTCTTGGACTTTGTTGATTCCCTTGAGGTACTTAAAAGTTTCTATCATGTCCCCTCTCTCCCTCCTTTCCTCAAGGGTATACACATTAAGCTCCTTTAGTCTTTCTTCGTATGTCTTCTGGTGCAGACCCTGCACTATTTTGGTTGCCCTCCTCTGGACAGCATCCACTCTGTTTATGTCTTTGCGGAGATGGGGCCTCCAGAACTGTACACAGTACTCCAGATGGGGTCACACCAACTGTCTGTACAGAGGGATAACAACTTCCTGTTTTCTACTATTTATGCCTCTTCCTGTGCATCCCAGTATCCCCCCAGCCTTCCTTACTACCTTCTCACATTGCTTGCCCACCTTTGGGTCATCTGATATAATTACCCCCAGGTCCCTTTCCATTTTACTGTTGTCAGTATCTCACCCCCATTGTGTACTCTTCCTGGGTTTTGTTTCCTATGTGCATTACCTTGCACTTCTTTGTATTGAATCTGAGCTGCATACATTTGACCATTCCTCCAACCTTGCAAGTCCCTTCTCATCCTTTCCACTCCATCTTGTGTATCAACCCTGTTGCAGATCTTTGTGTCATCTGCAAAGAGACATACTTTTCCTTCCAGTTCCTCTGCAATGTCACTTATAAGAAATTAAAAGGACCCGGTCCCAGTACTGAACCTCAGTGTACCCCGCTAGTAAACCTCCTTTCTTCACTGTGTACTCCATTTACTACTACCCTTTGTGTCCTGTTATCTAGCCAATTTTTTATCCAGGCTACCACCTTGGGACCCACTCCAAGGCTGGCTAACTTGTGTATTAATCTTTTGTGTGGGACTGTTATCAAATGCCTTGCTAAAATCTAGGTAGGCCATGTCCACAGCCCCCGATCTACTACTTTGGTCACCCAGTCAAAGAAATCTATTAAATTCATCTGACACGACCTTCCCATCACTGAATCCATGCTGCCTTGGGTCCTGTGCCCACTGGCCTCCAGGTACTCAACAATTTTTCCTTCAGAAGTGATTCCATCATTTCCTACCACTGAGGTCAAACTAACTGGTCTGTAGTTTCCTGCCTCTGTCCTGCTCCCACTTTGTGAAGAGGAATCACATCTGCCCTCCTCCAGTCCTCAGGTACCACCCCATCCTCCCATGATTTGTTAAAGAGAGTAGTCAGCGTGTCACTAGTTCTACCCTTAGTTCTTTTAGAATTCTTGGGTGAATCCCATCAGGCCCATTGCTTTGTCCACCTTCAATTTTATTAGTTCTTCTGGAACTCTTTCTTCTGTAAATGGACTGGTATTGACCCCCTGCCTTCAGAGTGTTTCTCTTGTTTGGTTTAGGTACCTCTCCTTCTCTTCCTTTGTGAATACTGAGCAGAAATTTTCATTCAGTATCCCTTCTTTTCACTGTCCCTCTACCCACATTCCTCCTTTATTAAGCCTCAGTATCCTCCTTTGGTCTTTCTTGCCCCTAATGTACCTGTAAAGGTCTTATCCCCTTTCTTAACAGAATTGGCTATCCTTTCCTCGGCTTGGGCCTTTGCTATTCGGACTGCCTTCCCAGCCTCTTTCTGCTTTAACTGATAAAGTTCTCTGTCTTGCTCCTTCTGTGTTTCCTTATATTTCCTGAATGCTATCCTTTTCTCCTTAACCTTCCTTGTCACCTCTTTTGAGAACCATAGCGTTTTTTTTCCCTTTGTTGTGTTTTATTGATTTGCTTTACACAAAGGCTTGCTGCCTCTGTGATGGCTGTTTTGATTACTCCCCATCGTTCCTCCACCCCTCCTTCTTGCCTGTTTGCTAGTGCTTTTCTAAGGCACTCTCTCATTTTTCCAAAGTCAGCTCTCCTAAAGTCCAATACTCTTGCTTTTGTATGGCTTGATTGTATGGCTGTGTTTATCGTGAACCACACAGTTTGGTGGTCACTTGTTCCCAGATGGCCACCCTACTCCAAATCTGAGATTCTTTCTCCGTCCCCATTTGAGAGTACCAGGTCTAAGATTGCTCCCTCCCGAGTGGGTTCCAATACTAGCTGTCTGAGGCATGCCCCCTGTAGGGCATCAAGAATGACCCTGCTCTTAGTTGTGTCTGCAGCAAAGGTGCCCCAGTTAACATCTGGCTTATTCAGGTCCCCCATCAACAATATCTCCCCTTTTTCTGCCATTCTAAGGAAGCCTTCTATCATTTCCTTGTCCATTCCCTCCCCCTGAGATGGGGGTCTGTATACAACCCCCGTGCGGATTGTGGTGTCATTTCCTGTCTCTGGGGTGACCCAGAGTGCCTCATCTGCTCCCTGGTTACTCTTTAGTTCTGTTGCTTTGATCCCTTCCTTTACCTAGAGAGCTACGCCTCCTCCTCTTTTACCCTCTCTGTCCCTCCTGTAGATTGTGTATCCTGGTATGTTGACATCCCAGTCATGGTTCTCTGTGTACAATGTTTCTGTGACTGCCACAATATCCAGGCAACCCTCTTCCATCAAGGCCACTAGTTCAGAGAGCTTGTTACACAGACTATGGGCATTGGTACTTATCACCCTCCACTTTTTGATAGACTTACCCCTTTTAGCCCCATTCCTGTCCTTACTGTCTTTGCATTTTTTTACATTTACCTCTGTCCTGCTCCCTAATAACTTCTCTACCTTGGTGTTTACCTCACTAATTACCATGTTTTGTGGGGGGAGGCTGGGATTTCCCTGCTCCTTTTCAGTGCCTCCCCCCTTGGCTAGTTTAAATACTTGCCAATGAAGCATTTAAACCTCTCACCTAGGATCCTGGTTTCCCCCCATTTTAGTTGTCCTCCTCTGGACAGCTTCCATCTTGTATATGTCCTTGTGGAGATTGGGTCTCCAGAACTGCACACAGTACTCCAGATGGGGTCTCACCAGATGTCTGTACAGAGGGATAACAACTTCCTGTTTTCTACTGCTGATGCCTCTCCCTATGCATCCCAGTATCCCCCAGCCCTCCTTACTGCCCTCTCACATTGCTTGCCCACCTTTAAGTCATCTGATATGACTACCTCCAGGTCCTTTCCATTTTTGTTGTTGTGTAGTATCTTATCCCCATTGTGTACTCTTCCCTGGGTTTTGTTTCCCAGGTGCATTACCTTGCACTTCTTAGCATTAAATCTAAGCTGCCATACATTTGAGCATTCCTCTAACCTTGCCAAGTCCCTTCTCATCCTTTCCACCCCACCTTGTGCATCAACTCTGTTGCAGATCTTTGTGTCATCTTCAAAGAGACATACTTTTCCTTTTAGTCCCTCTACAATGTCACTTACAAAGACATTGAAGAGGACCAATCCTAATACTGAACCCTGCAGCACCCCACTAGTAACCCCCCTTTCTTCAGAGTGGACTCCATTTACTATTACCCTCTGTGTCCTATCCTCCAGCCAATTCTTTACCCAGGCTATCATCTTGGGACCCACTCCCAGACTGGCTAACTTGTATATTAATCTTTTGTGTGGGACTGAGTCAAATGCCTTGCTAAAGTCTAGGTAGGCCATGTCCACAGCCCCTCCCTGATCTGCTACTTTGGTCACCCAGTCAAAGAAATCTATTAGATTCATCTGGCATGACCTTCCTGCTGTGAATCCATGCTGCCTTGGGTCCTCAGCCCTCTGGCCTCTAGGTACTCGACAATTCTTTCCTTCAGAAGTGATTCTTCATTTTCCCTATCACTGAGGTTAAACTAACTGGTCTATAGTTTCCCGCCTCTGCCCTACTCCCACTTTTTTGTGAAGGAATTACATCTGCCCTCCTCCAGTCTCAGGTACCACCCCATCCTCCCATGATTTGTTAATGAGGGTAGTCAGTGGTGTCACTAGTTCTATCCTTCGTTCTTTTAGAATTCTGGGATGAATCCCATCAGGCCCCATTGCTGTGTCCACCTTCAGTTTTAAGAGTTCTTTCAGAACCCTTTCTTCTGTAAATGGGCTGGTATCAACTTCTGTATCCAGAGTGTTTCTGTTGTTTATTTTAGGTATCTCCCCCTCTTCATTTGTAAATGCTGAGCAAAAATATTTGTTTAGTATCTCTGCCTTTTCACAGTCACCCTCTGCCCACCCTCCCTTTATTAAGCCTCACTATCCCTCCCTTAGTCTTCCTTCACTCCCTGATGTACCTAAAAAAGGTTTTATCCCCCTTCTTAACTGAGTTGGCTATCTTTTCCTCAGTTTGGGCCTTTGCTGTTCTGACTGCCTTCCCAGCTTCCTTTTGCTTTAACTGATACAATTCTCTGTCCTGCTCCTTCTGTGATTCCTTGTACTTTCTGAATGCTTTCTTTTTCTCATGAACCTTCACTGCCACCTCCTTTGAGAACCATAGTTATTTCTTAAATCATTGTGTTTTGTTTATTTGCTTCATGCAAAGGCTTGTTACCTCTGTGATGGCAGTTTTTATTATTCCCCACTGTTCTTCCACCCCTCCTTCCTGCCCATTTGCTAGTGCATTCCTTAGGCACTCACCCATTTTGGCAAAGTCAGCCCTCCTGAAGTCCAGTACTTTTGCCTTTGTATGGCTTGAGTATATTGCTGTGTTTATTGTGAGCCATACTGTTCAATGGTTGCTAGTTCCCAGATGGCTACCCACTTCTATGTCTGTGATCCTCTCTCCATCTCCATTTGAGAGGACCAGGTCTAAGATTGCTCCCTCTTGAGTGGGTTCCAATACTAGCTGTCTAAGGCATTCATCATGTACGGCATCTAGAATAACCCCACTCTTAGAAGTGGCTGCTGCAACTGCACTCCAGTTAACATCTGGCATATTCAGATCACCCATCAGCAATATCTCCCCGTTATCTGCCATTCTAAGTATACTTTCTATAATTTGCTTGTCCATTTCCTCCCCCTGAGAGAGGGTCTGTATACAACCCCTGTGCGGATTGTGGTGCCATTGCCTGCCTCCAAATTGACCCACAGTGCTTCTTCTGCTCCCTGTTTACCCTTTTGTTCTGTTGCTTTGATTCTTTCTCTTATGTAGAGAGATACTCCTCCTCCTCTTTTATCCTCCCTGTCCCTCCTGTAGATAGTGTATCCTGGTATGTTTACATCCCCATCATGGTTCTGTGTGTACCATGTTTCTGTGACTGCCATGATATCCAGATGTTCCTCCTCCATCAAGGCCACTAATTCAGGAAGCTTGTTACCCATACTATGGGCATTGGTACTCATTGCTCTCTATTTTTTGATGGCTTTACTTTCTGTAGCAGCATCCCCACTGACCTTTCTACGTTGGTCTTTTTTCTCATTTAGTACCTTGTTTTGTAGGGGAGGCTGGGATTTTCCTGCTGCTTATCAGTGCTCTCCTCTTGACTAGTTTAAAAGCTTGCTAATGAAGCATTTAAACCAATTGCCCAAAATACTTGTTCAGCTCCTGACAGATGCAGATCATCCTGCCAGTATAGGCTGGTGTCCTCCAGGTGGAACCCCAGTCCCCAATGAAGCTAAACCCCTGTGCTCCACACCATTTTTTCAACCATTTGTTAAACTGCATGGTGCAAAGTACCTCGCCTCACCCATGCCACTGACAGGCAGCACCTCTGAGAAGGATACTGTGTGTGCTACTTGTCTTAAGCCCTCCCCAACTCTACAAAGTCCTTCTGCACTGCTCTAATCTCATGATAAGCCAAGTCATTTGTCCCTAGGTGGACAATGATGTCCAGCTCAGACTCAGGTGCAACAGTTCTCGTGATCCTAATGATGCACTTCCTGTCCCTCCAAGCCATGGCATGAGGCAGGCACCTTACTTCAGTTTTCCCTGCTCCCCCCAAGTTCTATCCCCCTAATAATTGAGTCCCCCACCAGGAGCTGCTTCCTTTCCCTGTGGTGCCCTCTGCCTCCTTCCTGAGGGCCTCCCTTGTGACAGTTGTCTGCACCCTCCTTAGTCTCCTCTGTGGGTGCATCCATGGGGAACTATGCTCACCCAGAATGGTGTATGGATTATGGAGTGGAACAACTGACTGGATGTGCCTCTGTTTCACCACCCTTACCCTCCCTGAGCCCACTGTGGTCCAACTGCTGTGCTTTCTTCACAACCTCTGAGGTAGTGGTGGTGGCTCTGGTGCTCCCTGGATGGGGGAGGTTCTCCTGCTACTGTCAAGTGTGGCCTGAAGATGGGTGACTTCCTCCCTCAGGGCAGATAGTTGTCTGCAAACAGGGCATCATCCCAGCCTCCAGAAAGACTCCCGGAAGACTGTTTCCCCACAGCCATTACATTGTACTACTCCCCACATAACTGTCTACCTTGTTTAGTTTTTTTTTTGTGTGTGTGATTGGTGTGTTATATAGAAATATATGTATTTATATAATGTGTACACTTATATTGTCAGTGCAGTGTGCTAGAGAGGATATGCCAGTGATATGCACCTTGCCCTCTTGAGGTGATGATGTCAGAACCCCAGGTATAAATGAACTATTTCTAGGGGTGGGTGGGTGAGGGGTGGGAAGGTTTGGGCCTAAACTGTGCCCTCATGACACAGTCAGCTAAAAGCTCCGACCTACAGCTGCGATGGGTGCCTTCCTGTCAGCAAGATGCCATACACGACAATTTGACAGAGAAAATACCCTGCTAATCAAACAGAGAAAAATCCAAACATCCAAGTCAGACACAGGTAAACCTCCCCAGCCCCAAAACAGCCTGGTGACTTGTGCTCTGCAAGCAGTCAGCCCCAAAACATGTCAGCTGTACAGAAGGGCAGACACAGAAAACAGTATTCAGCCTCGGTTGGTTTAAACTCTTCCTGCACTGAAAATCTTTAACAATTGTAACAAAAGTAAAGCAAGCTTCACCTCCCTCTGTTGATTGAAAGACTGTCTTTTCTGATAATTCTAAATTCCTTATTTCACCCTTCAGTTAGAAGTATCCTCCACCTGAAGAATATTAACTTTTCTAAGGAATCTGCTTCAAACCAAAGACAACTGTAAATTGTAAGGTTCACCTCCCTCTGTTGTGAGCACAACTCACTTTCTAGAAAATCTTAAGTCCAGTGTTGCAGCTTCCAGCCAGAGGTAGCTTCACCTGAAGACTATTAGGTTATCTGACGAGCCTGCTAAAATTAGTACTTTTATCAAGGTCTATAAGATTCTTCCAGAGCTATTGGCTGTTAAGTAGCTGTGATGTAAGTACTTCCTGACACAGTCTGGCTTGGCCTTTTAAGGCACACAGAGATAAACAAAAGAAAAAACAGTTTCCACCCCCTAGGCACTGTCTGGGTCCAATACACAGCCTGTAACCTGCTCTCAATTCAGGGCTAATGACAAATTCTTAGCCCAGTGAATACTCACAGTATTACAAATATTGCAATGCAAGCAGTCAATCACTAACTCCAATCAAGTCAGCTATGCAGAAGGGCAGAAACACATAAAACAGTCAAATCTTAACAATTGTAACAAAAGTAAAGCAAGCCCTACCTCCCTCTGTTGATTGAAAGACTGCCTTTTCTGATAATTCTAAGTTCCTTATTTCACCCTTCAGTTAGAAGTATCCTCCACCTGAAGAATATTAACTTTCCTAATGATTCTGCTTCAAACCAAAGACAATTGTAAATTGTAAAGTTCACCTCCCTCTGTTGTGAGCACAACTCACTTTCTTGCAGATCTTAAGTCCAGTGTTGCATCTTCCAGCCAGAGGTAGCTTCACCTGAAGACTATTAGGTTATCTATGTTTCTATCGCTGGCAAGTGCCATTAGGTTGGAGTGGACAGGAGAAGCAATGATAAAAAAAGAAACATTGGTCACTTTACTGAAAACAAAGTAAAGGAGGAAGAGGAGAAGAAGGAGGAAGTGTGCAAGTGAGCCTTGAAGGGAGCCTACATCTAGTACAAAGACAGTGGGCATTTTACTGACAATAAGGTGAAGGAGGATAAGGATAGAAAGTGAGCCTTGAAGGTAGATCACAAACTAGTAGCTGGAGGGTTCACCCATGTCGGTGCAACAAATAAAATACTGAAGGCAATTACAGCATCCTCATTCTGCCAACACCACAAACCATGACAGTCAATCTGTGCATGCCACAGTATGGATGAAGTATGTCCACTGTAAAAAAGTCACCCAGCTGTCCAACAGAGAGCCCAAACACCCCAACACATCCTGGAATACTCCAGAGACCAAGCCACACAAAACTGGAATATTGCAGGGGGATCTGTCCCCCACACACCCCCAACTTATTATAACCAATTCTGCAGTTGCAGCAATGTTGACAGGACAGAGTAATTGTTATTGGGTGCACAGAGTTTGCACACAGCAACTGCATGTCAAAGGAAGCATCCACACCATTCTGAGCCATAGCTCCAAAACATCCCACCTACAGCCAGTCACTCTAAACACTAAGCACACCAAAGCCCAGTTTGCAATACTGCCATGCAACAACCCATTGTTGCTGTAATGATGGCATCAATATTAAGTCACCATCCTAATGGTATACCTAGCAGGAAACATTAATGCTCAATTCTTTGTCAACACTGACAAAAAGGAGGAGAAGGATGAGTATATGTGTCTGAAGGGGACCACAACAGCACTTGTACTATAGATTAGTGACACTGGTTACACAAGTCAGAGGAGGTGTAACAGTTAGTGAGTTTTGAGGGGAGGGCACAAACAAACATGGCATTGCCTAAAGGGAAATATATTACTTCACTTTCAACAAGGTGGTGGAGAAGAGTAACTGAACCTCAGGGCACTGGTTGTAATGTTTTTATGTTTGACAGTAACAGTTCTTGGTTTGTTGTTACATCTGGAAATCCAGAGTCAGTAGAGGCAAGCCAGATGGTCTCTATAACACTGGTGAGCAACAATGAGACCACCTTTATCAGGTGTCCTACACAGTGACATAAAAACTAAAGCAGCAAGGTCCAAAAACTGCTAACTGGGGCTGCAGAGGGTACATACCCAGTACAGGGAGCAAGAATGCAGAGGAATATATATAATAGATAGTGAGAGACATACAGGAAACTCAGCCATCACTGGGTCTGAACAGGGCAAAAACACCAGCAAGCAGTATTAGTAATGTACGCATCATTGGATGCACTGAGCATATAACTCATTCTAATGTGACTTACATATTGGGACTGGGACTTCAATTAAACAGCCACTGATGCCACTTGGAAAACTTTGAGAAACATAATATTTAGACACAGTTCAGCTTGTAGTTCATATATCTTCTATAGATATATCCTCACCCTTACTTATCACTGAGGAAATTGGCACAGAAACAGGATTTTTATCCCATGGAGTTTACCTGTCCTTACAACTTATTTAATCACAAGGGTGTGGTGTGCACATTTATGGAACCCAAACAAATAGAACAGAGGAATAAATAAACACCTTAGCTGGGACTTGAACCCAGGCTGCCTGGAATACCATTGCATTTGTGCTACCAGCTATGCAGCCAAAGCAATTGAAAACTGGGACATCCCAAGGCACTTTACTCTTTCTGTAATGCACAGCCTTGTGCTGCACAGATAATTTCATTTTCAATCACAAGGGTGCAGTGTGCACATTTATGATCTATTATTTGTGAAGCAGCAGGTTGTACACCAGAGAAAGAGTAGGATGTCTCAGTAGTCCCAGTTTCCAGTTGCCTTGGTGGCACAACTGGTAGGGCAACCTGAATGGTTTTTGGGACAACCTGAGTTCAAGTCCCAGCTAAGGCATTTCTTTCTTTCTCTCTTCTGTTAGTTTGAGTTCCATAAATGTGCACACCATACCCTTGTGACTGAAAATATAATTTTCTGTGCAGCACCAAGTTGTGCATTAGAGAAAGGGTAAGGTACCTCGGGATGTCTCACTTTCCAGTTGCCTTGGTGGAGCAGCTGATACTGTAGCCGGAATGGTATTCCATATGGCCTGGGTTCAAGTCCCAGCTTATGCATTAATTTCTCTCTTCCGTTTGTTTGACCTACAACTTATTCTCCACTTGAAGTAACAATCAACTCTTGTGACATCACAGTCTGTTGCATGATAATGACTTTGATGTCACAAGCAGAATATTATGACATCCAGTTGATAATAAGCAAAAAAAAGCTGATGAACTCTCATGATACAAAGAACACTTTTTTCAAGCATTTGACCTTAGTAATAAATAATTTGGAGAAGAAATATGGAAATAATTTGAAATATCAGCTTAATTGTGTCCAAATACAGTACTATATTTTTCAATGTTCTCTTGGAGATGTCAGCGTATGGAATACCATTCCGGTTACAGTATCAGCTGCTCCACCAAGGCAACTGGAAAGTGAGACATCCCGAGGTATCTTACCCTTTCTCAAAGACTTACTGGTAATTCACCACTTGCAAGGACCAGTGGTGTTTTCGGTGGCCTGCCATGTTGATTGTGAAAGAGATGCCAGCTTCTGCCCTTAGTGGTCTGGAGATGATTTTTCCATTTTCTTCCCAGAGGATGTTAGCCATGCAATGATGCCCAAATTGACCACTGTGTGAGTATGGCAGCCTCTGAAGGCATCTCCACTTTTCCTGGTGTCCCAAACAGGGATACCACCTAGCCTCCTGTAGGTGGCAATCATGTTGTGGGGCTCACACGTCACACCCTTTCCTCCTTGATGGAGTACAGCAACCCCTAGAATGCTCAAACCTACTTCCCCCTGGCTGACTCCTGATGATCTGAGTCTACTCCCTAACCCTGGTTGTCGGTACTACAAGTGGTAGTTATACCACTCTGTCAGAGAAATGGCCACCATGATCTGTGTTTCTACTAGTTGTGGGCTTGTGGCTTCCCTTTGAATCTCCCTTCCTTTCCTTTTCTACTTCTTTCAGTGTTGTGAATAATGGTGACAGGGCCACTACTCCTGTGACAACTCACTCTTCTGCTCTGCTTTAGTTCAAGCAGTACTCTTCCTCTTTCATCTCTTTTGATGAATCCATTTGGGGGACAGGAAGCAAAGTTTCCTTTGCAAAATCAATAAATATTATGTCAAGCTACACAAAGGGATACTTTGCTGGTATTATTATAAATATTACTCTTCCTTAGTCCTAGTGTTCCACTTTGGTCCTTTCATTTAGTTAATAGTCATTCTGCACAGAAACCATACTAGCATGCATCTCTACCTCTTGATCACTCTGTCATCTGGGCAGTGTGTTGTGCAGAGATACTTTTCGAATATGATCTACTGATATTCTGTAACTATGTGAGACTATCAGCAGGCAAGAAGATTTAGAATTAATGCTTCAAGTTTACCATGACAAAATTGCAAAAAAGAGCCTTAGTTATCTTTGTAAAATGTGTATGCATTATACGAAAGTAATCCATTCATGTTGATTTGATTGGCAACTGCGTAAAATACATACGGAAAAGTACAGTCTAGCACATAACAAAGAAACTGCAAATAGCTAGTTCACAACATTTCTGCAAGTAGGTTACAAATGAGTTGCATATACTGTATACTGCAGATTTATGCTCTCTTATATTAAACATTTATTGATTAGAACAATTGCACTATATTAACATTCATCTCTCTTGAACTTATCTTTCCCATTGTAATAAAGCATTGCACAATTACATCTTATCATTATCACATTACATTCCCATGTGAGAACCTCAGATACTGCAATAAATCTGATAGTGGTGACAGATACCTTGGGGTGACACCCTTCAGCACACAAAACTTAGCTCTGTGTAAGTCAACACTTTGCCAAGTGGGTTAACAATATTTGAGTTATACATAATAAAGAACTTGTAAACACATACAGCTTAAGCCTGTGAAGATCAATTTTAGCATTATAAACCACAAGTAGTTGTCACATGCCTAATCCCATAAATTCTCTAAAAAGAAGTAATCCCTACAATATTGAGTAAATGACCAAACAAATAGGATTACAAGTTTTAAAGTAATAAGACAAAGGGAGACCTGGGTTTATAATGTGACCTGACTTCCAGCCCCCACTAATGAGCCAGTGGAGCCGAGACAAAATACTTAGGAATATACCTAACCAATAATTTGTAGGAAATATGTAAAGTTAATTAGGTCCCACTTACAGAACAACTGGGGAAACTGGGGGCAAGGGTGAAAATGGTTAGGTGGATAGGGAACTGGCTGAGAAACAGACACCAGAGGGTGGTGGTAGGGGGGAATTCTCGTAATCCAGTATGGTCACTAGTGGGATCCCACAAGGATCAGTTCTTGGTCCACTGCTATTTAACGCACTTGTGGCTGATGTAGCAGAGGGAATTAAGACCCAGATGACCCTGTTTGCTGATGACTCCAAGTTAGGTGCAGTGGTGGACAGTGAGGAAGGGAGGAGAATACTCCAGAAGGATTTGGAAAGACTTGGACAATGATCAAACACATGGCAGCTGGGGCTCAATGCAAGGAAGTGCAGTGTACTGCATTATGGGGCCAAGATCCCAGGGTACAATTACCACTTGGGGGGGAGCAGTTTTCCATCTCAGAGGAGGTAAGTGATCTGTGTGTGTGGTGATCATAGGGAATATGAATCACTCAGCACAGCGTAGAAAAGCAGCAGCAAAGACCAACAGAATGCTGGTGTACATTGCCAGGGGAAATCACTTCTAGGATGGAGGAGGTTATTCTTCCATGTACAATTCATTGGTGAGGCCACACTTGGAGTACTGTGTGCAGTTCTGGCACCCATACTTAAAGAGGGACATCAGGCTCCTGGAGGGAGTCCAGAGGAGGGCATCCAAGATGATCCAGGGATTGGGGGAGAAACCCTATTGGGAGAGACTAAGAGTGCTCAACATGTACTCCCTAGAAGATAGAAAGGACAGAAGGTATATGATTGAGACCTTTAAGTACTTGAAGGGCATAAACAAAGTAGGGACTGAGGTTTTTTTTTATTTTACACTTTCCTTTTATCCCCTCCTTACTATCCACTCGGTCCACTCCTTTGGGACTGATCAATCCTCATGATCCCTCTCACGGTGTCTGCCCCTAGAGTGCCAGACTTGACTCCATTTTCTCCTTACTTTGCTCCTCTTTTCCTCTGGAGAGCCTGCACAGCGGGGTCTGCCCATGAGTAGGTGATCAGGGCTGGGATCAGTCATCATCCTGGCCAGAGAGGGGTGTCTTCCACTTCTCTTTCCCCTTGGTCCCTCCTTCCCTGAGGGCATCAGCACAGAGGACTGATGTCCAGACAAGCGGCATGCTGATGCATGCCATCGTCAAATGCCCACACGTCCTCCCCACCCCAACTCTGGAGAGCCACCTAGTGCCCCGACGCCCATGCTTTCACCAGTGCCGGTGCGTTGGGGGCTCAAAGCACTCCAGGAACCCACCCCAGGAGGAGGAGGAGAGCATCTGTTGGGATGCTCGATCCTCCTCCTCCCCTCTGACCCCTGGCAACCTGAGTCCATTCCTGAGCCTGGGTCACCGATGTAGCGTGAAGTGTGGCATCCAGTGCCTCAACCCTCAGTGCCACCGGGCCGGCAGGACTGAGGGTATGTTTTGATTGAAGGGGTAAGGGATCACAAGGGGACATTGCCTGAAGCTGGAGGGAGGGAGGTTCAAAAGGGGGCTGAGGAAGCATTATTTCACAGAAAGGGTGGTGGTGGTTTGGAACATGCTGCCTGAAGAGGTAAACTCACTGGATGCAGTGGGGAATTTTAAGAAGGGAAGGGATGGGATAGGTTCATCAGCAAGGTACAAGTAAGGATAGATTTGGCCAGGGTGGTGAACACAGGGAAGAGAATTTTGACGGAAGGGAGGGAAAGGTTGGGGGGCAGCAGCAGTTGTCTGAACTGTAAGCTGCACTTTTGAGCAGACGTGACAGACCTTGAGGCTTAAATATGCTGGCATTGTCATATGTTTGTAGATGTCCACAGATGTTTAGCACCTCATTTTTTCCTCTAGAGTTGTCTCAGTTCAAATGAACATATGTCTTAGAATGTTATATTTGTTCCAGACCCTTTCAGTGAAGATGCTGCAAACTGGGTTCAAATTATGAAATAGGTTATTGTCTATAATTTAAATGGGAAATGTTCAGAAATGAAAATTAAAACATTACAGCTCCCTAAATACAAACGTAGTCTTGCCTTCTAGGACCTTAAACTCTACTATTTCGTGGCACAGTTTCAAACAATAGAATACTAGAATGCATGGGGATATAAGGTGAATTGAAAACAAGTAGAATACAGCCTTGCAGAAGACTGTGAATTACCAGACTTTCTTGTCAGTGAAAAAGTGGTACACTAAATTAATGAAACTTTGAGAATATTAGATGCACATACCATTGGCTGTATACCACAAAGCAAATCACATACACAATCTAGGACATTATACTGTATTGCTTAACAAATCTCAATGGACTGAAATGTCTAGCCTTACAGACAAGACAACAAATAGAAGGCATGGGGCAGGATGGGGTAACATGGGACAGGATGGGGTGACATGGGACAGGATGGAGCAGAATTGGCCCTGGTTTCCCCTGGCAATACACAGTCAAGAAACGTTACTATACTTTTAGGAAAAAATAATACAGATTCTTACATTAATTAAACCTACAGCAAACAATCAGTTAACCATTTTGTCAAAGTAGATCACAGTCATACAGCTATTTGCTGACACACTTCAATAACATATCACAGCACATTATATTTGAAATTTACAGAAAACCCCTTACAGAAATAATTATATGAAATGTTTTCATCCTGTGCACATAAAACTACTCACGATATGCGTGCTGCAAGCATGATTTAAATGTTAAATTGGAACAGACTGCATGCATGTGGCATGCGTGCAGCAAGCGTGTATCATACAAGTATAGAAAGCATGATTTTCACGCTAAATTGGAACAGACTGCATGCATGTGGCATGCATGCAAAAAGCAAGTGGTCACTGATAACTGCACACATAATAGTTCAGCGACTTGCTCAGGATCACACAATGTACAAGAGGGGTCTGATAAGATTCCAACCCAGGTCTTCAGGTCTCCACGTTTCCTGGTTTTCAGTTCAGTGCCTTTATGCACTAAGCTATACTGCCTGCATACATACGGCTCGCTTGTACTTCAATATAAATCTGCATACATGTGCATGTATGCGGCATGCTTGCAGCCATTGATTTTTATTTTTTTTGTCTCCCGTCATCTTAGGTGCACAGCTGAACTGTAGTACACATACCAATGGAAACACATGTGGTTCTTCCCACCTCCAATACACACACACTTACACACAAAACTACTTAATTACTTCAGTCTGACCTGTACTCCTACTATTTTCTCTCCATAGTTTTGAATGCTTCCACATAAACAAACTTTAAGGGGCAAACATAAAAGTAGCAATTACTCGACACCCACCCACAGGGCCTGTTCCCCCCCGGCAGATACACTGTAGTGGGTGCAGTCATGCTGCTACAGACAACCCACCAATTATAGATATAAGCTGAGAGTCTCTTACCTGAGTACTAGGGAGCCAGAGGCAGGAGTCTTTAAGAGATGATGTCCATGGGTCAGAGTGCTGGGGCTTATCCCCTTGAAATGAATGGAGTTAACCTTTATTACTATTTTATACATTATGATGGTGAGCTGGAAATAATGAAAGCCAGTTATCTACTAACCAGACCCTTGTTAGTCGAATGGTGGCCTTCATTAATCTCCAACTCTCCATCAATAATATATGAAATAGTAATAAAAAGTACCCCCATTCTTTTCAGTGGGGCATGTCCCTGCACTCTCCCTTGCCCTATGTCATAATGTGCCTGAGCATGAAGATGTGGAGGTCAGCTTCACTGGGGGGAAGGGACACAAACCTGACTATAGTGGGGCTCCAATAGTCTGTGCATACCATACCATACCACTCAACTGTCCCTGAATGCAAGGACAGCCCTCATTTTACCACTGAAAAGTGCTCTGCTCCTCATCCGTCCCTCATGGAGAACATGCTGCTCATACTGAGGATGTCCTGTAAATTTAGACTTTATGGCAGAGGCGCCATTTCAGATTTCAGCAGGGGGAGCCAACAAACAGTGCAGGTCAGGTGCTAGTAAGACCCTAGGCGGCAAGCTCTGGAATGTCTGGAACATCTCTAAAAGCTAAAACGTATTTGTTGTGACTGAAAAGTGATATGCAGATCAAGAAAAATTCTAATGTATAAGATTCATCTGTCTTTACCCTGGAGCAGTGCATCAGATTTGGCCTTAAACACACCAAGTTACTAACCAATTTTTTTCTGGCTGAAGTTCTGGAACCCTCCTCCCAAAAAATACACTTTGTCCCAATTTCACTCCTCAACTCCATTCCATTCAATACCCATGCCATATGGGTTGTGAAGCCATCCAAGGGTGCAGAAATGTGAAAAACAAGTAAATATTTCAGTCCTTCCTCCTTCCCCAATCCCCCTTTAAAAACAATTATTTACCTTTACTTACCCGGTAATCTGGCCAGAACCTGTGGCCTGGCCCAGTGTGCCACCAGCCCAGTTTTCAGTCTGCACCTCCTCTGTCCATCTGCCAGAAGCTGGATGCTAGAACTGACCATCCCAGCTCCCCAATGTGCTCTGTGACCAAGTCACCTCACCATCCGAACCCACCCAACTGTGCCCCTTGCTTCTTGCTCGGCAGCTGCCATGGCTGCTGCCACACTGCACTGATCAAGGCCTATTAAAGTCCCCAACACCGATGTCACCACTGCTGTTAGGCCTAGCTTGTTGCTGTTGATGACCCATGCTGTTTTTTTGCAAGGTGAGCCTCATAGAGTAGGTAGGTAGCCTAGTCTTGCATTAGCTTCTAGCTCACCCCTGACCCTTCAGCCACCAAGAGTGATGGAGACTCACTAATAGTAGACCAACAAAAATATGCCACCACAACATTGCTATTGAGAGTTCACTGCTCACTGACTTCTCCAAGCTATAGTGTGCAGCCTGTCTACTCTGTGGAGGGAAAGACAGTGTCACACTTGCATGACTCGTGCTCTTGCTTGGCTGGAGGTCCTCCATGTTACTTGTGATGGTGCTGCAGCTAATAGGTGGAGAGAGTGGACAACACAATACAGACACAGTCAAGTCAGAAATGTACCTGTAGCATGAGTGCACACAGGCCAGGAGGACACTTATTGTGCAACAGATTAAATCCAAATTTAATGCCATTATTGCCACACCATAACAACAACCTAGGTACAAATGTGGGAGGGGAGGGGCAATTTTTTCCCTCTGCCCTTCTTAAATGGTACCCCTACTTTATGGTAGAAATTCATTCTCAGGTGCTAACATCGGTACAAGTAAATATAATGGTTTCCGCTGTGTTCTGAGGTACTGTAACTCCATGTTTCAGGATGTGTCCTGATCATCATGAGGGTTAGTGTCCCTCATTGTCCCTTTATTTGATTGTCCATGTCCCTAATTTCAGAGACAAAATGTGAGGTATGGTGCATGATTCCAAGACCCTACTCAGCACTAAGAGTGCCGAGCATGGCCATTTTGTTTATGCTCCATAAAGAATGACAAAGGGAAAGTAAGGGAGCTTTAACAGTCATGAAGAAACAGATTTGTAGCACTAGATATGCATAAGGGGATTTTCATGACCCAAAACAAAAAGGTCAGGCTTCACAATACAGAGTTCCCTTGCTGCACATCTGGAATGGGAGATGTTGACAGACTATTCTATATCCTAGGCATTTATTGTAGTAAGCAAACAATACTTTATAAATTAATGACATACAGAAATAGATGGCAATTTAATGACAAAAATCAAAAGCTATTTAACATTTGCAAAAGGATCAGAATTAATATGTTTGCCTAATTTTAAAGGGAAATCAATGAAAAATGTATTTTAATGGCTTGAATTGCTAGCAGTAGTATGTGAGAAATAGAAACTAATGTGTTTTTTTAGATGAGATTTGCACTAGCTATAGTTGCTACACACATGGTAAGTATGCAGCATGTGAACCTCATGTAATTTTTAAATGATGTTCACACCAGCTTAACTGCTGCACTTATGTCAAGTGTGCAACATGCAAACTTGATGTGATTTTTAGAAGATGTTCACACCAGCTTACCTGTTGCACACATGTAAGCTTGTAGCATGCGAACCTGATGTGCAGCATTTGAACCTGATACTCTTTATAGACCTGGTTTGCTTAGGTTCACTTTGTGTATGCAAACTGCATGCAAAGATTGCACAATTAAGCATATGGCATGCATTCTGCATGTATGAAGCACACTTATATTTCTGTAAGGGACAGCAGTAACTTAACAAGCACCCACTTCATCCATCAAAAATGATTGGGAAAGAGGTGTGGCTTCTAATCAGAAAAGATGGAGGATTAACTCTCTAGCTCCACCATCTACCTTACAAATCCAACACGATCTGTGACCATCTATCTAGCTCCTGACCTCAAAGACCTAATTTGCAAAGGGGAAATCAAAACCTGCCAAAAAAGTACCAAAATCTTTTCAAACTTAGATATCATTGTGCAGAAATCAGCTCCGGATGTCACCTGACCTTGAAACCTCTCTTCAGGCACTCTTCAGTATGGCATCTGCCTTCCCAGTTGACAAAGTGGAGGCAATGTTTGCCCAGCATCTCTCAGAATTGAAAGATACTACAATTAACACTACCTTAAATTCTGAAAATATCTCTCAGCTCAATGTCCATACCACAGCAGCTGAAAATAAAATAGAATCCAACCAGCACTTTTGCAATGATCTAAGGGCCCAACTATGTGAACAAGCTACAGCAATACAAGCTGTACAAAGGAAAATGGATGATCTAGAGAGCAGAAGTAGATGCAATAACATACATTGTGTCCGCTTTCCAGAACAGGCAGAGCTAGGCAATGCCATCTTGTTCTTACAGCATACATTACTACAAGTTCTAAAGTTACCTGTTGACTGACATTTTGATGTTAAGGATGCTCATTGCTCACTAGCTCCCATTCCGGGAGTGGGTGAGAGACCACGGCCAATAATTGCTGAATTCCTCTGCTTTCCAGTTGAAAAAATATTTTGTGGAAGGCCAGGGAACTAGGCAAAATGGAGTGGCAGGGCCATAAAATCATTATTTTCCCTGACTACTCTAGAGAACTACAGTCAGACCTCATCAGTCCATGTCCCTTTAATCCATTTTCCTCATTATCCGTTGTGCTCATAAGCTCTACCAAGAAAGTGCCACTCCAATTTCTTCATTAATCCATACTTCTTGTGGTCCATATTCAGTTTGATAGAGCCCCAGTCAGTACATCATTTAGCCCATTAATTGATGCCTTGTTACTCTGGTATTGCAGTGATTGCAAATGAGTTGAGTGTCTTGCTGAAATTTTTTTAATTGTCCCGCTTGAAGCAATCAGCACGTCTGAGTGCAGGGTCGGCTTGTTGGCAATCAAGTTCACGAGGTGATAATAACTGATCACTTAAGCACATAAGCACATAAGCACTTCTCAGGCTCAGTTGCTTTCACACTCCCTCTGCAACTCAAACAATGGCAGAACTACCAACAAAAGAGAAACCGGGCAGGAGTGAAATCACGATTTCACAAAAGCAAGACCTTTGTCTCTGAAAACAATCCAATCCATTGGCTACAAACAGAGACATGGTAGCATATGCAGCTGATGCTTTTGGACTTAAAATAGGCACCAGCACATGCAGCAACATATGGAAGGCAAGGGAACAGTGGCTGTCAGCTTCCAGCAATTCTAAATCCCTTCCTCATGTTCGTCTGGGCCAGCACAGCGATGTGGCAGCACTAAGTCTCTGGGCTACAGAAATGAACAGCTGAGGAGCGGGTGAGTTGGACACAAAGGTTATTGAAAAAGCTACATTTTATGGAGATCAAATGGGTGTCACAGACTTTGGTATTCATGGGGGTGGATTCATAGCTTTAAGAAGAGGCATGTTCTAAGCAGCAAGGTGTATCATGGAGAATCAGCTAGTGCTGATCAAAATGCAGTTGTTTCTGGCAGAAATCAGCTACAGGAGGTGCTTGCTGGCTTTTCTATATGGGACATTTATAACCTAGATGAGACTGGCTTGTTTTATCGATTGGAGCCAACTGCTACACAACCCTCCACTCCTGTTTCTAGGACAAAAAAAATACAGGTTCTTATACAGCGTCTGCCTGCTTCATTTGTAAGGTCTATCACAGCACAGCAATACATCACTGCTGAAGTTCAGCTTGATACTGCTCCACCACTCACAGATGCAGATATCCTAGACATCATGAGCCCAAAAGACAACAGAGAGGCAGACAAACAAGACAATGACTTATCAGACTCATAAGATACACTGTCAGATGCCCCCCTCCACCCAGTTACAGCATCAGCTGCTTAAAACCATGTGAACTCTCTGCTTCGCTATCTCGAACAGCAACCTGCTGAAGAGGCTAGAAAGCATATTGATTCCTTGCTCGAACTAAAACAATTTATTTCTACACAGTCCATTGGAAATCTAAAACAAAAGCACATCACTGAATATTTAACTGACAGCATTTGAAATAAAAGTTGTCTGCTATGTCTGTTATGTTTGTTATGTCTGTCTGTCTGATTTTTGTTGCCTGTTTGTTTGTTTCTCGGATCTAAGCTGCTTCCCCTCCCCGATAAGGCAGTGGACATTCTTTTAAATGTCAAGGTCTGGAGAAGGTATATGCTAATCCTCGGGGGGTGGGGGAGATAGAGAAAATAAATTGTTACAAGCCGAAAGCAAATGGCAGTGCCTTTTGGGAGCCCACAGGGAAAAAGGGCATAATGCCATGTTTAGTATAGTTCCATTTCTTAAATATAAGAGATAAAATCTAGTTTGCATTCATGTTTATCCTCATATTAGATCATTCAGGATATTTCAGTATTTTGGTTTCTATTGCATGTATGTTGGGGGGATCTTGCTCACATACTGCATATATGTATGTCATCCATTCAGGGTCATTTAGTTTTATATATCAATGTGATATGTCATATAGGATGTTTTTTGCTGATATGGATGATGTGTATGGTTATATATAGATTTTGAGATCTTATTCATATTACTTATTCATTTACTGTTTATATATGTTATAAGAGCACTTGGCACTTTAAATGAGACTGTCTAATTAGGGACTATTTAAGTAATTCACTGACTGAGATAGCATGCATTGACAAAGCATCATTAGTGATGTGAAACATACGTCTGCATGAGCACAAGGGATGCTGCTTATTTTGTAATTGTAGCAGTTTTTCTTTGTGGAATAAACACTTTTTTATATGACCTAGCTTATAGATTTTTATTTTACACCCGCTGTACTGGGTAACCCTACATTTGTTTTTTTCAGTATCTTGCAGTTTGCAGTTTGCAGTTGCACCAGTTGCATTAAAAGTCACCACCTGTTCTGTTTCTAGAAGTGGAAAGTATGCAATATTCTAGGGCTTCTTCAATGTTGATAGAGCATAGAATTTGTTCTTCTGGGAAATCCAGTTTTGGGAATGCATTTGCAAGTTTTAATTCTAGGGTGGAAGCTAGAACAATGGCATCTGTCAAGACAAGAGAGGGAGGGGTGGTTGCGACCACACCAGAAATCATAAAATAAATTAATTATTTTCTAAAAGAAATGTATACTGCCCCACAACTTGAGGAGAGCAGCATGGCTGATTTTTTAAATACCATACAAACACTTGATTCACCTTCTGAAGTAACAAATAAGTTAACCATGATAATCACTAAGATGGAAATTGAACTTGCCATTAAAAATTTACAGAATGACACAGCCCCAGGATTGGATGGGCTTATGTCAGAGTTTTATAAAAAATTTAGTATGGAATTAGTAGAAATACTAATGGTGGTCTATAATCGGATACTGTTAACAAATAAAATAGCTTTCCATTTGTGCATAGCATTGCAAATTTTTTTGCTCAAAAAGAATGATCAGAGTGACCAAAATTATTGGCAGCCACTTAGCCTACTTAATACTGACCTAAAGATACTGATGAAAATCTTAGTTATGCGACTTACTACAATGGCACCTTATTTAATATCAGTAACACAAACCTGCTCTGTTCCAGGAAGGTCTGCCATGGATAATATCCTACTTATTAGGGAGCTAGTAGAACAAGGGAAGGAGGATGAGATTTTGGGATATATACTATCATTAGACCAAGAAAAGGCTTTCAACAGAGTTCCCCATACATCTATTGAAAAAGTGTTACTTTTATATGGGATGCCACAAGATATTTGTACATACATAGATACATAGATACATAGACAGTGTCGGCAGATAAGGGCCTATGGCCCACCCAGTCTGCCCATTTAAGTTTGTAAGTTCAGTTTATGTTTTCCAGGAAGTCTGTTGCCCCTTACCCCTGACCTCCAGAATTCCTTTATGTCTATCCCATGCATTCTTAAATCCCGTGATTGTTTCAGCCCCCACCACTTCCTCTGGCAGGGTGTTCCACTTGTCCACCACCCGTTCTGTGAAGGAATTCTTCCTCACGTTTCCTCTGAATCGCCCTCCCTCCAACTTCATCCCTGCGCCCTCTAGTCCTGGAAACATCTTTTCACTTAAAAATAGTGCATTTCCTGCACCCTGTTCCTCCCTGTAAGATACTTGTATGTCTCTATCATATCCCTCTCTCCCTCCTCTCCTCCAGGAGTACATGTTCAGTGCCTTCAACCTGTCCTCATGGGACTTGTGATGCAATCCATGCACCATCTTTGTTGCCTCCTCTGAACCTTCTCTACCCTGTCTATGTCCTTACGTAGGTAAGGTCTCCAGAACTGCACAGTGTACTCCAGGTGCGGCCTCACTAGTGTCTTGTATAGTGGAATTATGACCTCCCTTTTCCTGCTGGTGATGCCCCTGCCTATGCATCCCAGCATCCTATTTGCTTTACCTGCTGCCTTGTCACACTGTTTCCCTGCCTTGAGGTCATCAGAGATGATAACTCCAAGATCCCTTTCCTGCTTGGCATGCTATATCCTCACCCCCAACTGATATATATTGTGCCAGGTTTTGTGCCCCATATGCATTATCTTGCACTTCTTTGCATTGAATTTCAACTGCCAAACCCTGACCATTCTTCAAGTTTCTGCAGGTCCTTCTCATTCTGTCTACACCCTCTGATGTGTCTACTCTGTTACAGAGCTTTGTGTCATCAGCGAACAGTGAAATTCTGCCTTCTGGGTCCTGTGCAATGTCACTGATGAAGATATTGAATAGTACCGGTCCCAGCACTGATCCCTGTGGTACCCACTGGTCACTCTTCCCTCTGTGGAGTGACAGCCATTTACCACCACCCCTCTGTGTCCGCTGCCCAGCCAGTTACCTACCCACCGCTATCTGTCCTGCCCACACCCATATTCCCCAGTTTGTGCAATAATCTTCTATGTGGCACAGTGTCAAAGGCCTTGCTGAAGTCCAGATGGGCCATGTCCACTGCCCTCCCTGATCCACCTCCCTAGTCACCCAGTCAAAAATTCAATGAGGTTGGTCTGACATGACCTTCCCCTGGTGAAACCATGCTGCCTTGGGTCCTGTAGTCCATTGACAACCAGATGTTCCGCCAATCTCTCCTTCAGTAGTGCTTCCATGATCTTCCCCACTACCGAGGTGAGGCTGACTGGTCTGTAGTTCCCGCTTCCTCTTTGTTCCCACTTTTGTATAAGGGGACTACATCTGCTATCCTCCAGTCTTTGGGTACCTCCTGTTTCTAGTGATCGGCTAAACAGGATGGCAAGAGTTCAGCCACCACTTCTCTTAGTTCTTTAGGACCCTGGGGTGCACCCATCTGGCCCATTGCTTTATCAACTCTTATTACTTCCAGTTCCTTCAGGACCCTTTCTCGTGTAAAGGACTTGTGTCCATTTCTGCAACATTCTCACCCTTGTACTCCATTCAGACCCATTACCCTCCTCTTCCTCAGTAAAGACTGAGCAGAAATACCTGTTCAATATGTCAGCTTTACTGTTGTCATCCTCCACACAGCCCCCATCCTCCCCCTTCAGTCTCACTATCCCTCCCTTTGCCTTTCTTTTTTCATATGTACCTGTAAAGGTTTTGTCCCTCTACCCACTGATTTTGCAATGTGTTCTTCTGTCTGAGCTTTGGCTTCCTTACTGACCTCCTGCCTCCCTTTGCTTCTCCTGGTACTTCTCCCTATCCCCTTCTGCCTGTGTCTTTTTGTATTGCCTGAATGCAATCTTTTTTATTTCACTTTCTTGCTACCTCTTTGGAAAACCATAATGGTCTCCTCTTCCTTTCCTCTTGCTAACCTGCTTAATACATAGTTCTGTTGCTCTTGTAATCCCCATTTAAATACTTCCCACTGTTCCTCAACCCCTGATTCCTGCCCCATTCCCCTTAATGCCTCTTTCAAGTATCTCCCCATTTTCCCAAAGTTTGCCCCCCTAAAATCCAGGATACGTGTTTTTGTGTGGTTTGGTGCTGCTCTTTCTGTGATTTCAAACCACAGTGACTGGTGGTCACTGTTCCCCAGGTGCTCCCCCACTCTTACCCCCATCACACTGTCCCTGTTTGTGAGCACAAGGTCCAGTATTGCCTTCTGCCGAGTTGGTTCCATGACCAGTTGCTTGAGGAAGGCACCCTGAAGGGAGTCCAGGATAAATCTGCTCCTAGTTGATGCTGCTGCTGGAATGCTCCAGTCCACGTCTGGAATATTGAAGTCTCCAACCAGTACTACCTCACCCTTGTCTGCCATCCTCTGGATGAATACTTACCATTTATAAGGTGGCAACAGCCACTCCCCTGGTGAATGGGCACTTGGGGTCATATATACAAACCGATAGAGGAGTACGGCAGGGCTGTCCTATGAGCCTGCTGTTGTCTGTGTTTTGTCTGGATCCCCTTTTATGAGTTCTGCTGAAGGATGAACATATTAAAGGAATCTGCCCAAGGAAAGGAGCTCTAGAAATTAAAACAGCAGCATATGCAGATGACATATTTCTATTTGTATCGAATCAGTCTTCAGGGAATTTAGCTATGGAAAGGATAAAGCAATACTCAAAGGCAGCAGGGGCAAATATTAATAAAACCAAAAGTCTTGTATACCCTTTAAGTAATTCTACATCTCCCTTAGAGACATTACAGGGTATTCCGGTATCTGTAGATCCTTTTAAAGTCTTAGGTATAACCTTTGGGAGGGGGACAATAGTAAGTTAAACTGGGAAGAGAAATTGGAGTATGGTAAAAAGAAAGTTAAAGTTTGGAAAACATGGCAACAAATGAAAAAAAAAGTTTTAATGATTAAAAATTTGTTATTCCAAATATTTACCTACTTAAGCATGGTGTACCCTATTTCCATAGCTTTAGAAGCAACATTATTAAGTCTGGTGTTTCAAGTACTCTGGTGTATTAGGTTAAACCCTATCTAAAGAGACATTTTGTATCTGCCAGTACAGAAAGGGGGTTTAAATCTACTGAACCCAATATCATTATTTTATAGTATGTTCCTTCACAGAAACATAGTGGATCTCACAAGGTCATGTTCGGCCATATGGACAGTTTTTGCAACTTTTTTTTGATGAAACCTTTTTTGGCGGTATGGACTGCCCCTTCTGGATTAAACTCCTGTTTTAGAAAAAGCTCTTTTTTTTTAAACTGGTAGTAAACAAAATCAGGAAATGGAAATTGGAACCTGGACACATTGTGCAAAAACCCAGAAAACAAGTTTACTATTGCATTCAGGACCAAGCTTTTAGTATAATTCTAGTATTTAAAGGGATATCTGAGGAATATTATGGGAATGTTTTAAAATCTTTGCAGGACACTTGGACTCCCCCAAGACTGTGGGATGTAGTATGGTTATGTAGTCATGGGAGACTCAGTGTTAAAGGGAATGCTAAACACAAAGGTCAGGCAGAATGGATTTGTCCCAGACAGACTTGTATAGCCATTGAGGAAACAATGGAACACTTTTTGATACAATGTCCCTTTATTTACACATTTTGGTAATTATTAGCTCAAAGGTGGAAAAATATAAAGTAGCAAGTGGTTACATATGAAGAATCAGTGGGAGGGTTTTCTTTACAGCAGATGGATATTGATCCTGGAAGAGTCAGACTGATATTTGCATGTATTAAATTTTATTATGGCAAACACAATGTAAATGTGTGTTACAGCAACTGCATTTGGACCCAGGACAAGTGATTCTGAAGTTAGAGCATGAACTACACACTCAATGTTTATATGAAAAGCAATTTCTGACTCACAATGTTTGGATTGATAGGTGGAAAAATGTGCCTTTTTTGAAAAATAAAATTGGTTGATTTTGTACAAACTGAGAGGTTGACATGGACACATTCTGGTGTGTGTTTTCTATTGGTTGTATCAAGTTTTGTTTTCAGATTCTGTAAATATTATTGTGGCTTAGATTTTGTTGTGTATATTTAATAAAAAAAATCCCCTACTCTTTTCAAAAAGTGCCATGGGATCTTTAACATCCACCTGAACTATCATCAGAACAGGCAGATGGGACCTTGGTTTAACGACTCATCTGAAAGCTTATGACCTCTGATGAAGGCCCATTTCCTGTTATTGCAATCAACTGACCCAGATTCATTTCCAAAAGAATATTCTGTCTCTAAAGGTCATACAAATTCAGCAATTCTAGGATGTCTCTGGTTATCTTCCAGCTGTATCTGTTTCTTTTTATCTATTTTCTTTGGTTATATCATCTCTTTAATACTTATGTTGCCCTGCCCATGTGTTAACTGTTGAGAATGTAATACTGCATCAGGAAGGGTTGTATTCAAAAGTACCCAAGCTGTTTAAGCCATCTGCATATTTTAACAAAAATGCCTAATATCAAGATCCTTTAAAGTGACACAGACCCAGCCTATGGCCTTGTTATTTGTATACAATCCAAAGATACTAGCGCCCCCCCCCCACATATCGTAGCATAACATATTTAAACTTTCCTCTGCCAAAGTTGGCTATATTTACTTCAAGCTCCATGTGAGGAGAGGGTCCTCATAGTTTCAGACTGGAATTCCAATTTGAGTAAGCTAAATCACCAACATCAAGGTGGGACCCTTCGATTTAGTCCCTAACTTTCCAGTGCCTCAATGGCTACTAACTGATTCCTTTTATACTGTGCTCACAGCAAGGATTTTACACAGGTGTTTAACTTTCCAGTGCCTCAGTGGCTACTAATTGACTCACTTTAGACTGTGCTCCCAACAAGGACATTACACAGGTGTTTTAAAGAGAGCATGCCATGAAGGAGCACCACAAATTCCCCAAACTCAAACAAATCCAAAATAGCATGCCCAAACCTTTTATGTTACTCAACACTGAAATTCACATTTTTTCTAAGGGGTGCTGCTAGGTTGTGGCAAACAACATACAAGCCAGAACCATCAGTACCCCCTCAGAATCAGGTGGTAGTCCAGCTACCAGAGCCTAGACCAGGTACCCACTGCCCACCGGTTCCTCAGCCTCAACCAAGCACCCAGCTGCAGGAGACCAGACCAGGGCATCCTGAGGACAACAGACCACAGGGAATGGATGAGACCACAGGTGAAGTATTAGGTGCCATGGAGGAAAGCATTAAGGATTACATAGGCCAAATTATTTCAGCCATCAGGGCAGCGGGTCTTGGGCAGATGGAATCGACCTTAGCCAAGATCAGGTCTGAAAAAGAGAGAACAGGAGGGGCAGAGAAGATGACTGACAATATAGGAAGAGGGACAAGAGATATAGGAGCCCCAGGGATGAGACTAGGGGAGCATGTACCACTGGCTACTAAAGAAAAGATAAGGAAAGGGGAATATGTAGATATATTTGCTTTAGTGAGCAGAGAGGCAGCTGCAAAATATGAGGAATCAGAAAGTATTGGGAAGAGTGAGATGGCGGCAACTGTAGTGCTCTTGAGGAAGAAAGAAGAGGACAAATTTACAAAGGGAAAAACATGGGATGGATGGTTCATGGGTTTCGCCACATACTCAGCAATAGTGTTGGAAAGGAAACCAGAACTGGGCATCCCACTGATAATGTACTTATTGATAATAAGGAGGGCCAAGGCAAAAGAGGGAGTGGGGTGGATATACTATGATGTGTTCTTTCGGCAATGAATGGTGACATATGGGGATGTGAGGTGGGACACCAAGCAGTTGGATTTGTGGACAGATTATGTGACTGACCAGTCCATGCTGGAGGGGGATACAATAGAGCATTTTGCTCATGGCCCCAATGCCGCTTCTGACATGCATGCTCGAGATGCAGGAGAATCCACCCACTGAGCAGATGCAGGACAGCATGGACTCAAGAGGCTCAGGCAGGGGGGAACCAGAGCCCTGGTCAGCAGCCCTTTCAGGAGGGACAGGGATATGAGGCAATCATGGCACAGAGGTTCGAGAGACAGGGGATATAGTGGGCAAGGGGGTCTGGCTTACTGAACGAGATGACGAAAGCAGGAATGAGGGTGGGGAGAAAGACAGGGAGGGAGGGAGGGCTGAGCACTTTAAAAGTGTGAAAACCCCATAAGAGTAGAGGCGGAAAAATGGTTGCAGATGTATCCAGACAAAGGGGGGCAGAAGCCTTGAACAAAGGCTTTTAGAACAGGTTTTCAGTTACATTGCAAATGGCCCCAGAGTGACAAGAGAGGCTAACAATTTAGGGTCAGTGAAAGGGAAGGAGGATATATTAAAGAAGAAGATAGAGAAAGAAAAGCAGCGGGCAGGATAGAGGGGCCATTTTCAACCCCCATTACAGAACATGAGAATTTTTCCACAGGGCTTGGTCCCCAAGAAACAGAAAGGAGAGCACAGGGTAATTCACCATCTGTCATATCCAGAAGGAGAATCAGTGAATGATTTTATAAGGGAGGAATACCATAAGGTTTCCTATGCCACACTGGAGGAAGTGGTACAGATTATAAGAGCAACTCCCGATGCTTGGATGGCTAAGACAGACATAGAGTCCACTTTTCAATTGCTCCCAGTTAAGAGTGAGGACTGGGACCTACTGGGCTTCAAGGTGGGGGACCAGTATTATTTTGATAAAGCTATGCCCATGGGCTGTTCCGTAGCCTGTGCTACATTTGAAGTATTTAGCACCTGTATACAATGGATATTTCAAGAATAAAACAGGGCACAGGACAGTTTTACATTATTTAGATGATTTTTTGTTACTTGGCAGCGGTAGGGAGGAGACAGAGGGGATGCTGGCCAGCTTCCAGGAGCTGTGTGTTGAATTGAGGTTACCATTAGCACCAGAGAAAACAGACAGCCCCAGAAAAGTGTTGGAGTTCTTGGGCATAGAAATAGACACTTGTAGAGAACTGTTCAGATTGCCGGACAACAAGGTGAGCAAACTAAAGGAACTCATTCAGTTACACACAAGCAGGAGGCATGTGCAATTGAGACAGGTGCAACAGGTTATGGGCCATCTCAACTTTGCTTGTAGAGCAGTTGGTCCGGGGAGGCCTTTCATGAAGTGGATAGCGAGGGTTACCACAGGAATAACCAGGTCACACCACTGGGTGGACATAACAAAGGGAGTAAGGAGGATTTCAAAGTTTGGGAAGAATTCCTTAACAACTACAATGGGTGTTCCTTTTGGCAAGAGGATTGGGTTTACAATACGGATCTGGAACTATATACAGATGCAGCAGGTGGTGTAACAATGGGTGGCTATATGAGGGGAAAATGGTTCTCAGAACCATGGCCAGAAAGTTGGGTAAAAGAGAAGAAAATAAAGGACATTACACTGTTGGAGATCATGCCCATCTGGGCATGCACATTAGTATGGGGGGAAGAGTTGAGGAGCCAGAAGGTTACATTTTGGGGTGATAACAAAGCAGTGGTGCATGTGTTAAACAACAAGGGAGCCAGGTCTGAGAGAGTCATGAGGGTGTTAAGGCAGCTGGTATTAAGATCATTGCAGTTGAATATGTCTTTTAGGACTAAACACATAGAAGGGGTAGAAAACACCCTGGCTGATAGCCTTTCCCATCTGCAGCAGGATCATTTCTGGATGCTGTCCCCAACAGCAGAGGAGCAGAAAACACCCATACCAATGAACATCTGGGACATTGGCAAGAGGGAGCCGAAATGCTGTTTCACAGCACATGGGCACCAAGAACCTTGAGGGCCTAAGAAGAGGCTTGGCAGGCATTACAAACATTCAGGGAAACACATCACATGGAGGTAAATGGGCCTCTTACAGAAGAGCAATTAGGAAAGTTCACGGTGGACAAATGGCAGAGAGCAACAGTTCACACCACTATGGGGGTATACTTGGCAGGGATTAGTTTAATTTGCACTCTGAAAAAATGGAAGGACCCAACCAAGACAATGTTGATTAGGAGGATGATGCAAGGATGGAAAAGGATAAAGCAAAGACCAAAGGATTGCAGGCGGCCTATAGCAGAACACTGGCTGGCAAAGCTAAAAGGGGTATTACCAACAATATGCAGATCTAAGGATGAAGCACGTTATTCCACACTCATTTACCTGGTAATGTTTGTAGGGGCCTTGAGAGGAGCAAGGCAGTAGGACATGGAGGAAAGGAGGAAGAGGGGGGATTGGAGTGGGAAGACATAAGATGGGGGAGGAACAAAATACAGATGAGAATTAAGAGGTCAAAAACTGACCAAGAAGGGAACAGTTGTACTGTGACCATCAGGCTTCAAATAGAGTGCACCATGTGCCCAGTAAGGGCTTTGTGGGCTTACACCGCAGAGCGGGGTATTAAGAAAGGGAGATTATTTGTACATGGGGATGGGAAGAAGGTGACGAGCTACCAAGTAACGGCCACACTTAAAAAAGGTATGAAATACTTGAGTGAGAACCCAGACAATTATTCTTCTCATTTGTTTCTAATAGGGGCTGCCTCACAATGGGCGGCGATAGGTGAAACAGTGGCTAACATATTGGAAAAAGGGCGATGGCGGTCCACCAGCTACAAAAGGTATATTCAGACATTGAAAGGTGGAGATTAACATGACAGCTGTGTTTTGTTTTGTAGGGTGGAACCAGAAAAGAGGAGATAATGGGGAAATACGGGAGGGGGTTGTTAAATAAAGGAAGTCAATGAATGCAAGGGGTGAAAATATGTGTAAGATGTTTATTTTTCTTAAATCCTATAGGTAGAGAGAGAGCACAGAAGTATGGATCTGTGGGCATTCCTACATATATTGGGTGGAAAAGAGAGCAGAGTAAAAGGCTGGGGGAAAGCAACTGTACCAGGAGATACGGAAATGTAGGTTGACTTGGCGTGGCATGCAAGGGATGAGATGGGGACAGCTCCTGCCCACCTTAAAGGAGATAAAAGAACAGAGACCCACCCCAGATTTAATTATTGTGCATTTGGGAGGGAATGATATGGGGGGAACCATGGGTAGACACATATATGCAAGTAAAAAAGGACTTTGAGAGAATACTGCAGTGGTGGCCAGGAGTGACGATAGCTTGGTCCGACATCATACCAAGGAGGGTATGGAGACATGAGCACAGTCATGTGGCAATAGACAGAGCCAGGAGAAAGATGAACAGAAGGGTAGGGACTTTGGTAAGAAAAATGGGGGGACATGTGATATTGTGAGGGGTGGAAGAGTGGGTGGAGGATTTTTACAGATTGGATGGGGTGCACTTGTCTGATTTAGCAATAGACATGTTTAACACAGAAATGATGGGGTTCATAGAGGCATGGAGGAGCCAAGAAGGAAAATAAAGAAAAAGAGAGGGGTTATCTAACAAATCAGGGTAGGCCAGCCATCCAACAAAGGGGAGGGAGAGGGGAAGGAAAAGGAATATGATGAGAAGAAGAAGAAGGAACTGAAGGAGAAAAGCGGTCTCGGTTTCCACCATACCTACCACAAAAGAGAAGAAGAAGCACCCAGGTTTTCACCTGGGGAGCGAGAAGAGAAAGAAAGAGGGCTGATCAGAGATTGATATATATATATATATATATATATATATATATATATATATATATATGCATAAAGATGCAATTATGGAAAAGACAATAATAAATGATGATTGAAATTGTAAATGAAATATGATCTATAATAAATTAATTGCCAATCTGAGCACAACAACATATAAAGAGTTTTCCATTTGCGGGGGAAAGGGGGAATCTGGGACAATAGAGTTTGCCCTTTATGGGGCAGACCAAATTGTCCTGGTGCACCCCTATCCTGTAAGACAGGATGGTGTGCTCAGAAAGAAGGGAGGCTTTAAGGGGAGGGACTTGGGGAACAGAACAATGGGCAGGTAGACAGGAAGGGGAGGGGCTAGAAGGGGTATTTAAGGACCAGCACGGTGGTTGCTCAGACACTTTTTGCTGAAGTTTTTGTTGCCTCCCACCCTCCCATCAAAAAGAGAGTGGAGTAGGTATATAAAGAAGGGAATGGGTTGGCCTGCCAGAGGTGAATGGCAGTGATGTCTGGTCAGATGTATGGGTCTGCCAGAGGTGGATGATGGAAAAATGGGAAGGGGAAAAAGGGGGAAAGGAGGGGAGGTGGGGAAGGAAAAAGGAATATGATGAGAAGAAGAAGGAACTGAAGGAGAAAAGCGGTCTCAGTTCTCACCATTACCTACCACAAAAGAGAAGAAGAAGGCAAGGTGTTTCACCTGGGAGCGAGAAGAGAAAGAAAGAGGGATGATCAGAGATTGATATATATATAATATATATATATATATATATATATATATATATATATATATATGGCTGCATAAAGATGCAATTAGGAAGAGACAATAATAAATGATGATTGAAACTGTAAATGAAATATGATCTATAATAAATTAATTGCCAATCTGAGCACAACATATAAAGAGTTTGTCATTTGTGGGAGAAAGGGGGAATCCGGGACAATGCTGAGTTTTGGCCTCATCCATATTTTAATGTACTTCCTCCACCTTTCCCAGATTTTTATTTTTCCCATTTGCCACCAAATCCTCAATTTCCTTTACTTCCTTTTCTCTAGTTGCTAGTGTAGTGGCTTGAATTATTTGTTTTATCTGACTGCATCTAAGAGTCCTTAGCTGTTTTAGCCACATCTTCATTTGAGCTTTGTATAGGGCTAGGAGTAGAGTCATTGTTCTGTTGTCTTTCCATAAGGTTTTTCGACTGTCTGAGAAATTCATTGCTTTTCTTTATTTTTCCCTTAAGGATGTTCCCCAGTGTTTTAGCAACCCCATGTCAAAGTCATACTTTTTTCCCAGTACATGATGGTCATCTAAATGTTAAAATCCACAACAAAAACATGGGTTGCCATGCTTGTTTTTAAATTACACTGGTGAGACTTAATTTCTCTTTATGGAAAAAAAATGGAAGGGGTCATACTGTTTTATGTGGTTATAACATAAGTATTTTAGATGTCCACATGAGTGTGAAAGAAAATGTGAAACAAGGACACATCATTTACCATGATGCTTACTTCATTTTTTCCATTAATGCAAAAATAAAGAGTAAATTATCAATACCATGACATTCTCTTGAACTGATATTCCCCCCAAAAAAGGGGAAACATTTGTATGTTTTTATGTATAAAACCATTTCAAACCCATGTCATTTTCATAAAACATTTTTATAGATCTAGAATATGGTTATGAATACAGAAACAGAAATAAATATAGGGGTTACCATGCTTCTTTTGTTTATATCTGCTTTCAAAATTATAGTTTCAGAGGTGGTCAGCAAAGGACAACAATAATTGAAACATTCCAATAAAAATAAAACATGCAAGCATGTTATTCAAACAATTCAAAAGTACATGAAGAATGGCAAGGACTTTAACATAAAATAAACAGTGTAACCAAAGACATACAGATATTTAGGTAAAGTGCCTTGAATGATATCAACAGCTGCAATTGTGGGAGCTAATTTCCTTGCTGCCATCCTGTATATATTTCTAGCTGGACATGACATAATAGGATAAATAAGTATACTAATAATTCATTTCATTTTATTTATTTATAATTGCAGGTTGGTACACTGAGATATAAATCCAATTTTCAGGCACAACCTGAAGTCAATAAATTCAACATATGAGAGTTAAACAACAAATTACATATTATAACAAAAAATTACACAAATCTGTCAATGCATCATTTTACACACACACAAATATTCAGTTTTTTTAAATGGTTAGATGCAGCAATGAAAAAGTGCTGAGTGATGAAGAGGATTTGACAACATCAGGTAAAAATTCCACACTGTTGCAGTGCAGAAATCAAAAGATCTTTTGACTGAATTTGTGCAGACCAATGGGAGAACTAATTGAGACTTATGGAATGACCGTGAGCTGTAATGGAGAACTGTAAGCATCCAGAAGGGCACAAAGTGATGTTGGAATACCTGTATGAAGTATCTTAAACATGAAACATGACATAGCCAGTTTATAGCTATTTTGAATAGATAGCCGGTCAAGAATAGTTAAAATATTACAGTGGTGCACCCAGTGTGGTGCCATAGTAACAAACTTTCCTATTTTATATAACAGTGTATCCTTCCTAGTGATAATAGAGGTAGATGATCGTCAGTAATTAAAAAACATAGTTTAAAGCAGGAAGCAATAATTTTAGTGAATCTTTAGTCAAAAATTTAGAAAGCCAATAAAGGGTACCAATTTTAGAATGTAATTTGGCAGCAACCTTATCCATGTGAATATTATATTTTAATATGGGATCTAAGTACACACCAAGATATTTAAATGATTTAACAACATCAATAGACCCACCCTAGCATTCTGACTGCAAAACTACCTGAGTGTTTTTTATTTTAGGCTCTGAACCAAATAACATGGACTTAGTTTTAGATTTATTCAGTTTATTCATTTAATAATTCTTCCATATAGTTAGCAATGTACTCATACCAGAAAACAACCTTGAAAACTTTTTCAAGAGCATCAGAAAAATGAGAATTTGAAACACCAGCGAACGTCTTTAATCTTAGCTAATCCAGCAATAACTATATTTTGTGCTATAAATGACTCCTCATTAGGGAATACCTCCCCTTTCTCTTTACCTACATAATTAGTGCTTTTCCTATCAGACACATTTGTTACATCTAGAAAATTAAAAGTGTGCCATAAATGAGTGCTCTCAGGGGGTGCTAATCAGGGTGGGTCCAAGCTGTACCTTTTATAGTATGGAGAAATAAAGTTTTCAAAATCCTGCAAAAAGATCTTACATGAAGAACAGGTTCCTTAAACTTATAAGACTTATCTGGAGGTAGTGACAGTCCACTTTGCATAGAAATATTTGTGTCATCCTGTTGTGGGTCCTTAAGCTGGACTTTTGCATCTGCGGGTATTACATGCTTTTCCTCTTCTTTATTTTTGCACTGTGAATAAATATTTGTTGAGGCAGGTGGAACCGTATCTTGAGTAGTTTCAAAGTGAAAATGCTTTTTAAATATTTCTAAATTTTCTATTATTTCTACTTTACCAGTCATACAGTTTGTCTATCTAATTACCACTCTAATTTCTTGATATTAATCAATAAAGGGTGTTCTTCCAGTAATTTAATTTGTGAACCATCACGCTTCACATTTCCTGATAGTATTATATTAACTTTTTCTAAAGCCAGTTTTGTGTTGAAGAGAATAAAATAATTAGTTATCAACTTCAAACTTTCAGGGTTGTTCAGCACTGGTAATGTGGTGTTCAGCAACAGTTATTTAAATTGCATTTAGAAGGAAGCTACACTTACCAAACCCCAAGGTCCTCAAAGAGACAAGAAATCAATCTGATTCAGTTAGTCCATTTATTTCAGCTATAACGTGGAACCAGCAACAGAAAAATCACAGAGCTTGAGCACTGCCTGCTTACGTATCGCCCCTCCACAGAGCTTCCTCAGAGCTACTCAACCTTTGTTAAACAGGTGTTTAAATACAAATTCATTTAGGCGTCACATGTGTTATTTAGCCAATGTGAGTTTCAACCTCATTAAATTATATTTGTGCAATCAAAAAATATACTATATCACCAATGTAAATACATCCATCATAATACAAAAGCAAGAAAAATCCTTCTTTGTTATACATTAATTTTTCTTATTATTAACATATTTTAAAGTCATATTTTATTTCATTTTCTGTCTTTCAAAAATGACTTTATATTAATTTCTCATAGTTCCTGGCTTTCTAGTAGAGGACACCCTGTAAAACATATAGAACAAGGAAATTCATTTTAATAACAAAGTAATTTTCAAAAGCAATAATAATAATATTCAGTTCCACACATATATTTCTATTTCTATTCAACATAATGAAGGCACAAGATTTCACAGTATATTACATTACATTACAATTATAACCCAAGAATGTGAAGAGACATCCTATCAGAAAGAATGGGGATGGGGGACCTTTTTTACAGAGGAAAGCGGATGTTTATTTTTTCTTTCTTTGTAAAAGAAAAGGTAAGATTTCAAACTTTCCATTTAATCCTAGGTAATTCAAAACTCCAGTTCTATATATCCAATTTTGTTCATGACAATTTAAGATATTGTCAATATCCCCTCCTCTCATATTTTGTGGTATGCTTTCGATGCCAGTAAATGTAATCTTATGCTGTATGTTCGGTTGTCCATGAACATGTGCAGCAATTGCATAAGACTTATTTTTATTTTTGATTGCATTGACATGTTCATATATTGGGAACCTTAGTTTGAGCTATGTCCTACCCACGTAGTAGCAACCACAGGAGCATGATAATAAATAAATTACTCTCTCCAAGTTACAATTAATCATGCCTTTAATTTTCTCTGTGGTACCTATCAATGGATTAACAAAGTTTTTTTTGTTTTTTCATGTACTGGCATCATTTGCAAAAACCACAGGGTTTATTACCCCACTTTTCTTCTTGTACCATTCTTGTTGGCTTATAACTGTGGACCAATCAGTCCTTCAGGTTTTTACCCTGCCTATATGAGACCTGCAATAGTTGCGTGGCAATTTCCTTGTGTTCTGGGATACATCTAAGCATTTCCAGATTCTTTCTAACTATATCCACCACTTGTTTTGTTCCCCCACCAAAGTTTGTAACAAAAGTCAATGGAGCATCCTTTTTCCTTTTATTATTATTTGGAAGCAACAAATGTTCCCTCGGGATCTGGTCCACTCCTGTTTTTGTTATCATAAGGTCCTGCACTTCATACTGCCTCTCCTGAAATTTATCTGTGAGTTGCTCAGAATGTGTCTCATATTTTTCTTTTTGTGAGCAGTTTCTTTTCATTCTAAAATACTGACCTTTTGGTAGATTCTGTATCAAATGTTGTGGGTGACAGCTATCTGCCCTTTAGAGGCTATTTTTTGTCCATGGGTTTACTATATAAATCCATGTCAATTGTGCCATCTGTGTTTTTTAGTATGTATAAATCCAAAAAGTTTACTGCTGTCTGATTTGCTGTTACTGTGAATTTGAGATCTGGGTTAGATTTTTCCAGATAACTGACAAAGTCACCAATTTCTCCCTTTGTCCCTTTCCATATGAGAAAGATGTCATCCAGAAACTGTTTGTAGATGTCAATTTTCTCATAAAAGGGAATTTTGATTTTATCAAAAATTATGCTGTCCTCCCATTCAGCCAGGTACAAGTTCGCTAGGCTGAATGCTAAAGTAGCACCCATTGCCATTTCTTTAACTTGTTTATACAATCTTTCTTCAAAAATAAAGATATTATTTCTAAGCACTAAATCTGTCAGTTCCACTAGCATATTTATTCTGGGTTGTGACATGGATGTATATTTCAAAAGAGAATATTCTACTGCTTGTAAACCCCCTTCCTGTGGTATATTCATGTACAAAGCATGAACATCCATAGTCACTATCCACCAGTGTGTTTCTAGTTGTAAATCAGACACTATATTCAACATATGTGTAATGTCCTTTAAATGACTCCTTGTTTGTGCTACTAAAGGATTAAGGAAAGTGTCAACAAACCTAGAAATTGGCTCTGTGACCCATCCTATAACTGAAATGATAGGGAAACCTGGTAGATTTTGTGGATCCTTATGCATTTTTGAGAGAGCATAGCATGCTGGTTTTATTGGGTGTTCAACAGAAAGGTAACATACTTCATCTGTGTTAATCATTCCATTCTCAAATAACTCCAAAAGGTATTCTTCTACTTTCTGTTGTATTGATGTAGTAGGATCTGAATTCAAATTTTCATAGTATGTACAATCAGAGAGTTGTTTTAGAATTTCCAATCTATATGCCTCTGTATCTCATATCACAACACTACCACCTTTGTCTGCTGATTTTATTGTGATAGTGGGATCAAAGGCTAAACTCTCTATCACTTCCCTCTTCCTCTGAGACATATTGCAGAATAGCATTTTCAGGGGATCTTTATATACTGTAACTGTTTAAGATCATACTCACAACAGTCCAAAAACATTTGTACTGGTGTATATAGTGGTGGAGAATGTTGAGTTTGGTTTAAACATTTTAAAGTCATTATCTTCACTTTCTCCCATCTGTCAAGTACAGGTTCTACTCCCACCACTGTCTAGATTTTCTAGATTTTCATTCATAACATCAGTTACATTTGCATTTGCTATTACATTCCCCCTTGTCCTTCTGGTCTTTTTTGGCTAAAGAAAAGTTTCAACTAGATTTTTCTGGCGAAACACTGTATATCTACATACATATCAAACTCATTAACTGTACAACATGCTTAATACTTGTTTCTCTGTCTTAGTCAGAATTTGGCTAGAAATGTTAATAATATTTAATAGCGGTTACCCCCGCTTCTGCCTCGAGCCGATCTGCTTCTGCCTCTTCCTCACATTCTTCCTCTTCCCCCTTCTTGTCCTCTTGTAGCACCTTCTGATCTGCTGAACTTGAATCTTATTTGTCTCATGCTCCTCCTGGGCTGCTCCTGTCCAGATGGAGCTTGCCCAAAAAAAAAAAGAAGATGAGGGGGCATTAGTAACAGGTTCACTTTCAATTTCCGAGACACTATCCCATGTACTATAATCTGTAGAAGAGGTAGCAGTTCTTTTTTAGAATCGACCGTGGTGTTTCCATGTTAAGTGTACCCACATTTGCTTCAGTTCCCTCAATTGGATTCTGACTCATCACGGGATTAAATTGTTTGTTGGTCCTTTTCCAGCTGAAAATTCTGTTCAGCATGTAATCATTGGTATCCCTCATAAACTTTTTTTGTTTTTAAGCCTGGATTTTCTTGTCATATAAACTCATATATTCTTTATATTTCTGATGACATCGGGTGTAACTATCCTCCCCTTTAAAAGACGCTACAATGTGTTCCTGGGCTCTTAATTCTGTGGCCAATTCTTGTTGTTCCTCAATCCCATCTTCAATTATTAAGTCAATCAGCTTCCGTGAGACCTCTTCCATTATCTCTTCCTACTTTTTAACTAGATTAACATGATTTTCTGTGGTGGGTCTCTTTGTAATATGTAGACCTCTCATGGCTCTTTTAACAGTTCTATATGCCTGCATGCTAATTTCATCTTCCTTTTACCCCAGCTATTTCTACTTTTTTTCAATGATTTATTTGTTTAGTTTTTACAGGATTTGCTTTGTTCCCCCCTTTGGGCAGTTGTTGAATTTCTCTTAGTTGCCATTTCAACAGACCATTTAGTAACAGTAATAAATGCAGTTACAGTCCCAATATAAGGAATAAAGTATGGGTAACCATACACAACAAGCCTGTGTTTCCATCAAGCGGTTGTGCTACCAGCATATGGCCCTTGAGACCAAAGCTCATGAGGTCCATGCTGGTATCTCAACCCACAAGATGGAAACACAAGGTGAGCTGTGTATGGGCCCCCATACTTCATTTGTTATAGTATATGGTTCCCTCCAAAAATAGAAAAAACGGACAGGAGAATTGCTTATTGTTTAATGTAATTTTTAATGTGCTAAAGTTATGCTAAAAGTGTAACATTTGTAGTATAAGAGTAAGCAGAAAAGTTATAGAACAAGAACAGTAAACAAAACATTCATTTATTTAGTTTTTGTTGTTGACCGGGTAAGTGCACTAGACAAATGCTTGCCTATTTTCAGACATGACCCGGGGGGAAGGGGATACAGATAAAAGCCAACTGACCTTGAACCAGATTAAGTTGTTGGTGGTATTTTTAGTGAATGGGGGGAAATTTGGCCATGGCACTGGGGAAAATTCTCCTACTCTTTTCAAGAAGTGCCATGGGATCTTTAACATCCACCTGAACTACCACCAGAACAGGCAAATGGGACCTTGGTTTAACGTCTCATCTGAAAGACGGCACCTCAGAAGTGCAACACCCCCCTCATGCTATACTGCAATGTCAGTATTGGGATATTAGCCCAAGTACCTGGTGTGTGGATAGAACCCATAGCCTTCTGATCTCCCAGCCTCAGAGGTAAGTGTGCAACCTGCTGAGCCACTGACACTGATCAGTGTTTTTTTATGATTTTTTAGTCAGAAAACATAACTATTCTCTAGTGCTGAAAATAAAATGTATTCTACTTGTCCCATCATATCTTCTGCTTGTGATTCTGTAATAGGCAAAAGAAAAAGTTGTTCTGAGTTGAGTGTTTCTTTGCATTGTGAAAAAAGTGTAAATAATTAGTTCTGTGACTTACCTTAGTCAGAGTCATCAGAAAAATCTGTTATGATGTTTAGCTGTCTCCTTTTGATTGCTGGTTCATTGTAATTAATTATTTTGACAGTGACAGCAGACTTGAATGTGCATTTTGTTCCAAACAGCTGCATGGAGCTTGACTCAGGAGTGCACCTGTGGCTCGTTGTTGGTTGTGGACTTATAGTGTTGGTGTTTTCCATTATGTCTCTGGTCGGTATCTCTGTGGTCATGGATTTGGTTAATTTGGATTGCTGCTGGTTCAAGTCTGGCAGGCCTGGAGCTGAGCTTGCAGAGGCAAAGATCATTGAGTTTTGCTTTTATTTTTCTTCAGACATAACAGAGTAAGCATTAATAGATTGGGTGCTTTTATGTCCTGATACCTGCTGGACAATGGTGCATGGAATGTTTGCATCTATTAACTTTTGTATTTATGTTTTCCTTGTTGAGTGATTTGTGATCGTTTTAGTGTCTGATATGCATGCATTGATCTTCATATGCTGCATCATGTACAGGATTTTATTTTCCCTTATGCACATGGCACGATATCAATAAGATACATCAGGCCTGTAGTTTAAATTAGCTGCCAAATAGCATGGTGCATCAGGGTTTAGCATGCTTGGTGGTCGCTTTGGCCCCATCCACACTGCACCCAACAGGGCTGAAATAGTTCCAAACCGTTACAGGCTGAAAATGTAACAGTGTGTCCACACTTCCAGGGAACAGGTGTGAAAACGGTCTTGAAGCGGCACAGCCTGTCCACATTGAGATGTGAACAGTGTGTGCACCCAACCCCTGTAATGTGGAGTGCATCCCATGGTGCACCTGGGGGAGACAGCTTGGAAGACAAAAACCCACCCGAATGAACACCCAGCTGCCAGTCTATACAGGGCACACTGAGTGCAGCACAACATGCCTCGGTATCCTACAGCGATGTGTGCCCATGTGCACCTGTGGTGGACCAAGGGTGGGCAGCAGGTGAAGGTGTGGAACCGTAATGAGGGGAGGGCCCTAAAAATGGCATGAAGGCATGCACTGACTCACCAACACATGCTGGGTACAGGGACCCCGCTGCGTCCTACAGACAGCCATGCAGTGCACCACCATGAAATGGCAAACCAAGGCCTGCTGCCACTGGATGCAAGCTCCATGCACCAGCAGACACTGTGCAGACAGACCACACATCCAGGACCCCCACACCAGCAACCCATGGAATTGGAAGCCCCACTGTGCCCCAGAAAGCAATGTGCGCATGCATGCACACCACCCAAGCAAACCAGCAACATGGTATGGTGACACAAGACAGCCTTTAATCCAACGCTGCCATGACTTCTGGTGGCAATAACACAAATAAACAATGTGCAGCGGTAGCATGGCCATGCAATGGACCATGTGCATTGCTGCGTAACACCACATATTCCCAAAGAAAACAGTCAATGTCATGTGAACAAACAATGCAATACACAATGCCGGGCCACCATATTGGCGGCACCATACACCAACCTTACAAAGGAACCTACGTGTGGGTCACTGTACTGTCACCTGAAACAATGAAAACAAAAACCATGCACAGGTGGTGCCCTAACCCAGGCACCCGTGTGGCCATACTGCATTAGAACCCCTAACACCGCATGTTGCAGAGACGCCACGCAACAGTGCGTGAGACCCAGGAATTGCACTGTTCAACTGAGTGCCACAGCTGGCACATACCTCTGTGCCAACATGAACCAGGCACTGTTGTCACTGGGCAGACCCCAGCACCATCATCAAAGTAGGGGGAAATCAAAAAAGGAGTCTCATGTGGTAACTGGCGGGACACCCCAGTCTGCCAACCCCTGCATGATGCATGGGTTATCACAGGGTCATCCACTGGAACTCATTGCTGTAGAGGTCCTGTGTGAAGCTGGGCATGCCTGCTGCGGGATCCAAGTGGGTAGCACTGTGCCGAGCAGCGGCACCATGCATCGGGGGTTGGGGTACTGTGTACAGGCCAGTGGTGGCTGGAGTGACATCTGTGGGGTACAGCTGTGCCATGCTGGCACCAGCTGGTGTTGCCTTGGATGTGGGCGGCTGGGTGGTGGGGGCAGTGACACCACCCATGTACACTGCACCCTGTAGTGGGGGGTCATGCCTGCGATGCACTGGCACAGCTGGAGGATGCATCCTGGTGGAGGCTGCCTGTGCCACGCAGCTGTGTGTCCACCAGCGTGGACGGGTGGGTGATGGCAGGGTCTGTCATGCCACTGTGGTACTTAGTGGCCACTGGCATGGTGGCACACCCGCGGGGAACAGGGCACAGGGGATGGGTCTGCAGTGGTGTGTGCCATGGGATGGCACCCAGTCATTGCAGTGCAGCTGCAGGTGGTGGCTGCTGGCATTGCATGACCAGTAACTGGACCATCTGTGTGAAGAACCGCTCTGTCTACTATGCCTCCTGTCTCCGTAAGCTCTCCTCCAATGCCCTCTCCTCCCGTGCCCCCTTCCTCTCCATGTCCATCAGCTCCCTGTGGTGCTCTTGCATCATCCTACGTGTAGGTTCCAGCACCACCCCAAGGACCTCTGCCATCCATGCTGTCTTTGACTTCCTCTGCCTGAGGTTCTCCAGGGGTGCCTGGTCACCCTGCCGCTTCACATGGTGGCCTCCTCCCACAGTTGAGCCATCACTGGAGGTTCCTGGCATCATGTCCTGCAGGGCCAAGGACACTGGGGAGTCCTCCACTGCATCAGTGTCCACCAATGTCCCCTCACTGTGGTCTTGCCCTGGAATGTCAGAACACACCTGTCACCATTACACACAGGTGCATACCCCACCCCTACCCCCACCGCAAACCCCAGCCCCATGCCCATGTCCCCCACTCACTTGTGTGCCTACACACACCTCAGGTGCCACATGCAAACCCACTCGAGTGAACCAGTGCCACCACCCATGCCATACCTGTCACCTTGTGGTGCATGCCCAGGAGACACCCCCACCGGCATGCAAGAACCCAGCATACACATTGCACAATGCACTTACCTGTGTCGGGGCACTCCTGCTGCACACCATCATCATCTTCATTCCCCAGGTGCTGGCACACATCCCTGGTGGTGTCCCCATCATCCTCCATGTCCAGTTCAGAGCTGGCCACCTGTGAGCTCTCGAGGATGAATGCTGGTTTGGTGGTAGGCTGTGTTCCCAGTATGGTATCCAGTGTGTCATAGAAGGGGCACACCACATGCGCACCCCCCGAGCGTCTGTTGCTGTCCCTGGTTTTATGGTACTGCACCTTCAGTTGCTTTATCTTGTCACAGCACTACTTTGCCATCCACCCCACCCCATTCACATACAGGTATTCCGAGACCTTCTAATACACCTTTGTGTTGTGCCTTGCACTGGCTAGCTCTGCCTGCACCTTCTCCTGTATCTAGAACTCCACCAGGAGTTTTGTGGCCTCATCCAACCAGGTGGCGCCATGATCTGACATGGTCCTGCAGGTGGGCAGCATGGAGTGTGGATGTGGTCACTGATTGGCACAGTCCTTTCTACCCTCCATCAGTCACAGGCAGTGCTTGGGGGCTGGGGTCACTCTGCAGTGGTGCTGTTGTGGTATGCTCTGGCACTGCTGTCTTCTTGGGGCTGGTCTTGTGTTTTGGCAGCTGTTGGGGACCCCTTCACACCTGTGGCACACAGTGCTGGCATCTGCTGATGGCTTCCTATGGCTTGTGCCCACTGTTTGCCCTGGTCACTGGTGCTCTCCCCCCTCACAGTTCTTAGACAGCTGCAGCAGGCAGCACCCCCTATTGGCACACTGTGCCTCCTGGCTGCACCTCTCTCGGGTGTGTGAACCCAGCTGATCAGGTCTCCCTGCCTCAGACATTGTGCAGGCACTGCCCTGCACCATTTCCACCTTGCTACACTGGTTACTGTACTCCTGTGCCTCTCTGCCTTCCCAGCGCTTCCTTCTTCTTCTGCCTCCCAAGCGCCCCTCTGTGGTGCACTGCCTGCTGGTCTAGTGGATGACTGGGGGCTAAACGGTCGTGCGTTTAGACAGCAGGCGGTAACATTACAGCCTTGAAACCATTTCTGTAACTGTTGTAGAAACCACCTCCTGACAGGTTTCTACAATGGTTACGGAAACACCTGCTATGACATTATTAGTGTAAACGCACACCGTTACCGATGTGGTTTACACCCTCTGTAACGTTACATAAGGGTTTTCGGGCTGCAGTGTGGACAGGGCCTTTGTGGCATACTTTTGATATGCTACAATTAGGTCTCTTTCATGAGGTGTCAGTCCTTCATACGATCTGGGGTTCATGGGACTGACATTTTGTGGGGTTTCTCCTTTTCTTGTTCGATGTTCCCGGTACTCTAGGAATGTGTGTCCATCAGTATTTGTGGAGAGTGTTATATTGCCCCACTTTAGAGAATATTGCTCTGCTGTATGCAGAGCAAAATAGAGCTGAATGTTAAACAATAGGATATTTAAAAGGTATGTTGGATTCTGTAAATCAGGTGTCCCATTGGTGTAAAGTAACTATTTTGTTGTCTGTAAGTGGCTTGGCTCGGTTCAGTTTTTTTCCGTTCTCTATTTTTTCAAATATTTTTGTTTGGCTGACAATTGTTGTAACTGTCTGTATGAATGTGCGTGATTTTTTCCATGCTAAATCAAATCTGGATATAAATTTTGTTTTTGTCCCCATCCTGGGAGGACCACGTTCTTGCCGACCCCCCAGCCCCATCCACCTGCTCACAGTGCTGCCTCTTGTCTTCCCCCATGGCTTACCCCCCATGGTGGGGTGGTGGGAATCCCTCAACCCATGACACAGATCTGGTTCTGGAGGTTCCTGCAATTCAGCGGTTGCAGCACTTGTGTGGGTTGGCATTTATCCAACCACCCAGGACTTTTTTCTCCTCCTGCTTTTCTTCCCCCAATGCCGGAGGCTTAGCAATGGACCTCAGCAATGGCCAAGCTGTACGCACTTCCATCCACAGCATGCTGGCTGACTTCTGTGCCCCATCCCTCATGTATGGGACTCAGGCACTCTGACACCCAGCCACCACTAGGTGTCAGAGGTGTGCCAGCCTCCTTGTTCCTCCTTCCCCAGGAGAGGAGAGCTGTCCTCCAGACACTTGATTCTCTCTCACCCCGGCTGACCCCAGTGACCCACTCACACTGCAAACACGGCTTGCTGGCATAGCAGGAGGTAAGGCATGATGCCTCAGCCCTCCACACCACTGGGCAGACTGATAATTATTTTTTATTAGGCAGCAGTCTACACAACCTAAGAATCCCTTTAGTGTGGTTGGTTCATACTCTGAATCATCCACCCCTTTAATGTTAAAAAAGAAATCGGCTAATAGAGGGTCCAGCTCTGATTTTAGGAGGCGAATGTCTGAAGCAGTCTTCTGTGCAGTTCTTTCATTTTCTTGGTCTTCAATGAATTTCTGCCTTTCTGTCATTTCATTTGAAAACACTGCTGCTGACATTTTTCTTTTTTTTTCTTTACTTTTAGGTTCTGTGTTGGTGTTGTGGTTTTGAAATGAGCTATTGTGGCTGAGGAGCTGTAAAGAACTGCAGTTCTTGGGTTCTGTTCCTGCCACAGTTTTCAGGGGGAAGAGAGTGCTCTAGGAGCTGTGAAGAAGGGAAGTGTTTATCTCCATTCATGCTGCACTTTTGAATGGAGGGAGACTGCCTGATGAACCATGAAGGATGGCAGTGTTTTTTCTGTGTCTTCTTGCTGTGGTTTTTAATGGTGCAAGACTGCCTAGGGAGCCATGAAGGATGCTTAGCGTGAGACAGCTTCACAGGTAGTTGTTTCATTATTGATCGTGCACAACATTTAGAGCATGTACAACAACATTTGGAATGTGCACAACAATATTTAGAACTTGCACAACAACTTTAGCGTGGCTACTGATTTCCGTGTATAATCAGGATTAATCATTTACTATAAAACCTTTGGTATAATGTCCCAAATAGGAAGTTTCCAAGTATGACACAAATCCAGAATAAATTAATGTAAGGGCTGGTTGCTATGCTCCTAATTGCTGCCTCAGCCACTATATAGATGAAGTGTCCGTGCACAGGAATTATAGGAGTCCTGTCCTGTAGCACTGATGACCTAACAAAAAAGAAAAATTCAAAGAGAGGAGTGGCAAACAATCTTAATACTTATAATAGATTTCAGAAAAATAAAAGAATTGGTCTCTTACATGGCTATATGTAGTTTTCTTAAATGCAAATGCTGATATTTTCATAAAAGAACAGTCCATAAAATCCTTGAAAAGAATAAAAAATAAAACACTAAGTTAGAAACTACTCAAACAAGCTTATAAATTCATCTGTAAAAAAGAAGTAGATCCTTCCCATACAAATGTAGGTATACAGTAGGTTAAAAAGGATCAGCTAAAATAGGGGCATGTCTTTCCCATGACAGTGCACAAAGTCAGGTGCTTCCAGCACCTGCATAAACATAGAGTGCCAGTCATGTGGTCTCAGAGTGGTGTGAAAATCAGTTACAAAAAATTTAACTATTTTACCTTAAAAAGAAGCTCAGTATGTAATGTATCTTAAAAAATTGTTGCCACTTGCCTCAATGCAAAGACCACAAACACAGGGCAGATCTCCAAATTAAATCTTGAGAACACACGAACACACAAATGCAGAGAAGAAGGCTTATTGCTTGCAGTTCCCAAGGATTTACTATGTATCTCAGGCTTCAGAGTATCAAAACACCCATTCAAACCCTCCCAAAAGGCCCTTTCTAGCAAATATGCTGCAAAAGCTATAGACTAAGAGGCATTGGAAATCAGTTCACTAGGAGACCTATAGGAATATTTGTAGTATTCTGCTTAAGATTTTTTTTAATTCCTCATGTCTTACTATTTCCCAGTCTCCGGTCTCTCTGGTCTCTTCAGTTTCCCAACACCCTTGCTCGGGTGCCTGATCACTCTGACAGTTGATTCCAGCACAGCTCCAATCTTGATTTTTTGTGTAACTCCACTCCATATTATCTCTCACCTGGTTCTGCTTCACTGCCTCAAAGGCAGTCCATCCGATTAACCCCCACTCACGACTCTTCAGCGCTGCAGCACCACTGCTCATGACTTGCATCTTCAGAATTTCAGGATTGCCTCAAGGTCTCCTCTGCTCTTCTCCATCTGATAAGTCAAATGAATTATGGGGCACTAAGCAGAAAAATATCAGCCTCCTCCTGCAGGGAAAAGTAGGAGACTCAGGAAACACACCAATAATAAAATGTTTTTATCAAAATAGGTTAAAGTACACCATGGCTAGGCAATGATGGTATACCTGAATAAAATGAAAGAATCATTTATAATTTTAGCTAGCAGTGCCCCTCCTCAGCATCTGTAGCTTAGGCAGCCATCTTGTCACCTCTTCTTCTCTTGACTTGAGTCAATGGCAGCAGCATGAGAGTGTTATGTTGTCAGAATATCTAAGCAGACGTCTCAAGCTGCTCATGTGTCTTTCCCAGCAAAAATTTAGGTGGTATGCCAATCCGTTTGATTGCACCAATAATCACAGTGCAGTACATGAGAAATGGAAAAAAAAAAAGTCTATTGACTTTAATCCGAATAGCAGCTCCACCGCTCCTCACTTTTGCCGACTATTCCTTACCTCAAGGATTCTTTTTAAACTAACCTCTCTACTCTGATCTAAGAACCATTAATAATCAGCCCCTGTATTTCTCAGTAAGTGTAGTTTTTTAAAATCATAACTGCTTGTAAATACCTTGCATCCTGCTGTCAGCTTAGCTGATTACAAAACTGCATGTAAGTGTGTGTACAGTGTGAGTGTCAGAAAACTCATGGTTCTAAATGCAGATCACTGGAGAACATATATAGTGTCTCCTTCAAAGAAGTACAGTTTTGGTCACCTCAGTTAAAAAAAAAAGAAAACAGAATAGTTGTTCAGCCAGGAGTTTGCACAGAACACTGGCGACAGATTTTCATCACTAACAGGACCTCCAAGGTTTGGCTCCAGCAATCTGCTTTTAAAACAGTGAATTTTCTGATACTAACACTGTTCACACACTTGCATGCAGTTTTGTATTCGGATAAGCTGACAGCGGGATACAAGGTATTTACAAGCAGATATGATTTTATAAACTGTGCTTCACAGGAAATACAGGAGGTGATTCTTATTGGTTCTGAGATCAGAGGAGAGGTTAGTTTGAATAGAGATCCTCAAGCAAGGAACAGTCGGCAACAGTGAAGAGTGGTGGTGCTGCCATTCAGATTAAAATCAATAAATTATTTTCAATTTCTCGTGTACTGTGCTGCGATTATTGATTCAATCAAACTGACTGGCATACCACCTAAATGTTTGCCAGGAAAGACACATGAGCAGCTTGAGACGTCTGCTCAGATATTCTGACATGACACACTTGTGCTGCTGCTTTTGAATGATGTCAATGATAGCTCAAAGCCAAGATCATAGAAAACAGTGTTTCAAACTTATTATTGCAGTGTGGATAGGCTCACTTGATTACTCCGGTATCAGATGGGATATCAGGTATGATACCAGATATGATGTCAGACATCAGGAACAGTTCTCTGAATATTACAGAGAACTGTTTCTGAGAACTGGTCCTGATGTCTGAAATCATATCTGATATTGTATCGGTCTGTCTGTCTGTCTGTCTGCCTGTCTCTCTGTCTATCTACCTACCCACCTACCTTTCTAGTTTATTTTTTTCTTAAGCATACTGAGCAGCCCATCCCCAGTACCACTTCTTTCTCCCCACTCCCTTACCTCCAGTATCATTTCTGTTGACCCCCTTCCCTTCAGGTTGCTTTCCCCCCCATTTCCAATGCTTACATGGCAGCACCAAAGTACTCTCTGCTGGTGCTTCTGAACAGTACCCAACACAGGGGTGCTCAATCCCCACTGTTGGAATATGTCCCATGGAATAAAGAAAACCAGCTCTCAATGATTTATTTTTACCCTATAAAAAAGAAAACAGTTCCTCACTGATCTGACCCTACCAAACCCCCACCCACCCAACCCTGACCTCCCATTTAGCACCCAACACCCCACACGCCTCACTGACCTGAACATTTCCCAGGGTGTATATCTACTCTACGATTGAAGACACATCTTGCTGGTGGAAATGATGACCACAGTATGACAAAATCAGGTAAGTGCTGTTTAATGTATTTCAGTGGGTTTCAAAAATAAATGTATAACTTGGTCATTTTTTTATATTTTTACACCAGATTTTAACATGGCTCTTCTGGGACCCCACCTCATAACCAGTGATGGTGGAGTTATGTAAATGTTGGCCTGAAAGGCAATTTAGTAGTTGCTTTGTGAAATCATCTTTTGGGTGGGATTTGAAAATTTGCACTGCTCTTGTTCATGAGGTGGGGTCATAAAAAGACTATGTTGAAAAGTTGGGGTTAAAATATGTACAAATGACAAAGTTATGAGTGCACATTGACATTTGTATATGCTCACTCATAACTTTGGTAATTTTCAATACTTTGACACCAAATTTGCGACATAGTAATTTTTCACACTACCTCATGAACATGACAACTGCCATTTTGCAGATCCTGGTCAAAATGTGTTTTTGCACTTGTGACATGGAATGATGTTTCAGCTGGAATTTGTAGCTTTTCACCTACTGGGTTCATGAGTTGGGATAATAAGAAAGCTCTACTGAAAATATGGTATACAAATATGGTACAATGACCAAGTTATGAGTGAACATTGAAATACTACAATGTTCACTCATAACTTTGCTAATTGTCAATATTTTAACTCCAAACTTTCAACATGGCCATTTTTCTACTACACCTCATAAACATTGACAGGTGCAATTTTTTAAATCCTGGGTAGGATTTGTTTTTGCACTTGTCATGTGAAATGACATTTCAGACAATATACTATAAATGCCACATGTCATGTTTATAATGGGAGCCATAAAATGATTATCCTGAAAATCTGAGGTCAAAATAAAAAAATTATAATTAAGAAACTTTGTGTGAATCATAGAATCATAGAAGCTTGATGGCAGAAAAGGACCACACTGACCCATCTAGGCTGCCCTATTTCACCCCTACACCTCCCCCCACCAGCCCCCTGCTACTCAGCCCCAAATATCTGTCCCATGCCCTCTTGAATCCCTCCACCAATTTAGCCCCCTCCACTTCTTCTTCTGGTAGTTTGTTTCAGGGTTCCAGCACCCTCTCTGTGAAGAAGCTCCCTCTTACATTGCCTCTGGATCTATTTCCCTGCAGTCTGAGGCTATGCCCTCCAGTTATGGCCCCTTCCTTCTTCTTAAGTAAACACCCTTCCCTTACTTTGTTGAGCCCCTTTACATATTTAAAAGTTTTAATCATGTCTCTCCTCTCCCTTCTAGTCTCCAGCATGTACAGATCTAGCTCCTGACACCTCTGCTCATATATCTTCCCTTGCATACCTTGCACCTTCTTGGTTGCCCTTCTCTGTACCCTCTCCATCCCATCTATGTCCTTACAGAGGTGTGGTCTCCAGAATTGCACCCCGACTCCAGGTGCAGCCTCACCATGGCTTTGTAGAGGGGCATTATAGTGCAGACAGCCTTATAATGGTCAGGGTTAGCGATGGCCTTCAGATACTATTTGTTTACTTTGCAGGCAGCTGTACATAATGGGGGTAGTATTGTCTGTCTATAGCTCCAAAGCATATACAATTGCTTGCAAATTAAACAAATATGATTTAAAGGACACTGCTGCCCCGATGGCATTGTAAGCCTATTGATAGCACTGTAGCCTCTTTGCTACTTTGTGTAATTAAAGTGTGGTTTTGTAGGTGGTGTTAAAGATAAGGCTTAGTCATACTTTTTGCAAATTGCAATATAGTACTGTTAAAGGACTTAAAAATTCAAACCAATGTTTTTCATAACTTTGATGGTCATTTTCATGACACTCATTGCCCTAACCCAAACTCAAACAAGAACCCTCCTACTAATTTGCCCAGAGAGGAGAATTGCATTTAGCAGTGATAATCCACTTCTAGTCAAGGAGTGAAAAAAAATACATTAGGTAGTATAGCCTAGTGGCTACAGCCCCAGGTCAAGAACCTAGAAAACAGGTAGACTCGGAACACTTGGATTTGTGAACCACAACATCTATCTGCATATATGTGAATCAGGGCCTTGGCATGTCACATAACACCCATGTGGTAATGGCAGCTGTAACTTGGAACAGGCTCTTCAGTAAGCAGGCTCTTCTGGCTCTCTAATCCTTCCAATATGAATGATAGAACCCTCCTCAAATGCATAAGATGTGGCAAGTAGTGGACAAACTACTGCAGGGGGCCCCCATTTAGGATTTGCACCAGTCACTCTCCCTGTTAAGAACACCAGTTGGGGCAGGAATCTTTCTATCCACTTCTTCCCACTTGAGATACCAGGGGGGTGGGAGACAAAGCAAAGGAAAAGGGTTTGTTTTCACCTTAAAGGTAAATCTGGCTGGAGCCCCCTTAAGCTATTAACTGTATATAACACCTGATCAAGGAGGTGAGAGTCACATTCAGGCAGGCAAAGCGAAGGAAATGGGCCTGTTTACACCTTAAAGGAACACTGTCAATTCCTTTAGGCCTCAAAGTGTCCCTTGTTTAAAAAACACATTTTATGATTGCCAACATTCTGTAAAGATTGCTGATATAGCTGGTACTTTGATTCGGATTCTTTTTTTCTTTTAAAAAGTGAAAAAGAGACTGCACTCCATACTGGTGTTACCACACAAAAACATGTTTGTTTACATTCCTTGATCAACTCCCACTGTATCTCTCCTGGACTTTGGAACACATCCAACAGTCTGGCCTCTCATGATACAGTGGGAGTTTAGGAGGTTACTGAATCATGAGTGACTGCACTGGTTGGGGTGCTTCTAATGTTCAGGAAGTATTCAATAAGAATAGATTCAAGATTTGAAACAAAACAAAGTTGTTTATAAATACACATTAGCATGCATTTCAGCTGTACTAAACAAGGAGACAGACAAAACCTACAGTAACATCAATGAATTTTAGAGAAGGTACGCAATCATAAAATGTAGGTTTTTAACTAGAAATAATATGATGCAAAACAGGTTGACAGTGTCCCTTTAAAGGTCAGTCTGACTGGAGACCCCTGAAGCTATTAGCTGTACTTAACACCTAATCAGGGAGGTGAGATTCACATCACAGTTCAGCTCCTGGCTTGCTCATGTTACTCAACAGGCAAGCCATTACAAAAACATGCAGCTCAGGCAGAAATAAATGGGTATGTAGTAAATATATTTTGGGGATTGTTAGGGGCCCCATGGCAGGTGGGGGCCCTAGGCTAGTACCTATGTTGCCTATGCCTTAATCTGGTCCTGTCTCCAGGTGTATTAGATTTCAGGACACTTTGACATTGGGTATGCATGCCAAATTTGGGGTGTATATCTACAATAGTAGCAGAGCTGCAAACATCCAAAAAGTTTGGAAATGTTTCACATTTTACAAATAATTAAAATGTGAAATTATGACCCTCTGTAACTTATAGTTTACTTTTTTTTTAATTCTTTGGTAACCGGGTAAAGGCACTAGATCACCGTCCTGACCCAGACAAAAAAGCATGCAAAAATACACAAATACAATCAACAACAATACAAAACCAAAAAATTAAAATTACAAATTGCAGTTACAAACAGATTTATGTAATAAATAACTTTTTAACCTTTGTTTAAAAGTTAAAACAGAGGGAGCAATCCTAACATCAAGTGGGAGTGAATTCCAATACAAGGGTGCTGTCATTGAAAAAGCTCTAGAGCTTAATATAAGCCAAGACCTGGGGACAAAATGTAGGGGGCCGTCAGCCGACCTCAGGCTGGGAAGCAATTCTCTCATTACAACAAGATCAGAAAGAGGAAAAAGGGAGCCAAAGTAAAAACATTTATACATCAGGCAGCCAACAAAATATTCTATTCTGCAACTGGGGGAAAATCACCCCAACCGAGAATATCTTTACACCGATGTATCCTATTGGGGGCTCCTAAAATAAAATTTACAAATATTATTACAGGCCACAGTTAGTGCTTGCATTTATTTTGTACCTATGTTATAATATAAACAAGAACTGTAATCAAAATATGGAAGAAGAGAACCAATAGCAATTGCTAATCTAGTTGCTTGTGAGAAGAATGACTTGAATTTGTATAACATCCCTATTCTTTGATTTACTTTCTTAACCATTGACTGAATCTGAGGTGAAAAGGTCAAACTGGAATCCAATAGTGTGCCCAAATACTTTAACTGAGACACTTGTTCAAGCAGACCACCCCGAAAATCAGATATCTTCAGTTCTGGGGTGTCCACCAACATAAATTGTGTGCCAAATAACATATATTTTGTTTTAGCTGAGTTCAAAACCATAGCATTTAAAGTATGCCAAGAACAGATGGCACCAAAATCCTTTTCTAGGGAACAAGTTCAGACACAGAATTTGACTGAGCAATTATTACAAGATCATCTGCATAAAGCAGTGATTCACTAAACTTACAAACTCCAGGAAGCTGATTTACAAAAAATAGAACATAACAGGGGTCCCAAAATGGACCACTAAGGCACACCACAACTAATTTTCAAGACATCAGAAACCACAGAACCCACCTGAACAAATTGACACCTGTTACTCAGCTAATCAAAAAACCAAGAAACAGTGACATCAGAAAACCCCAGATCTTTCAATTTTGTGCAGGCCAAACCATGATCAATCAAATCAAAGGCCTTGGTTAGGTCTACGAACACTGCCCCAGTCATCAAACCCTTCTCAAACCCATGTAGGACGGTGTTCATGAACCCAACCAAGGCTGTGCCCATACCAAAGTGCTTATGGAACCCATGTTGTTGCCTTGACAACAAATCATGGGTAACCAAATAGGCATCAATTTGCTTAGCCACTAAACGCTCAAGTAGTTTGCTAAGGGGATTCAGTATTGATGCTGGCCTATAATCATCCATGGAAGTAGCACAGCCCTTTTTTGGAACTGGAACCACCTTAGCTTTCTTCCAGGACAGGGGAAAAACACCTGTAGCCAGTGACATATTAAAAATATAACAAAGGGGATCCGTAATAAAGGGGATAGCCAATTTTAAGAAGTGGGCATCCAACCCTTCCCCACAGTCAGTCCCTTTATTTGGGAGAGACTACAGAAGATGAAAAACTTAATTTGATGTTACGTCCTTAAACAAAAACCTGGGTCCATCTACCAAAGGAACAGAGGAAAAGATTTAGTATTACCAGCCCGAGGAAAAAAAGATCTAAACTTAGTGTAACCCCCTTGTTACCCAGGGTTACTAGAATCCCAGTAAGACCTAGTGGTAGGCAGGGAAGGCAGCATGTGAAACTCCAGTCAAATGGGTTTCACACTGTCTCACTCTGTTCTCAGTCTCAGCTGAGACTGAGGGATGACATCACCAATAGAACTATCACAGCTGCATGAGCCACATTGGAATCTGCAGCAAGGGAGTTAGTTAGAATGTTGGGAAGTTTTGAAGTCAGTCTTCAGTGAGTGAATGTGAAGTAGGGAGCTTGCTGAGAAAGCAGCTCAGTAAAGGCTTTAGGAGCCTCAGCCCTGACAGAGGGCTACTTTTAGTTTAAAAGGGTGTGTGTCTCCACCTTAAAGAGAGACACAGAAGATAACTGAAGTGGTGGAGACCGCTGTTTTGGGTGTCAGTGCCCCCTTCCTTCAGGGGGGGCAGAAAAGGGTTCCCTGCAGATTCCTTGGGTGACCCCCTAGTTCTGCTTGTGAAAGAAAAGCTGCCTGTGCATTTCCAGAGTTTATTTGGGAGAACCAGAAGATTTGTGAATCACCTGTGGGGCACCTGCAACGTGAGGGTGAGTGTCTGCTCTTGCTAAAAGGGCCTATGTTTTTCACCCTGAGACTTGTGTGACAATGTGGGGATTGAACTACTAAATATTGGGAAGCCTAGAGTAATGGGCTAAGCAAAGTAAAAGTAGGTTCAAGTCCAGAGCTTGTTGGGATGCAAAATGATATGTAGAGGAGATGTGACAGACGTCTACCCAGAATCTACATTTGAAAGTTCAGTAAAGGAATTGTTCAGTTTCCAGAGAAATGGCCGGGTATGGGCTGTGGAAGCTGGAGGTGAGTGGCCCCCCATCTTTAGTGACCAGGTCCACCTCTACAGATTTCTTCTGTGGATTTCTACTTTACCTCAGGCACTTGGCCAGTGATGATGGAAGTACCCAGATGTGGGATTGTAAGGAAAATTCTCTCTAGGAGTCGAAGACTCTAGTGTGGTTTGGGGAGCCACAACAGGATAATTGGTTCATTCTTCAAATGGACCATGAATTGGATAATTGGTTCATTCCTCAAATGGACCACAGATCAAGTGGCTGGCGGGGGAGCCGGGCCATTGGGGAAAACCCAAGTAGTGTACAAGTCGGGCTGTGTACCCAAAGCTGCGTGCAAGTCTGGGCTGTGTGCCTGGTGGGTTTAGAGCCTGAGGGCTGGAAATAGTGATAAAGTGTTCTGTAGTCTCTAATCTGCATTACCAGGAATGTAACCCCGTTGGGGTCCATCTATGCTTTGTTTGTTCAGCTCGGATGTGAATAAAAGCCACACTGAAGAATCCCATTCCTGGTTCTGGACATTACAGTTATTGCTTCCTGTGTTCGGATTTACTTGGGTGCCCCTGTGCAGAGTAGCAAAACCTAGGTCCCCTGTGCTGAGTAACCTCATCCTCCCCAAACCCAGTCCCCACCAGGTACTGCTGTCAGCTTCAACAGCATGCCACCTGTCATTTTGGCAAAAAGGCAGGGGTGAGGGGTTACATTAGAAAGATCTGAAAATTTAGAATTTAACAATTTAACAGTTTCAGGCAAGTCACCAATTTCTTTGTTGTCAACAGTTAATTTCTGGATGTCAGATTTTGATTTAGGAGAAAGTAAAGAATTTACATTATTCCAAAACTTCTTTGGATCTGCCCAATTTATCTTCAAAGCGATCCCTAAAATAAGCTTTTTTAGCATTTCTAACAGTTTGAGAGACTAAATTCTGAAGTCCATGGTAGAGATCCATTGAAACTTTACTGGGAGATAGAAACATAGAAACATAGAATTTGACGGCAGATAAGGACCGCTTGGATCACCTAGTCTGCTCATTTTCCTACCTAACAGATAAGCTGCAGATCCTAATTAACCAATAGCTTACTTCCTCCTACCCCCCACTAGGACTGCCTTATGTCTGTCCCATGCATTCTTGAATTCCTTAACTGTTCTTGACTCCACGACCTCAAGGAGGCTGCTCCATGCATCCACAACCCTCTCTGTGAAAAATTACTTCCTCACATTACCTCTGAGCCGTTCCCCCATATTCAAATTGTGCCCCCTTGTTCTTGCACATCTCTTTTTCTGAAATATGCCACCCTCTTGGACTTTGTTGATTCCCTTGAGGTACTTGGAAAGTTTCAATCATGTCCCTCTCTCCTCCTTTCCTCAAGGGTATCATGATAAGCTCCTTTAGTCTTTCTTCATATGTCTTCTGGTGCAGACCCTGACCATTTGTTGCTCCTCTGACAGCCTCCACTCTCTATGTCTTTGCGGAGATGGGGTCTCCACAACTGCACAGAGTACTCCAGATGGGGTCTCACCAACTGTCTGTACAGAGGGATAACAACTTCCTTTTTTCTACTATTGATGCCTCTCCCTATGCATCCCAATATCCCCCCAGCCTTCCTTACTGCCTTCTCACATTGTTTGCCCACCTTTAGGTCATCTGATATAATTACCTCCAGGTCCCTTTCCATTTTTACTGTTGTCAGTATCTCACCCCCATTGTGTACTCTTGCCCTGTTTTTTTGTTTCCCAGGTGCATTACCTTGCACTTCTTTGCATTGAATCTGAGCTGCCATACATTTGACCGTTCCTCCAGCCTTGCCAAGTCCCTTCTCATCCTTTCCACTCCATCTGGTGTATCAACCCTGTTGCAGATCTTTGTGTCATCTGCAAAGAGACATACTTTCCCTTCCAGTTCCTCTGAAATGTCACTTATAAAGACATTAAAAAGGACTGGTCCCAGTACCGAGCCCTGTGGTACCCCACTAACATACTAACATACTATTTGCCAGCAGATTAGGCCTTATGGTCTATCGAGTCTGCTCAAACCTAGATCCTTAGTTGGGTGCCGAGACCCTCCCATCCCTTGTGCTCCAGAAACCCCTATCATCCATCCCCACCCCCCTGGGACAGGCCATCATCTGATACATCCACTTTTTGTGTCTGTCCCACCCTCTCTTGAAGCCCTCCACTGTGGATCTCTGAACCAGCTCACCAGGCAGTGCATTCCAAGGGTCCACCACCCTCTCAGTGAAAACCTCCTCCCTTTTCCCTCTCACCCTTCCACCTTCCAACTTCAAACCATGTCCTCTGGTGATACCTCCCTGCTTTAGTTTAAAGATCCCATCCATGTTTACCCTATTTATTCCCTTGAGGTGCCTGAAGACCTCAATCATGTCCCCTGTCTCTCCTCTCCTCCAATGAAACAGGCAGAGCTCCTCAAGTCTGTCCTCGTAAGTCAAATCCCCAGCCCTCGGATCAACTTTGTTGCCTCCTCTGTACCCTCTCCAGGAGCTGTATGTCCCTCTTCATAGTGGTCTCCAGTACTGTACACAGTACTAAGGGTGTGGTCTAACCAGCCCATTGTACAGCGGCAGAATCACTTCCTTGCTCCTAGAGGTGATCCCCTTGTGATGCATCCCAACATCCTGTTTGCCTTGCTAGCTGCTCTCCTGCACTGCTCAGAGTTATTCATACATGTATCCACCATGACCCCTAGGTCTTTTTCCCCTGTTGAGGCTTCCAGCACCCTCCCAGGGTGTACCTGTGTTTAGGTTTCCCCGACCAAGATGCAACACCTTGCATTGGCGATATTGAAATTTAATTTCCATGTGTGAGCCCAGCTTTCCAGGGTGTCCAGGTCCCTTGCAGGGCCAACCTCCCTCTTCTCCTCAACTACTGCTCCCATCTTGAGTCATCCACAAGAGACTCATTTCCACACCTATACCATCCCTGATGTCCGATATGTATGCATTAAACAGGATTGGACCCAGGACCGAGCCCTGTGGTACCCCACTACCAACCTCTGTAGGGTTCGAGCTCCCACAGACCACTACTCTCTGAGTGCGTCCAGCTATCCAGTTTTCAATCCATCTGACCATCAAAGGGCCTACTCCTAACCCCATCAGTTTCTCCACCAGACCATTGTGAGGACAGAGTCAAACGCCTTGCTGAAGTCCAAGAATAATACATCCACAGGCTTACCCCTGTCCAGTTCTGATGTTACCCATTCATAGAACTCCACAAGGTTGGTTTGACATGATCTACCTGGCACAAACCCATGCTGCCGACTATCCAGACCTCCCACCTCCTCCAAGTAAACCCCCAATCGTTCCTTTAGTATACTCTCCATTAATTTTCCCACCACCGAGGTTAAACTGATGGGTCTATAGTTTCCTGGTACTTCCTTCGACCCCCCTTTATGGATTGGTACCACATGTGCCTCTCGCCAATCCGTAGGTACCCTCTCTGTCTCAAGTGACCTGCTGAAAAGCTCCGCCAGGGGTGCAGCCAGTATGTCCGCCAATTCCCATAGTACTCTCGGATGAATGCCATCCGGCCCAGGAGATTTGTCTTTCTTTAGGGCCTTGAGGGCAAACCACACCCTTTTGGTGGGGATGGCATCATCCATCCCCTCCACCTTACTGGTCTTTTTATCCTTATCCAGATGTGACACCCCTGGGGTACCTTTCCCTCCCTTTTGCTCCATTTCTGTTGCTCCCCTGATCCCACTCCCTGCTGCTTCTATCCCCTTTGTGCCTTGCTTTGTAGATATCCCATCCCCCTCCCTAGTGAACACAGAGGCAAAGTACTCGGTAAATACTTCTGCCTGGTCCCTCGCCTCTTCCACCCACCCTCCTTCTGATCTCAATCTGCTGAGATGGCCCTTAGTTTTTCTCTGCTCCCCAATGTACCGGAAGAACCCCTTTTCCCCTCCATGTATCCCCTGTGCCAGCCGTTGCTCTTTACTGGACTTTGCTCCCCTCACCATACGGGTGACTTTTCTAGATGCAAGCTGGTACATTTCCTTATCCCTATCCCCTCTTGTTGTTTTATATTTTTTGTAAGCCACCTTCTTTTCTCTGACTGCTACCTGGACCTCACTGGACCACCAGCATGGTTTATGTGACCTTGCTCCCTTAATGCTTCAACTTAGCGCAGATCCTGACTGCCTCATGAAGTCCCCATTTTATGACCTCCCATCTCCTTTCCACACTTGTCGCTGAGGTAATCCCTTCAAGTGATCCTTGAGAATATTTCCCATGCCCATAAAGTCTGCCCCCTGAAGTCCACTGCCAGTGTCCTAGATCTCACCCCACTCCCCAATGCTTATTTGAAACCAGACAGTATTGTGGTCACTCCCAGTCAGGGGGTCCTGTACAACCATGTCCCTTACCAGATCCCCATCTGCCAGAACCACATCCAGGACATGCCCCTCCCTTGTGGGCTCCATCACATGCTGTGTTAAGAACACATCCTGGAAGCCATCCAGCAGCCTCTGCTCCTTGGCCACCTTAAAGGACATGGTTCCCCAGTTTGTACCTGGCATATTAAGTAACACTAGTAACCCTCCTTTTTTCACTGTGGACTCCATTTACTACTACCCTTTGCATCCTGTTGTCTAGCCAATTTTTTATCCAGGCTACCACCTTGGGACCCACTCCAAGGCTGGCTAACTTGTGTATTAATCTTTTGTGTGGGACTGTATCAAATGCCTTGCTAAAATCTAGGTAAGCCATGTCCACAGCCCCTCCCTGGTCTACTACTTTGGTCACCCAGTCAAAGAAATCTATTAGATTCATCTGACACGACCTTCCCATTGTGAATCCATGCTGCCTTGGGTCCTGTGCCCCACTGGCCTCTAGGTACTCAACAATTCTTTCCTTCAGAAGTGATTCCATCATTTTACCTACCACTGAGGTCAAACTAACTGGTCTGTAGTTTCCTGCCTCTGTCCTGCTCCCACTTTTGTGAAGAGGAATCACATCAGCCCTCCTCCAGTCCTCAGGTACCACCCCATCCTCCCATGATTTGTTAAAGAGAGTAGTCAGTTGTTTCATTAGTTCTACCCTTAGTTCTTTTAGAATTCTTGGGTGAATCCCATCAGGCCCCATTGCTTTGTCCACCTTCAATTTTATTAGTTCTTTCAGAACCCTTTCTTCTGTAAATGGACTGGTATCGACCCTCGTCTTCAGAGTGTTTCTCTTGTTTGGTTTAGGTACCTCTTCCTGCTCTTCCTTTGTGAATACTGAGCAGAAATATTCGTTCAGTATCCCTGCTTTTTCATTGTCACCCTCTACCCACATTCCCTCCCCTTTATTAAGCATCAGTATCCCTCCTTTGGTCTTTCTTCGCTCCCTAATGTACCTATAACAGGTCTTATCCCCCTTCTTAACAGAGTTGGCTATCCTTTCCTCAGTTTGGGCCTTTGCTATTCTGACTGCCTTCCCAGCCTCTTTCTGCTTTAACTGATAAAGTTCTCTGTCCTTCTCCTTCTGTGTTTCCTTATATTTCCTGAATGCTATCCTTTTCTCGTTAACCTTCCTTGCCACCTCTTTTGAGAACCATAACGGCTTTTTCCTTCATTGTGTTTTTGTTGATTTGCTTTACACAAAGGCTTGTTGCCTCTGTGATGGCTGTTTTGATTACTCTCCATTGTTCCTCCACCTCTCCTTCTTGCCTGTTTGCTAGTGCTTTTCTGAGCCACTCTCTCATTTTCCCAAAGTCAGCTCTCCTAAAGTCCAATACTCTTACTTTTGTATGGCTTGACGGTATAGCTGTGTTTATCGTGAACCACACTGTTTGGTGGTCACTTGTTCCCAGATGGCTACCCACTTCTAAATCTGAGATTCTTTCTCCATCCCCATTTGAGAGTACCAGGTCTAAGATTACTCCCTCCCAAGTGGGTTCCAGTACTAGCTGTCTGAGGCATGCCCCCTGTAGGGCATCAAGAATGACCCTGCTCTTGGATGTGCCTGCAGCAAAGGTGCTCCAGTTAACATCTGGCATATTCAGGTCCCCCATCAACAATATCTCCCCTTTTTCTGCCATTTTAAGGAAGCCTTCTATCATTTCCTTGTCCATTCCCTCCCTCCTGAGATGGGGGTCTGTATACAACCCTCATGCAGATTGTGGTGCCATTTCCTGTCTCCAGGGTGACCCAGAGTGTCTCATCTGCTCCCTGTTTACTCTTTAGTTCTGTTGCTTTGATCCCTTCCTTTACATAAAGAGCTACTCCTCCTCCTCTTTTACCCTCCCTGTCCCTCCTGTAGATTATGTATCCTGGTATGTTGACATCCCAGTCATGGTTCTCTGTGTACCATGTTTCTGTCACTGCCATAATATCCAGGCAACCCTCTTCCATCAAGGCCACTAGTTCAGGGAGCTTGTTACACAGACTATGGGCATTGGTACTCATCACCCTTCACTTTTTGATGTCCTTACCCCTTTTAGCCCAATTCCTGTCCTTACTGCCTTTGCCTTTTTTTACATTTACTTCTGGCCTGCTCCCTAATGACTTCTCTATCTTGGTGTTTACCTCACTAATTACTGTTGTTTGTGGGAGAAGTCTGGGATTTCCCTGCTCCTTTTTAGTGCCTCCCCCCTTGACTAGTTTAAATGCTTGCCAATGAAGCATTTAAACCTCTCACCTAGGATCCTGGATCCCCCCTGGACAGATGCAGACCATTGCGCCAGGTTAGGTCTGCAGCCCTTCAGGTGGCTCCCCAGTCCCTAATGAAGCCAAAACCCTGAGCTCCACACCAGTTTTTCAACCATTCATTGAATTCCCTGGTGAGGAGTACCCTAGCATCACCCTTGCCATAGACAGGCAGCACCTCCGAGAAAGTTACTGTATGCGCTACTTGTCTAAGGCCCCTTCCCAACTCTACAAACTCCTCTTGCACTGCTCTGATCCCATTTCTAGCCAGGTAATTTGTCCCTAGGTAGACAATAACATCCAGCTCCCTCCCTCATGCAGCTGCTCCCACAATCCTGAGGATTCGCTTCCTGTCCCTCCAAGCTGTGGCGCCAGGCAGGCACCTTACCTCCCTCTCCACTTTCTCCCCCATTTCTACCCCCCTAATGATTGTGTCACCCACCAGGAGTTGTTTCCTTCCCCTGTGGGGTCTCATGCCACCCTTCTGTGGGTCTCCTTTGTGAAGGTTCCCGGCATCCTCCTTGGTCTCCACTGCAGGTGCCTCTGTAGAGGAACCACTAACCACCATAAGAGTGAATGAATTGTGGAGAGGTACAGCTTGAGGAATGGAACTCTGTTCCACCACCCTCTCCCTCCCTGAACCCACCCTGGTTCAGCCTCTCCTCTTTCTTGGCAACCTCTGAGGTAGTGGCATTGGCCCTGGTGGTCCCTGGGTGGGGGAGGAGGTTTCACGAATCCTAGCCAGGTCAACCTGGAGATAGGCAGCCTCCTCCCTCAGACCAGAGAGGTGCCTGCAAATAGGGCAGCACCGCAGCCTCCAGAATGTCTCCCGGAACACTGCCGCTCCACAGCCATTGCACTGCACCACTCCTATCATGTCTTATTTTGTGTCCCCTCTCCTGTTTCTCTGTATGCTTACTGTCTCCTCTCCTTACAAGTCTCAACCTTTCTGTTCTGGGACAGTAACTTCCTATATTCTTCAGTAGCCTCCTTCTTCCTTGCTCAGTGTCAGACCACTAGCAGCTGGGGGGGGAGTGAGCTACTTTTTTCCTTTAGGGTTGATAAAACCAATGTTTCTCTATGATCCTTCCCTTCCTACTGCCAAACAGGAAGTTCCTGTTGACAGTCAAATCCAGTGGCTATAAAAGTAGAACTGGCTTAGGGTGGGTGGGTGGGATGGAGGGCAATTAGTAAGAAAAAGGCTAGCAACAGGAAGTTGTAATTTGAGTCACCTTCTTTTATAGTGTCTAAGCCACTCCCCCAATTAAGCTCTCTTTCCTCCTACTAGTTTAGCAAAGTAAACTGATACAGAATCCTTCCCAGCACATAACACACACTGAATTTCTTTCTTTTCTTTCTTTTTTTAAACCCTAAATAAGGCCCCTTCTACTTCTAATAAAGTATCTGTTTGCTTAAACGTAACAGATACTGACTCCTGCTAAGATATAAGTGTTAAATTAATAAGAAAATGTAGCTTCTTTTAGTTAGCTGCTTTCTGCTCTACAAGCAAGGCTAGCAACAGGAAGTTGTAATTTGAGTCACCTGCTCTTATAGTGTCTAAGCCACACCCCCAATTAAGCTCTCTTTCCTCCTACTGGTTTAGCAAAGTAAACTGATACAGAACCCTTCCCAGCACAGAACACACACTGACTTTCTTTCTTTTCTTTCTTTTTTTTAAACCCTAAATAAGGCCCCTTCTACTTCTAATAAAGTATCTGTTTGCTTAAACTCAACAGACATTGAATCCTGCTAAGATATAAGTGTTAAATTAATAAGAAAATGTAGCTTCTTTTAGTTAGCTGCTTTCTGCTCTACAAGCAAGGCTAGCAACAGCTAATAACAGATAATTAAAATTTAGTCCAAGCACAATCCCACTTCTTAATTAATTTCTTAATGCTGGGACCAAACCATCCAGTAGGAGAACCTCTACACTGAATGGTCCACAAAAGGAAAAGGGATTCCTGAATGGGAAGAAGTTGGCTGAAAAAAAAAAATCTAACACTGTGTCCACATCTGGAATACATTCAAGAAATGACCAATCAATTAACCTCAAAGAAGAATATAACAGGGAATAATCTATCCTTTTAAATGATCTAGTGTGAAACACAGAAGGAGGTGGTTAAAGACAACAAAAATCTAGGACACAAAAAGTGGCCATGTGGTCGCTTACGGAATCTGCCAAGACACCAGAGGCCCCTACCCTCCCCACTCTATTAGTCAAGACCCAATCCAACAGAGAATGATTCTGTGAGATGGGATTGAGATGGGTAGGCACATTTATACACTGAGTCAGACCGTAAGAGAGAAGAAGAGATTCGAGCCCCATTGTGTCATTAGCCCACCAATTCAAATTCATATCTCCAACAACAACAGAATCACTCTGCTTTAAATAAACTTTACAAACATGCAAGAAATGTTTAAGCCCTTGAAGACCGCATTAAGGGGGATTATACAAACAGCCCACATTTAACTTCTTCTTTCCTCCAAGAACAAATTGCAAAACCAACCAATCAGTATCACAATCCAACTCCTCACTAGACCTTAAAAAAATAATTTCTGAATGATCCCTATAATAAATCGAGACCCCACCACCCTTTTTTTGACCTTTACAGTCTACCCTAAAAATGTTATAACCCCCAATATGACACACATTATTGGGCACCCCCGGCTTCAACCACGTTTTGATAAAGCAACAATATAAGGCAGATATAGAGCAGTAAGCTGTTCGATTTCAGCAATCTTAGGGATTAAACTACGAACATTCAAGTGGATAATTTTAAATCCCTGACAGGATTTCAAACAATTATTCAATGATGTTGCTTGAGAGGAAAACATAGAATCCAAAGAACAAGGCTCTGGATTCAATTCAACATCACCAGACACTAACAACAGAAAGGTGGTTGAAACACAGTTGCCCAGTTTAGAATAAAGTAATATGCTACAGTGCAAATTAGTAAAGTAACCCCTATTCCCACATTGTCTTACGGGCATAGGGCTACTCAACAACCATTGCCATGAATCAGTAACAACAACATCAACAACTAAGCAATTTGAAAAGCAAAAATCACTTGTCTCATATGAGGCAGTGTTCCCGGCGCCAAACCTATATAATTCAATATGATCCACATATACCAACCCCCCCCAAAGAATACACACCCAAATGGGTAAACATTTAGCATCCCACATTATTAACATATCATACTTACAACATCAACAGTATTACAATCAAACACTCCCACTCCCCTACCTCCCTCAGACTCCCCTGCACTTATTGTACTTGCTGCACCTGCACCGCGCAAACACCACCGCATTTGGCAAGTGAAATCTTTAAACACCTCAACCCCACAGACTGGGCTGCCACCACCAATTGGGGGGGTGCAGCTAGCAACAGGTAGAAGAAGCTAGTAAGTATCTAGCAACAGGGCTATAAGCAGGGTGCAATTACTGAAGTGGCAGCAGCTGTACTTAATTAATCGGTTCCACTCTTGGAAGGACAGCACAAACACCCTGAACAGTACACTTTAGGTACCTTTTTCAGCAGCACACAAGTAATCACTTTGTAAGCAGCAGTTCAGCAGGGACTCAAACCAGCAGTGCTAAATAATAAAATCTACATGGCATTAAAATGCACCTCAATACTGTGATGAGTCATACACCAGTAGGCTTAGTTAATTCCTAAAGTCAATAAGGGGTTTAGCAGCATCACACTCCAGCAACATGAGCTCACACAGTCTCTGAATAAAACAAAACATAGTGTAGCAATAATAGTTACTGCTCCTGTAGTCTCCCCAAAGACCCACTGCCACACAAATCAGATCTCCCAGGAATACAGCAGCCTTCCAGATGGAAATGTGAAATAGGGTTCTTCCTGTTATAATGACCAGATATTCTACATCGTCCACTGAGCTTTTAAAGTGCCAGGGGGGTTGAGGGGAGCCTGCCATACTCGCTTAGACAATATCAGGCTCCAAAGTGACTAAGTTGTAAACAGAGGAATGTTTGCTGACATTTTTGCAAAAATAAATTGCCAGCATTTGTGCCCCTATAACTTACATATCACTCATCCAAACATCATGGATCATGACATCACTGTAGCACTCCTTAACACTCATTAACAAATGTATGCATGCCTGTTTTCACATCTCTAAATGTATGAATTGCTGAATTATGACCAAATAAAGCATTTCAGAAACATTCATGAAATTTCACAAATTTGAAGACTTTCATGAAAATTCCATGAAAGCAGAATTTGGTAATTTCACCCAGCCCTTTTGGCCGATACATTTTGTTGAATGTCTATACTCTTGAACTGCTTAAGTCAAAATTTGAGAAGCATGGCTACTTAAAACAGATTACCATAGAAGCACAGAATAAAAATCCCAGTATCCAGAATTCAAGCAAAAGAATAACCATATTCTTACTTAATTAAAAAAAAATGCTACACCAAAATACTGTGCAATTAATAATTGCAGTGCTGAGAAAACAGAGGACAGAACCAAGTGAAAGATTCTAAAATACTCATGTGACATATTCTCAAAAGATTTTTTATATAGATACAGAGCAGTGGAAACTCTTTTGAGAATAGGGTTTAGAGCCTCCTTCAGGCACAGGGGCTGAGCTATTGTGTTTTGAGGTGCCCTAAAATAAAAAGAGCAACTCTCCGAAAAACTATCCGGTTGCTCCTAAAGTGATTACCGTCATGTTAAAATGTAACTGAAAGTGCTCATTGCCCAAGTGGAAGTGTATAAAATTAATGCAGCACAGGAAAAGTGACAAGCTTTCTAAAACATACAGCTCAAAGAAATAACAAAAATTAGTTAATAAAAAACTGCTCTGAATCACCACAAAAGACAAAGATCAGTTGCTATACTGCAAGCATACAAGGATATGCCACAACTTTTAAAGAGCAAATGTCCCCATACAGTTGTCAAACAGGTTCAGAAAACTATTCTTTCAAAGAAAAGGGAAATGGGGGAGTTGGCTGGTAGGGAAAGGTGAGGAAATGGGAAAGGGAAAGGAGAAAAGAGGGGATTATTTCAGAGGAACATACTCAGGAATTAATCCTCTTTGAGTATACAAGGTGAGGCAGTTTCCAAGATGAACATCCAGAAGGCCTCTCTCTGTAATAATTTCTGAACTACATCCCCATCTCTGGCTGTCATCCTCACATATTCAAGGCCCACAAATGTCACACTTGTTGCAGACTGATGGCAAGCATCCACATAGTTTCTGACCATGATGCTGAGCTCATTGTGTTTACAAACTGTTGTTTTACATTCTGAAATTAACTTCAGATCTCTAATGGTCAGTTCAATGAACCTCAGGGATTGACATCTTGACGTGTAAATTATTCCTGTGCTGTTGCAATTTATGAATTGATACAGCACTTCCTCCCTAGACTTTGCTTCAAAAACATTGTGTCTGTGGTATTGACACAGTGTGGGCACAGTTTTCATATTGAATGCATCCCATAAGTTGTTGCAAACAGTTGCCTGGAGATGTATAGCTTTGTATCATATTATGGGCTGTCACGTTTCTGATTTTTTATACTCTGCAGAAGCTGATCCATGGAGATGTTCTGCTGCCTCCCACAGTCTTCTCTATTGCCATAGGGTGACAGACAGCTTTCATAATATTTCAAATAAAACTTCATGTGCTCTGGTATTATATTCAATTATGAAGGTCAGTTGTGAGTTATGTTTGAAATAAAGGGACACTGTCAACCCCCTTAGGCCTCAAAATGTCCTTAGTTTCAAAATCACATGTATGATTGTTCACATTCTGTAGAGACTACTGATGTATCTGGTAGTCTGATTCTGATTAGCTTTTTTTTCTTTTAAAAAGTGAAAAACAGAGTGACCACCACACTGGTGTTACCACACCAAAACATGCTTGTCTACATTCCCTTGATCAACTTCCATTGCATCTATCCAGGACTTAGGAACACCCCCAAAATAGTCTAGCCACTAATTATACAGTGGGAAAAGGGGAGACTATTGTGACATGAGAGGCTGTACTGTTTGGGGGTGCTTTTAATGTTCAGGAATTACACAGTTAAGAGTAGATCAAGAATCTAAATCAAAACAATCTTAGGCACAACATATAGAATAATATATGGGGTGGTGTGTTTACCAGAATTGTACACACACCTGAGGTGTGGAATGCTACATAAACCCCGAGGGTGAAACCCGATGGGTTTATAAAGGCATCCCACACTGACAGTGTGTGCAAAATTCTGGTTTTACACTCACCCTCCCACCCATGATTTATTTAATTACTGGCCATCATTTTTTGACTACATTCAGCGCCAGCTCACAATTGAACTGTGATTTCATTTTTTTTCTTAGGATGGCACTTTGTTACAGTGTTTTTTTTACTTCAGAAGTTGAATTTGGTGGTATTACAAACAGTTTTGTGAGCTCACGCTGAGTGTAGCGCAAACTAGATTGACAGCTAGTGATTATAACTGCCCGGTTATAACACAAAATTTCAAATGGGCAGTTGTATCGCAGAATAAAAGTATGGTTATCCGTGTATAAAAATTGATGGGCAGTAATTAATATATATTAACATGCATTTCAGGTCTGCTGGCAAGCAAGCGGATAAAAGAACCCAGCTACTTCAATGAATTTTAGAGCAGGTGAGCAAACATCAAATGTGGGTGGTTTTTAACTAGAAATAATATGATGCAAAAAGATTGCCAGTGTCCCCTTTAACTTGTGTTTGGAAACTGATTTAATGAGCATGCTTATCACACTAATGGTTGTACAATAGTTAAAACTTTTGAATTCTATGTTTCTACTGTACAGGGTCTGCAGAGGCAGATGAAGCAAGGAACATTGGGGCAGATTGGATGGGCCAAGCAGTCCTTTTCTGCCAACAATGTCTAAAACTACTGCACATGTGAAGATGGTCTGAAAATATTTGGCTTGTGCTAGAAAGAAAACTTTGATTTTAAAAAGCCTTGAAAACTGTAGCCATTTTTCTGAGATGTGTGACTTTTGCTGATCATCAGAAATTGAGGTTTTAGCCATAGAATGATAAATGGGTCCTGTGCATACTTCTCATTTTACCACTTTGGAAATATTATTAACACAGTGCTGCCCACAGACATTTTGAGATTTTGTTTGTCATAAACATTGTCAATACCTATATATCCTGTCATACCAATGAATGTATTTGAATTGGCATTTAAACAGAAATTGACATCAGTAGGGCCACCCAATGGCTCAGCGGTAGTGCTACCTGCTTCAGCACTGACAATCCGGGGTTAAGAGTGAGCCTGGGTCTGCAGTGATCAGACAGCCAGGCTGGGGAGTGCTCCCAATCAGAGCATGAGCCAGTCAGGGGTGGCAGATGGCCCAAACCTGGTGCAGTAGAAGCCCTTCATGGTGAGCTGGAGAGCTTGTTCCCTCATGAAGGGTGGCATATGCCCAGTGTGCATTACTGCATTTGAGGCTGACAAGGGCTATGTCAGACCTCTGGGCTGGAGGGCTGGACTAAGGGGAGAAAAGGGAAAAACCCACATGCACAACCACCATGAGTGACTGCCCCTGTAGTCCTTGGGTCCTACGTCATGCAGATCCCCCAGCCTGATAATGGGAGGAGCTGCAGCAGGACTGGAAATGGATAGGGGCCCAATGACAGGTGGAGGCAGTCAGGGCCAAAAAGCTATATATAAAAAAAAAACATCAGTGACTGACACTTTTAACAGTAAGCTGTTTTAATCAGGGACCAGCCTGGGGGGGGGATTGAGTGTCTTAGAGGATGTGCTCCACCTCCAGCAAGGAAGGGCTGCATTGCCTCACTCTGTCACTGCCACCTGTAGGAATACAAGCAATAGTGTAGCAGGTAGAGGAGAAGTCAAGGGGGGATGCTGCAGGCCATGTGGAGGGGCATCAACATGTGTATGCTTTTGATGTGACAGCTGTCTTGCTGCGGACATCCCCTCAGGGTGAGGACAAGCAGCAGCAGGCAACTAAGAGGTGAATTCTCTCCTTTCAGCTCCATGCTGGCCAACCTGGCAAGAAAAGTAGTACCCCACCAGATGGAGGGCCACAAAAAATCAGAACATTTGTAAGAAGCTTGAGTGTTCTTGTTTGATGATGTGTTTCACATTTTAAGGGACAGTGCCTGACATGTGAGTGATTAGAGGTTGAGTGGTTTGGTAGGAGATGTAAGTTAGATGGACTAGACGAGACAGTGAAATACAATCCCCAATAAAACAAATGTATTTCTCCAGTAAAACTTGTGAGTCGCTCTACTTTCTGGAAAATAGGATTTTGTAAACCACCCAATTTTAATTAAACTAAAACTTAAACATGGTTGCATTCAAATCTAAGGGAAAAGGTCACTGCTGTGTCAGCTGGAATGCACTAGTAATGTTGTTTTACGAGGAAAGCAGTTCCAGCCATGCTTGTGACCAAAAGAAAAGTGTCTAGACTTTGACCCTAATTCAGGCCACTTAAATGTATTTACTGCCTATTTGCTTAGAATGATAATTAGTCTTTCCAGAGTTCTGAGATTTATATCCTAACATTTTACTGGTGTTTTGACTGAACATTTCCTTTTGCTGTAGAGGCTGGCATGCATACAGAAAAAATAAATGACCCAAACTAAAGGAAATGAGGTGATAGGGAAGGGGGCCCGTGCAAACTGTGTTAAAGTGCAATCTACTTATCTACTTACGTCTTTACATTGCAGGTTTACTTTTCAGGTCATTTGTGATGTTATTGCTCCTAGCCATTGTTTGATTATTGTTTTTACTTTTTGTTATTTAAAATGTGATTTTTTGAACAGCCTCCTTCCCCATCCCCTTCCACTTCCCCTCACCTTACAATTTCTGAAGAGTTGGGCTATCAGACAGAAAGTAATGTGGTGAGACTCATCCTGTGTGCCTCTTTTTTTCTCTCATAAGAAACAAAATATTGCTGCCTGTTTCTGACCACATCTACAGTAAAGGAACTCCCTACTCCACTATGTGAGTTGTAACATTCCCTGCTGGTAGAGACAATCGCCCATCCTCCACCCATTTAGAAAAGCCCACCCTCTTTACCTGGACCAAAAGGTGATCTGTATAATATAATAGAATGACCATCGAGACCTTCTAACATTAGACTTGTCAAATTGGAAACTTTCATCTACAGACACCATCTTCCTTATCATATGCCTGTGAGCACACTACCCTTTTCACATTTGTTACATAGAAGAAGTGATATGAAGGCATGCGAAATGAAGCCAGCATGATAGCAGAAAGCCAATAATGAAGAGGATGGTGGATAGATTTGGATGAGGTCAATTTGATAACAAAATATTACAGGTCTTTAGGGGCACTGACTTGAAAAGTGCAGGGATGCCTTTGCGTCTCAATGCAAAGGGTGGGGGTCATCAATTAGTAGGAGTGTATATTTATGGTTACAAGTGGGAAAGAAGTTACAACTGTTGTGTTGTGTGTGGGGGGGGGTACTGTAAATGTGGGCAAATCCATCAGTGATGTTTTGCACATTTTATGCTATGGAAATTAGTATCCCATCTCCCTCCTTCCCTCTACTGCAAAGTTGCAAGAGAAACTGGTCACCTCACAGCTGTCTGACTTCCTCCACTTCTCCAACTTCTTCTTGCCATTCCAATAAGGTTCATGGAAGCACCATTCCACTGTATCCTCTCTCCTGTGTGTCAATGACTCCATCCTCTCTGGGATGGATTGGGGCACATTTACAACATCCATTTTTATTGATCTAGTCAATGCGTTTGATTCAGTGACCCATCCCCTTCTCCTGGATAAGTTGAGTTCTGCTGGTCTATCAGAATCTGCTATTGGTGGTTTCACTCCTACCTTTCATGCTGTAAGTGGTCAGTGCAAGTAGGTGGCAGCCTGTCTCCTCCACTCCCCATCCAGCCTGAGGTCCTACAGAGTTCCATCCTGGGTGTCATCCTTTTCTTTATTTTTCTCAGTGACCTCCCCCTTGGTGTGTGTCTAGTTGCACATTCATGTGTATGCAGACAACATTGTTCTCTGCATTTCAGGCCCATCAACTGAGGCTATTGAAATCACATAGTGTCCTGCATCGGTTTCAGGCCAACCAACTTCAGGTCATTACAAAGAAAACAGTGTCCAGCATTGCCACCCTCTCTTCCTTCACCAACCTAGCTGGTTCTCCACTTAAAGTGCTCCATTCCTTCATGTACCTAGGTGTGTGGCTTGATAGTAGGCTTGGCTTCTGTATTCACATTGATGCCATTCAGGTTAAACTCCACCCCAAATTTGGCACCCTGTACCATAATAAAGACTGCCTATATCTGCATGGCCTCTGGGATCTAGTTACCAAAATGGTGCTGCCAGTCTTTGACTATGCTGTCATGGTTTACTGCATTGCTCCCTCCCTTTCCCTTGCCAGACTGGACACCCTCTGTAATGCCTCCATTTGTTTTGCTGCAAACTCATCCCCTCATACCCATAACTGCACACTTTATTCTTCCCTACCCATCCTCTCTCTTCCCTCCCATCGCCTGCATCACTGTGCTTCTTTCATCTCTAAATACTGATTTGAGTAACTGCCTTCGCACGTATTCACTCTCATCTCACGCATCCCATCTGCCTCATGCCTACTTCATTCCAAGGATCCCTGCACTTTCTCCCTCCCCCACCCTTTCTCCTCTGTTGGGAAGTCAGGTTTCTCCTATCGTCTTCCCGCCTTCTGTAACCTCCTCCCTTCTGCACTCCATTTCTCACCCTGTCCAACCATCCTTAAGCACCAGCTTAAACGTCTTCCACCCTCCTCCTGCACCTGCCAGCTCCCTTACTGACCTGCCTTTTCTTCTTCCTTTCCAAATTTAAGCCCCCTCCCTTGGGACAGTTGTATGCCTCCCATTTCTGTGTGCTGTGATTTTCTACCAGTTACCTGATTTTGTTTCAAGCTGTAGCGCTTGTTCTTGCTCTTGACACACATATCTTGTAAATTTCCACTTTTGACAATTTGCACCACCTTTATTTGCACCTTAATTGCTTGTAATCTTCTTTAAATTGTATTTGCTTGTTTTCCCTCTCCCCCGGGTCACACCTGGAAATGAGCCTTGACTTAGTGTGCCTTTTGCAGTCACCAGTTTTAAATAAACAAATAAATAGGGCAACTCTCTTCTGTTATAGAAGGAGAGGAAATTATGCTGTTTTAGCCTTTTTCAGCTTCCTGGTCTGAAACTGTCAAATCATCTGAGAAGACTGGGTGAGATCCAACCCCCAAATATTTTGTTCCAAAATACCTACCTGAATACATAGATATTTATTTCCTGATCTGAATCCTGTGATATTTAAGGATTTGGAAAAAATAACTTGAGTTTGGTGTAGCATTGCTTGGAATCCAAGTTACAAAACTGGATTTATTTCAAGGTCACTGGTTTTCATTTTTTTAAACTGAAAACCTGGTAAAATTACATAATTTGGAATTTATACACACTAGTAAATACAAAGCATTTAAAGGAATTTGCAGATCGTACTGATCAGTAAATCTAAGGAATTTTCATGTTTCTATAAATTCTTTTCTGTTCTAGTTTCTTTTTCCTTTACTTAAATGTCTGTACAGCTAGCATTTTTCATTATTTCGAATATTAATTCACATACTAAAAGTCTGGTAGTAGAATGCCTGTAAAATCCAGAAATTGTATTTATTTTTTTTAACCAGGAGAGACACACTAAGCTAAAGCTTGTTTACAGGTGCAACCTGGGAGCACAAGGAAGTTAAGTGACTTGCTCAAGGTCACACAGTATGCAAGTGGGGGCTGTGGGATTCAAACCCAGATCTCCTGGTTTGCAGCTCAGAGCCTTAAACCACTGCACTATACTGCCTCAATTTGCAATTGGCAGTGTAATCCCAGAATTTCTAATCTTGAAAATGGAATTTCATTACTTCAAACATGGTAAATAAGTGGCCTTTGAATCAGTGGGCTTAAATGATTAGATTCCAAGCTATTTTGGGAGTCAACATTTTTAAAATTGAAAACCAAATACCTTAATTCCTAAAAAGAGGTTGGATTCAGAATCAAAATTGAAACCTGGTTTCAATACAGCTTTCAACTGCCAAGGACAGATACTACCAACCAGAAAACTCAATGCATAAGCCACCCCAGCTTGCCGTTGAACTTGAAACTAGAAAAAAGACCCAATTCAAGCCACCCGTTCTCCATTCCCCTGCCCTTTGTAACTTACCTTGCCTGACATCTTCTGCCTGGAATGTGGTGTGGTCATCAGGGTGATCATTCTCCTACATTCATCATGTCACTCAGGTAGACACTTTGTTAGAAGGTCAGGTGGGCCACAGGTGTTTGAGTGCAAAAATCAGGTTTAGTACTCATTCCTTTGCTTTCTCTATAGTCCCACACAGGAACCAGGAAAGCTACACCAAGATCGTACTGACGCTATAGCATAAAGCATGCAATGTAAGAAAAAAGGCCAGCACCCAGTCAGGAGGACTCCATTTAAAAAGCAGCTGTATTATAGAACAAAGTGCAAGTGCAGTAGTGCAAAAAACATTCTGACTGCTAGACCATTAAGGTCACAAGTGTGGTAACAAAAACTCTAACATTTCACCTAGCCTCCGCCAGGCTTCATCAGAGATAACTAACATAGTCTTGTGAAACCATTATCTACAGATACCACCACATGGTTATGTGCAAAAATGTGCATATTAAATTGATCAATTAAAAACAGTTATCTTACATGTTTCACTCCAGCTGAGACTTGTCAGTTCATTACATTTGTCATTTGCTAAATGGTTAAATTATATTAAAACATAGCATCATTATTTAACCCTAGCCCTTGCTACTATAGTAGTTAAATGATTCATGTGTATTTCATTATTAGCATCACTCAAAATATATTTAATTCATTTATCAGTGTCTTAAAGGGCTACATGGTTACACTGGAGACAAGTGAATTACATTTATTCATTTATTCCCTCCCCCCTTCTCTGATCTCTGATCACCAGCCAGATATAATTGTAATAATTTCCTGATAGTCTAGTGGTCCCTACCCCATTCTAAGATCGCTGTCCCCCTATAGAAAGTATATTCCCTGATAGTCTAGTGGTCCCTACCCCATTCTCCGATCGCTGTCCCCCTATAGAAAGTATATTCCCTGGTAGTCTAGTGGTCCCTCACCCCTTCCCTATTCTCTGGTCACTGTCATTGTATAGAAAAATAAACTCCCTGGTAGTCCGGCGATCCCTTCTCCCTTCCTGATCACTGATCACTGTCCCATCATGTATTCCTGTACAGTTCCCTGGTAGTCCAGTGGTCCTCCCCATCCCCAATTGCCTTCCCATGAACTACTAAGAAACATATCCCTGGTGGTCTAGCGGATCCCCCACCCCAGCTGGTAGTGCCCCACTACCCTGCTCCCCCATCCCAAAACTGAGCCAGTGACTGGCACAGCCCTCCTCTCACCACCATGACCAGCCACTGACTGAGCTATCCTGGAGCACCTACTGTATACAGTACATGCCAGCTGATTGACAGCTCGCTGTCATGACACCACTGCATTTGCATGTTTTGTGCTAAACTGCATTGTGTGGTACATTTGTGCAGAGTATTACACAATGTGCAAGTGCAAAACCATTTAGCACGGTGGGCAAATTTGCTATACTCAGCCAGGCTATGCAAATAAGCCTCTTTGGGCAGTCAGCAGGCCTCTATAGCCAGATATGCATACATTTACATGTGTAAATTACCTGAGCTATTTAAAGGAGACCAGAGCCCCCCTACACAGCATGCTGGAACTGCAACCAGGACACCATAGGAGAAAACTGTCTTCACAGGAAACAACATCCACATGCACAGGTAGGTGCTCTGCATGCAATACACATAATAAAATCTGTTGATGAGGGGGGAGGATACATCACCAAGCAGGAACATGGGTTGCCAGTAGTGCGGCATAAAATATATTACAACAATGCGTGTTACCTAACCTAAGATGTTACTGTCAGAGAATATCCCATCCCAGCTGTCTGGTGTGTCCCAACAGTGTGCATCACCATCACACTGTCTGTCCACGTAAATCCATGTGCCAGCAGCTTAGAGTTCAACTGACAGCACACACATTGCTAGATATGGACGACAAGGTCCCTATACATGTATGCTGTACGTGACCATGTTTGGTTGGGGGAACCACATTAATGTCACATGCACTTGCACGGGACAATCAGCACTCATAGGCACCATGGTGTCAACTACTGTCCCTGTGTTGGCCTTTTTGTCTGACTTATATGTGCAGTGCAGGACATTATCCAGTGGTAGGGGGCTGCAACTGAACATCAACACTACAGGCCCGTACAGCACACACGTTTCCCCCACATCTGTGAGGGTAGCTTCTGTGCTCCTGGCATGTTTCCACCTGTCCACTGCATGATGTTGGTTGGGCTGTATGTGTCATGTACATACCAACATTTATGTGGTGCTCCATGATGGCCATGCATGGAATAATGGTGGCCTATGACAGGCTGGCAATGGGTGTTGTCTGACCCCATCAATACAGGCACATGATACACAACAGTGCTGCAACAGTGGTTCAGATTGGGGAAGCACACACATGCATGTCCAACTCACACACCAGGCACTGGCCACTGTCTTATAACCTTCTCCAACAAGTGCATCTGGTTGAGGAGAGAGACTGTGGGCACACAAATGTTTCTGCAAGGAGCTTAATGCCCTGGCTGAGGCGCACAAAGCCAGGGAGTCCCTGCTGATATGAAGCCATGCCACAGATGCTGCTGTCAGGCAAGCGTGGGATGGGATCACTGCTGCAGTCAATGCTGTGGGTGTCCAGGGTCAACCACTGGACAAGTGCTTCAGAGACCTCTGGCATCATGTCCAAGAAAGTATGGCTGCACAACACCATGTGCAATGTGCAACCAGTGGTGGACACTGGCCATCAGTGGTTGAAAGATCACTTGCCCCTGTAGAGAAGGTGGTGGTTTCCATGCTATGGTAGGTGGAGGTGGCAGGGGTCTCTGGGGGTGGCTTTGAGTCCCAGGTTGTGTCCTTCCAGACCTGTAAGTACATGGCACATCCTTGTGTGCATGGGTACACATACAGATCCTGCAGGTGTTGGGGCATAGTGCAGCCATGGCCATATCACTCATGTTGTGTGCTTTTTTTGGCCCAGTGTGCTCTGTGACATGGGCTTCTGCTGTGTTTACTAGGTGTTCAGCACAGCAGCATCTGCCACAGACAACCCAACAGGTCCTTCTCTGCACAGTTACCCTGGCATTTGCCCATGAAAATAGGGTGCATGTTACAACTGCCAAGGTGATTGCCATGTGTGCTGGTGCATGCTGCCACGTGTGCTGTGTGTGTCACCGTGTGTGGGATTTTAGCATTCACTGTGGGTGGCAGTGTGCATGTGTGTAGTGTGTGTGGAATACATTGTTAGTGAGTACTGTTATGCATGCAAGAGCTGACATTCACAGGTAACTGTGTGACCCATATAGGTGCAGTGTGGTTTGCGCTTTAGTCACCAGTTGCATTGTGACCATGGGCAACAGAGACTGGACCGCTGGGGCATGCATATGACATCACTGGGACTCGACTAATGTGTAACAAGTGACGCACTGACAGTGCACTTCTATCTCTACAGTGCAGGGTACAGCTTCTGAGGAGGAGGAGGAGGAGGAGGAGACTGGGCCATCCAAAAATGTGAACCACCCAGAGACGATGCCAGAGAAGGAGGAAGAGGCCCACTGGACTTGTCTGTGGAGGAAATGGAGAACAGTGATGAGGAAACATATGTGCAGGCACATCAATACCTGTAGGCCATAGTTGCCCTGAGGGGGTTGTAACCAACCCTATGCCTCCCTCACCTCCCTATCCAGTTGGTGGTGCCCTACAGTACAGACACACCTGCTGACAGCCAAATCACTGGGAGCAGCACTGTGTTGCCATGACAGCAGTGTCCCAGGGGAAAACCACCACCTCCACTACTACCACCACCACCACCACCACCACTACTGGGGTGGCCTCCACATCCTTCACCTCCCATGCCACCCGCCTTGCACAATGGGTGGACATGGGCAGCTATCAAGATCCACCACCATCCCACACTCACCCTTTGCTTGTCACCACATCTGCTGAGGCCCTGGCACCTCTGCCACCCACCTTGGATGTGGTGCACACACTTCCCACTGAGCACCCATGCCAAACAGCACATACTCTCACACAGGACAGTGTACCCAGAAGCAGGCTCTTTCTGACTCTCAGCAGCTGCTGCAGTCTGCCACAGAGTTGCAGTCAGGTGCACAACATAAGCAGTGGAAACCCCATGGCACACACTGACCCCACAGAGTGGCAGGTCGGGGTCAGGCAGCACATCAGCAACACTGTCATCCATGGGCACTCCTTGAATCCCTGGGCACAACCTGGACATTCCATCATCCAGCCAGAGGTGTGGGCATGCACAGGCCAGGGTGACCCCATCCCCACAGACATCTCCCTTCCCTTCTCCATGGTGCATGCCCACTACATACAGGGGGTGCGGACGCCAGTTCCTGTGCACCCAAGGTGGACAGAGAGTTTGAGTTTGGAGGCCACTCCTGCCTTTCCCACTCATCCACTGCTCCCTTCCCGTGCCCTGGTTTTGTTTTCACAGGCATTTCCATGGTTCCACTTTGCCACGATGACAAATTTATTGTCGACTGACGGCACAGCGACAGCACAACAGTGCCAATTGGTGTTGTGCTGTTGCTCAGGAACAGGTGTTTTCTCCCAAACACCCCCATATGGGATGCTCTGCCCCCACCCCCCCATACTTTAGATTGCTAACTCCAGTTGGAGTTAATTCGGGGATGGGGCAAACACCAGTTTTGGGTAGTGGAGACCATCACAGTGACTGCCGACAATGTCGCTGTGATGGTCTTCACTGTAGAACTGACTCTGCATGGTCGGTATATGCATCCCCACCACCCCAGCCCTTTCCCACCTGTTGCACACACTGTTATTTTCCTGCACTATTTTGCAATTTTTATGCACTGTCATTCTGCATTTTGTGTTAACATTGCAGTTTTGGAATCTAAAAGTGTACTTTTACTTTGGTGCCCATTTGCTTCTCTCTGTGAGTCCTCTTATGAGGTGGACTCTGTATTCCTGGGCCATCCTGGCCATGCAGGGTTGCACCTGTTGAGGTGCTCCAGTATCCTTTGCACCTCTGGCTCCATGTCACTGTGTTCTTCACATTTACCAGCATGCCTATTCCACAGGTATGCACCATGTCATGTAACATGCAACAGGGTTGGAATATGCCACATGCCTTGTGAGGGGTGTACAGTAGGGCACCACCTGAATGGTCCAGGTACCAGAATCACATTTTCAGCATGCCAAAGATGCACTCGATGTTGCATGTGGCAGTGTGTGCTGCATTGTATCTGTCCTTTGTCACATTTGAGGGCTGGAGGACTGGTGTGAGGACCCAGGGAAGCAAGAGATAGGCACTTTTCCCTGTAAGATAGAAAACATATGTTAGCACCTGTTCAGTGTGTAGCAGCCCACATCCACAACACAGCCCATGGTCTGTAGTGCATCCTGTGCACCTGTCCACCTTCCCCTACACACCCACCCTTCCCTAGTGAGACATGACTGTGCTGTGTTATGGCAGTGTACCTCCTAAAGGGGATTGGGGGTCTTGTGGCATGTACTCACCAATCAGGTGTCCACTGGGTATTTGGCCACCTTCAAATGACTGACATAGTCTCGAATTGTATCATATGATGGTGTTGTGGGCACTGCTGGAATACCATGCCAGGACATTGATGATGTACCCAGTTACATTGCATGCCACCTGGCAATTGATGGAGTGGTATCCCTTCCTATTAAGGTAGGAATCCACACCATCACCAGTCGGTGCCCGGATGGCAACATGGATACAGTGAATGGCACCGAATACTGCAAGTAGGTGAACAACCTGATAGAAATGCTGCATGGTTTTTGTGTGCTCTGCTGCTGTGCTAGGGAATATGATAAACTCATTAGCATGTGGCAGCAGGGCATCTAGAACTTGGGCCAGTAGGTGCAAGGTGGCAGACTGCAACACACCAATGGTATCACCCACTGGTGTCTGAAATAACCCAGTGGCTAGGAAGCACATCATAGCCATCACCTTCTGCTTGACTGTCATGGCATGGCTGTGCTGGGTGTCACTGCACAGCTGCTGATGCAGGAGCTCACACAGCTGCCATAGCATGGCCCTGTTGAGATGATACTGGCCCACCAGATGGTACTCAGTGAGTGCCTCAAAGGAGACTCATGGTCAATACCATCTGTGTGCAGCGTATCACCTCTGCAGCCTACAGAGTTGCCCAGGGTTGCCTTCTGCCCTTTCCTCCACCCCCTTGGCCTGTTCCATTAGGAACAGCATGTGTGTTGAATAGAGCCATTTTTGCTCTGGCTACAGTGTCCCCACCTGCCTCTAGGGTTTGCCTGGAGAAAGTCAGCCTTTTTATAGGTGACATTTGTGCCATACAATGATGTCACATAAACTCAGTTTGTTCAGCACTAATGCACTGAATATAGCATAGCACTTGTATTAATGTCCACACCTGTCTTTGTCCAGAGCATACATTATCTGTTTGTGTGGCGCTATTCCATTTTGTCCATGCTAATCAGGCTTTTAAATATAGTGCAAGCATGCCAATAAGGTGCAAAGCATGTGCAATCTGTTTGCCTACCGGGCAAAGTTTTGAATATTGGGCCCCAGATGCCTTGACTGTTTTTGGAAAGGTATCAGACTTGGAATGTATTGGGGTGTATTAGTAGGGGTATCACAAGTTGTAAGAGGGAGGTAATAATCCCTCTTTATAAGACACTGGTTAGGCCCCATCTGGAGTACTGCATGCAGTATTGGAGGCCACACCTTCACAAGGACATTAACCAAATTGAGGCAGTCCAGAGAAGGGCAACCAAAATGGTGCAGGGACTGCATCAGAAGACATATGAGGACAGATTAACAGAGCTCAATATGTATACCCTTGATCGAAGGAGAGAGGTGATATGATCAAGGCATTCAAACACCTTAAGGGCATTAACAAGGTGGAAGAGTCTAACATGTTTAAATATAAGAAAAATAGCAGGACAAGAGGACACAGCATGAGATTAGAAGGTGGGCCAATTAAGGAGAATGTGAGAATTCTTTTTCACAGAAAGGGTGGTGGATGCATGGAATGGCCTACCTCAAGAAGTGGTGGCTATGAATACAGTGCAGGGCTTCAAACAGGCATGGGATAGGCATAAGGGAGCAATACAAATGAGTATGAATAGATAGGCCACTGACAGAGCAAAGGCCAATGGCACATTTATAAGGTAGAAAAAGAAATGGGCAGACTGGATGAGCCTTGCGGTCCTTATCTGCCATCGACTTCTATGTTTCTATGTTTCTATATAATGTCCAAAAATCTGACAGAGAAAAACATAATGGAATTGGTCAGTTCTGAGCACCCTACTGCTTGAATTTACATTTCTTTTTTCTTAAACATTCATTTATTGAAGAAAATAGGTGGCATTCAGTTACATCTCAGGCAGACATAACATATACATTGATTTCATTCATAGATAGATAGATAGATAGATAGATATTTTATTTATAAAAGCGCCCATTTCCAAGGACTCTGAAAAGAGTGGGTACGGTTCAGTATGATTGTCCTGCCGTAATGACATTTAGTGCAGTCTATACCTGCAGGGAGATGAAAGAGTTCAGAAGGAATGCAGTAATTCTAACAGGTTGCAAAGGTCTTGTAGTTTGTAAGCAGTCCTCCTGATTCACAACCAACCTATAACTGTAATATGAATGTGTTTGCATTACTGTGCCAAACACTTCAAATGTTTGTTTTAAGGTAACAATATCCACAATACAAACACTACTATAAGCAAAAAAGTTCATATTTAATGGAGGTTAAAATTGAAAACTATTTCCAAAACCAAACAGACAAGGTTTTGCTTGACGTTAATTCCCTGTAATGAGGGATTATGTATGACAAGTTGATGATGGTGTGTTAATCAAAGTATTTTTATGAGAGTAGAAACAAGAAATTAATAAACAGACAAAGAAGTACAATCTCTACTGTGCTTTCCTAAGGTGCGTCCTGTGTCTTATTCCAGTAAAGAAGTTGTTCTAAAGTGAAACTGCCTTCTGTCTTTTCTTTATAGTCAAAGAAGGGAAGTTGTCTAGTATTATACTGTATTTGTCTTTTTACGGTTGCATGGGTGGAGCCATTCTGACATATTGCTAGGAGAGAGAGAGAGAGCGAGAGAGAGAGAGAGAAAAGGAACTCTGGAAGCTTGTGACTGGATACCTAGAGTGTGTTCTTCCACTGAGTGCTTCCAGTGGACTTGGACCACATCTCTCCAACTCCTCTACTTTCCCCACAGTGTACCCCCTTCACTATTTTTGCTTCTGTGCTCTCACTTCTGCTTCGGCAATAGTGGTCAGCACAGAGCAGTGTCCAAACTCCACTGCCAACAGAGTTGTATTTTCCTTATTTGGCAGAGAATACATATATACTCATGTAAAAAAATAAAAAAAACATACAAAAATGTCCCATCAGCTCATCCAGAATAAACACTGAAGTAGAAAACCAAAATCACACCTGTATATATTATATATCAGAGTCTGTGTCTTAGATGCAATGTCTGCACACAGGTTACAAAATACATTTTATGTTGTGATAAGCGCCTGCCTCTGGATTTCATTCCATAAAGAGTTGACTGGATTATTGCAGCTCAGCTTACCAAGTTGTGTGCTGCTAGTAGTCTCTCTCTTTCTCTCTCCCATTCCTGCCACGATTGTGCACTGTTAGTAGAATCTCTCTTTACCTCATTACTGCCAGGAGCCCCGTTATTGAAAAAATGCAGCTTGGCCAATAGCATTGCATATAATATGTCAACTGCCAATAACATTGCTCATAAAAGACCTGCCTGGATATTGCAAGTAATTCTGCACTATTAACATCATGGTCACATACTAGTGCATCTTGTTTTATGGCCAAAATCCTGAGCTTTCTTTCCGAAAGAGGGCATTAATAACTGACTGCATTCACATTCCACCCTATAGTTCTTCCTAGACAATGTGAACTTTCAACAATGCCCACTTGAATGAGAATCAAACCAGTGCAGCTCTCATTAAGGCCTCACAGAATCATAACTCAAACTGACAGAGACTCTCTTAAATTATGTTTTTCTGCCATTGAAAAATGATATGCATTAGTCTCCACACCAGAGCTTTTATTTTATTTGATCATTATTGGTGTCCCTGGCAATGCATGCTTGGGAATGTGTAGTCTATCCTCTGATCCAACATTACAATAAACACTAATTTATTAAAATTGATGTTTTCATTAATGTGTGTTTTTTTCTAATCCATATTCTTTACTTTGCTGGAGTAACTGAGGTGTCATAGATGTTGTGCTTGTTATACAGTATTAACAGAAACTAAGTAGAATTTCATATGAAAGTGATACATCTTTGATGAGTCCAATTAACAGGCACCCAATTGGACTGATTAAAACAAATGTGCTGGCACTGGGAATTCAGCTTTTAGCTGAGGTAGAGGGCGAGCACAGCACCAGAGACTGAAGAAAATGTAATTTGAGTAGCAGTTATTTGCAATTCCTGCACAAACTATTTATAATAGCAGTGGCAGGGCAACTCCAGGTATTATGCAGATTTTTTATATTTAGTGTCTCCTTACTTTTCAGCTTCATACCAAATAAATTTGGGTTGCTGTGTGAGTAGCATGTTTTTCTTGTAGAACACACGATGATACAAAAACTCATGTTAAGAAAATTATTCATCCAAAATTGTCTTTATGTTGAGATAGGTACTTGCCTCTGGAATTTATTCCATGAAGAGTTGACTAGATTATTGCAGCTCAGCTTGCCAAGTTGTGTGCTGCTAGTAGTCTCTCTCTCTCTCTTGCTCCCATTCCTGCCAGGATTGTGCACTGTTAGTAGTATCTCTCTCTCTCTCCACCCCATCACTGCCAGAAATCCCCATTATTGCAAAAATGCAGCTTGGCATCAGCACGTACAGTATGTACACAGCCAATAACATTTCTTATAAAAGACCCACCTGGATAGTGCAACTATTCTGTATTATTAACATCATGCTCGTGTTCTAGAGATTCTTCGTTTACGGTCAAAATCCTGAACTTTCTTTCCACAAGAGGACATTAATAACTAACTACATTCACATTCCACCCCAAAAGTTCTTTCTGGACAACGTGAACTTTCAACAATCCATACCTGAATGAGAATCAAACAAGTGCAGTTCTCGTTAAGACCTCACACCATAACTCAAACTGACAGAGACTCTCTGAAATTATGTTTATTTTGCTGATGCAAATTAGTATGCGTTAATCTTCAAGCCAGATATTTCACTTTAATGGATCTTCAATGGGTTCCCTGGCAATGCACACTTAGAAATATGAGACCCGATTCTCAAAGCCTTTAGAGTGATGCAAGGTGCCTGCATCAAATATTTCTGATGCAATTGGCACCTTGTGTCCAAAGATCCAGCATTCCCGATTCTGAAATGTGGTCTGTGTCAGAATTGGGAGCTGCTGTGCCAAAGGGGGTCTGTGCACCCTTGCAACCTACATCAGGGTGTGCCAGTTTGCAAGGGGGCTTGCACCATGGCAGGGCTGCAACATCCCCTTTTTGAAGATTCTAGTAGCCCCACCATGGCTGAAGGACAAGGCACCACTTTGACCAGCTAGGAGGTGGTCTAAGTGGCTTTCACCACTGGTACAGGGTGGATAATGTGCAGCTGGGGGCATATAGGATGGGGGTGGCAGAGGCTGAGTTGAGGGGAGAGTTGTGATAGGCTATTACTGAACTTGCACCCGGCAGGGTGCGGGTTGTGATACTTCCTGCATTGCCTGCATCGCCCACGATACTGCACAATAATGTACAGTGTGAAGTACTCTGACAGTATGTATATTTCTAGCCTGAAATAAACTCAATAAAGGTGGGACCATTGATAGAGCAGCAGAATGTGACATCAGAGTGCATTGTAACACAGCAGACTGCATGACTGTACAGACTTGTATGAGCAAATATTGCTCCTTGTGTTGTGTCCCATAAACCCACCTGAATGGAGGTCTGCATTAGAAAACCATCCAGAATAGATTTGATTATTTTTAAATCCCACAAATATGAGAGAAGGTAACTGTTATACCAAAGCATCAGGTCTGTGTTTAATGGCACATAACCAACAAGAACCTCTTCAAGAAGTAACTAGTACTCTGTTTTAGTCACCAGTCTGAAAATCAAGTAGAACGACAAGGTATATAGTTTATATTTTGAAGATGCAAGTCACTAAAATGTGGCATGGAAAATTAAATTACTGCAAGAACTAGCACAGAATAGTGCAGCTGTCAGCAGGTTTCCCAGTTGTACCAGCTCACCTCAAGAAGGCATGCCAAAAATGTGAACTTAAAACTATATTTGTCAAGCTCATTTTCACTGAGAATTGTGATGCATTTCACTGATCTGTTACCACACGTTTGACTTTAACTCCATCGTGTCACAACTTGGATTTTATTAACGTGCATAGGGTGTACAATATAGGCTTTCTCTGTGTGATGATCTTGTGCTCTATTTATAATGGAGTACTGTATTTAAACAAATAAATGTTACTGGCAGAAAAAGACCAGAGACCGTCGTGTCTGCTCAGTTGGTTCTTTATAACTGGTTGGCTGATAAAACCTCAATTTAACATTTCAGCACTTAATAATTGTGTGAAACATTTCTTCTGGTTGTCTGAGCAGGCTACAGTGTGTAGATGGTTTCAGTATATTATTGATGTTACCAGTTGCTCTATACAGAAAGTAATTTTGCACAAACTTTTTGACAGTAATATGTAGAAGTACATCATTAAATCAGTACAGCTTTGTAGAGGTTACATGCTGTAATGGGTTTCCCTTTAAATGAATGTTAAGAGTATTCACAGTATGCAAAGCAATACATTTTCTTGGAGTATGCTGGATTGTCATCCAGAGTAGATTTTACCACCTTAGGAATATTGCCTGGATTAAAGCCTTAATTCTGCCTGATGACCTGCCCTCACTGGTAGATGCTTTTGTAACATCTAGACTCAAATACTACTACAACGCTCTTTACCTCTGGGTCACTGAAGGGGTTCTCTGTCACCTTCAGCTAGTGCAGAACACAGTGACTAGGTTGCTGATGGGTCCTCTGAGGTCTTGTCATGAAACCCTGGTCATACGTGAACTGTACTGGCTGCTGGTGAGAGGAGAAGTAACTTCAAGGTGGGCTTACTCACCTATAAGACCCTATTTGGATTGGGCCCTGGATACCTGGGTGATCTCCTGACTCCTGTCCACCCTGTGAACTCACTCTGCTCCTCCAACGAAGACCTCACAGAAAGATAGAAACATAGATACCACCCTCTCTGTGAAAAAATACTTCCTCACATTGCTTCTGAACCGCATCCCCTCTATCTTTAAATTGTGTTCCCTTGTTCTTGCACATCTCTTTTTCTGAGAGATGCTACCCTCTTGGACTTTGTTGATTCCCTTGAGGTACTTGAAAGTTTCTATCATGTTCCCCCCTCCCTCCTTTCCTCAAAGGTATACATATTAAGCTCCTTTAGTCTCTCCTCATATGGCTTCTCTTGCAGACCCTGCACCATTTTGGTTGCCCTCCTCTGGACTGCCTCTATCCTGTCTATATCCTTGTGGAGATGGGGTCTCCAGAACTGGATGCAGTGCTCCAGATGGGGTCTCACCAACTGTCTGTACAGAGGGATAACAACTTCCTGTTTTCTGCTGGTGATGCCTCTCCCTATACATCCCAGTATACCCCCTGCCCTCTGTACTGCCTTCTCACATTGCTTGCTAACCTTAAGGTCATCTGATATGATTACCCCAGGTCCCTTTCTATTTTTGTTGTTGTTACTACCTCCTGCCTCATTGTGTAATCTTCCTCTGGGTTTTTGTTTCCAAAGTGCATTAGTTTGCACTTCTTTGCATTGAATCCAAGCTGCCATACTTCTGACGAGTCCGCCTACTTTGCCAAGTCCCTTCCCATCCTTTCCACACCTCCTTGCATATCAACCCTGTTGCAGATCTTTGTGTCATCTGCAAAGAGGCATACTTTTCCTTCCAGTCCCTCTGCAATGTCACTTATAAAGACATTAAAATGGACTGGACCCAGTACTGAACCCTGCAGTACCCCACTAGTAACCCCTCTTTCTTCAGAGTGGACTCCATTTACAATTACCTTCTGTGTCCTGTTGTCCAGCCAATGTTTTACCCAGGCTACCACTCTGGGACCCACTCCCAGGCTGGTTAATTTGACTATTAATCTTTTGAATGGGACTGTATCAAATGCCTTGCTAAAGTCTAGGTAGACTATGTCCACAGTCCCTCCCTGGTCTACTACTTTGGTCACCTAGTCAAAGAAATCAATTAGACTCGTCTGACATGACCTTCCCACTGTGAATCCATGCTGCCTTGGGGCCTGTGCCCCACTGGCCTCTAGTTTCTCAACAATTCTTTCCTTCAGAAGTGATTCCATCACTTTCCCTACCACAGAGGTCAAACTGACAGGTCTGTAGCGTCCTGCCTCTGTCTTGGTCCCGCTTTTGTGAAGTGGAATCACATCCACCTTTCTCCAGTCCTCAGGTACCACACCATCCTCCCACGATTTGTTAAAAGGGTAGTCAGTGGTTTCACTAGTTCTCCCCTTAATTCTTTTAGAATTCTGGGGTGAATTCCATCAGGGCCCATTAATTTGTCCACCTTCAGTTTTAGGAGTTCTTGCAGAACCCTTTCTTCTGTGAAAGGACTGGGATCAACCCCCCCCTATCAAGAGTGCTTCTGTTAACTGGATTAGGCACCTCTCCCTCCTCCTCTTTTGTGAATACTGAGCAGAAATATTCATTCAGTATCCCTGCTTTTTCACTGTCCCTCTCTGCCCACCCACCATCCATTCTATTCAGCCGCACTATCCTTCCATTTGTCTTTCTATGCTCCCTGATGTACCTATAAAAGGTTTTATCCCCCTTCTTAACTGAGTTGGCTATCTTTTCCTCAGTTTGGGCCTTTGCTATTCTGACTTCCTGCCCTGCTTCCTTCTGCCTTAACTGGTACAGCTCTCTGTCCTGCTCCTTCTGTGTTTTCTTATACTTCCTGAATGCTATCTTTTTCTCCCTGACTTTCCCCGCCACCTTCTTTTGAGAACCATAGTGGCTTTGTCTTTCATTTTGATTTGTTTATTTGCTTCACACAAAGGCTTGTTGCCTCTGTGATGGCAGTTTTGATGTTTACCCATTGTTGCTCCACCCCTTCCCCCTTCTTCTAGCCTGTTTGCTAGTGCTTTTCTAAGGCACTCTCCCATCTTGCCAAAGTCAGCCCTCCTGAAGTCCAGTACCCTCACTTTTGTATGCATTGACTCTGTAGCTGAGTTTATCCTGAACCACACTGGTTGATGGTCACGTTCCCAGATGGCAACCCACTTCTAGATCTGAGATGCTCTCACTGTCTCCATTTGAGAGTACAAGGTCTAAGATTGCTCCCTCACAAGTGGGTTCCGAAACTAGCTGTCTGAGACATGGCACCTGTAGGGCATCGAGAATGGCCCTGCTCTTGGGTGTGGCTGCAGAAAATGTGCTCCAGTTAACATCTTGCATATTCAGGTCTCCCATCAACAGTATCTCCCCTTTCTCTACCATCCTAAGAATGCCTTCTATCATATCCTTGTCCATTCCCTCCCCCCTGACATGGGGGTCTGTATACAACCCCTGTGTGGATTGTGGTGCCATTTCCAGTCTGTAAGGTGACCCACAGTGCCTCCTCTCCTCCCTGTTTACTCTTTTGTTCAGTTGCTTTTATCCCTTCCTTTACATAGCGAGCTACTCCTCCCCCTCTTCTCCCCTCCCTGTCTCTCCTGTAGGTTATGTGCCCTGGTGTGTTAACATCACAGTCATGGTTCTCTGTGTACCATGTTTCTGTGACTGCTATGATATCCAGGCCTCCTGGCAGTTCCCAGGTCCAGGCTGAAGACCTCAGGTGAGTGATCATTTGAGGTGGTGAGCCTGGCCCCGTGGAACTCACTTCCAAGATCTTTGAGGGAGGCCTCATTGGTGGAGGTGTTTAAGTGGGACCTGAAGGCTCATCTTTTTAGAAAAGCATTTGTGAATTGCCTATGAATTTTAGAAATAGTAGACCACTGAAATGTTGATTTGAAACAAAGGATTATATTTTTGTACTACTGTTCATTTGTTGTTGTTGTCATTGATATGTTTTTGTATTTAATGTATTTTATATTTTAAACTATTGCCTGCCTGTACAGCATCCAGAGCCTATGGGATGGGATGCTGGAGGAATAAAATTTACTTACTACTTACTACTATATAACAGATGGATACATTATATAATATACTGTGTTACAGATTATATTAGCTTTCCATTTATATTAGCTATATTAGCTGAAAGCAAAGGCCACTAATATAAACAGACCGCTAATATAATCTGCCATGCTAACTGTACTCCAGTAATAGGCATTGAGTGCTAATTATATCAGGCACTAATATGTACAACTGGAGTCGTCATGCTAAATAGATCAGGCGCTAATATTAACTGCTATACAGTATGCTGATGCTTCTTATGGTCACTTGCCTCATCCCCTTGATGGAACTATATCTTTGTAATAGATAGCTGTTATACTGTACAGTAGACCCGCCTTTCAAGGATATTCTTAGACAAGCAAAATTGGCCTCTATAGAGAAATGTGGTTGCATTTATTCTAGTATGGGACATGGCTGACAGATACAAAGCGACTCAGCTAGTGACCTAGAAAGATCCACTTGAACTCTTTAGTTAATTGAAGTGCCAGTTAAAGAACTGATATGCAGAGTAATAACAAAAGGGTTCAAACAATTGTAACTTGTTTTCTAGTTGTTTTTTTTTACATTGCCTTCATTAGACCTTTTACAGTAGTACTGTACTGTGTTGCAAAAAATACAAACCTGTCTACTGCTGACCTACCAATTGCTGTATTTAAATGGACATACTGATGTCCATACTGATGCACCTGCTGCTTTTAATATAACCAGTTCCCAATACTGGCTTGCCATCATGGGACCAGAGCCACATGAGGATAGCCAGTTGGCAGACGTGCTGATCATTGATTAGCTACAGCCTTTGTGAAAATAACTCATAAAGGAAAATGAGACAGAGTGACGTGTGTGTGTGTGTGTGTGTGTGTGTGTGTACTGTATGTGAGTGAGAGAGAGAGAGAGAGAGAGAGAGACTGAGTGATAGGAAATGTAGCAATGACACATCTTTCCAGGTAGATACCAGTGTTCAGCCTCTCTGACTTCCTACCCAGCTGCTTTTCAGACTATAGAATTCTGTATTGGTCAGTAATGCTGATGAGAGAAAATAACCAGCAGCATGCTTATACTGTAGTTCTGCACTTGTAGAAAGCAACTTACTATTTTATGCAATTGGCGCTAGGGAGAGATAAATGTGAAAGGCCTGGCTTGCGTAAACTCCTGACACTTGTCCTACCATTTCAGAGTTCACTCTAAGGTCTTACTCATCCTGTTAATTAAACATGCTATCCTTCTGGAAGGTTGATCTACATCAGTTTAATTTTCTTTGGGAAATATGATAATATACCATTTATTTAAAAGATCAATTTGGGCACAACTACCCAGGCATTATCTGCTAATCATTCAACTTTTTGATAATAAACAGGGATATAGCTGATGCAAGCATACCCGATGAAGAATGTATCAGTTCAGAAAGCCTGCAGATACTCTAGATTCTTTGCCTTTGCATTGTCTTCAAATATATTCAGACTTGTGTTCTCTGTAGAATTCCCTTAAACTTTCTCTGTGGAATGATAGGATTGCATACCAGTACTCAACAGGGCTGTACAGTGTACATTTCTATGGCTGCATAGGTGGATCCATGATGACATCTTTCTATGATGTAGAGGAGAGACAAGGGACTATGGAAGCATGTGACCAGATACCTAGATTGTGTCCTTCCACTGAGTGCTTTCAGTGGAGTTGGTCCACATCTCTCTGCCTCCTCTACATTCATCATAGTGCTGGTCCCCCCCATGCATTTTTATTCTTCTGTGCGCTCACTTCTGGTTCACTTCTGCTTTGGCAATAGTGGCACCCCCCACCCTCTGATCCTCTTTCCCATTCAGGTTTCCCTGGTGTGCACTGGCACCCTCCACACTCTGATCCCCATTCTCATTCATGTTTCCCTGGTGTCTAGTGGCACCACCAACCCTCCAATCCCCATTTCCATTCATGTTTCCCTGGTGTCTAGTAGCACTCCTACCCTCCAATCCCCTGTCCCATCCATTGTTCTTTGGTGTCTAGTGGCACCCCCTTTGAAACTTTTTACTGACCTTGTTCATCAGGTGGGGTCATAAGATAGGTATGTTGAAAATGTGGGCTGAACATGTTTAAAAATGGCAAAATTATGAGCATACATTGAAATGCTGCAACGCACATTCATAACTTTAGAAATTTTCACTATTTGACCCCAAATTTTCAACATAGCCATTTTTTCACATCACCTCATGAATGTGACAACTGTCATTTTTCACATCCTGACCAAAATGTATTTTCATACTCGTGGTGAGGAATGACATTGTCATGCTGTGAAATCACCTTTTGAGCAGATTTTGAAATGTTTCTCCAGCCTTGTTCATGTGGTCAGGGCATAAGAAGGCTATGTTGAAAATCTAGGGTAAAAAATATTACAAAACAACAAAGTTATGAGCATACATTGAAATGTTCCAATGTGCAGTCATAACTTTGATCATTTTAAGTGGACTGTGTCCATTTAAGGCAGCCCTAGCAGCTGTGTTGGCTCTGACCAGAGTTTGTTTAACACGGAGCAGTGTTGTGATTGCTTCTATGTCCCTGATCTGTTCACATATGTCAAGCATGTTTTTGGTAGCAGGGCACTCTGGGGTATGCCATCTCCATGTGATGACCTTTAGGGCTGCTGTTGAGAGGATGAAAAATAAGTATTTTCTGTCTTCCTTCTGTGCTCCTTTAGGTGGGAGTATGAGGACCAGGTTGTAGAAATCTGGGATGGCAGGCAAGCTCAGCATGTCTTGGGTTGGTATACGAATATTTGCCCATTAATAGCCTAGCTCTGGCAGGCCCAGTATATTTGGTATGGGGAGCCCATCTCCCTACAGAGTCTCCAGCATTGATCAGTATTAGTGTCACAGACATAAATAGATATTGTGGGAGTTAGGAATACTCTGTCTGTGATTTACCATATAAATTATCTCCAAGAGGTGGCAGATGAGTTTTAAAAACACTCCCCCATATAAATTCCCATTGTTTGTGTGTGAGGTTGAGGTGGCTTTCTTGTTCTCGCCTGGTTTGTGTACTACTTACTGCTACTGAATTCACATTTCAAAGATTAAGGAGGGGCATTGTGTTATGCCCCAAGGCCTGCAAGTGCTACTATCAGTTTGTAAAGTGCCCTGAGGATCCCTTGCCTGGTGGTTCTCTCTCCTTTTCCTGAATATTTGGAAAAGCCTTTGTTGTCACTTAAACAGTGGTTGCAACCCCTGTTGAGTATGGGCCAGTCAAGCTGTACTAGCCACACTGGTGTTGGTTGCAAGAATCACCTGGTGCTAGATATGTCTATTGCAAATAGTAACCCAGCAATCTAAAGACTATTGAGTTACTGAATTCAGATTAATCTGCAGCTTTCAGTTACAGGTGAATCACAAATGTTATTGAACTCATTTAACAATCCAGAGTTTGACATACATTTTGACTTTTTTAATACATTCCAAACATGTTCTTTATCCAACTTAAAACACTTCTCCAAAAATATAGAATTGTACAAGGTAATAAAACGTGTTAATTGACATGTTTTTCTGCCCTTTACTCTGTTGCTTTTCAGTGCCACTCAGCTACTTTTCATTTATAGGTATTGTAAAATGAGTGTGCTTTGGGTCACAGAACAAAGCAAGACTTACATTACAGTAACTGTGTAAATATATTTTCTGAATGTTTCATATCTGCTGGTATGTGGAAAAGTTCATTACACATAATTGGTGGAATTTTACTTTTTTATTGTTTTTGGCTTTGATTAGTTTTACTTGTACTCTTAGGTCTTTAGATTTATTTTCCTATTCCTGAGGGTTGGCTGTCCTCCAGGCTGGCAACCAGAGACTTATCCCTGGCTGTAAAAGACAAGTTAGCCATATGAATCAGTTCCCTGCTTGGAATATGTCAGTGTGTGTGTGTGTGTGTGTGTGCATATGCGTGCATATGTGTGTGTGTGTGTGCATGTATTTGTGTGTTTCATTTGTTTTTTAAATGTAGTAATATTTATACCTAAGAGTACTCGTTACATACAGTGGCAACCATTGCCATTTTCAAAAACTTTGCACCATGGCACTGGGCATCATAAGTGTGGTGTCATTTTGTTCCAATATCAGAATGTTTCAGGCAGAGAAGTTCCTGCAGTGGCCTGCAGAAGTCACTATTCAGCATTTATACTGCACATGTGTCACTCGCAAACATGGTCTGGGGACAGCAATGCATAGGTACACCAAGTAATAGATGATCTAGGTCAATAAGCACTCTAATGTCTAATGCACACTTTCTAACAGTGTATTGATGTATGAGGAGAGTGGGACATTTGGAACACTCTGTGCCATTCCCAACAGAATACCCAGGGAGGGGGTTCCTTTGCAAGTGTAACCCCTAGGTGGCTCTATCCCAAGGGCTACTACCCCTGCCTGCTTGGCTAGTAGCAGGTTAAGCTGCCTGAGTTCTGAAATGGGTGCCTCCACCCGGAGGTCAGGGTTGGTAGTGGTCAAGCTAACCTGGGCACAGCCCTCCAGGACACTGTAACCCCCCTCTTTCCTTACTAGTGGCCAAAACAATACAAAATAATCACTTTCACAATACCCCTGATACACCATACAAGTACTCACACTGTTTGCACTTACCACCAGGGCTTTCCTCTGGCCCAGCCCTGGGGACCCCCTGTAAAACAAGGTTATACACAGCAAATAACAGCAGTACAGTATTCTTGCACAAACTGGAACCACAGTCAGGGTAAATGCAAAAAAGAGTTAGATCTGATTTACTTAAGGGGCTTGAACAAGGGTGGGGTGTAATCAGGTTAATTTGCTTAAAGGCTCTATCACTCAAACAGTTATGCATGCACTTCAGGGTTCATAAGCAGTCACACACTCTGAGTACACAGATGGAGAATGGTGGGCTAGCCAGGAATGTTGTAGCTGGTTGGGGCCCTGTGATGGAAGAAAACAACATGTACCACCCACACTAACTGTAATCTGGAGCCTGAGGGCTCAGTTCATGAAAAGAAAACAACAAGACAATTGGATGACATACTTTTAGATTAGGCTGTTGTTGCAGGGAGTTACCCTGATGATTACTCACAATACCCAAGACTGGACACAGGCTGGATGGAAATTGAAACTGCAGGTGCTTGATCTGGAGTGCCAGGAGAAGCAGGGCCCACATGATTCGCCAAGGCATCATTCCTGTTCAAGCATGGAGCAGAGTGCTGATCCCCAGGCAGGTCTTTCATCGAAGACTTTCTCTGTGTAGCAGGTAGTCTGGCTGGGCCAGTGTGGCAAAGCCCAGGCCAAATGGAGACAAATTCGGATACAGTCAATTTTGGGCTGGATACAGCTTCCAGCAAGCAGAACACAGTTCACACAGTGGGGAACCAAATCATGACCCACTAACAACTCACAGCACATTTACATGTAAGGGAACTTTACTGTACCAGGCAAACCACTCTCCGGTCATGATCGCAAAGTCTCTGCACAAACCGGGGATTCAAAAGCAGCTGAAAATCCTGACAGGCCGATCGCATTCAGCAAAATCTTCTGTCTTCTTCAGGTTGATCCTGGTCACAACTCAGTGACTTACTTCATTCTCACAAACTTGGATTCAGTCCAAACTGATCCTCTTCTCCCTCTTAGGGGCAGCAGGCAGACATGCAGTCCAAAACTCAGGCCTTTCCACAGAGACTGTATTGAGCTCTTGCTTCTTCAGCTCCCAACTTAGATCTGCCTCTAACAGCAAGCAGCTTGGGAATTTCCCCAAGATCCAAAAGGTTTGGTTGGCTGATCCTCCTGTCAGTCAAAACAAAGGCTCCCCCTTCAGGTGCAAAAAGGTGCAAAAAGCCCAAAACTACAATTCCTACTGATTTTGACTCCAGACAGCTCCTGTAGTCCGGCTCCATTTTAGGTCCCACCAGAAATGATTGGTCCAATTCGGCAGTCCAGGACCAAGACAGTGGAGATAAACAACACAGTCCTTGCTGCAAAGAAGGCATGTTAGACAAACTACATTATCATTATCACTCTAAATGATTTTCAGCAAATAGTTACATCTTTCAACAGAGCTCCCTCTCAGATTACTTATGACTGCAATCCAGGCAGCTCTTAAAGGGACAGTACACAGAGGCTATACAGGCACTCTGTGGCAATTACATTTAAACTGCTAAAACGCAGGACACCAGCCTGGCAGTGAGCATTTAGGCAAGCTCGAGGAAGACTTTTCGGGAACCTCCATTTGTAGGAGGGTTACACAAGCACTCCATGCCATTGCCAACTGAATACTAATGATTCAGCAGACCTAGGGATTCAGCTTTGACTGAGGAGAGGTGCATACCTCTCAACCTTTTGTCACAGAAAGGAATGACACAATCACTCAAAATGTGGTACAATGAGGGTGATTGACCTATATAATTAGGGGCACTTCATCATCTTACTGTTGAAACAATGTGACATTCCTAATGGAAAGTGAGGAGGGGGTGGACTGTGGAGAGTGGCCTTTGAAAACACTCTGTCACATTCCCAAATGAGGAGAGGATACCTGTGGAAACAATCTGTCACATTCCCAGCTGAGAGATGTGCCCTTGGAAACAGCCTGTCACATTCCCATCTGAATATTTAATGAACCAGTCAGCCAGGGTTTTCACTGAGGAGACTGGGCCCTTACAAACACTCCATGCCATTCCCATCTGAGGAGAGAGTGCCCTTGGAATCACTCTGTCACATTCCCAGATGAACACTTAATGAATCAACATGCTAGTAGATGCAGCTTTATGTGAGAGAAGGAGCCCTTGGAAACACTCTGTGACATTCCCAGTGGTATATGGGTGGGGGGGGGCTGAGGAGAAGGAGTGCCCTTGAAAACACTCTGTGCCACTCACAACTGAGGAGAGGAGGCCCTTGGAAACACTCTGTCACATTCCCACCTGTGGAGATGGGGCTCTTGAAAACATCCTGTCACATTCTCAGTTGAACACTAAAAGGATCAGCATACCAGGAGATGCAGTTTTCAGTGAGGAAAAGGGGCCCTTACACAGAAACATAGAATTTGACAGCAGATAAGGACTGCTAGGCCGATCCAGTCTGTCCATTTTCCCTACCTGTATCAGCAGCTCCTGATGGTAGGTGACTCAAATTGAATGACTCAATTTGAACACCTGTAACTAGAGCAAATGAGGAAGCAGAGCGACTGTCAGAATAGCGAGGATATAAAGACAGAAATCGGAACTCAGTATTGAGCGACTGTAGGAGGGATCTCTAAGGAACAAGGATATAGCAGGTGGTTTGGCCAGGCAGTTTTGAGCTGGCTGTTTGGTCTTGTATAGGCAGTGTATACCTCTGGTGTGGAAGGACCTGGTTTTGAACCTGGATAGAAGCTCTGGTGTTTTTTTTTTTCCTTGTTGAGAGTTGTATTTATTTATTTGTATATTGTATTTTTTTATTGTTGCGTTCCCGTTGACCCACCATCCTGGTGGTCTCCCATTTGTGCTCACCCCTTGAATAGCCCCCTCCCGAGTTGCCTCCTTACCTCATTGTCAGGCCCCCCTCGGAACTGATTATATTAAGAAAGGGGAGTGCAGAGGGCAAAGGCCCCTGCATGAAATGTAAGGTAGCGTGTGTTGTGATGGCCGCTTATGTTGGGATTGTCATAGTGCATGATTGCCATAGTGCACGGTTGCCATTTGTGTTTTCAGCATTGTGAACTTGCCCATGTGTATGGTGCTGTTATTTCTTCACCGTTATCACATGGAACTGCCACTGACCCTTCTTGGTCATCAGCTTTAGCCTCTCTTTCCTACCTCTAGGGTTCTCTTGTGCCTATCCCATGCATTTTTGAGTCCCCTCACTGTGTTTGCTCCTACCACCTCCTGGGGTAGACTGTTCCATGAATCCACCACCTTTTCCATGAAGAAAAACTTCCTCCCAGTCCCCCTTATCCTGCCCACTCCAATCCTGACCCCTTCCAATTCCCTTGGAAGCACTCTGTGACATTCCCAATGGAATATGGGGGAGCTGAAGTGAGGGGGCCCTGGGAAACACTCTGTCACATTCCCAGCTGAGGGGAAGGGGTCCATGCAAACACTCTGATCCATTCCCAGCTGAAGAGAGGGTGCCCTTGGAAACACTCTGTCACATTTTCAGATGAACACTTAACGAGTCAGCATGCCAGGGGAGGCAGCTTTCAGTGAGGAGAGGGGGCCTTTGGAAACAATCTGTTACATTTTCAATGGCATATGGGAAGGCTGTGGAGAGTGGGCCCTTGGAAACACTCTGTGCCATTCCCAGCTGAGGAGAGCAGGACCTTGACAATTCTCTATCACATTCCCAGCTGTGGAGAGGGGGCCCTTGGAAACACTCTGTCACATTCCCAGATGAGCACTTAATAAATCAGTATGTCAGGGGATGCAGCTTTCAGCGAAGAGAGGGGCCCTTGGAAACACTCTTTCACATTCACGTCTATCAGATTTGTTTAACATGACCTTCCCACTGTGAATCCATGATGCCTCGGATCTTGTGCTCAGTTGGCTTCCAAGTGGTCCACAGCTCTTTCCTTTAGCAGTGTCTCCATAATCTTATCTATCACTGAGGTGAGACTGACTGGCCTATAATTTCCTTTCTCCTCCCTGCTTCCACTCTTGTCTTATCTAAAGGGACTACATGTGCCCTCCTCCAGTCCTCTGGAACCACTTCTGTATTGAGCGACTCACCGAACAGGGCTGCCAGTGGTGCTGCTAGCTCCATCTGTAGTTCCTTTAATATGCTGGGATGTATGCCATCTGGTCCTATTGCCTTGTCCACCCTCAGTTTTGTGAGCTCCTCAAGGACCCTCTCTTCTTTAAATGGACTGTCGTTCACCATCCCCCTCCCTTTGTATCTGATGCTTAGCTGTGGTTCCTGTCCCTCACCTTCTTCCGTGAATACTGAACAGAAGTTTTTATTCAGTATCAGTGCCTTATCCAGGTCTCCCTCCACAAACTCCCCTTCAACACCTCTGAGCCTTACAATCCCACCTCTGGACTTCCTTCTTTCATTGATGTACCTATAGAAAGTCTTGTCACCCTTCTTCACCATCTGTGCTAATCTTTCCTCTGTTTGTGCCTTTGCACTCCTAACAACTTTTCCTGCCTCCCTCAGACTATTTAGGCACACCACCCTATCCTCTTCCTTTTGTGTCTTCTTATATTTTCTGAAAGCCAACTTTTTGACCCTTACCTTCTCTGCTACAATCCACCACAAAAATCAAAGTTCCTTTTGGAAATGTTAGTATTTGATTAAATAATAGTCTAATGGTAAAAGAGACATAGAAAGGAGGTAAATATAAGTTAACAATGGTATACAACATCATAGAAACATAGAATATGAAGGCAGATAAGGGCCAATAGGCCCACCCAGTCTGCTCTATTTTGTTAAGCTTAATTTTTTTCTGCAGACCCTACTTGATCTATGGCACAATCCCCCCCCACCTTACCCCTATGATTCCCTTATGCCTGTCCCAGGAATTTTTGAATCCCACCACTGTTTTTGGCCCCACTACCTCCGCTGGAAGGCTGTTCTATGTATTCACCACACTTTCAGTGAAGAAGCACTTCCTCACATCCCTTCTGAATTTACCCCTCCAGCTTCATATCATGCCACCTTTTTCAAGAACACCTTTTTCTCTCAAAAGTCCCCCCTCCTCTATCTTATTTACCCCCCCAAGGTATTTAAATGTGTCAGTCATATCCCCCTCCTCCAGGATGCACATATTTAGCTCCTTTAGCCTTTCCTCATAGGGCTTTATATGTAGACCCTGTGCCATGTTGGTTGCTCGCCTCTGGACTGCATCCACTCTGTCTACATTCTTCCTGAGATGTGGTCTGCAGAACTGGATACAGTACTCAAGGTGGAGTCATACTAGTGACCTACATAGGGGCAGCTCTACCTCCCCCTTTCTGCTGGGGATACCCCTTCCTATACACCCAAGCATTCCAATAACCCTTCCAACTACTTTGACAAACTGCCTGACCATCTTAAGGTCATTGGATATGATTACTCTAGGTCTCTTTCCTGTTTGGTCTTTGCCAGTATCACTCTTTCCATTTTGTACTCCGTTCCTGGGTTTCTATGGACCAAGAGCATTATTTAGCACTTTTTTGCATTAAAACCCAGCTGCCTTACCCTTGACCACTCTTCCAGTCATTTTAAATCCCTGCTTATCTGCTCCACCTATCCAACCCTGCATATCCACTCTATTGCAGATCTTGGCATCATCCACAAAGAGGCATCCCTCCCCTTCCAGTTCCTCTGCTGTGTCACTTATAAAGACACTGAAGAAGACTGGTCCCAGCACTGATTCCTGAGGTACCCCACTGGTCACCCTCCTTTCTTCAGAGTGAACTCCATTTATCACTATTCTCTGTGTCCTATCTGTTAACCAGTTTCTTACCAAGGTTACCACCTTATTAATCACCCCCCGTTACCCAATTTGCTTACCAGTCTTCTATATGGAATGGTGTCAAAGGCCTTGCTGAAGTCCAGGTAGGCCACATTTACTGTTCCTCCCTGATCCATCTCCCTGGTCACCCAATCAAAGAGATCTATAAGATTTGTCTGGCATGACCTTTCCTCTGGAAATCCATGCTGCCTTGGGTCTTGTAATACACTGGATATAAGATATTCTGTAGTCCTTTCCTTTAGTGGTGTTTCCAATAACTTACCCACCACCAATGTCATGCTGACAGGCCTATAATTGCCTGCCTTTTCCTTGCTACCGCTTTTGTGAAGCGGGACTACATCTGCCCTTCTCCAGTCCTCCAGGACCACACCATTCTTCAGTGATATGTTAAATAGGTCTGTCAGAGGTGCAGCTAGTATCTCCATGAGTTCCCTCAGTACCTTGGATGTACACCATCTGGCCCCATAGCCTTGTCCACCTTCAGGTTAGTGAGTGCCTTCTGGACTCCTCTCCTTAGAAAATAGATTGATGTCAATTTCCTTTCCAACAAAGTTCCTAGTGCCCTTGTGTGGTCCATACCCCTTCCTTCTACTTTGAAAACTGAGCAGAAGTATTTAAGATATTTGTTTTTTCTTCATCCCCCTCCATACAATCACCCCCTCCCTCTTTAATCATACAATCCCTCCCATTGTTTTCCTTTTTTCACTAATATACCTTACACAATGTCTTGTTCTCTTTTGATACCCACTGAGCTATTCTTCCCTCAGTTTGCACCTTTGTACTCTATTGCTTTGCTTGCCTCCCTGTTTTCCATGTACAGTTCCTGATCCTCCTCCTCTCTCTTGGTCTCCTTTTACCTTCTAAATGCTACTCTCTTAATCTTCAATACCTCCTTTGCGAACCATAGTGGTCCCCTCTTTTTTTTTTTTACTTTTGCTTATCTGCTTGACACAGAGGTTTATTGCATTCACTATGCCCCCTTTTTAGATTGGCCCACTTTTTCTCCACCCCCTCCAGTTCATCCCCCCGCCAGGTCATTCCTGAAGAATTTGCCCATCTTAGTAAAATCAGCCCTTCTGAAGTCCAGGACTCTTGCCATTGTGTGCTTAGATTCCATAGCTGTTTTTATGCTGAACCACACTGTACGGTGACTGCTAGTCCCCAGATGGCTTCCCACCTTGACGTCTGCAACACTGTCCTTGTTAGTAAGTACCACGTCCAGTATTGCCCCATCATGACTGGGTTCACTGACTAGTTGCCTGAAGAATGCCCCTAGCAGTGAGTCCAGAATTTCTCTGCTTCTAGCTGAGGCTGCAGTAGAGAGGCTCCAGTCTGCATCCAACAGATTGAAGTCCCCCACCAGCAGCATTTATTTATTGATTTAGTGATTCGGAAAAGACCTTTAAGCACAAGCTCTTTTACAAAGGTTCCATGTCATAGACTGCAAAACAAAGTACAATAGGAGAAAGCAAAGGTACATTACAATGAATGATACAGCTTGGATTCAGAACTTACAGAATAACTCAAGACATAGATACACATTAAAATAACAAGAAAAACACTTTATGGGGGGATAAGCAGCCACAAAGTGCCTTGTCAGTAGTTCAGAGGGACGGGGATAGCTGGCAGTGGGGTGAAGAAAGGAGGTACAAGAGTGAGAGCGGTATGTACTGTGGTGGAGGTGAAGGGTGGGTGAAAAAGGGTGATAAGGTATAGGGAGAAGTGGTGGGGTGAGGGGATGCTTAGCAGAGAAGACATGCTAGAGTAAATGGTGGGGTGTGAGGGGGCATGGTCAGGCAGCCTGTATTAGTAGTGACTGTTAGGGAAACTCATGGAATTGTGAGTTGGGGGAAGGGGTGGGTGATGAAGGAGCATGATGCAAACTGATTGCTGAGGCAAGTCATGAGAAGGGACAGAAGGAGGGGGTACCTGAGGCTTGCCCCCCTTTCCTACCATTTTGCCAATTGTTTCTAACATTTCTTTATCTAAATCCTCCCCCTGTGCTACAGGCCAGTGGATCACGCCTGTCTGAATAGTAATTTCATTTTCTGACTTGAATGTGACCCACAGCACCTCTGCTCTTACTGAATTTCCTATATTTCTGTTGCTGTTATGCTTTCCTTCACATAAAACTTCACCCTAATAATTCTTCCGTCATGGCTGCTTTTACTGTTTTTCATCCTCCTCCTCCTCCTCCTCTGCTCCTTTCTTGACAAAGGCATCTGAGTACCTCTAACTACTCTAAGTCTGCTCCTCTCCCCATATCTCCACCTACCCTTCCCACCATGATCATTCCTCCAATGTTCTGTTTTTTTCCCTGTGATGTACTGTATTATACTGGCTTATTGAAACCTTTATAATTTGCTGACCATTCTATGTAACATGTCTTGTTTTTTTGTACATTGATGACATGGAACCTTTGTAAAAGAGCCATTGGCTCAAAGGTAATAATTCCTAGAACAATAAACTAAACCCCTCCTTTCCTTCCTACCTTGTCCCTTCTGAACACCATGTAGCCTGGTATGACCAAGTCCCAGTTACAGTTGTCAATGCACCATGACTCTGCAATGGCCACAATATCCAGGTCCACCTCTGCCATGATGGCCTCTAGGTCTGGGAAATTATTTCCCAATGTGTTGGAGTCTTCCCTCTGCTCCCTTATGGCTAGATGGTTCTCCTTTCAATGCTCTTGACAGGCTTAATCAGAACTCCTCTCAGACAGTGCACATTCAAGTCAGCAGAGGAGGCAGCACAAGACCTACTGTACAATGCAGAGGTCTAGAGCGGATGTTCCTCTATAATCATCATACAACCTGCAAGGTCATGATAAGAGGTTTTATGGTCAAAAAGAGATGACCTGGATATTAACGTAGCTACTCCTCTGTGAATTGTAGCATTTTATTTTTTTAAAGGTCCCTAAATGAAAGCATACTTCATAAAAAAGGGTCCATGGAAGAATTATGAAATGATCTAGTGGGCTTTGTCTCTCTCGACAGTGAGAGGGGTGACATCAGCTTTCAGTCGGGAGATAAGTTACTGTAGAGTAAGCTGTATGTGTTGCTTTCTGGCAAATTTATCTGAAACTGTCTTCTATCTTAGCAAGTGAGCTGCATAACATAAGAACATAAGAACAATAAGAATTTGATGGCAGATGAGGACTGAGTGGCCCATCTAGTCTACCCATGAACCTAACTCCCTATTTAGCTGTTTTTGTTTACACCATGGTGCCGGTCCCATGCATGTTTAAATGCATTCACCATCTTTCCTGCAACCACCTGTGGGTGCAGGCTGTTCCATGTGTCTATTACCCTCTCTGTAAAAAAGTACTTCCTGATATTGCCTCTAAACCTTCCCACTTTCAGATGTAGGTTGTGTCCTCTTGTACGCACCTCTCCGTTTGCATGGAAGAGTTTGTCTACCCGAACAGTGTTTATACCCTTGATGAATTTGAACATTTCTATCATATCCCCTGTGTCCCTTCTCTGTTCCAGGGAGTACAAGTTTAGGTCTTGGAGTCTAGAATCATATGGCTTATGATGGAAGCCCTGCACCATCTTTGTGGCCCTTCTCTGAATTGATTCTAAGTGCTTTATGTCCTTCAGGCAGAGCCTCCAGAACTGGCTGCATTACTCCAGGTGTGGCCTCACCAAGGATCTATAGAGTGGAATGATCACATCTTGTTTCCTGCTAGTTATTCCTTTACCTATGCATCTGAGGATGCTGATTGCTTTTCATGCCACTTTTTCTCATTGATTCCCTGATTTAAGGTCATCTGATATGATTACACCTAAGTCCCATTCAATCCTGATCTCTTCAAGTCGATGCCCATCTCAAGAAACCAAATTCACACATTTTGACGAAAAAAAAAACGCAACATTTTCCAGAACTGATTTTTTCCTAATATCTAAAAATATAGTTCAAAATATTGTTAATGCTGAAATTAATTCTATCTTCATATCTGACCATGCATTAAAATCTATTGACATCATTATGGAAAATAAGGACATAATAATAACCTCCAATTGGTCATTCAACAATGAATATTTAAAAAAAATACTGAATTTAGAGAGATAATTCATAATACAATACAATATTGGTTCTATAATTACACAGGTCAAACCACTATACCTAGATTATGAGATGCTTTTAAAGCCAACCTAAGAGCAATGATCGTGTCATACCAAATTAAAATAAACCACATTAGAAAGAAATTACATGTAGAAGTAGATAGGAAGTTACAGGAATTGGATGAATTTATTATTACAGATTTTGATAAATATAAAAAGGATTGGTATATTTACAAATCAAAAAAGTTAGACCTGATTCATCAGGAAAATAAAAAAAATGTATTATACCCTAAAGAAAATTAAATATTATAATACTGATAAATTGCGGGAAATTACTGGCAAATTTATTAAGAAATGAAAAAGAAAAAAGTATTATAACATCTATGAAAGACACATTTGATAATTTAAAACATTCAGATAAAGATATTGCAAAATCCTGGAATCAATTAATCTGGCCAAAGTAATATTAATTCACAAAGAAGGCAAATCTCCTGATTTACCAGACAATTACAGGCCTATAACCATTTTGAACACAGATGATAAACTATTTGCTAAATTAATAAACAATATATTGCAAACTCATATTCCCATCTTAATTCACAAAAATCAATATGGTTTTATAAAAGGCAAGACCATTACTCAAGCAAACAAAAAGATTCAAGCAGTTATTCAGCTAATAATTTCAAAACCAAAATACAGGAATGAAACTCATTACACCATAGCCATCAATTCCAGTAAAGCATCTGACTTAATAAATCATAATTACATATTTCATATGTTAAAAGTATACAAATTCTCAGAAGAATTAATATCTTGAATAAAACAGCTGTATAAAAACCCACAGTACTAGAATTTCAAATTAAAATGTACTTAAAATAGTTTCATATGCTTAATAGAGTCAGACAAGGATGCCCATTGTCACCCACTATTTTTATTTTAGGTCTGGAATCTTTCTTACAATCAATTAGAAATAATTGTACTATAGAAGGCATCAATATAACTCAAGACTATCTTAAACTAAATATATTTGCCAATGATATTCTATTAATTTTTACAAATATAAATACATATTTGGAAGCTTTTCTTTTGGAAATTAACCTTTATTCTGCAATTTCTGGTTACAAATTAAATAACAATAAGTCTGTAATAATGAAATTATCCAAACATAAAACACAGGAATTAAATAACTTTACAAAGGACTTCTCTATTCAAAACTCAATAAAGTATCTGGGAATTTATCTGTCTCCTGATTCTCAAAGTAATATAAAGACTAATTATAATAATGCCAAATAAAAAATAGTGAACCTGCTAGATAGCTGGCATAACTTATCACTTTCTTTATGGGTGCACATTGATACTCTAAAAATGAAGGCTATGTCACACTATATTTATACTCTTCAGAATATCCTGTGCTCTACTTGGAAAAGAAATGGTTTAAAAACTTAAAGAGAATTTTTTCCAAATTTCTTTGGTGCGGAAGGAAACCACGAATAGCATGGAGGGTGTTAATAATCCCTCCTGAGAAGGGTGGTTTAGGGTGCCCCGATCCTCAGACCTATCTGGAAGCTCATATTCTATCAGTTTTTTATCAATGGAGCTTTAAATTGGACCAATATCATTTGATATTTCAAGACTTATTAAATGTTCATGACAATATTACAATTAACTTACAGAATGTGTTCCTGGAAAAAGACATATACCATTTACAGATTTACCCTTTTTGTACCTGGTTCCCAATTATATATATAAAAGGACTAAAAATACAGGGAATCTGAATATTCCTTGGTTGTTTTTGCAAATATACCCTTGCAATTTATTATGGGGACACGCTAATCCACAAATTCAAAGACTACTTCAGAAAAACAATATTGTCATTTGGTATGATTTGTTAGTGAAAGAGAATTTCCCTTCTTACCAACAATTATCTGCTAAGTTTAAAGAAATACCCCTCAATAGTTTAACATATTATACTATTAAGAATAAATTCAAGAAAATGCAGGATATATTTCACAATAATAACCAAAACCTTAGTAAAATAGTTAGGAAACAAAAAATATGATTGGGAAAGGATCCAATAAACTACTAGCCAAGTGCTATGATGTATTGGGTACCAGGAACAATGCCAACATAAACAAGATAAATAAAAAATGGAAAACAGAGGCTTCTCTGGATTTGTCTCCCCAACAATGAGAATCTATAAGAATTAAAGGCAACACATGGTATGTTTTGGCAAAAAATAAAACAATACAAAGGAAAATTATTGACAGGGCTTATATAACCCCCTCTCAGATTTCAAAAATCAATAGTGATCACTTGGACTTATGTTGGCATAAATGAGGTCAGAAAGGAACACTTTACCATTGTTTATAAAATTGTCCTCAAATAAATCTGTGGTGATATAAGGTTAAACTAATTATGCAAAATGTATTATATATATATATATATATATATATATATATATATATATATATATATATTCCTTTCATCAGGACATTTTTCTATTTAATAATACCTCAATATTAGCACCAAGTGAAATTAATAACAGAATCTTTGCACTGGCTACAATGTCTACCAAGAGGCTTATTTTAACTAATTGGAAAAGTGATCTATTTCCTTCTTTCGATATGCATAGTTGGTGGCACACTTTCAAAGAGACATTACTTTTAGAGGAGCTAATATATAGTCTTGATGAGATGGTAGATGATATTTTTAGTATCAAATGGCAAAAACTGATTGAAAATATATTACCTCTAATGAAGTAGGTCTGATAAAATAGAAGTTAGCCGAGATAAATAAGAGGCTAGGTATTTAGTTAGACATGCCGATTTATAACTATAAGTACAGTTCTAATTAATGAATCATGTCCCTTGTGAGGTAAATGTGAATCAATGTTATATTTTTGCTTTGGAGGGTGGGTGCCAGGGTGGGGGAGGAGGGATGGGAGTAAAATCAATATATTTTGGTTAATGTCTGTCTAGTTACATTTACTACAAGTACTATTGATGTAATGTATGTTTTTATAAATGATTAATAAAAAATATCTCTGCAAAAGAAAACTTCTTGTTTCTGGCAAGTTATTCCCCTGCCTATGCATCTGAGGATGCTGCTTGCTTTTTGTGCTGCTTTTTTACATTGATTCCCTGCTTTAAGGTGGGCCAACATGATTACACCTAAGTTCCATTCAGTCCTGGTCTCTTCAAATCGATACCCATCTAGGAAATACTGAGTTCTTTGGTTCTGTTTTCCCAAGTGCATCACTTTGCATTTTTTTAGCATTAAATCTAAGTTGCCAGTTGTTGGACCACTGTTCAAGTTTCTTGAGATCCTCCTTCATACTGGAGGCTCCCTCCTGATTGCCACCCTATTACAAAGTTTTGTATCATCTGAGAACAGGCAGACTTTACCCTGAAGACCATCAGTAATGTCACTGATGAATATGTTGAAGAAGCCTGGACCCAGCACCAATCCCTGAGGGACTCTGCTGGTCACAAAACCCTCTTTGGACATGGTGCTATTTATTGTGACTTTCTGAGTTCCAACCTGCAGCCAGTGCACTACCCAGTTTACTATCTTATGATTGACACCTGTGTGTTCAAGTTTATTGATCAGCCTCCTGTGTGGGACAGTGTCAAAGGACTTGCTGAAGTCCAGGTACACTGCCCCCCTGATCCACTGCTTTGTTCACCAGTCAAAGAATTCAGTCAGGTTAGTTTGCCATGAACTACCTGTAGTAAATCCTTGTTGTTTGGGGTCAAATTTCTGGCCTCTTTTAGGAAGTCTACTATCCTTTCTTTAAGGAGTGTCTCCATGATTTAACCCACCACCGAGGTCCAGTTGACTGGGCGGTAGTTTTCTGCCTCCTCCCTGCTGCCACTTTTATGCAAGGGTACTGTACCACATTAGCTCTCTTCCAGTCAAGTGGCAACTTGCTACCTTCCAGAGATTCATTGCATAGCTCAGCTAATGGTGCAGCTATTTCTTCTCGAAGCTTTCTCAGTATTCTTAGATTAATTCTGTGTGGTCCTATGGCTTTGTCTGTCCTCAGTTTTACTAGTTCTTTCAGCACCCTTTCCCTTGTGAAGTGTCTTGTGTCTGCCTGCCATGCTGGTTGCTCTGTTGTATTTAGTGCCGGACCAATACCATTCTGCTCATTTGTGAAGACTGAGCAAAAGAATGCATTGAGTGCTTCAGCTTTGTCTTCATCTTTTTCAACTATCTGGCCATTGTTTGTTGACATTCTGATTATCCCCCTCTTTGCTCTTCCTTTTTTCGCTGCTGTATTTGATGTATTTTCCTCTGTTTGGGCTTTTGTTAACATGATAGCCTTTCTAGCCTCCTTGAGCTTCTCCTTGTACAGCTCCCTATCCCCTTCCCTCTGTGACTCCTTGAACTGCCTAAAGGCTTGTTTTTTTTTTCTTTAATCTTTAGTGCTATCTCTCTAGTAAACCAGAGGGGGTTTCCTCTTCCTTTTAGATTTAGTTACTAGCTTTGTGCAGTCTGCTGTTACCACATCCAGTGAGTCTTTTAAGTTTTTCCAGCAGGCTTCTACATCCCCTGCAGATCTGTCTCTCAGCAGTGCTTTAATGCTGGATCTCATTTTCTGGAAGTCAGCTTTTTTTAAGTCGATAACCTTTACTCTGGTGTGTCCTAGAACCTCCATATTATTGATTTGTAGCCAGACAAACTTATAATCACTGGCTCCCAGATTGATGCTAACATGGATGTTGGATATTCTGGGGCTATAGTGAGAACCAGGTCTATGATTGCTTTATCCCTGGTAGGTGAGTCCACTAGTTGGTTCAACCCAGCTTCATTAAGAGTGATGAGAAAGTCTCTACTCTTTTGTGTGGAAGCTGTGCATATGGAAAAGTCTACATCTGGTAGATTAAAGTCCCCAACCAGAAGCAGCTCCCCTTTGTCAGCCATTGAGTGAATGGTTTCAAGGAGCTCTTTGTCAACTTCAGAGTCCTGAGCTGGAGGTCTATTCATGATGCCTAGTTGGGTAGGAGACCTGTCCCCAGCTTCTAGAGTGACCCATAGGGCTTCTGCATTGCTGTGTTCCTGTTGAATCTCTGTTGCCTTTATTCCTTCCTTGATATATACTGCAACCCCCTTCCTCTCTAATTTTTCCAGTCCTTGTGGAAAAGTGCGTAGTCGGGTATGCTAATATCCCAGGTGTGGTTATCAGAGAACCATGTTTCAGTGATTGCTTCCCAGTCCAGTTTTTCTCCAGCTATAATGGTGGAAAGCACTGGGATTTTGTTTGAAAGGCTGCATGCATTGATGCGCATTGTCTTCCACTCCTGAACTATTGAACCACCTGGTTGGTTATTTTGCCTATGTTGAGGGAGGCCCTGGGGACTTTGTTTTTTGTAGGTTTTGTATGGCTTTGTGGACTGAGATGCTGCTGGATGGAAATATGATCCCTGGTGTTTCTGTCGGAATGATGACCTGTTCCTGCACCCGATTGGTTGACAGGGACTGTTGTTGATGTAAGTACCTGCTGGACAGAAATATGATTATTGTTGCTCTTGACAGTATGTTTATATTGCTCTACTGATGGATTGTTGTAAGGAATTGATGGGGAGGGGCACATGGCAACCTGTGTGTTGTGCTGGGTACCTGTGCCTCCTCCCCACCCTCTAGTTTAACTGACCAAGATGGACATCAAACCTCTGGCCTAGTGCCCTAGTCTCTTGCCTTGTAAGGTGTAGCTCATCGAATTTGAAGAACTCCCTGTTCCAGAAGTTCTGCCAGTTGCTAATGTAGTGATGTCCTTTCTCTTGGCACCACTGTTTCAGCCAGCTGTTCAGTTTGATTATATCTCTTTCCCTGATCCTCTGCTTGCTGTCCCCCTTTTCCCACACAGGCAGAATCTCTGAGAAAGAGATGCCAGGTGAAATGGAAGATAGTTTATTGCCCAGCTTGGACAGGTTTAGCTTTGTCTGTTCTAGAGTTCAACTGGCCAGGTCAATTGCTCCCACGTGGATGAGAACATGTATGTTCTGTGGTGCCATGCATACTAGCTTGGCATCACCCTGTATCTCCAGAAACAATTAGCCATGTGCCAGAGCTGAAGATACCTCCTGCCTTCTCAACCTGGAAAGACACAAAAGGAAAATAAACAGCTCCTTATGCTGAGGGAGGAATCCCTGCTTCTGCACCTGTCAGAGTCTGCCTTCCCTCCATGACTGGCCTCTCTCCCAGTTGCTGAAGATCAGTGAAGCTCAGCAGATAGTAAGGCTAGGGGCTGTACTACATTTGGCATATGCCTCATAGGGTTGCCCTTTGTGTCTGAACTGTTGTTTCTGGTTGTTTCTGGCTGAGAGCCTACTATTAGCTGACCACTATTTCAGTAGTGGGTACAACAGTCGCTGAAGATCAGTGAAGCTCAGCAGACAGTAAAGCTAGGGGCTGGCCCGCTCTTGGCGTATACCTCCTAGGGGTGACGTTTGTGTCTGAGCTATTGCTTCCAGCTGAGAACTTTCTATTAGCCAACCACTATTTCAGTAGTGGTACAGCAGTACAAATGCTGATTTACATATTGCAGCCAGGAATTCTGGGTAAATGTTCCAACAACTCCTTATGCTGAGAGAGCAGCCGCTGGCTGGGTCTAAGCAGAGGAAGCAAGGAGAAAAGCCACCTCAGTGGAGAAAGGAGCTTGGACTGTGCACTCCAAGGGGGTTTAACCCAAGTAGAACTGCTGTCAAGGAATCCCTGCTTCGGCACCTGTTGGAGTCTGCCTTCCCGCCATGACTGATCTCTCTCCCAGTTGCTGAAGATCAGTGATGCTCAGCAGACAGCAAGGCTAGGGGCTGGACTGCACTTGACGTATGCCTCCTTGGGTTGCCCTTTGTGTCTGAGCTGTTGCTTCTGGTTGTTTCTGGCTGAGAGCTTACTATTAGCTGACCACTATTTCAGTAGTGGGTACAGTAATTGGTGAAGATCAGTGAAGCTCAGCAGACAGTAAGGCTAGGGGCTGGCCTGCTCTTGGTGTATGCCTCCTATGGGTGCCGTTTGTGTCTGAGCTTTTGCTTCCAGTTGAGAGCTTTCTATTAGCTGACCACTATTTCAGTAGTGGGTACAGCAGTACAAATGTTGATTTACATACAGCAGCCAGGAATTCTGGGTAAACGTTCCAACAGATCCTTATGCTAAGAGAGCAGCCGCTGGCTGGGTCTGAGCAAAGTGAGCAAGGAGAGAAGCTGCCTCAGCAGAGAAAGGAGCACAGACTGTGCACTCCAAGAGGGAGTCACCCAGGTAGAACTGCTCAAAAAATCGCTGCTTCTGCACCTGTCGGAGTCTGCCTTTCTGCCATGATTGGTCTCTCTCTCCCAGTTTATGAAGCTCAGTGAAGCTCAGCAGACAGTAAGGCTAGGGACTGGAATGCACTTGGTGTTTGCCTCCTAGGGTTGTGCTTTGTGTCTGAGCTGGAGGGGAGCAGTGGTTTTGTCTGATTTATTCTGTGGCTGTAGACCTCTGCACTGTAGGTCTTGAGCTGCCTCCTCTGATGACTCAAACATGCATTGTCTGAGGGGAGTTCTGATGAAGCCTGTCAAGAGCATTGACAGGAGTACCAACTAGCCATAAGGGAGCAGAGGAAAGACTCCAATGCATTGGAGCTGTTTGCTTCCGGGTTGGTTGGAGTTATGGAAAAGTGCAAAAACAGATAAGACCCTTGTTAACAGTGGTCCTCTCTAAATGCAATCTTGGTAAGTGGGAGCTAGCTCCCAGTATCTTGGCTTCTCTGGTGGTGACAAAAAGCTTACTTCTGAAGTTGCCAGACCTAAACAACTATTTTATTGTTTTGTATCTGCTCATGTCTCCAAAGACTGCAAAATATTGAATAAATTGTGCCATCCTGTGGAATGTTTACCAGACCGTGTGCCTGCTGTGTTCTTTGTTGGCAGCTACACTTTGACACCCTCATTTAAATCATTCAATTACCAATAGGTTTCAGGGGAGATTTGAACAACTTGCTGAGAGTAGCCAATCCTTTACAGGATGCTAAGATTCAGGGTGTCCCTCGTTGCCCCTTGTGACTCTGCTATACAAACACAAATGCTAGGTAAGTTCTCCTCACAAGCAACCTAGACTCCTAATGCAACCAGAGCAGTGAGGAAGCAGAAGAATCCAAGAACTACCATGATGTTTGGCACTCTGGAAGGCTAGGTGATATCCTTTGAGCCAAAGGAACTCACATCCCTCCAGCACCAATGGGCCCTACACTAGAAGGGATGGGCTCACACTAAGGGACAAGCCAGCAAGACTTAGTAAAAATGTCCCCAGACTGTAGCATAATTTTGATTGGTCCATCAGCCATGGGGCTTGTGGCAATTAATGTAATACCTATAAATATCTCATGGGGCAAACAGGGTGTAGGTGGGAATTCTGTTTCAAATGAGAATGACCATAAGGACCGGGGGCATGCAGTGATGCTTGAGGGGGGGTTCAAGAGAAATGCAAGGAAATATTTATTCACTGAAAGGGTGGTAAATGCCAGGAACAGACTGCCTGCTGAGGTGGTGGAGGCTAGGACAAGCGGGGGGCTTCAATCATGCATGAGATGAACACAGAGGTATATTAGCAAAGAGGCAAGGAGGCAGGATGGTTGCCAGAGACCAGCTGACATCAGCAAAGGCAAAATAGGTAGGGAAAATCTGGGCAAGCAGAGTGAGCCAGGTGGTCATTTTTAATTCAATTTCCCTGATGGGTTCATTGTTACTTCTATAAATGTTTATTACTTCCTGAATTATGATTGCTTCCTACTGTAATCTTGGCCTTACTCTCTGTATATTTTACTGTATTGTATGTATTATTTTTGCTTTTTCATATGTTATCCTTTCAATGGGTCTCACCTGGAATCGAGCATTGGCTCAGTGTGCCTTTCCCGGTTACCAAATTTTAAATAAATAAATAAATAGAATTAAAAATATCATATGTTGTGTGTAGCTGTCACAAGTTTTGTACAGAATTTTCTGGAATTCATTAAGAGAATTCTTGGCCTTTACATCATTGGGCAATGAATTCCAAGATTTTGCAACAAACATCTGTATTATTATTTCCTAATATTTATTATATACATGTACATGAGGTAAATTCCAGTCATTTGTCCTCAATTAATATCTTCTATCCCTGGGTGGGGGTTCGATAACTACAAAATTTCTTGAGGGATGGTCAGCTTTGATTTTAGTAACTTGATACACCATGTCAGTCAATTTTATGGTCTTTTATCCTCTGGAAGGCCCACTCTGCATTTGAAACTTCAGAAAGCTTCCCCTTGCCCAGTATGAATAAGCCCAGGAGCCACCCTGGTTCCTTAATGAGGGGTTTTGAACATAAAAGTAGGATAGAGTTCTTCCTTCCACAGATTCTTTCGAGTTGTTCATTGTCTGGCTTCCACAGGAGCTCAAAAATGGCAGTGGTGGTATTTGAAAATAATTGATGTTCACTACAGTACATTTTTTGATCTACTGAGACCACAGCACCCTAGTCCAGCTGTACACAGATGTGAGCAACTGAAACTTTGGAGCAGTGATGAAATAAGAACAGAATGGAACTGAATATGTAAATGCCTACACCAGCAGAGGACTGGGAGGCATAGAGAGGCATGATGAGAGGCACAGTCTGTTTAAGATAAAATTCATCATCTTCTTATGGGCTGAGACTGAGAAATGTTGACACTTTCTGGCTAGCAAACCATTCATGGTCTTCACTGATAACAATCCCTTAGCACACTTGGGATTCATTAAGTTGAAAACACTGGAGAAGCGATGGGCATCTCAGATGGCCAACTTTGATTTCACCCTAAAATACCACAAAGGAAAGTCCAGTGGAAATACTGATGTTCTGTCTAGACATCCCAGTCAGGATGAACATGAGACAGAAACAAAACCAAAAGGGAAGGATTGAAAATGCCACTCTTTGTTTGGGTACCAGCAGGTGATTTGTATATGCTGCCAGTAGTATGCTGAACCAGAACCTGAAATGTCAACAGGTCCCACCCAGAAACCTGATGAACAAGAGAGTCTATGGCAACAGCTTCGAAACTTAGGTGCCCCTATCCAAGACATCAAAGGCATTCTAAGTATGGGAAGGATGATTACCAGCCAAGAGAGAAAGAATATGCCAGTGGAGCTAGTGAAATTGCTATGGCAGTGAGGATATCTGTATGCAGAGAAGGGTAAGCTAATCTGCTTAACCACGGACCTGAGCCATCATGAAGAAATCCGCAAATTGTGTTACCCTGACAGGAAGCCATGCCAGACCTACCACAATGCCTCAGGGCACCTTGAACACAAACAAGACAGAGAACACAACCCACAAGAGATTTTACTGTCAGGCAATGATAAATGACAAACAGCAGTTGTGTGACAATGGTATGACCTGCATCCTTAAGAAGTGTGGTGACAATGCTCAGTGATCACCTCTGTACCCCATAGTTACCAAGGCACCATTGAAAAGTGTGGCACAGGATCATTTAAAAGTTGAAGCCAGACAAAACAGTCTACATCCTGAAAATGACTGTTTACTACACCAAATTCATGGACCTGTAGCTGTATCCATGAGATACCTTCCTTCCAAAACCTCAGTGAAAACATTTTGGAACCACTTTGTGTGACTCTATGGGTATGTGTTCATCATCCTTACATATGGAGAGGGTACATTTGAATCACAGTCATTCTGAGAACTGTGCAAATTGTACAGAAGGCAAAGGATCTGAACATCTCCTTACCAGTAGCAGACCAATGGTTTGTGTGAACATGCCAACAGAATGTTTCAAGCACTACTGTTGCAACTGAAGAGCAACTGGCCAGCAGTACTCCCAGAAATGAATTACATTTAAAACAACATAGTGTATGGTTCAACTGGATATATACCCATTTACTGCATGTCCACTTGACATGATTGATAACTGCTGAGCTTGGTCATGGATGTTAAGGCTTAACCTTTGTGGAATCCAAAAGATACAATGGAATGGCAGATGAACACTATAAATGTCTTAGAGAAACAGACCACATTGTACCATCTCATATAGAGCACATCCACCAACAGTAAAAGGAACAAAATTATAAAAAAGCATGAGCTAGTCCATTGGTGACTGGAGACTAAGTTCTATTGAAGAATCAGAATCTCAGAAGACACAAGTTAGCCATGAGATGAGAACCACAACCATTTATTGTTATGGAAGTTCCAAACACAGATCTCCAAGTCTACCAGTCCAATCAAAGATTCACAATAATGTAGGGATTGTACATCAGAATCAATTAAAACCCTGCATATTTCAAGCTGTTGATCTAGAAAATGTCAATGTTGAACAGTCCACAAGGGAGAGAGACAGGAGAAAACCCCAGTCAGCAATTTTGATTTTGTGCCTGGATATCTAGAAGAATGACCTTGGTTGCCTGCTATCAACACATATGAGATGGATCCTATTCTACAGCTGTAGAAATCAATATTGTCAGGTATTTCTGGAAATGTCTGTGATATCTCTAGAGCAATTCAGAGCATGCCTGCTGTACCACTGTAGGACCACCAGAGAGAATCTCTTCAGAAATATTGTGAAATATCTGGATATTTCTGACCATGCCTATTGTTGCAGCTATAGGTGAACCATATGCTTTTCTGACTCATAGATTTACACACGCTACTAAACATATGCCCCATAAACATTTAAAAAATGAACACCATTAGTGTCAGACTACAAGTCTTGTGGATAATACAGTAGACTCTCTGAACATTCTAGAGTTATGTCATAGTCAAAGTAACAATGTATGTATGTATGTTACCCATCTTATAGCATGTTAGATTAAGAAACTTTGTTGCTTTAGAGATGTGTTCATGATATACATGGAGACACTTATTTTTAAGAGGGGAAGAATATGTAATTGTCCTAGTACCTGCTGCTTACAAGAAAGCACAAAACTGCATTTTAGTGAGGGTACCTGTGTAACCTCTCCAGCCCTTAGCCCCCAGGGCTCTGTATTACAATGAAGGGGATATTTAAGTAAGAAATGGATCCCAGGGTTTAATGATAGGCTCTTCTCTATAAATTGCCCTGTAAAGTGCCCAAGGAAAACATCAGCAGCAGTGTAAGAGACTTTGCTCATTTACTCATTTGCAGCCATTTTGTTTAAGCTGCAGTCTTACAGTTTCCCCAGCAGCAGTTTCCACAGAGACAGTGTAAAACTATATTTTTTCCTGCCCACCGAGTGTGTGGCATTCCCCTGTTGCCAGCATTCAATTTTTTGAGTTGCCTGGAACTTGGCATTCTGAACTTTGGGGGGCACTATATATGGTATAGGTCTAACCATGCAGGGAATGGAAAGTTAAGTGCTTGTTGTAAAACTGCTAAAGTGCAGGCATGCAGTCAGCATGTGTGGCCTGAGCAAGAGATGGTGCAGAGGATCAGCCTAACAAGGAAAGGAAACAAGCTTACTGGAGTCAATGTTCCCTATAGTGTTTCTCTCAGACCATTCTCCAGTCAGCAGGTTTGGGGGTCTCTCCAATGTAGCAGTCAGTCCCTGAGGAAGCAGCTTTTTGTCAGGTTTCCTCTGTGTCATTGAGTCCCTAAGGCAGCAGCAAGAGAGTTGATGGCAACAGTGGCAGGACTGAAGCAAATCTGGTGGCCCTTGAGGCAGTGATACAGTTAGGTTGATGGGCACATGAGCAGTGGTAAGGGCCATGGTGGTGAGAGAGAGAGAGAGACAGAGACAGAGACAGAGAGAAAGAGAGCAGGTAACAGTGGAGTTGAAAGACTAGCAGTAAGTGCTGTGCGGTTAAACTGCATGTTAAAGACTGTCTCCTAAAGTGACACACTTAAACTGCATGTTCAAGAGGTAGTGCCACACAAATGCATGAGACCAGCCAAATGCTATAGAGACTGAAAAAAGGGGCCTGATGTTTAGTAATTGTAGGGTGTTAGTGAGGCCCAATCTGCATTTGAAACTTCGGAATGCTTTCCCCATCCCCAGTTTTAGTAAGCCTAGGAAACAAACCCAGTTCACTAGTGAAGACTTTTGGATGTAAAAATGAGTTGGGGGGGCTGCCTGATGGCCCAAGAGGTAGAGCACTGCGCTCCCATGCAGGTTTCATGTGCAACTAAGCGAGCCTACAATTTATTTGAGTTCTGTCTTGAATCCTCATCGATGAGCTCCCATTTTTGGTGCCATACTTCCTCTAATTGACTCCTATGCAATGCAGTGTTGACTCTGAAAATCTCTGATTGTCAAATATATAGCGTTTAAGCAATTGTGAAAGTTCAAGTATTTATAGAAGTTTAAGAATTTATAGATGTTTAAGTAGTCACAGAGTCTTCAGTATTTATAGAGTGCAAAGTATTTATAGACGTTACAGTATTTATAGTCTAGGCATTTATAGAAGTATTTAAGAAAGAGTTACAGTATTTACAATGCTATATCAGTAGTTATTGCAGTGATTGCAATGCCATTCCTCTTTCTTGTATTTTGTTTCACACAAATAAAATCCTCCACTCCATTCTACTGAAGTTAGTCTCCTATTTTTCTTTATGATGTGTGATTACTGCACTTTTACCATCAGAAAACCAACTTTACCTTGCAGAACCAGCATCACCCAGGTTCCTGTCTAATGCAGAACTACTTGCCACATGCGCAGATCTTCTCTTGACCGTCCCACTTAAGGACAAGTGCCCAGTTCCATGCCTCAATTCTCTCTTCTTCATATTGAAATTGAATGTTATATTTTCTGACTGGAAAACAAAAAATGCTGCTCAACCTTAATTTATTACGTTAATCTTTTCATTCACTTCGGTGCCCAACCCCACGAGTCACAAGTGAGAATCCATGCTCTTCTAGTGATGACAGCAGCATCAGCAGCACAGCTGAGAACTGAAACAGTGCAGTAGCACTAAAGGCCTTGAAAAAACTCAAAATTCATGACTGAAAACAGAATCATATAACACAGTTCTTATTTAAGGCAATCTCAAATATCTGGCTTCAAGTGTGTGTGTGTGTGTCATGTCTATGACTATTACACACCCAATCTTTCCGTCTGCTGCTAGTGTTGACCAGTGCCCATCCCCTTGGATTGGGAAAATACAGCTGCAGCTAAACTAGACAGAAATAACATTAAAATACTACAAGCAAAAAACTAAGAACCCACCACTTTTACAACAACCCTATAGTAAACAGTCACCCTTAAGTTTTTAGGTTTGATTTCAAATGTTTTTTTTTCTGAAGCTCAACAGAACAGATCCTTCTTCCTTAAATACCCACAAGGTCTGCATTGAGCTGCAAAAGTCATACAGGTACATTTGCTGTGGAATACAGCACCATGTGATGTGACCATTGTGAGATTAACCACATCATTTTTTTCATTTTGCACACGGGTGATCACAATACACCTTATTTTATTTTATTTTTATTTTAGTCTTTTGATAACTGCGTAAGGCCCACTAGGCACAAGTGCCTGTTTTCAGGGGCGACCTGGGAGCACTGGGCGGTTAAGTGACTTGCTCAGAGTCACACAGTATGCAAGTGGAGGTTGTGAGAATCAAACCCAGGTATGGTCTGCTGGATGTACCAAGCTCGTTCACATCTCATTACTCTAACCTCTAGTCTATACTGCCAGCTTATGGCAAAATGTGTGACACATGGAAACATTAATTACTGTAAATGCATAAAAGACACAATTGGTGATCATTTTAGTCTTTTACATGATTTAAAATATCAAATGAGTCCAGTTCAAATGAAATGTGCGGTGGATTCTGTAGAATTAATGTAAAACGGTTGCAGAAAATTTCCATGAAATATGAGTACATCCAGAAAATACAATTGCATGTTTAACGATTGGAAAAAAACATTTCAGGTTTCTGCATCAAAATTCTGCCCATTCTGCTTTTGATGGAATTGTACAGATCTGGAGGAATGTTTTCAAATTCAGTGGAATTTCATTGCTTTGGAATTTCTTTTGAAAGTTATGCAGAGCCCAAGAGCCCACTTCCCCTAGACCCCAAGGAACTATGTACCTCTGTCCTACCAATTCTCTTTGAAGATTGCATGCATATATGTAAGTTAGTTGTGTCTCCTTTAAGACCACCACCCAAACATTGAGACAACACAAGGTGCCCCCTTTATTTCTTCTCCCTTATCATTTATTTTCAGTTTGTATTTTTGTGCACAGCTTGTCGTGGTTATGTGTAAGAAGTCCATTGTTGTACTTATTTATAAGGCGGGTGGGGGACCTAAAAATTGCATTAACTACAGGTCAATATCCTTACTGCTAACTGTGGCAAAACATAGAACATAGAAATCTGTTGGCAGAAAAAGACTCCTCAGCCCATCTCGTCTGCCCCTTCCCCTTCCCATGGCCTCTTCTGCCCTATTCTCCTTACTCCCCACTTTCTTGCCCTCCCTCCTTAACGCAGTCTCCAGACCCTTTTTCCCCCGACTGGATTCATACCCTAACCTCTCTTATTTAATCCCATGTAGGTATCCCATGCCCTCTTGAACTCCTCCACTGAGTTTACTCCCACCACCCACTCAGGCAGCTTATTCCAGGGACCCACCACCTTCTCAGTGAAGTATTGTCCCTTCATATTTCCATGGAATTTGCCTCACTCCAGTTTTAAGCTGTGTCCCCTTGTTGATGTGTTTTCACTCATTTTGAAAATGCTCTTTTCCCTCACCCTGTTTACTACCCTCAACTATTTAAAAGCTTCTTTCATATCCCCCATCTCCCTTCTTGTTTCCAGTGTGTACAAGTCAAACTCCTCAAGCTGTTCTTCATATGATCTCTTGCACAAGCCTTGCACCATTTTGTTTGCCTTTCTCTGGGTGCTCTCCACTATATCCTTGTCTCCCTGCAAGTGTGGTCTCCAGAACTGTACCCAATTCTCCAGGTGTGATCTAACCATGGACCTGTACAGTGGCATGATCACCTCTCTCCTCCTACTTGTGATACCCCTTCCTATGCAAGCCAGCATTCTACTTGCCTTTCCCACCACCTTGTTGCAATGGTTTGCCACCTTTGAGTTATCTGAAATGATACTCCCCGATCCCTTTCCTGCTCTGTTGTCTCAAGTTCCTCCCCTCCCAGTGTGTAGCTTACCTTTGGATTTTTACACCCGATGTGCGTTATTTTGCATTTCTTTGAATTAAAGCATAATTGCCACCTCCCTGACCACTCCTCCAGGTTAATTAGATCCTCCCTCATTTTCTCCACCCTCCTGGGGTACCCATCCTATTACAGATCTTTGTGTCATCAACCAATATACACACCTTCCCATGTAGACCCTCTGTTATATCCTCAATGTAAGATGTTAAACAGTATTGGACCCAATACTGACCCTTAGGGTACCCCACTTGTCACTCTTTCCTCCCTGGAGTGAGCCCCATTGACAACCACCCTTTGAGTTCTGCCTTCTAGTCAGTTTTCCACCCAGTTTGCTAGTTGCCCTCTACCCCTAAGCAGCCTAACTTGTTCACCAGCCTCCTGTGAGAGACAGTGTCAAAGGCCTTACTGAAGTCCAGATAGGCCACGTCTACCGCCCCTCCCTGATCACGTACCTCTGTCACCCCATCAAAGAATTTGATCAGGTTTGTCTGGCATGATCTTCCACCTGTAAACCCATGCTAGCTGTCATCCATGAGCCCCAGATATTGTACTAGTCTTTCTTTAAAGAATGCCTCCATCAGCTTAACCATCATGAAGTAACACTGACCGGATGATAGTTTCCTGGTTCCTCCTTCCCTCCACTCTTGTGCAGTGGCACCACACCTACCTTTTTCCAGTCCCCTGGGGCTTTTCACTTGTCCAAAGATAAATTAAACAGCTTTGTGAGCTGTGCCACAAGCTCCTTCCTCATCCCCTTGAGCACCCTGGGATGTAATGCATCAGGACCCATTGCTTTGCCCACCCTTAATTTACCTAATTCCTTGAATACCCTACATTCCGTAAAAGGACTTGCCCTCCATTCCCCTATCTCTTAGCTCTGGCTTCTTTCTCTCTTCCCTGATCGTGAAGACTGAGCTAAAGTACCTGTTTAACATGTCCACTTTTCTTCACCCTTCTCGATCAGAGCTTTCCCTCCTCTTTTAGTTTCATTATAGCCTGCTTGCTTTTTCTTCTCTCACTGATGTACCTGAAAAATGTTTTATCTCCCCTACTGGCCTCCCTCACTGTTTTCTCCTCTGTATCTGACTTTGCCATCCTGACTATTTGCCCTGCCACGTGAAGCTTTTCCCTGTATGCTTCTACTTGCCTTTCCCACCACCTTGTTGCAATGGTTTGCCACCTTTGAGTTATCTGAAATGATACTCCCCGATCCCTTTCCTGCTCTGTTGTCTCAAGTTCCTCCCCTCCCAGTGTGTAGCTTACCTTTGGATTTTTACACCCGATGTGCGTTATTTTGCATTTCTTTGAATTAAAGCATAATTGCCACCTCCCTGACCACTCCTCCAGGTTAATTTCCCCCATTTCTTGCCATCCTTTGTATTTCCTTAATCATCTTCTTGTCAACCTCCCCCCCTTGATTTGGCGGTCTGTACACCACCCCTATGCATACTGCCTCCCCTGTCCTTTTGGTTAATGTGACCCAGAGGATCTCTACTGGACCCTGACCTTCCTGACCCACCATCACCTGAATCCCCTCTTTTACATATACATATTCCTTGAGTAGTTTTGTATGTCCTAAAAGCTTTCTTTTTCCCTTATTGCTCTTGCCACCTCTTTAGTGAACTAAAGTGGTTTTCTTCCATGTTTTGTTTTGCCCACCTTCCTAATGCACTACTCAGTTGCCCTCAAAATTCGCCCCTTTATTGCCTCCCACAGTTCCTCAGTATCCTCCAGATTCTCCTTCCCTTCCATCTCCCTTCTGAAAATTCCCTTCATTTTCAAAAAATCCTTCACCAACAGAATTTCCCCCCTTTCTTGCCATCCTTTGTATTTCCTTAATCATCTTCTTGTCAACCTCCCCCCCCCCTTGATTTGGCGGTCTGTACACCACCCCTATGCATACTGCCTCCCCTGTCCTTTTGGTTAATGTGACCCAGAGGATCTCTACTGGACCCTGACCTTCCTGACCCACCATCACCTGAATCCCCTCTTTTACATATAATGCCACCCCTCCCCCCTTTTTCCCCTTCCTGTCTTTCCTAAAAATATTATACCATGGTATTACCACCTTCCACCTGTGGGTTTCTGTCCACCATGTCTCAGTTACGGCAACCAGGTCTAGTCCCTTCCCCACCACTGTGACCTCTAAATCCTCCATTTTTTCCCCCAGACTCCTAGCATTTGCCAACAAGCCCTTCCATCTATCTCCCCTCCACACATTTTCCTTCTTTCTAATATCTCCTGCCCCCTTCTGCTGAGGAGTGCTTGCTAGGCGAGACCCACTAGTTACTTCTTCCAATCCTTCCCTAGTTACGTACTCTCCCCAGTTTAAATCCCTGCCCAGGATTCCATCAATATACCCTTGCAACTTTCCCCTTAACACTCTAGACCCCTCTCATTTATATACAGTCTGTCCCTTGTGACTAGGTTCTCCTCTGTCCACAAGTCCTCCCACTCTCCTACGCATGTGAGGCCCTCCTTCTTGCACCATTCCCTTAGCCAGTGGTTGAAATCTTTTATTCTCAGTTGTCTAGCCATACTAGTGTGGTGTACCGGCAAGACCTTGGAGAATGCAGGAGAGCTAATCATCCCTCTACATCCCCTGGCTAGCTCCCTAAACCTTTTTTGTACCTCCTCCACATCTTCCTCTGCCAGATCATTCATCCCTAGATGGAGGACCAGGTGTGGTTTCCCTTCAAGCAATCTAATACGCTCTTTTGTTCTTGGCAACACCATGCTTGACTCCATCCCTGGGTCACAGAAGACCAACCTCCTTTTATATGCCAACCCCTTTCTCAGCCAGTTGATTCCCTTAATGAGTGAGTCACCATAGACCATTACCGATTCCATGTTCTCCATCCCTGGGTGTGTAAAAGTACCCCTGTCCTGATTCCTCTTCCTTGTTATTCTTGTATTGCTATACTTGACTTCTGCCCCAGATCTGCCCACCTGTTCTTCCATAATCTCCTCTCGCACACCTCCTACCCCCATGCCTCCCCTCTGCTGCTTCTGCTCTCCCCATCACTCCTCCCTTCTGTATTACCTCTTTCTTCCTTTTCCGTTCCCCTCTGTGTTGTCAGTCCTTTCTTTCTTTCTTTCTTTCTTTCTTTCTTTCTTTCTTTCTTTCTTTCTTTCTTTCTCTGTCCCCAACACTTCTACTATGTTCCTGCCCTTCACCCCCTCTACACTTTCCCCTTCTGCATTTTTCCTTGTTATTCTTGTATTGCTATCTTGGACTTCTGCCCCAGATCTGCCCACTTGTTCTTCCATAATCTCCTCTGGCACCCCTCCCACTCCTATGCCTCCCTTTGCTGCTCCTGCTCTTCCCCATCACTCCTCCCTTCTGTACTACCTCGTTCTTCCCTTCCCCATTTCCCTTTTCGTTTTCCTCTGTGTCATTCTTTCTTTCTCTGTCCCCAATGCTTCTCCTATGTTCTTGCCCTTCACCCCCCTTCACTTTCCCGTTCTGCATTTCTCTGCTTTCCGACTTTGTCACCCGCTGCCCCATCTCTACTTTTCCTCTCCCCTTCCTGCTGAGTCATCCTTGCTCCCCCCACACTTACCCTTGTTTCCCTATTTCTCCTGGATCCCAGATCTGTATTTTCATCAGCTCCTCCCTTTTCGCTCTCCTCCTTTTCTTGTAATTTGGCTAAAGGTGAGAACCTGTTTGATCCCTTTGTATAGCTCACTGTACTTTCATTAGTCTTTCTGCACTCTTGTGCAATGCCCCTTTCTCTTGATTTTGTCTCTTCTCCCCCTCTCCTTCCATGAACTTTCTACCCTCCTATCTTTTCTGCTCCCCCAACCTCCCTCTCCCTCTTCCCTGCCTTTCTCTACCATGCAGTCTATCTCGCTTCTTAGCCACCCTAATTCTGTCTCCAGTCTCCTTAGTCTCTGACAAATTGAGTACACTCCTAGCTTCCACAGTCTGTCCATGAAAACAGCCACTCCACATCCATTGCAACCCATTATTCTTCCCACTCTAGTGTGTCTTCTTTCCTCCTGTCCCCTGTACCCCTCTCCTTTCACCTGCCACCAACCCTTATCCCCTTATCACAATACTGTATTCCGTTCCTTCCATCACCCTAACTTTTATGCCACATTTTGATGAACCTTCTGTTTGTTATCTCTTTGAAATCTTTCCTCGTCCTCACAGTACTGACTGCTTAATTTAAATTTTGTTGCCCCTTCTGTGCAAGTACTCCTACAGTACTGTTAACCTAGCCTAATATCCTTGAGTGAACCCTTTATCTCATTTTATCACCATACCCTCAATAAGAGGGCTGTAGGAGTGCCTGTCCTCCCCTCACTGCAAGGACGTCCCCCACCCCAGGACCAAGCAAAAGAAGCTGCGAGGGTCGCGAGGGCTGTAGGCGTGCCTGCCCTCCCCTCACTGCAAGGACACCCCCCCACCCACCAGGACCAAGCAAAAGGTACGGAGATTGCAACAGGCGCTTGCAGGAGCAGCGCCAGCCTGCTACACAGGGCGCTTTGTCTTTTTGGCACCAGAACATCTCCTTTGAATTGCCAAGAAAGAACCTAACAAACAGTTTGCCTTTAATAAGTTGGGAGGTAGGCACAGCACTACAGATAGTTTTTCTGCGCTGAGTTTTCTCCCATATCCACAACTTTAAGTGTTTTTACCAAGTACTTTAAGAAACTTAAAACAATTGTTTCAAATGCATGGTCACCTTAGTTGGGAGCTCAAACCTGCCTAACTTATGAGTTTTTCTCTCCCATAGCCACAACTTTCAAACATTTTTACCAAGTACTTTAAGAACTTAAAACAATTGCTCACTTAGCGTACATTTGGTACAGTTGTTAATATTATAACCCTGTGTTAGCATTCGGCTGCAGTTGCTGCTCTGCTCTGCTCTCTCATTACCTTGGCCCCGCCTCCAGAAACAAGCATTTAATCCTCTGTTCCTCTCTGTTTCATCCGCAGAAGCTCCGAGGGTCACGAGGGCTGTAGGAGTGCCTGCCCTCCCTTCACTGCAAGGACACCCCCCACCCCCCCAGGACCAAGCAAAAGGTATGGAGATTGCAACAGGCACTTGCAGGAGCAGCACCAGCCTGCTACACAGGGCGGTTTGTCAGCCCCACCGGCGCTCTGCGCTGGCTCCCCACCGCCCCCACTACCACCCTTGCTCGGCTTTCTTTTTTATACATGGTGTCACGTGAGGCTGCAGAACCAATCAGCCCACTTTACCACCTGCAGATTATACTCCTTGAACACTAGGTGAATTCTGCCTGCCTACACTTATCTTCATCCCATACAACAGCATGTCTCTAGTACTGTTTTATTCCTCATGATTCTGCCCTCCCGTTCTTGTACAGAATCTCTCCTGCACCACTGTAAGTGCACCCCTGCCAGAACCACAGCCTCCTCTGGCCCATCCCCCCACTGCTCCTAGCCCTCCCATCTGTTCTCCACTTACCTCTAACGCACCTCACACGCTGGGCCACCCCCCCACCCCCCACACCCACCACCAACGTCCACCCCCCGGCCCTCAGTACACAGTGGAAGGTGGTCCCTCTCTGTCCTAGCCACTCCTGCCCTTAACTCCCTACCCATCCCCTGCACTGTCCCCCCAGATCCTTGCACCTGCCCAAGCCCCTATATCACAACCACTGCAGTCCTTTTCTCCACCTCATCACCTTACTCCTCTTGCTCTCAGGGAATGTCCACCCCAACCCGGGACCGGGACCCGCTACCCCACTGTCACCCCCTCCTGGACATGGCCTCCGCATTACCTCTATGAATATCTGCAGTCTCCCAAGGAAGACGGCTGCACTCCAGTGCTGGGTCTCCCAACACATGCCCAACATTCTTGCCATAGTGGAGACCTGGCTCTTCCATTCAACTCCTGACTCTGCTGTCTCCCTCCTAGGTTTCACCCTTTTTTGAGAAGATCACGTGGGTAAGTGTGGCAGCGGGTGTGCAGTCTACCTATGTGACTCCCTCTTGGGTCATGTGCTACCTACCCCCACGCTTGACCACGGGGCCCAAGCCATCACCTTAAAAATAACCCCGGACCCGGGCCATTGCCCTCTTTACCTCACCACCACCTACATACCCCTGAGGGCACAAAGTCTAGCTATCCACTCTCTCACTGACTGTCTCTCTACCCTGCCACACAAGGCTGAACAACTCGCCCTAGGAGACCTCAACATAAACTCTCTTGGATCCACTACAACACACATTAAGGACAACTTCACAGCCCTCGATCTATCTCAACTAGTCACTCGTCCCACCAGATTTAACCAATCAAGTGGGACCAGCTCCCTCCTAGATATAGTACTCACAAACCGCCCACACAAAATCAAGTCTGTTAACATCTTAGCCAACTCCCTTAGTGACCACTCACCAATTCTCTGCTTTTGGTCCTCCCCCACGCTCAAGCCTGTGTACAAAGCCACTCCCCCATCGCCGTTTCCGCTCCAGGGGCCTTAATAAACTAAAGCAGTACCTTGCTCTGCTCGATTGGTCCCCGATCTCTCTCGCTATGGATATAGATGCTGCCCTAGCCTTCCTCGCCAGTGCCTTCTGCAAGGCCTGTGACATCTTTGCTCTGGTCACCAACACCCGTTCCAAAAGACACAAGCCTGAAACATAGAAACACAGACTTTGACAGCAGATAAGGACCACTTGGCCCACCCAGTCTGCCTATTTCCCTACCTATTGGATAAGCTGCAGATTCTAGTTAACCAAAAGCCTATTTCCTGCCACCCCCAATTTCCCCCATGCTGATCCAGCAACTGAAGCAGCGGGATAACCTGTGGTACATTGCTATTGAGTCTGGCAGGACAGCTGACAGGCAAGCCTATAATGCCGCTCACAACCAATGCACATGGGCCATAAGACAAGCCAAGGCCAGTCACTATCAAACCACCTTGACCTCATCCTGGGGCTCTGCCCAAGCCTTCTGGGATAACATAAAGGAGTTTAATAGGAAGTCTCGCTCCCATTCCCAGATGATTATCAACGGCACAATTAATACTGACCTACCACGTGTTGCTGACTGCCTCAACAAAACATTTTCTGACCTAAGTGCAGTCCTTCCTGCCCACTTCTTTGATCCCATCCCTGCAGCCAACCGTCCAGCTATTTCCATCCCCCATTTCTCTTCATGACTATGAAATTGGCTGAAATTACCCCATCCATAAAAATGGAGACCGCACATCACCAAACAATTACAGACCTATCTTCATCCTCCCCCCTCGAAAGCCCTGGAAAAAATAGTGTCCACACAACTCATGGATTATCTATCCAAATACAACATACTGTGCCCAGAGCAGCATGGCTTCTGCCCTGGTCACAGCACCACTACAGCCCTATTGGAGTTCTTCCACCAAATGCACTCTGCACTTGATACTGGGGAGATCACCGGGGCAGTGCTCATTGACTATCCAAGGCATTTGACACTGTGTGTCACCCACTAATGCTTGAATCCCTACATCAGCCGGGCTTCTTATCTGGCCCACTGGCCTGGTTCTCCAGTTACCTCAGGGATAGATCCCAATGCGTCAAATTAAATGGTGTCCTATCAACAGCCCTTCCTGTGCACTCCGGGGTCCCTCAAGGCTCCATCCTGGGCCCCACATTGTTCAGTCTCTTTTTAAACACCCTTCCCAGCTCCTGCACAGGCAAAATGCTTCTATACACTGACAACACAGTACTCATCACCTCCCACCATGACCTACTCACACTCCAGAGCACCTTGCAACTCACCTCCACCAAGCTAAAAATGGTTCCTTGACCATTTTCTGGTTCTGCACCTCAAGAAGATGAAATCTATGATTTTTGCAAACCACCAAAATAATTCCAGAAATGCTCCCCTTTGCATCTTTCCCAGTACACTCCACCCCCTTGGACAGGTATCAACATACAAATACCTGGTATCACCTTTGACTCGGCTCTCTCCTTCCATGCCCATCTTAATTCCTTGTCCTCTGCCATGAATGCCCGGATTGGACTCCTCTACCACCACAAATTCTGCCTCCCTGAGTTTGGCCTATAGCTGGCTATCACTTCCTCCATCCTGTCATTGGTGGATTATGGACTCCCTATCAATGCAGCTGCTGACCCCACTGCCCTCACCAAAGTCCAGACCTCTATTAACAAAGCCTGAAGGCTCCTCACCGGTGCCTCCAGCAGAACTCACACATGCCAGCTCTACTCCACCTCAAACTTACTCACTTTTGATGAACGACTGCAATACCACACCTGTATACTGGCAAAAAAGGCTCTATTTGAGCTCTGTCCCCCAAGAGTCACTGCACCCCTTCAATGGACCTCCCACTTGGTCGTCACCTGCAATACTGCCAAAGCCACCTTCCAGGTGCCCAGAGCCAGGACCTCACTCGCCCAAATGTCCTTTCACTACAGAGCACCTTCCTGATTTAATTCCCTCCCATCGCACATTTCAAACATCCCCAAAAAAGGCCCCTTCAAAGTTGCCCTGCGCAAACACCTAACTGACACTCGAAGCTGTAAATTCTGATTGTAAGACTTTCTGAGTGCACCGTTCTGAGCCAATCTGCCTCTTATAGCACGACGTATGCACTAGTTCACTTAAAATAGCTTGTTGTAGTCTGTACAACAGGCACTGTAACCTGAGTTCTCCACTGGGACACTAAATAGCTTAATTTTTTATGCTCATGTGTAACTTGCATATTTTTTGCTCTCTGAGATGCCTTGCTTTGTATACTCTTCTGTATCTCACCTGTATTATTCTCCACTGTCTTGCTGTATAAATATGTTGTCTCCCCTCCCTGTGATGAGGTACCTTTGTAAATGAGTCTTTGAATCAAAGGTCTGTAAATCTGATTTCTTGAAATAAATAAAAAAAAAACAAATGCCCCTTCATAACAATTTTCCACCTTAGCCTCAATTATTGAGCTTCATATTTCATTATTCAATGAATTAACTGTGCTTTTCATTCCATTTTACTGCACTTTTCATGTCACATTCCCCTTCCTCTGAAAGAATGTAATATTTTGTTTGCTCCATGCCACTTTATAACAAAGCTACCACCTTAATCTCACTTATTAATTAACTTTCATTTTATCACTATTTGAATTAACTGTACTTTTCATTTGATAGTACTGTTCATTTCACCTTCTTCTTCCTCCTCAAACATGTAATATATTGTTTAAAAAATCCAAGAAAAATTTTAGAAGCAAGCAGTCCACATTACAAAATATAGCATACTTGGAGTGCACAAGCACTTCTGTAAGGCTCATGGGACTGAAACTACCTTGGTCAAGTTCATGGATGACCTGTGCCAGTGCATGGACAGTTGCGATATTACTGGTGTGGTCTTTTGAGGACCTGATCAATGTGTTCAATCTTATGAAGCATGAAATTTAGTTAGATAAATTGTCATGCATGGGTTTTGGATTTTCTGCTGTAAATTGGTCTAAACACTGCCTTAAAAATAGAACCCAGGTGGTTAAACTTGAGGGTTATGTATTAAATGAAAAGAGGATTGATTGCAGGTTCCTGCATGGATCAATTGTGGGTCCCTTTATATTTTCTGGGCCCAATATTCAAAAATTCACCTGGCAATGGTGCAAGTGGGTGCTCAGCACAACTGAGTTGCACTGGAGCAACTAAGGGAGGTATTCAAAAGAGATGTGCCATGGCGCTTCCTTCTGAATATAGCAAAGAATGCACCCTGCAGAAATACAATTTGCAGGTGCATCCCCCCCAGACATGTCTGAATACCAGGGATGGGTAATGCGTCAGTGCATCAGAGATACGCCATGTGCAAAACCATGATATTCAGACACCGATATGTAAATGGGGCCATTATGCATGCAAGGCACAAATGGGGCCACTCGCTTGTCATAATGACTCCATTTGCATGAGTTGTGCAGGGCTGTCCAGCAAAATGCACTTGGCATCCGGCACACCATGTGGTGCTGGCAGTGGAGGTCCAGAGGTTCCCCCAGCCCGTAGCACTGATCGCCTTGTAAGAATTTATGCCCATATCCCCGGTAGTCTAGTGGAACCCCCCACCCCTCCTGTAGTGATGATTGCCTTATAAGAAATTATGCCAATGTCCCTGGTAGCCTAGTAGAACCCCCACCCTCCTGTAGTAGTGATCGCCATGTAAGTATTAATGCCCATGTCCCTGATAGTTTAGTTGTACCCTCCCCATCCCAACCTCTGATTGCCAGTGCCATAATGTAATAATTATCCCTGGTGGTCCAGTGGTTCCCCCTCCCTGTCCTAATCCGTGATCATCATCAAAATAAACCACACTTCCCTGGTGGACCAGTGGTACCCCACCCCCCCACTCACACAGGACCCCCAGTCCACCCAGCTCCCCGGTCATCAGTGGGCAGCACCCACCACATACCACCATGGTTACCCACTGAATGACAGCTTACAGTAGTGGCTGCAAGCTCATTGGTCCACACTGTGGACCAATGGTCTTGCAGTACACACTGTAATACTTTACAACATTGTGAATGAATGATAGTATTTTTGTTACCCCAGAATATGATATGTAATATTGTTGTTACTTTCATTCAGATTTAACAAGTCAACATATGGTATTCAGTATCACACTTAATGTTTAAAAATAACAATTAACAGGAGGAATAAGAAATCCCACTTTATTTAAAAGTATATGCACTAGCTGAAACTGCATAATTGATATCACCTTTAGAATGGTGTTTGTGTTAAATTCTTCTATATTATAAGAGAATGAATGTATATACCTTGTTATTCCTAACCAAATGAATTATTAAACATATGCAATTACACTATCTGAAATGCATTACTTTAGGTATACACCTCCTGCCTTATAACATTGAAGATGCATATCTTTGGTGTACTTGGCAAAAAAACTCAAGTGAACACAAAATGGCAGTCAGGTTTTATGCTTAATGGTGAATCACTTGCAATGATGAGTAGCTTAGAAACAGCCTCAGTATAGAACTAATGTAGGTACCAGTTTCATATTCAATAGCTTAAAGTATACAGACTATCAGAATTATTTGTCTGCAATAAAATACTGAGAGGGATCGTGTTTGTTTTGTTTATTTAAAATCTGGAAAAGTCCATGGACCAACGACCCATTTACATGGGTGACCAGAGCAAACAACAAAAGTATACATTAACAAGTTATGCAAAATATAATAACAGTTGACAAAATTACATTCTCCATTTAAATAACTGGTAGACTGATATGACCTTAATGGCTGTCATAAAATAGCCATAACAGACTTTATGCATCAGCATTGTGAATTCACCAGCTGCAGTATATCTATCTGGTTGAGATTTTGCTTGGGTAGCCCTAATGTCTCTCTCTTCACCTTGCACGCTTAAGATCATTTGTAGGTGATACAGGAAAAGTTTCCACAATTAATAGTTTGCAATAAATTGAGTTATTAAAGCAGCAATTATTTATCTGGGAAATAAAACTCTTATATACTGTAGCTGTAACTGTCAAATAGTCTCCCCTTTCATATTTTAATTACAAAATAAAACTAGTCTGCTCTTTCTTGGTTGGTTCGTGCATGGTTAAACAGAACTCCCCTAATACTGGGGGTCATCAAACTCTTCTAATTAGCAATGCTGAGAAATTCCAGTTAATGAGGATATTCTGCAAGTCTCGGCAGGATCCCTAATGCTCTCCATAATTTCCATAAGAAAATTAGTAGTGGAGGAGAACACACTCAAATGCAAATGCAGAAAAGAAATGTTTTTAATAAGCATAATAGTAGATTCTTAGCTAGTTCTCGACCAATTATTGAAAGTTAAACTTCTATTTGCATCTAAAGACACATGCTTTTTTGCAGTCCAACATTTTCAGAAGGTTCACAGTTCATATAGTATATTGCTATCAAGGTATCGCACATGTCTTGCTCAGTTCAACTTCTGAGAACAATCTGTTACCACAACTCTGAAGCTTTTTATTGTGTTATTTAAAACTGCCTTAGAATGATGGACTGCTGTTTAACTTTAAAGCCAGCTAAATAAAAAGAAATCAATGCTTCTGACCAATTAATCGAGTACCAGGACAGACTGTTACTGGGATTTAGAAGCTGTATTTCTAATCATAAATATTATATGTTCCATATTGTTCAAGAAGGGTACTATGGGTCTTATTCTTTGTTCTTGACTTCTGTGTTATTGTAACTAATCTAGCACCTGGAGTACTTTGAATTTATATATGTCATGAGTAAGCACCTGAAACTCGATACTATCTTTTAGTCTGTTAGTTGGCCACTGATAATTGGATAATTGCTGGTCCATACAACCCCTGGACTGTGGCATTACACTCCACAGAGATTTGGAAACGTCAGTCTGGGGGCATTTTAACATTCTAGCTGCCTGTTGTGAAAAGATGTCAATCAAATAACTGAAAGCATATAATGTACCTAAAGAAACTGTTGACATAGAATAAAATCACTATCGCTAAAATGCTGGCAGAGTTACACTAGTAGTGAAGTCTCCTGTTTAGGATCTGTAACCTCAAGTGAGAAACAATCATAAAGCGACACCTACATTTTCAAGTATTTTTACCGTAAGAGTAAAGAATTTTTCATGTCTGTGGGAAAAATGCTTTATAAAATGTATGCATCTTTTTTATATAATGCCAAACACCATTTATCCCTTCAGTGCAATGATTTATCAAATGCTGTTCTCACATGGGCAACCAGCTTCCAATCTAAATGTTAAGCATAGGTTTATCAGTAAAACAGTGTTAGTAAAAGGAAAAGTGTAAACAATCATAGATGAAATAGTTAGACTGTCATTAATGTATCTAGATAATCATAACTCATACACACCCTAAATTAAATATTTATTCTCTTGTTCTAAATTGATCATTGACCTGCAAGAATTAAAAAAAAAACATTTTATGCATTTGAAATGCATTAATCTAAATCTGTTCCATTAGCATTTAAATATATACAGAGCAGCCCAGATATTCAAAAGAGTTGAGCCATGTGCAATAGGGTTGCGCCAGCGCAAGTCCAAAAATGCGCCATTCTGCGATATTCAGCCGGGGGCAGTTGCGCCCCCCCAATCACGTTGAGCAACAGCGCAATGATAATGAATGTATGCACAACTGAAGGGGAGGAACCATGCATAAATGGCGCAGTGCGATATTCAACAACATGCGCCATGTGCAATAGGGGAGCAAGTGGAAGTTGCGCCATAGTGGAAATAAGCCAAAATAAAAAGGAGCAAGGGACAGGTGAAAGAACGCTACAGTGAAGCCTCAAGTTGCAGAACTATAGCCAGCCACACAGGCAACACACATACACACAGGGCAGGACAGTGAAAGGGCACCTGGAACCCACAGGCTCAGGAGAAGGTGTGGGGAGCCACAGTGCAGAAGGGGGGGAAGTACTTGCCACACAGCAGTGAGGCCAGCACAGTCAGGTGTTCCCGGTGCAGGGGAAGTAGCAGCCAGGACAGCGAGGGGAACACAGAATCAGCTGTCGGGGGGGGGGTGAACACAAGCCAGAGACATGGCCAGTGCCACCATCCAGATGGAGGCAGTAATGAGGGGGGGGCGAGAAGGCAGGCAGCAGCGGGGTGTGACCGTGGAAGGGCCTGTCAGTGGTATGCCCCCAACAGTCAGTATCGAGTCCACACCAGCTTCAAGCTGTATAGTGATACAGAGATAGTGGGCCAGTACCGCCTGAATTGGGCAATTCTGAGGTGGCTCTGTGAGCTGTGCAGTGATGTGATGCAGGCACCCACATGACGGAGCCATGCTCTGTCAGTGGAGACGAAAGTGACAGCTTGCATGTGCTTGCTCACCACGGGTACCTTCCAGAGACCAACTGGGGACACCACAGGCATAACCCAGTTGGCTGCGTCATGTCACCTCACCCAATTCCTCAGCACACTGCTGCCACATGCTGTGGAGTGCATCCATTTCCCCAGCACACCAGTGGAGTGCACAGCAAACATACAGGAGTTCCACAGGGTAGTACGTATGCCTGGCATGCTAGGGGCAATAGAATGCACCCATGTGGCCATCCACACACCACCTGGCCCCGAGGGGGGCGCATATATAAATCGGAAGGGCTATGCTAGCATCAACTGCCAGGTGGTGTGCAATGCCAGGGGGTGCATAATCAACATCTGTGCCATGCACCCTGGGGGAGCACATGATACCTTCATCTGGCACCAGTTGGCACTGTGCCACAGATTCAAGAGTGGGGATATCCCCACTGGCCACCTAGTGGGTGAGTATGCAAACCACATGGACAATCATAGGGCCTGGGGGGGCATGGTCAGAGGTGACATGGGTAGTGGCCTACATGGCCCGGGGCAGGGCGATGCTGATCACCAAACTAACTCCCACCCTCTACACACAGGTGACAGTGGATACCCACTCCATCCCTGGCTGCTCACACCATACCAGCGGCTTGTGACCCCATCACAGCAACACTACAATGAGGCACACGCCACCACATGTAATGTCATTGAGCTGGTGTTCGAGATGCTGAAGGCACATTTCCATTGCCTGGACACCTCCAGCGGTGCCCTACAGTACAGCCCCCTCAAAGGCCTGTGGGCTATTCCTGGCCTGTTACATCCTGCACAACATGGCCAATGAATGTGGGATAGCCGTACAGGTCGAAGAGAGGGACAGCGATGGGGACGATGAGGACGCCGGTGACAATGGTGATGGGCAGACCCCCCCTTGGGCAACGGGACCCCCGACTGCTCCGGCTGGCACAGCTGCACCGGGACACCATCACAGAGGAGCACTTCAGCCAACCCTGGTAAGTCATGGGGCCATGTGCAACCACCAGTGGCTAAGGCACAACCCACAAATACTCATGGACACACACCAGGGGTGCATGCCATCAAGGGAACTAGCCGGGCATGGAACCACACACTCCACCAGGAATGGGTGAGGTCCAACATGGCACACGGACAGACACACACACACAAACACACACACACACACACAAAATGCACCAGACATGCACAAAGGGTAGGAGGCACCCCGACCCAGAACACCACCCCAGCCACACACAATGTCCACAGACCACCACGCCCACTGCCTGTCATTGTGCGTGTGTCAGATGCTGAGCATCATTGCACATTGGTGTACAGCACAATGCAGGCATCATCCTGCACATGCAACTGTGGACAGCAGCTGGGAGGGTGTGCAGATGGACTGTGTGTCAGCGTGCAGGGCCGGGTACCCACCCGTGCATTGCCTGCTGAAAGACACAATGCACACAGGGCAGCATCAGACAGTAGCCACATTGGGAGATAGGTCAGTCATGCGCCACAGTGCCCCGGCCACCACAGATGCGTGGCAGCCCTGCCGAGACCCGCCAGCACTGACAGACTGACCACTGGCCTCATGGGGTGGCACCAACTGTCCCCCAGGGGTCCACTGCATGAACACGACCGTGCTCATGCAGGAGTCTGCAGCACACCAAACATGCCTGCTCCAGGCGTGCTCGGGATGCCCACAGCTGAACCCGGTGTCAACAAGGATGGTGTCGCACGACGCCGGGAACAGGGGTGGACAGTGCACTGCGTGGTGTCTGCGATGCATGGACAACTAACTGTATGCCCATTGTGGCCATGACAGCAGTGAATGCCTGTGTCTGCCTGTCAATGGCAGCGGTCACATCCTCCCGCAACCAGTCCATCCCTGCCAGGAGCAGAGCAGTGTCTCTGCTGCGACGCTCCTCTGTCCACTCCAGAGCCGCACGCAGTGCATCCACCAACATCGCAAGCCGCATCTGCTGTTCGACTGATGCTTGCAGTATGCGGGTGTGCTCATCCAAGAGGTCATCTGCCTGATCGGCATCCTGTCCCTCGGGGTGTGCATGGCCCTGATGCTCAACACCCCTTGAGGGTGGGCGCTGCACACCAGAACCAGGCCTGGGCATGTCCACAGGTGGTGCACTGATGCCGGCCCTGACACTGTACCCCCAAGCCCATTGGCTGACTGCTGATGCTGCCCCTCAGGCTGTCAATCCCCAGGGCTCACTGGTGCTGCTGCAGTGGCTGCAACAGTCCCACTGTCCTGTACACACACCAGTGCTGCCCCACCGGTGCTGACAGGCACAGGCTGGGACTGTGATGACACGCAGGCCTCCACGGTGGCACCACCCACAGCCATGGCTGCGATGTTACCTGCTGTGTGGCCAATGTGGGGCACACACATGTCACTGTCCATGACGTTAGCGACATCATCATCGGTGATGGACCCGGCATCAGCCCAAGTCACAGCATGCCGGCATCCGTGGATGCCGGCATGCTGGGACATGGGCAGGGGCCCCTCCGCACCTGTTCCAACAACATCAGTCTGGACATCCAGGTGGGCCCACTGTCGCACTGAGCCGCGTATTCCTGCGGAGGTGGATGGGCCCTCCTCCATCTCCGTCTGACTGGCCTCAGTGGAGAGGCCCAACACCACTGACCCACACAGACGCTCAGGATCTGTAAGGGAAAACAAAGTCACGTTACTGCATGTGGCCTACCCTGCCCCCCCAATAGACAGACCATGACCTACCATGCAGTGATGGGCTACCACCCATCTGGAAGCCACCACTCAGAACACCCTCAATGGCACAATGCTGCATGCTGCCAGCAACCCTCTCCTCCTGTGGGGTCAGGCGTAGCACCTCCGGCTGTCCCCCACTTGTCACAGTTCATGCTGCCTTGATAGCAGCCACCTTCTCCTTAATCCTCCTCCTGTCTGTGCCCATCTCCTTCTTGCACTCCTACATGGAGTGCTGGTGGCTGCCATGCAGGTTCACAACACACACCACTTCCTCCCATGCAGCAGCACGGGCCTGTGGTGTTCCCTGGCATCCACTGAGAAGCTGTTCCTGGTCCAGGTAGGCCTCAAACAGGGCATCCGTCTCAGCCGTGGTGAAATTTGGCCTCCTCCTCCCATGACTCAGTTCCTCTTCTCCCACAACTTGCTCGGTCATGATTCAGCCTGTGAGAATGAAGTTGTTACCTGTGACTGTGCAGTCCCATGCATGTCCCAAAATCCACAGTCCACACTCCCAAACAGCATGCAACTCACCAATAGACTGCAGTAACTATGGCCAGTGCAGCCCAATGTCGCACTTTTATAGCGCAACCCATGCAAATGAGGCGAGGCGCAACTTTAAGTGGATGCAAATTGCAGTGCTGCACCATTGAATGGCTGATTAGCTGATTTGCATATGACGGCTGAATATTGCAATTTTGCACTTTGCACAATTGTGTTGAACGTGCTGAGCCAAGGGCGCAGTTCTGTGACATGCACAGTACACACCTAACTGCGCATGCCCAGGTTGATGACGCAGGCGCCTGCTGCACTGCTGATGTGCTGTGCATGGGAGGCAATGCAGGGCACGGCCACCATTGTGCCAGTGGCGCTACGGCAATGTTCACCTATATGGCGCTGTGGCACTGGGGCATCGTAGGCGCACTGGGGCAACAGCGCAGTAGGCCGCTACTGGAGGTGGCACACAGGTACCCAATCGCGCTACACGCATTGGGTTCCAATCGTGCTGTGGCTGTCCGTGAGCCAGAGACCCTTTACCCTGTGCCCGACCTTTGCCCCCTTGGAACCATGCATCAGGCATGGGTGCACCACTATCGCACTGTTCGGTGACAGCACAATAGGGAATGGCAGCGCTCTACTGCGCAGCATCTGCACGTGGCAGAACCATGCTACAGAGCACCATTTTGACCCTACCGAGCAAGAGAGATGGCATGGAGGAGAGTTGCCCAGTGGAGCCAGATTGAAATGGCAAACTTTGTTGCCATTGTGGAGCCACTTGTTTGCCCACTGTTTGGTGAGGCACCCCTGGACAGGTCCAGAAGTCAGGTGTGGAAGGAGGTGGCTGACACCCTGGAGGAGGCCACAGGAATGGGGCAGACAGTGGAGCAGTGCCACCACAGATATGGGGACCTCAGGCGGAGGGACCCGGACCTGCTTGCCCACCTGTGGGCACCTGCCAGGAGGGACACGGTGCCATGGCCAGGTAGGTGTGACGTCCATACACTTCTATCTTCCATATGGGTATCACGGTTGCATGTGTCTGGAACATGGGAGGGGGCCATCCGGTGTTGGCTGTGGTGGTGTTATCAAGGTGTGGGGTGAGTGGGTCTGACTGTGTGGGATTGCACATACATGGGGGCAGGGGGACTTTGCTACAGGATTGTACTGATGTTCCTCTCTCCATGTTTGCACTTTAGGCCCAGAAGAGAGACGGCTGGCGAGGGAGAGGAGGTGCCAGCTGGAAGACTGGCACACCAGGAGGGGTGAAGGCCCACAGAGGCAGAGGGACCAGCCTGGTGATGGTGAGTGTATTACATCCATGATTACTATTGCATGCTGTGTAACAGGGTGGGCAGTGGGGCATGGCCACCATCCATTGACACCACTGCCATGCACACAACTTGTTACAGTCAGCACTGTCCAGTGGCACTGTATGTCTGGGAGTGCATCAATGGTGGTCCGTGCAAGCACCAGGTACATGGCTGTGCCACTGCCTTCACACCACATAGCCATGTCACCAAACAGCCATGGTGGTGCTGTGCAGGACTTGGCCGGTGGGTGTGTGCAGCGGTCCACATGGCTGTGTGCACCTGGGTGGGAAGGTCTTGTGGACACGATCACTGTGGGTGGTCACACACCATCACAGAGGCATGTCCCACGGCCGTATGCTATGCACAGTGGGTGGGCTGTATGGGGCTGTGCATTCACGCCTATTGACTCTGCTCCCTTGTCCTAGGTGGATGGCAGCTGCACATGATCCAGGAGGTGCTGCAGGAAATCCTGACTGTTGCCAGGGCATCGCTGGACATCCTGCAGAGGATCAAGAGGCTGGGGGTCAGGCGGCGTCATGGCAGGAGGAGCAGCCGGAGCGGGAAGCGGGGCTCCCACTGAGCATCACAATGCCCCGATTTCCCCTACCCCCCTGGACCCACCCTCACACCCCTCCTTCCCTGTACCATTTGTTCACACCTGCCCCATACCCACCCCCACCTTGTTTGTGGCCCTCCCCCCACACATTTGTAAATAATTGTACATAGTTTTGTTTGATGTTTTTAAATACATTTCTTTTGATATAGCTACTGTGGTGGTCTCTGATTTGCAGTGGGCTATAGGTGCTCAGCTGCAGTGGTGTGCATGGCGTCAGGGATGGTGTAGTCATGGGCATGTGTGTGTGTCTGTGGGGAAGTGACTATGGTGTGGGAGTAGCTATCAGTCACTGTCTGTGGTGTGTGTGTTGTTCCCTGTGCACTGGATGACTGTGTGCAGTGGTCCATGGTGCATGCTCTGTGTTCATGGCACACCTGTCAGCCCATCAATGGCCTGTGCAGCTGACACCCTTGCATGTCTGTGACCTGCACAGTCTGCTGGCATGTTAGTGGTGGCTGTCCATGCAGGACAGCCACTGTACCCATCACAATGCTGGGTTGCCTCCTGTCACTGGTGTGGTGCATGTCTGCCTCGGGTGACACTGTGGCCTCCACTGTTGTTGTCCCACCTCCATGCTGTGGCTTGTGTGTGTTGCAGGGGATGTGCATCACTGTCTGTGACTTGTGCTCTGGGCAGATGCTGGTGGCGTACAGCTCCACAGTGCCTGCGCAGGGTGGCTGGCACTCCTGTGCCATGGAGGACTGCTGGCCGTGTGTACACGGTTTCCATGGCCCCGCACTGGGGGCTTGGTTGTCCCGCTACTGCATCCCTGTGTTGGTGTGCCCTTGGATATGGGTGGGTGTTTGTCCATGCACTGTGTTGCATCCGGTGTGGTGCATGCTTCCATGCACCACTGTGGGTGTCTGCGCTGGCTGTTGTGGCCAGTGCTGGGTCGGGGTGTGTCCTTGGGAGGGTGTACAGGGTACTGTATCACTGGTGGTGGGGTCCGGGGCATGCCCTGTCACGTGTGGGGTACCTCATGTGCCGCCGCATGGTCGGTCTCTCAGCTGTACCTTGGGGGGGCTGTGCGTGGTGGCACTGTGTATGCCATTGTTGCATTGCTGTGTGCTGCCACCCGCTGATGGGTGCTCATGGTGGGGCTGCCTTGCATAGTTCTATGGTGCACAAGATTGCATTGTCACAGTGGGGGTGGTGGCATGCATAGGGTATCCTGCACTGGTGGACACTGCTCCTGGGTAGGGTGTCTGGGGGTCATGGTGCAGGGTGTGCTCTGCATTTGTGGGATGGTGTGGCACGGGGTGGTCGGCCCTCCTTGTGTGCCAGTCACAGCTTGCCAGGGGGTGTGATGGGGCACCATGGCCCAGCTATGGGTTGGTTGCTTGTCTCCATGGGCCAGTGGTTATTCTAGCCCTTCCCCAGTTGTGCAGTGCATGGGGTGTGGGGGAACAATGTCTGTTCCACTGTGTGTTCCTCTGCCCATCTGTGGCTTGGGTGGTGGGCCCCTGCATCCCTGGTTGTGCTGTTGCATTGCTGCCCTGCTGCTGGGGGGAGCATCCCTGCTTGCACTATGGTGCATCTGGACTGCTCAGCTGAACATCCCTTGTTGTGCTATGGCGCATCTGATATGCTCAGCTTCCCCTCCTTAGTTGCACTATGGTGCAGGTGGTGCGATATTCAGTCATCGGCTGCAGGCGCATCTTGGCCAGTGCAGTTTTTGAATATCGCGCCTCTTGCGCATGGGTGCAATGGACTTGTGCTTGCTCCTGCTGTTGCGCACATTTTGGGTGCAGTTTGAATATCTGGGCCAGCGTATCTGATTGTTTCTCTTTAATCTCACCACGACTTGTTGGTTTCTGTTCAATAGTTTTCTTTCATTTTAAAATATTAGCTCTGAAGCATACTTCTTTGACCAGCCAGCAGACAGCACAATTGCCCCACAGCTTTCGCATCATTATATCCACATAGCAGCAACTGCTGCCATAATGTGTCCTAGGAAAAAAATCATGTTTGTGTAAACATTGTAAGATATAGTCTTGTATAAGTGAAATTGGTCGAAAAGACGGGGGGAAGGGATCAGAAGTCATCATGCTGTTGTTGCTATGTTGCTAGTATTGCTACTGACACATTACACATTACTGAAGATGAACAAATCCACATTACTATATAATTTACATTTTCATAAGATCAGTAGCTATAGGAAGATACAGTATACTTCCCTGTCTCAGGGTATGTAGCACTCCACACTGGCATGGCCATCCTTTGATCCATTGTTGTACTCTCCCAAGCACCTTCCCTCTGTGCAGTCATATTACATGAAACAGAAAAGTTATAAATCAGACCTCCACATGTTCTTCAGCCTTTTGTGAACCATATCCTCTTTGATTTTCAGTATAATTTTATCTGTCTCCTGGGAGGTGGGTCTCCAAAGAAGTACTGCTTGCCTGAATAAGTAATTCTCAGGTGATCTGGGAGCTGCATTCAGGTGTTTTAGGGCCCATGCCCCCCCCCCCACAAGCCAGTTTCCTGGAAAATATGTAATCACAAAAATGTTTCACACAAGTTCAGATCAGTGAACGTTTTTATACAACTAAGATGATTTTGACAGATAGCCCAAAACAACCTGCCAATGCCCAATGCTTTGCTGCAATGGAGTTACAGTCAAATAGATTTAGTCTGCTCTCAAAAGCCTACAGAATGGAGGTGAGAATAAAATATTCTACCTTTCATTATTTGACATTTGATAAAGGGAATATTCCTGCTGATACAAATCACTGAAAACTCACTCAAGCCTATGACAAAATGCATTCATTCAAGTACTGTTTTAACAAAACACAGGCGGCATTAGACTTTTCCTTTTTATGTTGGCTGCGCTTGCACACCCAACATTTTGAAACCAGGATAGTGGATTTTGGAGAGGGAGTCACTGCTGAGGCCATTGCAGTTCACAGGCGCACAGGCTCAGCAATATACACCAATGACCATGCGCCGTGGTCTGGACATCACTCCTTGCCTGGTGGACTGAAACTTCTTGTACTTCAAAGGACCGAAGCCACTCCAATGAGAGAGGGATTTGGTCCTTTGATTTGCATGGATTCATTCAGCAAACATCTGAGCGGCTTTCAACCTCAGCAGCCTGTCAGTCTTTTGAGTGCAACCACTTGAAAATCTATAAGACACTGCCTTTCGCACGAACCAGATAAATACATGCAATGCAACCTACACAGCACTGAGAGTAAATCAAAATATTTCTGGTTCTGAATCTATTACTTGTAGATTCTAGGTCTACAAAATCAACATGACCCCCAGCTATGTAGTAACTCTTTTTTGCTGGGAGGCTTGATCAATGTTTTACACGTCACACCACTCCACTCCTGGCCAGGCTAGCTCCGCCTACATAGAGGTATGTTTGTTTTGACTGTACCACTCATGAGACTCCCTGTTCCTCAATATTCACAGCTTTGTTACCCAGAGCTACCAATACCCACTGTGGTAACCCATTTAGTACCTTAAAGGTTTCATCTCCTGTCTGTTCAAAACTGGTACACCCAGTCACAGGCATCATATGTATTTTGATCCCACGTTATGTAGCTAGGCCTGGTCATCGGCAATACACCAACACAATAGCGTTGCCAAGTTGATGATCTTTTCTGTCCCACCTTCCTCCTCTGACTGATGGCAGATGGAGGTGTGGCACAGCTAGAAGGCATCTGAGTTTAATGCCCAGCAGAACTGATGTTTCCAGGAAGTTCGGGAGCCCTGGTGCTTGCCACCTATCTTTATATGATCAGATATCTGTACTTTGTCTTACTGAAATTGAAGACATTAGCTGAAACTGAACATGGGGACAAATAGTGATATTATACCTATGATCATATTTTATTTTATTTAGATCTGGCTGAAAAAAAAGAAAACCGTCCATCGATGTCTGTTGCAGGCACCCCGTAAGTGGTTCCCCCCAACAGACCCTCCTTCTCAGCACCCACTCCCTCACCCCCCCCATAAACTTAACACTGATACTAGAGAGCCAAATCCCCCAGTGTCATCACCTGAAATGTCGAAAACTGTCCTTCTTTTTTTTTTTTGCTAACCCTGTAAAACAGAAAACCATCCATCGTTGTCTGTTGCACCATTGCTTCCCCCACCTGACCCTACCACTCAGCACCCACCACCCCACTCCACCAAGCCCTTACTTACCCACTGGGGGTCTGACACTGTAATCTTCTCTGGGACCACAGAGATGTCTTCACTGTTTGAAGCCAGACTGGGGACTGAGGAAATCACATATGCAGTTCAATGTATTTTAATGGGGTTTTGAACTTAGTGGCATAACTTGGCAATTTTTGAATATTTTTGCCCCAGATTTTCAACATACCTTTCTTGGGACCCCATCTCATGAACAGTTACAGTGACATTAGGCAAATTTGTCCCAAAACATGATTTTGCAGTTGTTGCATGAAATCACCTTTCAGGCAGGAGTGGAAAATTTTCCCTGCCCTTTTTCATGAGGTGAGATCATTAGAAGGCTATGTTGAAAACTTGGTGTAAAAACATTAAAAAAACAACAAAGTTATGAGCATATGTTTAAATTTGCAAACATAGGCTCATAACCCTAGCAACTTTCAATATTTTGACCCCAAATCTTCAATATAACCATTTCTTTATGACATCTTGTGAATGTGACAGCTGTCATTTTTCAAATCCTGGCCAAAAAATATGTTTTCACATCCTGAAAGGTTATTTCACAGTCACTGTGCAAAATCACCTTTCAGACAGGAGTTGAAAATTTTCTTTGCACTTGTTCATGAGGTGGGGTCATACAAAGGCTATGTTGAAAATTTGGGGCAAAAATATTAAAAAAACAACCAAGTTATGAGCCTACATTGAAATTTAGCAATGCAGCCTTGTAACTTTGGTTATTTTCAATATTTTGACCCCACATTTTCAACATAGCCATTTCTTCACAGCACCTCGTGAATGTGACAACTGTTGTTTTTCAAGTCCTGGCCAAAATTTGTTTTCGTACCCGTGCCAGGTAATGACGTTTTGTCAGAGATTTGAACATTTTCACCTACCGCATTCATTAGGTGGGGTAATAAGAAGGCTATGCGGAATCTTTGGTGTGCCAATATGGTAAAATGCCCAGGTTATGACTGAACATTACACTATTTCAACGTTCACTCATAACTTCACTAATTTTCAGTATTTTTACTTCAGCCTTTCAACATAGCCATGTCTCCACAACACATCATAAATGTGACATGTGTCATTTTTAAAATCCTGGACCAGGTGTGTTTTTGTACCTCTGGTGCGAAATGACATTTTGGCCAATATACTATGAATGGCACATGTCTATAAGGAGAACCCTAAAACAAGTGTCTTCAAAATTTGGGATCAGAACTGCTAAAAACAAATTGTTTAACAAGCAGCCAATGTTCCACATTGACAAATGCTTGTTTTATTATTACTGTGGCATAGCGCATTCAGTGACAAAGATCCCAACAACAGATTGGAAGTAAACTTAAATGAACCTTTGTTTGCCTGGATGTAGTGACAACAAGTCAGATGAAACTATTTGTAATGGACATCCTGCCATTTCTATTGGCACTGAAGGCTCCTCATAGAAATCTTTACATTTACACAAAGGGGAACCAGCTTAACTTACCAAGATGCACTGACAAAAATGTGCAATACTAAGAGCTATAGTGCAACTAGCCAAAATTGCAGCATCTTCATATTTTTCATACAAATGGCAGCTTTATTGGTATCTTTTTTATTTTAAGTACATTGACATTTATGTGGTTGTTTGCAAACATATATATATATATATATATATATATTTATACATTGGGGTGAAGGATAGATGAGTGTGATAAAAATATATATCTTCACTGTGGTGACATAAGCATGAGATATTTCATGTCGTGACATCACGGCTTGAGATAAAACATGTCGGGACATCACCACTGTGAGTGATATTTCCCTGCTGCCTGCAGCCCACTCAGTTACCATGGCAAAACATTCTCAGGTGTTTCCTATACTCTGACTGACTCCCAACCCATTGCTGCGATCCTCTCAACTTGACTGCAACCAGAATTCTAAAACAGACAGCTTCACAAAGCAATTTCTTTCTCACTGCTGCCTGCACCCAACTCAGACTCAGTTACCATGGCAAAACATTCTCAGGTGTTTCCTGTACTCTGACTCACTCCCAACCCATTGCTGTGATCCTCTCAGCTTGACTGCAACCAGAATTCTAAAACAGACAGCTTCACAAAGCAATTTCTTTCTCACTGCTGCCTGCACCCAACTCAGACTCAGTTACCTTGGCAAAACATTCTCAGGTGTTTCCTATACTCTGACTCACTCCCAACCCATTGCTGTGATCCTCTCAGCTTGACTGCAACCAGAATTCTAAAACAGACACCTTCACACAACATTTTCTTTCTCACTGCTGCCTGAAGCTAACTTACTTAGCATTGCAAAACACACTCAGCTTTTCCCACAGAGTTTGTAACACTGCCAGCCCATTCAGAAAATCTCATACAGAAACAGCAAACACAGAAACAGCAACAGAACACAAAAAATCATAACAATACTTCTGAAACTCGTACCCCTATTGTATAAATTGAACACATGGGGCCAGATATTCAAAAGGGTTGCGCCATGTGCAATAGGGTTGCACCTGCTCCATTCTGCGATATTCAGCAGGAAGCAGTTGCGCCACAGAAAACATGCTGAGCAACAGCGCAATGCAAATGAATGCATGCTGAACTGGAGGGGGAGGAACCATGCATAAACTGCACAGCCCGATATTCAGCCGGGCTGTGCAGAGTTGTGCAGGCGCAACCCCCAACCTGCGCCTGCACAACTTTGAGCCAAAAAAAAAAGGATCAGTTGAGGGCCACCCACAGGTGAGCTGCTGCATTGCAGGTGCAACACAGCAGCTGCCACCTGTGGCTGGCCCTCAACCCACTCTCGTGCCCCTCACCGCCCCATCGCAGCATTACCACACAACACATTCTCGGTGGTCCAGTGCGATAAGCTCGATCACGGGCTGAAGTAATGAACACTTCCACCTCCCTCGTTATTCTGGTGGTCCAGTGGACCAAAATCCTGATCGCTGGATGTAGTTATCAACCCCCAACACAGCCTGATGACCTAGTGTCCCCATCCTCCACACCCACGTGAGCCCACCACCCGCTCCCCGCGGGCGGCGGGTGGCAGCATCCACCACCTGCTGCCCGCCGCCCGCCGACTGACTGCTCGGTAGGGCTGCATGCCCATTGTGCAGAGCAAGAGCCAATGGGCATGCAGCTCATACCATAAAGACAGTTCAGTTTTGTGAATTAAATTCATTCACAAAACTGGACTGTCTGATACTATATGGGCTGCACACCCATTGGCTCTTGCTCTGCACCAACGGGCATGCAGCCCCACCGGCAGTCAGTCGGCAGGGGGCAGTGGGGCAGCAGATGGGTGTGATGCTGCTGTCCGCTGGCTGCGGGGAGCGGGTGGTGGGGCCGTGGGTGGGTGGGGGACACCAGGTCACCAGGGATGTGTTCGGGGTTGATAACTACATCCCGCAATCGGGATTTTTGGTCCACTGGACCACCAGGGATATATTTGGGAGGTGGGGTGTTTAATTACTTCAGCCCGCGATCGGGCTTATCGGTCCACTGGACCACCAGGGATGTGTTGGGGGGGAGACACATTGCTGCCCATGATCGGGCTGGTGAGGCGGGGGTATTTAAGCTATGCCCACGATCGGGCCAGTGGGAGGTGGTGGTGGTGGGGTTTTTATGCTCTTTTGCCTGCGATTGGGCTGCAGGGGGCATCGTTCTCCCATGGCTGCTGCCTGGCAGGGCACCAGGCGCAAGTCCTCAGGGATCGGCACACCTGCATGCTAATGGCATGCAAATGGGGCCATAATCAGATGCAAATGGCCCCCCCTGCACCTTGCATGAATTATGGTCCCATTTGCATGTCACCTTTTGAATATCGATTTGCACATGGCACAATGGTACTTGCGCCACCGCAAGCTGAATGCTCCACTTTGTCAATCTCTGGCGCAAGTTCCACGGCGCCATGCACAGTGGTTGTGGGTGTGGGTGATATTCAAAGAAGTTGCTCAATAGTGCAACTCCTTTGGTCACCGGACCTACAATGCAACTATTTGTGCAGCACAAGGGCTTGCGCCTATGAATGGCGCGGTTTGAATATGCAGCCATGATGTAGATCGTGTTATGGAAAATATCTTCACTTGTATCGCAGTGAGCTCTGGATACTCTAACCCATGCTTTTGGCACTTGTGAGTATCCCGAGCTCACTCTGCAGGAGTGAAGATATTTCCATATCACACTCCTGCCCATCACGTATCCCCTATTTATACATATATATATATATATATATATATATATATATATATATATATGTATAGTATATTGTTCCTACCATTTTTTTATTGGATTATTTTACATTAAACTTATATTATTATGGATAAGCAGCCAGCCAGCATCATGTATATTTTCAGAGAAGACAAAGCTTTCCTTGAAGAGGAAATGTTGATTGAATCACGAGAAGGTGTAGAGCGATTCTACTGAAGCTAAACCCCTGCTAGTGTTTTTAGGATGAGCACCCCAGTGCCTGTAGTATCAGGGGTGGGCAACCTGTAGGGGAGGGGAGAAAGAAGTGATACTGGGGTGGGCACCCCCGTCCACTTAAGAACAAAAATTAATTAGTTAGGTTGGTAGATTGATAGGGAAAGAGATAGAAAGATAGATAGATAGATAGATAGATAGATAGATAGATAGATAGATAGATAGATAGATAGACAGACAGACATATAGATATATACAATATCAGACTGGATTCCCAGCCAAATGCCCTTTGGGGTAACCCTTGCCTCAGTGTTTGCGCACAGATGTTCTTTGTCTTTTAAATAGTTTTTTTATTTTAATGGGTTCACCACAACATAACCCAGACAGACCATCTTAGGGTAGCTGGTTCATTCCACTGGGGTGTGTAACAGATGAGGCATACTGACGAGTCCTGGTAGGACGAAACACGTGTCTATGTCATCTGTTAGCACCCTTTGAAAACTGTGTGAGAGGCCTTTCCGCACCATGCAATTCTGCTTAAAGTTGAACCAGCATAACATTCTGTGGTGATTTGCATATGCAGCCCATGATGCTTTGCATTGTGTGGGCATGTGTGATTTTGTATCAGATTGGATATCATACAATATCAGTTATGATTTCAGTCATCGGGAATAGTTCTTGGAAACAGTTCTCTGTAATATACAGAGAACTGTTTCTAAGAACTGTTCCCAATGTCTGAAATCATATCTGATACTGTACCTAATATCCTATCTGATATCGGAGTAATTACTGAGTGACACACCTCTCAACATTTCACCACTGAAAAGAGGGACATGAGCACTCAAAATGAGGGACAATGAGAGGCAGTGACCCTCATAATGAGGGACACATCTTCAAACATGGAGATTCATGCTCCAAACACAGTGCAAACCATTGGGTTTACTTATACAGTATAAAGTTTATTTTTGATTTGCCATCTTAGAAAATTATGAATTTTTTCTTTCAAGTCTGAATTTACTGCACATTCTCTGTGTTGACAGCACCATTTCCTCATGGGGGGATGAGGGACAGAGCAATTCTGAGGTGTAAAATGAGGAACACCCCTAGACAGTTGAGAGGTATGCTCTACAAGTTTGACCACACTAAAGTAATGAAGTCCAACCTTTTCCATGACAGCCTGTTCTCCAATATAGAAATCAGACACCACAAAAATCCAGTTTTGAATTGGAAAGCAGGTTCCACATAAACATGTGTGGAACCGCTGAACTGCCAGTTGTGACTTTCACTTTCCTATTTCCATAAATCCTCTGTGCGTGTGGTATTTAAGTTACAGCCCAACTCCTTCACTTTCTCAATCCCTATTCAACAGCATTGAAACTGTTATGCCCATGTGATATGTTATCTCCAGGCCTGACTGCAAAGCAGACTCAGAAATGCTAAAAACCCGATTTTCAAATGTAAATATACATCTATCTATCTATCTATCTATCTCTCTATCTATCTATCTATCTATCTATCTATCTATCTATCTATCTATCTATCTTATATGTAATAGATAATTCTCTACAGGGCGTACGGTCATGCTGTGATATACACATGCCTTGGATGTCCCAGGCCAAGTGCATTCAACCACCCAAGGCATGCATATATCACAGCATGACCACACACCCTGTAGTGGATTATCTGTCTTATAAAATGGCCAAAATTGTTTTGGAGGGGGTGAAAAACAGAAAGAAGTGCAAGAGTGCGGTCATGCTCTGATATATGCACAGTCATGTGGTGTGTTTCATCCAATCAGGAGACAGCATTTTCCCTACCCATTTTATAGATAGATAGATAGATAGATAGATAGATAGATAGATAGATAGATAGATGATAATAGCATGGTAGGGCCACTATAGTTAGGATTGAGTAGGCACATTAATGGTAAATTCCAATTTTTGCACTACAATATCTTTACAACCTTACAATGGATTTGCATGAAATTTTGCATGCACAGTCTTGTGGGGTAGATTGCTTAACATGCTGAGTTTTGTGTTTGCCAAATATGTGGATTCTGAGATGCGTATAGTTAAAAAACATTAAAAAATCACAGTTTTCTGCTGTTTTTTGCAATAGTCTAGTGCTCAGATGGTTTGGAATTGTGGTCTGAAATTTTCAGGTGAGAAAGGTCTTGGTTCAGAAGGATTTCCTTTGCTGATTTAGTGACAAAATATGAATCCATTCCAAAGTTATTTAATTTTAAAATGTTGGGTTCTGAGCATGCTCAGTAAGCATTTCATTATATCTGTATGAAGTCATCGTATGGGCAATCCTTTATTGTGAGGCCAAAAGCATTTTTTCATTTGCTGCCATATTGTTTTTCTTTTTTTTTAACTAACATTTGAAAAGCTATAAAAATGCCACTGTGCTAAAGAGATCAACACATGTATATTGAGCATGGGGACCTTGTTAAGTGGATTTTACATTTAAGTGTTGGAAAAATGAACCCTAGAGATGTTTTTTATTTGTTATTATATCCCTTTTCATTATTCACTTCCACTTACTTTGTATTACATGATAGAAAAATGTTCTTATCACTTATAACAAATTGCTGCTTTTTTTGCCATCGCCTAGCACCCACACGGTTTGGAATTTTGGTTGAAATTTTCAGGGTAGAATGGACTTGGCCCACAGATGTTTCCTTTGCTGGTTTGGGGAAAAATATTACTCAATTCCCAATTTGTTACATTTTAAAAGTTCTAGTTCTGATCATGCTCGGTAACCACATCAAAATAGCCGTGTTAAATGATCGTATGGGGCAGTCCATTGCAATCCCCAAATGTTGCCACTATTTCCCTTGTATCTAGTGGCACCCCCCAACCCTCCTATTGCTGTTCCCAGTTTCTCTGGTGTCTAATGGCACCCACCAATTGCCATTTCTGTGTTTTCTAAAGTTAAACTTTCCCTGGTGTTTAGTGGCACCCTCCATCCCCATATTGATTATTACTTCCCTGGTGTCTAGTGGCACTGCCCCACTCCTCCAATCACTGTCCTCATAATTTTTTTTATTTCCCTGGTGTCTAGTGGCACCCCTTACCACTCCAATAGTCATCCCCATAGTTATTATAGTTTCCCTGGTGTCTAGTGGCACTCCTCCGATCCCTGTCCATCTGAAATAAAGGAAACTGTCCCTCAATGTCTTTTTTTCCTGTAAAAAAGAAACCAGTCCTTTGCGGCTCTGACCCCCCAACCTCCCAATGAGCACCCCAAACCCCTCCACACACCCTCACTCACCTGAACACATAGCATGATGAAGATCCAGTCTCTGATCGAAGACACGTCTTGCTGCTGGAACCGTCAAGTGCAATATAAGAAACTAAGGTAAATGCGATTCCATGTATTTCAGTGGGGTTTTTACTTTGGATGCATAACCTTGCCATTTTTGTATATTCTGAGCCCATATTTTAAACATGGCCTTTTTGGGACCCCATCCAATGAACAATGATGGTGGAATTAGACAAACCTTGTCCAAAAGGTAATTTTTCAGTCACTTGGTGAAATCCCCTTTCAGGCAGGATTTGAAAATTTTCCACCACCCTTGTTCATGAGGTGAGGTCATAAGAAGTCTATGTTGAAAATGTGGACACAAAATGCATACAAATGGAAACGTTCTGTGTATCTGTTGAAATTTTGCTATGGTTGCCCATAACTTTGGTAATTTTAAATATTTTTGCCCTATTTTTCAACATAGCTATTTTTTAGACCACCTCATGAATGTGACAGTGGTCATTTTTATGTTTGCTTGCATGCATGCACAAGAAACATTATGTGACAGCTTAGGAGAGAAGTGGGTTGTGGAGGCATGGCAGTGTTACAGCCAAGGGAGGCACTGCATTTGGGGGCTTGGCACTGGTGGACCAATGGAGGCACAGTGTGCCGATGACACTGGTCTCCAAAAAGTGCACCAAGTTGTAACATTTTCACCACAGCAATCAGGGGCCACCTCATCTTTGCAGCATCAGTCATTGTGCTGCAATGAGGGAGCAACTCATTGCAGGGCGGAACGTTAGCTAGTCTGATACTGTTTGTGAACATGGCAGGTGGCTTGCTGCCGCATTCACAAACAATATTAGGCAGCCTCCCATGCTGAAGGGGTGCCCAATCCACCTCGGCAGCATGTGCCCCACCCTGAAAGTTCTTTGTTGGCCGACGGGGGCCCCAATGCCCACCGGCTTCAGTGCCTGCAATGTTTATTTAGCCAACAGGGAAGCCCACTCCCCATCAGCAAGATGTAACCCCCACCCACTTTCGTTGTCTCACAATGGGGAGCCCACTCCTGGCTATATTGTAACCCCCCCAGTTTTGTTGCTTACTGATGGGGTGCCCAATCCCTGTCAGCATGATGTTCTCCCCCTATTTTCTTGTGTGCCAGCGGGGTGACCAATCCCTATCGGCTACAGTTGCTCCCCTCAAAAAGAGTCCCTTGGCATGCTGGGAGCCAACCCCAGTGTGCTAAATGCCCCTGTAAAATTGGAAACCATACCGCATTGTCTTTTTATTTTTTTTCCCTGTAAAGAAAAAACTGTCCCTCGTGGTCTGCCAGACCCCTCTCCCTCAACCCATCCCCACCCACTCTGCACCCTGCCTCCTCACACCTCCCTCACCCCATACTTACCTCCAGAGTCCAGCGCGATGATCTTCGGTGGACCGGGAACATGTCTGCACTCTTCAAAGCCGACTGCGAACTGAGGAAATGCTGGTAAGCTGTATAATGTAATAGATAGGTTTTTTCAACTTTGCTGCATATCTCAGGCTTTTTTTTGGAATTTTGGCACCACATTTTCAACATGTGATTTTGGGACCCCTCCTCTTGAATTCTGTCACTGTCATGGCGTTAATCGGGCCCGAAGAGTGATTTCACGGTCACTGCAAAAAATCACTTTTTGGGACTGATTAATGAAATGACAGTGCCAGTGCTCATAAGGTGGACTCTCAAAAAGCCTATATTGCAAATGTGGTAAAAATATTCCTAAAAATGACTGTTTTATGAACGTGGGTTGTGCAGTTCCTACCCACGCTCGTAAGTTTGCAAATTTGTAACATTTGCACTCCAGATTTTCAACATTGCCATTTTATCACACCTACTCATGAGCAGTACAGCTGTCATTTTTCACATCTCACCCAAAATGTGTTTCCACACATGTAGCACACAATGGCGCAGTTGGTGTGTGAAATCAATGTTCGGGACAGATTATGAAAATCATAGTGACACTGTTCATGAGCAGAGGTCTTACAATGGCTATCTTGAAAATTTGGTAAAAAAATTCCTAAAAATGACTGTTTTACGAGCGTGTGTTGTGCAGTTCCTATGCACGCTCGCAAGTGCATGGATTTCTAATATTTGCAGTCCAGAATTTCAGCAATGCCATTTTACCACACCTACTTATGAGCAATACAGCTTTAATTTTGCACATCTTGCCCAAAATGTGTTTCTGTACATGTAGCGCACAATGGCGCAGTTGGTGAGCAAAATCAATGTTTGGGACAGATTAAGAAAATCACAGTGACACTGTTCATTAGCAGAGGTTCTAAAATGTCTATGTTGAAAATTTGGTGAGAAAAGTTCATAAAATGACTGTGTTACGAGTGTGCATTGCGCAGTTTCTACACACGCTCGTACCTTCGCGCATTTGCAATATTTTCACTCCAGATTGCCAACACTGCCATTTGCCCACACCTCCTTATGAACAGTACAGCTGTCATTTTTCACATCTTGGCCCAAATGTGTTTTTGCACTTCTGGTGCAGACAAGCATGGTTGTTGTGGGAAATCCATGTTTGGGACAAATTAGAAAAATCACACTGACATTGTTCATTAACACAGGTCCTAAAATGGTTATGTTGAAAATTTGGTGACAAAAGTCCATAAACTAATTGTGTTATGAGCATGCATTGTGTAGTTTCCATGCACACTCGTAACTTCACACATTTGCAATATTTTCACGCCATATTTTCAACATTGCCATTTTTCTGCACCTCCTTATGAACAGTGCAGCTGTCATTTTTCACATCCTGGCTGAAATGTGTTTTTGCACTTCCGGCACACAATAGCATGGTCGCTGTGGGAAATCACTGTTTAGGACACATTACAAAAATTACAGTGACACTGTTCATTAGTAGAGGTCCTAAAATGCCTATGTTGAACATTTGGTGATGAAAGTCCATAAAATAATTGTGTTATGACTGTGTGTTGCGCAATTTCCATACTCTCTTATAACTTTGCACATTTGTAATATTTTCACTCCAGATTTTCAACATTGCCATTTCCCCACACCTCCTTATGAATAGTGCAGCTGTCATTTTTCACATCCTGGTTGAAATGTGTTTTTGCAGTTCTGGCATAGAATACCATGGTTTTTGTGGGAAATCAGTGCTCAGGACACAGTAACAAAATTACAGTGACACTGTTCATGACCATAGGTCGTTAAATGCCTATGTTGAAAATCTGGTGATAAAACTCCATAAAATGAGCGTGTTATGCGCATGTGTTGCACGGTTTCCACGTATGCTCGGAAGTGCAAGCATTTTTAACATTCCCACCACAGATTTTCAACATTGCCATCTCTTCATACCTCCCTATGGATGGTACAGCTGTTATTCTTCACATCCTGCCCGATCTGTGTTTATGTACATGTGGTGTAGAATGGCACTGTCACTGTTGGAAGTCAGTTTTCAGGACACATTGACAAAATCACACTGCCACTGTTTATGACAAGAGGTCCCAAATGATTTCATGAGGTGGTTTCACAAAAAGGCCATGTTCAAAATTTGTACTGTGAATACCAACAAATGCCTGCGGCATTATGGTTTCTAACCATAACGTCCTACCCTGTACAGACAGACAAGCATCGGGGTGTGCCTTTGGATTGCCAACTGTACTGCTCATGCCATCCCACCCCCACCCCCAGCCACTGACAGGCATCAAGGTGTACCTTGTACTCTTCATCCCAAGACTTCACCCCATTCTCCTATGCTGCACCCATTTCAATGTATGTCCTTATGGAATGGGGTGACTGCAAAGCCAAACACCCTAAGGCACAGCTCAACATGTGTCAGTGTCTGCAGAGTAGGGTGAGGTGACATGGCTTGACCGTCATGGGGTGATGACCCAAAACCTTACCCCAAATCCTGTCCATCTCTACAGGATGGAGGTGGGGTTCATGTGAAGTTCAGTACTTTACTGCCATTCCTATTCTGCATCTGTCTAACTCCTGCATTTCTAATGCTAATACCAGCAAGCAAACATTCGGCATTGACAAATGCTTGTTCTAATCCTGGCCATATTGTGTTTTTGCACCTGTGGCATGGAATGACATTGCAGTGGCATGGAATCACATTTTGGTGGGGATTTCAAAATTTACTGTTCTGAGTACATTAGGTGGGATAATAAGAAGGCTATGCTGACAGTTTGGTTGCTGTTGTCCTACACAGGCCCTGCTCTTCCACAGCAACACACATATATGCATCTATGGAGAAATGGGAGTGCAGGGCCTGGAGAGCCGTGCACTCCCACAGGCAAATAAGGATACAATTACTCTATCTCAACAATTCGGGGCCCTGTGCTCCCACAGGCAAATAAGGATACCATTATGCTCTCTTAAAAAGTACGAAAATTCATTGTAATAAATTTTGTTAGTGCACTAGTTAGGGTTAAAACAACAAAAGTAGGGAAATGTGGTGTTAGGGTTTCCAATCCTAATACCCCACCCACACCCTGCAGGCAACAACAGGAAAAAACGTTACAGTTTCACATCTCTTGCCTCTTCACAAATCAGGAGTGGGATGTGCCTTGGGATTTTCATCCCTAACACTCATCCCATTCTCATATACTGTACCATCTCAGCTTATTTACTAATGGAATGGGGTGAGCATTAAGGTTTACAACTCCAAGGCATACCCCATACCTGATTTGTGAAGAGGCAAGAGAGGTGAAACCATAAGGGATTTTCCTGGAGCTGTCTGCAGGGTGGGGTGGGATGCTAGGGCTGGAAACCCTAACACCACATTTCCCTATTTGTGTCATTTTAACCCTAACTAGTGCATTGACAAAGTTTTTTTGCAATGAATATATATGTATATATATATTTATATGTGTGTGTGTGTGTGTGTGTATATACATACCTATATGTATGTGTGTGTGTGTGTGTGTGTGTGTGTATATATATATATATATATATATATATATATATATATATATGGCAAAACTCCATTTAATGCACAGGTTGTTGTTCCACAGCGACAAAAAGGACATGTTAGGGTTAGCAGTGAAGCCTCACTCTCAACTGGCATCAGGCACATTGGGGTTGTCGGCCCTAACTCTCACCCTATTACATGCATAAAGGAGCAGAGGTATAGGAGAATGGGTGAGAGTTAGACCAATGACCCCAAACGCACCTTCGATGCCAGTTGGGGTGGGCTGGGAGTCAAAGGGGGCTTTAAACCCTAACATCAAATTTCCTCACTTTTGTTGCTGTGGAACAACCCTAACTGATGCATTAAAAGGATTTTTTTGCCTCTAATTTCCCTTCTTTTTGAGATTGAGGATGATAAATAGTGAATGTAATGCGGTGGTGGGAGCACGGGGCCATTTGGGCCCCACGCTCCCACCACGTGATGTCTTGTAACATAGTAACAGGAACAGCAATGCAAATGCAAGCACCAACAGTTACAGAGATGGTAATGCAAACGTAACTGTTAAAGCAAACGTTAACAGAAATGCAAGCTCAAAGTGACAGGGAAGCGAACAGTGATGCAAATGGAGATGCAAGCATGTACGAAAACGCAACTGGTAATGCGCACAGTGATGGCACTTATATTTGAAATGCAAATGTTAAGTGTTAAGCAAAAAGAACGGCAAAGGGAACAGGAATAGAAACGTGAACGCAAGTGTGCACATAAATGCAAACCGTAATGCGCATGGGCATGGTACCGCGATTGTAAATGCAAATGGTGAAGGTAACATGAAGAATAATGCCAAAGGAAACAGAAATGGGAACAAAAGCACATACAGAAATGCAAACCATAATGCCCACGGGCACGGTACCACAATAGGAAACTCAAATGGTAAAGTTAACATGAAGAATAACACCAAAAGAAACGGAAATGGGAATGGAATCACATGTGGAAATGCAAACTGTAATGCACACGGTCACGGAACTGCAATTGTAAATGCAAATGGTAATGGTAACAGGAACAATAACGCCAAAGGAAAGAGAAAAGGAAACGCAAATGCAAGCGAGTACAGAAACGCAAACCGTTACACACACGGTCATGGTACCACAATTATAAATGCAAATGGTAACAGTAACAGCAACAATAATGCCAAAGGAAACAGAAATGCAAGCGCGCACAGAAATGCAAAGCTTAATGCATGGGCATGGTACCGCAATTGCAAATGCAACTGGTAATGGTAACAGCAACAATAACGCCAAACGACACAAAAACACAAACACAAGGGCAAACGAAAACGCAAACCATAATGCACAAGGTGGCATAGACAGGAATGGTGCCATGAAAGATAACAGAAATGCAACTGGAAATGCTAAGTGGCACAGTAATGAAAGGGCACACCCTTCTTTTCCCCCAAAACTGCATTGAGAAACACAGTGAAAACAAAGAATGTATATATAACAATGAGCCTCGGAGGAGAAAATGAGGACTTGGAATACTAAATTGCTTATATCTCAGGAACCGTATGATGTAGAAAAAAATGTAAATTTCGTATGAATTATGACTTTTGTGGCTAGTTTTGTACTTAGCCCCTGCTTGGGGGGGCTAAGCATTTTTGAGACAATAAGTCCGTATCTCACACCGTTTCCGAGATACAGGACCCAAAAGGGGCGACGGATGCCGTAATGTTATCCAATGGGGAAAAAAAAAGCATCAACTCTGGAGTGCCGTCACTGTGCCGTCCTGTAATATTTTTCAGCAAACCGCCAAAAGGCACATCTGTGGGATGTTGGCTTTCTTCCCTCCAAATTTCAGCCCAAAAAAACAAAGCAGTATTTTGCGGAAGTGTGGCAAAGAACTCCTGTAATGTGGCGGATGCCTTAATGTTATCCTATGGGAAAAAGCATCAAATTCGGAGTGTCATAACTTTACAGCCCTCCAATATTATTTCACCAAACCACCAAAATGTACATCTGTAGCATGTTGGCTGTCTTCCTTCCAAATGTCAGCCCAATAGACCAAACCGTTCTTTTGAAGCAGGGTGGCAAAGAAGTGCTGTCATTATGACCATAGTCTGAAAAGTACTTTCATGAGTGCAACACTACTTTAGTGACACTGCTTTTTCCAGAAACTTGAAAAAACATATTTCTAGGGTGTTTAACCTCAAAATAAAGACATGCCTAGCATCCTCAGGGTCCGACTAGGTAAACACAAAAAGAATTATGTTACTAGAGGGTCCCACATTTAAATGCCAAGCATTTTTCTGATCACCAACTGAAAACAAAATGGTGGATTTGTGAAAGTAAAAGAGCCATTTGCTAAAGTAAAAACTGCATTTGCAACACTTTCAAACTTTTTGTTAACTTTCCCATTGACTTATAATGGGAACTTGTTTTGAATAACTTTTGAACTGTTTAATATTTTTTCACAAACTCTTTGAAAGGCACATCGGGGACCCTGGCTGCATGTTCCCTGAAGTTTTTGGACTAGTCGCACAAACCGTGCGACCTGCAGGTGCGAGAAAAGAATTCACCAGAAAGCGTAAAAGCACACACAGATCATGCTTAATAACTCCACAGCCGTATATCCGACTGGTACGAAAGTTGGCAGTTCCCAAGATGTATGATTCTTAATCATGCATTCCAAATTTCAAGCAAATCCATTAAACAGTGGCAAAGTTATTAAGGTGCAAAGTTTGACCCTTTTACCTTAAAAGGGCTCCTCAACCCTAACTATGGTAGCACTACCATGCTACCATAATGTATATAAATATATATATATATTATAATGGCATGATAGTGCCACTATAGTTAGGGTTGAATACCCCATTTACAGTTAAAGTATGACATTTTGCATTTTAATAACTTTGCCACCATATGATGGATTTGCCTGAAATTTGGCAGGCACGGAGCGGCACCATAGATCTCTGGATCTGCCAAGTTTTGTAATGGTCAGATATAGATATACAGTTGCAGAGTTATAAAGTGACATTCTGTAGTGCATTTACACTTTTTTGTGCATTCTTTGCTCGTGCCTACAGGTCGCACGGTTTGTGCGACCAGTCCAAAAACTTCAGGAAACATGTGGTCAGGGTCCCAGATGTGCCTTTTGAAGATTTCGTGAAAAAATATTAAATGGTTCAAAAGTTATTCAAAAAACAAGTTTCCCATTATTGTCAATGGGAAAAGTTGACAAAAAGTTTAACAATGTTGCAAATGCAGTTTTTAGTGTTGCAAATGACCCATGTAGTGTAGTGAGTCAGCCATTGTTTTTTCAGTTGGTGGTCACAGAAATGCTTGGCATTTAAATTTGGGACCCTCTAGGGACACACTTTTTTTGTGTTCACCTAGTCAGAGCCTGAGGATGATAGCCAAGTCTTTTTTCCGGGGTTAAACACCCCAGAAATATGTTTTTGAAATTTTTGTAAAAAGTAGTGTTGCAAAGTAGTGTCCCACTCACGACACTTCATGATTTCATTTGCAAAAGTGTCATGATTTGTAACACTATTTTGAGACAATATGCCCAAAATAACAAGAATTATTTGCCACCTTGCTGCAAAACTACGGTTTGGTCTTTTGGGCTGAAACTTTTGAGGGAAGAAAGCCAACATCCCTCAGATGTGCCTTGTGGTGGTTTGGTGACAAAATATTGCACTGATGGAAAGTTATGGTGCTCCAAAGTGGATGCCTTTTCCCATAGACTAACATTGCAGCATCCGCCGTGCCTTTCTGGGCACGTATCTCAGAAACGCTCCAAGCTACAAACTTTTCATCAGAAAAATGCTTAGCCCCCACTTGGGGGCTAAGTGCAAAACTATCCAGGAAAGTCATAATTTCTATGAAATTAAACATTTTTTTCTACGTCCTACGGTTCCTGAGATAAAAGCAATTTAGTATTCCAAGTGCTCATTTTCTGCTCTGAGGCCCATTATTATGCATACATCCTTTGTATTCACCATGTTTCTTTATGCAGCTGTTGGTGAAAAAAGGGTGTGCGCTTTCATTACTGTCACAGTTAGCATTCCCACTTGCGTTTCTGTAACCGTTTGCGTTAGCTGCTCCCGCTACGCCCACCGTGTGTGCTACTCCTTTGCCTTTTGTTTGCGCTTGCATTTGTGTTACTGTTACCATTTGCGTTTCCATTACTGTTTCTGTTTGTGTTTCATTTTGCATTACCATGTACATTACCATTTACGTTTGCATACGCACTTCTGTTTGCGTTTTCTTTGACGCTTCGTCGTGTTACCATAAGCATTTGCATTTCCTATTGCAGTACCATGACCATGCACATTACCATTTATGCTTCCGTATGTGCTTGCATTTGCATTTCTGCTTTACTATTTCCGTAGTATCGCCACTGTATATCTTTGTGTTTTTATTTGCGCTTGCATTTGCATTACTGTTAACATTTGCATTCCCATTACTGTTTTTGTTTGCATTTTGTTTTGCTTCACCATGTGCATTACCATTTGCATTTGCATATGTGCTTCCATTTGCATTTCCTTTGGTGTCATCATTGCTGTTACCATTAGCATTTGCATTTCCTATTGTGGTACCATGACTGTGCTCATTACCAGTTGCATTTCCGTATGTGCTTGCATTTCTGTTTGCATTACAGTTCCTGTCTATGCCACCATGTGTGTTACCCTTTGCATTTTTGTTTGCGCTTGCATTTGTGTTACTGTTAACATTTGCGTTTCCATTACTGGTTTTGCTTATGCTTGCTTATGCACCATGTGCATTACCATTTGCGCTTATGTATGCGCTCGTTGCATTTCCTTTGGCATCATCTTTGTTGTTACCATTAGCATTTGCATTTCCTATTGTCGGTACTGCGGACGTGTGCATTACCATTTGCATTTCTGTATGTGCTTGCATTTGTGTTTCCGTTACCATTCCTGTCTATGCCACCGTGTGCGTCACTCTTTGTGTTTTCGTTTGCACTAGCGTTTGCGTAACTGTTAACATTTGTGTTTCCACTACTGTTTTTGTTTGTGTTTTCTTTTGCATCACCATGTGCATTTCCATTTGCATTTGTGTGCACGTTTCCATTTGCTTTTGCGTTTCTGTTTGTGTTTCCTTTGGTGTCATCATTGCTGTTACCGTAACTGTCTGCATTTCCAATTACGTTACCGTGCCAGTGTGTGTTACGGTTTGTGTTTCCATACACACTTGCATTTCTGTTTTCATTAACATTTGCACTTGTGTTTGTATTACCATTTGCGTTATCATTTACATTTGTGTCACTATGTGTGTTAGCATTTGCACTTGCATTTGCATTGCTGTTTCTTCACTATTTATAGTGCACATTCTGAAAAAGAAGGGAAATTCATGGCAAAAAAATCTATTTAATGCATCAGTTATGATTGTTCCACAGTGACAAAAGTGAGGAAATTCGATGTTAGGGTTTCCACCTCCCTGGCACCCCACCCACACCCCACCCCACCAACAGGCATCAGGGGTGTTGGGTCATCTGTCCTATCACCCCATTCTCCTATACTGCATCATCTCAGCTTGTTTGCACATGAGATGGGGTGAGAGTTAAGACGATGACTCAACGCACACCCCAATGCCTATTGGTGAGGGCGGGTGGGGTGGGGTGTAAGGTGGGAACCCTACACAAATTTCTCACTTTGTCGCTGCAGAACAACCCTAACTGATGTATTAAATAGAGTTTTTTGCCATGAATATATATATATATATATATGTATGTATAAATGCATATGTATGCATATATATATATATATATATACTGTATTTCTCTGAAACTTGGCTTCCCAGCCAAATGCCCTTTGGGGTAACCATTGCCTCAGTACTTGCGCACAGAGGTTCTTTGTCTTTTAAATAGTTTTGTGTTTTAATTGGGTTCACCACAACATAACCCAGATAGACTATCTTAGGGTAGCTGGTTCATTCCACTGGGGTGTCAGACAGATGAGGCAAACTGATGAGTCCTGGTAGGATGAAACACGTGTCTATGTCTTCTGTTGGCACCCTTTGCAAACTGTGTGAGAGGCCTTTTGGCACCATGCATTTCTGCTTAAAGTTGAACCTGCATAATATTCTGTGGTGATTTGCATATGCAGCCCATGATGCTTTGCATTGTGGGGTCATGTGTGATTTTGTATTTCATATATATATATATATATATGTGTGTATATATATATATATATATATATATATATATATATATATATATATACACACACACATATATGTATATATATTACAAAGAAATGTCATAATGCATCAGTTAGGGTTAGAAGTGACAAAATTAGGAAATGTGGCATTTGGGTTTTGAACCCTAACACCTCACCCCACCCTGCACAGACAAAGAGGATCGGGTGGCATTGGCTTCTACAGCCCAACACTCACCCCACTCTCCTATGCTGTGATGCCCAGCTTATTTTCTAATAGAATGCAATGAGGGTTAGGGCTGGAGAAGCCAATGCCACCCCCTGATCCCCCTTCATCTATGCAGGGTGGGTTGGGATGTTAGGGATGGAAACTCTAACATCATATTTCCCCTACTTTTGTTGCTTTAACCCTAAGTGATGCATTAATGAAGTTTTTTGCAATTTATTTCCTTACTTTCTGAGGTAGTCTAATAGTATCTGTATTTGATTGTGGGAGCCCAGGGCCCTGCTCCCATCCCTCCACATATGTGCACATGTATCTAACTGTGGAAATGCAGGAGGTCTCTGGCCCTTGCACTTCCATGAATAAAGTTACAAGCAGGAGTAGCAAAATTGTAGCAAATAGTCATAACTGTGCCATCTTAAATAATTTTCACCCCAAATGTTCAACATAACCTTCTTATCACCTCACTGCATGTACTCAGTGCAGAACACTTTCAAATACCAGTCGAAATTTAATTCTGCACAACTGTAATGCCATTCCGCAGCACAGGTGTGGAAAAGCATTTTTTGCAGGATTTGAAAAATGACAGCTATGCTGTTTGTGAGGTGGTATGAAGAAATGGCACTGCTGAAAATTTGGAGTAAAAATATGACAAATTGTGAAAGTTATGCACATGGGTAGAAAAATGTTATTGACCGCACATAACTCAGGCATTTTTAGGTATTTTTGCACCAGATTTTCAACATGGCCTTTTTGGGACCCCAGCCTATGAATACTGGCACTGTCATTTTGTTACTTAGTCATGAAAGGTGATTTCGTGTGGCAATCATGCCATTCCATGCTACAGGTGTGCTAACATGCTTCAGGCAAAATGTGAGAAACTGCAGCTTTACTGTTCATGAGGTGATGTGAAAAAGTGGCTATATTGAAAATTTGGAGTGAAAATATTAAAAATTGCCAAAGTTACTCACGTGCGTAGCAAAATTTCAACTACTGCATGTAACCCATACATTTTTTGGTACTTTTGCACCGAATTTTCAACATGGGCTTTTTGGGACCCCACCTCATGAACACTAGCAGTGTTGTTTAGTTAATTGGTCCCAAAAGGTGATTTTGTGCAGTAACCATGAAATCACCTTTTGGGACTAATTAACAAGATGACAGTGACAGTGTTCATGAGGTGGCATCCCAAAAAGGCTATGTTAAAAATTTGATGTAAAAATTCAAAACAATGGCAAAGTTATAACCCTAAGTTGAAAAAGCCATTGACAGCCATTATACGGCATTTACCTTGATTCTTCAGTTTGCGGTTTGGCTTTGAAGAGTGCAGACATGTCCTGGTCCACAGAAGATGACAGCCCTCAACCTCCAGTGATAATTATAGGGTAAGGGTGTGTGTGTGTGTGGGGTGGTGGCGTCCTCAGTGGGAGGGGTGGTGGGACGACAAGGGACCATTTTCTTTTTTCAGGTTAAAAAATAAAAGGGGACTGTTTTCTTTTTTCAGGAAAACCTATATAAAATACAGATTTCAGGACACTGGGGTGGGCTCCCCATTGTCCCAAACTACTGGGGGTTAAATGCCAACACGGGGATTGGGCCCCTGATGTCAACATATTAATAAAATAACGGGATGCGAGGGCGGGGTTTTCCGACTCCGGGTGTGGATATCCCAGTGTCTGAATATATTCATTAAATACCAAAGTGAGCAGGGGGACAGTGATCAGAGGGTGGGGGGGCCACTAGATATCAGGGAATGGATTGGGGATGATTATCAGGGAGTGAGGGGTTCAACTAGACACCAGGGAAAACGGGGCTGCAGCCTACTCTCACTGAGCTGGGCACCCGGGATTTTGGGTGATCAGAAAATGTATTTCTGGCCATTATTTTAAAAAACAAAGGTCAGAATCTAGCTAAATGGGTCCAGTTCAGCTAGATTATGGTGTTTGTTTTTTAAAATGACAAAACCTGTATGTATTTCACAGGTTTTGTACTTAATAGGGAAAAAAACAAGAAGGCAGCTCGCGAAAAAGGATTTTTTCTTACAAAAAAGGATTTGTGTTCTTGTGCAACAGGATCACTCTCACAAGACTTAATTCTTTTTTGCAAAATCAAATCCTTTTTTGAGAAAAAAAAAAAGACCTCTATCCTAAAGATTGGAAAAGTCCCATAGGATATAATGGGAACTAAAAAACTTAATAACTTTGCAACAGATTAATATATTTTTGCACCAAATTTTCACTGCCTGTTCTGCCACCAAAGTTTGTACCCTACAAAAATCATCCAGAAATTCCACACCATCTGGCTGCAAGTCGATGAGGAAAAACTGAAAAAATAGTGCTTTTTTACTTTTTTCACTATCCGGACCTCAGAATCCGCATATCTGACTGAATGAAACTTGCCACATCAAGAGATCTACCCCACAGGACAGTGCATATCACATTGTGTGCAAATCCATTGATGGGTAGCAAAGTTATTAAAGTGCACAATTTGAGATTTAGCATAGAAACTGCTACTCAACCCTAACTATGGAGGTGCTATTGCGCCTCCATAATATATATATATATATATATATATATAGTACAGTTTTCAACTAAGAATACATGTTGCTGGGCACGGAAGATTGTTAATGGACAAGTGCCAGCTAAACCAAAATCATTGGTCGAAAGGCCGGTCTTGTCAAATGTTAAAAATAGATCAATAGGCAGTCTTTACAGAAAATTACCAAAGTGTGCTATGAAGGTTGGACAAGCTGCTTTTTATTACAAATTTGGTAGTTATTGGTAGTTATTGGAATTCTCTACCTCTAACTGTCAAGACTCTATTGAATTGTAGATCCATTCTTCCTAAAAATAAGTCACTATATCTTAGCTGTACCCCTTACTCACCTCTTTAATCTGTCCCTCATACAGGTAACACTTCCAACAATTTGGAAAACTGTACATGTCATTCCTCTTTTTAAATTGGGTAATCCTATCCCCAGATCTTAACAACTACATGTCCATTTCTCTGCTTCCTATCCTTTCTAAACTGTTGGAAAAACTGATGAATCAGCAGATTAGAGATTATCTACACTCTTGTAATCTTCTTACATCATTTCAGTCAGGGTTTAGATCAAACCATAGTGCAGTCACTGCCCTTGCCAAACTAACCAATGACTGGCTGAATGCCCTGGATAACAAACATTACGTTTGTGCCCTGTTCTTGGATTTGAACAAGGCATTCAATACAATAGACCATGCTTTGCTCCTGGACATCCTCTGTAACACTGGATTGGGTAAGATGGCTGTAAAGTGGTTTATTTGCTACCTTACTGACCACTTTTAGCAGGTTAAAGCTGAAGACGACCTCTCCCCACTAAAATCTCTTCCCAGAGGAGTACCACAGGGCTCCATCTTGGGCCCTCTTCTCTTCACAATTTATATAAATAACATACACTCTGGAATACACTCCTGAATACAATCAGCCAGCATTCACCTTTTTGCTGATGACATAGTTCTGTATATTTCTAGACCAAGCATTGAAAAAACCTGCCTAGACCTTCAACTTGTGTTCAACCACCACCAAAAAAAACCTGTTGCAACTAAAGTTGCTTCTAAGTGCTAATAAAATGAATGCTATACTTTTCCCTCCCTCCTTCAAGTCACCTTATAGTAACTCCCAGGGTGCTGCACCTCAGATCTCTACCATCCTTGGTGAACCCCTAGAATTTGTGGTCAAATTTAAATATCTGGGAGTATGGATTGACCACAAACTGTCTTTTTTGGACCATATTGAGGAACTCACAAAAAAGCTCAAACAGAGACTAGGTATATTTTTCTGTATAAAGCCCTTACTAACTGTGGAAGCTAAAACCAGACTTGTCCAGTCAACTTTCCTCCCCTTACTGGACTACACAGATATTCTTTATGGTCAAGGCCTTTCTGCCACCTTAAAAAAGCTTGACATCCTATATCACTGGGCCCTAAGATTTATTACAGGAGCACCCTATTCAACGCATCACTTCTCTCTTTATGCACTTGGTTGGACTTCACTCAGCTACAGATGCCACAGAAATGCAGCTTGCTGGACTTTCTGTGCCATCACAAACAAACTACCTCAATATATTTCTGATTGCCTGCCAACTTGCTCTTCTGGAAGCTATGCATTGAGATGCCTTTCTTGCATATCGCTAGTTATTCCTAAAGTCAGAACGTGCTTTGGTAAATTGGCCATAAGCCACTCCTTCCCTTCACTGTGGAACAAATTGCAGAAAACCCTAAAACTTGCCATTTTGCCCAAACTGTCTACCTTTAAATACTTGTTCAAAGAAATCAGTACTGAAACTTGTAACTGCAGACCTTAAGAACCTATCATACTATTTCTCAGTTTGACATCTGTCCCTTTCCTTCTTACCCCTATTCCTTTTCCCCACCCCATCCCAACCTCTATCCACATGTAGCATCATCCCTTAGTTTGAAATGTCCATATGTATACTATGTTAACCTGTTGCCTGCAATTCTGCTATTATCTACGTTTTTGGAAAATGTTAATATGTTCTCTATGTAAACCTGTTGCCTTCAATTGTGCTATTTTTTACATACTTAAATGACAATTGTATATTTGTATCTTTTGTTTATTGTACTCTTGTATTATTTTATCCTAAGTTTGTTACTGTATTAATTGTACTGTGTCCAGGTCATCTTGGAAATGAGTTCTTCTCAATGATGTGCCGACTGGTAAAATAAAGATTGATTGATTAATTGATTGATTGATTCAATTACAAATCTTTTGTCACAGTTTTGAGAAATCTTATTAGTATGACAGGCACTTGCAATAAGCACTGATTTTCTTGTGTTCTTTGTATTTATTGTTGGTCAACGCTGTTATATGTAGCTGACTCTTTCTTATGTGTATCATGACTATGGTTGCCTATGAAAATCACCATTTTATTATCTATAGGCTTTCATTTTAAAATAAGAATGAATGAATGAATGAATGAATGAAATATCTTAACAATTACAAAACTCCCAAGCATCAGGCCCTCCTAGGAAATCCTTCCACACCAGTCTACACAACCATACAAAATTTCACATGGTGTGCAAAAGTAAAACAAATCATCTGACAATGTAAGTATACAAGTTTTGTAACTGCAGCATTAAAACAATTGTTCATGTTTCAAGCTAATTTTAATGTTGCAGTGCTACTAAAGCATGCAAGTAGGGTCACAAAACTAACATTTTGTAACATTAAATGCAACATTTATATAAGATAAAAATATTACAATAAAGGAAGCTGTACTTATTGAGTTCTACTTCAGAAGAAGCTGGAACTCAAAATGGCCAACCTCTGACATCATCAGTGATGTCACTGGATCATTCTGATTGAGTGGACACTTTTTCAAAAATGTTCAGATTACACACTGTTTTTGGTCCTAAATTAGGCACTGCAATGCCAAAACAGCTTTTGGTGCCTCAACAACAAATATTCCTTTTCCCAAGATTTTCATATTAGAAATTAGGTATTGAGACAACAAAACAGCTTGCAATTCAAAAAACAGATTTTGCTGTTATGAAACCAACATTTCACTTTTGTGAGGTTTTAATGTCACATTTTAAGTATTGTGATATCAAAATGGCTTGCAATCTGAAAAATAGAATTTTGGGTTGTGAGATGGAAATTTTACTGTCACAGTTTTTTTTGGTGTTGCATATTGGGTATTGTGACCCATAAATGTCCTGCTACACATACAGTTTTTTGTTATTTGTTCAACATGGAAACAATTAATACTATACGATATTATGTTATGATTATAGTTCAACTACAGTTTTATGGCATTTTAAACAATACAATGTTGTACAATGTTACATTATGTTATGTGTATACTGTGGCACAGATATTCAAAAGGGTTGCACATGGCTCAACAGTGTTGCACCATGCGCAACCCACTGATGTGCCCCAGCACGATATTCAAGAGGGAATTGTGCCTAGCACAAATTCCGATGCGCTAGAGTGCATCGGTAATGTATGCAGGTGCAGGTAGGGGGGTGTGCCCATGCATACTCTGTACATCCCGATATTCAGCCCAGGATGTGCTGAGCCATGCATGCACAACCCCTACCTGCACCACGCAAAGTTGCTCCAAAAAAAAAAGGAGCAACAGCAGGCCACCCACAGGTGAGCTGCCGTATTGCAGGACGCAACACGGCAGCTGCCACCCATGGGTGGCTACCTGAGCTCCGGCTGCACCTCCGTGGTGGTTCACCCCCCATGCCCGATCGCGGTTTCTTTATTTATTTTACTAATGCCCTCGATCGGGCTGCGGCGCACATTGCTGCGCTGCAGGGGACATCGGTCCCCAACAGCTGCTGCCTGGCAGGGCACCAGGTGCAAGTCATCAGGGATCGGTGCATCTGCATGCAAATGGGGCCATAATGACATGCAAATGGTCCCATTTGTGCCTTGCATACATTATGATCCCATTTGCATGTGCACTTTTGAATATCGCGGTTGTTGCACCTAGCGCAATGGAACTTGCACTAGCGCATCCCCCTGCTCCACTCTGGCCACTTGCACTGGTGCAGTGCCACCGCGACATGCACACTGTTTGTGGCCATGGTGTGATATACAACGATGCTGAGCCATGGCGCAGCTCCGTTGAATATCGTCCGGTCAACAACCCTGCGCAGCCATGTTGAGCTGCACCCAGGCTTGCACCACAGCCTGGCACAGTTTGAATATCTGGGCCCATATGTACAGCCTTGTGATATATGTCTTTAAACCTTGCTGATCCACAGGCTTGAGATATGTGTACTCTATAGGACATTTATAGTAACCAAGTTTTTTTTTTTTATAGTTAATACTTTATTAATATTTTAACAAGGGAAACCAGTAACAATGAATACAACATTAACCAATAACAACAAACTTCCTGGCCAGAGTGTTTATCAACCCTTAGAATTGCAATCTAAAAAGTAACCCAAAGAACAAGATAAAATACAGTATAATGTGAACAAAGGCAAAAAACCAACAATCAAGAACAAGGAAACTAGGAAACAGTGAGAAACACAGCCACCATTGGAAGAGGAAAAAATGAAACCAATAAGGAAACTAAACTACAACACGGGGTGGGGGTGGGGGGACAAGCCATACCCAATTGACCAACGTTTTTTTCTCTCTCTTCTTTTTAGGTCTTGAAAACAGAACTGCTGAATCATTTTCACATACACACTGATGCATGCCTGGTGCAGCCTAAGAAGCATCTACAGAGACATAACAGGTACTTTAAATGCACAGGCAGTACATACAAAGCAATGCATACAGTGACATATAAAACAAAGTTAGGATTGGTACTGATATCTAATCATCACACTTGAAAATATAGAAGCATAAAAACATAGAATTTGAAGGCTGATAAGGACTGCTTGGCCCGCCCAGTTTGCCCATTGTTCCCTACCTACATTATTACTGCAGACCATACTTAAGCTTCAGCTCTTTCTCTCTTCCCCCATCCTTTCCACTATGATTCCTTTGTGAATATCCCATGCATTCTTGAACCCCACCATTGTTTTTAACCCCTGACATTTCCACTGAAAGTCTGTCCCAGGAATTCACCACTCCTTCTGTAAAGAAGTACTTTCTCACATCTCTCCTGAATCTATCCCCTCCAACTTCATAGGATGTCTCTTTGTTCTTGAGCACCCTTTCTTCTGAAAAACACTTCCCTCCTGCACCTTAATTACCCCATGAGGTATTTAGAGGTCTCTATCATATCTTCCTTCTTCCAGGATGTACATATTGAGGTCCTTAAATCTCTCCTGGTAGGGCTTTTGATGCAGACCCTGCACCATTTTAGTTGCCGTGCTCTGGATTGCACCCACTAAGTCTATGTCCTTCTGGAGATGTGGAGCTTGATTCTCAAACCTCCAGGCATGGTGTAAGGTGCCTGTACCACAAAGCATGGTACAGAGTGCCACCTGTGTCAAAAGATGCATCAGGAGCAATTCAAAAATGCAACCTGTGTCAACCGCAGGCTATGTGCACCAAAGGGGACTTGCACCATCCATGCACCACAAAATGGGCTGTGGCATGGCACTGGGGGCATGCAGCAGATGCAAACTGCTACATCCCCAAAATCAGGATTCTTAAAACCCTCCCGGAGGGTGATATTCTAAGTACCCTTAAACCAGCTAGGGCTGGTCTAAGGCACTTAGAATTTCACCCTATGGGAGGGTTTGACCACCTGCACCACTCCTGGAGCCCTCCTTCACAATGTGCTACAGCCCCCCCAGTCCCAATGTTCCTGTATCCTAAAATGAGTATAAAATCATTTCCTGGTGGTCTGGCAGCCCCCACCCCAAACCCTTTATTATATCACTAAGTCCCCGGTGATCTAGTGGACCCCCCCAAGCCCTGATCCCCATATTATTATCTTAACCATTCCCTGGTGATCTAGTGGACACCCCTGGCCCTGATATGCCCATAAATTAAAATGTTGATCCATTCTTTCCCCAGTGGTCTAGTGGACCCCCACCCCAGCAGGTAGTGCCCACCATCCCACTCCCCCATGCCAAACCCCAAGCCAGTGACCGGCACAGCCCTTCTCTGACAGCCACTGACTGAACTGTCACTGAATGCGTACTGTATACAGTACATGTCCATTGATTGACAGTGAGGAAAGAATGGATCAACATTTTAATTTACAAGCAGATCGAGGCTGGGGATCCATACCAGGGAATGGTTAATATAATAATATGGGGATCAAGGCTTGGGAGGTCCGCTAGACCACCAGGGACAGGGTGATATAATAATAAGGGGATCGGGGCTTGGGGGGTTCACTAGACCACCAGGGGCATCCTAGAGTGGTGCACGACCACCCCATGGCTTGCAGCAAACCCTCCATATGCGCTGTCTGTTTGACGCATGGCCACAGTTGGCACAAGCCACAGGACATTGCCACCAGGACCCTGCCCGATACAGAATCAGGTGCAGAGTCCCTGGCACACTGGGCTTCAATGCAAGCTGCCTGTTTCCTCAGCTGGCATCAATCTCAGGACCTTTGAAAATCGAGCCTGTGGTCTCCAGAACTGGACATAGTACTGTAGGTGGGATCTTAGCAGTACTGACACAGCTTGAGAAAGAGCAAGGGGTTGCTCAAAAACTTTTGGTATGCAGTAACATGGCAGTGCTGCACTTTTTAACATGTTTTTACCAGTTTTTTTCAATAAACACATGTCCTTCTTTGTACAAGACAGACAATATTGTGTTTTTTTCTAGTCTGTGGTTGCCTTAGCATGATCTCTCTCTCCAATAACTGTACAAATAAACACCTGGAGCTTGACATTTCCTCTGGTAGCCACTTGCACATTGGATTTGGGTCAATAACACACCATCCATTTTGTACTCTTACCTTGGGTTTCTGTGCTCCAAGTGCATTATTTTGCACTTTTTCACATCGAAACCCAGCTGCTTCAACCTTGATCAATCCTCTAGTTTTCTCAGGTCTCTGTTCATCCTTTGCACCCCTCCACCCCCCCCCAGAGTGTTCACCATATTGCAGATTTTGGTGTCATCCACCAAGAGGCAGACCTTGCTTTCCAGACACTCTGTAATGTCACTTATAAAGACATTAAAGAGAACCAGTCCCAGCACTGATCCCTGAGGCACTCTGCTGGTCACACTTCCTTCCAGGAGTGAACTCTGTTTACCACCACCCTATCTCACCTATCCCCTAACCAATTTCTTATCCATTTTACCACCTTTGGATGCACTCCTAAGCTACCCAGCTTGTTTGCTAGTCACCTATGTGGAACGGTGTCGAAAGCTATACTGACATCTAGGTAGGCCATGAGTACCACTCCACCCTGATCTAAAACCTTCTTCAGCCAAAGAAATCTGTCATACCCCCCCCCGGTGAAGCCATGCTGCCTTTGAGCTTGATTCAGGTTTGTTTTATTGCATCTTGTACCAGATAGTCTTCCCAGAGTACCCTTTGGTTTGATGTCTAATAGCCCCTGCAGAAGGCAGTGTCATGTTACAATGTCTTGCTTAGCCACAGCAGAGAAAGAACACAGCAGCCAGGATTCATACTGCTAGTCTCTGAGTAACTATGGTCAGCAGCCAGGATTCACACTGCTAGTTTCTGGGTAAGTATGATAAGTTTCCTGAATATTGGTACCTTATCCAGCTGTGTTCTGCTTAGGGTATTGCGTGTGTGTGTGTGTGTGTGTGTGTGTGTTTTTAAGCATGTAACTTTCTAAAGTACTTTTGTCTGCAGTCATTTTGATACCTTGGAGGTGGAAGACTAGGTTTACTGGCCAAGGCACCTAGCTTCACCTGAGCTCTTTTCTTCTAGGTTGCTTGAAAGGACAGACCAAAGAACCTTACCAGAGCAAGGGAAAGGATTAAGACTTCTTTTGGCTAGGCAGTTTTACTGTGTGTTATTTTTATTTTGTACTCACAGGGATTGTTACTGTTTGTTGCTATCATTTTATTGCTTTATTTTTCTTTGATTCAAATTGTTGTTCTTGGGTATACCTTCTGTTGCATTATTACAAGGCGTGCCTACAGGTGTGTGCTAACAGATTACTGCTGTAATCTTCTGATTCAAATTGTCTTTTGCAAGGTATAACTTCTGTTACTGCTTTATTTTTCTCTGTAGCAAAGTATTTCTTACAGGGTGTATCTTCTGTGAAATTATTACAGGTGGTGCTTTACAGGTTTTACAGTTTTATCTATCATTAGGATAAGCTTTCAGGGTTACTGCATTCATTGCTGACTGATTGTTTCTGCTCTTACCTCCTTGTTCCTTTCATCCGTGGTTCTTCTTTTTCGGCTGGGGAAGGGCCCAGCCACCCACCCCCATCCTCAACCACCCCACACTACACTCCTTTTATAGGGTAACACAGTCGTGACATTTCCTATGGCAAAAGAGGAAGGGCGGATCAGTGGGGTATCCACATGGTGACCTCATTTACAGGGGCACCAGTAATTTAACTTGTTACAGCAAGTTATACAAAAACAAACAAACAAAACACAAAATCAAACCTTTGCTTTCATTTTCTTCCTTCTAATTACTCTGACCAGGTTATAAACCCAGCAACATCAGAAACCACATCAGAAACCATATGAAGAGAGACTGAGAGAGCTTAATATGTATACCCTTGATGAAAGGAGGGATGGGGGGACATGATAGAAACTTTTAAGTACCTCAAGGGAATCAACAAAGTCCAGGAGGGTAGCATCTTTCAGAAAAAGAGATGTGTAAGAACAAGGGGGCACAATTTAAAGTTGGGGGGATGGCTCAGGGGTAATGTGAGGAAATTCTTTTCACTGAAAGAGTGGTGGATGCATGGAACCACCTTCCTGGAGAGGTTGTGGGGTCTAAAACAGTGGTGGAATTCAAACATGCATGGGACAGACATAAGGAAATTATAGGGGAGGGTTGCAGGAAGTAGGCTGTTAGTTAACTAGAATCTGCAGCTTATCCAATAGGTAGGGACATGGGCAGACTGGGTGGGCCAAGTGGTCCTTATCTGCCATCAAAGTCTATGTTTCTATGTTTCTATGTAACTTATCTGGAATGGATATCATTAACTGCAGGTACTGCAGAACACTTTTCAGAAGGACAGTTTTACAGAATTTAGGACACAGTCCTACATGTTGGGTCATTGGAGATCTTAGGGCTCAGCTCCAGGCAGCATGGGCAGAGATTGCGAGCCTCAAATTTCAAATTCAAGAGGAAATATATTATAAGAACCACCCGCTATTTCCCCAACATCCAAAAGAAGCACCTCGACCGCAGAGGGTAGTTGGTCTGGGAGGTTGGTAGGTGGTTAGGAAGGGCAATTCAGGTGCCCCATCACTCGGTGCTCTCCAACATATTACCTCTATAAACCATATAAAAACTACAAACAGGTATCTGCCTCTATCTCCAAAATCAAACAAAGGGGCAGAGGACACTGCAGAGCAGGACACTGTAGCACAGGAGCTAGCACAACAAAACTCACCCAAAACAGGAACCAAAACCAAAAAAAGCAAAAAGGAAATCCAAAAAACTTCTGATCATAGGAGACTCCATAATTCGTGGGGTTGGTACCTATCTCCAGCCAGGGGTAATGGTCAGATGTCTTCCATGTACATCAGCATGTAGAGACACTGGCCACATTGCTAAAATTGTTCAGGAAGCAGGAGAAAACATTGATGTCCTGGTACACATAGGGACTAATGATCTCGGCAGTCGGTTAGTTGTGGAGACCAAGGAACACCTGACTAGGTTGGGTGACAAACTATCATCCATTTCATCTGGCTTCTCCTTCTCTGAGATCCTGCCAGTCTGGAGGGGGGGGCAGATGGTTGGAAGGTCAGAGAAGGGGAGATAAGGGAGCTAAACATGTGGCTCAAGGGCTGGTGCCAGGAAAAAGGAAACAAATTTGTAGGGAACTGGCAATGGTTTGGGGAGCAAAAGTTCTTTAAATTTGATGGACTGCATCTGACTAAGGAGGGAGTCAGTGCATTGGGCAGAAGTTTGATGTTTTTGCAGAATATTTAAACTAGCAAATGGGGAGAGGGGTGCAGCACCCCAATCTGTCGAATGGGAAGATCACCCCTCCCCCCTCAGCTAGTGGTCAAACAGGAGTTCAGCATGTTTGCAGTTCATTTGCATCACCAGTTAAGGAAAAAGGTTCAGCTCCCCATATGATGCACAGGGGAAGCACCAGACCTCACCCAACAACTAACACACCAAAATCTGGCCAACGCTCACAGTCTGGAAAACAAGATCCCAAACCTGCAGACAATAATGACAGAGGCTAAACTGGACATAGTAGCAATTAGCAAGACATCCCTTAGCAAATGTGATACAATGGCAACATCATGGCACCACAATGGCAACACAGTGGTGAGCTACAAAATGTGCAGTGGTACTACCCAGTGGTACCATGGTTGTACAATGGTAGTATACATTTTGATTATTTTTGTTGATATGGTAGGACAGTGGTACATTGGTATCACAATGGTATTGAAACAAACTACTGTGATACCATGAAAACCTTAATGGTAGTACAGTGGTAATCACAATGGTATTGCAATGGCAAATGGGTGGTATTACAGTGGTATTCTGAAGAACTTTTTGTAAGGGGTGGTTTACCAGTAATCACACTTGGGAGACTTCAGTACCTGGCTATGTACTGTTCAGAAGAGACTGAGGTGCAAAAAGGGTGTGTGGAGTGGCCTTGTATGTCAATGAAAATATCAAAGCTACAGAAATTCAGCATACACATAAGGAGCCAGAAGAACTGTGGGTCACCCTGGAAACAGGAAATGGGACAGCCATAAGAACTGGGGTTGTCTACAGGCCCCAGACCAGGAGGAGGACATAGACACATTACTGTTAGAAGATATACAAAACATGACAGCTAAAGGGGAGGTTCTGATAATGGGAGACTTCAACATGCCAGATACAGATTGGTCAATACTAGCAGGAACATCTGCCAGAACTAGACATATGGTGGATTCCCTGCAGGGGGAGGGCCTCAAACAACTGGCACAACAACCCAAAAGAGACAGGGCTATCCTAGATCTAGTACTGACTAACAGGAAAAGGATCACAGATCTCCAGGTAGAAGATCACCTGGGGGCCAGTGACCATCACATGGTATGGTTCAATTTGGCCACTAGAACTAAATCATCCCATTCCAAGGCAAAAATGTGAGACTTCTGAGGAGCTGACTTTGATAGCATGGCCAACAGAGTTAAGCTAGCCCTGGCAAAATGAAATACAGGTGAGGGGGTACAGGCAAAGTGGGCAAGCATTAAGGATGCAATACTTGAAGCAGCATCCCATTGTATTAGAGAGAAAAGGAAGTGCAAAAGAAGAAGGAAACCACTTTCATTCTCAAAAACAGTAGCGGAAAAGGTCAGAGCCAAAAGGCTGGCCTTCAGGAAAATATAAGGGAACGAAGCGGATGAAGATAGGAGGTATACCAAACTTCCTAAGGGAAGCAGGGAAGGCAGTAAGACAGGCAAAGGCCCAAACCAAGGAAACACTAGCACAAACAGTAAATGAAGGTGACAAGCTTTCTATAGATACATTAGTGAAAGGAGAAAGTCCAGAGGGGGTATTGCTAAGATCAAAGGAGATAAGGGGGCATGTGAGGAAGAGGAGGACCATGTAAAAGCATCTATCCCAAATAGATACTTCTGCTCAGTATTTACTGAAGATAAAGTAGGGCAGGGTCCACAGCTCAGCACCATGGACACAGGGGGAGGGAGGTGAGCACTAGTCCCTTCACAAAAGAAAGGGTCCTACAAGAGCTCAATAAGCTCAGGGTGGACAAGACAATGGGACCTGAAGGCATACTTCCCACGGTACTAAAGGAGCTAAGGGTGGAACAAGCAGAGCCATTATCAGAACTGTTTAGTGAGTCTCTGAGCACAGAGGTCCCAGAAGACTGGAAAAGGGCTCATGTGATCCCGCTTCACAAGAGTGGTAGCAGGGAAGAGGCAGGGAACTACAGGCCAGTCAGTCTTACCTCAGTAGTGGGCAAGATTATGGAGGCACTCCTTAAGGAAAGGATAGTGCAACACCTGGAATCCATAGGAGCACAGGATCCAAGACAGCATGGGTTTACAAAAGGAAGGTCCTGTCAAACTAATCTCATAGATTTCTTTGACTGGGTAACCAGAGTGGTGGACCAAGGTGGAGCAGCTGATGTCACCTACCTTGACATCAGTAAAGCTTTTGATATTGTTCCACATAGAAGATTGATTAATAAGCTGAGTAGGCTCGGGGTGGGTCAGAAGTTGGTCAACTGGGTGACAAACTGGCTGACGGGCAGTAAACAGAGAGTGGTGGTGAACGGTATACAGTCAGAAGAGATGCAAGTCACAAGTGGGGTACCTCAGGGATCGGTCCTGGGGCCAGTCCTCTTCAATATCTTCATCAGTGACATTGCAGATGGACTGGAGGGTATGGTTTGTCTGTTTGCAGATGACACCAAGATCTGCAACAGAATAGATGATCCAGATGGGGTGGACAGAATGAGAAGAGATCTCAATAAACTATCAAAATGGTCAGAAGAGTGGCAACTGGGGTTTAATGCAAAGAAGTGCAAGATCATGCACATAGGGAAGAGAAACCCTGAAGCCACTTATAGGCTGGGAGTGGAGTTGCTGGCAGTCACAAGGGAAGAAAAAGACTTGAGCATCATCATCACCGATGACCTGAAATCATCCAAGCAGAGCACTAAAGCAGAAGGTAAGGCTAGGGGGATGTTAGGGTGCATTAGTAGGGGTATCACAAGTTGGAAGAGGGAGGGAGGTAATAATCTCTCTTCACAAGACACTGGTTATGCCCCATCTGGAGTACTTCATGCAGTACTGGAGGCCACACCTTCACAAGGACATTAACCAAATTGAGGCAGTCCAGAGAAGGGCAAACAAAATGGTGCAGGGACTGCGTCAAAAAAAACATATGAGGACAGATTAATGGAGCTCAATATGTATACCCTAGCGCAAAGGAGGGAGAGAGGTGATATGATCAAAACTTTCAAACACCTTAAGGGCATTAACAAGGTGAAAGAGTCTAACATGTTTCAATATAAGAAAAATAGCAGGACAAAAGGACACAGCATGAGATTAGAGGGAGGCCGATTAAGGGGTAATGTGAGGAAGTTCTTTTTTACAGAAAGGATGGTGGATGCATGGAACGGCCTACCTCAGGAAGTGGTGGATATGAATACACTGCAGGGCTTCAAACAGGCACAGGATAGGCATAAGGGAGCAATACAGATGAGTATGAATAGATAGGCCATTGACAGAGCAAAGGTCGCTAGCACATTTATAAGGTAGAAAAAAGAAATGGGCCTACTGGATGGGCCTTGCGGTCCTTATCTGACATCAACTTCTATGTTTCTATGTTTCTACCTGTTAGTCCCTTTCAGTTTTTGCACCAGTGCTAAGTAGCAGAAATGGAACACACCTTATAATTTGTTAGAGTAGCCGCTAACAAATTTACTCCCCCCCCCACATAGCAGAGGACACATCGGTTTATTTCAGCAGCACTCACTACTGCATGCAGTCTGTTCATAAACTGTGTCACTTTGCTTAGAATCCTACTCCCCCTCCCCTCTTTATCAACGTATTATGCACTTTTGATTCAGTTGCTTGTGTCTTGCATAGAAGACCGTGCTTGTAGACAAATGTAATCCTTTTGCAGCTGTGGTCTTCCACTGGCTAAAGCAGGCTTCAGTATTGTTTGTGTTTATGTGATCTGCTCCAGGAGCCCTCTGCTTGATTTTGTCATGTGTTATTGTTAATAGAATAAAATAGCTTTGTTGGAGCAATCACAGACTTGTTATATAAACAGCTGTGCTCCATGATGTTTGCAAACTAGTGTATAGAAACCATTCCAATGCTGCATATATTATTTAATTTAGGGCCTACTCTTAACAAATTATAAGGTGCTGTTCCATTTCTGCTGCTTTGCACTGGTGCAAAAACTGAAAGGGACTAATAGATAGCAAAATGACTGCAGACAAAAGTACTTTAAAAAGTTACATGCATAAACACACACACTAAGTGGAACACAGCTGGATAAGGTACCAATATTTAGGACACTTATCATACTTACCCAGAGACTAGCAGTATGAATCCTGGCTGCTGTGTTCTTTCTCTGCTGTGGCTGAACAAGACACTGTAACAAGACACTGGCCTTCTGCAGGGGTTATTAGACATCAAACCAAAGGGTACTCTGGGGAGATTATCTGGGACAAGTTGCAATAAAACAAACCCAAATGGCAGCCCCCAAGGGTCATAAAACGCCCAGGGAAAGTTAGAAAAACTCCTCTCACAGCCTAGGCAGAAAAAAAAACACTAGGATGAAGTAAGAACACAAAATGGGTAGTGACATATAGTTTCCTGATTTTAACATGCAGTTTTCCTTTAAGCATGACTTTGGTAGAGGATTAATTGTGACTGGGGGGGGGAGCGAGTGAGTCTTGGTATTTTTAGCATAATGGTTTTCTGAAACTTCAACCTTTAATGGGTTAGACTCTGCATCCATCTGTACAGTATATCACTAAGTCACATGCAGTGTGGTATGGGTAAAACCCAGATCACCAGACCTAGACCACAGCTGTAAAATCTGGACTTGGCGCAGCTTGTGCAAATATTGTTGATCCACTCAATCCAGATGATCTGGTCTGGCTTTTACCTATCTGGTCTGGTTCTGACAGTTTTGTTTTTAAGTATTGCCAAGGAAGGGTTGACAAATAGACTTCCAGGAGTGGACCAGATATGTGAAAGTCAGACTGAACAGTGCAGCCCGAGTGACCGGATCAGCAGTATTTGTACAAGTTGCACCCAGTATGGCCAGTTTGGAATTTTATAGAACTGCTGTGGTTCAGGTCTGTCAGTCCAGTTTTTAATCAATCAGTCTTTATTTTATACTGACAGGCATGTGAGGAGACATGGCCATGTACACAAATGTCTGGTTTAGCATAAATAGAGAACAGAACACCAGGTCAAACAATTACATAATAAGACACAGTATTAAGCAGGTCTTATACAGAGATCTTGAAGGATATACAGAAGAAAGGGGAAGCAAATAAATAATAGTAACAAATTTACAGCATGGGATATAGTCGGAGGTACAGTTCAGGAACATGAACTTTTGGGTGATGCGTCGAAAAGAAGCCGTGCAAGTCCTGCAGCACCCAGATCCTGCATGTTGACTAGCATTCCTGCTGTGTGATATGCCACGGCCCCAAACACCAGGCCAAGGATTGTGTGCCTTGCCAATCCTTCATCTTCTTCTCCAACACCAGAACTCAAAAAGAAAAAAAAGGACAAAGAGGGGCACCAACACTGGGACACGTCTCCATCCACTTGGCATGACTATTGGGCACCACTGACACCAAAGGGGCCTCCACTTCGGTTAGTACCCATATTGCCAATCTCCTACTGCTCTGGTGGATCAGACCAGGGCTTCCCTGCCTGCTTTACTCATGGTGCAGTCGGGCCTCTTCTTGGATGATGGAACCTCTATTGTGCTCCTTAGGTCCACATCTTCTTCAGTGTCTATCGTCAGCAGCCAGGTCAATAAGTCACTCCCCAGCCCCACCAAGGAGCGCATGGTCACAGCCGGTAAACTGGACTCCAGCTCCGCTGTTGTCTGCATGGCTCAGGCCGATACGATGGACATTAGCTTTTCTGACATCTGCACTGCCTCAGCTAATAAGTCGCTCCTTGATTCCTCTGGGGACCGCACAGCTGGGGCTCTCCCATCGGGCTCGCAGTATACCGCCAACATCAAGCTGAGCCAGCTGCTGGACATGCAACAGTCTTTTGAGGGTTCCTTGCTCCCACTGACACAACCAGACCCTCCAGGCATGCCTGCCTGCCTGAGGTGGGCACTAATCTGGAGGTTCTCCCTCCTTTGACAGATCAGTCTCTTTTTGATTCACCCACTGGGCCTGTTGTTAATTCCTTCAGGGTCCTTCCATCGGGACCTCCTCAGCCCAAGCCCCCATGGACAACCAGGTTCCACCATCTTGTACTCTTTCTCCCCAGACATCGGTGGGTCTTCTGCCAGGTTCTACTCACACCCCGGCACCAAGTGACCCTTTGCCATGTGAACCTTCACTGGGTCAGGGTATATCTGGCACTCCAGCCATTCCTCAAATGCTGAACAGCCTTCCATCAGGCCCCCAGGCACAGAATCTTCTAGTGCTGAACATTCCTCTGCCTGATCCAGTGCCAGCTCCTTTGAATGTCCCTACAGTGCTGATGCCTGGTCCTTCTGGACCTCCTGCTCAACCTATGGGCAATGTTCCAGGCTATCCGCCCTCACAATACCCAATGCACCCTTCGCTGGGGTATCCAACACCTGGTCATCAACCCCATTATGTACCAAGGTACCAGATGCAAGGCTATGTCTAATCCAGGGTATGCTCCTTCTGACTTTTCCTACTCCTATCAGGCTCATGGATACCCTCAACATCAGACACCGGGCTATCCATTATAACAGCCACCACCTCCTCCTCAGCCTCAAGCTCTGCCTCCACAACAGCCTCAGGCCAATATCCAGGCAGTGTTTCAGACTCTGATTTAGGAGGAGAGGACTAAATGAACCTTGGAGATTGACTGTCAGAAACCAGTGGCGGCCTCTACTCCTACCTCCTTCCCGATCCCCAAGAGAAGCCTCTCCTGTGGATTCTCACCTTTCTGGAGAAGGCTCCTTTAGACACCCGGTCAGGGATAAAACCCAGGACACTCCTCTAAAAAGGGTTTGGAGCCCCAGCAGGCACTCTTTGGACTCTGACTTGTCCTCCAGCACTGGTATGCATACACCTATAGAGCCTCAGCCTAAGGATTCCCCAAAGTCCCCTCCAGAGGACCCTTTCTTTGCAGAATTCTTCATAACTATCAAAATGCTTGTGGCTGGGTTATCCAGGAACAGGATACACAAAGGAAAAGACTTTTGGAACATCTAGACATGACTGACACAGCTCCTATGCCCATACTGCCTTGGACTGAGCCCCATGAAGACCGGGCGTCCACTATCTGGCAAAAGCCTTCTTCCTTTCCAGCTGTCTCAAAAAATGCAGAAAGGATGTATGTATCACCCCCCAGATGGGGTCACACACATTACTGGCCATCTTAATGCAGACTCGGTTGTTATTGCACCTGCCCATGACTGGTGCTCTAAGCCTAACATTTGAGCATGTCTCCTTCTGATAGAGTGTAAGCAGCTGTACAATTTCAGTCACAAGATCCATTCTTCCTCTACTTGCACCCTCAGGTCCTTTAATTACGTGGCTTATATGGTTTCCTATCAGAAATCTTCCCTGGCCTCACTTGAGTAAAAGATGGAAGCTATCCAGGACCAGGAGCTTAAGGCCGAGATTGCAAAGACTGTAAGAATGGCTAAAATCTTCAGTCATCATGCCCGCTGGGCCACTTATGACACAGTAGACTCAGCTGCTCACACCACGGCCAGTGCTGTCTGCATTAGGCGACTTTCATGGCTCAGGATTGCTAGCCTGGCACGAGACATCCAGAACTCCATACTGGATGCCCCTTTCAGGGGATCTGTGTGACTCAGAGGTGATGCTAAGGAAGGATATTATCACTGAACTGCAGGACCGAGGTAAATCCATCCGCAATGTCCACTTCATATACCCAGAGGGTTACAAAGGCAAACAGTTTTTTCTTTAACAACAGGGATGCCAGACCAAAGAGGCCCCTGCCAAAGGCCAGACCAAATGCTGGTATCCAACATCAGGAACCCCTACTCCCCCTGTCCAGTCCCAGAAGCCCCCCAGAGGAGCTGCTGACTACCTCACCTCAGCCTCCTGACTTGTGGGGGACCCCCTGCCTCCTACAGATCCTCTAGGGGAACAAGAGGGGGGAGAATATTTGCCCTTCATCTTCCAGGGTCACAGGACATAACCATGGACTCTTGAGTTCTTCAGTTAATAGCAAAAGGTCACACCATAGAGTTCCTAGACAGGTCTCCAGATAACCCCCCAGGCCTCTCCCATTATTCTCAAAGGCACCTGTCTCTTATAGGGGATGGATCCAGGCTCTTCTGCAAAAGTCAGCCATAGAGCCCATGGCTCTGGCACAGATAGGAAGGGTACTACTTTCATTTCTTCCTAGTGCCTAGTGCCCAAAAAGAAGGGTGACCTAAGACCCATCTTGGACCTCAGCATGCTCAACCTGTATGTTGAGTACTAGAGGTTCTGCATGCTCGCCATCCAGGGACTTCTACCTCAGCTCCACAAGAGCCATTGGCTTTGTGTGCTGGATATGCAGGATGCTTACCTGCACATCCCTGTCTTTCAGGCCCACCACCACTTTCTGCAGTTTGCCTTCCAGAGGAATATTACCAGTTCAAGGATCTCCCTTTTGGCCTATCCTCAGCACCTCAGGTTTTTACCAAGTGTTTAGCAGTAGTGGCTGCAGCCCTATGCCTCAGATGGACACAATTGTGCCTGTATCTGGATGATTGGCTTCTATTGGCCTCATCACTAAGCAATCTGAGGGAGTCACTGTCCTTCACCCTGGACCTTTTTTCCAGACTTGAAATAACAGTCAACTATCCCGGGTCCCACCTGTCCCCTCCCAGTGCCTACAATTCATTTGAAGTGGTGCTGGATATGGTCCAGGGAAGGATCTTTCTCCCATTGGATAGAGTGGACACCCTGCAGGAACAGGCCAGATTAGTGGCCAACTCAAGCTAGACCACAGCCTGGTCGATCCTCCATCTTCTCAGGATGATGGCAGCTGTGATCCCTACAGTTCATCTGGCCAGACTGCATATGAGGGTGACCCAATGGACTCTTCGTGTCCGATGGGATCAGTGGCTGGACAAGCTGGACCACAGAGTCCTAGTGTCCGGGTACATGAAGAAGGATCTTCTTTGGTTGCAGGAGTTGTCCAATCTCCCCATGGGGTTCCTATTTCAATCCCCTGCTCCTACCATGACCCTTACAATGGATGCTTCATTTCAAGGCTGGGGAGCCCACCTAGGAGACAATCAGACTCAGGGAAGATGGTCTCAGCTGGAAGCATCTCTACACATCAATGTGTTAGAAATGAGGGCAGTACTGTATGCCCTCCAGGCCTTCCACCCTCTTCTATGTCCAGGGATACTCCTGATTCAGACTGACAATATGTCTGTGGTCTGGTACCTGAGAAAACAGGGAGGCACTCACTTGTACTCTCTATGCTGGGAGGTGATAAGAGTGTGGTATTGGGCAGTTCAGCATGATCTCTGCCTGACTGCTGTTCGTGTGTTGGACATTAGCAACATCCTTGCAAACAGTCTCAGCCACACCACTGTCAGAGCTCATGAGTGGGAGCTAAATCAAGAAGTGGTTGAAAGCTTATTCATGCTTATCTACCCACTTACTCAGTCTCCTGCTTGTTTCTGTCCTTGTACTAACTAATTCCTGTTGCTTCATATCAAGGGGTTGTTGATTTTCATTTTGTGTGTGCCTGGGGTGGAGCAGCAATAAAAGATAAGCTATGCAATACCCTCAATAACACACCTACCCCAGTTTACTTTTACCTGATGCCCATTTTTAGGCCTTGTACAGTAATATCTTCCTTCAAGAGAATGGCTTGTAATGAAATGTGTAAGATTTACATTGACATTTGGGTATATGCACTTTTATTTTATACGAATTATGTGTGTGAACTGTATAGCAATCTCTAAAAAAAGCAATTAAACACATCAAATGTCTTCAAAAACATGTCTCAAAATTGTGTTTATCTTCTACCTTGTCACAACATATAGTTGTCTCAGTAGTGTTTGCAGTTAAGGCACAGTACCTTCATGTATATGATGGCCTGGTTCTGTTGAGTTGATTGCTATAACAGTGCATAAAATAAAATGTGAAACATATAGGTAACTGTAATACAGATGGTGGCATTATTTTTAAGTCTGCCCTTTCTCAAACAGAAACATAGAAATATAGAAACATGGACTTTAATGGCAGATAAGGACCACTTGGCTCACCTAGTCTGCCCATTTCCCTACCTACAGGATAAGCTGCAGATCCTAGTTAACCAACAGCCTATTTCTTCCTACCTTCCACAAAAATTGCCTTATGTCTGTCCCATGCATTCTTGAATTCTACCACAGTTTTAGACCCCACAGCCTCCTCAGGATAGCTGTTCCATGCGTCCACCACCCTCTCTGTGAAAAAATACTTCCTCACATTGCCCCTGAACCACCACCCATCTTCAAATTGTGTCCCCTTGATCTTGCATATCTCTTTTTCTAAAAGATGCTACCCTTTTGGACTTTGTTGATTCCACTGAGGTACTTAAAAGTTTATATCATGTCCTCTCCTCTCCCTCCTTTCCTCAAGGGTATACATATTAGCTCCTTGAGCCTCCTTGTATGGCTTCTCTTGCAGACTCGTACCATTTTAGTTGCTCCTCCTGGACTGCCTCTATCCTGTCTATGTCCTTGCAGAGATAGGGTCTCCAGAACTGGATGCAGTACTCCAGATGGGGTCTCACCAATTGTCTATACAGAGGGATAACAACTTCCTGTTTTCTGCTGGTGATACCTCTCCCTATACATCCCAGTATCCCCCCAGCCCTCCCTACTGCCTTCTCACATTGTTTTCTAACCTTAAGGTCATCTGATATGATTATTGCAGGTCCCTTTCCATGTTTGCTGTTGTTACTACCCCTCCATTGTGTAATCTTCCCCTGGGTTTTTGTTTCCCAGGTGCATTATTTTGCACTTCTTTGCATTGAATCCAAGCTGCCATACTTCTGACTATTCCTCCAACCTTGTCAAGTCCCTTCTCATCCTTTCCACACCTCCTTGTGTATCAACCCTGTTGCAGATCTTTGTGTCATCTGCAAAGAGGCATACTTTTCCTTCCAGTCCCTCTGCAATGTAACTTATAAAGACATTAAAAAGGACTGGACCCAGTACTGAACCCTGAGGTACCCCACTAGCAACCCCTCTTTCTTCAGAGTGGACTCCATTTACAATTACCTTCTGTGTTCTGTTGTCCAGCCAAAATTTTACCCAGGCTACCACCCTGGGACCCACTCCCAGGCTGGTTAATTTGACTATAATCTTTTGTGTGGGACTGTGTCAAATGCCTTGCTAAAGTCTAGGTAGGCCATGTCCACAGCCCATCCCTGGTCTACTACTTTGGTCACCCAGTCAAAGAAATCAATTAGATTCATCTGACATGACCTTCCTGCTGTGAACCCAAGCTGCCTTGGGTCCTGTGCCCCACTGGCCTCTAGGTACTCAATAATTCTTTCCTTCAGAAGTGATTCCATCACTTTCCGTACCACAGAGGTCAAACTGACAGGTCTGTAGTTTTCTGCCTCTGTCTTGGTCCCACTTTTGTGAAGGGGAATCATATTCGCCTTTCTCCAGTCCTCTGGTACCACACCATCCTCCCATGATTTGTTAAAAAGGGTAGTCAGTGGTTTCACTAGTTCTCCCCTTAGTTCTTTTAGAATTATGGGGTGAATTCCGTCAGGCCACTTTGCTTTGTCCACCTTCAGTTTTAGGAGTTCTTTCAGAACCCTTTCTTCTGTGAAAGGACTGGGAATGACTCCCCTATCCAGAGTGTTTCTGTTAATTGGATTAGGCACCTCTCCCTCCTCCTCTTCAGTGAATACTGAGCAGAAATATTCATTCAGTATCCCTGCTTTTTCACTGTCCCTCTCTGCTCCAACCATCCATTCTATTCAGCCTCACTATCCCTCCATTTGTCTTTCTACGCTTGCTTATGTACCTATAAAAGGTTTTATCCCCCTTCTTAACCGAGTTGGCTATCTTTTCCTCAGTTTGGGCCTTTGCTATTCAGACTTCCCTCACTGCTTCCTTCTGCCTTAACTGGTACAGCTCTCTGTCCTGCTCCTTCTGTGTTTCCTTATACTTCCTGAATGCTATCTTTTTCTCCCTGACCTTCCCCAACACCTCTTTTGAGAACGATAGTGGCTTTTTCTTTCATTTTGATTTGTTTATTTGCTTCACACCCAGTACTGAACCCTGTGGTACCCCACTAGTAACCCTTCTTTCTTCAGAGTGGACTCCATTTACAATTACCTTCTGTGTCCTGTTGTCCAGCCAAAATTTTACCCAGGTTACCACCCTGGGACCCAGTCCCAGGCTGGTTAATTTGACTATTAATCTTTTGTGTGGGACTGTGTCAAATGCCTTGCTAAAGTCTAGGTAGGCCATGTCCACAGCCCCTCCCTGGTCTACTACTTTGGTCACCCAGTCAAAGAAATCCATTAGATTCATCTGACATGACCTTCCCACTGTGAACCCATGCTGCCTTGGGTCCTGAGCCCCACTGGCCTCTAGGTACTCAATAATTCTTTCCTTCAGAAGTGATTCCATCACTTTCCGTACCACAGAGGTCAAACTGACAGGTCTGTAGTTTCCTGCCTCTGTCTTGGTCCCACTTTTGTGAAGGGGAATCATATCTGCCTTTCTCCAGTCCTCAGGTACTACACCATCCTCCCATGATTTGTTAAAAAGGGTAGTCAGTGGTTTCACTAGTTCTCCCCTTAATTCTTTTAGAATTCTGGGGTGAATTCTGTCAGGCCCCATTGCTTTGTCCACCTTCAGTTTTAGGAGTTCTTTCAGAACCTGTTCTTCTGTGAAAGGATTGGGAATGACCCCCCCCTATCCAGAGTGCTTCTGTTAATTGGATTAGGCACCTCTCCCTCCTCCTCTTTAGTGAATACCGAGCAGAAATATTTGTTCAGTATCCCTGCTTTTTCACTGTCCCTCTCTGCTCCAACCATCCATTCTATTCAGCCTCACTATCCCTCCATTTGTCTTTCTATGCTCCCTTATGTACCTATAAAAGGTTTTATCCCCCTTCTTAACCGAGTTGGCTATCTTTTCCTCAGTCTGGGCCTTTGCTATTCTGACTTCCCTCACTGCTTTCTTCTGCCTTAACTGGTACAGCTCTCTGTCCTGCTCCTTCTGTATTTCCTTATACTTCCTGAATGCTATCTTTTTCTCCCTGACCTTCCCCACCACCTCTTTTGAGAACGATAGTGGTTTTTTCTTTCATTTTGATTTGTTTATTTGTTTCACACAAAGGCTTGTTGCCTCTGTGATGGCAGTCTTGATGTTTCCCCATTGTTGCTCCACCCCTTCTTCTAGCCTATTTGCTAGTGCTTTTCTAAGGCCCTCTCCCATCTTGCCAAAGTCAGCCCTCCTGAAGTCCAGTATCCTCACTTTTGTATGGCTTGACTCTGTGGCTGAGTTTATCGTGAACCACACTGTTTGGTGGTCACTTGTTCCCAGATGGCTACCCACTTCTAGATCTGAGATCCTCTCACTGTCCCCATTTGAGAGTATGAGGTCTAAGATTGCTCCCTCATGAGTGGGTTCCAAAACTAGCTGTCTGAGACATGTCACCTGTAGGGCATCGAGAATGGCCCTGTTCTTGGATGTGGCTGCAGCAAATGTGCACCAGTTAATATCTGGCATATTCAGGTCTCCCATCAACAGTATCTCCTCTTTCTCTGCCATCCTAAGAATGTCTTCTATCATACAGTAGTAGCCACAGACATTGCCAGCTATTTCCAGATATTTCATATAATTTCTAAAGAGTTTCTCTCTGCTGCCCCTACTGTGGAAATGGAGAAAGCATGAGACATTTCTGGAAATATCACAGAAATTTCGGGAAATAGCTGGCAGTGTCTGTGGCTGCTACTGTATCCTTGTCCATTCCCTCCCCCTGACATGGGGGTTTGTATACAACCCCTGTGCAGATTGTGGTGCCATTTACAGTCTCTAAGGTAACCCACAGTGCCTCCTCTCCTCCCAGTTTACTCTTTTGTTCAGTTGCTTTTATCCCTTCCCTTAAATAGATAGCTACTCCTCCACCTTTTCTCCCCTCCCTGTCTCTCCTGTAGGTTGTGTACCCTGGTATGTTAACATCCCAGTCATAGTTCTCTGTGTGCCATGTTTCTGTGATTGCTATGATATACAGGCATCCCTCTTCCATCGAGACCACCAGTTCAGGGAGCTTGTTGCCAAGACTATGGGCATTGATACTCATTACCATCCATTTCCTGATGGCCTTACCTCTTTTTGCCCCATCACTGTCCTTATTGCCTTTGTCACTTTCTCCATTTACCCCTGCCCTTCTCCCTATCAACTTCTCTAACTTGGTATTTACCTCACTTACTACCTTGACTTTTTTTGGGGGTGGCTAGGATTTCCCTGCTCCTTTCCAGTGCCTCCCCCCTTGGCTAGTTTAAATGCTTGCCAATGAAGCATTTAAACCTATCACCTAGGATTCTGGTTCCCCTCCGGGACAGATGCAGACCACCACTCCAGTATAGGCCTGTATCACTCCAGGTGGACCCCCAGTCCCCAATGAAGTAAAATCTCTGAGCTGTGCACCAGGTTTTCAACCACTGATTGAATTCCATGGTGTGGAGCACCCTAGCCTCACCTACGCCATAGACAGGCAGCACCTCTGGGAAGGTTACCGTGCGTGCTACTTGTCTAAGGCCCCTTCCCAACTCCACAAACTCTTCCTACACTGCTCTGATTCCCTTTCTTAGCCAGGTAATTTGTCCCTAGGTGAACAATGGCATCCAGCTCCCTTCCCTGTGCAGCTGCTCTGGCGATCCTGAGGATTCGCTCCCTGTCCCTCCAAGCCATGGCACCAGGCTGCACCTTACCTCCCTCTCCCCTTCCTCCCCATATCTACCTTCCTAACAATGGAGTCCCCCACCAGGAGTTGTTTCCTTCCCCTGTGGGGTCCCATGCCACCATCCTGTGGGTCTTCTTTGTGGAGGTTGCCAGCATCCTCCTTGGTCTCTACTGCGGGTGCCTCCAGAGAGGAACCATGCTTTGCCAGAATGGCATATGAATTGTGGAGAGGTACAACTGGAGGGATGTGCCTCTGTTCCACCACCCTCACCCTCCCTGAGCCCACTGTGGTCTAACCACTCCTCTTTCTTGGCAACCTCTGAGGCAATGGCAGTGGCCCTGGTGGTCCCTGGATGGGAGAGGGAGGTCCCACAAATCCTGGCCAACTCAGCCTGGAGATGAGCAACCTCCTCCCTCATCTCAGAGAGGTGCCTGCAGATGGGACAACACCTCCACCTCCAGAACGTCTCCCAGAAATCTGCTGCTCCACAGCCACTGCACTGCACCACTCCCATCTTGTCTTATTTCTGGCCCCTTCACTGTTGTTTGGAATACTTACTCTTTCCTCTATTTATTTATTTATGTGCTTTTTCTCCCAACTCAGTTACTGCCTCTGTACCCTTTAAGCAACTGATCTTCCTGTTCTGAGACAAGAAGATCCTATATTTCTCAGTAGTCTCCTTACTTGCTCAGAGGCAGACCTCCAGCAGCTTGGGGGGGGGGACGGAGAGCTACTCTTGTCCTTTTAGGATGGTGAGTCTTTGGTGGCTCTGTGATCACTCACTTCCTGCTTGCAAACAGGAAGTTCCTGTTGTCAGTCAAATCCTATGCCTATAAAAGTAGAACTGGCTTTGGGTGGGAGGGGAGGGAAAGAGGGCAATATAGTCCCAGTAGAGAAGTCCAGTCACAACAGCAGCTCCTTGTCCTGGTGTCCTCTGACAATTCTCTGGCAGAAGCTATCTAGGGCAGTTTTTAAATCTGGCTTTAACCTGGCTTCCTTCTAACTAATCTACCATAGTTTGATTCAGTTAGTGTATGCAACAGCAATTCATGTTTATGTTTAAGCCCATGAAACACCCTTATCTAGTTAATGCATTCACAGCCGTAGTGGATCTACCAGAGCTTGTTAAATATGACAAGTAATGTTTGATATCATTTGTGGAAACAAATAGCATATGTGATAATTGAAGTGAGGAAGAATATATTTTTGAAATTCCAAAAAAAAATGCAGTGAGTTCCACAATTATATCAAGACAACTTCTGTAATATCATTGATGGTGTTGGCTGAACATTTGTCAATGAGAGGTATGTATCTGGCAGGAGACATAACATCTGCACAATAAGCAAGTAGCTTTAAGTGTGGATGACTGTGGTAAGACTCATAGCATTCTACGATTAGTAGAAAATGATGAATCACACTGTCCACATGAAGGCATCTTGTCTTCAATAGAAACTACTCATACACCTGCGCTTAGATGGACATTTGACAATACCTGCAATAGCAGACAGTAATCTTCTGATGCAGCCAAATATTTTATTAAACTTTTTGTAGTCATACCCAACAGCAAGGGATTTAAACTAGATGAAATAAACAAAAGCCCAATCAGACCTCACATAACTTTTTGGGGACGCTCCTTGGCATGTCTACATAGTGGAGTATGTAAAAGTGTGTTTCATCACATGCGCATGATTGCTGTGTATAATTCTGGAATGTGCATGTTGGTTTCTTCAATGTAGTGTGTGAAAAATGTTGTTGATGAATTTGCATGGCTAGATCTTTTACTAGCAGGAGGTGACATGGACAGTGTGGAATGCACCTTCTGAGAAAAACACAAGTGATGCAACAACAATATGCAAAGTAACAAGAGTGAATAAAAAAAGATGATAGAAAAAAATAGTTCAGAAAACTGCTGTATTTGATTGGTTTATCGAAATGTCTAGGAATTATGTGGGAGGATCTGTGGGGATCAGGATTACCTATATCCACTCGTTGCTTTATGGTCTACGCCCCTCTATCCCCCTTTCTGTGTCTGACACTATTGCTAGACGTTGTCAGGAAATGGGGATTGTAGGGGGCTATATTGATTATTGGCAGCGAGGTGATCAGGCTGTGGGTGATGGTAGGATTGAGGTTCTTAGGTCCAGGAGACGCCTCTGGGTTGCTACGGGCATCTGGGAGGTCAGACGTGGTTGGTGCCATCCTCAGGAGTCCACCAGTCCGAGTGGCCAGGTAGCCTGGGCTGTACCTCCTCCAATCCTCTGAAAGCAGGTTGTGCAATGCCAGGTCGATCAGGAACAAGACGGCAATTGTTGCTGACTTGATTTCATCAGTCGATCTGGCTTGCATTACGGAGACCTGGGTGGGTGATGATGCAGGCCCTATTTTTGAGGCTGTGGTCCTCCCGGTATACCGTGGTACACTGCCCCAGAGTGAATCGCGAGGGGTGGCGGTGTAGCCATCTGCTTTAGATCCAGTCTGACCTTCGCTGGTACCCAGTGGAAGCCCGGTTCATTTGAGTGTGTGGCTAGTCCAGGTGGTCTCGCAAGAGGCTGCAGGATTTTCCTCGCCTATCGCCTTCTGGCCCGATGGGGAATTTCCTGCAGAAGTTTGCCGAAGTTCACTGCTGGTGAAATATTGGGATCCCCAAATGTATCTTTCTGGGGGATTTCAATGTCTGGGTGGATGATGGTGATCAAAGATGCGGCTGACTTTGCAGTATGTCCTCTCTTGGACTGGCGCGGGTCATTGCCAGCACCACCAGGGATGGCCACATGCTGGACCTGGTGTTCTCACTCAGCTCGAGATCGCTGATCTCGGGATTGATTGGGTTTTGGTCCGATCACTGCACGGTGAAGTTCACATTTGGGGCTCCCGCCATAAGCCCTTCCCTGTCGAGATGATTAGCTGTCGCCTTTTGCGGGTTTTACCCTGAGGGTTTTTGGCGGCAGCTAAATTATCTGTGGGTGATGCATGCGCCGGAGGAGTTGGCGGCGCTGACACCTATAATAAGGTGCTCTCTGACACCATCAACTCCTCGCACCTGTCCGTGATGCACCCAGAACTGATAGCGGAGGTCCCCATGGTTCGATGGGGACCTCAGGGAGATGAAGAGGATGGGTCGGAGATTGGAGCGCTGCTGGAGAGGATCCCGCCTGGAGGTGGACAGACTGGTCCTGCGTACACACTATCGTGTGTATCAGGAGGCAATCAATCGTAAGAAGGCAGTGTTCCTGTCCAGGGAGATTGCTGCCGGGAAGAATCGACCAGCTTCACTCTTCCGGACTGTAGACAGACTTCTTCATCCTCTCTGCCTGCAGCCTAGGAGGGTTTTTCCACTGAAGACTGTGAGGAGTTTGCTCGGTTCTTCTCGGACAGGTGTCCACGATCCAGCAGGATGCCTCTTCAGCTAGCAATACCTAGCTAACAGCGTCGCCAGATGTGTTCTGAGTGCACTCCACCAAGTTGGGGGAGTTTAGGCCAGTGGAGGCAAGTGAGGTTATTGAGGTAGCAACCAATTTGAGGCATACCTTTGTGAATTGACCCAGTGCCAACGCTGCTTTCTTTGACCGAGATGCTATTCTGTTGGCCCGGTGTTCGCCATGATCGTGACGGTTCCTTATCTGAGGGAGTCTTTCCGGATGCCTTGAAGGAGGCTCTGGTAAGACCCCTTTAAAGAAAACCATCTTTGGACCCGAGATCATGGCGAATTATCATCTGATCTCCAACCTACCATTCTTGGGGAAGGTGGTGGAGAAGGTTGTAGCGCTCAATTGGAAGAGCACCTCATGACTCACTAGTTGTACGATCCCTTCCGGTCGGCTTTCGGCCAGACATAGTACAGAAACTGCTCTTGTAATGGGTGCAGAATGATCTCCTCAGGGCTAGAGATCGGGGGGACAGGACAATTCTTGTTCTTCTCGATCTCTTCGCATTTGACACTGTGGACCATAGTGTGTTGCTAGTTCGCCTTTAGGATTTATGTGGACTCACCAGTACTGTCATCAACTGGTTTGAGTCCTTTCTTACAAACAGGAGGCAACGGTTATGATGGGTAATTTCTCATCTACACCCAATCTCCTTTCTTGTGGAGTCCTCAGGGTTCGGTACTGGCCCCAATGTTGTTCGCAGTGTACATGATGCCCCTGGGCGGGATCATTAGGAGGTATGGTCTGAGTTTTCATTGCTATGCTGATGATACTCAGCTATACTTTTCCTTTGCCCCAGGAACATCCAAGCAGTGGATGTGCTAAACATCTGTCTGACCGAGATAAGTGACTGGATGGCCTCCAGCTGGTTGCGACTGAACCCTAACAAGACGGAGGTATTGGTAGTGGAGTCAACAGAGTCGTGATATGGAGGTCTCTGATTCAGCAACTGGACTTGTTCTTGGGACTGTCTCATTGAAGGCCTCCTTTAGGGTGCGTAGTCTTGGAGTGATTCTGTACAGGAACTTGACCATGGAGACTCAAGTATCTTCCGTGGTTCGTACCTGTTTTTTCCATCTCAGAAACATTGCCAGGATTAGGCCCCTTGTTCCGTCTCTGGACCTCCCTACCTTGATACATGCCTTAGTCACATCTAGGCTGGACTACTGTAATGCGCTCTATCTTGGGGTCACAGGAGGGCTTCTCCACAGACTGCAGTTGGTGCAGAATGCAGCTGCCCGGTTACTGACTGGGCAGTATAAATTTTGCCATATTACACCAGTACTGCGTGAATTGCACTGGCTGCCGGTCAGGTGGAGAGTCCTCTTTAAGGTGGGTCTTCTCACCTTTAAGGCCCTACACGGGCAGGGCCCTGGTTACCTGTCAGTCCTCCTGACACCTGTTCCATTGGTCCGCCTCTGTGATCCTCTGCAGTGGCCTCCTGACCATTCCTAGGCGAGGCTGAAGTCAGCCGTGACCGAGCTTTTAGCGCCAGGCTCCCGCCCCTATGGAACCTACTACCAGCTACGGGTCAGAGAGGCCTCAACTGTAAATATCTTTAAGATCCGCCTGAAAACTTTTTATTCTCTCAGGCTTTTGATGTTTAGACTACATGAGACCATAATGTATTTATTATCTGTTATTTCATTTATTTTATGTATTATGCTCTTTTTAAAATTTGTACGGCGCCCAGAGCCTCCGGGATTGGGCGTCTTTTAAATAAATTTGACTTGACTTGACTTGACTTAAATAATAAAAATTGATAGTGTTTTTCTTGTAAGCATTTTTTTTTACAGATCACAGATTGCTAAAGTCAATCTGACCAAAACTGTCAAATGGAATGAGATGTGGCAATGCTTAATAGCATACTTGCCACTCATCTGAAGTAGTCCATATGTCTGTGTACTCTCGCAACAAAAAAAAACAAGCATTTGTCAATGCTGGACGTTCGCTTGCAGGTATTTGCAGTGGTGTTTGGCACGTATGGTGCTTTACCCTAATGCCCTGTGCGATTGCTGGTATTTGCAGTACAAATTTTCAGCATGACCTTTTTGTTACCCCCACCTCATAAAAGCATTTAAGACCTCTGCTTATGAACAGTAGCACTGTTATTTTGTTAATCTGTCCTGAATGTTGATTTTCCACAGTGACCACACCATTCTGCTCCACATGTGCAAAAACACAGTTTGGGCAGGATATGAAAAATGACAGCTGTAGCATTCATAGGGAGGTGTGAAGGGATGGCAATGTTGAACATCTGGAGTGAACATACAACAATTTCTCGAACTTACGAACATACATGGAAGCTGCGCAACGAACGCTCATGACACAGTCATTTTGTGGACTTTTGTCACCAAATTTTCAACATAGGCATTTTGGGACCTCTGCTCATGAACAGTGTCACTGTGATTTTCATAATCTGTCCTGAGCATTGATTTCTCACTGTGACCACACCATTGTGCGCTGGATGTGCAAAAACACATTTCAGCCAGGATGTGAAAAATGACAGCTGTACTGCTCATAAGGAGGTGTGGTAAAATGGCAATGTTGAAAATCTGGAGTGAAAATATTGAAAATTCGCAAACTTACGAGCATGCATAGGAACTGCGCAAAGCACACTCATAAAACAGTTAATTTTAGGAAATTTTTTACCAAATTTTCAACATAGCCATTTTAAGACCTCTGCTCATGAACAGTGTCACTGTGATTTTCTTAATGTGTCCCATACAATGACCTCGCACACCGACTGCGCCATTGTGTGCTACATGGGCGGAAACACATTTTGGGTGAGATGTGAAAAATGACAGCTGTACTACTCATAAGAAGGTGTGGTAAAATGGCAATGTTGAAAATCTGGAGTGAAAATATTGAAAATTCGTCAACTTACAAGCCTGCGTAGGAACTGCGCAATGCTGCGCTAGAATAAGCGGTTATTTTTGAATTTTTCACCAAATTTTCAAATAGGCTTTTGAGAGCCCACCTTATGAACGCTGGCACTGTCGCTTTCATTAATCAGGCCTGAAAGGTGATTTCAAGCAGTGACTCAGAAATCACCCTTCGGCCCACTAATGCCATGACAGTGACAGAATTCATGAGAAGGGGTCCCAAAAACCCCATGTTGAAAATTTGGTGCAAAAATTCCAAAAAATGCCTGAGATATGCAACAAAGTTGAACCCCCTCTAGCCCATTATACAGCTTACTGGCATTTCCTCAGTTCGCGGTCGGCTTTGAAGAGTGCAGACGTGTTCCCGGTCCAGCGATGATCATTGCACCAACTCTGGAGGTAAGTATGGGGTGAGGGGTGGGGAAGGCAGGGTGCAGTGGGTGGGTGCGGGTTGTGGGAGGGGGTGGGGAGACAGCGTAGTATGTTTTCTTTTACAGGTTTTTTTTTTACTCAGACGACGCTGGGACGCTTGCCATGCTGGGGTGGGCTCCAGTGTGGCAGCAGGAAAGCTGTTTGGGGAGGTGGAGCCGATGGGGATTGGGCACCCCGTCGGCAGATGAGCTAAGGACGCTTTGCCACGCTTGGGCCCTGGCGTGGCACCAAAGATTTTGGGGTACGCGCGTGTTGCTAGCACTGAGTGGTGGTTTTCTTTGACGAGAAGACCACCGCTGTCATCCACAGCACCGCATCAATTGGTGCAGGACCACCATGCCTGCTCAACGGAGCAGTGGATTGCACAGGACAGGCACACCTCCAAAGTGTCCCATTCTCCCAAGACGTTCCTTGCGCATGCGCGCAAGCGAACATAAAAAAAATAAAGCTAGTGTCCTACCGCCTCAGTTTGTTTTAAATCAAAGGGACACTAGTGTAAGGATGGCTACTGAAATTGAATGTTTGAATTTGTTTGAATGAATTCTGATCCAGACAGTGAAACCATTTCAAATAGTTCTATGACTGAATATAAAACTGAAAAATAACATGCCAAGGAAAGAGCTGATCAAATCATCGAAGGAGGTCAAAAATATTCCCTCCCTTACTACTTAAAGAGGATGTGGAAGACATTACATGTGATATCTGTACTATTATTATTTTGCTATATGGTGTTCCATCGAAAGCTAAGACAATCTGGCAAGATGTGGAGAATGTAGAGAAGGTCACAAATGCTCTGCAATTCCTAAAAAGAGAAAACTCTTTTCTATGAGGATTTGAATATTAATCAGATGGGTGATATTGAGTCCCAATATGCAATACTAAACACCAAAAAGTGATGCTGGAAAAGGTCTCACTTACAATGGATAAGAATATATAGGGCTAGATATTCAAAGGGGTTTCACCAGCACAATCCCAGAAATGCACCCTGGGGCAATATTCAAATGAGGGAACTATGCAGCGCAATTCCTGATGCACTGGGGCGTAAAGATAATGTATGTGTCATATCTCCAGGGGCATGCCCATGCATATGCGGCACATGCTAATATTCAGCCCTGGGTGTGCAGCGCATATGCTTTCACAACCCTGAGATATGCTGCATACCAGGACACAAGGTTGAGCCAGAAAAATATAACTCAAATGGTAGCCACCCACAGGTGAGCTACTGTAATGTAAGGTGCATCACAGCAGCCATCAGCCATGGGTGATCAGGGTTACGGGCGAGGTGGGGGTTACCACTAGACTACCAGGGACAGACTTGTACATACTTTGGGTGATCAGAGGGGTGGTAGGTACCATTAGACTATTAGGGAATTATTAAAATAATATTCTTGGGGATCTGAGCAATGGGAGGGGAAGGGGGGTTTCACTAGACTACCAGGGAATTATACATAGGTCTATTTCAGGTAATCGGGACTATGGGGAGGGAGGGGGTACCACTAGACTACCAGGGTTTTGACACGCTTTCCTGTCAGGTGCACAGAGGTATGGGAGGGAAGGGGGTACCACTAGACCTCCTCTGTCAGCACCCTATGCTGTGCAGGGTGCTAGGCAAATTTTGCTGGCCAGCCTGGCACAACACATGCAAATGGGGCCATAATGACATACAAATGGCCCCATTTGTGCCTTGCATGTGTTATGGCCCTATTTGCATACTGCTGGCTGAATATCAAGAATTTACAGATAGCGTAACTCTGTTGCACTAGCGCAGTTCCCATTCCTGGTATTCAGCCCTGTCTGGGGGATTCGCCAGTGCATCATATTTGCAAAGTGCACATTACCTGATATATTCAGAGGAGATGCACCATGGCTTATATCTTTTGAGTATATCTCTTATTTGCACCAGCACAACTCAGTTGTGCTGCACCACCACATGTGCCATTGTCAGGTGCAATTCTGAATATTGGGGGTGGTGGGTTCTGAGAAGGAGGGATTGGTGGGGGGATATCTTTAAAAAGGAAAAAATCAAAGAAATAACTGCACTTGTGCGGTACTGGGGGTCACTGAAACAAACCCACCAAGGACTCTTCATCAAGACACTGGAGGATTGGGCACCCCCCCAGTGTCACTGTTATGTTTCGGGGGGGGTGCTGAGAGGGAGAGAGGGTCGGGTGGGAGGATATGTATAAAGAAATTGTCCGCTGATAGTAAAATAGTGCAGCGTGGAATGCTTCACAGATGTGGAGGCGACTGTGTTGGAACTCCAACATGTTGTTTGGTTGCAAAGAAGGCAGGAGTCCTTTTCTCATAGCAAGAGGTCTGCAGGGCTATGCCCATTGCAGCCCTAAAAAGGCTACTATGCCACGCTAGAGAAGTGGCTGCAAAAGTGAAGACAAAAAGGATGACATTCATGAGGTACAAAGAAACACAGAGGGAAGATGATAGGCAAGTGTGCTAGGTAAAACAGAAGGAAGCAGAGAGGGCAGTGAGGCAAGCAAAGGCACAAACAGAGGAAAGGATAGCCAAAGGGATGGCAGAAGTAGACAAAGACTTTCTTCAGGTACATAAGCAAGATGAGGAAGGCAAGGGGAGGGACAATGAGAATAAGGATGATGGCAGATGGGACCTATGCAGAGGAGGATCAGGAAAAAGCTGACATCCTGAGCAGGCACTTTTGCTCAGCCTGCCTTATAGAGCAGGGGTTCTCAAATGATGAGGCCAGCCTCCCGGGGGAGGCCCCAACCAGTTCCAGGGGAGGCTAAGCAAGTCTGAAAAAGTACTGTATTTAAATTTTGAGTTTTATATATTTTGTGTGAAGAGATGAAAGAGGATAATAGTAGGTGAATTTAATGTATCTATTTACCAATAGGTAACAAGGGAAGGTGAGTGAGCCAAGGCTCATTTCAGGTGTACCCAGGGAAGGGTAGGGAGTGAATACATTTCAAAAGGTAACTGCAAAACAATCAAGAAATACACAATGAACAATAGTGCAAACAAATAAGAACAATAAACTAATAACGAGTGGTGATAATTAATCAGTTTGTAGACTGATGGCAGAACAGCCCGAATACAAGGGTTGAGCACAGAAGTGCTAAGAGCAATAGCAGGAAGGAGCAAAGTAATCTCTGACAAGTTGCTTAGGAACAGGGAAGGATGGGGAGGGGCAAAGTATGTAGGAAGGTTATTTCATATACAGAAGAAACAGAGAAAGTAGTCTGACCCATGAAGGTACTGCAACAAGGGCTAACAATGGTTCAAGAATGAAAATAGCAGAGTAAGTAGGTTGGCCTGTGGGGGGAGGGGGTTACAATAAGTGGAATGATAATATTTGTTTATTTATTTGTTATTTAGATAACACCTTTGAACCCAGGAGTTCTTTTTCAAGGGTTCCACATCAGTATAAGACAAAGAACTGAATGTGAGCCAAGTACTCAAAGGGGTTTCAATTTATTCATGGTGTACTGTGCAAAATACAGTATGTTATTTTTCTTTGGGGAGGCCCAAGATTATTTCAATTTTTGGGGGAGGCTCAAAATTTTTTCCATGGATTTGGGGAGGCTCGCTGTGACAAAGTCTGAGAACTATTGTTATAGAGGGAGGGGGGATGGACAACCAAGGAACAGCAGGAACATGGGGGAAGTGAACACAAGTCCATTTACAGAGAAGAGTCCTGATGGGACTCGCAAACTTGAAAGTGGATGGGACCATGCGACCTGACAGGATACACCTAAGTGTGTTAAGGAAACTCAGGGAAGAGCTTGTTGCACCACTGATGGCTTTATTCAGCAACTCCCTGGAACCAGGAGTGGTTCTACATGACTGGAAGAGAGATGACATAGTCCTGTTATATAAGAGCAGCAGCAGGTAGGAGCCTAGCATCTATAGACCAATCAGTCTCACATCAGTGCTTGGGAGATTTGACAGAAGGTGGTGGTAAGTGGCATTCACTGCAACGAAGGGAGAGGGACAGGTGGAGTGCTTCAGGACTCAGTGCTGGGACTGGTACTTTTTCAATGTCTTCATAAATGACATTGCAGAAGAACTGGAAGGTAAGGTATGCCTATTTGCAAGTGTCACCAAAATCTGTAATAGAGTGAATGCTTAGGAGGGGTGGAGAGAGTAAGTAGGGACTGTAGAAAACTTGAGGAGTGGTCAAGGGTATGGCAACTGGGGTTCAATGCCAAAAAGTGCAAAATCATGTGCCTAGGGAATTGAAACCAGGAGATGAGTATAAACAATGGGGGGGGTACTGTCAGTCACTAAACAGGAACAAGACCTTGGGGTTATAATATCTGGTGACCTCAAAGTGGCAGGGCAGTGTAACACAGCAGTAAGTAGGGCCAGTGGGATGCTGAGTATATAGAGGGAGATATCACCAGCAGAAGGAGGAGGGAAGTGGTGTCAACACTGTATGGGTCATTGGTGAGACCTCATCTGGAATACTGTGTCCAGTTCTGGAGGCAGCATCTCAGAAAGGACATTGGCATGGTTACGACAGTTCAGAGGAGGCCAACTAAAATTGTACAGGGGTTACATGAGAAACCCTATGAGGAGAGACTGAAGAATCTCAGTATGTACACCACAGAGGGGAAGTGGGAAAGAGGGGATTGATAGAAACCTACAAATGCATCATAGATGCAAACAGGGTACAGGATGGGAGTTTGTTTCAAATCAGTAAGTGCACCAGAAGAAGAGGGCAAGCATTGAAGTTGGAGGGGGATAGGAGGTATGTAAGGAAACATTACTTTACTGAAAGGGTTGTGGATGCCTGAAAAAGTTTACTAACTGATGTATTGGGGTGAAAATAGTGGGGTGCTTCAAGTATGCATGGGATAAGTAGAGGGGAAACTGGTAAATAGGCAGTTGGGAGGGAGGGTCACTGGGGGACATGTTACGGTCTAAAGAGACCAAATGAGCAGGGAACATCTGGACAGACTAGTCAGGCCAAGTGAACTTTTTCTGCAGACAAATTCTATGTTTCTATGTGACATACTAGCTTCCTGATAAAATGGACAGGCCAAGACTATGGGAACATACAGAAAGGGCCAGCAACACACCTGTTGCAAGTACAATCACAAAAAGTCAAAGGTGGTACAAAGTGGTACACAAGGCGTCAATTCAGAGTCCTCTGGCAGATGAATCCCACAGGGTATATGAATAAGTGTTCTTTGCTGTTAGATACCATCTGAAAGCACAATCCACAAAGAGAATGTATAAATTGCCACACAAAGAAAGTGAGGCATTCATCAACGACTACAGCCCCGTTATGCTCTTGATGTGGCAGGCAAACAAAATGTTCAGTTTGTCATCGATTAGTTAATGGCTCTTTTATGATATGTGACATTATTCATTACAAAGAATGAACAGACTTGTTTGCAGGGACTGTGGAAAGACCTAGCAGCAAGCAACAAGTCATTCACATTATAATTATGGTTGATTGGGTTAAAAACTCTTTTGCAATGTGGTGCAAATGAAGCAAGTAACCATTTGATTGGAACATCACTGTATGTCAAGTCAGAGGCAATATGGTACTTGAAAGTAAAAAAAAAAAAAAGCATCATGTGCTGAAATCCCATGAAGGTAAGGCAAGGCAAATTTTATTTAAAAGACTCCCAATCCCTGAGACTCTGGGCTCTGTACAATTGTAAAACACAGCATCAATTACTATACAATAATACAACATAATAAAAGAATCATAAATATCAAAATAATAAATCATTTGAATTACAATTAAATTAGGAAAAAAACAAAGGTCAGGAACAGTCCACACAATGGTCAGGCAAAGAATGTCACACAGCAAAATCAGGGAATGTGTGCATAAACAAGAAGGCCTTGAAGCGGGCCTTAAATACCTCAACTGAAGGGGCCTCCTTTATAGATCATGGAAGCGAATTCCACAGAACGGGGCCGGCAACACTAAAAGCTCTGTCGCCAGCCGTTTTTAGCCTCGGCATGGGAATTGCTAGGAGGCCTCTAGAGGAGGAACGTAGGGAGCGGACCGAAGTGGCTGGTGTGAGAAGGTTAGCCAGGTAGCCAGGACCCAATCCATGTAGGGCCTTCAAAGTGAGCAAGCCCAACTAAAAAATATCACCAACAGCTTAATCTGGTTCAAGGTCAGTTGGCATTCATCTGCATCCCCCTTCCCCGGGTTGTGCCTGAAAATAGGCATAATTTGTCTGGTGCACTTACCCGGTCAACAAAAACTAAACTAAACTAAAAAAGGGGGTCCTTCACCTGACTGGCAGCCAGTGCAATTCCATCAGCACCGGGGTGATGTGACAACATTTTGACTGCCCCTTTAACAGCCTGGCAGCTGCATTTTGCACCAGCTGCAGCCAGTGGAGGGTACCCCCAAAGACCCCGAGGTAAAGCGCATTACAGTAATTGAGCCTTGTTGTCATGAAGGCATGCACCAAAGTTGGGAGGTCCAGAGGTGGAACTAGGGGCCTGACCCTGGCGATATTCCTCAGATGATAAAAACTGACATGGACAGCGGCCGACGCCTGAGCCTCAAGCATCAGACCACTATCCAGAATAACACCCAGGTTCCACACCCTAGAGGTGGCCTTCAAGGGTACAGATCCCAAGAATAATACTGTCTCTGCACCCCGATGCCACCCTAACACATCCTCTGTTTGACTCCACAACTAGTACCTCCATCTTGTCGGGGTTCAGTCGCAATCAACTGGAGGCCATCCAGTCATTGATTTCAGCAAGGCAATTATTTAGCATGTTCACTACATCAGATGTTCCAGGGGCAAAGGACAGGTATAGCTGGGTATCATTGGCATAGCAATGAAAACCAAAGCCATACTTCCTAATGATCCTTCCCAAGGGTAGCATATACACGGCGAACAACATTGGTGACAAGACCGATCCTTGAGGTACTCCACAAGACAGGAGGCCAGAGGAGGAGAAGAAATTCCTCATCAATACCCTTTGCCTTCTGTTTGTGAGATAGGACTCAAACCAGCAGATGACCATGCTGGTGAGTCCAAAAAATTCCCTCAGGCAGTCAAGTAACACACAATGGTCCACCATGTCAAAAGCTGAGGAGAGATCGAGGAGAATGAGAATTGTCCCCTCCCTTCAATCTCGTGCCCTGAGAAGGTCCTATTTGCACCCAAACTAATGCAGTTTCAGTGCTATGCTTCACCCAAAACCCAGACTGGAGAGGCTAATATACAGCATAGGCCAAGAGGTGCTACTCAAGCTGAAGCACCACAATCTTCTCTACAACCTTCCCCACAAATGGGAGGTCGGAGATGGGATGGTAATTTGTTTTGACATCAGGGTCCAAAGATGGCTTTTTCAGAAGGGGTGTCACCAATGCCTCCTTCAAGACATCAGGGAACCCCCCCCCATGACAAGAAACACTGAAAAATCAAGGCAAACGCCAGGCCAACAAAGCCAATGTATCCCATCAAGAAACGCGTCGGCACCGGGTCCAGTTCACAGTATGTGTGCCTCATCTTGGAAGCAACCTCAATGACCTCAGCTACTTCCACTGGTCTAAACTCACCCCAACCAGATGGAGCACTCTCTGAACAATTAATGTGATCTCTGTCGGCCATAACATGGCTCACTAGCGGAATTCCTAGTCAGATGCCAGACACTCTGTCTGACAAGAATGAGCAAAATCCTCATAAACTCATTTGAAAAAGTATTTTTTGGCCATAGACAGGCTGAGTTTAACAGCCTGTCCACAGTCTGAAAAAGCACAGTTGATTCGCTCCTCCCAGCAGCAATCTCCCTGGACAGGAATTCTGCCTTCTTTTGGTTGATTGCTCCCTAGTACTCGCAATAGTGAGCACGCAGGGCCAGTTTGTCTGCCTCCAGCCCAGTCTTCCACCAGCAGTGCTCTAACCTCTGACCTACAGTCTTCATCACCTTGAGCTCCCCATCAAACCAAGGGGACCTCAGGTGAGAAAACCTGGGTCATACACAGACTGGTGCGAGGGAGTCGAGCATGATGGACATCACCTTATTATATGTGGAGACCACCGCGTACCCCCCCACGCAGGCACTGCCCACACTAGATAGATCAGCCACTGCCAGGAAACCCTCTGGAGTCAAACCCCTCAAAGGGCAGTAGCTAACCATCTCAGCAGAGGAAGGGCTCTCAGGGGGTGCCCCAAACAAGAACTCAACCATACAATGATCAGATCAAACAACCTAATCAGTCTTAAGATCTTTCATCTCAAGCTTCAGTGAGAAGACCAGGTCCAGCATGTGGCCACCCTGATGGGTAGTGGAAGAAACCTCTTGCAACAGGCCCAGTGATGACATTGTCTGGAAGAGGTTTGTAAATCAAGCTTGGATGTTTTGTCGTGAGCCCAAACATTAAAATCCCCCAGAATTAAACATCTGGGGCTTCCAAAGTTTCACCGATGATGAAATCAGCCATCTCCTGCAGGAATTCTCCTGCTGCCCAAGAGGGGCAGTAAATGAGGAGAATCCTGCAGCCTGTGCTCAGACCCCCATGAACAGCCACACATTCAAAGGAATGTGGTCTTCCCACTGGGTGCATGGTAAAGCCCAGCTCAGATCTAAAGCAGATGGCAACACCCCGGCCCTTGCATTCCACTCTGGGGCAGTGCACTACAGAGTATCCGGGGGGGACAGCGGCCTCTAAAACTGGGCCTGCATTGTCCCCCACCCAGGTCTCTGTGATGCAAGCCAGATCAACCATAGAAATCAAGTCTGCTATAACCACGATCTTGTTTCTGATCAATCTGGCATTACAAAGCACTGCTGTCAGGGGATTGGTGGACAGTGAAGCCCCTCTGACTACCTGCCCACGTGGTCTGGTGGGAACCCTGGGGATGGGCACCAAATGCAGCTGGCCTCTTCCTTGGGCTGCTGAACCCCAGGGTGCCTTCTGCACCTGACCACCCCAATCCTGCTCCCCACAGATGTGCTCGAGGCACCCTGCCACATTCGACCAATGCTGCCCCTCCTAATTCCAGCCTCCCAACATGACGAGCAGTCATGATGGACACAGGGAGGTGGGAGAAGGGCCACAGATAAAGCAACTGGGATGCCTCGTACACTATCTTGGCCTGCCCCCAGCCTCCATAGTTCCCCAAACACATCCTGACCAGTAGCAAGGATACACAACCACAATAGTCCTCACTATAATACACAAACACCCATACACACACTAATACAAATTCACCTAACCAACCACATTAAAGAAACACACAATTACCTCAAAACCCTCACACCCTCTGACAACCCACAAAAACAGCTAGGTATATAGCAGCTTGTTCAATTCCCAGAAGAGCAGCCTGCAGGACTTAGAAAAATAGACCCTACCAGACAGGGTATATAATACAGAAAATCAATAACCAAAACTGTCCAAAAATATTCCAAAACTCAGTTTATGGAGATTTCCATGGCCCTCTCACAACCCAGAATTTCTCTGCTGGGTAGGAACAGAATGTCACCAATATAACCCTGAGAAAATGCAGTATCCTAAGGACTCAGGGCTACTCTCACTAGCCCTGGTCACTGGAAGCATGCAAAGTTACCTCCTTATCAGGACACCACTGTCCACCTAAACGATGTTCCTCCTGAGATCGGCAGGTGAGGCAGAGAACCTTCACCCTTCCAAATTCACCCAGCAGCACAGTTCAACTGGCTCCACAGGCAAACTCTGTGGCAGTCCAGATGTTCCAGGTGAAGAAAGAAAAAACATGGAAGATGGCGACCTCAACGTATAAGTGCCACAAAAGATGAATCTAGCCGAAAAGCAGCACCACAGTTCCCCTAGACTGCAGATCGTGCTGCGTGCTGGCCATCTTCAACAAATATTCTTTTTTTTTTAACCTTATGTTTATCCTCCTACCTTCACCATCACTCCACTCTTTCAGACCCCCTCAAGTAGCCTTCCACAATGTCCCATCGTGCCCCCACGAGTCTGCTCCTATAGTGTCCGTTCACTCAGAGAGTCCTCAGGTAACCCAGTATACCCCCTGGGCGGGGCGGGGGAAGGTCACCCCAAGCCTTTCCCCCACACAACGGTAGAGCGAGCAGTCCACATTGGAGTCTTCCCCCAGTGAGTGCCGGTGACGTGGTCCAACTTCAGAGGACTCATCACCTAGGAGTGACGGACTCCATTTCCTCCTTTTTCCTGGTGTGCTCCCCTAGATGTTGGTGTGCAATGGGGCCAATGAGCCAGGAGGTGCACTGAGAAGTGTCTCCCGCTCCGCCCCCTGCCGACATCCACCCAATACCCTTGCTGCTACTCTGACATACCACACCTGCCACCGGGCTCCCCCAGATGGCGGTATTTCAGCTGGAGCCTGAAGAGAACCTCCTCCAGAGAAGGAGAGCAGCCATTGGGTGCTCCATACTTCTTCTCACCAGCCAACCCCCGGAGTCCCGGGCTCATTCCCAAAACCGGGTCTCTGGCATGATATGAGGTGTGGCATCCAGCACCTCAACACTCAGCACCATTGGGCCAGCATTTCAACAAATATTCTGAAGGACAATCTCATTGACACATATTACCCACAGAGACATGCTGAGATGAACAACATGTGGCTATTGTAGGTTGCACAATAGTAAGACTTCAAATCTGGATCACAGTTTGACACGTCAAAATGAATATTCATGGTCACAGGTGTTGAAGGCAGCCTTGGAAAATGATGAAAGACTTGACTGATTGACTATTGTAAACTGAGTCTCAAATCACCAGAAAAGATAGTGCAACACTGTTTTGTACTAGTTCTCTTGTTTAAGCCTTGGAGAGATGAGGGACCATTGAAGGCAACTCAGACACCCATTAGAGCAATTCAGTCTCACATACGGACCTTCAAACATGATAAATCTGATATGTACATTGAAAGACTAGAATTAGAGAAGCAGCATGTTGATAAGGCAAGAGAAATCTGGAGATGATACTCAGTTAACTTACAAGAAAATTATGTTATAGAGACAGAGGGTGTACTAGACCCATTCCCTATGAATAATCCAGTAGTGCTGATGTCTGAGACTGAGTCAGCGATGCAAAAAGCATATGATTCAGAAGTGGAAATTTCTGAGCTACAACAGCTAAATGAACAACAAAAAGTTTATGATGGTGTTCTTGAACATGCACTGATATAGTTGTTCATTAGTCGCTCAGCTGGTACAGAGAAGAGTTTTCTTAAAGAAGCAATCTGCACAAATATAAGAAAACTAACTGGAGAGGCAGTGTCTACTGTTGTGACTTCCCCAACTGGACTAGCAACATATAATACAGGTGGCATAATTCTAGATTGGATACTTATGCTACCAGTTGAGCATCGTAAGATTTGTGAATATCGTAAACTATTATTTGAAATGTCAAGTGAGATATGAAGCATGTTCAGTAAGATGGAGTTTCTGATTATGGATAAGATCAGTATGGTCTCCAATCTGTTACTAGTGTTCATCCACTTGCACTTGCAAGAAATTGAGGATACAGAGGACAATATTGCATTTGGTAGTAAACATATTGGGTCGGATTTTCAAATGGCCCCCGAATGCGGCAAACCCTGGTATGCTGAATATATGGCACACAAGGCTTGTGGCATTCTCCTGGCCATCGATCAGGATTTTCTATTGCATGTGCCAATTGCCGCAACTTAGACTACCTTTCTCTGGTCTACAGTAGCTTGCAGCAATCCCAGGTACCCTGTTTATGGGGCTTGTGCCAAATATTTGGTGCAAGCTGCCGTACATCGGGTAAAGTGTTGTAACTGCACCTGACCTATCCAAATTGGGCACAGTTGTGGCAGAGGGGCTTGGCATGGCTGCACCAAAAAAGGGTTTAACATAAAGCTTGACACAAGCCTGAGTTGTCCTTTGAAAATCAGGTCCTTTGTTTTTAGCAACTACTGCAGCTTGCACCCATGAATAGTAAACATATATTTTCTGCCTTATTGTTGAGGAAGCACTACAAACAATTAGGTACATTGGAGGAGGCAACTTGTGGGAGTTATTTTCATATCTTGAACTCACTCAAAATATGTAACAGAGTGACAATCTACTATCTGGAGGCATTCTTGAAGAGAAGAATTGAAAGCGTTTCATGGTCCAGTAGTGCTATTCCGAGCAAAAGAGTAATAAGCCCTGGACAGAGTTTCATGACAGATGCATGTGATCTGTTTAATAATTTATTTTGTGCAGGGACGTAGATCAGCCATTTGATGCCAAAGCCTGCCTATTATGTCTCTGAAAAAGCTATGAGAAGTGAATCATATGCTGCCCTGTTTTAGGAGTTATCAGCATGATGCCCTGGTGGATGATGAACACTTACATTATGGATTTATGGACAATGTGTGGACATTGATCTAAGGGACCCCTTGGTCCAATGCATTAATATTTCCCCAATGGGATAGCTTGCTATCAAGTTACCATCACTCCATGAAGAAATCAAGTTTCATCAAAGGATCCAGGTTGTTTAAAATTGCCGTTTAGACTTTATTTCAATGTCTTTCTGACTTTAAAGTGTTACTAATCAAGTTTGCCTCCTAGCAAATCACCCCATGGATGCAGTCTGCACCCCAGGCTTCAGGAATTAAAAAACATAAGTCATCTTTTGAAGTTTCTGTTGTGGTTCCCCCCTATGGACTTTACCACCATTCACATCCCTAGACACTAGGGAGGGGGTGAGCTACAACTACAATATTGTCCTATTCCAGATAGTGAGCGGAATTTATATGAAAATCTTGATGCTACACCACAATATTGTCCTACCCCAGATTAAAAGTCAGGACAGTTATGGACTTCAGTGTTGTGGAACCTCATCCCTCACCCCATCTCCACCCTGAGCCTGTGTAGTGCTGTAACTCTCAGGTCCTGCTGCTCACCAAATGTCAATTTCTGTGTGTCTAAACTGCAGAAAAACATTAACTCCTGAACAAATTCAGATGGGTTATTCACTTTATTCTTGTTTTCAATCCATCCTTCCTGCTCCTGCTAGCTGAGTGCCCCCATCGGAACCAGTCTCTTCAGCCCTGTCAACCAACATCTCTGGACCATAGGTTACTCTAGGTGTCCTCTGACACTGAATCAGGCAGAGGTGCCCAGCCACTGGTGAAGGGCCTGTGAGGGAATGACCCCTTATCTAGTCATAGTCAGAGTTTTTTCCTCCATCATCTCCCCTTGGACCACATGCATGCAGTGTACCAGTAGAATAACTATTTTACCTGAAAACTATTCTTTCAATGATTTAAACATTTCATTAAACATTTTTTTACATCCTAAATCAAAACCTGTTTTCTAAACACAATAATACACTCCAGGTTGGGTGGTATGGGTTATACTCGAACTTCCAAGGCTATAAGGCCCTTCATCAGTAGCATTGGGCCTCATTATGTCCCTGGGTGGGTGGGTATAACCCAATAACACCATCCTGTTGTGTATTTTGCTTGCTTGTTATAGTGTTGAGTTGGTGCAGCTCCCTGGTGACTTGTGCCCTGTTTTATTTTTTTTCCTGTTCTGTACACCTTTGTTCCTTAATGTATGCTTTTTGCACAAATTGTTTTGCAACATATTTACTGATTTGTATCTGTTTCAACTGACTAATATTATGCTCTAGTTATTAATGCTGTATCTTTTTTGCACCGTGTAATTTTGTGGTACTATCATGTGTTTGCTTCAAAACTTATTCATTCTGTATCTTTTTGTACTGTGTCATTTTTGCACTATCATGTGTTGTCTTCATAATTGTTTAATCAACTGTTTGAATATCTACCTATGTACTCGTTGGTGGCTATGCATAAAAAAAATGTGTGTATAAATGCCTCATATCCATGGTGCACTGGCACACGTAAGTCAAGTAGCTACACATCAGGGGTCCCACAGATCTCTGTGGCATGCACTATAGGGGTGCACACCTCTTCCACACCTGACCCCTGGGCCATTCACACTACTACATGTGCGGATGGCCTAGGGGGTGTCTGGGGTGTGTGCTCATGCTCTACACCTTTCATAAAGGTGCAGAGTGCCAGGAAAGGGGTGTGCAAGATACACAGGGAGGAACCCAGCTGAATGTGCTGCATCCCCCCCACCAAATATCTCCACCTGCCAAGGAAAAAATGGGTCCCCTACCCCATCATGCTGCCCCAATCTGCTGGTCAGGTAGGGGGGGCTGGGGTCAGTCATTGTGAAACTCACCCAACATTTTACAAAGTCACAACCTGTTCTGTCCCACAATCTCCTGCTCTGTGAGGAGCAGGAGAGCTACTGCAGGACCAGGTTGGGTATCCATTTGGATGTTCACCTATGTCCTCTGATCCACACTGATCTCCCCTCAATCCTGCATGCTAGAGGGTGGGGCCATGAACAGGTGCCCAGTGACTGTTAACACCAGCCACTGTACATCTATCTGTAGCTGTGGAGGTGTGCAGGCTGGGTATGTGTGAATCATGTATACCTAGCTCACATTAGTGCGCAGGCCCTATTGTTCTATGCCCCCCCCGGACACAGTTGGAAATGAGTTGTGAGTGTGAAGTCTTCTGGACCAACACTTTAAACAAATAATAATTTTTTGCTAGGAATCACAAAAATGATCTTTGTTCATTATTTATATTTTTTGACGTTTGTGTAAGCTTGATAAGTTGACGGAGAAGCACACTCATATATTGTCTGTGACCAGGGAAGAATGATCATTATTAGAACATGGATGATCCATGCCATAAATATAAGAAGAATGTCTCCTTTAGCAGCATTTACATAACAGAAAAAAGAATGCACTTGGTTCTTACTTCTTGCTTGTTTGGTATATACAGTGAAAGTCACTTATAACACACTTATCTGTGTACTAGTTTTTTTGTCCATTCAAGAATGCAGCAAAATTCTGGAAAGCAGTAAAATCTATTGAAGGTCATAAGATAATCCCCTCATTGCCGCATAAAATAGAAACATAGAAACATATGTGCAGATACAGATGGAATAGAGTCCTGTTTTCTAAAAACTGGATTCAGACATCTCATGACACCTGTAACCCATTTTTTTAATGTATTGCTTTACATCAATGACCTCCCCCTCATCTGAAAAACAGCTTCCATCATAACCCTATTCAAGTCTGGTGAGGTCTGCAAATTAAACAACTATAGACCCATATCCATCCTACTTCTGCTAGTTAGATTCCTGAAGAAACTAGTCAACACTCAGCTCTTGGGAATGCTTAGAAAGATCCAGTTTATTTATGCCCATGCAATCAGGGTTCAGACCCAAAGAACTACCACAACCCTTGCAAAGGTCACAAATGATTGGTTGTCAGCTTTAGATCACAGGCACATCACAGGAGCTATATTCCATGACCAGAGTAAAGCCTTTGACATGATCAGTCATAACATACTTCTACATAAAGTGCAAGATTTAGGATTAGGTGACACTGCACAGTTATGGTTCTCAAACTACCTAATTGCTGGACAACAGCAAGTTAAAGTGGAGGGCTCTTTCCCCTTCCTGCACAGCCTTAAGAAGGTGAGTACCGCAGGGGTCAGTTTTAGGGCTCCTGTTATTCATGATCTATACCAATGACCTAAATAGAACCATGAAGAAGGATTTCATACACCTCTTTGCTGATAACACTATCCTATATATCGCAAGGTCCACTCTGCCCAAGGTAAACACTGAACCATAATCAGAATTCAACAAACTTCAAATAAACCTTTACCAGGACAAACTTCTACTTAATGCAGAAAAGACTAAGGTCATGTTTTTCTGCTGTTTCACTATGGCCCTGACCACTATATCGACCACTAAAATAACTACTCTGCTAGGTGACATATTCATGCAAGAAACAAACTTAAAATACCTGGGAGTATGGATCGATAGTAGACTGTCTTTCTCATCACATATAGAAGCTCTGTGGAAAAAATAAGAGTTAGGCTAGTTTCTTTTATAGAAATAAAATTGCTTCTCAAGAGACGCTTGAATGGGGCTAGTCAAGTTACATGTCTACCATAACTGGACTACACAGATTTAATCTATAGATGTTGCCCTGCATCTCATTTTAAACACACTGGTGTACTTTAACACAGGGCCCTTAGGCGCATCTCCAATCTGGTACCAAAGAACACACCATTTTACCTATATGACTCTGTGGGTGGACCTCACTAGCTACAAGGAGAACCAGAAACTTATACAAATGTGCATATAAAGTAGCGACAAAAGACATTCTAAATTACATTACAAACTTCATCACTAAGTCCCAGAGCAGCTACTCACTGAGGAAAAACAATTAGATCCTCCTTGACATTCTGAGATCTGCTACCCACTATGGTAAAACATTGATAAGTAATATAATTCCTGCAGTGTGGAACACAATGCAAAACTCTTTCAAATTCACTGGCCTGGTAAGCTGTATTGTATTTAAATCTCTGATTGACAACTTATGTAACAAACACTGCATCTGTAGTGGTGCAATTACATAACTGTTCATTGTTTACTGTATATAAGGATATTATGAGATGTGAATTATACGTAGCTAACCTTGCCTATTTGAATGTATTATAAAAAGCTGTCCATGCATCTTTTATTTACTTTTCTATATTCGAAAATTGTTTCCCGTGTATCTTATTTATCATATATATACTGCCATAATCTTTCTACAGATCTGATAATGCTACATATTATTGTCTACTGATTTATGCTGTATGCTGTTCTATCAAGGACCTCCTCAAAAATAAGTTTGCACAACAGAATCTAATCCTGGTGAAATAAATAAACTAAACTAACTAAATAATGTCCATTTTAATTGGCATGGTGCTTGTGATCATTAATCAGGAGCCTAATGTGCTTTTGTTTTAGCCATATAGTGCAGGGATATCAAGTGTATTTCACTGTTGGAGCACCTGTGAGGAGTATCAGGATCTGATGTCAGAACACTCCAAGATGGCCAGGTGAAGACACAGTTGAAGCACCTTGCCGGCATCTCTCATAGTCACTCCAGATAGTTGGTTCTCTGATAATGAATAAGAAACCCTCAATGGCTGATGATCACCACAGAATGTTGAAGACAATTAGAGGAAAAAGAATTAATGGAGCTGCATTTGCTGATAAATGAAGGAAGAAAGAAATAAAACACCTGCAACCTCAGCTCTATTATCCCAGAGTCTACTGAACCTCTGGCTGTTACAAGAGGTACCTTCTCCTCATCTCCTGATACCCTGTGTGACCAGACCTCAACAAATGAGCAGGTAACATTTTGAACTATTTACCACACATTGGGCATGATAAAATCACAAGGAATCACAAACAAAACTCGAAGCCAGTCAGCCAAGTAATTCAGAATGGAACAGTAAGTTAAACAATGAGCCCCTAAAGACAATAGGGTCAAAAAGTAAAATGCCTGAAAAAGGGACAGTAAAAGTATGTGAAGAAAAATGCAGAGCAAGATAATGAAAGAGAAACAACCCAAGATCAGACAGATGGTAATATTACCACTGCAGAGCAAAGTAATGCACAAATAGATGCTGATGGTGATGCAGCAAAAGGTAGCTCATGCCCCTAATAACTCACAACAAAATCAAATGGCTGAAATTGAAACAAATGTTTTATCAGCAGTAAACAACTTAAAGTTGGAAATGATGCAGGCATTAACTGAAATTAAATCAGCACTAACAGGAGTGATGAACACCTTGGGAGAAATCACCAATAAGATGGAAATTCTAACAATATGCACTATGGAGTTAGAGACAAGGGTCTGAACGCTTGAAGATCTTACAGCTCCCATGAACAAAACCCCCAAACAACTTGAAAAACAACTGCAAATATTACAACAAAAAGTTGCAGAACCAGAGGACAGAGCAAGAAGGGCTAATTTGCACTTGTGCCGTTACAGGCATCGAGGAATAGGATCCTCCCCTTCTTTGAGAAATGTCTCACAGAAGCTATGCATGGAAAATACCCTGAAGGGAAAATAATGTTGGATAGAGCTCATAGGCCAGGATCTAGATTCACTGCCAACAATACAAGCTTCACACACACAGTCTAGTAAAGCTACACCAGTTTCAGGACAGGAAGCCATACATTACAAGGCGTAGAACTGCTAAAGGCATCACATGTGAAAAAGTTAATTTCAACATGTATCCAGACCTTTCAGCTGAGACAAAAGCTAGGTGAAAACTGTTTAATCAGTGAAGCAAAAATTTATAATAAAGGGATTAGATTCTCTATGATTTACCAGCTAAAATATGTTTTACCATACAAGGGCAAACTATATATGTCTTATGACCCAGATGAAGCAATGGAAGCTTATGAAATGTATTCTGAGAGAATCACAATATCTTGAGCAATAAAGATCACAGGAACAGATCAAATCCACACCCTCAACATCATAAATAACAGCTTCTAAAGGCCAAGGAACTGGGAGAAAAGAAGATGAAATGATTATTAAAGTAACTCAGCAAGAAACATAAATGGGGTAAAGAAGTGGATAACTATTTCAAAGGAACAAGACACTCTAAAGCCAACACACACACACACACACACACACACACACACACCGCAGGTTCAGGATAGGTAGAAAAAGAAGAACCCATGAGGATTTAATGAGAAATATGGAGAGTGCCAGGCAGGGGCTTTAATGCACAGTGATGGCATTTTTTTTGTCATCTCTATAAATGGGATCCAGAGAGCATGGAATTATTGGTTTCCTAGTTTACACTAGGGGGGAGGGAAGGGAGGATGGGAGAGGAAGGGAAGTTTGATTATGTTAATTTAATAAAAGAGGCCACAATTAAAATCCAGAAAAATAAATGATAAGAAATACAGGGGTCCAGAAACAACAAAAAAGAATACCTAAACTTATAATAAAATCTACAGATATTACACAAGAAAATTTGAACATATCTGGATTGAAATGGAGTCTGCATAAAATTATAATGTGGAATGTGAAAGGATTAAGAAATAGAACAAAAATAAAGTGATATAGTATTTGGACAAGAAAAATGTCAATGCAGCATTACTTCAAGAGACACATTTGGAAACAGAGAATTGGATTGTTTCACAAACTCATGGGATCAAGTAATTCATCAGAATACTTAAATAACTCAAGACAGGTTTTGTTATCATTTACTAAAGTTAAAATAACCCCAAATACATAAGAATAGAGAAAGATATGCAATGAAATATATAATTATGAAATTACAACATATTAGAATGACAATAGCCACCATTTATACCAAACCAAAATAATCCACACTTTTTACAGACTTTTTTACATCTAACAACTTTTAAAGCCTCTAATATAATCAGAGTGGATTTCAATCTGGTTATGAATCAACAAGACAAAACAACAAAATTAGACAATGTACATAAGTCAACTAGAAAGGTAATAAAGTTGTTTATACTGGAATTAGGCTTGATAGACCATTGGGTAGACTATAAAACAACAACAAAAATACTCATATTGCTCAACTGTCCATCAGACCTATTCAAGGATAGATTTTCCTTTAATCTCAGAAACACTAAAACATAATATAATTGATATGCAGTATCTAGGGATCACCATATCCGATCATTCACCCTGTGTAATCACACTAGAATTTGATAAGTACAATAAAATGGATCACATATGGTGAATGGACCAATCTCTACTGAAAATATCAAATATTTATCTGACTCTACAGGCAGATATAGAAGATTTGTTTCAAAATAACAATTCTGAAGAATTTACAATCATAACAATATGGGATATTTTTAAAGTTTGGTTCAGAGGAGAATGATAAAGATAGAAACAGAAAAACTAATGAAATACTAACTTAATTGAAAATGAAATTAAAATCTACAATATTTATATGGTAGTAAATTCGATAAAACAATTTACAATACACTAATCCAAAAAAGAAACTTACAATCAAATAGTCACACAAAATACTGAAAAACCAATGTTGAGGACAAGATCAAGCTATTATATCATGGTTGACAAACCCTAAAATTGCTGGTGTGGCAAACAAAGAAAGAAAATCAACAAAATTCAACTATAAATATAAAAGATGAAAACAGTGCAATTCTAAATGAACCAAAGAAATTAATAAAGCATTTGAATAGAATTATCAAAATTTGTATGCCACACAAACTAAACAGATAATGAAATACAAACATTGCTACAGCAGATAGAATTACCAAAAATTCCACAAGATTTACAACCACTATTAGAAAAATCTATAGATATAAATGAGGTAGATGAAACAATCCAAACAGTATCAACAGGTAAAGCACCTGGTCCAGATAGCATTGCAATTGAATTCTATAAACATTTTAAGGATTTATTAATGCCAAAATTGGTTGAACTATTCAATAGTTTCAATACTATCCCCAAAAAATCCCAGACACTTTCAAAGAGGCTATCATTCAAGTATTTTATAAAAAGGGTAAGGATCCACTGGACTGTGCATCCTATAGCTCCATAGCACTACTAAATGTAGACTATAAAATATTTACAAAAATATTAGCAAAAAGCATAGAACAGATATTGCCAAAAATTATTAAAGCAGATTAAAATGGATTAATTAAAGGTAGAACATTATCAGAAAATATTTAATGTACAATCAATATATTCTCATTAAATAATAAAAAGACTCAATTCTCTTTGCAATTGATGCGAAAAGGCATTTGATCGAATCGAATGGAAGCTTCGGACAGTAACATCATGGATGAAACACCGTGGAAAAAACAATGTGGAACAACATTGTGGGACATTGTGGGTAAAAATAAAGCGGGGAGCAAAAACATTGTAAAGGAGAATGCTGTGTGCTGCAACAGGCAGCAGTTGATGCATGCATGGGCAGAAAGTCACTGAGTGGTGAGTGGGAGTTGCCAGGGTGGGCAACTGTGACCCTACTAGTTGTGCAATCAGTGACAGCGAACATCCACAGCCCACCTGGAATTGACCACTCCCCAATGCAGCTGTCATGTAGACATATTCAGCAAGAACCAAAATTGAACCTATACAATGATAGGGATGTGAATATGTGGTGTAGCCCTGTCAAACAGAGAATGTGGGACTCATAGGGTGCAAGGAGCAAGGGACAACAGTACAAGACAACGGCTGCAGTGGGAGACCAAAGGACAAGGCACAGAGGTAGAGGCGGGGTGGAGGAGGCAGACAATATGTACAAAAGCATGGGAGGGGTGAATGTGCCTCTGATGGGGAGATTGTGCCTCTGTGAGGAGCCATGGCTCGCCACATACAGGTGGTGGGTCTGGGTCTGATCACACACTGGTGGGGAATGGGTTGTTCATACAGTGGTGGGGAGTCAGGGTTTTTCTCACACTGGTGGGTGACTGGGGTTCCAGTAGCACTGTGCACTGTATACATGTATACACACTGGATTAAATGTTTAGCACAGGTTCAGGGATTGTCCTCCTGTTGTTCACCTGTGCACTTCCCTTCCACCTGCAGCTTCCCAGGCTCTACACACATTCTCCCTGGTACCTTTTCTCTGTCCTGTGTGGTTTGGGAGCACACACTGCATTACAGTTGCCCACCCCTGGGACCAGGGCCAGGATGGTTGTCATTCTCATTTACTTCCTAGGTCCTCCAGTCCCATCACTCCTCTGGTGCCCGGTGGCCACCTCATGGCCTGCCCTCTGGGTCATGCTCCCCATGTGGATAGCCATGCCTGTCGGTTATTCTGACAATTGGTCTGTGTCACCCACTCACCCCAGTGATGGGGGCCCCTGCAGTGTACCAGCTCAGGCCCCTGTGGTGTATTTGGGCACTTGTGCCTTCTGCTGGGATGTGCCAATTGGGTGATGTTCACAACAGGTGGCATCTGTTGCCTGCATGGTGTCTGTCCTGTGTTATTCTGTCTCGAGATGTTTTGTATCACCGACATTGTGGGCGACAATGTTATTGCTGCTTTGCAATGTCCAGCGATGTTTTTTCCTGCAATGTTCCTGGTCAGTTCCCGATTGTAAATATATCTACTGATATCAATGCAACATATGGGCCTGGGTGCACAGTTCGGTGGTGGTTGAGATTAATTTATGATGCACCAATAGCAAAAATAAGAACTAATAATAACCTGTCAAACTGATTAGCCTACAAAGGGAACCAGACAAGGGTGCCCCTGTCACCATTAATTTTGTCTTAATTATGGAAACCTTTCCTATAGCAGTTAGGAGTAACTCAAAATTCAAGGTATTACAATTAAAATAGAAGTCCACAAAATAAGTTTATATGTGGATGATGTTCTTTATACATGACAAAACCAGAGTGAGTGTTCACTAACAGAATTCACTAAATTAACAGATAACTTTGATGAGATATCAAGATACAAAATAAACTGATGCAAGTCAGTGACACTCATATTAGATCCTCTCTATACGCTAAACATACCACAAGAATATTTATGTCAATAAACTGATAGACACACTATTTAGGAGTAAATATCACAGCTAACACATGTCAACTCTTTTCAGCAAGCTATGAGGAGGTTATCAACCATACACAAACAGAATTGCAATTGCAAAGATGGGGAACTTTACCAGTAACACTCATGGGCCAAATTAAAATTAACATTATCAAAATGAAAATTTATTTTTTATTTAGTCTTGGGTAACAGGTAGGCCCACTAGGCACAAGTGCCTGTTTTCAGGGGTGACCTGGGGCACTGGGCAGTTAAGCGACTTGCTCAGAGTCACACAGTATGCAAGTGGAGGCTGTGAGAATCAAACTCAGGTCTGGTCTGCTGGATGTATCAAGCTCATTCACACCTCATTCCTCTAACCTTTAGGCTATACTGCCAGCCCAAATGCCTCCTAAATTTATATTTATCAGTCCTTACCAATACAAATACCACACATATTCTTTACCAAACTTAAAGAAATTATTTCTCAATTCATATGGAAAAATAGAAAACCTAGAATAACTTATGCTACATTGACACTACCAAAATATGAAGGAGGACTGACCCTACAGATTTCTATATATACTACCTAGTAACACAAATAGGTAGTATATGGTACTAGATTAAAGAACAAGACCAAAAACTCATTTCAATAAGAATAGAACAAAGTATACAACCTTACCAAAAGTTAACAAATGTACTCTTTTCAGATATCATTTAAATAAAAATCATAGTAAAAATGCATTGCAACTAAAAACACAATAGACTGCTAGTTAAAAGCCCATCAGTTAATAACACAAGAAATAAAATGCCATCCATATTCACGATATATAACAACTGTTATTTTCCACCATCAGTGACAGGAAAACACTTCAGGTTATGGCAAGAGAAGGGTATTAGAATTAGAAAATATGTCTCTAAACAATAAACTTATATCATTTGAACAATTGCAACAACAATGTGGTTTATCACAATCCCACCAATTTCATTACTTACAAATCAAAAGTTACATTAAATGAAATAATGCTGATATGTGTATAAAAAATGGACCTTCATTGGCCCAGATAATGATAATGATAGAAAAAATGGATAGTAAAAATATGATATCCAGTTGTGTGAAATAATAATCAACAACACAAATTCAAACTTGACTAAACTTAAAAGTAAATGGGACAAATATTTAGGAGTAAATGTAACAGATGAATCATAGTTGGGTGTAACAAATACATATAACACAAAAATTAAATCAAATTACAACAAATCCAATTCAATACAATACACAAAACATTCTGTATTCCCTCCAAATTATAACATTTTAATAATACTATACCAGATAAATGCCCTAGATGTGCATGCATGCCAGGAACATTAATACTTTTAATACATGCATGCCCACATCTAACAAATTTCTGGTACAAAATAATATTGCCCTTAAACAAAATACCAAACTACAATGTACCATTTACACCTCAATTCACATAAATCGCAATATCAATGGCTAATAATGTATTTCACAGATATCAGCAAAAGTTATTAGCAATAGCATCAGTTTTAGTGAAAAAAATGTATTCTGATGAGATGGAAGGATCACATCCCTCCAATTTATGAAACCTGGGCAAATCAAATGATAGATATCATGAAATTAGAAAAATATTATTGTATTAAAAATGATTAAACAGAAATATTCAACAAAATATGGGCACCATTGCATGACATAATAATGCAAGGTATAATCTGAATATATGAAAAAAGAGATATATAGGTAAGGGAAAGTTCCTGTACCCCAAGGTAATGAGGATGAATATGACCATATTTGCTGATTGTTAATCAGATGAGAATTAGGTCTCAAATTTCATCTGAACAAAAAAAAGTGTATTTTACTGTCCACTGTGCTTGCTAAAATTTCACATTTACTTATTGCTGAGCCCCTAGTCAGGAGCAGTTCCATCCTTCTGCTCCTTTGCCATGCAGTGGATAAGTAACGCATCTCTTACAATAACCTAAGTTACCAGGACAGGAGCTGTCTTTTCCTCTGCCTTATCCTGGTTTTCTTCATTTTTCTGGTGAGTGCTATTGACATGGCCAAGATCATCTTTGTGGGGTCTGGTTTGGTTTCAGGATCAGCATCAACAAGGTGGCATAGAATGTCAAATTCTTTCTCAATTAGCCCTCTGGCTGTGTAACTCCATCTGTGAACAGCAAGAGGAAGGAGCTACTATTAGACCTTTACTACTCTATTGGACTGATGAACTAGAACTCTACTACTGGGAACTTCAATTTAGGGTAAAACAAATAACAAAGAGTGTGTTTGTCTGAGTTAGGTGAAGGAATTGAGATAAGCTGATGTCACTTGACAGTTTGGTCAAGGCTGTAGAGGTACTGTGGTTTTTCCTAAAACCATGTTGGGCAGGGTAGAGGAGATTGTACTTGGATATATGCTCACTTAGCTGTGATGCTACAATCCTTTCCAGGACTTTGCAGAGTACTGAGTATATGCCAATGGGGCGATAGTTGCCTATGAGGCTGGGAATACTTGCTTTAAACACGGGTGAGTCTGGCTATTTTTTAGCTATCTGGGACAACTCCAGTGGAGAGGGAGAGATTTAGTATTTTTGAGATAGGAAGCACAATGGAGGGTGCTGAGAGCTTCAGAAACTTTTGTTCAAGGCTATCAGATCCTGAGTTGTTGTCTGGTGTGATGGTAAGCAGTTGTTTTGTAACCTCTGCCACCTTAGCAGATTGAAGGTAGAAAGGAAGCATGGCGAAGAGGGTGGCATGCATAAGATAGATGCCAAGGTCATGGAGCTAGTATGAGCAATTTACTTGAAAGCAGCTAGGTCTGAGAATTTGGGGTTGAAGGCATTAGTGATTGGGCCTGGTTTACTACAATTTATGTCATTGATAAGTATGTCAAACATGGGGGTGTGGGTAGTTTTAGTGCATAAGAGGTGTTTTATGCCATCCTAGAATTTATGTGGGTTTTCAGCCCAGGCAGTAACGTTGTTTTTGCAGAAGGAGGTCTTGCTAGACCTTACCCCTGAGTTGCAAATGTTTCTCCATCTTCTATACTTAGCCCAGTCAGAGGCTAGGCTGGACTTCCTGTATTTATACCAAACTTTGTCCTTATGTTTAATTTTGGTTAAAAGGTCCCTGGTGATTGACTCAGCCCCACATCTTCCACTTCATGAGAGGAGCATGTTTTTGCTGAACACTGGAGAAAATGTTTATGAATTTTTCTACCACCTTATTTACACGCATCAAGGAATTTAGGTAGGACCAATCGATGACAGGCAGGTCACACATGAAATCCTTGGAGATTATTTTTGAGAAACCGTGGAAGTGGAGCAGTTGGGGGGTGGCTTTGGGAGGTGGGATGATCAGATAGGAAAAATGGGGGAGTGGTCTGAGATGGCATCAGGTAAGGTGTTAGCTATTACTATTTTATCATTCCTATTTGTAAGGAACCAGTCCAGCAGGGGGTGTTTGGAGTTTTGTGGGGAGGATCTGGTAGGGGTAGTAATTATTTAGGCAAGATTCAATTTTTTGATGTACAATTCGAGAGACTTAGCACTGGCAACCAACCAGTCGAGGTTTAGGTCACCAAACAGTAGGATCTCCTTAGAGTCAGTAAAAGGGGCAAGGTAACCCATCAAGGTGAATAGTCCAGATAAGCCATGTCAAGTGGGATTGTATATACACACTAGGTGGAGATTTCTAGTTTTCTATGGGTGGTACCACATGGAGCCACTCAGAAGGGGTCAGCAGTGGGGCATAGTAGGATTACAGGAGATGTTTTGGTGATCCTAAAATGAGATCAAACCCCACCACCCTCTTGGGGATTCACTCTTCAAACAGACAAAACTGTAACAGGGATAGTGTAGACTGGGTGAGGTATGGAAGGTTTCAGCCATGTCTCTGTGAGACCCAGTATACAATGACTGTTTGAACTGATCCAGGCCTCAGGTGATCCCTGTTTGCATAAGACTTTGTATATTCATGTGTGCAACTAGAGCTTTGCTGAGGATCAAGCTAGAGGGCGCAGAATGGATCTGAGGTTAAACACAATGTCACCAGATAGCAGCAGTGCAAATGTGGCAAGTGAGAGCAGTGACCTAAGAAGTGCCCAAAAAGGACACAAAACACACCTCAGTGGGAGGCTGCAGTAAAGGAGAGAGATATGTATCAGCTAAAAGCAGACCAGAGGTATCTGGCAAGGTGCATAAAGTAGCTAGTGAGTTTGAGAAGGAGTAGTCCACAAGAATGCTGTGTGTCATTTTATTCTGAGGTGGGACTAGCAAGGGAAGGATGCACACAACCACAGTATACAGAGGTGCAAGCCCTAGGACTACTGATGGGTGGGTGGAAGCCATGCTAAGATCTAGACTGAGAGCTAGTTGAATTATCTATTTGCATACTGGGCAACAATTTGGTAGGGGTTGAACCCAGGATCAGTCAGGGAGTGGAGAAAAAGGCTATGTGCTCAGCTGCATAAAACAAAGAACCAACAAATGTTAATTATATATTGGCCTCAGATAGGAAGTATCAGGGTTCAATTACCCCCAAAGCAACCGAGACAGAAAAACAGCAGGCTAATTAAAATGTAAATCTATATGTGAGTACAGCTGGGCAACTATAGAAACCAAAGAAAAAAAACATTAACTGGTAATGGACACAGGATAGGGAGTATTGGGGTATCAGTATCACAGGTAAACCAACTGGAGACCAGAAAACAGTAGGGTTAACCAAACTAGAACTAAATATTATAAAAAGAAAGTCAGCTGACACTTAGGACAGATTTTGAGATCCAGACCTTCAATTGGGAAAAATGTGTACTAAACACTATATTATGTACTTAAGAAAGCAGCTAGCAATTTGTCAGTGTTCATCTCTAAGTATAAGCCTAGAGCCACACGAAATAGGCAGGTGTACAGAGTCAGTAGGCATGAAAATATAGTGGACTAGCACCCAAACTACAGCATTATGTAACATCAACACAACAGTCACTTACAATCAGGGACACAGCAGGTGTTCAGTGACCCTCTGACTTACAGTCAAGAGTCCCACATACTATGGTGAAACAATGATGGTGCACACTGTTTGGGCAGAGTAGCTGACTGACAACTGACTCCATAGCTGATACCCTCAATAGACACCCTTGCACCAGTGGTCCTTAGCACTGTGGACCACAGTGCTTCAGGACTGCTAGGCTCGGGGTATCTAAGCAGCAAGGCCTCAAGTTCTCTGCTCTCAGTCCATGGTCTGGCTACTAGACTGGATGGAGATTCAAAGATGCAGCTAGAATGGGGAAGGGAAAAAGCACCCACACAGGTAAATGGTGCTCATGCTCAGGTATCTTCTTTCTTTCTTTTGTCCCATAATGATCAGTCAGGAGAAGGGAGGTAGAAGGTATGGCAAGTGACTTCCTCAAACCCAGGTAGCTCCAAGTGGCATCTGTGTGTGAATGGTGGAGCACAAACTGTCTTTACAAGCAGCGGAGCTCTGAGTTATCAGCTCTCAGTCCATTGCCGGCCGCCCAATTGGACAGAGATTCACAGATGAGGCTGAGCATGAAAGGCAGGGAAAGGTGCCAGCACTAATAAATGGCACTCAGGCTCAAGTATCCTCTTTCTTTTCTTTGTCCCATGGCAATTGGTTGAGGGGAGGGTAGAAAGTGGCCTGCTGTTTTCTACCTCAATTTCATTAAGGCCTTCAACACTGCACCTAGAAGACTGGTGAACAAGCTAGGGAGCCTTGGGGTGGGCCACAAAGTGGAAAACTGGGTTAGAAACTGGTTGAGGGACAGGAAGCAGAGGCTGATAGTAAATTGGATCAAATCTGAGGAAAAGAGTGTGACCAGTGGAGTGCCTCAGGGATCAGTCTTGGGGCCAGTCCTTTTCAATGTCTTCATCAGTGACAATGCTGAAGGGCTGAAGAGGGAAGGTTTGCCTATTTGTGGATGATACCAAGATCTGCAACTGAGTAGATACTCCAGAGGGTTCAAAAGAATGATGAGGGATCAGGGAAAGCTGGAAAAATGGTCAAAGGTGTGGCAGTTGAAATTTAATGCCTAAAAGTGCAAAATCATGCACCTGGGGTGAAGAAACCCTGTGGAGAGCTACAGAATGGGGGTAGGGTATTGCTGACTGTTCCCAGGGAAGAGAAGAATTTAGGGATAATCTTCTCAAATGACCTAAGGGTGGTCAAATAGTGTAACAAGACTGTGGGGAGAGCCAGTGAGATGTTGGGGTGCATAGGAAGGGATATCACTAGCAGAAGAAGGGAGGTGGTAATGCCATTGTACAAAACGCTGGTGTGGCTTCATCTGGAATACTGTGTTCAGTTCTGGAGGCCGCATCTTCACAAAGACATAGACATGGTGAATGCAGTCCAGAGAAGAATGACCAAGATGGTGCAGGGCTTGCATCAGAAAACATATGAGGACAGATTAAAAGACCTCATTATGTATACTCTTGAAGAGAGAGGGGAATGGGGTATATGATGGAGACCTTCAAGTATCTTAAAGGCTTGAACGAAGTGCAGGGGGGTGACATCTTTCAGTACAAGAGTTGTACAAGAATGAGGGGGCACAATATGAGATTGGAGGGGGCCAGGATAAGGGGAAATGTGAGGAAGTTTTTCTTCACAGAGAGGATGGTGGATGCTTGGAATAGCCTACCCCAGGAAATGGAGGGCGCTAACACAGTGGGGGGATTCAAACAAGCATGGGGTAGACATAAGGGAACCCTAGATGTGGGGAAGAGAGACCAAAACCAATGACCAAGTAGGGTAAGGAATACGAGCACATCAGGGTGGGCCTAGCAGTCCTTATCTGTCACAGGTACTGTGTTACTATCTTACTATAGGTGACCTCCCCACAAGCCAGCTAGTTTCAGCAGCATCTGTAACTGTGTTTCCAACTCACAAACTCTAAACATTCACTTGGCGACTGACTTACAGTGCATGCCTTTTACCTCGATATTTTCTGAATATTTTACCATAGATAGTAATTTGTGTGCTTACTACCCTGATGTGGTACAGCAGCTTATCAGTCTATAAGTCTGTTACTAAAAGCCAGTATTCATTTATTTTTGGTTATGATATGTACTGAATAACAAACCTTTGTTTGTTTACATTTAATTAAAATAATAAAAATAATGTAATAATTACTAAATATTAAGGTTTTTGAAACACATCTTGGCTTACAAACAAGTCCAAAAATAAAAATACTTGTAAAAGCTGTGGTATACACCTTTTATAGTATCTTTCAATTTATGTAACCTCTGACCTGTTTTTGGTTGCTGTTGCTACCCTAGGATACTGTGCTGCACTGTTAACATGAGACATAAAACCAAAGTAGAAGAAATTATGTGTTTTTCTTTATTCCTTAGCTGAGGCAGAAGGGAAGAGAAACAGACAGATCCTCTGTAGCGATATTTGTAATCCACTAATGTTTATGTTCCAGCTTTCATTTATCCTTGTTATCTAGTGACATGTTTATCTCAGTTATAAACTATGGTGCAATTTCAAAGTAGAATGGTAGAAAGAGTATGATATCTTTTGTACTTACAACTTATAACTCCAGTGGGATTTCAGAGTATTGCATTTATGGCTGCATTGCACAACTGTTTTGTGGGAAAAATCATTCAGTGGTTTACTTGGTAAATTACAGTAATCATATACTCCTTTTGTTTTTCTTGTCTGAACTCTTTAACTTTGATTATGCAAAAGTAATTATATCAGAAAAGGAAAGAAAAGCATTCTATGCCAGAAGCTATAAAGATCTATTGATGCTATATAGTTATTTATTTATATCGCGCCCCTATATTTATGGTTGAGAAGCCTAATGTTAACCCTCAAATTCTGAACATTAATATATTTGGCTCCCTTTGATGAAATGAGCTGCAGTTGTGTATGTGCTGTCTAGGAGGCAAGGTCCTGATGTGTGGAAATTTTTGTGATGGCAGCTTGTGCTGTTTCTGAGATACACATGTGTAATTTCTAGAAAAAAACTAATTTTGTTCCTATACTTCACAATGTTTTTTTTTTTTGTTCTCGCCTACAGCCTACATGGAAAATAATTGTTGCCCCAGACTTGCAGGGGACATGTGTCATGTCCTGAGGCAGTGCCTTTGACAGGTCTGGTGAAAAAATATCAAAGGGTTCCAGAGTTATAAGGCTTTACATTTTAGTGCTTTCTGACTTGCGCATGAGCAGTAGGGGTTTTGAGATAACGTTCTGCTGTGAAAGTAAAATTGTGATGCCGCAAATGCCCATTTTGCTTTTAATACTTGTTTGACATGGAACCAAACATTTTTTTGTGCCATGCCAACCGCAATCTTGTTGATTATTTCCACAAACTGACAAGTGTGGAAAATAAATAAAATGCTGGGACTGTAATAAACAAACATCAGAACCTAGCTCAACGGGATCGGTTTAGCTAGATTCTAATGTTTATTTTTGAAAATTATGCCCACAAATTCCCTTTCTGGACACCCAAAATCCCAGGTGCCCAGCTAAGCAAGAAGAGCACCTCCCCAGCATTCTCTGTATGAGAACACCAGGTATTTCTTGACTTCAGCAGCCGCCGCTGAAGTTGTGCTGCTGGCCTCAGTGTTAGCTGTGAGCCACCCTTTTTTCTGGTGTCTAGTGGTACCTCCCACCCGCCGATCACTGTCCCTGGTGTCTTGTGGCCCCCCCACTCTCCGATCGCTGTCCCTGGTATCTAGTGGCACTCCCCACCCTCTGATCACCATCCCCAAATTTTTATTTCATACTCCCTCCACCCCCACAGCCCATTGCTTGAGTTACAGTACCGACATGGGGGGCCCAATCCCCATGTCAGCATTACAACCCCCACAACAGTGTGTGACACTGGGAATCCCACCTCCAGTGTCCCTATATATTTATTTAACTTGTCCCTGTAAAAAGAAAATGGCCCCCAACGTCTTTTTTTAAACCTGAAAAAAGAAAATGGTCCCTCGTCATTCTCACCATCCCCCTTCCCTATCTCTCCCTTCCCACTGAGCACCCACCACCCCACACACACACCCTTACCCTATACTGACCACTGGATGTCATAGGCTGTCATCTTCTATGGAATGAGACTCATCTGCACTCTTCAAAGCTGAACCGTGAACTGAGAAATCAAGCTAAGTACAATATAATGTATTTCAATGCCATTGTTAACTTATGTTCATAACTTTGCTATTTTTTTTTTTACTATTTTCACCAAATTTTTAACATAGCCTTTTTGGGAGCCCACCTCATGAACACTGTCACTGTTATTTCATTAATGAGGCCCGGAAGGTGATTTCTTGGTCACTGTGTGAAATCACCTTCTGGGACTGAATAACAAAATTTCTCCACCGGTGTTCATGAGGTGGGGTCCCAAAAAGGCCATGTTGATAGTTTGAGACATTCCTAAAAATGGCTGAGCTATGCGTGTTTGTTGAAATTTATCTACAAACACACATAACTGGCAATTTTCAGTATTTTGACTCCAAATTTTCAACTTAGCCAATTTTTTACACCAACGCATGAACAGTACAGCTGCCATTTTTCATATCCTGTCCAAAACATGTTTTCACACCTGTGGCACAGAATGGCATTTTGCTACAGATTTGAAAATTTTCAGCTATGGTGTTTATGAGGTGAGGTCACAAGAGGACTATATTGAGCATTTGGGGTCAAAATATGAAAAAAATGCCAAAGTTAAGACCATTCATTGCAATTTTGTTATGCATGCTCTTAACTTTGGAAAATTTCAATATTTTGACCCCAGATTTTCAAAAGAGCCATCTTATTGCCCCACCTCATCTATGTCACAACTGTCAGTATTTAAAATCCTGGCCAAAATGTGTTTTCACACCTTTGGCATGGAATGACATTGCAGTTGCACAGAATTACATTTTGGTGGGGATTTGAAAATTGTCTGTATGGGGTACATGAGGTGGGGGTAATAAGGTGGCTATGCTGACAATTTGGTCACTGTTGTCCTATAAATGGAAGGGGCCCTGTGCTTCCACAGCTACATACATATACGCATCCATGGAGGGATGGGAGTGCAGGGCCTGGAGGAACCTGTGCTCCCATAGGCAAATAAATATATGATTATACTATCTCAAAAGTAAGGAAATAAATTGCAAAAAACTGCATCAATGCTCTAGTTAGGGATAAAGCTACAAAAGTAAGGAAATTTGCCATTAGGGCTTTAAAAGCTAATAGCCCACACCCACCCTGCATACCCCAACAGGCATTGGGTGGGTGCCTTGGGGTCATCAGCCCTAACGCTCACCCCATTCCATAAGTAAACAAGCTGAGAAGGGTACAGTACAGGAGAATGGGTTGAGTATTAGGGATGATGACCCAGGTCACCACCCCAATGCCTGTTGGTGTGCAGGGTGGGTGGGTGTTAGCTTTTAAACCTAAATACCACATTTCCCTGCTTTTGTGACTTTATCCCTAACTAGAGTATTAGTGCCGCTACAATACATATATATATATATATATATATTTATATAGTGTTTTTGAAAAGGACAGACTCATTGAGCAATGACTGCTCATTTCTAGGTGCACTCTGGGTGGGTAACATGGACATGATTTACTGACAGAGGGAATGCTGGCTAGGATGCCAGGAGATCCTCAAGTATTCCGATGTGTCCTGGGATCTTTAATTTTCCTTAGATGGCCACCAGAAATGGACAGAAGAGGCTTCAGTTTAACATCTCATTGAAGCGCAGTACCTGAGAACTGTAGCACACACCCAGTGCCAATATTAGGTATTAGTCCAAACTCCTGGTATGGGACTAGAATCACAACCATCAGATCTTCTGGCCTCAGAAGCAAGTGTTCAACCAAATGAGTTGCTTATATTGTCATATAGTGTATAAATATATTAAGCACAGTATTGTTCATTAGTCATGATGTAGTGGGCACTGAAGAGCTTAATCAAAAATATAATTCTTTATTTTCAGAAAAATGTAAATTGGCCTTTGCAGTCTTATTTATGTATGTATGTATTTATTTAAAGTGTTTCACCAGGGCAAACATACTGAGCTTTATAATTAGCTAATTTCCAGATGTGTCCAGGGGGAGGGGGAGAGGGTAGATACAAACATAAAACTGGAAATACAATAATACAATAAAAACAGTAGTTTCACATCATTTACAGTAGCAGTAAGATACAAAATTTACAGATAATATACAATGTAATAAGGGAGTAGTTACGGCAGTGCAGCGAAATGCACATGAGTTGCTGGAGTATCAAGCTCATATGTAAGACACTATATAAAATGGATTCAACTCAGCCCAGGGTGTAGTGGGGTGGTTTAGGGATACGTAAGGAGGAAGTAGTAGGAGGGGTGAAAGGGTGGGGCAGGGAGAGAACCAGGGTAGGTGGAAATGAGAGAGAAAATTGGGTTGGCTGAGAGTGGGGGCAAATATGCCAGGGAGATTACAGAAAGGGGATGCAGAGTGAGAGGGGAGAGAGAGTGGGTGGTATGGAGAGGCCAGGAGTGGGTGGAGGTGTGAAAAGAAGAAGAGCTGAGAGAGGGGGGTTGGGCCAGATTAACTAGGGGCAGTTACACTTTTGCTTTCTCTCCTTTATTCTTCCTCTAAACATTTAAGTTCTCAAAGCTATGAAAGTGGCTATGAAATACCCCCAGCTTACTCAAAACAAGGTATACTGGGAGATCTAAGATGGTACTGAGCCTGGGCAATTAGGCAGGAAGCCATGCTCTGAAACTCTCTTCCCCGTAAATGCTGGAACTTAAAAAAAATGAGAAAAATTACAAACAAACCCACTAAATCTGGTAAAACACAATATGAGAAAGAAGGACTCTTCATCTTCGAAGGCTAATATGGCATCTACTGTACAAATGGCATCTTTACATATATTTTATTTTCAATGATTCATGGTTTAGGGAAAGCAGCAGCCATAGAAACAATGGTGACTGGAGCCAGTGACTTGTCAGTAGCCTTGGGAGGTTTGATAGACTCTGACCCATTGACCAAAATGATATCTTCATTAGATACTGGAGCTACTGAAATGTCTTCTGTGTTTCATAAATCCAATTAATCCTCTTTGCTGGCACTCAGAAATAACAAAGAATTGAAAAACCTAAAGTCTATGATGTTCCTTTCTCCTTTGTAAATTTCTTTTCCTTCTTAAATACATTTGATAGAATGCTTGTTTTATTAAATGAAAAAATACTTATTTTTCAAAGAGGCAAATCAAATTTGGAGTGAAAATGACTCAGTTAAAGAGAATCATGCTGCAACTGACAAGATAGCTCAGGGAAAATCAGTATAAATTATTTACTATCTACACTTCAGCTGCAACAAACGCCTGAGCAGTCTTAGCCTTACATAGAAAATTGTAGCTTTTCGAAAATAATTTACAATTTAAAAGAGTGTATGGCCTGGGATGCTCAATTCCTCCCCTCCTGTCTGATTCAAAAGAACCCTGTCTCACTTCCTAACCTGGGCTGCCAGCATTACAAATGGCAGTGCTACCACTCCAGCAACTAGGTGCCCCCTTGGTCACATTATTCTAATGGGAAAAGGAGCATTTCTTAAATGTTTAGAAACTGCTTGGAACTGCTTATTAAATACTTCCTATAAATTGTGCATAATTGTTACGTAAATGGTACAGAAGTACCAAATAAATGTTTAGTAAGTAGTTAAAAAATATTTAAAGAGGAAGATAACTAGGAATAACAGGTTTGCAATGACAATGGGACCTGTGCACAAATGTGTGGGTTGCCTACATGGAGGCATAGAGGCAACCCTATGTCAGAATGCCACACAGCAGGGCTCCAGCAGCCCATGGGAAGCATTCACAGAAATTGTGTGAGCACCTACAACAAAGACACCCACCACACCTGTATAGCAGAACAGGCAGACATGGGCTGGGAGCATCACCATAGACGCTGGAGTGACCACGGACACCACTGAAACTGTGTCGTGAGCCCTTGCCATATGGAATGCCAACATACTATGATATTTGTCATGTAAGCCGGGTAATATACTGGATGGTAGTTAGTACACATCTGCTACTACATCTATCTGAGTGGCTCCTGGTGTAGCGGATATGACAGAATAGTGCCTGCAGGGTTGCCCACAGCCCTTCCATGCAGCTAGGTGGGCTGGGGCATCACAGTGGGGGTGGTTCATGTCAGGACTAGGAATCACCACACTATGATGCCACAGCCCATCTAGCTGCATGGTGGGACTGGAGGCAACCCTGAGGGTACTATGCTGCCACATCTGCTACACTGGTAGCCACACAGATAGGTGGTAGTAGTAGATATTGTATTAACTATGATCTGGTATGGTACCAGGCTTACATGACAAATATCATAGCATGTTGGCATTCCATATGGCAGGGACACACAGCCCTGTCCTGTAGCTGGCCATACTGTGGTGATTATGTCCATCATCTGCATACTGTCCCTCCCGCATTTTGCAAATCTTGGGACCCACTTCTGCCCACAGTCTCCTGCCTACATAGAGCAGAGAATCCACTATAGAACCCAGGATGAGCATCTGATTGGATGCCTGCCTATGTTCGGCAATCCACTCCATGCAGCTGCATGCTGGGGGGGGGACTGGCCTGCAGACAGGTCACTGGTAATAGTGAGTGCCAGCCAGTATGTGCCTGTTTGTAGGTGCGGAACTGTGCGCACCAGGTATGTGCCTCCCATGTATACCTGGAGAACCTTACTGCATAGAGGCCCAATGTTATTATCCTGATACAGTGATAAAGGTGATTTCTCAGTTGAGTAGACTATAGCTTTTTGCCTAACAGAGAGGTTGTTGATTTAACCAAAAAACTTTCAGTAACAGTGATAATATGAACTGTTAGGAAACAGTAGCTTACAAAAACTTCTAGATGGGTGTTAATTTAATTACCAAAAGTTTTCACCAGCAAATAGAGGCATATGTAATGCTTCCATGTCTATATGTAGTCTAGTTACATTATTTACAGAGATTTCAGAGGCAGAGAGAATTTGTTAAAAATCACTGTTGATAAGGATATTTGCAGTGTTACCTGACCTTAAATTGAAACTGACAACTGCTTTATATCCCTGAAAACAGGTGGCTTGTTTGAATTGGAAGGAAATATTTACATGCAAATGAATGTATATAGTTAGCATATCAGCAAGTCATTAAATTAGTCAAAAAGAGGTATCAGGAGACCTGGGTTTGATTTCCACAACCTCCACTTGCATACTGTGTGAACTTGAACAAGTCACTTAACCTCCCTAGAGCTCCCGAATCACCCCTGTAAAGTAGTCCTTACCTGATTACCAAAAAATTAAAAATTAAAATATTAAAATTTTGATAGTCCAGATACAATTACAATATGTTTATAGAAACACTAGGATTTTTTTTACTATAAACTACAAACGTATATTAATGACATATACAGTAGAAACACTGAAACTGACAGTAGAAACCCCCCACTGCTAACCATCTAGTCACCCAGCCCAACCTACCTTTTTTGTTTAAAACTCAGCTTTATTCATTGTTCAGAATGTATACAGAACAGCAAAATACTACAGCACATATATATATCAAAATGATTATCCTTAAAACATGAACAGCAGTAAATCTTTCATATGGTACCTTAGAGTTAGTGTCCATCTTTCTCAGACTCATAATATGACCGGTCTTCCAAGTATATTGTCTAAAGTTGTGATAACACACCAACCATTGCAATCTTTGAGGCATTTATTCTGGGCAAATTAGAACTAACTTACATAAAGTGTATCAACAGACAGTTTAACCAGTCCATAGTCTCAACAATAACATGCATATATATGGACAAACTTGACCATGGGTGAACATATAAACACTAAAACAGTAAACTAAGGGTTACCAAAGCATTTTTCCTTTCCCATCCTATGAGACTCTATAGATCCTGAGGTTGCCAGTGTGAATTATAAAGGGATGGTGATATCTCAACTACTCAGACTGCCTTATGTTATGAACTGAAGTGAGTGATTATACAGCATTCAAGGTGATCAATTCAGCAAACAGAGATTGTTCTGGGCTGTCCCAGGACCCCTGCCTCTGCCATAATGGCCAGGGGTCTTCTGAACCTTATCCTCATGCTCTATTGCCCCATTCACTGTATCCTGAAGGCCATCCCTTCTTGTGGACCATTGTCTCCAACTTGTCCACCACTCCATGTGTTTTTCCTCTGTAAAATTTAACTTACTGTACACATCAGAAGTTCCATATTGTGAACTTTTGTTAGTCTTCCCAGCCATTCCTCCTTCATAGGGATGATAGCAGTAAGCCAATGGGAGCCCAGAGACCCTAGGTTTATTTCCTGTATGTGGTGCTAGTGTTGTGATGCTCAACAAAATTGGCCAGTACTTAGTGACAATATTCCCAACCCACTAAGTGATTGTACTCAGTAATGAAATTTATTTTGTTTGATGCATTGTCACTTCTAAGTTTTGGTGTTAGCAAATACTTAGGGTAAAGGAATGAAAAAAAGGGGGGGAAGGAAACCAAGGATAAAAATGGAAAAGGAAAAAAGCAAGGAGGGGCAAGAGGGATGGCAGAAAATCATGGAAGGTTCAATACAAGGATTGGCAAGTGTTGAACTTGACAGACCATACTTTGACAGAATCACAAAGGTCTGTATTGGCTAAAGGACTTTTGTTTTTGTGCCTAATACTAAACAGGATGAATTCATATTTAATGTGAATCTGGAAAAACTGTTTAGAAGAATTCAATTGAAAGACTATTTTGTTAAGAATCCAATTCCAGGCAATAGAATGTGATTTACACTTGAAGAGATGGACACTTCGGTGATCCCTCTGTGGGACATTGATCCAACCTTACTGGACTTTTCTGATAGAAATGATTCAATTAATGTGGAGAACAGCTGGGGAACTGAGGATTGGCAACATTTGTCAGCATTAGAATTATTGTATAATGAAAGAGAACGTTACCAGACAGGTAATTTAAATGTGAATTCATATGATTTAAACAGAGTTCAGTTTAACAAAATGAGGAGGGTACTGTTTAAACCCAAATCCAGTTTTTGCTCAACCCTTAATTAAGTAATGAATGCATACAAAAAAATGGTTCTCAATGAGGTTAATATCCTCTTACCGGAGGAGCATGTTATGCCTCATTATAATATGACTACAGAGGAAGTACGAGCATTTTTAAACCTAGTGATAAAGGAGGGAATACTGTGACACTGAAACAGGATTATTATCAGAGCAAGGTACCAGAACTCCTAGCAGATCCTAACAAATACCTGAAATTTAACTCAAACCCCTTATCAAACTTTAAAGTAGATTTAATTACCATATTAGAAAGATCAAGGGAGAGTGGGGAGATCACAAATGATGAATTTGACTTTCTAACACCCCAGTTCCCTATTACCCCCATGATTTATATTCTGCCAAAAATACATAAGGATGTAGTAAATTCTCCAGGCGGATTAATTATTTCACAGATTATGTCACTGATGAATAATTTATGTACTTTTACAGATTACTTCTTAAAATAAAGTGTTCCACGTTTAAATTCATAGGTTCATAGGTTCATAGGATGGATTTGAGTTAAGAGGCCAAGGTGGAGTCAAGATACTCACATTTTTGTTACCCATTAATAGACCAAACCCTGTTTTAAAATTGTCATATTTTTGCTGTTAACTATTGATGAGGGTAATGAGTATTCCTACCTTAGAGATATGATGCACGTTCTGGAGAGATTTGATGAGTCTGAATGGTGCACAGGCACATCAGGCACTTGGGTTAAATCCCAGTACTGACACTGTAGTGCAGCATGAGAGGGGTGCTGCACTCCTGAGGTGCCATCTTTTGAATGAGTCATTAAACTGAGGTCCCATCTGCCTGTTCTGGTGCTTGTTCAGGTGGATGTTAAAGATTCCATGGCACTTTTTGAAAAGAGTAGGGGAATATTTTATTAGAATAACATGAAAAGAAAAAATTATCATACTTATACAATTTTCAAAAAATTTAACTAAAACATAAAGATTGTAGTAATTCCTGGTATATACAGACAAAGGGGAGGGAAAAATGGGGGAAAGGGGAGAGAAAATAAAAGGGAAGGAAGGAAAAGCACAAATTAATTATAGTCTTACAGACTGTAGGTGTTTCTGTGTTATACTTCAAATCCTGTTATAAATTTCTAAACAGTTTATACTTTATTTATATTTTATAAAAATGGAGAAACCCTTCAACCATCTGAATACTTTGTTGGATTCACACTGAACTTTATCTCTCAAATAGACTGCATTCATATCTTGGGACACCAAAATGCTGACCAATACATAATACATCATTTTTTGATATAAAACCCACTGACATCTTGCTTGCCACAAATAAAATTTCAAACAACAGAAAAAAATGGCTATTATCCCATCAAAATATTTTGAGCATAAATGTGGATGGTGACAAAATATTAAGGATTCATAACTTAGGCTATTGAGCCACTGGAGTTTCCATGTATTTGCCAGGAAGGGCCACAGGCTTTTTGCATAACAGCATTGGAAAAGAAAGTGATTCATTGATTTCCTGAGCTATACAGGCATTATAAGGGCAATTGCATTCCTTCTGAGCCTTATGCTTACAATTCCATCTAATATTCAGTCTGTTGTACATAGACAGCCAAAGGACTTCCCACATATGTGAAGGGATTCTGTCATTGTTCAGTGTTTTTAATACCCTATCTCTAAGGTGTGGTAAGCAAGTTTTGAAGTCTGGTTCCACCAGGTATATTCCATTAACACTAGGTTATATAATTTAGGACCAGAAGATAAAAGTACCTGAGATTTCGTTAGGCCCCATTTATACAGTTTCTGAGCAATGGGTTTAAAATATTCAGGTATGAATATTCTGGGGGAAAATTTTGATGGAGCACTATCCCAGCCTTGGAGATATCCAGAGAGATTATTCTGAATCCACTTATAATGCAGAGACTCAGAAGGTGAAAGACCAATTTTCACCGTTTGAGAAACAGAGTGTATAAAAGAAAGTAACAGGGTCCACCATCCCAAGGCCTCCCTGTGATTTTGATAGGTAAGTAAAACATTGTTTTATAGGGTTTAACCTACATCCCCACAACATGGAGAAAAACTACTGTAAATGCATGTTTCTATACAGGTTGGGAGGGGGAATATACCTATATATAGCAATGTAGGTATTAAAAATTGTTTTATAATCTGAACCCTTTTTTATTTTGGACAGCTTCCAGTTCTTCCACCTCTGAACCTTGCCTTCCACCATCTGCAGAGCCCTATCAAAATTTTGTAGAGAGGGGTTTTGGTGACCAAACATTATTCCAAGTATTTTATGGGGTCAGAGGAGATCTGAATACCTGAGACACTTGTGTGATGGGGGATAACTTGGCAAGAAGAGCCCTTTACTTTTCTCAAGATTTATTTTAGAGTTTGAAACCATATTACATGCATCAAAGGACTCCAAAGATCTTTTGATGTATGTATGGTCCGACAAAAATAAGCATATGTCATCTGCATAAGCTTGTATTTTAATTGAATCTCCCCTACTATTTCCGTTGAGTCCTGTCCATTCTGTTAAATCCATTACCTTTCTAATTAGTAGATCAAGGAAAAAGATATACAAGGGGCTCAGGAGACATCCCTACCTTACCCTGTGACTATCTTAATGTTTTGAGTGATATGGCATTTGATGATGGGAATTACAGTAGCTGATGCATACATTTTGAAGCCAATTTATAAACTCTTCAGGTATTCCATAATGTTGCAGGTTCTGAAATAAAAAGGGTGATACACCTATCAAAAGCTTTGGACTGGTCCATAGATACTAAACACCCTGATTTGGTTTGGAGGGTAGTTTTATATGTACATCCCAGAGTATCATAGAAGTGTTGAATTTTCCTGTTGAGAATGCCACAGTATTAAGCCGGGAAATAAGAGAGTCAGTTACCTTCCTTAATCTGTTATTCAAAACCTGAAACAAAATTTTAAAATCTGAATTTAATAATGATAGAGGTCTCAATTTTCAATTTGACATTTATCATTTGTCTTATATAAGCATATTAAGAACCCTGCCATGAAAGAGTGTGGGATTTCACTGGAATGTATGAAAAAATTGAATACACATTCTAGATGTAGCAAATTCAGAGGAAAGGCCTTATATAATTCATATGAAAGCCCATCCAGGTCTGGAGATGCTCCTTGTTTTTAGGGTTTTTATAACAGATTCAATTTCTGTGGCTGTAATAGGCTGTAATAAGGCCTGGATTCCTATCGGGAGGGTGGGTTTCTGTATTTGCTGTAGGTAGTTTTTAATAGTGAGTACATCTGGAGGGTTACCATGTTGTGGGAATGTAACTGGTTCTGAATAATCATATGATGGCCTTCCATCGTAGTTACCTTATTTCCATCTGAATCAGATAGAGAATTTAAAGAAGTGTTGTCATTCCTTTTGCAGGCCTCATAAGGGTCCCCTACCGAGGATTTTGTGTTCCATACTGAAGCATAGCCTTACAGTTTCATTCTATCATATTGGACTTCCTGCATTTCTCTCTTTATATTTTCTATCTGAAGGAATAGTCAGATTTTGTGAATACGAAAAGGGTGTATAGGTTTTGTAACTGGTTCCTGAGTTGCAGGTATTTGAAGAAATTTCTGTTTTCAATATTTTTTCCATGTTTCTGAAACCAGTTCCTGAGGTCTGACTTTGTATCTTCCCATCACATCCCCATGTTGTCATCTGGAAAATTTACTGATTCCCTCGCCCTTAATAATTTTGCTATTTCCCTTATTACTAAGGGGTCTGACAGGTGTTTAGTGTTTAATTTCCATCTCATATCCTGTTTACTATTTTTAACTTCTAAAAAGGATATCTTTATAAGGCAATGGTCTGAAAATTCTACTGGTAGGAGGGAAAAAACTGGCAGGGGGAGATTTTTTGAAGTGAAGAAATTATCTATGGTGTAAGTGAACTTTCCCCATTTAAATGTAAATCTATAGCTTGAATCAGACAAAGGGTTGCAATGGGTTAGATTTGCTAACTGGATGCACTTTTGTAGGGAGTTACATTCACAGTAAACCTTTTTAAAGGGATTACATTTTGCGGTGGATACATGATTAAAGTCTCCTCCTAAAATTATAGTGGAATTGGTTACTAGGAATGGTTGTATTGCTGCAATGAGGCCCTCTCTCTGCCTTGGTTTATGGTCCATATACTGGGAAGATTAAGCCATCCTTCTATTTCCCATCCAAAATCAACAATTGTCCTGGAATTAGGTAAATTAACTTTACCAAGGAGAAGGAGTAAGAATGAAATAAGATCCCAATCCTGTCTGCCTTGTCTGGGCCAAAGGACCAATAAGAGGGACCCCAGGTACATTCAGATTGGAACAAACAGACCTGATCTGATGAAAAAACCCATGTTTCCTGTAAGAGACAAATATCTAAAAATTGTTCATAGATACAAGAAAAGACTGCTTGTCTCTTTAGAGGATTTAAAAGGCTATGAACATTCAAGGACCCTATACAGTAGATAAGGAAACCATAAGAATTTAGTTATAGGGCTGTTTTTTTCCCTTTTTCTTTTTTTTTCTTTTATCACACTGTGTCATTACAAGTGGAGATGTTCTGATCTTGGGACTCTACCTCCCTACTTCCATGTCACTGTATCCCCAGGCAGGTGCTAAAATAGCAAAGGGTTTCAAATTCTAGGTCCATTTACTGGATGATTGTTCATGGGGAGAGGGTTGGTTTTGAACTCTTAAGGGTTCTCCTTCTTGGGAGGGGACAGGTGCTATCTGTTTGGGGGGAGGCATTAGGTTCCACACTGGATTCTTCTACCCATTCTTGGTAGCAGACTGGGATAAGGAGCTCTACCTGTGATGAGGAAGTTTCTTCATTTCCCCTTCCTGGGTGGGGAGTCGTCCTGAATCTTCAAGGTATCCCCTTTTTGAGTCCTACTAGGTAGAGTGGGAGAGGGAGGGGGAGGGGATTCCTTAGTCAGGGGTTCTTGCCTCTTACCTTCTGCGGCATCCTGTGCTTATTGGATTAACAATTCGGGGCTGTTACAGGAGCCCTTATTTTTTGCTGCCCAGGGGCATGCTGAAAAAACATGACCCATCTCCTCACAAAGGTCACATTTGGTGTGATTTGTGCATTGATGACTTGTATGGCCTATTTCCCCACAGTTCTCACAGTTCTCACATCTAGGCTTATCACAAACACTAGACAGATGGGTTCTAGCTCCACATAGATAGCATGCTTGGGCTGACCAGCATAAAATAAATCCCTCTATCTCTCTCCAACAAAAAGAAATTTGGAACATGTTCTATCCCAGATTTGGTCTGTTTCAATTTTAACTTGTATTTCCACCACCCATCAAAATGATTCTGAGTCAGAATAGCTAGGAGCACTAAGAACCTGGCATCTCTGGGACAACCAATATATGATATCATCCACATGAACCCCTCATTCCAGAACATAATGGTTATAAACTTGATTGAGGCTTTGTGAGCTGGATTACCAAAAAGGGGACCACAGGGAAATGTCACCTGCTTATACCTTTCCCAAAATAAATCTAATGCATATGAAGACTGAAAACTGACATCATAATTGTCCTCCCCAGAGATATTGATGAAGGCAAATACTTCTGGGTGAAAATGAAGAGTCCTTTAATATAGATTTTACTACAAAGTGTCTGTCTGGCCTTCTTATATTTGATCCAGACTGCATTCCTCTAGGGTGCTGCTTCTTTGAATTTTTGAAAGAAGTCAAATAACAGGGGTTTTGAGGTAAAGGATCATTTTGCTTGTTATTGGTATTGCCAATGTCAAAATTTCCTGTTGAAGCTCCTTTTCAGCAGATCCCAAGGTTCCAATGGGCTGGGGGTAGGTTTCCACTCTCCAGCCTTTGGAGTTCCTGTTGTTCCACCAAAGAGTTCAGGTTTTTGTCCATGGATAGGTCTTTTGGAGTAGAGGCAGGAGAATGCACTTCATTCAAAATTGTTTGCTTGATGTCTGGGACAACAGGGTGCCATTCTGGGTTTGTTTGAGAAATATTTATACTGGGATCCCTAGCTCAATCGGGAAGCCAACTGCCATTAGGAATTTTTGTCCATGTTGCTTCAGCGAGGGCCTTCTCTAGTGACCATTTGGCAAACAGATCCATGTTCATAGGAAAAGAGAAAAGGCAGATTGAAGTGCAACTGATGTGCTTTTGGTGTGAGAGGCTGTCTGAAGGCTTTCTGGAATTATGCTTTGCCTGTTGTTAAGTCTCTGTTTGCCAGAATAAGAGCTGTGCTTTTGTTTAGAGTCATCTCTGAAATTTGTTTTAGCGGGCCCCTTGCAGAGAAAGAAAAAACAGTGGCATCTGGTCGAATCTGAGAGATGGTTTGAAAAATGCCATTATTATTTAAGTTTCAGCTTTGTATCTCCAGAAAATTGTTGAGTTTTGTGTCATTTTGTGCTGACACTTGACAAATATAAGACCCCTGAAATGCAGGGGAATGAGGCATAGCTTCCTTTCCCACAGATTGTTTGACCCTTGCTTCTGAATTTAAACTTGTCATCAATTTGGGTAGAGCCTGCATATCAACATTTTGCTCCCCATCACTAACCTTCTCCATTGACTTTCAACACGGGATACTCTCAGCACTTCCACTGCCAGCCATGTCATTACTCCTAATTTCAAGAAAAGGAGAGATATTTACCTGAGGTGCATCAGCAGGTTAAACATCAGGTCTGGCTGCATTCTCGATGGTTGGTGCATCATCGGGCCCTTTCAAAGGCCTGCCAGAGGAGCCACGCCCTTGTCAAACTCAAGCTCAGGTGCTAGGTTGTTGCAGTGAGTTTGAAGTGATTCTTTACCTCATTTATGTTTCAGTTCTTCTGCCAATATTTCATGTAGCAAGTCATTTCTTCAGTCCTTATTGTCTTCTCTCAAATCTCCACTTTCAACAGGGTTCTTGATTTTACTTAAATCTTCTGTGGAAATGAAAATCTCTCCATCTTCATCAGGTTTAGAGGTGCAAAAACAGTTTCTTTACTACTGCATACTCATGATCTCTTGCAGAGCCAGATCAGGGAGGAGGTCATCTCCCCTGTCTCCAAGACATCCATCTCCTCCAACAACCCAGACAAAGTGGCCATCCTGGAATCACCAATTCCCCTACAAGTGAGATGGAGAATTTCCCCGGTGCCCTGGACAAATTCCCCCCCATTCACTAAAAATACTACCAACAGCTTAATCTGGTTCAAGGTCAGTTGGCATTCATCTGTATCCACCTCCCCAGGGTCATGCCTGAAAATAGGCAGAATTTGTCTAGTGCCCTTACCTGGTCAACAAAAATTAAATAAATAAACAGGGTGTAGGTGGCTCACCGTAGACATAGAGCCATTTTATATGTCAATTAGGCACAGAGATGGGCTTGCAGCCTGCAGACATTTTTTGCTTCAAGATCCCCTTAGAGACATCATGCCAGTAAATTTAATTATAGAATACTTAGACTTTGTCCTAACACATAATTATTCTGAATTTGACTTGGATTGCTACTTGCAAAACTGCAGCACAGCTATGGGGGTGGCTATGTCCCCTCATATGCTAATGCATTTCTAGGATTCTGAGAAGAGAATTTTATCTATAATATCAACTGTAACCCACTCATGGCAAAATAATAAGGTGGATCAGGTTTTATTGATGATATGTTGTGTGTTTGGCAGGGAATAGAGCAGGAAATCACTGAATTTATGGCATGGCCAAATAACAATGAACTAAAGCACAGGTTCACCCATAAGACAGATCCTGAAAAAAATGACTTCCTGGATATAACCCTCGTAAATAACACAAATAACAAAGTTACCTCCAAGGGGTACAGAAAGACAACAGCAACTAATAACTATTTATTGGCTAATAGTGCACACCCTGAGTCCTTAAAAGGCTCTATCCCATATAGTCAGTTTTAAGGGTGAGACATAACTGCTCTAAAGATGACACTTTTCAAGAACAAGCTTAGGAACTAAGGATTAGATTCTTAAAACATGGTTACAGCCCCAAATTTGTGATTTAGCATATAGCAGAGCTACAAGGAGAAACTATAGATTGCTAACATCCAAACTTAGGAGTGACAATACATCAAACAAAATTAATTTTGTTACTGAGTACAGTCACTTAGTGGGGAAGTTTGGGGATATTATTCACTAAGTACTGGCCAATTTTATTGAGCGACACAACACTAGCACCACATATAGTAAAACAAACCTTGGGTACCTTTCAGTAGAGGTCAGAATCTAAAGAAGAAGCTAGTGTTTAGCAAGTTGTCAGATACTAGACCATTAGCAAATACTTGGTTGTCCACAAGGCCATGTGGGATGTGCAAATGTGGGAACAGCAGTGTGTGTGTGTGTGTGATCACTGTCAGCAAGGGAGGATTTTCCAGCTGGAAACACGTAAAAGGAAAGCTGACATTCATCAGTTTATTTCATGTGTCTCTACTTTCATTGTTTATAATTAGTCCTCTGAACTGAACTGTTTATAGATTATAATGGGCCCTATGCAGTAAGAGGTGCAGAGCTGGCGCGTAAAGGCACGCTCATCTCTGTACCCCTGGAAGATCCACACGGGGACAGCATTCATGAAGCAGTGGTTCCTGCCTGGCTCCCATCCACATCCATGCCCCCTGGCATGGAGATTCATGGGGGTGGGTTTGCGAACCCTAGTCGGCAGCCAATTAGCTGCCCTATCTGGGTCCACAGTGGATCACTTGCGCTCGTATGGTGCTATATTGCAGGGGGTGCACAGACTGCCAGTCATGCTGTTGAGGGGAGCATTTGCTGGCCATCTGGCCTGATCACTGTCCCCTGACACCAGTGGAAACCTCCAGTGCAGGTCTGATGACCCCTGCCTGCACCAGTGGGTCATGCGGCAGCATCTGGAGGGGGTGTGTATCTGTTACGGCTGCCCTCCAGATGTATAACTACCAGCCCACGTGTACAGCACTCTGCACTTTTGTGAAGGGTGCAGAGTGACAGCATGCCCCCCGTGGAGACCCCGCCATGCCCAGGCATGGAGCTCTGCACTCGGCTGGTTATCCAGTGCGCAGGGGGGTGTACCATTTTTGAGCATGCTGCTGAGGGGGCGCTGTGGGTGTGAATGGGTACAGGATGGCTACACACCTGAGTTACGCAGTGCATAGCCACCCTGGCCCATTCATGAATAGGGACCATTGTTTTTAAAGCTTTAAAAGTTATGATCACATATGAAATAGCATTTAACAAATAAAGTTTTACTTGTTTGATTGTTTACACCATATGGTATGACTGTAAAAAAATCATGTAGGAAGGACAGTCAGAAAACTGAAAGAAAGGGTTCAGGAGCACATCAGAGACATGTCAACTTTGATAGCCCAGTGGTGGTATATTTTTTTCTGGACCATGTGAGTGACTGTAGTGGACTTAGATACATGGGTTTAGAAGAGGTCAGGGCTGGAAAGAGAGGTAGAAATTGTTTCAACTTATTGCTTCAATAGGAAAGATTTTTGTATTTTCAGTCTTCAAGGCATTGCAACCTGAAGGCTTGAGTGCAAGCTGGGACCTGAAACCTTATTTATGATATGCTTACAATATGGTCCATAGAGTGTTACTCTCTGTTTTGCATTCTAAGTATTTATAAAACTGATAAATTCAACTGTTATTTCAGAATTTATTACCCACTTCCTTTCTCGCTTTGACCCCAGCCCCCACCCCATAGCTTGCCACACTTGAACTTAGTGGAGTGTTGTGTCTTCAATAATGAGGTGGCTATATATAACATTTAATTATTCACTCTCTGATGTCTGCTCTCTTTCTCTCTATTTCTCATTTACAGCTGGACTGCCTAGGAGAGAGTGAGGAATGTTCCTGTTTATTCACAGATACCTGGATACCTAACAGTACATATGCTTCAGTGTATAGCTCCTGACAGGGGAGGGATGGGAGAAAAGTCTGTCAAGGGGTGTCGATAAAGGAGGGACTCTGTCTCCCCCCTGGGGAGCTGGAGGATTGTGTGAAAGGCCGACTGGCAAAGGGGTGCAGACCAGGAAAACAGAGTCCCCATGGGAATACGAGCAGGGAAATGGAAGTATAGGAAGGGTGGAAGGTAGTCCTGCTAAATGTCAGGAGCTTGGGCAATAAAATGCCTGAGCTCCAGGCGATGCTAACTGAGGGAGCAGTGGATGTGGCAGTAGTCACTGAGACTTGGGCCACTGCAGGACGACTGGGACCTGAACCTGGAGGGTTGCACTATGTTCAGGAAGGACAGGGGGAGGGAAGGGAGGAGGGTAGCAATGATAGTCAAAACTGCATTGGCATAGGGGAGTAGAGGAGGTGGAGGGAACCGTGGGCAATTTGGGTCACCTTGATAACAAGGGGGGCAAGAGTAAAAATAGAGGTGTATAGACCCCCTGTTCTGGCGGAAGAGCTGAGGAGTCTGGGCAGATGCTGGGAGACACTGCAGACTGGGCAGAGGAATGGTGGTGGTGTCGGGGACTTAAACATGCCAGGAACAGACTGGAAGACTATGATATCCTCTGTGACCAGGGAACAGAGGCTGATGGATGTCTTTCAAGACGCATTCCTAACTCAGCAGGTGGGAGAACTGACCAGGGAGGCGCGGGTACTGGATGTGGTCCTGGCAGACAGTGACCAGATTGGGGGCCTGGAGGTAAGGGATCCATTGGCGGGAAGTGACCATGCCACGGTCTGGTTCTGCCTGGACCTAGGTGGGGTAGAAGGCTGCACAAAGACGGAAGTAACCGACTTCAGGGAGGTGGATTTTAAGGAAATGGGAAGGATCCTTAAGGAGCATTTGGATGGGATTGGGTCAGACATGGATGCTGATAGTAGGTGGGAAATCATCAGGAGAGGGGTGCAGAATGCTACCAGCACCTGTGCAAGAGTAAGACAAAAATGCAGTAGGGCCCAAAAACCCTGCTGGTGGACCAGGGAGGTCCAGGAGGTGGTGTGGGGAAAGAAGGCAGCCTATAAGCAATTCAAGTGCTCAAGAGGTGAAAGGGATCGAGGGGTATGAGCTGATGGCTAGAAGGGCCACTAGGGTGGTGAGGGCAGCTAAGGCAAGGAAGGAGCAGAACCTGGCCAGGGAAGTGGGAGAGGAACAAGGGTTCTTTAGATACATTGGGGAAAAGAAGGGTGAGCAGGCAGATTAGCAGGATTAAATCAGGGGAGAGATGGGCACAAGACCCGGGAGCAGGCTGAGGTACTAAATGAGTACTTCCACCTCAATTTTCACCAAGAAAATGGGGTGCTGCATCATACATGGGAGGAGACAGAGATACTCAGGAGGGGGACCCTACCGACGTCGGCAGGTCTGGGGAGAGGGGAGGCATCACTGGCAGGAGGGGGGAGGGCTAAGCAGGGAGAAGAGGTGCCAGAAGTGGAAATCACAGCAGAGAGAGTGAGGGAAGCCCTCAGCTCCCTTAAGATGGAGAAAGCACCGGGGCCGGATAAATTACATCCCAGAGTGCTGAAGGAACTTGGGGATGTCCTGATGAAACCCCTGGTGGAGCTTTTCACCATCTCTCTCTGAGGACAGGGTGGGTGCCCCAGGACTGGAAGGTGGCGCATATAGTGCCTATCCACAAGGGGGGGGATCAAGGGAAGTGGCAGGGAACTACAGGCCTGTCTGCCTGACATCGGTGGTGGGCAAGGTGATGGAGGGCATTGTCAAGGAGAGGCTGGGGGGGACCTGGAAAAGTCAGGGTGCCTGGATGATAGACAGCATGGATTTGTCCCGGGGAAATTGTGTCAGACAAACCTTGTGGAGTTCTATGACTGGGTGATGAGTGCCTTGGACCTGGGTAGACCAGTGGACGTCCTCTTTCTAGACTTCAGCAAGGCATTTGACTCTGTTCCTCCACGTGGGCCTGTTGGATAAGCTGGGAGACATGGGGTGGGGAGCCAGATGATCAGATGGATAGGTAATTGGCTCCAGGACTGGACCCAGAGGGTCATAGTTGTGGATAGTCTCATCCCCAAGGAGGGTCATTAGTGGGGTCCCACAGGGATCAGTCCTTGGGCCCCTTCTGTTCAGCCTACGTCTCTGACATAAGGACAGGAATCAGGAGTGAGATGAGTCTCATTGTGGATGACTCAAAACTGGGGGCGGTGGTGGATGGGGAAGAGGGGAGGGTGGCCCTACAGGGGGACCTGGAGGCTCTGGAAAGATGGTCTAGAAAGTGGAAGCTGAGGTTCAATGCAGGGAAATGCAAGGTACTCCACCTGGGGATCAGAAACCCGGGCCAAGTGTACACCCTGGGGGATGCTACAAGTCTCGATGGCTGAGAGGGACCTGGGGGTGGTGGTGGATGCCAAGATGAACAACTCTGAGACTTGTAGGAGGGCAGCAGCCAAGGTCAACAGGATGCTGGGATGCATCGCTAGGGGGATCACCTCCAGACGGAGGGAAGTAATACTCCCTCTGTATAACTGCTTGGTGAGGCCACACCTTGAGTACTGCATGCAGTTTTGAAGGCCACATAAAGAGGACATTAAACTCCTGGAGAGGGTCCAGAGGGCAACCAAAATGATTTGGGGCTTGGGGACAGGACCTATGAGGAGAGGCTCTGAAGAGCTAAACATGTACACATTGGAAGAAAGAAGAGGGACATGGAGGGTCTTCAGGTACATGAAGAGGGTAAATAGGGAGGAACAGTCAGGTGCTTGAAGGAAGGAGGAGGGGCCACTAGAGGGCATGGGTGGAAGCTGGAGGGGAAGATTCAGGGAGAAAGGAGGAGGTGCTACTTCACTGAGAGGGTGGTGGAGCCATGGAATGTGCTGCCTAGGGGCTGCTGGAGGCAGAGACATTGGAGGGTTCAAGAGGCGTGGGACAGGTACAGGAAGGGTTCTGGAAGCAAATCCAATGCAGCAAGAATATCCAGAACTGGGAAGGAGAAGCCAGAGAAGGCGAGAGGCATCAAGGTCAGCACCCAGGGTGGGGGCTGACCAAACAGCTGAACACAAAGACCATTAGGCCCTATTCTGCTGGCATTTTACTATGTTAGTATGACACTGGCTTGTTTCTTGCTTCTTTTGCTCTTCTGTAAGCCCTTTTTTAGCCATTTCATGGAAGTAATTTTTACACTAATTAGTTAAATGGATTATACCTTTGCCTGATATATTGCCACTAATTTTGTGTAAAGTTCCAGTACTGGCTTAGCTCCAGCTCTTCTTGTTTTCTGATTTTTTGTAACCATTTCAGAGGCATGTTCTAAAGTAAGTAATTCAATTTACTGTATTGTTGTGCCTGAAATGTTGCCTGCATTTAACCTATAATGAGTACAGTTCTTTAACACTCTAGATATTTGTAATAATTTTGTCTTAATGAACTTAATGTACTTATTTTCATTATAGAGTCAGTATATATTTGCATAACCTAGTGACAAATGGTTAAAGTGTAGTCCTTTATGCATTTATTTAACGTATCTAATCTTATGAGACACGCAATGATGACATCATTGGTGACGTGATTTGTATGGTATTGAAGGACACCATTTCATTCAGGTAATCACTCCATGAGGAAGCTTGCATAGCGAAGCGCCAGTGTTTATTTCACGGTCAAATAGCTGGTTGTTCCTGCTTGTGAAACAGTGTTTTGATTTGTGTTCATTTCTTGCTAATTAAAGCACTTGGGGTAGCAATTTGAGTGTACAATCATCATTTCCTCTGGTATACACTGTTTTTCACCGTTCTAGAGTGCGGATCAATTGTCTAGTAATCATTTTAGTTACTTGGCTTTGCACCGCCTGACCGCTCCAGAATTGCAACAATACTTCAGGTGAGGTTGAGCCAGGACATGCATATTAACAGAATCACCTAATTTCTCCAGCAACTGATCCCCTTACTATATATCGCAGCACCCTATTCCTTCTCCCTACTGCCCTGTGGCACTGCACAGATGTTTTTAAACTGTCTGCTATTATAACCTCAGTCATACTTTCCATTGCTACCCCCTCACCCCGTATTCAGCGTTTGGATTTTTTTGTCCCTATGTGCATTTTCTTACACTATGTAGCATTGAATTTCAGCTGCCTTAACCATTACTAATTCTCTAGTTTTCCAGGTCTTCTCGCATGTTTCTTACCCTTTCTCACTGTCCATTCTTTCACAGACCTTAGTATTGTCTTCAAAGAGGCAGTTCTTCCCCACAATCCCTATTCTAATATCACAGATGAAAATGATAAAGAGGACTAATCCCAAGACTGATCACTGTGACACACCACTGATAATGCCCCTGTCCTCTGAATATTTCCTATTAAGAACAAGCCTCTGGGTCCTGTCACTTAGCTAATTTCCTACCTACTTTGTGATCTTTTCCTCCACTCCCAGGTCACCCAACCTTTAGACCAAACATCCATGTGGAATAGAGTAAAAGGCTTTGCTAAAGCCACCAGGTCACCCAACCTTTAGACCAAACATCCATGTGGAAAAGAGTAAAAGACTTTGCTGAAGCCAAGGTAGAGTATGTCCACTGCCTGGACCTTGCTCACCACTACCAACTTCATCTCCCAATCAAAGACAACTATCAGGTTTGTCTGACATGATGACTTCTACCCATGAACCCATGCTGATATTCTGAAGTCCATTTGTCTCCTGGAAACCATTTATCCTCTTCTTCATTAGTATCTCTAGTAACTTTCCAAAAATGGGCATCAGACTGACAAGTTCGTAGTTCCCTGGTTCATCCCTACTTTTGTGTAATGGAACTAAATCCACTGTCCTCCAGTCCCGGTACTACCTTTTTCTCCAGTACTCTGTTAAAGAGCTCTACCAGCTGGCCCACTGATGCAGCAGTAGCACTATTGCTTGTGATGCCGGCGACACATGGTCAGAAATGATCATGGGTCACTGTAGAGCCAGGCAGGGGGAGGGGAATTGAGTAGCCAATGGTCCGCTTTCCTCTTCCAGAGGTGTGGGTTCAGGCATCCAGTGCAAGCCTGACCCCTAGCAGAGGCTGAGGATCAGCGCCAGACCACCCATAGAGGGCAATGGAGAGCATAGTAGATGCCCAGTGTACTACGTATGGAAGTGTGCGCGACACCGCCATTGACATTATTATGCCGCACCTCCCTGCTAGGGATGGGAACATGAGGGGAAGGGGGAAAAATGTTTAAAAGAGTTCAGCCAGTGGTGTAGCTAGGACCTGTCCCAACTCTTAGCACTTGGGAATGCATTCCAGCAGGATCCATTGACTTGTCCAGCTTCAGTGTGTTTAATCCCTTCAGCACCCTTGCCTCCAAGATCAAATCATCATTGATATCCTCCTCTACACTTTTACTCTTTGCCATGATGACACAGTTAGACAATGGCTGTTTATCCTCTTTGGTGAATATTGCACAGAAAAAATTAGTCCAGTATGTCTGCGTACCTTTATCCACCTCCAACTTTTCCCTTTCTTTACTCTGGCTATCCCTTCATTTGTTTTGCACTTTGCCCATATGAAACAAGATAATGTTTTGCTCCCATCTTCATTCCCTTAGCTATCCTCAACTAAGCATCAGACTTTGCCCTCCTAATAGCTTTGTTAGTCCCTTTCACTTGCTAAGAAACACTACCCTAGCTACCTTTGCTGGCTGTTTTTTTAATTTTTTGAAGGCCTTTTTTTTCTCCCTCATAGCCTCTCCCACCTTTCTTATGAACCACAGTGGTTTCCTACTCCTCCTGTTTTTCCGAGAAAGCTCTCACACAGAAACATAGTTTCTTAATTTCATTCTTGATAAAGTGTCTCTTCTTTTACACCTCCTGCCACACCTACCCCTTCTAGTTTCTCCTGCAACAGCTGTAACATGCCGTTGAAATATGTGCTCCTAAATTTCAGGACGTCTGTCAGTGGCTGTTTCTTCTCAGCTTCTAATCTGATGTTAAACAATATGGTTGGGTGATCAGTGGTTTATCAGTGGATCCTGCTTTGTGATCTCTTCTACACTCTCCCTGTTCATGAGAAACAAGTGAATGATGGCTTTTTAACTCTCTGAATCAGAAATGCTTCCTGCAGTGTGTTTACAAGAAGCTGATGCCTTGCACTTGTTTCTGCTGAGATCCTGCAGTCCACATTCAGCATGTTCAAGTCACCCGTCAGCAGCAACTCTATTTGTTTTGTTGCCCTTTCAATATTATCTCAGAGTTCCTGATCAGACACCTCTTTTTCAGATGATGGTCTATATACCAACCACTCCAATTCTGATGTTCCTCCCCATCTATGACTCCTGCTACAGCACCCATGCTGTCTCCATGCACTTGCCCTTCCTACTAACCTTGCTCTCTTTAATTTTATATGTTCCCTTATATAGAACACCAACCCTCCCCCATCCTTTCTCTCTATGCCTCCTAAACATTGAGCACCCTGGAATAGACAGATCCCAGTCATGGTACTGTATTGCCGATGTCTCTGTGATTACCACCAGCTCCAACCGTGCTTCTGTCATCACTGTCTCCAAGCTTCTGGCATTAGCACACATAGCCCTCCATGTCACCTGGTTCCTCCCTTCCAGTGACTCCTTCATACCCATCTTCCCCCTACCCCCATCCTGAGCCCTGCTCCTTCCTCACCCTACCCCTTCTTGTACATCCTGCAATCCCTTCCCAGTATCATTTTATGTTTCTACTTTTCTCCCACTCTTTTGTTACTCTGGTGTTCCCTCGGTATCTGTTAGTGCTGGTGGGAGGCCATCCAAGCTGCCTTCATTTGAGTAGGTGCAGCTATCAGCAAATGATCAGCTTCGCCATCTGCTATTTTAAAATCACCTTCATGCACTCTCTAATCTTGCACCCTAAAACCCTGGTGCCTTCCTTGGAGAGGTATAGGCCATCCCACTTGTAGAGTCTTTTGCCCTCCAGGAATGCCTGCAACCTCTCATTTACCTGAAACCCTCCTCCATGCACCACTACTTCTGCCATACAATAAGTTGAAGCAAGTGATCAGAAGAAGACCCCATCACCTCTACACAAAACTAATATGATCAAAGAAAAGATACCAAGGTCATTATAAGTTTGAGCTTCCCTAAAGCTATCCTTCACCTCCCTCAGTGGTCTGCTAGCCAGGTCATTAGTCCTTAGGTAGACAATGAAATAGAGTTGGCCTCCTCTGTTTCCAAGGGTTCACTCACCCAGCTGTCTTAGCAGAGGTGATGAAGCTGACTTCCCTACAAGGCCCTATTTATCAAGGTACCATAGATAGGGTTTCACTAAAAGTCCAGAAATACCTGGTGACAGAACCCCCCCTTTTTTATTTCCCAGGGCCCCTCTGCTACTTGAAATGCATATGCTTCCCTATCTAGTGTTCCTCACAGAGTGTAACCTACCTAATACCTGCTGCAAAGAAAATAAATCAAGCATATACTCAATACTTGGACTTGCACGGTGACACCCAGTCATTGTAGAATGTTTCTCTTGCTGACTGAGCTGTCAAAGAATGAGCTTAATTGACAGCTCTGTCAGCGGATGGTGGGCCAGCTGTGGAGGAGAGAGGAGGGTTGCGCCGGTATGCTGCTGCCAGCTGGATTTAGGATGGGGTGGGAGTGGGGTTGTGTGGCACGGACATCTGGCTGTTGGGGGGGCACTGGATCACCAGAGATTTATTTGATCTGGGGATTGGGAGGGAGGGGGTTTAATTTTTACCATAACCACTGGATCACCTCAGATTTTTTTTTAACAGGAGGAATCAGAGAAGGAGCTACAGTATGGACTCAGAGGGATGCGGGTGGTGGAGTTACTGTACATTTCCATGGTGGGCAGATTACTGGGTGGGGAGGGACCACTAGCCACCATGGCTACTTATTACATGTGGGACAGGTGTGGGAGGGACCACTAGCAACCAGGGATCTAGTTTTATAACTTAATTTGTTTCTTAGTTATACAAAAGTTTGCCCACTGTGGACAGAAGGCAACATTTTGTTGGGGAAGGTGAATTTCAGCCTTCTGTGGGAAAATTTCACAAAATGCTCTTTGATGCAGATTTGGCCACTTCGTCAGCACTCCACAGGTGAAATTTAAATTCGCTGCATAACTAGTGTCAGGACAGGAGGTATGAATTATTTTGTTCCAATGTTTTTGAAATTAAAAAAGGTTTTTCTGTCAAGCATCAGATGGCCTTATCAGCAGTGCAACCATGGTCTTACTACTGTGCTGTCAGCAGAGTAGAGAGCCCTTTCGTTTAAAAAAGGCATATTTTTAAGTGTTAAGAACTTGCTAAGGAACAGCTTATATACAATGTAAGTACTTCCTTTAAATTGTTTGTAAATGTTAAATAAATGGTTGCCAACTACTAAATAATAAGTAGTGCCAAGAAATTGTAGCCATATGTGTCCTCAAAAAAAAAAGATTTGCTGGATAGTTTGATACCTCTTATTAATTTATTTTATAAATCTAGCTTCTTTAGTTCAGAATGCTATCATACCTGATGAAGGACATATGTGACTCTAAGAGCTGTTGTACTTTGCCATCTTTATACAAGACATACTGTACATGATCTCAAACTACCCAGCAATTCAAAAAAGTAGTTCAGCAAAGGTATAAAGAGTAACTGTATAGTACAATCAGTGAGCTCCAGGAAAAATCATGCAGGCAATGCACTCAGACTGCAGTTACCAACTGCCCTGATTCAAGGTACTCAGGACTGTGGGCAATGTGTCCATTATGTACTGGTAGCCCATTTGGATGCAGTATCAGTGAAATGCACTGCTAGCACATCAAGATGCACATGCTGCTGTATTTTACATACCTGCTCTACAGATGTATTTTCTGCAATTGAACTTGCAGATGCCAGGATTTTGATCCAAATGCTTTGATTGTAGAGTCTTCTGGGGGACCAACCCTATTCATAGGTCCTGTTTCTTCACTGAGGATTAGAGAAGCATTAGTGCTATATGATGAGTATCGGCTCTTATCCCTATTCATGTCAGATAGCCGAAGTGACTCCTAAACTGGCAGGGCACATGATGAATAACAAGGTCAGCCTGCCTCATTAAATGAAGAATGGTTACTCCCCTTTGTCACCAGGCCCCTTTTATCCAAGGCATCCCAGTCAAAGCATGCATATCAATGGATAGGCTTGCATGAGGTTCAATGGGGCAGTGGGCAACATTACCATGCCCCCCCCGAGCACTATAAGAACATGCCTTCCAAGTGGTCTCTGGGCACTCATTTCTTTGCAATGGCCATGCAGCTGCTGTCTTTTTTCTCACCTCCCATCTTTCTTACCTGTCATGAGGCTGCTGTCTGAGGTGCCCCTGTTTTTCCTCCTGCTTCATTTGAGGGCTGCTGCTCCAGTGGCTTGGTGGCTTGCTCGTTGTTGGCTTCCAGGTACCTCCCAACTCCTAGCCCATGTCTGCTGGGAGTGGAAGCCATTCTGCTTCTGGTTCAGTACAGTGGCTGTGGACATTGTATTCTTGCTGCTCCATTCTCCAACTCCTATTGTTCTTGTATTTTGTCTGGTGCTGCTGTTTGTTCTGGTGTTGCCGTCTGGGCTCTCCATGTGCTCCCTCACTTGCTGCTAGCAATGTTGTGGCACTTGTGGAGGCCGCCTTTCCCCTGTTGTTGCTTATGCCTTTCTGTTGCTCCTTCCACTGCCCTACTGACACCTCTGGGGGTTGACTGGGCCCTCTGCTGCCATTGCTATGTTTGGGCTCTGCTTTGTTGTTTTCTTTAGGCCATGTCTCTACCTAATTATCTGCCTGCCCTGGTCCTTTCTCCTATGTTTTTTTGTGCTCATGCCCTAATGACCACTGGACTTGTGACTGTATGGCTACTGGGCTCTCACCCCATAACTACTAGGTTCATACCCCAAGAACTCTTGGACTTCACCCAACAAAAACCTCAGGAATCAGTCTTGGCTACCCCACCATCCACTGGGCACCTGCCCTACCAATCAGTGGGCCTGTGATCCACAATTATAGGGCTTATGCCCAACCAACTATGGGACTATGCCCAGCTCCTGCTTCATTCAGTATGCATCACCCTTCATGGCACCAACTCATGTTCCTCCAGGACTTACTATACTCATTTACATGGCTCTTTTCTGTACCAACCAATCCATGCCTGAACTGTAATCTGTCTGCACTATTTCCTCGTAGTGCTACATCCACTCACTATGAAACAGTAGTCCCTTAATTTCACTCCTAAGAAATGCTTTAATTTTACCCTTAAGTCTTCATTGACAGTTGGTTTAAATCTTACTTTGATTAATATTTAAACTAGCCAAGGAGGAGGCAGAAAGAATTGGGGAGTCAGAAACTGCCTCCCAACAGGCTGAGTAGAGGGCATGGAGAATCTGAAGGAGAGGATCCCCAGGGTTCATAGGTGCATAGGATATACAAGTCTGAGGGACAGGCCCTTAATTGGACTCACCATCATTAATTAATGATGGTAGACAAATTTGTTCTCACCCATATATAAGTCAAGTTCTTGTTTAAAAAAATTCAGAGGTTGACTTGATACCACATTTGCTGGGAGAGAGTTCCACAAATGTGGAACTCTTTGTGATACAAAGTTTTTCCTCCGTACTGTTTTACATAATTCATCATATAATCTGAGATTATGTGATCTAGTACTCTCTAAGGGTACCTGTCTAGTTAAGCAGTTGGATTCCAGAAACAATTCATCCTCAAATGCCTTATAGGCCCAACACATATCACCTCTAAGAAACCTATATTTTTGAGAAAAAAGTCCTAAGTTTCTAAGTCTATCATCATATTCCAAGTGTGTCACTTTAGAGACTGACTTAGTAATTTTACGTTGGACTGATTCATGCATTTTCACATCATTAATGGCAGTAGGTGAACAAAAAGGGGCACAATATTCCATATGTGTTCTAACCATAGTCGTATGTAATAGAATCAGAACCTCGGCTTCTCGACTTGTTATATGTTTTAAAATACATCTGAGTATACCATGACATTTTTTAGCAGTGATATTGATATGGAGGTTCCATTTAGGTTATTAGAGATTGTCACACCCAAATCTCATTCAGAAGTAGTTTCTTCAAGCTTAATATTATTTATATGGTAATTGGCCATGCAGTTATTCTCTCCCAGATGCATGACTTTACATTTTCCAATAGTAAAACTAATCCATGATCATTTGCCCAAGAATAAAGGTTATTTAGGTTATCCTGAAGCAATCTGGCAGATGCCTTATTAGTAACAATTCCTCCAAGTTTATTGTCGTCAGCATATTTATGCAACCATATACCATTATTTGCTTGCATGTCAGAAATCATGATATTAAATAATATTGGACTGAGCACTGACCCCTGAGGCACTACATTACTAACAGTACACCAATCAGACCTACATCCACGCATAAATACCCTCTGTTTCCTATCCTCCAACCAAGAAGAGATCCAATCGATAATATTAGGATGTAAGTGTAATTTACATAGCTGATGTAAAAGATGCTTATGTGATACCATATCAAATGCTTTTTGTAGTCCAGAAAGAACATCAACAGGCAATCCTTCACCCAAGGCTTTACTCACTGGCTGAAAAAGCTAATTAGATTAGTCATACATGATTTTCCCTTTGTAAAACCGTGCTGTGTTATATCAATATTTCCTGATTTATATAGGTGTTCAGTAATTTTGTACTGTAATAACCTTTCCATAAGCTTACCAATACTTGAGGTTTTAGGCTTATGGGCTTATAATTACCAATAAAATGTTTGGACCCTTTTTTGTAAATAGCAGTAATATTTGCTATTTTCCAAATGTCCAATGCCTTACTTTCTTTTAAGGATGTATTAAACAGCAATGTAAGTATACCCACTAATTCTGAAGAGAGATTCATAATAAAGATAGATGGAATACCATCAATTCTCATGGAGGAGGCAGATTTCATGTCTTTAATTGCTCTCAGGGTGTCATTTTCAGTAAAGAAGATTATGGGGCATGGAGCAGGGACAGTATTTATTATAAATTCTTCCTTGCTTTTAAAGATACTAGCAAAATATTTCTTAAATTCATTTGCCATTCGTTCATCCTCCACAATTAACTTGTCATTTCTAAAAAAAAAAGTGATCCTGCCCCAATCCTATTTCCTTTAAGGAACCTATATAATTATAAAATAGTTTTTATTGTTTTTACAATCTCTAACCAGTTTTAATTTCTAAATCACTTTTGCCTGTCTTATCAATTTTTGGTGGTATTAGATAGTTTAAATTTTAACCATGCTTCTTGTGTTGTTTTTTCTTATAACGTTTAAATGGCTTTTCTTTTTTTGATACTCTTCTTAATCTTGGTGTTTCACCAAATAGGCACTCTCTGATTTTTATTATTATATTTGACCTCTGTCGGTACCCATTTTTTAATATAATAATCAGTTTTTCTTTAATAATATTGCACATATCATTTACTTTTAAATTTTTAAGATCTTTATGCCAATTCCAATTCCTTAAGTATTGTTTAATAAGCTTATAATCATCTTTATAAAAATTAGATACTTTAGTATGACCGGCTATATTAATTCTGGTAGTAAAGAAATCCCATCTTATAGCAAAGTGATCACTATTACCCAAGGGTCCTTCTATAGTGGGTAAGGAACCAAAATGTTTAATATTAGTAATGATAAGATCCAGAATATTATTATTCCTAGTTGGTTTATTTATTAATTGCTCAAGGTCATTTTGAACAATAAACTGGATTAATTTATATTCATTACAGTTTTGAGTACTCAAGGTAGGCCAATTTATGTTAGGTATATTAAAATCCCCAAAGAGAATGAAGTCAGTGTTAATATTAATTTTATCTAGTGCTGAAAAGGAAATATCATTTTCTTCAACCACCAGACCTGGTGCTCGATATCCCACCCCTACTATTAAAGGATCTGGCAAGGAGGTAATCTGAACTACAATTATTTCACTATTTGTTTGATTACTGTTTAGTTCATATTATTGAAGATTATATTTAATATTTAAAGCAACTCCTCCTCCTTTTTTAGTTAGTCAATTTTTTAACACTACTGAGTAGCCATGTATATTAGTAGCCCAGTCTCCATCACCAAACCATGTTTCCGTTACAGCACAGATATCATTTTTTTTTTAATCAGGCGATAGGTTAATTCTCCTAGTTTGTTATTCAAGCTCCTAGCATTTACTAATAATGTGTTTATCTTTTGTGGGCAAGGTTCTTTAACGCGTTCTTAACAACTTGTTTTTTCTTTTAGATTCATGGGGTACAGTAATGTCAGTATTGTTGCCCTGAGTAATATGATCCTTACATAATGTATCCTTAGATACAAAGATACCCTCCAGAGTTTAGTTTAAAATTGAGTCAATGTAACTATTTAGTTTGTTACCCAGAGTTGCTGCCCTTTTCTACTTGGATGGATACCATCCCAGCAAATCAGTTCTCTAATTACTACAAAATCCTCCCAGTGGGTAACACATTTAAAGTTCTGTCAAAGGCTCCATTCTCTCAGCCAGTTATTTATATTTTTAATTTTGTTATTCAAATAGTCGTTAGGTCCAAAAACAGAAATGATTTTGGAGATAGAAAAGATACAATCCCTATCCATTAGGGTGTTCTCCAACCCTACAAACTCTTCTTTAATTCTCTGTTCACTTTGTTGACAGATGTTATTTATACGAACATGTATGATGACAAGTGTTTTTTCACCTCCCGTTTTCAGAACATCCTTAGACATTCTAGTAATGTCCCAAATTTTAGCTCCTCGAAAACTGGACAGTGTTCTATTAGAGTTATCTATGTCAAATATTTTCCTATCAAGATGTTTTATCATAGAGTCTCCAAAAAGAAAAACCTGCTTGGAATCAGAAATTAAATTACTTTCAGTATCCACTAGATTATAGGTAATCTGTTCTGAGGTGACTAGGAAATTGAAGAATGAGAATTATTAGAAGGCACCATGGTTGCTGGATTTGAGGGTATATCAGTGGGTAATGAATATTCTAACTGGTCAGTGAGTAAGTCAAAACAATTTCCTACTGTAATATTAAAATTGTTAGCTTTCCTACCTTTTTGCCATTTTGGAATTTCTAACTACATACCATTCATTATTATCATGGTCTCCATCAAAAGTATTCCTAGTACATTTTCTATTAACAGTAACATTAGAATGAACTGTGGCATGAGGTTGGGGGTTAATTCCCTGTATGAGCATCTCTTATATCAGTTAGTGCTATCAGAGGGCTAAATGTACCCTGTAAGGGTCCTGAAATAGATAAATCTGGATTGTTATGATCATAGGTACACTTATTTTTAACTTCATTCTGAAGGGAACAGTTAAATCTAATAGCCATATTTCTCTGACTGTCTTCTAAGTGAAAAAGTCTTCCATTAAATAACTTAATGTCTTGTTTCAAATCCTTGTTTTCAGTACATTTAGTACAGATAAAAGTTATCTCTTGCAATACAGCAGTATTAAAGCTGTACATATGACAGGAGTTACATTCAGTACCCACTTTACCCTCTGTTGTTGTTACTATTTTACTCATTGTAGCATCTAAAATGTGTGCCATGTCAATTAGGAAAGCAATGTAATGGTCTCTTTATTACTGGAAATATTTGTGCAAGCAAAATAACACACACACACACACACACACACACACACACACAGATACTTCACGAACTGGTAGTAAGACAGAGGAAAACTCTCACCTGACCATTCTTATATTCACGCCTTTTATTTGACACTTTCAAGACAACTTGTTAAACACATTAAACAGGCAAAACACGTGCTATAATGCGCGTGTCTTTGTGCACGTCTTCTCACACTCACCCAGCTCACAGAGAGTGGAAGATATAGCGTTCTTGTGACCTGCAAGTAACTCCCAGGGGTCATGGGATAAAGCACTCAAAGTGAAGCCTAAAATTGTATAATATTGCCCCAAAACATCTAAGTAGCAGTAGAAACCCAATGTTGTGTTCCAAAGGACTAAAAATAATGAGCTCCTATTGAGCTGTAGTTTGGCCTGAAACTGGCAAGAACTACTGACTACTCTTCCTGTTTCCTGTGTTACCAGGATAACAAGGCTCCAAGTAAAAGTTTCACAAAAATGTTTTAAAAGAAAACCCACAAACAAGTTTCATACAGCACAAATTCTCATAAAAAATCACGTTTCATACAGTTTCATACAGCAAAATTCTCATAAGAGGGGTGCAAGGAGCTAGTGGCTTGTGTGCAGGTACCAGAACTTGCACAAATGAGCAGAACACTGCACCAATCCCTTTGATATAGCACCCTGTGACCTGGAAGTAACTCCCAGGGGTCACGGGATAAAGTGCTCAAAGTGAAGCCCAAAATTGTATAATATTGCCCCAAAACACCTAAGTAGCAGTAGAAACCTGTTGTTGTATTCCAAAGGACTAAAAATAATGAGCCCCTGTTGAGCTGTATTTCGGCCTGAAACTGGCAAGAACTACTGACTACTCTTCCTGTTTCCTGTGTTACCAGGATAACAGGGCTCCAAGTAAAAGTTTCACAAAAATGTTTTAAAAGAAAACCCACAAACAAGTTTCATACAGTTTCGTACAGCACAAATTCTCATAAAAATCACCAACAAGTTTCATACAGTTTCATACAGCACAATTCTCATAAGAGGGTGTAAGAGGCTAGTGCTTATATGCAGGTACCAGAACTTGCACAAATAGGCAGAACACTGCAAATTAATAAAGGGAGCAGGGTGTTAGGATAAAGGGGAAAGGAACTTCAGCATTAACAGAGAGGTGGGAAGGTGGGAGGCAAAAAGGAAAAGGGGGGGGTAACAAGCAGAGTGGAAACAAAATCTGGAAGGCCATGTGTGTGAGTGCTAGAAGTCTAGGAAATAAGATTCCAGACCTAGAGGCCATCATGGCAGAAGCAGACCTGGATATTGTGGCCATTACTTAGCCATGGTGCACTGAAAATCATGACTGGGACATAACCATACTGGGCTATACTCTGTTCAGGAAGGAATAAGTGGGAAGGAAAGGAGGAGGTGTGGTGCTTTATGTGAGGGAAAGCATAAAAGCCATGGAGATACAGAGAACACAGGGAAAAGCAGAGGTACTGTGTGTCACCCTAGAGACAGTGAATGGAGCCACTATTTGCACTGGAGTGATCTATAGACCTCCAGCATAGAGGGAGGAATTAGGGAACAAACTTGTGGAAACCATTGGCAAGGTGGCATGAAATGGGGAGGTGTTGCTGGTGGGGGACTTCAACCTGCCAGATGTGGATTGCAGCCTCCCAGCAGTGACTTCAGCTAGAAGCAGGGAATTCCTGGACTCTCTGCAGGGGGCATTCCTCAGACAACCAGTGAGTGAACCCACTCATGATGGACAATGCTGGACCTGGTACTCACTAACAGGGACAGTGTTGCAGATGTCAAAGTGGGAGGCCACATGGGAACCAGTGATCACCATATGGTGTAGTTCAATAAAAGGATGGCTGTGGAATTGAATCACACAAGGGTGAGGGTCCTGGACCTCAGGAGCACAGATTTTAAAAAGGTGGGTGAATGCCTCAGGAAAGACCTAGCAAAGGTGGGTGATCTGGGTGGAATGAAGAAACAGTGGGCAAAGATAAAAGGGATCATAGTAAAGCCAATAAACCTCTGTGTCAAGTGAGCAAAAGCAAGAGGAAAAAGAGACAATTATGTTTCTCAAAAGAGGTGTCTGAATAGGCAAAAGCTAAAAGGGTATCATTCTGAAGGTACAAGGAAATGCAGAGGGAAGAAGATAGAGAGGTGCATCGGCAAAAACAGAGGGAAGCAGAGTAAGCAGTAAGGAGTGAAAAGGCACAAACTGAAAAGAGAATATCCCAGGAGGTAGCAAAAGTGGACAAGATATTTTTTTAGATATAAGTGAAAAGAGGAACAACAGGGGTGGGATTGTAAGGTTAAAAAAGAGGGGGGGGGGGCTGTGCAGAGGGGGTCCAGGAAAAGGCTGACATCCTGAACAAATACTTTTGTTCAGTGTTCAAAGAAGAAGGAGATGTGGAGGGGCCACAAAAAAGTAACAAAAGCTTTGGAGGGAAGAAGGTGGACATGTCCTTTTTTGGAGGTGACAGTGCTGAAGGGACTTGCTAATCTGAAGGTGGACAAAGCAAGGGTCCAGATGGTGTGCACCTAAGGGTAATGAGGGAGCTCAGGGCAAAATGACTGTGCCTCTGACAGTTCTGTTTAACAGCTCACTGGAAACAGTAGTGGTTCTGGTGACTGGAGGAGGGCAGATGTCCACTACACAAAAGTGGTAGCAAGGAGGAGGTTGGCAATTACAGATCATTCAGCCTCACATCAGTAGTGAGAAAGTCAATGGAATCATAGAAACATAGAAACATAGAATTTGATGGCAGATAAGGACCGCTTGGCCCACCTAGTCTGCCCATTTTCCTACCTAACAGATAAGCTGCAGATCCTAGTTAACCAACAGCTTACTTCCTCCACCCCCCACTAGGACTGCCTTATGTCTGTCCCATGCATTCTTGAATTCCTTCACTGTTCTTGACTCCACGACCTCCTCAGGGAGGCTGTTCCATGCATCCACAACCCTCTCTGTGAAAAAATACTTCCTCACATTACCTCTGAGCCGTCCCCCCTCTATCTTCAAATTGTGCCCCCTTGTTCTTGCACATCTTTTTCTGAAAGATGCTACCCTCTTAGACTTTGTTGATTCCACTGAAGTACTTATAAGTTTCTATCATGTCCCCTCTCTCCCTCCTTTCCTCAAGGGTATACATATCGAGCTCCTTTAGTCTTCCTTCAGTATGTCTTCTGGTGCAGACCCTGCACCATTTTGGTTGCCCTCCTCTGGACAGCCTTCACTCTGTCTATGTCTTTGGGGAGATGGGGTCTCCAGAACTGCACACAGTACTCCAGATGGGCTCTCGCCAACTGTCTGTACAGAGGGATAACAACTTTCTGTTTTCTACTATTGATGCCTCTTCCTATGCATCCCAGTATCCCCCCAGCCTTCCTTACTGCCTTCTCACGTTGCTTGCCCACCTTTAGGTCATCTGATATAATTACCCCTAGGTTCCTTTCCATTTTTACTGTTGTCAGTATCTCACTCCCCATTGTGTACGCTTCCCCTGGGTTTTTGTTTCCCATGTGCATTACCTTGAACTTCTTTGCATTGAATCTGAGCTGCCATACATTTGACCATTTCTCCAACCTTGCCAAATCCCTTTTCATCCTTTCCACTCCATCTTGTGTATCAACCCAGTTGCAGATCTTTGTGTCATCTGCAAAGAGACATACTGTTCCTTCCAGTTCCTCTGCAATGTCACTTATAAAGACATTAACCCTTAGGCTGCCGGAAGATTTAGAACGCATAGGTTTTTAGGACAAGATATCTAGTCGGCGGAGCTTGTTACACAGACTATGGGCATTGGTACTCATCATCCTCCACTTTTTGATAGCCTTACCCCTTTTAGCCCCATTCTTGTCCTTACTGCCTTTGCCTTTTTTCACATTTACCTCTGTTCTGCTCCCTAATAACTTCTCTACCTTGGAGTTTACCTCACTAATTACCATGTTTTGTGGGGGGAGGCTGGGATTTCCCTGCTCCTTTTCAGTGCCTCCCCCCTTGGCTAGTTTAAATGCTTGTCAATGAAGCATTTAAACCTCTCACCTAGGATCCTGGTTCCCCTGGACAGATGCAGACCATCGCACCAGTATAGGTCTGCATCCTCAGGTAGCTCCCGTCGACAATGAAGCCAAAACCCTGAGCTCCACACCAGTTTTTCAACCACTCATTGAATTCCCTGGTGAGGAGTGCCCTAGCATCACCCTTGCCATAGACAGGCAGCACTTCTGAGAAGGTTACCGTATGCGCTACTTGTCTAAGGCCCCTCCCCAACTCTACAAACTCCTCTTGCACTGCTCTGATCCCATTTCTAGCCAGGTCATTTGTCCCTAGGTGGACAATGACATCCAGCTCCCTCCCTCATGCAGCTCCTCCCATGATCCTGAGGATTTGCTTCCTGTCCCTCCAAGCCGTGGCGCCAGGAAGGCACCTTACCTCCCTCTCCCCTTCCTCCCCTGTTTCTACCCCCATAATTATTGAGTCCCCCACCAGTAGTTGTTTCCTTCCCCTGTGGGGTCCCATGTCACCCTCCTGTGGGTCTCCTTTGTGAAGGTTCCCAGCACCCTTCTTGGTCTCCACTGCAGGTGCCTCCATAGAGGAACCACTATCTACCTGAAGAGTGAATGAACTGTGGAGAGGTACAACTGGAGGGATGTAACTCTGTTCTACCACCCTCTCTCCTCCTTGACCCACCCTGGTCCAATCTCTCCTCTTTCTTGGCAGCCTCTGAGGTAGTGGCATTGGCCCTGGTGGTCCCTGGTGGGAGAGGAGGTTCCACGAATCCTATCCAGGTCAGCCTGGAGACGGGCAACCTCCTCTCTCAGATCAGAGGTGCCTGCAAATAGGGCAGCATCGCAGCCTCCAGAATGTCTCCGGCACACTGCCGCCCCAGCCATTGCACTGCACCACTCCTATCATGTCTTATTTTGTGTCCCCTCTACTGTTTTTCTGTATTCTTACTCCCTCCTCTCCTTACAGCTCTCACCCTTCCTGTTCTGGGACAGCAACTTCCTATCTTCTTCAGTAGCCTCCTTCTTCCTTGCTCAGTGTCAGACCACCAGCAGCTGGGGGGGAGGGTGAGCTACTTTTTTCCTTTAGGGTTGACAAAATCAGTGTTTCTCTATGATCCTTCCCTTCCTACTGCCAAACAGGAAGTTCCTGTTGACAGTCAAATCCAGTGGCTATAAAAGTAGAACTGGCATTGGGTGGGATGGAGGTCAATTAGTAAGAAAAAAGGCTAGCAACAGGAAGTTGTAATTTGAGTCACCTGCTTTTATAGTGTCTAAGCCACACCCCCAATTAAGCTCTCTTTCCTCCTACTGGTTTAGCAAAGTCAGCTGATACAGTACCCTTCCCTGCACAGAACACACACTAACTTTCTTTCATTTCTTTCTTTTTTTAACCCTAAGACCCCTTCTACTTCTAATAAAGTATCTGTCTACTTAATCTCAACAGACACTGACTCCTGCTGAGATATAAGTCTTAAATTAATAAGAAAATGTAGCTTCTTTTAGTTAGCTGCTTTCTGCTCTACAAGCAAGGCTAGCAACAGGAAGTTTTAATTTGAGTCACCTGCTTTTATAGTGTCTAAGCCACACCCCAATTAAGCTCTCTTTCCTCCTACTGGTTTAGCAAAGTCAGCTGATACAGTACCCTTCCCTGCACAGAACACACACTGACTTTCTTTCTTTTCTTTCTTTTTTTAACCCTAAATAAGACCCTTCTACTTCTAATAAAGTTATCTGTCTACTTAATCTCAACAGTCACTGACTCCAGCTGAGATATAAGTTTTAAATTAATAAGAAAATGCAGCTTCTTTTAGTTAGCTGCTTTCTGCTCTACAAGCAAGGCTAGCAACATCAATCACTGCTGAAGGAAAGGATTGTGGAATATCTTGAATCCAGTGGGTTACAAGACCCAATGCATCATGATTTTACAAGGGGAGGTCATGTAAAATGAATCTGATAGATTTGTTTGACTGGATGACCAAGGAACTAGATCAGGGTGGAGCGGTGGACTTGACCTAGCTAGATTTCAGTAAGGCATTCGACACCATTCCACATAGAAGATGAGTAAGCAAGCTGGGAAGCTTAGGAGTGGGTCCAAAGATGGTAATCTGGACAAGAAATTGGTTACAGGATAGGTAACTGAGAGTGGTGGTAAACAGAGTTCATGCAGATGACATCAAAATCTGCAATAGAATGGATACTCTGGGGGGTTGGAAAGCATAAGCAGACACTTGAGAAAACTGGTGGAGTGGTCAAGGGTATGGAAGCTGGGTTTCAATGGGAAAAGTGAAAATTAATGCACTTAGGGCACAGAAACCCAGGGGTGGAGTACAAAATGGGTGGAGTGGCATTGATAACCACCAAGCAGGACAGAGACCTGGGATAATCATATCCTAAGAACTAAAGGTGGCCAGGTAGTGTGATAAGACAGTAGGAGGGCAAGTGAAATGCTGGGTTTCATAGGGAGGTATCACTAGCCGAAAGAAGAAAGGTAGTTTTGCCTCTATATAGATCACTGGTAAGACCTCACCCACAGTATTAGTGTCCTCATCTGGAGACCACATCTCCAGAAGCACATAGACTGAGTGGAGGCAATCCAGAGGAAGGCAACTAAATAATGCATGGTCTGCATCTAAAGCCCTATGAGGATAAACTAACAAACCTCAATATGTACACCCTGAAATAGATGAGGGTGAGGGGAGATCTGATAGAGACCTCTAAATGCCTCACAGGAGTAAACAAGGTAGAAGAGAGGATATTTTTCAGAATAAAAGGTGTTCATGATCAAGGGGACATGCTATGAAGCTGGAGGTGGGTAGATGCAGGAGAAATTTAAGGAAGTACTTCACAGAAAGAGTGGTGGATTCCTGGAACAGCCTTCCAGCAGAGGTGGTGGGGCAAAAACAGTGGTGGGGTTCAAGAATGCATGCTATAAGCATGAATGAATCATAGTGAAAAGGAAGGGGGACAATGAAAGAGCTGTAGATTGGGCACAGTTTGTTGTAATAGCATAGGTATGGAGAAATAAGTGGACTGGCTGGGTCAAATGGTCCTTATCTGCCATCAAATTCTATGTTTCTATGTTTGTCTGGTTAAACTTTAAGGTATTAATAAAGGTGTTCTCATCCTTAAATTCTGCTTAATTCAGCCTTAATTAGAGCACACAAATTATAGGCATTTTTGGCTTTTATTCCCTTAATATTAACAATTAATCACATTTTTTACGTTATACTTAATTTTAATCCTGAATATCTCAGCTTAAATATATTTTTGTACTTATGTTTACCCATAATTTTAATCCCTAATATTTAATGTTAAATATATTTTAATGCATAATTTTAAATGTAATCTTAATCCCATAATAGTATAATATCTAAAATTAAATATATTTTAGTATTTAATTTTACTTAATCATAATCCCTCAATAATTAAAATTAAATATATTTTATTACATAGTTTTACACTTTAGTTTAGCAAAATCCTTTAATTCCACTTAATTCTGAAGTTTAAAAATACAGTAATTTTATCCTTTATTGACCAGTGCATCTTTTCAGGGATAAATTAATGGGTTTAACTTTAAAATCTTAATTTTGCTTTATGTGATATGTAAAAATTAGAAATTCCGACCCTTAATCTTACTCCCTTAATTCCTAAAATTAAATCAGCCTTAATACTTAATTTTAGGGTTGTGCATGGACAAAATATTTCACAAATACAACAAATAGTAGACTTCTCAAATAGTTGGTTAGACCTCCTGAATATTCCATTATTATCTTCTTTATATATTAATCTGTGTTGCTATCTTAATATTCACCTCTCTTAACCCTCAGCACATGACATTTATCCAAAACTGAACATGTCATTTTCTATTGATTTTACATTTAGCATTTTACTGTCACTTAAATTGTTTGGTGATTTGACCCAAAAATAATAAAATATATGACAAAATGAATTACCTTGATTTACATGTCTTATATTGCCCATTATGCCTTGTCACCCCATATACTCTATATATGTTTGATAATTTAAAGAAATTCAATTCCTTTTTAAAACCTTTTTTATTGCTTAATAAAACAGTACAAATTAGCTTTATGTGATACATTAAGAAATGATGACTTGTGGTATCTTTAATCAAGAAAATCTTATGTCCCTGTAAGATTAGGGAGCACAAATCCAAAGGTGTACCAATGTTCGTATTGTGCAACCTTCTTTATAATGTATGGTCAAACATTGTTATCAGCCAAAATCTAACATTTTACAGGTTTGTTATACCATCGATGTGATGTCACAGTGTTGTTAACCCATTGATGGTAAGTCACATCGATGTTATAACAACAGTGTTCACTCTGCACATGCGCATTACCAGAACCTGAACTGGCCACAGCAGGGGTCCAGCTTAATTTTTTTCTTACTTTTTATGAAGACCATACACTATAAAATATAATGTATGGTCCGTGATAGGCAACAAAACGTGTGTTGCCATCTCCAGATTACCATGATGACCAAAACCTCTCGTGCTTCACTCTTGAGGTTTAAATGGCCGTCATGGTAACCTCTCGATGGCTACACACATTTGTTACCAATGATGGACCATGCATTATCCTCTATCTGGTCTTTCAGAGCAACTATCAAGTCAATCATCCCTAACAGCATTGTTAGACTCTCACTTCAGTTGTCTTCCTGCCAGCCTCCATTCCATCATGAGCTAATGCATGAACTTGGGTTACCAGTGTGTATTTGGCTGCCTCATGTGCCCCAGCATAATGCAGCCACTGAAGACATTTATGACATTTAAAGGAAGTAGTCAGCTTAAGTTTATACCTACAAACAGAAAGAAACATACAAATGTACTGATTATTTTTATGTCATCACAAATTGTCATTTTAGAACTTATAGCACAAAAAAAAAAGTTACTAATATCAAAGCAATTTTAGTGCCCACAATTGATCACTATAAGTCTACAATAGGGTTGTGCAGGGGACAACTTTAGTTCCCAAATACCACAAATAAAGGACTTCCCAAATATTTGGGACCCATTCCCAAACAGCACACCATGTGATATTATTCATAGACAGATCCATGGGACCCTCCCTATACCAGTAGTTTATTTTCCCACTCACCTTTTTGCCTAGAACTTCCATCCCCCAGCATTCATAGCACCCAACTAGCCATTCCACACCCACTATAGCATACTATACACAAAATGTGAACTTAACAAAAATATTCTCTCTTGCCTCCACACTACATTGCAGTCATCCCCTCACTAGCCTGGTTCCCCCATTCACAAAAACACATAACTATCTTCTGTCCCTGAAGCCCCATCCATGATTTTTGAAGCCTCTAGGCAAAATAGCTAGCCAGCACAGTCAGCCCCTCTCCTGCAGTATGCCCTGCCTACTTCTCATAGTAGCACTGAATGAATGGAGTGAGTGAGCGGGTGCACGATTGGAATGGAGGGGTAGATGGAGCAGCAGTATCATTAGTGATGCAAGGCAACCTGATCAGTCAGATTGATTAGTGTCAGTAATGACACTGCTGCCCTGCTTTCTCCCTCCCAATCTTGCACCTGGTCTCTCCATTTATTCAGTATTAATATGGAGCAGGGTGGGCAGAGTGCACTGCATGACAGGGGTCTGCCTAAGTTAGCTGGATATCTTACTTACTTGCTCTCTCTACAAAACCATGGATGGAGCAGAAGATAATTATGTACAGTATTTTTGAAATCAGTGGAGTTGGGCTGGGGGTGACTAACTACATTGGGGTGCAGAGGCAGAAGCCAGCTTTCCCACCCCCAGATATTAGGGAGAGGAGAGGAGAGGGGATCAGGAATGATTGCAATAGGGAGGGTGTCCAAGAGACTAGCCCTGGCCACATGGAGAGAGTTAAAGATGTTTTTTCCCACCCGCTGCCTGGGTAGCATATCGATACCATGAAGATATATGGGCAACTCTGAAACAGCAAAAGCATAAAAGTGAAGACATAAAAGGTGACCGCTAATAAATGGTGACAGGGTGTTAACAGTGACTCCAAAGTGCTAACCTACCCCAGTGTCAAGGAGTACCTTGGAGTAGAAATCCTAGAGATAGCGAAGGGTTTTGGAGTTCAGCCCCCATGGGGTGGGGGCAGCACACTCCACTCACAGAAAAGGTCCCTAGGTGTGCAGGTGCAGTAATCATGTAACATGCAGGATCAGTGCACTGTTTCTCCAGTGTGCACTACAGTATGTATCAGTCAAAATTCACTTTTCCTGTTGATTGCTGATTATTACATGTGCAGTAATGTGAGTTACTGTTTGGGAGTTGCCATTTTGACTTTCCTCATTAAATCTTCACCATTATCACATGGAGCCTATGTGTGAATATGAATACTTGAATTTTCTAATATTTAGACTTGAATACCAAGTAATCTGCTAAGTACCAGAACCACTTCTTCAGCCCTTGAAGCCGAATTCCTTCACATACACGACGCCTCAACTGTTGACAATTAAGTACTAGAAAATACAACAGAACATCATTGTCTTGATCTTTTTGTAAGTAACATGGGAGATCAAATAAGGAACTGCAAAACTAGGGAACCACTAATCGGTAGTGATCACAGAATGGTAGAATTTGACATCATATTAAATAATAATAAACAGTAGAGAGGTAGTACTAAAATTAAACGCTATGATCTGGCCGACTTTACCAAAATAAGAAATGCAGCAGCCCTATGGGACTGGAATTTATGGTTTAGATGTTAAATAAATGTGGGATGTATTCAAAATGTGGTTATGGGAACTAGGAGACAAGTTCATACCCACTAAAATGAAATACAACAACAAGGGGAAAGTCCCACTGTGGTTAAATAATAGAATACGGCAATTAATTAAAGCAAAAAAAAAGCATATAAGATAACCAGAGAAGAAGGGACCTTCAACTCCAGGAACAAATATAAACTCAAATTATGAGTATTAAAGGAGACTATCAAACTAGCCAAACAGAATCTGGAATCAAAATTAGCTACTAGTTGGTGAGACCCCATCTAGAGTACTGTGTGCAGTTCTGGAGACCCCATCTCCACAAAGACATAGTCAGAGTGGAGGCTGTCCAGAGGAGGGCAACCAAAATGGTGCAGGGTCTGCACCAGATGACATAGGAAGAGAGACTAAAGGAGCTTAATATGTATACCCTTGATGAAAGAAGGGAAGGGGGACATGATAGCACCTTTCAAGTACCTCAAGGGAATCAACAAAGTCCAAGAAGGTAGTATCTTTCAGAAAAAGAGATGTGCAAGAACAAGGGGGCACAATCTGAAGATGGGGGGTGGCTCATAGGTAATGTGAGGAAGTATTTTTTCATGGAGAGGGTTGTGAATGCATGGAACAGCCTTCCTGAGGAGGTCATGGAGTCAAGAACAGTGGGGGAATTCAAGAATGCATGGGACAGACATAAGACAGTCCTAGTGGTGGGTAGGAGGAAGTAGGCTGTTGGTTAACTAGGATCTGAAGCTTATCCATCAGGTAGGAAAATGGGCAGACTAGGTGGGCCAAGTGGTCCTTATCTGCCTTCAAATTCTATGTTTCTATGTACTAGTGTCAAGGAAAACAAAAAGGCATTCTATAATTATGTGAGTAGCCTGAAGGGTAACAATGACACCATTGAACCAATCCTGCAGGGCAGCACAGTGGCTAGTGATTGCCAGCAGCTGGCAGAAACTTTTAGTGAGTTTTTTGATAGTGTCTACCTTAAGGGTGACAAGATAAATTCAAATTGTTCTGGTTCCTTGGATTGTAAAGTGGAAATCTCTTCAGAAAAGATACAAAAACTGCTTCTAGAACTGGATTATAACAAATCATCGGACCCAGACAACCTTCACCCTAGGCTGTTAAAAGAGTTGGCAAGCATTATTAGCACACCCATACAGGTTATAGCCCAAACATTGCTTTCGGCAAGGAACAGTCCTAGAAGAATGGACATCGGCTTATGTAATACCAATTTACAAAAAAGGTCCTAAATCTCTCTGTAATAATTACACCAATTAGCCTCACCTCTATTGTGGGCAAGATAGTGGAAGCCATAATTAAGGATGAACTAGAAGAACACTTAAAGGGGAAAGACCATGCAGATATACTCCAGCATGGTTTTTAAAAGGGAAGATCATGCCTAACCAGCTTGCTCCACTTTTTTGACCCAGTCAGTTCTGTGTTGGATAAAAATATTGCAGTGGATGTATTATACATCAACTTTCAAAAGGCTTTTGACAGTATCTCACATTCTGAGTTTATATGCAGTACAAGAGAGATTGAACTGGATGAGATACTTATAAGGTGGATCTTGGCATGGTTGACTAAAAGAAAGCAGAGGGAGACTATTAAGGGGCATCATTCAGGATGGGGAGAGGTGACTAGTGGAGTCCCACAGTGTTCAGTTTGGGGCTAATGTTGTTCGACATACTGATGGCATCTCTTTCATGTACCAGCACAGCATGGATGGCAAAATTAGCAGACAACATAAAAATGTGAGCACTAGTTACAAATGGAAGGGATGTGATAATGTTCCAAGATAACATAGATCAATTAGCAGAAGGGGCAAGAAAGAAAAAAATTAAGATTCAACCTAGATAAGTGCAAGATAATGCATCTGGGCAAAAATAACTTCGGATTTAAATATTACATAGAGGGAACTGAACTTCAGACTACTACATCGGAAAGAGGTCTAGCAGTTTCGGTTAACAATAAACTGAGTTCATCGGATCATTGCTCTAATATCATTAGGAAAGGCTATGGCATTCTGGCAGCAATAAAAATGAACATCAAGAGTACGGCTAGGGAGGTGGTGATTCCATTGTACACATTTCTGGTGTGCCTCACTTGGAGTATTGCTCCCAGTTTTGGGCCCCCCTTTGAAAGATCGGTGCGAGCAGAATTGAGGGGACCCAACGTTGGGCAACCAAGCTTGTGGGAAACATCAGCATGCTTTCATACGAGGAGAGACTGGAGGATTTGGGGCTATACTCACTACGGTATAGAAGGCACAGGGGTGACATGTGCCTTGTATTTAGGGCTCACCAGGTTTAGGACATATGGAAGTGTACAGGATTAAAATCAAGGCCTGATACTATATCAACAAGGGGTCACTGTAAAATGCTAAGGGGAGAACACTACAGGGCTAACTTAAGATGGATGTGGTTTTCCCACAGAGTAGTGTCAGGTTGGAATTCCTTGCCACCTGAATTAGTATTGAGCAAAACAGCGAACCACTTTAAGAAGTCACTAGATGAACACTTTTTGTCCATCTGCCGTGCAGTCACCATTTAGTTAGTGCAGGTCTGAAAAAGGCTCACACTATTGACCTGTTTAACATCCTATGAATCCTATCCTATGAATCCTATATGCAAAAAAAGGTATTTATTCAGCCTTAATTTTCACTACATAGCCACTGGTAATCACAAACTAAAACTCAAGTCATGCCAAAGTATTAAATGTCTAGAGTCAATATAAACTACAATAATTTGCCTGATCAGTAGGAGTAGCTGTTTTCAGTTGTTCTAATAAAATTATCACACACATTACTCTTGAGTATCTTACTACATTCCATCTTGAAACTGCTTTTCGATAATATACAATGAGAAATGAGAGCTTCATGTGAAAGGCAGAGTTAGTGAAGGGGCACCGTTGTTCTGTATCTTCCAGTCCATCCTTTCTTTTCTTTATACAAATGCAAATAAATACTTTGTCATTCTTATTTGTTTATGCATTGCTGAATGTGGACCACAAATCTATACATTAAAACAGATATTCACAAGGGTGTGTTGTACATATATATTTATAACTCAAACAAACAAAAGAGAATGAAGCACCTTAGCTGTGATTTGAAATCAGGCCACCCTGAGTACTGTTATTAAGAAACTGTATTGGGAAATATCTTGATATGTGTGGCTGTATATTGATGTTTTTTGATGTATGGAAACTTATCAGTAGGTCTTCATGTTACACTGACACCGATATGTCATCTTATCAGGTTCCTACATGCCTGAATGGTTCCTACATGTAACCATGTCACTGTGTATGTTGCAGTTACTACCCTTACCTTGATATGGACTGAAGAAAGGTTGAGAGAAATGGGTTAGTTAATTCCTGGTTGGGGAGTTGTTTCCAGTTAGAAATAAGTTGTGTGGTGCCTCCCCCCCAAAGTTTAGGTTTAAGTGGGTCTGGTGTCAAAGCAGTACAATCCACTGGGTTGCAGTACCTACCCACCTACCCACAGAATCCACACGCAATGAAAACACACAATGCAGCAACAATGTAAACAAAAATGTAATTAGTGACTAGCTACTAATAATATGCTCATGAGTCAAAATTCAAATAATTATTTATTGGGGTAGGGAATGGTAGGAACTCATAACTGTAATAACCCAGGCTGAAGTTAATTGCCATACAAGACTCAGTTAATATGGGCCATAATTAGTTGCCCTGCTAGGCATGGCCAAAATGCAGATTATCTGTCTGCAACTAATAATGCCCATCTAGGCACAGCAGGTTAACCACATATAGTAGCGCCCACCCCGCCACACCACACAGTGCAAGTACAGATGCTGTAAACTTTTTGTACTCTCACCCACCTGTACTGGGGACACTACTCTCTAGGGGTTGCAAATAATGAATACTGTAGTATTTCCGAAATACCACAAATAATGAACTAATCATTTTTTGGATCCAAATAATGAATAATGGCACTATTCATGTGTAACTTATTCAGGAAATACAATATGTTAAAAAAAGTCCCCTGCCCTTTATCTTGTGAGACATACAACCCTCATCCCTCACTCTCTGTTAGAATCCATTCCACCCTCCTCCCCTTCCATTGCCTACAATTTTCCATCAAATTAGCTATATTAAAAAAAACCTCAAACGATGAGTGGTCAGCATCACTCACCCACCTCCAAGGCTGGCTACCATATTTTAGTGCTTATTTGTGCTAAATCAAATATCTCTCCCACCCTGGCAGCACCCTCCTCTCACCCTCCTCCTCCTCCTCCTCCCAGCACCCAAAAGCTGGTGAGTGGTTACTATAAGGAGGAAGAAGCGGTCCAGCGCAACCCACCCTCCTCCCTTGCCTGCCACCTTCTTCTGAATGAAAGTGCTTAAGTGCTTGTTCATAGGAAAAAACAACTGATCACATGATCAGGTGGTTTTACTATGAGCAAGCATGTAAGCGCTATCATTCTGAAGACAGCTAGCTGAGGACATGGGTGGGTTAACGTTGGTTGTCCTTTTCCTCCTTTTAGTTGCCACTTGCCAGCTTTTGGGTACTGAGAGGGGGGAGGAGGGTGCTACCAGGGTGGGGGAGGTAGAAAACACATTTGGTTCAGTGCAAATAAGTGCCGAAAGATGGCAGCTGGCCGAGGATGCAGGTGGGTTGTGCCAGCCACCCACTGTGGGAGTTTTGTTTTAAATATAGCTAATATTATGGAAGTATTTGGTGCTTGAGGGGAGGAGGGTGGGCTGAATTCTAATAAAGGGTGGGGGGATAGGGGGCTATATATTCTACAGGATATGGGGTGTGGGGGCTGTTTCTTCTTTTTTTTAACATTTCTCCCAAATACCAAATACTGAATACCTGAATATTTGGGGCCTGAACAGAGTATTTGGCCTGAATATTCAAGATAAGATATTCATACACCCTTGCTACTCTCTCCCCACTGGTACATAAGTTAAACCCTAAAATCTCTTAGGAAGCTCTCAATGCTTCAATGGGTACTCAGGCATGGAAACAGTGTGGGCCCTGTGACATTGCAGTTGGTTGTCCAACGATGGTGCATTTTAAACAAAGAAATATTTTATACCAAAACCCCACAGGCCATGCAACTGCTTCAAATGGCAAACCTCTAATTAAGGTATTTATTGATCCTGGTCCATTGGCCAAACTGCAGATCTGATACATCGATACATAGATGCTGTCAGCAGATAATGACCACTAGGTCCATCCAGTCTGCCCAGTTAAGCTGCCTAACGAAGCATCCAGTGACCCTAGCAGGTCATAGGCTTTAGCTTTTCTTCCTATCTCTATTATTCCTTTGCTTCTTTCCCATACATGATTGAAGCCCACTACTATATGGGCTGTTGCCACCTCCTGGGACAGGCTATTCCATGCATCCCCCACCATTTCTGTAAAAAAGGACTTTCTGACATTTCCCCTTATGCGACCACCCCTCAGTCTCATGTCGTGTCCTCTTGTCCTGGCACTACTATTAATCTGGAATAAGTTGTCCCTTTCCATGTTGTTAATGCCCTTGAAGTAAGTGAATGTTTTTATCATGTCACATCTCTCCCTCCTTTGTTCTAGCATGTACAAATTGAGGTCCCTTACTCTCTTCTCATAAGGCTTGTGATGTAATCTCTTCACCATTTTGGTCGCCCTCCTCTGTACTGTCTCTATTTTGTCAATATCCTTATGAAGGTGTGGTCTCCAAAACTGTGCATAGTATTTAAGGTGAGGTCTCACCAGGGTCCTGTACAGTGGAACTATTACCTCCTTCCTTCGGCTTGTGATTCCACTTCCAATACACCCCAACATTCCACTGGCCATTCCCACCTCTTTTGCCATCTGCCTTACGGCCTTCAAGTCATCTGTGATTAGGACCTCCAAGTCCTTCTCCTCCTTAGTTACTACTAGCAGCTCCCCCCACCCAACCTGTAGAGTGCCCCAGGGTTTCTGCTCCCAACATGCATCATTCTGCACATCTTTCGGTTAAACCTGAGCTGCCATGCCCCGACCATCTCCCCAACAGTTCCAGGTCTTTTCTCATCATTTCCACCCCTCCGGAGTATTCACCCTGTTGCAGATCTTCGTGCCATCTGCAAACAGGCAAACCTTTCCCTCCAGCCTATCTGCAATGTCACTGATGAAGACATTGAAGAGGACTGGCCCCAGAACTGACCCATGAGGTACCCCACTGGTCACCTCCCTTTCATCTGATTGGGTTCCATTCACTACTAGCCTCTGTTTTCTGTCTCTTAACCAGTTTCCAATCCAGTTCACCACCTTGCTTGCCAACCCCAGGCTGCCTAGCTTGTTGACCAGTCTCCTATGAGGGACCATATCAAAGGCTTTGCTGAAATCAAGATAGGCAATATCTACTGCCCCCCCCCCCAGTCTACTGCTTTTGTCACCTAGTCAAAGAAATCTATCAAATTAGTTTGACAGGATCATTCTCCAGAAAACTCATGGTGGCTGGGATCCACCAGTCCATTTGCTTCCAGGTGTTCCACTATTCTTTCCTTAAGAGGTGCCTCCATTATCTTTCCAACTACAGAGGTTAGACTAACTGGCCTGTAGTTCCCAGCTTTTTCTTTACTATCGCTCTTATGAAGTGGGACAATGTTTGCCCTTCTCCAGTCCTCTGGGATCACTCCAGTGTCCAAGGACTCACTGAACAGGGCTGCCACTTCAGTCCTCAGTTCCTTTAGGACCCTTGGATGTATGCTGTCTGGACCCATGGCTTTTTCCACTTTTAGCTTCACCAGTTCTTCTAGGACCCTCTCCTCTGTGAATGCACTGGTGTTTAGCTTCTTATCCTTAGCCCCTTTGAAGTCCAGCTGTGGGCCCTGCTTATCCCCTCCACAGTGAGGACTGAACAGAAATATTCATTCAGGATCGCTGCTTTTTCCCTGTCTCCCTCCACTATCTCCCCCCTAGACCCTCTAAGGTTTGCTACTCACCCCTTTGCCTTCCTTCTCTCACTAATGTACTTGAAGAATGTCTCATCTCCTTTTTCAACCGATTGAGCTATTCTATCCTCCGTCTGTGCTTTAGCGCTCCTCACTGCCTTACCCATCTCTCTCAGACACTTCTGGTACATTTCCTTGTCATCATCCCTTTGTGTCTCCTTATACTTCCTGAAGGCTAGCCTCTTGGCCCTTACTTTTTCTGCCTCCCCACCCCTGAGAACCAAAGCGATTTTCTTCTCCTTTTGCTCTTGTCTTTTGACCAAACTCATTGTTTTGCCTCCTTGATGTGTGCCTATTTCTCCTCAATGTCCCCACCTATCCCCCTCTTTTCCAGCATTTCTTTTAGCTGTAGTCTGATGCTGGTAAAGTCTTCCCTTCTAAAGTCTAAGACACTTACCTTTGTATGGGTTAACTGGATCCCTGTGTCCACTTTGAACCACACCATATTGTGATCGCTGGACCCCAACTGGCCTTCCACCCTAAGATCTGCTACCCTGTGCCCATTGGTCAATACCAGATCCAGGACTGCCCGGTCCCTGGTAGGTTTCTGAACCAGTTGTCTAAGGCCAGACCCTTCAAGGGAGTCTATGAAGTCCTGTGTCCTAGCTGAGGCCTCTGTTGGGATGGACCAGTCTACCTCTGGCATGTTAAAGTCTCCCATTAGCAGTACATCCCCCTTTCCTGTCATTTCCTTCATGTTTTCTAGCAGCTGCTTGTCAATTTCCTTGGCCTGAGCTGGGGGTCTCTAAATGACTGTGAATGACTGTTCCATTTCCTGGCTCAGGGGTGACCCAAACTTTCTCCGTTTGCTCATGCCTGTAGTTGCTGGTGTACTATGTTTTAGTTATTGCCACTATGTCCAGATCAGCTCCATCATAGCAGCCACCAGGTCTGGGATCTTGTTCCCCAGACTGTGGGCATTTGCATGCATGACCTTCCATGAAATGCGGCATCTTTTTGTTCCCTAATTGTGTTTTGTCCCTTGTTTCATCCCACGTTTCCTGGAGTGTTCTATGTGGTGCTTCCTTTTTGTTACCTTCCTGGCTGCAAGTGGTCCAGGTCCTTTTCTTAGTGGTGATAATGTTATGTTCTGAGGGCAGCCTATCCCATCCTGTGGTACCTGTGTATCTGCCCTGGATTGACATCCTGGTCTTACTTGATGTGTGCACTAACCTGATGAACAATTATGTACAAATTCCAATTTAAGGGCAAGCCCTGAGAGGACTCCCAGCTCTGGTGTTACCAGCTTCAGCTACTCTTCCTCTGTCTCTGCAGATGCAGGTCTCTTAGGTGGTTGATCCTTGTGATCTGAAAGGTGGTACAGGTTGCAGATGCCTCTAGATGATTGCAGGCTCTTTCTGCCTCAGCAGTCATCTGGACCTTTGTGGCTCCTGTCTCCTTCTTTTCTGGATGAACAGACCAGTCTTAGCACCAGGAGCCACACATCTCACAAACTCGTCCTGGCTTCCAGACCCTAGTGTGAGATACTAATCAGTGCCTAACAGCAGCACTGACCATCCAGTTCCCCAGGCTGTCTGTGGTGACAAAGCAGGCACTTTCAAACAGCAGTACACACAGTTGTTACCACACTGCTGGCTGGCAGCTGTGACACCAGTGCTGGATTTGAACATTTTTACCTCCTTTTCTCTGAAGGCAGGAATCAGTCTCTCTCTCTCTCTCTCTTTCTTTCTCAGGTGTTCTGACACAGGCAGCAAACAGCACTTTTAACAATGTGTCCCTCTCATGTAGTAGAACCCTTTTGGTCACCTCTTGTAATGTGGCTGTAGAAGCCCCATGCTGGCTTCCTAAGATGGCTTGTAGCCAGCTGTAACAGCCCTACTCACTCTGTGAGACATAACTGCTGACTTCCCAGTTTAAAGGGGAAATGGGCTCTTAAGTAGGTTAGGATTGATTTAGACTGAATGGCATATTGTGCTTGTGCAACTGTGAACTTTGGCTTACTCTCTCTCTCTCTGTCCCTGTTACTGGGACTACCACCCTGTAGGGTGTCACATGGATGAGGAACCCTGATGAAGGTTCCATCCCCTTGAAATGTTGTAGGGATTGGGTCCCAGAACCAAAGGCACTGTAGGGAAGAAGGTCCAAGCCCAAGATGAGATGATGAGACACCACTGGAGGAAAAGGGGAGTAAGGGGGTCTTAGTACTTCTAGGGAGACACATAAAAACATCCCCAAATTGGCAAATCTAAACTTCCTGTTCCTAAATGCTAGGAGTCTGATTCATAAAATGGATGAACTTCACTTAGCCCTGCGTGTTCATGACATACATATCTGTGCCATAACAGAAACTTGGTGGAGACTGGAGGACTCGTGGGAAAAAATATCCTGGGGTATACTGTCCATAATAAGGATAGAGTGCAGACCAGGGGTGGGGGTGGGTGGCTTTATATGTCAGTGAGGATATCATGGTTGAAAATATGGATACCTCAATGTGGGAAAACTGTGAAGTTTTGTGGGTTACATTGGCTCCAATGCATGATACCAAAATTAATATAGGTCTGATATATAGGCCTCCAGCTATCACCCCATTGGAGGATACCAGGTTGATGGATTTTATTAAACAGTTAGTGCAAAGGAAGAATGTTATTATTCTAGGAGATTTAAATCTTCCTGGAATAGATTGGGAACGTCTTAAATCCAACACAGGTATTGAAAGGGAATACCTTGAGTTATTTAATTTAGCAGCAATGGACCAATTTGTTCTGGACAACACTAGAAATAGTCATATTTTGAATGTAGTCCTAAGCAATATGGGACCTCTTATTCAAAACTGCACGGTCTTACCCCCATTGGCAACAAGCGACCATCAAATGGTTAGGTTTAAGTACACAGGACTTATAAGTAAAGCAAATGGGAAAACCCAGATATATAAGTACGATTTAGCATACTTTAATGCTATGAGACACAAGTTATCCATGTGGGACTGGGACACTGAATTAAATGGCTTGACCGTACTTAGTATGAGGGAACTACTAAGTTCTAAAATAATAAATCTGGTTCAGAGGTATGTACCCACAAAAAACAAATGCAGAGGATCAAAAAAAAACTGTCTCCCTGGTTAACTGTAGCAGTTAAAAAGGCCATTAAAAACAAGAACAGGCTGTTTAGAATGGCCAAATTAAATGGGGATGAACAAAGTTGGGATAATTATAAAAGCTGCCTTAGGGCCACAAAAAAGAAGATAGAGCAAGCCAAAAGAAAATACAAACTCAATTTGGCTGTAAAGGTTAAAGACAACTACAAGTCCTTCTACACATATATTAACAACAAAAAGGGAGCCAACCAATCATTTGGACCCACTCATGGATCGAAATAAGAGATTAATTACTAATAACACTGAAATGGCAGCAGAATGTAATAATTACTTCTCATCTGTTTTCAACCTGAATACGACTTACATCACTATAAACCATAAGGACCATGATCCAAGCATTATTATATTAAAGGGGATGTTAAGAAAAAACTAATGTAGTTGGATCAAAACAAGGCACAGGGCACTGATCTGATACATCCGAGGGTACTTAAGCTGCTGGCAGAAGGGTTGGCAGAACCAGTATCACATCTTTTTCAGAAATCATTAAATAAAGGAGTGGTCCCTAAAGTATGGAAACTGGCTGAGGTCATCCCCATTTTCAAAAAGGGTTCAAGGCATGAGGTTGTAACTACAGGCCAATTAGTCCGACCTGAATATTGGGGAAAGTGTTGGAATCCTTCTTAAAAGATTATATTATCAAATTCCAATATACTTCGGGTAATATGGACCCAACACAGCATGGCTTTGTAAAGGGGAGGTCCTGTCAGACCAATCTGTTAGAGTTCTACGGGAAGGTCAGCAAGGCTCTGGATGAGGGGAAGCCCATGGATGTCATCTATTTGGACTTCACCAAAGCCTTTGACAAAGTTCCCCATGAGAAACTAATAGAGGTTTTAATAAAACAGGGTTTACCAGGAAATATTACTCTCTGGATAGAGTTATGGTTAACTAATAGAAAGCAGAGAGTGTGTTTTAAGGAGGAGTATTCAAATTGGGGTGATATGACTAGTGGGGTCCCACACGGCTCGGTTTGGGGTCCCATACTGTTTAATTTGTATATAGCAACCTTGAGCCCACTACAGGATATCTGGATCTCTAAATTTGCAGACGAAATCCACATTGGCCATGTAGTTAAAAGTAGGGAAGATGCTAACGTACTGCAGACTTCCCTTGCAAGTTTAGAAAAATGGGCTCATGACCACGGCTCAAAATTCAATAACAGCAAATGCACAGTAATGCACCTGGGGAGAGACAACATTAAACACCAATACCAACTAGGGAATTTAGACCTAAGTGAGATATATGAAGAGAGGGACCTCGGCATAAAAATTACAAATGACCTAAGTTTTAGATCCCATTATAACCAAATTATAAAAAAAGCTAGTAGCATACAATTTTGCATAAATAGCCATATCAGCAGTAGAAGTAAAGAGGTGCTGCTTCTTTTGTATACCTCACTGGTGCATCCACATCTAGAATATTGCACCCAACTATGGGCCTCTGGGGGCAGGGGAAATATAAAAAGTTTGGAAAGAGTACAAAAAAGAGCCACGCATAGAATATATGAGGTAAAGGGTCTGTGCTATGAGGATTGGCTCCAGATCCTGGGTTTATATTCACTGGAATTTAGAAGATTGAGAGGTGACATGTGCTTTGTTTTTAAGGCATTAAATGATACAGATCTATGGGAACAACTAAATTTGGTACTAAGGTATCAGGTATACAATACCAGAGCACACCGTCTACAAATTTATAGGGAGAGAGTAAAGACAGTTAGAAGAAAACATTGGCTAACTGTGAGGATTACAAAAATTTGGAATGAGCTACCACTGGATATAGTGACTAGCAAAACAATGGATGAATTTAAGTACAAGTTGGACAGATACTTGAGATGTAATAAAACCCTGGGGTACAACTGATTTTGTGGTGAGTATATGGATCTTTGATCTACTAAATTGCTCTGATACACCTATGAAACCTATGCAGTAAGGTGGCAATGAAAATTCTGAGTATCCAAAGGATGCTTGGATATGCACAGTTTTAACCATGTAGGAGGGGCATGGTGTGGTCACCTCCTACCACTTCAAAATATGGGCAAAGCCCTTCTATTCAAAGGGTCAGTAGGCTCTTAAATCGGTTAAGATGGATTGAGACTGAATGATATGTAGTGCTATTGCAACTGTGAATTTTGGCTTACACTTTCTCTGTCCCTGTTACAAGGGTTACCACTCTGTTGGGGTGTCACAATGAGGAGGAACCCTGATGAGGGTTCAAACCCCTTGGCATGTCACAAGGACGAGGTCCCAGGATGAAAGGCACCTTAGGAAAGAAGGCCCAACAGTACAATGGAAGACAGACAAGCACCGTATTGTCTAAGGAGGAGAGAGGCAGCCAGATTGAGACCTAGACCTAGACTAAGGTGTGCTATCTACCTGCTCTAATTCCTTCAGAGACTACCTAACTTTTGTGACCTTTGGCATGGAAGAGAGGAAAAAACCCTATAAGAAGGAAATACCTGGGGATCCAAGGCCTTGATCACCTTCCTTCCAGACTAGGGACAGAATTAGTGATGATTAAACTACTTTAATTGGGAAACTCAATTCAGGGGAAGGCCTTTTGGAGTAAGGGCTCTCACTCTAGCCCCCTGATTGGAATACCATGAGGATACAGTAAACTGATCTCTGCAGCCAGAGGAGGTTCCCCACGAAGGAAGGCCACCCCTTAAAGTGTGACGGAGGGGAGCAAGGACCACTGAAAAGTACTCACCTGACCTCCAATCAAGGGCTGCCAAGAAAGGAAGCCAAACCCTTAAGGGGCAAGACAAAGTCAGCCCTTAAGGGGCAGAGAGTTGTGGTAGTTGTATGATCTTCACCTTTGAGTGGCAGAGGAATGGAAGTAGGTGGACAGGTGAACCTTAGGCAGCTGGATTGAGGAATAGCTTTCGAAGATATTAACAGGGTGGTCTATTGAAGCTAAAGAAGTTTCCAAAGACTAAGAGGCCCCACCCCCTGGTTGCTGAAGTCTTAAACACTACATCAAGAAGTACTGTGGCATCAGTCTGCATTGCTAAAGTTTCCCCCAGAGCCTATGAAATTCCCACCCAAAGGGCAGAAAGAGAATGACCCCACCCAAGCTGAGGTACCCACTCTCCAGATGCAGACTTATTAGCAGCAGAGCAAGACCATCAGTTTAGAGGCCAGACACCCAGAAAGCTAAGATATGATTATGGCAGGTATGCATCTAGGTGAAGAGTCACAGGGAGCCAATGGCAAAGCCTGATGGCTGCAGTGAAAAAAAGCCAGGAGACTGAATGAGAAGGTAACTGATTTTAAAAATGGTAGCAGTGAGGTTACCTGAGGCTTGACCTGTAAGACAATAAACACTGGTAAAGGCAGATGCTTATTAGCCATGACCAAGGTGTTGGAAGGCCAGGAGATGGATAAAAAAATGAATCTGAATGAAATCACTGAGGGAGAATGTGTAACTGAATTGACTGCAGCAGAAATGAGAGAATAGCTTGCTGCTGAAGGCTAGAAAGGCAGCCCATGTCAAATGAGAGACTGAGCTACAGAGCAGGGGCTTTGCTACTGGCTGATGCTGGGCCTGGAGGGCACTAGGATCCAGGAGTCGGCCAGAGTCAAATCCAGCAGAGCAGCGAGTTAGAGCCTGCAGGAGAGGATACAGCATTGAAGAACATAAGGGCACTGAAGTAGTGTAGCTGAGCTAAAGAGAGCTGTAGACAGAGAGTGAGGTGCACACAAAAGACTGAGTGGAGTTACAGTCTGTCCAGCAAGAGGACCAACAGCAGCAACCAGCAGGCGGGAGCAATATGGCCATGAGCAAGCCAGCGTCAGATCCCAATAGTGACTGGGAAGTAGATGGGAGTAGCAGGAGACCGCATACAGCCAGCAGAGGAGGGATGCCTGAAGGCAACTGTATGGCATTGAAGGTATGGGAGAAGCAGGTGGGAGCAAACAGGCCACTGTGCAATGACCAGAAGAAAATAAAAAGTGTCCAAAGGACGAATGAACATGCAAGGTTTTAACTGTATAGGGGGCATGGCATGGATGTCGGCTACCCCTCTGAACTACAGGCAAAGCTTTTCAATTCTGGAACTACCCTCAGAACTTCATTGGGTCAGAGAAGGTCCAGATAGATCCAGGGGGCTGTCAATCAAGTAATGCGGTATCTTTGGTTGTCACTCAACACCCTATTGGCTGTCCAAAATGACATGCATATGCATGGCACACTGCTGTCCCCTCCTGGTAACAGACCCAGAAGTAAAGGAGGATAAGGCATCCTAAATGGGAAAGCACCCCAGCTCTGGGGTACAGTACTCAGAGGCCTGCATGCTTATGACCACATATGACATGCAAGGCAGTAAAGAGCCATCAGCCGAGTGCATCCAGCCCCATAGCCGTGTGTTAAAACTGTCTAATGCACACCCCATTGTGTCTTATTGTGCTTATAAAATGGGCCTCTGTATTTTATATATGTGAAACTAATTTTATTTACATGATTAAACATTAAAACAATCAAAACTGGTGTTCATTTTGATATAAAATAGTTAATCTGCCTGTATTTTGTTATGTTTTTTTTGATGGGCTTCAGAACTGTTGTCGTAGCTGTGATTGTCATGGATACACCCCCCACCCCGCTAATACACATCCTGTGCCTGCAAACATTCTAAATGCTTGTTTCATTTTACTATTTTTTTTAAATTATTAATAATGGATGGTATGAATGCAGTATCTACATTATGAGTCACAATAAATAAAGTCTGTCCAATCGGTGTTTAGCATGTCTATGAAGGAAAGACTCCGAGTGAGTTTGGCAGCTGGCAAATATTGCTTTTTTGACATTTATTTCATTTTTATTTGTTTGTACTCCTCATGCCCTGGCACACAAAACCTCAGTTTACCGTATGACTGACAGGAAGAGGAGCCAGTGGTTGTACTGCAGAGTGCAACTCTGACGAGAGTGGGGATGACAGACGGGAAGAAAAGAATACATAAGCGATTTGGAATGAAGTGTAGTTTCTTGGTTTTTGTCTACTAAGTGATAAGTGCTTGAATAGATTAAACGTGAAAAACAATCTTTAAAAAAAATAGAGTGGCTGGGGTGCTATTTAGGTGGTACAGCAGCGATCAGGATTGTGGCACAGTAATAGACTGAATGGCGCACATACTGAACTTATGTGTTCAACAGCATCTGTAATGTTATTGTGAGTGCTTTCTTCCACTAAGATATTTTTTGACAATGGAGTTTGCCCCTTTAAAAGGGCAGACCAGGTTGTCCTGGTGCACCCCTTCACTCCTGCTTAGGATGGTTGTGCTCAGAAGGGGAAGGGGGTAGGAAGGGGACAGAAGACACCAGGAGAAAGGACTGCTGTGTGACTGGACTTCTCTACTGGGACTATATTGCCCTCCTTCCCTTCCCTCCATCCCCCCACCCAAAGCTAGTTCTATTTTTATAGGCACAGGATTTGACTGACAACAGGAACTTCCTGTTTGGGAGCAGGAAGTGAGTGATCACAGAGCCACCAAAGATCCACCATCCTAGAAGGGCAAGAGTAGCTCTCCGGGTCCCTCTAGCTGCTGAAGGTCTGCCTCTGAGCAAGTAAGGGGTCTACTGAGAAATATAGGATATTCTTGTCTCAGAACAGGACAATCAGGAGCTTAAAGGGCACACAGGCAGAAAGTAAGGAGAGAGAAAAAAAACAGAGGAAAGAGTAAGGATTGCAAACAGTTAAGGGGCCAGAAATAAGACATGATTGGAGTGGTGCAGTGCAGTGGCTGTGGAGCAGCAGTCTTCCGGGAGACATTCTGGAGGATGTGGTGTTGTCCCATCTGCAGGCACCTCTCTGAGCTGAGGGAGGAGGTTGCTCATCTCCAAGCTGAGTTGGCCAGGATTTGTGGAACCTCCTCTTCCATCCAGGGACCACCAGTGCCGCTGCCGTTGCCTCAGAGGTTGCCAAGAAAGAGGAGTGGTTGGACCACAGTGGGCTCAGGGAGGGTGAGGGTGGTGGAACAGAGGCACATACTTCCAGTTGTACCTCTCCACAATTCCTATGCCATTCTGGCAAAGTGTGGTTCCTCTAGGGAGGCACCCGCAGTGGAGACCAAGGAGGATGCTGGGAACCTCCACAAAGGAGACCCACAGGAGGGTGGCAGGGGACCCTGCAGGGGAAGGAAACAACTCCTGGTGGGTGACTCCATTGTAGGAAGGTAGAACTGGGGGAGGAATGGGAGAGGGAGGTAAGGTGCCTGTCTGGCGCCATGGCTTGGAGGGACAGGGAGTGAATCCTCAGGATTGCCAGAGCAGCTGCACAGAGGAGGGAGCTGGATGTCATTGTCCACCTAGGGACAAATGACCTGGATAAGAAAGGGATTAGAGAAGTGCAGGAAGAGTTTGTGGAATTGGGGAGGGGCCTTAGTCAAGTAGCACGCATGGTAACCTTCTCGGAGGTGCTGCCCATCTATGGCATAAGAGAACCTAGGGTGTTCCACACCATGGTATTCAATCAGTGGTTGAAAAACTGGTGTGGAGCTCAGGGATTTGGCTTCATTGGGGACTGGGGGTCCACCTGGAGTGATGCAAGCCTATACTGGCATGATGGGCTGCATCTGTCCGGGAGAGGAACCAGGATCCTAGGTGATAGGTTTAGATGCTTCATTGGCAAGCATTTAAACTAGCCAAGGGGGGGGAGGCACTGGAAAGGAACAGGGAAATCCTAGCCCCCCCAAAAAAATCACGGTAGTAAGTGCGGCAAACACCAACATAGAGGTGTCGATAGGGAGAAGGGCAGGGGTAAATGGAGAAAGTGACAAAGGCAAGAAAGACAGAGATGGGGCAAAAGGAGTAAGACCATCAGGAAATGGAGGTAATAGTACCAATGCCTGTAGTCTGGGCAACAAGCTCCTGAGCTGGTGGCCTTGATGGAAGAGGGATGCCTGGATATCATAGCAGTCACAGAAACATGGTACACAGAGAACCATGACTGGGATGTTAACATACCAGGTACATAACCTACAGGAGAGACAGACAGGGAGAAGAGGGGAGGAATAGCTCTCTATGTAAAGGAAGGATAAAAGCAACTGAACAAAAGAGTAAACAGGGAGGAGAGGAGGCACTGTGGGTCACCTTGGAGACTGGAAAGGGCACCACAATCCACACAGGGGTTGTGTAAAGACCCCCATGTCATGGGGAGGGAATGGACAAGGATATGATGGAAGGCATTCTTAGAATGGCAGAGAAAGAGGAGATACTGTTGATGGGGGACCTGAATATGCCAGATGTTAACTGGAGCACCTTTGCTGCAGCCACATCCAAAGCAGAGCCATTCTTGATGCCCTACAGGTGGCAGGCCTCAGACAGCTAGTTTCGAACCCACTGTGAGGGAGCAATCTTAGACCTCATACTCTCAAACGGGGCAGTGAGAGGATCTTAGATCTAGAAGTGGGTTGCCATCTGGGGACAAGTGACCATCAAACAGTGTGGTTCACGTTAAACTCATCTATGAGTCAAGCCAACCAAAGTGAGGGTACTGGACTTTAGGAGGGCTGACTTGGCAAGATGGGAGAGTGCCTCAGAAAAGCACTAGCAAACAGGCTAGAAGGAGGTGTGGAGCAACAATGGGGAATCATCAAAACTGCTATCACAGAGGCAACAAGCCTTTGTGTGAAGCAAATAAACAAATCAAAACGAAAGAAAAAGCCACTATGGTTCTCAAAAGAGGTGGCTGTGAAAGTCAGGAAGAAAAAGATAGCAGTCTGGAAGTATAAGGAAACACAGAAGGAGCAGGACAGAGAGCTGTACCAGTTAAGGCAGAAGGAAGCAAGGAGGGAAGTCAGAATAGCAAAGGCCCAAACTGAGGAACAGATAGCCAACTCAGTTAAGAAGGGGGATAAAACCTTTTATAGGTACATCAGCAAGTGTAGAAAGACAAAGGGAGGGATAGTGAGGCTGAATAGAATGAACGGTGGGTGGGCAGAGGGGGACAGTGAAAAAGCAGGGATACTGAACAAATATTTCTGCTCAGTATTCACAAAAGAAGAGGGGGAAGTGCCTAATCCAATTAACAGAAGCACTCTTGATAGGGGGGTCGATCCCAGTCCTTTCACTGAAGAAAGGGTTCTGCAAGAACTCCTAAAACTGAAGGTGGACAAAGCAATGGGTCCTGATGGAATTCACCCCAGAATTCTAAAAGAATTAAGGGAGGAACTAGTGAAACCACTGGCTACTCTTTTTAATAAATCATGGGCGGATGGTGTGGTACCGAGGACTGGAGGAAGGCAGATGTGATTCCCCTTCACAAAAGTGGGACCAAGACAGAGGCAGGAAACTACAGACCTGTCAGTCTGACCTCTGTGGTAGGGAAAGTGATGGAGTCACTTCTAAGGAAAGAATAGTTGAGTACCTAGAGGCCAGTGGGGCACAGGACCCAAGGAAGCATGGGTTCACAGTGGGAAGGTCATGTCAGACAAATCTAATAGATTTCTTTGACTGGGTGACCAAAGTAGTAGACCAGGGAGGGGCTGTGGACATGGCCTACCTAGACTTTAGCAAGGCATTTGACACAGTCCCACACAAAAGATTAATAGTCAAATTAACCAGCCTGGGAGTGGGTCCCAGGGTGGTAGCCTGGGTAAAACATAGGCTGGACAACAGGACACAGAAGGTAATTGTAAATGGAGTCCACTCTGAAGAAAGAGGGGTTACTAGTGAGGCACCGCAGGGTTCAGTATTGGGTCCAGTCCTTTTAATGTCTTCATCAGTGACATTGCAGAGGACTGGAAGGAAAAATGTCCTTTTGCAGATGACACAAAGATCTGCAACAGGGTTGATACACAAGGAGGCATGGAAAGGATGAAAAGGGACTTGGCAAGATTGGAAGAATGGTCAGAGTATGGCAGCTAGGATTCAATGCAAAGAAGTGCAAAATAATGCACCTGGGAAACAAGAACCCAGGGGAAGAATACACAATGGGAGGGAGGTAGTAACAACAACAAAAAAGGAAAGGGACCTGGGGGTAATCATATCAGATGACCTTAAGGTTAGCAAGCAATGTGAGAAGGCAGTAGGGAAGGCTGGGGGTATACTGGGATGTATAGGGAGAGGCATCAGCAGCAGAAAACAGGAAGTTGTTATCCCTCTGTACAGACAGTTGGTGAGACCCCATCTGGAGTACTGCATCCAGTTCTGGAGACCCCATCTCTGCAAGGACATAGACAGGATAGAGGCAGTCCAGAGGAGGGCAACTAAAATGGTGCAGGGTCTGCAAGAGAAGCCGTATGAGGAGAGACTAAAGGAGCTTAATATGTATACCCTTGAGGAAAGAAGGGAGAGGGGGACATGATAGAAACTTTAAAGTACCTCAGTGGAATCAACAAAGTCCAAGAGGGTAGCATCTTTCAGAAAAAGAGATGTGCAAGAACAAGGGGACACAATTTAAAATAGAAGGGGGGGTTCAGGGGCAATGTGAGGAAGTATTATTTCACAGAGAGGGTAGTGGATGCATGGAACAGCCTTCCTGAGGAGGTTGTGGGGTCTAAAACTGTGGGAGAATTCAAGAATGCATGGGACAGACATAAGGTAATTCTTGTGGGGGGTAGGAAGAAATAGGCTGTTGGTTAACTAGGATCTGCGGCCTATCCTGTAAGTAGGGAAATGGGCAGACTAGATGGGCCAAGTGGTCCTTATCTGCCATCAAATTCTATGTTTCTATGGAGGGGGCTAAGGGGCCAGAACAATGGACAGGCAAACAGGAAGGGAGGGCAAATGGAGGTACATGAGGGACAGCACAAGGGCCTCAGCCACTTTTGCTGGAGTTTTGATCCCTCCCACCCACCCACCCTGCTAGGCAGAGCAAGAGGGAAGACAGTCAAGATGGGACTGTGGGTGGGTCTGTTAAGGTGGAAGACAAGCACGTCCGGTCGGACAGTTTGGACTGCCAAAGGTGGATGGCATGTAATAATATGGTTATGGACTGCTAAAGGTGGATGGCAGATGATAATATGGTTATGGACTGCCAAAGGTGGATGGCAGGAGGCAAAGGGGGGAAGAGGGGAAGAGGGGAGGGGAGGGGGGAGGAAAAAGGAATAGCACAATAAGAGAATGAAGATGCAGGAGAAAGCGGTATCGGTTTTCACTGTTACCTAACGGGAAAGGAGAAGAAGAAGGCACCCAGGTTTTCACCTGGAGGAAGGATAATCAGAGATTGATATATGGATGAAATAAACAAAATGTTGGAAATATGATAATAAAGAAATTGAAATGGAATATGGAATTATGAATTTAAATAAATTAATTGCCAATCTGAGCACAACAACAAACAATGGTCTCTGTCTTTTATGAGGGAAAAGGGGGGGAGCTGGGACAATGGTGAAGTCAGAGTTGGATTTACAGAGAGGATCGACTGGCTTGGTAGGATGGGTGGTTGGATACCACAGCAAAGGTCAGGATCACAGTATCAGTTTCAGAGAAACTGCAGTGCTCATTTTTATTTGTGTTATTTGGAAGCATGAGACAATCGCTTTACTAAATTAAGTGCATGAAATGTTGCTTCTCCCAATGTGTGTACCTCCATAGAGTTCTGCACTAGTTATGTTGGCTTAGCAAGAGGTAAAAAAATGGCGTCTTTAACTTTTTAAAAATTCTACTGCCGCATGTATTTTTTTACAGCCCTATAACAAGCTAGACACTGCTTATTTTTAGCCATGTATTAGACACTTCTAATGCATGGTTAATGACCAATCAGATTAGCCAAATCCCTACCTCATTTTTCTCCATGCAAAAATGCAAAGATATGATTGGAGCTTATAAAAGTTCTAAAATACACTGCAGGCCACTGAATCTCTAACTACTGCAGCCCTGCTCTGATGTCAGCTGCAGGGGATTCTGAGACTTGTAGTTGCAGAAAATGTCAGCTTGCAGATCAACAGAAATAGTGTAATACAATATATTATACTGCAGTAAACAGTAAATCAACAAAATGTTTTTGCTCACAGAATGCAAATTAGGACCAGCCCCATACTTGGGTGTGGGGCTCTTAGTGATGACACGTCCTCTTTAATTATTATTCCTTATCTCAGGCCTTCTGTAGAGATATAGAAAAGTAGTCACATATCCCTCTTACACTCATGCAATGTGTGTATAGTATACGGTACATATTGACCCTCCTCCCATGTTTATTATGCTTAGCACAAATGGTGCCCCATACCTCACTGCAAGCTTATTTGCATTTTTGACATATATCTATATCACATTATCTGTGAAGGTAAAAACTTCCTTGATAATGTTTACAGTGCTACAGCTAACTAAATTGCTGGGAGGCTCATCACTCCCCAATCTGAATTTGTATCACTTAGATGCTCAATCATGCACTTTTTATGTTGATTGCGCGCATGCGCAAGAAACATATTGGGGCAGCTTTCCAGAAGCAGGTTGTGGAGGCACGGCACTGTTGTGGCCAATGCCCTCACAGCCTGTAAAGGCTTGACCTGCTTTCCCCAATGCCATGGCACACTGCTGCTGACACTAGTTCAGCCAGCGTGCCACAACCTTGAAACGTTTCAGCCGCTGAAATCAGGGTCCACCTCATCATTACAGCGTCAGCGATTCGCTGCAATGTGGGAGTGACCCGTCATTGCTGGGTGGAACGTTGCTGCTGTAATATTGTTTGTGAACATGGCAGCACCTTGTCTCTGTGTTCACAAACAATATTAATCTGGCCCCAGTGCTGAGGGGGTGCCCAATCCCCCTTGGCAGCATGTGCCCCTCCCCACAGCAGTGTGGTTTTGCCGACGGGGGCCCCAATCCTTGTCGGCTTCCATCCCCAGTGCTAGTTGACTTGCCAATGGGGGATCCCACTCCCTATCAGAATTATGTCCTCCCTCCCTATTTGATGTGCTGACAGGGGAGCCCACTCCCCGTCTGCATCAGGTTCACCCCCGAGAGAGTAGGAGGAGAGTAGTGCCGAGGAAGTGGCCAGTCCCCCTTGGTTCTTGCACCCCATCCACTGCTTTTGTGCTGATGGGGGTGCCCAATCCCCCATCAGCTGCACACACACACCTCAAAACATTCAGGTGGCATGCAGGGAGCCCACCCCAGCATACCCAATGCTTCTGTAAAGAAAAAACTGTCCCGTGATGTTTTTGGTTTTTCTTAAACCTGGAAAAATAAAAATGGTTCTTCGCATTCTCCCTGCCCCCCCCACACACAACCCACACCCACCCACTGCGCATGCTGCCTCTCTACACCTCCCTTCACCCCATACTTACCTCCGGAGTCCAGCACGATGATCTTCGGTGGACCGGGAACACGTGTGCACTCTTCAAATCCGACCACGAACTGAGGAAATGCCGATAGCTGTATAATGGAATGAATAGGGTTTTTTCAACTTTTATGCATATCTCAGGTATTTTTTGGAATTTTGATATCAAATTTTCAGCATGGAGTTTTTGATACCACTTCTCATGAATTCTGCCACTGCCATGGCATTATTTCACCCCAAAAGGTGATTTTGTGGTCACTGTGTGGAATCCCCTTTCAGGACTGATTAACAAAAACAACAGTGCCAGTGTTCATGAGGTGGGCTCTCAAAAAGCCTATGTTGCAAATTTGGTGGGAAAAAATGCAAAAAAAATACTGTTTCTGAGCATGCGTTGCGCAGTTGCTACAGACTCTCGTAACTTCGCAAACTTGCAATATTTTCACGACAGATTTTCAACATTGCCATTTTTTACACCTCCTTGTGAACAGTATAGCTGTCATTTTTCACATCCTGGCCGAAATGTGTTTTCATACTTATGGCACAGAATGGCGTGGTCGCTGTGGGAAATCAGTGTTTGGGACAGATTAAGAAAATGACAGTAACACTGTTCATGAGCAGAGGTCCTAAAATGTCTATGTTGAAAATTTGGTGACGATACTCCATAAAATGACTGTTACGAGCGTGAGGTGCACAGTTTGCAAGCACCCTCATAACTTCTCGCATTAATAATATTTTCACTCCTGATTTTCAACACTGACATTCTTCTGCATCTCCTTATGAACAGTATAACTATCATTTTTCACATCCTGGCCGAATGTGTTTTAGCAGTTCCGGTGCAGAATAGCACAGTCGCTGTGGGAAATCCATGTTCAGGGCACATTATGGAAATGACAGTGACACTGTTCATTATCAGAGGTCCTAAAATGCCTATGTTGAAAATTTGGTGACGAACGTCCATAAAATGGGTGTGTTACGAATGTGCATTGCGCAGTTTCCATACACGCTCATACCTTCGCAAATTAGTAATATTTTCATGCCAGATTTTCAACACTGCCATTTTTTTTCACACCTCCTTATGAACAGTACTGCTGTCATTTTTCACATCCTGGCCAAAATGTGTTTTCGCGCCTGCACAGAATACCGCAGTTGCTGTCAGAAATCAGTGTTTGGGACAGATTAGGATTGAACAGTAGAGAGAGGGAGGATTGACTGAGTTCAACTGAGCTCTGTTGGGACTGCTGTGGATTTCTTTCTGGGCAGGAAAAGGCACCAATGCAGGCAGGAGCCCAGTACAAAAGGGCAGCTTGCAGCGCCAGGAGACACAGAACGAGCGAGTGAGGGAGGGGGAGTGAGTGAACTCAGTGGAGCTCTGTTGGGACTGCTGCGGATTTCTTTGTGGGCAGAAAAAGGCAGCAATGAACACAGGGGCCCAGTACAAAAGGGCAGCCTGCAGCAGTGAGACAAACAGAATGAACGACTGAGAAAGGAGGAGTGAGTGAGCTCAACGGAGCTCTATCGTGACTGCTGCGGATTTCTTTGTGGGCAGAAAAGGGCGGCAATGCAGGCAGGAGCCTAGTATAAATGAGCAGCCTGCAGCGCTGGCAGAAACAGAATGAGTGACTGAGAGAGGGGGAGTGAGTGAGGTCAACAGAGCTCTGTCAGAACTGCTGCAGATTTCTTTGTGGGCAGAAAAAGGTGCCAACAGAGGCAGGAGCCCAGTACAAAAGGGTAGCCTGCAACGCCAGGAGAAACAGAATGAGCGAGTGAGACAGGGGGAGTGAGCAACCTCAACGGAGCTCTGTCGGGACAGCTGCAGATTTCTTTGTGGGCAGAAAAGGGTGCCAATGCAGGCAGGAGCCTAGTACAAAAGAGCAGCCTGCAGCGCTGGGAGAAACAGAACAAGCGAGTGAAAAAGGTAGAGTAAGCGAGTTCAACAGAGGTCTATCATGACTGCTGTGGATTTCTTTGTGGGCAGGAAAAGGTGGCAATGCAGGCAGGAGCCCAGTACAAAAGGCCAGACTGTAGCACCGGCAGAAACGGAATGAGCGAGTGAGAGAGGGGGAGGGAGTGAGTGACCTCAACAGAGCTGCGTCAGAACTGCTGCAAATTTCTTTGTGGGAAGAAAAATCCACCAACACAGGCAGGAGCCCAGTACAAAAGGGCAGCCTACAGCAGTGGGAGACACAGAACGAGCGAGTGAGGGAGGGGGAGTGAGTGAGCTCAACGGAGCTCTGTTGGGACTGCTACATATTTCTTTGTGGGCAGAAAAAGGCAGCAATGCACACAGAGGCCCAGTACAAAAGGGTAGCCTGCTGCGGTGGGAGAAACAGAATGAACAAGTGAGAGAGGAGAGTGAGTGAGCGAGCTCAACGGAGCTCTATTGTGACTGTTGCAGATTTGTTTGTGGGCAGAAGAAGGCAGCAACACAAGCAGGAGCCCAGTACAAAAGGGCAGCCTGCAGTGCCGGCAGAAATGGAATGAGCGAGTGAGAGAGGGGAAGTGAGTGAGCTCAACGAGGCTCTGTTGGGACTTCTGCAGATTTCTTTGTGGGCAGAAAAAGGTGCCAACAGAGGTAGGAACCAACTACAAAATGGCAGCCTGCAGCACCAGGAGAAACAGAATGAGCGAGTGAGACAGAGGGAGTGAGTGACCTCAACGGAGCTCTGTTGGGACAGCTGTGGATTTCTTTGTGGGCAGAAAAAGGTGCCAACACAGACAGAAGCCCAGTACAAAAGGGCAGCCTGCAGCACCGGAAGAAACACAATGAGCGAGTGAGAGTGGGGGAGTGAGCGAGCTCAACCGAGCTGTATTGAGACTGTTGCAGATTTCTTTGTGGTGACAAAAAGGCGGCAATGCAGGCAGGAGCCCAGTACAAAAGGCCAGCCAGCAGTGCCGGCAGAAATGGAATGAGTGAGTGAGAGAGGGGGTATGAGCAAGCTCAATGGACCTGTGTTGGGACTGCTGCAGATTTCTTTGTGGGCAGAAAAAGCCACCAACAGAGACAGGAGCCCAGTACAAAAGGGCAGCCTGCACTGCCAGGAGAAACAGAATGAGTGAGTGAGAGAAGGGGAGTGAGCCACCTCAACAGAGCTGTGACAGGACAGCTGCAGATTTCTTTGTGGGCAGAAAATGTGCCAATGCAGACAGGAGCCCAGTACAAAAGAACAGCCTGCAGCACTGGACGAAACAGAATGAGCGAGTGACAGAGGGGCAGTGAGTGAGCTCAACGGACCAATGCAATCAACATTCAGCATTGACAAATGCTTAAGCAATAAGGCATGACAGGCTGTGTGTTATTGTGTAATAATGCCACTCCAGGGGTGGGTTGAAGCATGAGGCGAACCCGAGTGCTTCCACCATCCCAGGAGTGATGTTATTACACAATAACACACATCCCTGGAGTGCCTTATTGCTAGTATACAATGACTCATGTGTTAATAGTAATAAAAAAGCTTTTTACATTTTTTTTATTGAGGTTTGTATTTTTTCTGTGGAAGGCATAGTTTGGAAGTAAAGAGAAAAAATAGTCCAGTAGGTGGGGCTGCTGCTTCATGACTCAGTTGTCCACTCCAGTGTTTCTGTGGCACTTTGTGTTCTGTGTCCCCCCAACTAGACACAGACAGACAGAATTCTTAGTGGGCAGGTAATCTAATTCAGCAGGTTTTGTGTTTCTGTTGTTGCGATCCATAGAACATGGTAAGGGCATTTGAAGTAAATGGTTCCACTGACTCACGTGACCGGCAGTTACGGTCTGTAAAGTCGCTCGCTTTGGGGGAAAATTAAAAACAGAAGAATTCAAACCAGAGGTGAAAACGTACAGTTTTCTGGGCACTTTGTTGTTGTTTTGGGAGTGATATACGACATGGTTGGTGCATCTTGAAGAGCACGGCCGTTACGGTCTGCATGGCTCAGTCAAAGTGAGCGGTATCAGAGTGGGAAAGAGAGCGGTATCAGAGATGAAAACCAGAAAGAAAAAACACACATGGCATGAGACTGTATGATTACTGTTTTGTTTACTATGAGCATCTCTTGTTTGGGGGACAGGGAGGTGTCGGAGTGAAGACGAGAGGTTTAAAACTGTCATGTTTCCCTGGGCACACATGACATGGGCAGTGATTCTTTTAATGGTTATGCAGTGATCTTGCTGCCTGTCCTAGATACAGTGATGTTATCATGTAATATCATCCCTGTGTCTGGGACTCATTAACCAATCAGTGTGCTAGATTATTTCTTGCCATTGTATACTTGTTTTTATTGGCTTACTTCTACTTATACATCCCATTGGAAATCATTAGAACTAATAGAAAGGGATGTAATTAGCATGTCATGGATATTATTTGCCACTCCACCTGGGGATGTGCTCCCCTGGTCTGATAACCCATATACAGTTACTACTTTAAAATTGTGGTTTAGAATACTAAATAACAAGCAGCTCAATTTAACTAACATTTTGTTGTTTTCCCTCCTATGCATTGTAGACTTCCTCCCAGCCCAACTAGATCATGTCTTTGTGGGATGGCTGTGATTTGGCCTGCAGTATATATTTCAGTTCCTTCAAGGATGGGAGTTTAAGACATTTGGGAAACTGGTAATTGCCTCTAATATCCCAAGGGCACATTTTTTAGATTTTTACAAATCTGGGTGTTTGTGTGCCCCTTTTTGATACCTTGGCCAATACAGCAGGAGATTTCTCCCCTGCTACAGATGGTAATGCAAACACTTGAAGGTCAGGGGTTTACCCACTATCTTACGTCTCAGCTATATATGGCATTAATGACACAACAGGGGCACTCAATTTAACATGTTAAATGGAAATGGGAGGCAAACTTAAGTATTGTTATTTTTTTAACTTTCTCTTCCCCCCCCTACATCCCCCCAGCTCCAACTTCCTCAGTAACCCCAAGGAGTCATCCCTCTTCTGTCCACCTTACCTGATCCACCCTCTTTGCCCATGGAGCCACGGTTTTACCCCCAGGGTGGGGACGAGGTGTGGCACCAAGCACCCCAAACTTCCTGGTTTTGTCAGTCAGAGGGTGGTCAAGCAGGCGGCAGCACATTGAAGGCAGCCTCCAGGGCTCCATCTCCTTCAGAGCTGGAAGGCATTTTCCGTGTTTCTCGTAGAAGTCACGAGTTCCCTTGATGTCAAGGCACAAGAGCCAACATCAGCGACTTCCTCCCCTGGCTGCCTCAGAGGTCTGTTGAACTCCCGACCTTCATCCAAGGTCAATCAGACCCTGAGGAGCCCAGCGTAGTGCTAAGCCTCTGGTCTCCGCCAGGGGTCAGCATACGCTGGGCTGTTTTGCCCACCCTCCCCCCAGAGAAGGCGAGCCGTCATGGGACGCTCAAGCCTACTCCCCCCGGCTGGCCCTCCAGTGACCCAAGTCCGCTGCTCAACCCGGGTCACCAGCATCACAGACGGAAATCCAACCACTGCACCGGCGGGCTGGCAAGTATTGTTATTATAGACCAGCAATGGGAAAATTATTTAAGAAATTTGCATCAAGTTACTTCCTCATGCAGGATATTTGCAGGGTGCTTTCTTGGAAAAATGTCCTCCTTTTTTATCCCTCCAACAAGACAGGTGAATCATCTACCCCAATTATGGGCAGCATGTTGGAGAAACTGCATCCAATTGGTGGCTGAACCAGGTTGAGGGGTGGGAATGGAAGTCTCTGGGGATAAGCAGGAGCTGTTTGTTGGCCTGACTGAACTGGAGGCCTCCCCAAAGGTGAAGAATTTGGGCATTGTTTTGGACAGAGGGCCAACACTTGATGCTCAGGTGTCAGCCATTGTCCAGACCGGGTTTTACCATCTCCAGAACATTGCTCAAATTAAGTCCCTTATCCCCCCTGATGATCTAGCCATACTGATACATGCTTTCATCACATCGAGGCTGGATTACTGTAACACACTCTACCTCAGAGTCAGAGGTGGTGTGATGCAGCACCTGCAGCTTTTGCAGAATGTGGTGGCCCAGTTGTTGACTGGACACTCTAGGATCAGTCATATTACACTGGTGCTGTGCAAACTGCATTGGCTGCTGGTGCACTGGCGCATCTCCTTCAAAGTAGGTCTTTTGATCTCCAAGGCCTTACATGGGTTGGGTCTGGGTTACCTGAAGGAGCTTCTGCATCTCTACACCCCATCTCACTCCCTCAGATCAGTGGAGGAGGCCCTTCTGGAGGTACCTAGTGCTAGGTTAAAATCTTCCTGGGACCAGGCATTTGAAGTAGCAGCCCCAGTCCTCTGGAATTCATGCTGAGGTACCTCCAGGAGGTGCCATCTGTAGAGCTCTTTAAAAAACACCTGAAAACACACTTATTTGAGCATGCCTTTGGGACATAAGGCCTAGTTTGGGTATATTTGTTAGCAACCTGTTTTAGATTTTATAAGGTTATGAAAAGTTTTATATATTATATGATTGTTTTTCATTGCTGTCTCTGTATTTTTTTTTTCTTTTATTAATTGTTGTAAGGGCACCCTGAACCTTCGAGAAGGGCACCTGAAAGAAATAAAATCTACTACTTCTACTACTGAGCCCCAGTATCTATTTATGGTCACCTTTTTATGCCCAAATAGTAGAGCTATGCTGACCTATTGCTATGGAGGCACGTGACCGGATACCATGACTGTATCCTTCCACAGTGGCGGTAAAGCACATGTGGTCCTCCATATTTAGTACTGTGCTGTCCCCCTGCGCACTATTTTCCTGCTCTGTGCTCACTTCTGGTTCACTTCTGGTTTCAGAGCGAGCACTTCTTTTCCTCCCCTTATATATATATATATATATATAATAATGTTTCTCTAGTATCCTCCGCCATCCAATTGCCATCCCTACTCTCTAGTACTGTTTCCCTGGTGTCTAGTGGCATACCCCCACCCTCTTATCACCATCCCTGTAATGTTCTATTGTTTCCCTGGTGTCTAGTGGCATACCCCCACCCTCTTATCACCATCCCTGTAATGTTCTATTGTTTCCCTGGTGTCTAGTGGCATACCCCCACCCTCTTATCACCATCCCTGTAATGTTCTATTGTTTCCCTGGTGTCTAGTGGTGCCCCCACCCTGTGATAGTTGTCCCTGTGTTGTTGTACTGTTTCCCTGTTGTCCAGTGGCACCCCCACCCTATGATCGTCCTCTCTGTAATGATGTATTGTTTCCCTGGTGTCTAGAGTTACATCCCACCCTCCAATCACTGTCCAACCACTCTCTGATTGCTGTCCCATTAAATATTTGTCTGTGGTGTCTAGCAGTGCCCCTCCACCACCACCATACAGGTGATTTTGTAGTCACTTGGTGAAATCACCTTTTGGGTATGATTTGAACACTTTCCCTACATTTGTTCATGAGGTGGGGTCATAAAAAGGGTATGTTGACAATTTGGGATAAAAATGTGTAAAAATGGCAAAGTTATGTGCATCCATTGAAATTTTGCTACACTGGCTTGTAACTTTGGTAATTTAAAAAATGTTGACCCCAGATTTTCAACATAGCCATTTTTTACAGCACATCATGAATATGACAGTTGTCATTTTTGAAATCCTGCCAATACTCTCTTTTCGCACCTGATGCATGGAATCATGTTTTGGCAGGTATTTGAGCATTTTAAGTACCGGGTACATGACATGGAGTAATAAGAAGGCTATGCTGACAGTTTTGTAGCTGTTGTCGTACAAATGGAGGGCCCTGTGCTTCCACAGCAACATACATATACGCATCTGCTGAGGTACTTAATTCTTTCTCTCCTTTGTTTGTATGTGTTTCATAAATATGAACACCACTCTCGTGATTAAATAATGTAATTATCTGTGAGCCCACCAGATTGTGCATTGGAGAAAGAGTAATGTGTTCAGGGACAGCATAGTTTCCAGTTGTTTAGGTGGCACAGCTGGTAGCACAATCAGAACTGTATTCTGGGCAGCCTGGGTTCAAGTCCCAGCTGAGGCACTTCTTTCTCTCCTTTGTTTGTGTGTGTTTCATAAATATACTCACCGCACACATGTGATTGAATAATGTAATTATCTGTACAGCCACTGGGTTGTGCATTTGAGAAAGAGTAACATGCTTAGGCACAAACATATACAAAAAGGTCTTTCTTTCTTTCTTTCTTTCTTTCTTTCTTTCTTTCTTTCTTTCTTTCTTTCTTTCTTTCTTTCTTGTCATTAAAGAACATTGCAGTTACCAACTATGCATGCATAGTCCTGCATGATTTACTGTCTCAAGTACAGCTCGGTATTTTTTTTTTCAGTATGTCTTTAAAATACAGTAAAGAAAATTGTAATTTATTGAAGTGCCCCCTGTATTATTATTGAGTTGTCAAGATTTTAATAGCTAAAAGTAGCTAAAACAGTCATTTGTCAATGCTGAAAGTTCATTGTGTGCACTGGTGCCATTTGGAGGGAGTTCAGAGCTGGTGTTGGTGAATTTCAACACAGGTTCATAACTTCATTTTTTTTTATATTTTTACACCACATTTTTAACATAGCCATCTTATTATGCCACCCCAAGAAGGAAGGAACAATACAATTTCAACTCCTGTCCGAAAGGTACTTTCACGCAGTGGCTGCAAAATCACCTTTCGGAATGCAGAAAAAAACATTTTGTCCAGGATCTGGAAAATGTCAGCTGTCACATTCATGAGGTGCAGTGAAGAAATGGCTATGAAGAAAATTTGGGGTCAGAGTATTGTAAAGTGCCAAAGGTACAAGCCTGCGTTTGTTAATTTAAGTGCATGCTCGTAACTTTGTTGTTTGTTAATATTTTCACACCAGATTTTCAGTGTAGCATTCTTATGACCCCACCTCAGTAAAAGTGCCACTTTCATTTCATTCACTCATCATGAAAGGTGATTTTGCAGAGCCATCACACCATTGTGTACCACAGTTGTGAAAACATGTTTCAGGCAGGGTATGAAAACTGACAGCTATACTGTTCATAAGGAGGTGTGAAATAATGACAATGCTGAAAATCTGGAATGAAAATATTAAACACTGGTGAAGTTAGAAGCATGCTTAGAAACTGCGCAATGCACACTCGTAACGCAATCATTTTTGGGAATTGTTCTGCCAAATTTGCAACATGGTCTTTTTGGGACCCCACCTCATGAACAGTGGCACTGTTGTTTCACTTATCGGTCCTGAAAGGTGATTCTTTGCAGTGACCACAAAATCACCTTTTGGGACCGAGTAATGAAATGACAGTGACAATGTTCAGGAGGTGGGGTCCTAAGAACCCCATGTTGTAAAGTTGTGGTCAAATTCCTAAAAAATGGCTGAGATATCAACCTAAGTTGAACCCCCCATTGATTCCTATTATTCAGCTTACCTTGAAATCTTCACTTTTCTGGTGGCTTTGAAGAGTGCAGACATGTCCTGGTCCACAGAAGATCGTTGCTCCCGACCTCCGGAGATAAGCATGGCTAAGGGGTGCGGGAGGTGGGTGCACAGTGGGAGGTTGGGATGGGAGGAGGGGAGTCAATGATGGACCTTTTTCTTTTCAGGTTTAAAAAAATAGAGACATTGGGGATGGTTTTATTTTTTTTACAGGAAATGATGTGTACATTTCTGGACACTGGGAGTGGGCTCCCCAGTGTCCAGGGGGATGGGGGAATGGAGGGTGCTGGGAAGAAAACAGCAGTGGGAGGGAGAGAGAGGGATTTGCTCTGTGTGTGTGTGTGTGTGTGTGTGTGAGGCTAGAACACAACAGAGGGTGTGGGGAGGACAGCAGCAGTAGGAGGGAGTGGAAGGCATTGATTTGCTGTTGGGGGCTCAAACAAGAACACAGGGAGGATAGCAGCAGTGGGAGGGAGCAGGAGGGAGCAATTTGCTGTAGGGGGGCTCGAACGGGAACAGAGGGAGGACAGGAGCAGTGGGAGAGAATGGGAGGGATTCATTTGCTTTTAAACACAGGATCAGCATGTTCACATCTGCTATCATTACTGTAAGTGCTACAGCAGTGTGAAAGCACAACCAGGAAGTTAATGGAATGCAGGGCTGTTTAAAAGGACCAAGCCGTGCCACTATTGGTTTGGCTCTGTCCTTTGAAAACTTTGCCAACTCCTCCCCAAAAACAGAAAGTGAGTCATCAGCAGCCTGCCTACTGATTCACCTGCCACAGACCTGCCCCTTGGAACAGAGCTCTCCAGTGGATGCACCCCCCTCACACCCCTCTATAGCAACTCTCATTTCAACTTGTTTGTTTGTGCTTGCACGCACAATGAACTCAAAAAGGCTGAGGGGGGATGTTTCTGTCTTTACAAGGGCCAGGTTCTAGTTTGGGATGAATGCCCTGCATCTCTGCCCTCTGTTTCAGGCTCCTATGGTGTTAGGGGACTAAAGGCATGTTCAGACCATAACTAAAACAAAACAAAAACAGCTGTGGAATCTTTCTGCCAGGTCTGCCTCCTTCTGGGATAAGATACTTACACAGGAGCAGGACTGCATCATGAGATGCAGCTGGAACAAGTAGAAGCCACTAATAGCTGGTGTAAACAGACAAAAGACATGTGCAGTACTGCATAGTAATTAATTAAAAAACTAAGAGGATGACCATTTCTGGATAGTATGTACAAAAATCAGGTTTAAAAACACTGTAGGGAAATATAAAATAAGATTTTGGCACCATAATTTTACTGGCAGCTAGGTTTGCACTGTCATTTTAAACATTATCATTACTGGCACACAATGTCGCTTAGATGAGATGGGTCAGGGATCTTTCTATTTTATTTACCAAACACACAACCAGGACACAGAATTATCAAGTATGCTAGCAGTGAGATTAATCAAAAAGATCAGCAATGTTGACAAAAGTGACAGCAATAAGAAAGTGTGGGTGGGTGGGTGAGAACTCAATGCTATAGGTTATACGACATGACAACTGCCATCATGGAATCAAATCAGGAGCACTAACAGTTTGTGTGACACGGTGTTTCAATAAAAAAGGCCAAGGCAATCAACAGAATAATATACAGGACAGAACAACAAAACAAAACTGCATTCTGAAATCAATGTAATGAAGTAGCAGCTGACAGGACTGAACACCTTGGTTGAAGACAGCACCAGATGCAATGAAAAGTCACCACAACACAAACTAGCATGTCAGAGTTTTGATGCATATTCACATCAGCTGGAAGCTCAGAGGAAACTACCTCTGGATGAATTCACATTAATCAAACACGTTCAAAGTATGATTGAAGTAGCACTGCCCAGCGGGCAAACATATATTCAAAAGGAATGGCCCAGGGCAAACAGCTTCTGAATATAGCATGGGAATGAGGCTGTGCAAACTGGGCTGGGAGTGCAGGGAAAACATAGCCCTGGAATAAGGCAGCACTGAATATAGCAACTAGGACATGCAAACCACAACAACAACAACAACACAGTGCACAGCGACGTGAGGGCAGGTAGCGATGAATTATGTGGCCTATGTGTGTGCCAGTAAATGTGTGGACTCAGTACAGCTGCAGGCAGCAGCAGATGTGAAAGAACAGTGATCAAAACTGTATAATATTCTCCGAACTGTTAGCACCACACTAACACGTTAGCGCAGAGTTAAGCTGTTTCCCCAGTGCAAACACGTTTGCCCGGCACTAAAATTTGCCATATTCAAAAGTGATATGCAAATAAGCCTACTTAGGTAGTCTCTGGGCAAACAACCAGATTAGTATCTCATTATGCCGTGATTTGCATGCAGTTTGCCCAGCGTTACTGCAGGGTCCCACAGAGCCACCTGCAAATCAGTCTGGAAGTAAAGGGGCTGGCCAGGTCTAACCGCAGCTCCACCTGTAGGTCAGTCTGGCAGTGCACAATTATAGCTGCAGGCTACATGTAATCAGTACAGCATAGCATAGCATATTGTACCCCAGGGGACAAGACAGAATAGGCACAGGTGGTGGTGGTGCTGCATGCCACTGTCACACTGTAGGGCATGCTACAGTGCACAGCAGACACTACAGTAGCAAGGGGGCCAGTAGTGTGAGGGACACAGCACTGCCAATGGTGTGTAGGGCAGTGATGCTGACTGCACTGTACACAGTGACAGGCCCAACGTGCAGATGTGTACTGACTGTGGACATTACTGTTACGCTGTTGTATGATCCACAGATGCTGCACCTGTGGCATGGGATGCACACAGTGACATATACATGGCTGGCTGTGTGCTGTGGCATCTGTACAGTTGTGATGTATGTGGCGGGGGGGCACGTGGGATCTGACAGACACACAGCCGGTGGAGTATTTCCACTACTGGCCCATGTGCACTGCATGCTGTGTCCCAGTCTTGTGGCCACACTTGGGCTGCGGTGAGGTCTGGCCACCCGTGCACCCTCCCCTCAATGGCCACCATGCCCACAGTGCTGCCTGTGTGTGCTGGCATCTGTTGGGCACTACAGACGTATGGTCTGCAGGTGTGTGCTATATTGCCACATTACCACGATGACCTCTGTGGGCCTGATCACCCCTTACTGCCTGTGCATGGCTGGGACCTGTGGAAGCTGTTGGCATCGTGGTGGTGCCATCAGTGAGTGGCATGTGTCCTCCATGTCTGGCAGTTTCTAAGTGTCATACTCATATATTAGGGCCGTGCAAGCTGCGCTAATGCTGCGCTATCACCGCACAAAGCAACAATGTTGCGCAAAGCTGTTTGCCCAGGGTTAAGACCAGCTTTTCCTGGGTGGTAATTTGTACCGTGCTATGGGTCACGCTAAGTTGCGCTAAACACTGTAGCATGGCGCTAGTGGCTGAATAACTAATTGCGTCTGTATTCATGTTCACTTTGCTCCTCGCATATAATTATTGTTTGCCCGGCGCTAGTGCGGTTTGCCTATGGTATGTGGCCTTTTGAATAGAGCAGACCTGCGCTAATCCCATGCTAAACCTGTGCAAATGTTTTTTGCCTGGTGCAAAGCTTTGAATATCTGGCCCAGAGAGGCTAAATATTTCACCAAAATGCTGCTCGCACGTTATCTAAGGCCCTGTCCACACTGCATTCAAAAAAGCTGTAATGGTTTCAAAACATTACAGACTGTAAACATTACAGTGTGTCCACACTGCCAGTGAACAGTTTAGATAATGGTTTAAAAATGTTACAGCCTGTCCACATTGTGTGCGATAGTGTGTGTGGTCTCAACCCCGTAATAACAGAGCACATCCCATGGTGCACTTGGTGATGACAGCTGCAATGAGAGACACCCTCCCACAATTCATATGGAGTATTATGCTTTTGTCAAAGTTATACTTTGTAACATACATTATTTCAATGTTATGAGATGCAGTTATGTTGAGAAAGTGACAGAGAGAAGGTTTGAGGAAGGGGGAGATCTGTATGTTGGAATCGGGAAGTTACTTCAGTAAGAGAGAGACAGAGAGAGAGAAAAAAAGACATGGCATATTTTCTGACAGTATTAGGGCACCAGGGCAAAACTGAAGTTCATGTACTGCTGCTGTATGGCTGAAGGCAGCCCCTGTACTACTGCCTTCAGTGTTCTCCACTGCTCCACTTTAAACAGTGCCACATGTCTATTGGCCACCACAGCAGTGCTCCACGATGCACTCAGGAGCTCATCTAATGTATGTTTTCATTACTGGCACTGCTCTGCGGGTAGTAGTGATACAACATCTCTAATGGGCAGGCAGGGAAATCCCGACACCTGTCACAGTGAGAGGAGTCATCAAGGACAGAAAATGGATACTTTCAGGAGGCAGCTCTCAGAGAGGCAAGTGAGAACAGAGAGGTAAGTTAAGTGGGGACATGGGGGTAAACCCGTGGGTGGACATACAGCTGTCAGTCAGCTTACTTTGCTATAGAGGTGTCCCAGTATTGCAGCCTACACTCATGCTCCATGCTGCCTTCTGTTTATGTCCTGGTAGCCTCCAACTTCTCTGCATGCATTAAAACAGTGCTGCAATGCATGCAGGTATAGTGGGAGACTGGAGGCTACATAGTGGAGTGTTTAGACACACACTGGTAACGTTACAGGAATGAAACCATTACAGAAACCGTTGTTGAAAACACCTCACAACAGGTTTCTGTAACAGTTATGAAAACGCCTTCTGTAATGTTACCAGTGTAAATGCAAACCATTATGGTAATGGTTTGAACCATCTGTAATGTTACAGAGGATTTTTTTGGTGTAGTGTGGACAGGGCCTAAGGGATACCTGTGCCTGCCTCAGTTAAACTTATAAGTACCTTGCCATTCTCCTACCTTGGCCATTGACAACATTAGCAATAACTCCATTAACACCGGCACTTCTCTTCCCCCAGCTGTCCTAGCTTCTATAGCAACTCTCTCTTAAGTTGATCCCCTAGCCCTTCAGCCCCCTTCCCCCCACCCTTCTGACCTGTCGTATTCCCTTTTACTCACTGTATCTAGTTATATATAATTTTCATTATTATACTCCACCCATGTGTAATAACGCTGCACCTTTATGTTACTGGCACTGCACTGTAATTATCAGTCTCTGTCTTTACTTGTATGTTTTCTGCCCAGGACCATCTTGCAAATGAGCTTACTCAAGGATGAATTGCTTGCTTAAACAAAGTTTATGATTGATTGATTGAACAGGGTGTGTCAAGAGCCTCACTGCATTTCCCTTTTCTGTGCTTCAGGACAATACCAAATAAATGTACTGTAAGGCCAGTGAATGTAGAAGAAAGAGAGAGAAAAAAATATATATAAATTGGTGCAATCACATATAGTATTTCCCTAGAGTTCACCATCTCCCAACCTACATGCAATTGCAACAGATTCATGTTTGACGTTTAATTGTTTCTTTCCACCCCGGTAAAAATAAACTGGATGCTACAACAGGTATGCAACATGCCGGCTTCCCTGCCAATTGCAAGACTTTCATCTTGATTCACTATTAAGTTATTCTCTAATCACGATAAGCACCCCAACAGCCCTCTTTGAAAATAAAGTGCCTATATCACAGACCATTTTAAACCTCACAGTTCCTGGAGCTCACAGAACCAGCATTCATGAAAAGGAAAAATACATCATCTTTGTGCCTCCATACGTATATTAGGTTTCCATTTGCTAATTTGCTAAGGAAAAATACTGCCTCGTGAACAGCTCAAGCCACTTTTCATTGTGCTCAATTTCTGGCAATGAAACCCAGTTCTACTGTTAGTGTCTGCAGAAATGTAAACTGAATGGCCCAATTTACATTTCTGTGGACAATAACATTACTATGGATAATTTAAATAGATGATGGGTAAACGGAGCAAATAAAGTGAATGTACTGTTTATTCAACTTGTTTTCCCTTCAAGAGTTTAAAGACGTGTTGAAAGGAGTAATCACAGGTACTAGGGAGTATTGATTACATACACAATATAATGCCTTCTGAGTTGCAATCTACACCTGTTTATGCATATGCATCCTATTAAAAAAATATTAATCTTAAGTCTCTTTCTTATAAATATTTCAACACTTTTGTCTGTGAGCATATTGTCAAGTAAATACAGCAACTCATTTTTTACAGCAGAGCTATGTACTAAAAAAAGTAAAATAAAGTTGAAATCTGCTTAGTCCATGGAGAACAAAATATTAAGTGTCAGAAAGGGCAACAGGGTTCATGCTTTGGATTTCACACCACACCAATCTCAGTTGCTTTTGTTTTTCTTTCATACAAGGTATGCTCCATACTACCTGTGCTCCTATTGTATGATGACAAATAACTAAACAGGGCTCAGGCTTTTGTCTTGCTGGTTCAACGTACAATGAGTGTGGTGATCATACTGACGTGGAGAACTAGAGAAAGTTAATCATAAACATTTTGTTGATTAAAAAGCAGCTCTCCTATCTACTCTGTCTCTCTCTCACTCTCATTCTCTGTTGCTTTCTTAGAGATGAAGTAAATTAATTATGGAGGAGTCATGGATGAAGAGACCATAGGCTCGGTTCTCAAAGAGCCCTTAGATTGATACAAGCTGCCACCAAAGGCAATTTGCATCAGTGCCCAGTGCGCAAGGGACCCTGCACCCGATTCTCTCTCGGGCAGGGTCTGGGTGGCAAAGCCCTGCAGCTTGAGGCAGCCGTGGCCAGGTGCCAAACAGACGGTGAAGCAGGAGGGTTTGCCGCATGCTGCAGGGCAACCATGCTCTGCTCTAGACCCTGGTGGTCTAGTGGTCCCCCTCACCAATTCCCGATGTTGCCCATATATATAAATATTAATTGTCCCCCTGCCCTGGTAGTCAAGTGGCCTCCCTCCCTGATCCCGATACACCTGCTGTACAAATGTATAGAAATATCCCCATTCCCTGGTAGTGTAGTGCCTCCCTCCCTAATGCACCCACTCTACAAATATGTATAATTATCCCCATTCCTTGGTAGTCTATTGGCCCCCTCCCTGATCCCCAATGTCGGCCATGGTGGAAATATATAAGATTATCCCTCTTTTCCTGGTAGTTTAGTACCCTGCTCCCCAATGCGCATGCTGTACAAATATGTGTAAGTATCTCCTAGCCCTTCATCAGGGGGCATGGCAAGATAGGAAGACACAAGACTTTATATACCTCCACCAGTAATTAGCTGCTCTTTCATCATTTGGAAAGTTATGGTTTCTGGTGGATACTGCAGTGGTTAATAATTAATTTACTTAATATAGCACAGTTTTCTCATATGCTAATACAGAAGAGTTAGTATTTTTAGGGCCTTCTATCTTTAGCTCCTGGAGTTCAAGTAGTGGGCTGATCGCTACTGGGAGCAGATTGCTTCACCAACTTCTTCTTCAAATCTCTCTTTTTTCATCGCAGTAGCATATTGTCTTTGTTTACTGCAGTAATTTCTGCATCTCTAGTTTAACTTATTGATTATTAAAATCAACATATATTTTTTGTGAATGACTAGCAGATTAACAGCTCAGTTAACAAATGACAAGCCTTAATTTTTCTATTTCTTTTTGAATACTTCAACAGTATTTGATTACATGGGTGTTATGTTTTGTATAATGATATAATTTAAATTAGCTGTGTTGCATCACAGCGAATTACTGGTGGGGTATATAAAGTTGCGTGTCTTCCTATCTTGCCATGCCCCCTGATGAAGGGCTAGGACCCGCGAAGCACTTGGGCAAGTGGTGTCTGTGGTCTCGCTTGACACAGCACACTAAAATTAAGCAATAAAAATGTTGAAAATCTCAAACTTGGAGTGTGTGTCGTTTCTAGTATTGGAGTGCAAATCACCTTGGTAGTCTAGTGGCCACTCTTCCCTGATCCCTGATGTTGGCCGTGGTGAAAAAATGCAAGAATATCCCTCTTTCCATGGTAGTCTACTGCCCTCCTCCCCAATGTACTCACTGCCACAGCCTGCCACCGACTGAGCTCTCAAAGAGTGCTACTGTATACTCTATTCAGTACATGCCCATTGATTGACAGTCAATCAATGGGCATGTACTGAATACAGTAGAGTCCTCATTGAGAGCTCAGTTGGCAGCTGTCTATGGCGGTGAACAGTGGGCTGTGCCAGTCGCCTGCTCAGTTTGGGGTTGGGGGAGCATGTTGGTGGGACATTACCAGCCTGGTTTGGGGGTTGGGGTCCACTAGACCACCAATGATGATTTCATTCATAACGGGTGATCAGGACTCAGGGGAGGCACTACTTCACCTGGGAATGGTAATGGGATGTTTACTTTAGGGACCTGGGGGATCAGGGGCACTAGACTACCAGGGAAAGAGGGATATTTTTACATATTTCCGCCATGGTCAACATCGGGGATCAGATAGGGGAGCCACTAGACTTCCAGGAAATGGGGATACTTATTTATATTTGTACAGTGGGTGCATCAGGGATTGGGCAGGGAGGCACTAGACTACCAAGGAAAGAGGGATATTTATACATATTCCCACCACAGCCAACATCGGGGATTGGGGCCACTAGATCACCAGGAAGGGTTTATTTTTTTATGTATTGTAAGTATGGGCAACATTAGTGCTGGGGAGGGGGGACCATGGTATATTGCTGCAAACAGGTCAACTCTCCCAGAAGAGACTTTTCTAAGTACCGTTAGACCAGCCCTGACTGTTCTAAGATTAGTTAGAATTTCTTCCTCTGGGAGAGTTCTGAGAATTCCAATTTTGGGGATGTGGCAGCTTGCATCTGCCACATGCCTCTAGCACTGTGTTGCAGCCCATTTTTGGGTGCATGGTCAGCACAAGCCCTGTTTGGGGCAGGCAGCCTGCAATTGATGCAGACTGCCATTGAGAATCAACCCCGGTGCATCGTTTAGCGTAAGGAGCACTTTGTACCATTCTTTGTGGTGCATGCCCCTTGAGCTGCCCTGGGGGCTTTGAGAATTGAACCTCTTGTCAGCAACTAAAAAATTACAAAACAAGGTAAATTCTCACATCTGCTTTCAATCTCTATCACTATTTTTTAACATGAAATATTTTATTGAATTTTTAAACAATAAATAATAAACTTTATATAACAGCACAAAGAGAGCCACAAACATAGGGAAACCTGCTAAATATCCAACTATATACAAACCATTAAACATAAAGTGCACAGAGAAAAAATGTACAAGAGCAAGTAAATAAAAAATATTGCTACAAAGAACAGACAAAGTCATAACAGTTACACTAGTAAATACACTCTATTCCCCCCAAATTTGGATGATTAAAGATTAAAGTAACAGAAGAATATCAATAAACTACAAACAGTATAATACAATCTGCTAGGAAGACTATAAACTAAATACAAGAAGGAGTAGCAGGTGAAGGGAAAGGTACAGTGCAAAGAATGAGTGGAGCAAGAAATCCCATTTTTGAAAGTCAATGCCTGTAGTTCAGTGGGGGTGAAGCAACCAGCCATGCCCCCTTCCTAAGCTGTATAAGCAGTTCCTTCCAGTCTCCCTCAGAAGCATTATTTCTTTGTGGCCAGTGGATCTGTCCATCTCTGCCTTCTCCCCTGGGGACTGCTGGGTCCCCCCTCCAGTGTTTGCTTTCCTCCTTCCCTTGTGCTTTGGGCTCTGCTTGGTTTGTGCTGGACTTCTGTTTGTTGTGTTTCTCCTGCTTTTTGTTCAGGATTTGCTTTGTCTCCAGCTGCTGCATGCTTCTTTGTGTTGCTTGTTTCCTGTCCTCCTGTGTTAATGTTTTATTTTTTCATTTTTCATTTTCTTTCTTTTGGGGGCTTTCTAGTTTTTCTAGCATCCTATTACCCTTTGTTTGTATTGTGCTATTCAGGTACCAGATTTTAGCAAACCCTCAGTTCAACTGCAATTGCTTTCTGTATGCTTCAGCTCAAGCTGCTGCTTCCCTGCTTCTGCTGTTTCCCTGTGTTTATCCACCTTACTTGTTTGCACCTGATCCTGACTCCATCCTGCTCAGTTCATTTAGTGTTATCTCATTTAGGCAGCTACTATGCCAACTTTCAATCTTTGAACTGCTCTAGTATATTCATGCTGCTGTATTACTATACTGAAACGGCATACAGTTGCAGGCATTTTAGCAGTACGTTTATGATTTTAATTATTCTGAACCTTCAGTCATTAATTTTCTTCAACTTGTTCACTTTACTTTGAGCTTGCTATCATATGGCTCTGTCCTTAACTAGGACCTTGCCAGTACAAGCACCTCTATTTTGGGAGGGTTCCTACCCTAACAACATTACAGTTGCTGTTTGGTCTCATAGTGCTCAGCTCGTGGCTTCCCTGTTATTCCCATGGCGGAAGACTGTGTTGTCATCGTGGGGGCACCGTGGCTGCAAGTAGCAGCAGCATGATTTTATGTAAGCAATGTGATTCTGCCCTGTTCCTTTGCCTACATGGCTTTTCAAGATATTCATTGCATTTCATTACTGCCTTGCAAATGCTCCTTATCTGAATAACCTAACTCTACCTTAATAGCTTTTAAGGTATTCATGCCAGTCATATCAATTTACTATTCATGTTGAAATAATAACAATCATCTGCTAAACCTCATAAATTCAGTTACTCTAAACCTCATTGATTCAGTAACTGACATCACAGCCTCTCACTACCTAAACACCTACCTTCTATATCACCATCAATTTGGCTTCCTTAATGGAATTGGTTGGCTTGCTTCTGCTGGCTGCTACTACTATCAGATCTCTGATTGCTGACTTGCACTGCAGTCTCCTACCTCACCGAGGCCACTGGCTTCACCCGGCCTCCTCATCACTAACCTGCTATGTAATCTATAGCTGCTGGCTTCACCCAGTCTCCTCATCAATAACCTGCTACTTAATCTATAGCTGCTGGCTTTGCCCAGCCTTCTCCCATCTAGCACATCAAAGCTGATTCATATTCTCCCTCATAAATCAGAGGCATGCCAACCATGACCATTACCTTTCTGGCTCAGCATTTGTCCTGTAAGCTGATGGTCTCACTCTGCATTTACAAAGTCTGCATCTTGTGCATGTGAACCTCAGGGTGGGGTCCTTCTTGTCTCACCCATAGTGGGAATGTCCTCAATCCAGGGGGAGATTTAGCATGCAGTCATATGGTGCACCTCTTGATGCAGAATTTAAGACTTCAGCTGCTGTGGGGTGGGGCCCTTAAGCCAAGGGTGCCCCTTTAGCTATGGTTACACTGTGGCACCTTTGAAAGCTATACCTTCTATGACCACCTCTGGTTCACCTGGTTTGTTCTTAGATTGGTAGGTCAGTGGTCATTACTCTCATCCTCCCACCTTGGAAGTTCTCATAGTTGCAAAGTTTGCTCACAACCTTTCAAGGTGTTCCCATTAGAGTGATACAGTGAGAGCTTTTCCCACAAAATTAGAATGTTTTCCACCCCTTCATTGGCCTTCTAAATTGTAGTAGCAGGGCCAACACAAAATAAAATACCCCAAGCCTAGAGGGAAGGTGACCTAGGCCTTGGATCCCCAGAGGTTTCCTCCTTTAAAAGGTTTTTTTTCCTCTCTTCCATGCCAATGTTCATAATGTCTAGTTAGTTGTCAAAATAGTATATTCCCTAGATTCCTTAGGTAGGTTTCCACTGTTGGATGGAGAAGGATGGTGGCCTACTTGCCATTTCCTCTCTTCTTCGGAAGGCTCCTATGATATCAGTGCAATCCATGATTTCAGTGCAATCCTGACAACCTGCTCATTTCAATTTTGTCTCTTCAGTTATCTCTTGTTGCTGTCAATTTGTGGTCCTCTGCCTCATGGTCAAGTTTGCTGCTCAGTACTTCTTTTTGGGGCTCCTTCCTAAGGTAATTCCCCATAGAATAGAGACTGCGAATGGCCAAACAGTTTATCACAGTTGCATAAGTGTAATACTATGGTTGCATAGGCCCACTGAATTGAAAGGCTATGCCTGTAGTTCAATGGGGTGAAGCAACCAGTCACACCCCCTTCCAGAGCTATGTAAGCAGTTCATTCCAGCCTCCCTCAGAAGCACTTTTTCTTTGTCCCACCATCCTCCCCTCCTCCAGTGGCATGCCTCTCTCCTTGGGGGGTCTCCTTCCTAAGGTACCTTTAGCCAAAGGAATTCTTCCCATGGCACCTATAGGGATGGAACCCTCTTTGAGGGTTTCTTGCCTTTGGTACCCCTACAGGGTAGTAATTTCCCATGGAATAGAGAGTGCAAACAGCCAAACAGTTTATCACAGTTGCATACGCATAACACTATGCTGGTTGTGTAAGCCCATTGAAACTATGGATAATGTCATGTTTGCCAAATGCAATCAGAGTCAACTGTCAAAATGGCTAGGCATTTGGCTGACCCAGTGGCACTGAGGGCTGAGGCACTGGATGCCACACCTTGCACTACACTGGTGACCTAGATTTGGGACTGGACTCGGGTCATCAGGGGTCAGATGGGGGGAGGAGGATTGAGCATCCCAGTGGATGCTCTACTCCTCCATGGGTGGGTTACTGGGTTGCTCTAAGTACCCATAGCTCCTCTGCCAGTGGAAGCACTGGTGGTAGGGGGACATGGCTCTCCAGAGTCAATGGAGGGGAGGATGCTGTCAGGTGCTTGGCGATGGCATGCATCATCATGTTGTTCATCTGGATGAACATCCTTTATGCCAGCATACTTGGGGGATAGGGAGGAAAATGGGGGAAAATGAATATACCCCTGGCCAAATGAGGAATGTGAAACCAGGGGGATCCTGGTGGCAGGACCTGGCAGATGGAGTAGGAGGGGTTATGAGGCCCCCTCTGAAGCTGAAGAGCCAGGCAAGTAAAAAAAGAAGGGCTAGGCATGATAGAGTAGAGTGCTAGTGGAGTACAGAAGGAGGAGAGGAAGATTTCCACGACTTTAGATGTAAACATTTTGGCTTCCAGCAATGCAGCAACAAGCCAATGCTGCTGAGAACAGAGGAGCTGAGATAACTAAGAATGGAGACCCAATAGCACTCATTCTGGCTGGGATGGGATAGACACATGCAAAACTTTAGCAAAGTCTGAAATAATGGCAGTCCACCACACAGTAAGACATGGACAGCTCCACAGCATATGCAAAAGTCCAGCTGTGAGATGGGAGCAGTGCCAAAAAGATGAACACACAGTAAGAGCCATGGACTGCAGGGCCAGAGGGGTTTTATACCAGCAACAGAGGATTTTGAAATGGAGCAGATGACTGCTGGTGTTGCAGCATGATTTATAAGTCAGACGAATACCGACAAGGCAGTCATCATCTGAAAAAGAGGCACCCAGCTCTTTTTCCCATTTAGCCTTGCTTTGATGATCTCTGTCACTGTTGAGTTAAGGCTGAGGCTCCATCAGCAAAACAGAGAAGGACAGCAAATGTGATTTTTTTATGAAAATGTATCACATCACCTCACGCTTAAATTGTAATATGATATATAAATGTTGAGCAAAACCTAAAGTTGTCAGAATTTGAGAACTATTACATTTTATTACATGCATTATAAGTGACTGTAAAAAACAGGTATGTGTTCTCAAAATGACCCTTCCCCAAACACACACCTCCTCCAACCAACAGATATAGTTATCATTTTTACAAGGTGAAAAGCTTCAACTAAATAAGAAACACTGTGCAAAATTTGCCTTCAGACAGTTTCTCTCTGAAGATATGATTCTAAATTCAATGGCACATCCCATACACAAAATTCTTGGGTAACACAGCATAAATAAATCATACAGTATTTTATGAACGTCTGTATTTTTTTAACCAGTGGACTTCATATTTTGAAAAATCTGATTTAGGTTGAAACCATCACTTGACAAGTTTGCATGTGGTGGAAATTGTGAAATCATTCTTCCACTGAATCATGGCTAATTTTCCTATTAGATTCTCCCCAGTCACTCCAATGGAACTTCAGTTTATCTCAGGAATGCAAGCACATGGTCACACATTGAACTGTTTGTATTAGGAACACTGCAGATTATTACTAAATCATTCTGGCACACTCTGACAGTTTTTTTTTACTGTGCATTCAGACAGGAACATTAAGATAAAGGAGTGAACCTCCTGTTGGTACATAGCATCTGCTACTGTTTGGCTTGTGATGTTTGCCTTACAATATATCTACCATTTTGCAGTGAGAGATGTACTTTATTTTTTAATCAGGTCTACAAATCATCCATTAATGAGTGTGTGTGTGTGTGTGTATGTGTGTGTGTGTGTGTGTGTGTGTATATATGTGTGTGTGTGTGTGTAAGACTTAGCTCAGACTCACATTCACATTCACCTCCTCATCCCTAATTAAGACATAAAAACTTTGAAACTTAAAAATCTCTGTCGAACAACTGTCATTGCAGTTCCATATTGCATTAGTATATGTTTTATAATTTTTGAAAGCATGCTGATGTTTTAGTGAAAGCCCACACATTTTTGTGCAATTACAGTATATGCCACCAAATATCCCATCATATTTACTGTGCGGAATCTCCTTAATTTTCCCCCGGTTTACTTCTTGGATATTATCAGCTTTCAAAAGGTCAGCAGTATGCAGCATGCTTGATACACCTCAAAGTCCTTCCTCTCTCTATGTTTTGTTAGACTCTTTGCTTGTGTTATTTCTCTTGAAGCAGTATTGCTCCCTTCTCCCGGCTGGCAAAAATGGTGGTGAGGGATTTGGATGTGAGAGGAGACTGATTACAACTTTCCAACATAAGTTGAAGGCAACAGAAAAGAAAAGACATGCAGTGCATCTAGGGCGTGGAGTGTGGCCCCGCATAATTATTTTTGGAAGAACATAGTCCCTCAGTCTCTGTCTACTCATTGCCAGCTCCTACATTGTAGAATACAATACATAACACCCTTAATGGATAGCAATAGTGCAATGTGCAGTAGCCATCATCTCAAAACATTTTTGAAAACACATCCCATACTTCCCATTTAAATGATATAAATTAATATGTACTGTGTCATTATAAAATGACTGAGGGGTGTGTGAGTGTGTGTGTGTGTGTGTGTGTATGGAGGGTGCACAAGTACATGGTTATACCTGTGCACGCATGCAAGTGAGCTTATAAATACATGTATTTAGAAAAAGAAATAATGAAGAGATTTAAATTAATGCAGTGCATGATAAACAAATCAGATGCTTTTTTTCTAATTAATTTAAATCTACTGTTTCAAATTGTTGTTTTCCAGCCTTCAACTTATAACAGTGAAGCTGCTTTCACTGTCACTGAGTAAATCATTTTTCTTGCACTATGTGGTGCCAGTCAAAGTATACATTAGATTGTAATATGGTCCTTGAAAATTTAAAATGAAAACACATTTATCAGACAGCTCTCGATGTCTCATTTGTGGAGGGGAAAATAGGAGTTCAAAATACATCGCAAACAGGAACAAAATAGAGGTAATGAATAGTTTTTACTACTTAGGTATAATCATAACCAAAGATTTAAAATGGAGAAAGCTTATAAAAGAAATACAATCAAAAACAAAAGGTTTATTTATTTGAATTTTGATAACCGAGTGGACCCAATGAGATGAATGTCCCTTTTTCAGGGGCGACCCAGTGAAAGGGGGGTTACATAGGGAGTAACAGTGATATAATAAAATAAATATTATATGGCAAGTGTGCGCATACACTTTTACAAGGCACACATAAGCAGAGTAATAAACAAGGCAAAAACATCACACAGTGACCTGAGTTACATCATTATAGACAGGCAAAGGAATAACAAAAGTTTAATATAGATACCATGTACAGAAATACACACCAGAGGTGTAAAAAGGTAGAGTCAGGAAAGGGAGGAGGTGATGAGAAGAATAAGGTGCCAGAGTGTCAGGGTGCAGATGGACGAGAAGAGAGAGGGGGAGGAGGCAGGAGTTGGAAGGGGAGGATTAGGAGCAGGTATTGTTACAAGTAGGAGGTAGAAAGAAGATTTCTTTGGAGAGTCTCTTAAACTGAGGGAGTGTCATACACAAAAATAAGCTATGTGGGAGGTTATTCCATTTTTGAATAGCTGCTGTAGTGAAGGATCTCTTACCTATGGCTAAGCGGGTTCTGGCTAGGCTTAATGTAGGGAGATGAGAGGAGAGGATCTGAGAGTCCTAGAGAAGGGTTTCAGTGAGAGTAGATTGGAGAGGCTGGGTGGGGAGGGAAGGTGGGTGAGTTTGAAGATGGTGCATAGTACAGTGAAATCCATCTTGGCCTCAAAGGGCAGCTTGCTTAGGGCATTGAGCACATCACAGTGGTGGGCCCAGGCAGGTGCACTGGCCGCAAAGTGCGTGATGCTATGATAGACTTGCTTAAGCTTGGCCTGAGTAGAGGTCTTAATGGCATGAGTTATTGGGGCCCCATAGAAAAGCTCTGGGAGAAGAGTGGTTGAGGCGATAGTCTTCTGAGCATGGGGTGTAAGGAAGGTGGCAGAATGGTATAGAAGGCCAAGTTTCTGATTAGCTGCCTTGATGACACTACTTGCATGTGATTCAAGGGAAAGATGCTCATAAAGAGTCAATCCCAGATATCTGAAGGAGCACACTCCTTCTGAAGTAGCACCAGGAGAGGTGTGGACTACTGAGGGGACTGAGAAGTGATATCAAAGGAGGTATGATGGAACAACATAGATTTCATTTTCTTGGTTTTCAGCACCAGCACGTTCCCCTTGAACCAGCATTCCAGCTGCTGGACATCTTTTTTCCAGATCAGACTTAATGGAAGAAACATCATGGATGGATCTATATGGAATGGCATCATCTGCATATAGCTGAACCATAGCCCCCCTCCCACAGTTCAGAAGCAGTTCGTTAATGAAGACGGAGAATAACAGAGGCCCAAGGATTGATCCCTGGGGGACCCTATTAGTGATTGGAGATGGGGGGGGTAGGCACCAGCCTATTTGACACACTGAAATTGGTCAGATAGGTAGTTAATGAACCAAGCTAGAGAGTTGGAACCAAGGCCAAGACAGTAGAGCCTGTAGGTGAGGAGAGGATGGCTTACAAGACTGAAAGCCTTTGTAAGGTCTATGAAGATGGCCCCCGTGGCCCAGCCTTGATCCATGGCTTGAAAGATGTCCGAGGTGACCTTCAGAAGAGCAGATTCCATTCCATGTGATTTTTCAACACCCATGTAGGTGTATGGTGATGGCATTGGTCAGCTCAAAGAAGGAGTAAAGCTGGTTGTGTATTATTCTTTCCTGGATTTTTGCAGTAGGACATAAAATGGATATGGGTCTGTAGTTCTCAACGAGATTTGTCGGGCTATTTTTGTGAACAGGGACAGCGATCACTATTTTCCATTTGTCAGGGATGGTCTGAGTTAGCAAGGATCTGTTGATTAAATCTGCAATTGGGTAGATGAGCATGGGGGTTCCTATCCTGAGGAATTTAGGCAGCAGGGAATTAAATCCCAGAGAACTATTGGGGTTGAGACTCATTAAGAGTCTGAGGACTTCTTTACATGAGTTGGTTGTTATGTGGAAAATCCTCCCCCATCATAATAAAATAGATAAGAAATTGTCATTTCCTGGTAGTCTAGTGGTTCATTCACCCCCACTCAGCCGTGGCGCCACCAGCACCCCACCCTTCCGAGCTGGCAACTGGCACAGCCCTCTCATCTCACGATAGCCACCGACTGTGTATATTCAGTGCTAATTCAAATAGGCTCAGAAATAATTTCAGAGCCTCTTTTAGTGTTGCTCATAATTCACGATCGGCGGCTGGCTGTGGAGGTGAGAGGTGGGCATGTAATCGTAGCTGGGGAGAATTGACTGGGTGTCTCGGCTGAGTGTGAGGTGAGACTATAGACTGCAAAAATAACAATTCATATCTATTTTATTACGATAAGGCTAAACTACCAGAGATATCAAGAATAATAATTAAATACAGATGGGGGCCACTAGACTACCAGGGATATAAACAAGAAATATTAATCAAATACACATTGGGGGCACTAGACTACTAGGGATAAAAACAATTTTAATTAAATATACATGGGGACAATTAGACTACCAGGGATTGAGACATCATTATCTATGTTATCATGATCGGGGGGGGGGCGCTAGACTACCAGGGATATAGAAAACTTTTTTTTTTTATTCAGATGGGGCAGAATGAAGTGCCCTGAGCAAAACCCACTGTCATTTAACTTTCTAGGGCACCCCTGTACTGAGAAAATTGATTTTAAAATCTGGCCAGCTCGTCCCTTGCTCCTTGTTCACGAGCGAGCAATTTCTTTGATTGCGAGCCTGCAAATTCTTTGATCATGAGATTCTTTGATCGTGATTGTGCATTGCAAGCGAGTGATGAGATGGCCAGATTAAAAAATCAATTTGTTCAGCCTAGGGGTGTCCTAGGAAGACAAATGAGGGTGGGTTTTACTCAGGGGAATTCGTTCTGATGAACCATGGCTGTGGTTTACCGCAATTCTTTTAAGTTTTTAAATTAGAACACTTTTTATTCTTTGGTCGTGACCCTGCAAATTCTTTGATCGTGAGATTCTTTGATCGCGATCATGCATTGCAAGTCAGGGACAAGATGGCCAGATAAAAAAAAATAATTTTCTCAGCCCAGGGGTGTCCTAGGGAGACAAATGAGGGTGGGTTTTACTCAGGGGGCTTCATTCTGATGAACCATGGTGGTGGTTTACTGCAATTGTTTGCATTTTTTAAATTAGAACACTTTTTATTCTTTGTTCGTGAGCCTGCAAATTATTTAATTGCGAGCCTGCAAATTCTTTGATCGTGAAATTCTTTGATCGCCGTCTTTGATCGTGGGGGGAGGGACAAGATGGCCAGATTTTTTATAATGCAATACACAGGGAAATTTTACTAATCTTTAAGATTGAATATCTAGGAAACGGTTTGCTCTTTTTATTTGAAATTTGGAGGGTGTTTACAGCATGTCCTGCAGATGTGAATTATGGTGTTTATGTGTCAGAGAATTTTTTTTTGTGGAGATATTGAGTGACACACTTTCTGTGTTGCAGACAGTGTTTTGGATTCTACTGGTGGCTTGAAATTGATAGGGTGCCTAACCTTAGTGTCATGGATGCAATTTTCAATTGCTGTGTGTGTTAAATGTCAACAGGTGCAGAACTGTGCCACTCTGATGAATGAAAATGTCAAATTTTGACATGTTATATCTCAGACATGGCTTGGACTTTTTACTTGAAATTTGGAGGGTGTTGATGGCAATTCCTGTAGATGTCAATAGCAGTGTATATGTGTTGGACACTATATTTTTTACAGAGATATTGTGTGGCACAGTTTACATTTTGTGGACAGCATTCTCTATTGCTTTACTAGATTTACATTTGTTTGGTGTATGGCCTTGCTGTTGCCAATGTACTTTTTAGTCTTTGGGTGTGTGATGTGGCCCGACACTTACAAGTTGGTGGGCGTGCAGGGCCCAAAGGGCCCAGCACTCCCACCAATGTGTGCAGTGTTCTACTTTTCTATTCTTTCTTAAAAAGTAAGGAAATTCTCTGCAAAAAACATTGTTAATGCATCAGTTAGGGTTCTTCTACAGTGAAAAAAGTGAGGAAATTTGATTTTAGGGTTACCACCCTTTGCACCCCACCCCCGGCCCCCAGTGGAGGCCACCAACAGGCATTGGAGTGTGCGTTGGGGTCACTGGTCCTAACTCTCACCTCATTCTCCTACACTGCACCACCTCAGCTTGTTTACACATGGAATGGGGTGAGAGTTAGGGCCGACAACCCCAACGCACACCCTGATGCCTGTTGGTGGGGGCGGGCTGGGGTGCAAGAGGTGGAAACCCTAAAATCGAATTTCCTCACTTTTTTCACTGTAGAAGAACCCTAACTAATGCATTAACGAAGTTGTTTGCATAGAATATATATCTATATATAGGATAAGATATATAAGAAACTATCTGAAAATACATTATAGAAAGCTAGAGAAAAAGTGTGTTTATCGATTGCAAAGTTTATGTGACAGTGATTCTTAAAACTTGAATTAAAGCTATAGACAAGAATTTTTGCAACTGCTACTCTTGAGTCAAAATGTATCAATAGAAGTCAGGAAAGGGCATAATGTACTTTTTATGTCCTTTGGACTTTTTTCCAAAAATTGGATAGGGGACTACAGTCAGACTATGCTACACTGTAAGAAATGTAGGTAACCAGAACCGAATCTTATAGAGTTCTGTTTAGACTCAGAATAATACTGAGTTATTTAATTAGCTAATGTATTTATTATGTGCAGTTTCATCAAATTGTGGCTGGGGTATCTCAATTTTATTGTTATGTATTGATATGTATTTATTATGTTTATGATATTTATGACATGTTTAAGTGTTTTAATTGATTGTGTACTATTGTAATGACTAGAAAGTCAACAAATAAACTTCAACTTGAACTTGTTCGTCTCATGAACTAAATCTAATCATTCCTTTTAATGAAAATGCTATAATTGTGAGGCATAGTTAATACACATAGCATGCAAAAGAAAGAAAAAAGAAATATTTTCTTTTTTTAACACTTTCCACTTGAAGAATGATGGTTTCACATTCATCAACATGCCCTTCTAGACTGTTGTGAGTGCCATGGTATCATTTGACTGTCATGCTACAGCTTCAAGTATCATCATTTGCTATTTGTGGATGGTGTCAGTAGCAATTTAGGGAAAACAAATGGCAAAGACATGGCAGTACAAATTGATATTAGATCATATCATAAATGTTAACAAACATAATGTGAGACAGTAGAAAACATATATAGTAATAAAGTATCAGCTTGCAAAGTCTGAATAAATTTTCTGTAACTGACATCAGTCTTACTCAGACTTCACAGCACTGATTGTTTTTGATACAGTGGCTAGAGTGATCATAATGCAACAGCATCTGTTGAGAGGAACAGCTATAAGGAAATAAGTCCATTAAAAGTTCGAGTTCAAGTTTATTGCAGGAAGACTCCATTGAGCAAGTTAATTCACAAGGAGGATCTGTAGCATGTACACATACAAAAAGACATTACATAATAAAGCAATACTGATTACAAGTATGCAAAGTGCACACCTACTTCAAAAAAGATGTTTCATAGTAAGATATAGTAAAAACAGTGAACAGTGAAGGAACATTTGGTTCATAGTGTGCAAGCATTACAAGGTAGGGTTTATAGACATAATACTGCTATGTGCAATAAATACTCTTGATATATTGAGCAAAGACAGGAGAGCTAGGATAAAAAGGGTAGGCAGGGTTGAGGGAGAGGGGCATGGTTAACAAGAGTAAGGAGGAGTAATGTATAGATGGGAAACCAAGAGCGGGGAAAGGGTAGAGGAGTAGGTATGGAATTCTTGAAGTTTTAGCCATGGAGAGCAAATTGTAAGCTAAGAGATTTCAGTTAAGACTGGGACTAGTGCTAGTAGGGACAATAAGTAAGGGCACACATAAGGGTTGGGAGTGGCTTAATAACAGTTGCAAATATATTTTATTTTAGATGCACTTAGCACTTTATAGAAGTTAACTGAGACAATGCTAGTTAATTTCAGTACGGATTGGAGTTGGTTCCAAATAGTAGGAAGTACATGCGTGATAGCTCGTTTACCAAAGGAGGTACAAGTCCTGGGTACATCCAGCAGGATGTAGTCTGATTTCCTGAGAGAGTAAGCACTGTGTGAAATGCAGATAAGAGATGTTAGGTAACTCAGTAGTTTATGCAGAAGCAACTTAAGGGTCCAGAGAGCAGCGTGGAGCAGGCGTCTGGTGGTGAGAGATGTCCAGCCAACAGTTGAGTACAGGTCACAATGGTGTAAACAGTAAGAGGAGTTGGTAATGAACTGTAACACATGGTGATAGAGGACCTTCAGTTTGCTTAGGCTTGAGAGAGTGGCGGAAGTGTAAATTCAATCACCGTAATCAAGTAAGGGAAGGAATGTGGCTTGTACAAGCCTGATTCGAGTCTCGAGGGGGAAAAAGAGACCTATTTCTAAAAAAGAATCCTAGCCTGGCTTTTAGCCTTCTGGATAAGTCCTCCATGGGGTCATTAAAAGAGAGCTTATTGTCTATCCAGATACCCAGGTATTTAAATTTGGTAACAACTTCCAATGGTTCACTTGGAGGCAGTATGGCGCAGTGGGTTAAGGCTCTGAGCTGCAAATCTGGAGACCTGAGTTTGAATCCCACAGCCTCCTAGGTGCATACTGTGTGACCCTGAGCAAGTCACTTAACTTCCTTGTGCTCCCAGGTTGCACCTGCAAATGAGCTTTCAGCTTAGTGTGTCTCACCTGGTAAAATAATTGGTAAAAAAAAAAAAACTTAGGGAAGTAACAATAAAGTCTTTCAGCAGGACTGGGGAGGTACCAGAGGAGGTAGTATGAGAGAAAATCATTGCTTTAGTTTTCTTAGCATTAAGGAGAAACTTGGCTTTCATTAGATTATTTTTGAGCTGAGCAAAGTCAGCTTGTAGCACACCCCTAACTTCAGATAAGGTTGAGCCAGAGGTATACAGTACAATGTCATCAGCAAAGAAGTGCAGGTTGGAGCTAGTTATGTTAGAATCAAGGTCTTTAATGCACAGTGAGAACAAGATAGGGCCTAGAATGGAGCCTTGAGGGAATCCTCTGACAATCGGCAGAGAGGCAGAGAATAGACCATCAGCTTTGACTTTCTGTGTTCTCCCTGTTAGATAACTGGTGAACCACTGGGTAGTGGAGGAAGTGACACCTAAGTTAGTGAGGCAAATGACTAAGAGGTTGTTGTCAACAGTGTCAAATGCTTTACTAAGATCTAGGAAGACTGCTCCAGTAATCTTCTTAGCATCCACAGCAGAGACCCAGTCATTAGTTACTTTAGCCAGAGCAGTGATTGTGATGTGATTTGCCTGGAAACTGAATTGTGCAGGGTTAAGGAGTCAAAAGGTTTAAATATAAGTTTTTAGTTGGTTATAGATCAGTTTTTTGAAGACTTTAGAAAGGATAGGCAAGATGGAGATAGGCCTATAGTTATTCAGATCGCATGGATCCCCCGATTTGAATAGGGGAGGATATGGGTGGATTTCTAACAGGACGGAACTGTAGGAGAAGTAATGGAGAGAGTGTGGATATGAAGAATGGGGGCAGTGAGATGAGCATGTCCTAGTCTTAGGAAGAAAGATTCTAGACCGTCATCCCCTACACTTTTTCTGATATCCAGATTGAGGAGTGAATCTTCAACTTCTTTATAGGTGAGCGTACGCAGTTGAAAAGGGCAAGATGAGGTGCAGGTTGACAGGGAGGAGCTAGGTTGACTCTTCGCATGACTAGCATAAGGTGAGGAGTCAAAAGCTAGGCCAGCCATGACAAAATGGGAGTTAAGTTCTTCTAGGATTTTGGAGTTACTTTCCACCACCCTACCATTGGTGAATATCTTAGTTGGAAGGGAGTGGGCAGAGGGCCACCCTTCAATAGATTTAAGTGTCCTCCAAATTTTGTGAGAGTTCACGTTTGCTTTTTCAAGGGTAGAGACATAGAAGTTTGCTTTGGCAGAGCAAATGTTTTTTACACAGGCATTCCTAGCTGCTCTGAAAGCCTGCCAATCTGCAGGGTTCTTGGACTGCCTAGCTTGTGCCCAGATCTTGTCCTGGCTTGTAAGAGCTGCCTTAAGAGCTGAGGTAAACCAGGGGTGGGAGTTGTTGCACACCCTGACTTTGATAAGGGGGGCATGCTTATTTGCCAGACTAGCAAGGTTGATGTTAAGGACAGAGACTGCCTCATTGACATTTTTAGCAAGGTAAAAATCTTGCCACTGACCTTACCTAAGTCAGAAAGGAAATTTGCTGCATTGAACTTACAATAGGACTGTTTTCTTATAAATGTCGGCTGTTTACGGGCCTTAGTTTGAGATCTTGTACAAACGACAACCCCATGGTCACTCATTTTGTTGTGGAACACTGCTGAATGTGAAATTTTATGAGGATGAGTGGTTAATATAACATCTAAAGGGAGCTATTGGCAATGTTTAAGGTATTGTTCCTTGTGGGTTTGTTAACTAGTTGTACTAGGCCGAGCTCGTCACAGAGAGATTTAAGGCAGTGAGATTTAGGGGTAAGCCAATCCATATTGAGATCCCCTAAGAGTATTGTTTCGGTATTTGCAGCAGAAATGAGGGATTTCAGTGTATTAAAGATTTCAGTGCCTCCAGTCAGAGGCCTATAGCCACTTATGATAGTAACGTATTCCGAAGAAGGAAGGTGAAGCATCAACAAAACAATCTCAAATTCCTTGGAAATAGATTTTCAGCTGATATCACTGACTGAGTACTTGGTTTTGGCATAGATGACCACATCCCAACCCTAGATATCCTGTCCATCCTAAAAAGTTTGTAACCCGGGAGGGAAATTTGATGATCGGTATTAGCCTTTTTAAGCCAAGACTCCGTAATAATGATAAGATCCAGGTTAGTATGAGCAGCCCATGCTTTTAGTTGGACACATTTTATGGTCAGGCTTAGTATATTGACCAACATCATTTTAAGATCTGAGGCAGCTGCGAATTCTGATTGAGAGGTGAGTTGCAATGGAGGGCCAAGATTTACCTCCACATTGCCTGATCAGAGGAAGAGCAACAATAGCATTTTCTTTAAGGATCTCATCAGGAAGGAGATGGCTTTTTCCTTTGGGACCACCCATGATACATTGCCAGTGAAGCATGTTTGGTGTCGGAAAAGATAACTCTGATTTGACAGTTTAATGTGATAAGGGAGAGAGCTCGAATAGTCATGGGTGAAGGTAATAGGAAGGGGGCACAATGGGGAGTATAGGTGAGGTGAGGGTGGGTCGACGAAAAAAGGGAGGCGCAGTGGGCGTGGGCAGCATAGGATATAATATTGTGGACCTTCGTGATGTAGTGCATCATAGGGTACACTGTATACTAGAAACAGCAGGATAGCAATGAAGCATGCCATAATTCCAAAAGGGTGAGGACTAGACATTAAAAAGAGTTGGATGCTTTTGCTGAGTGGGAGATGGGACCACATACAGACACGCTCGGTGCACTATATGGAAGGGAAAAAAGCTGATGGAGAAAATACACTACACTTGGTAAATATGCAAATAAATGTTTACTAAAACACATGTATTATGACAGAATGAATCAGCATAATTCTTAGACCATGATACATAGTTTCAATGTACTGTACAATTCCTTTTTTTTTTTTTTTTTGCAATTAACAGCATTTGCAGATGGCATCTGCTCCCTTCTTTATAGAAATGTAGAACCTGATAGCAGATAAAGACTGCTTGGCCCACCTAGTCTGCCCAATTTCCCTACCTACTGTAATACCACAGACCTGACTGATCTCCAGCTTTTACCCTCTCTTTCTAACCCACTAAGGTTCCCTGTGCCTATCCCATGCATTCTTGAATTTCATCACAGTTGTTGCCCCATGTTTGCTATTTATTTTAGAGTGCAGAATGTTAGACAAAAGTGAAGGGTCACAGCACACTGTGATACAAGGAATAATTTTTCTACCTTACTCAGACAAACTTAGAGTTTCACAGTCTAGTTTGTCTATTAGGATGGGCAGTGAAGAAAATGAAGGGTCTAATAGAACTTACAAACTGATGACTGGAATAGATATTTTTAGAGTTCTTTTTCCTGTTTTGTGGTGGAGGTCTATATTTCTCAGTCTATATTACCCATTTGAAAGCTATACTCACTTATAGTTAAAGAAAATGCAATGCATTCATTGGCAAAATTAATGGTATTTCCTGATTCTATCATTCCTGGTTTCCTACTGTAATCAAAGAAATAAAATAAGTAATGAAGGCAGACCAGCTTGTTATATTAACAATTAGTCACCTTTCTCATAGTTGTACTACACTTTTCAGACAGTGCTAATCTTTTGGTTACACTAGTTGTCTCGATGATTTCTTACAGCTTTCAGCCAGGAACACAGATGAACTTGTAAATAAAAAAAGCATTGACTGAGAACTGCAACTAGATATACAGTGGTGAACAACTCAGTACAAAGTGTGCATGACTGTTGGCCAGGTGTTGACTTGATACTGTCAAATAAAAACATGGCCAGTGTGAATAACATGGGAATTGGAAAAGATAAAGGCATTTAGAAGTTAATTTGCAAACACCTTGAAAGAAAAAAAAACAGTGCTGTTCTCAATAGTTCAGTATCATATGCTGCTCTTCTAGATAAATCCCACCAAATAGAGGATGTAAGGAAAATGCATAAAACTGAGACAGTGCAGATGAGAACATACACTCAGTTACACTTTGTCATTACTCGTACAGGCGATGGCACAGGCTGCTCGTGCTTCCTTTCACACAACCCTTTTCATGTCATAAGGAAATGGAGCATGACAGCTCAGCTTCCAGACACTGGATTGTTTTAATAGATGATCACATCAATGTAAAACTAACATACGGGCCCAGATATTCAAAAGGGTTGCACATGGCACAACCCACTGATGCACCCCGGCATGATATTCTAACGGGAATGGTGCCTGGGACAAATCCCAATGTGCTGGAGTGCATCAGTAATGTATGCGGAGCAGGTGGGGTGGGGGGCATGCCCATGCATACTCTGCACATCCCGATATTCAGCCCGGCATGTGCTGAGTCCATACATGCACAACCCCTACTTGCGCCACACAAAGTTGATCCAAAAAAAAAAGAACAATGGCTGGCCACCCACAGGTGAGCTGCTGTATTGCATGGCGCAGCACGGCAGCTGCCACCTGTGGGTGGCCACCTGAGCTCCGGCTGCACCTGGCGGCGCCCCCCCCATGCCTGATCATGGGCATACATACAAAAATGACCCTCCAAACTCCCTGGTGGTCCAGTGGACTGCTATCAGCCCAATTGGGGGCATTTGTAAAATAAAAATGAATCCAAACTCCCTGGTGGTCCAGTGGACCCCCCCTGCCCACCTGCCCACTGAGCCCCACTGCCCCGCTCCCACCCGGTCAGTGGTGGGTGGCAGCACCCCACCCGCCTGCCGCCCCACCGCCCGCCGACTGACACTGTCAGTAGGGCTATGTACCCGTTGGTCCACAGTGTGAGCCAGTGGGCATGCAGCCTGTACTGTACTACACATTTCCAGATATGTGAATGGATCCCATTCTGGAATATAGATATTTCTACGCGCCATTGGCTCACGCTTATGGACCAGTGGGCGTACAGCCCTACCAACAGTGTCAGTCAGTGAGCGGCGGGGCAGCAGGCGGATGGGGTGTTGCCACCCGCCACTGACCAGAGGGGAGAGGGACGGTGGGGCTCAGTGGGCAGGTGGGATGGGGGGGTCCGCTGAGACCACCAGGGATATTGGATTCATTTTTGTTTTACAAATGCCCATGATTGGGCTTACAGCAGTCCACTGGACCACCAGGGATATTGGATTCGTTTTCATTTTTACTTAAGCCCGCGATCAGGCTGACAGTGGTCCACTGGACCACCAGGGATATGAGAATTCTTTTCTTTTACAAATGCTGTGATCGGGCTGTGGGACACATTGCTACACTGCAGGGGGCATCGGTCCCCAATGGCTGCTGCCTGGCAGGGTGCCAGGCGCAAGTCGCCAGGGATCGGCGCACCTGCATGCAAATGGGGCCATAATGACATGAAAATGGCCCCATTTGCGCCTTGCATACATTATGGCCCAATTTGCATGTGCACTTTTGAATATCGTGGTTGCTGTGCATAGTGCAATGGAACTTGCACTAGCGCACCCCCCTGCTCCACTCTGGCCACTTGCACTGGTGCAGTGCCACTGCGCCGTGCACACTGCGGGTAGGCAGGGTGTGATATTCAACCATGCTGTGCCATGGCACAGCTCCGTTGAATATTGCCCAATTAACACCCCTTCGCAGCCAAGTTGTGCTGCACCCAGACTTGCTCCACAGCCTGGTGCAGTTTGAATATCCAGGCCACAGTATATAGGAGCACAGGGTAAACAAAAAAATGATTAGGCAAGGCAAGGAAAGTTTATTTTTAAGGCGCCCAATCCCGAAGGCTAGGGCACTGTACAGATAAAATACACAAGGTAAGGAGGAAAAATACACAAGTAAAACATACACAGTTATAAATAACACACAATGTATAATCATAAAATGATAAAATTGCAAGCTTATAACAGTATAAACAGCTGCCTGCACTACACATGCTATAAATCAAAACAGTCTTTCAGAAGGCAGTGTCTGGAAATGCCAGGTTGAATAAATAGGTCTTGAGGCAGGCTTTGAATACCTCGACTGAAGGGGCCTCCCCGATAGCTGATGGATGCCAATTCCACAGGGTGGGTCTAGCAATACTAAAACCCTGTTGCCGGCAGTTTTTAGCCTTGTGCTGGGGATTGCAAGGTGGCACCTAGAGGAGGAACAGATGGGGTGGACCGAGACAATAGGTGTTATAAGATGAGTCAAGTAGCCAGAGCCAAGTCCATGTAGGGTCTTAAAGGTGAGTAAACCCACCTTAAAGAGGATCCTCCACCTGATCAACAGCCAATGCAGTTCACACAGTACCGGAGTAATATGATTGTACTTGGGCTGCCCAGTCAGCAGCCTAGCGGCTGCATTTTGCACTTAGTGCAGCCAGTGCAGGATACCCCTAGAGACCCTGAAGTAGAGTGCATTACAGTAATCGACCCTCAACATCACGAAAGCATGCACTAAAGTGGGGAGGTCCAGGGTCAGAACTAGGGGTTTGATCCTGGCGATATTCCGCAGATGATAGAAACTGGTATGGACAATGGACAACACCTGAGATTCAAATGTCAATTCACTGTTGAGAATAACACCAAGGTCGCTCAACCTAGAGGAGACCTTCAATACTGTAGGCCCCAGGAATAATCCTGTTGCCACACTAGAGGCCATCCTATCACACCCCCTGTTGAACTCCACCACCAGCATCTCCATCTTATTGGGGTTCAGTCACAACCAGCTGGAGACCATCCAGTCATTGATCTTGGCAAGGCATTTATTTAGCACTTCCACTACATTGGATGTCCCGGGGCAAAGGAGAGGTACAGCTGGGCATCATCTGCATAGCAATGAAAACTCAAGCTGCACTTCCTAATAAGCTCACCCAGAGGCCGCATATACATGTGTAACCCCCACCCAGTATGCCGTTTCTATCTTGACAGCTCTACCTGGTGGGCTGAGTTCGGGGAGGAATATGTCACTTGGCACATTGGCTAGGTTTGGCTACTCTGCACAGGGGTACCCAAGTAACTCCGGACAAAGGAAGCAATAACTGTAATGTCCAATACCAGAAGTGGGATTCTAAAGTGTGGCTTTTATTCACATTCAACAGAATAAAGCATAGATGGACCCCCATGTGGCTACACTCTTGGTAATGCAGATTTAAGGAGACCAGAACACATCCTCATCACTTTAGCCCTCAGGTTCTGAAACACACTGGGCACACAGCCTGAACATGTACGCTGCTCTGGGTTTTCCCTGGCTCAGCTCCCTTGCCAGCCACTTGGACACTTTCCATATTGCATGGAAACATTTACTGGTTGCTCCCTAAACCACCTATGAGCACTTCTGCTCCATAAGGGAATCTTCCTCATTAATCCCACATCTGGGTACTTTCCTCAGGCACTGGCCAAGTACCAGACAGAAAGCAACAGGTGTCCCAGAGCAAATCCATAGAGGTGAATATGGTTACTACTGGTGGGGAGGGGGTCTCCCACCTCTCGCTTCCATAATTCACACCCGGCCATTCCTCTGGACTGTAACACCTCATCCTTTAAAACACTTTGCTGTGTAGATTCTTTAAAAATGCATTCCACATTCAATCTACTGTCTTTACATCCCATTTGTGCTGAACTTGAACATACGTAATAAGAGGCTGCAACCATTACTCTAGACTCCCCACAGAGTTAAGCAGTCCAATCCCCACATCTTCCAAACTGTTCTTGGCTGTCTTTTCCTGACCCCAGAGTAACAGTCCCTTTAGTTTCATCTTGATTCAGGTGAAAACACATGGCCCTTTAGCAGAGCAAACTCACCCCTTGGTTGCAGGTGCTCCACAGGCGTTTTCTCCTCAAATAACTCTCATCCAGAGCCTCAGCACGAACTTAAATCAGGCAGCTTCTTTTCCTAGCTGGACCAGGGGGGTTGCCCCTGGAAGCAGGCTGATTCCTTCCCCCATCCCTGCAGGGATGGGGCCCTGAACCACTGAAAACGGTCTCCACTACTTCAATGTGCTCTTCTTGTGTTCCTCTTTAGGTGAGAACACACACCTAAACAACAAAATATAGCTCTTTAACAAAACTTAGAGCTCTGAGGGCCTGCTTGCAGCAGAGCACCTCTTCTACTACAGACTGCAACAGAACTGACTTCAAATTCCCCAACGTTCTACTCTAACCTCCAACTGCAACATTCCAGTGTGGCTTATGCAGCTGCGGCAGTTCTAAATGATGTCATCCCTCAGCCTCAGCTGAGACTGAGAACAGAGTGAGACAGTGTGAAATCCATTTAACTGGAGCTTCACAAGCTGCCTTCCCTGCCTACCATTAGGTCTTACTGGGATTCTAGTAACCCTGGGTAACAGGGGGCTTACACTCACCCTGGGCCAGGAAAATGACTATCCACAGTCATTAGTCACCCAGCTTAGGCCATCTCACCCCATGTGTTGACTACGGGGAGGTAGCACTACCTTCTCCCCTACCGTGTGCCAGCACAGGCAGACAACACTAATTGCCTAGAGGCCTTCGACTGATGCATCAGCCTCTACTCTACCAGATGCCAATGGGTACCTAGTGGCTTCAGTAGAATTGTCCAGAGCATAGCCCTAATAGATCAGCACTGCAACCCCTACTGCAGGTGAGGGCCACAGCCTGTCTATCCCCACTAGCCCTCAAGGAAAATCTGTCTGCCTCTAACTTAGAATTCCTAAAACAAAACAAACAGGGGACCTCCCCGACCCTGGACACCATGCAACCACACACCAGGAGCTAATACCATACACTATGCATTACTCCTACACTCCCCCACAACCATATCTGTGGAAGGAAAAGTTACACACAGTAACAACAACAAAAGTATTTTAAACACTATACTCTAAAGTACTACTGAGGAACTCCAATGGGTCCCTCCTCCTCTTCTTGTCTTCTCTTCTATCTTCTTCAGGAACACCTGCAAGAAAAAGAAAGACAACACACAGTCCTAATCTGCATACACAGTCTATCTAAACCCCTACCATCAAAACACTGGAGAATCCCCAAAAAGATTGTTTTTAGAAAAGTAGAAAAAACAGTATAAACATTAGGAAACAATAGAAAACAATGACATTATTTACAATACACCATATTTGGGGGATGGAGTGCCATAAAAGTCCCATCTAGTGACCACAGTGCCTGAAGGCAAGTCCATTAAAGAGTCTCTCCTGGGCCGGAGCCCGGTGAAGCACAGTTCTAGCAGGCCAAAGTCCCAAAGGGGAGAGTCTTTGAGGACAGTTCAAACATCTGGAGTCTGCTAGTGTAGGGTGTGTACTGCAATGCAATAAGAATAGAAAAGTCTGGACTTACCAGTCCCTTGTAGAATGAAAATGGTACCACACCTGGTCCTCAGCCGAAGACTCTCCCCTGGCAGCATTCTTCTGATACAGCTGGGCAGACATCTTCCGGGAAACTACAGGAGGGCACATCTGGAAACTGCTGGGTTGATGTCATCTCTGGAGATGGAACCTTGGAACAGGAACAAAAGGAAAACAGCTGGTCTGAAGTCATCCGATACCCAGGCAATGAATCATGATACAGCTGGGCTGGTGTCCTCTCTGGATCTGAAGTCATCTGGTGGGCCAGTCAATGGATTCTGGAAAGCCAGTACACTGTAGAACTGATGAATGTGAGGCACCTGAGTCCTGGATATCCAGACTGGTGGAACAACATAGGTACGGCAACGGCTGGAGTCGCAGCATTGGCTACCACTGTTCTGCTTTCCATTTGGTAGGCATGGCACATTTCGCAGGAAGGTCTTTGCATTGTGGCCAGTAGAACAATGGGTCAAGCACTTAAATTATTACCACATCTGGGTGCTCATAATTCACACTGTGAAAGGTTTCATGTCCCTCTCCATCCGCAATTTAAACAGTGTCCATAAACAGTGTCCTGCCTGTTTTCCACTGGCTGTATTTTTCTTGAAAAATTCTTCTCTTGACATGCTTGTTTGCACCAGCATGCACACATTCCATTGCTTCTTCCCAAATCCAGGATTTCCTGCTTTTTTTCAATCTCTTCCCAGACTCTCAGAGGAAAGGTAGGAAAGGATATCTCATAGATTTAATTCGCTTTCCTACAAACCAGTCTTTCCTCTTTACTAGGTTTGGTCAACCTGAGACCTCTGGCCTGGCTTGGGGATAGCCAGTCATGGTTCTGCCAGCTACGCATTCTTAATGACACAAAAAATGGATCCCTGGCTTTTTCTTGCACAGCCAGGGCAGTGAAATCACCACTCTCTTCCATGCCTTCCTCTGAGGCAAGAGCTTGAGGCTGTGCACCAGTTCCTTTTCACAAAGCTACATAGGTTCCCCCTCTTCTTCTTCCTCACTGAGAATCTGTGCCCAGGAGTGAGCAGCTGTCCTCACTCCTGAGACTGTTCACTCTTCGCTGGGTGCGGAGTTCGAAACCTCCCATTCAAAGGCCTCCCCTATCTCACCTTCAACTATGAGACTTGGGCTAGGCCCCTCTCTCCAAGGTTCTACTGATGCTGTTCCTGAAATGTCTCTCTGCGACTCAGATTCTGAAACATCAGCACGTTGTTCTGTCTGTAAATCTGCACCCTCTTGCTTTGTGCCACACTCCGAGGGGCCTTCTCCAACAGGCTCCGCCTGGTGCTGTGTGCTGCCAACTGCAGATTCTTGAACTTTTGTCCATGTGGTAGCCAAATGAATCTTGGGCTCTTTAAACAAACCGTATTTCTTTAGGCACCCTGATTAGTGAGGTACCATGAAGACGTCCCTTCCAGCATTTAAGCACATCAAACATACTTGCACTGGATATCCAAGAATCACCACATGAGGAGGCAGTCATCCCCCATAGTAACATCTCTCAATGTCCTTTAACTTATTAACTTCTACTGCTATCACAGCCCAGGCATGATCCGGGTAGTGGGCTGCTCCTGAAGCCATGACTGCAGAGAAAAACAAACAAGGCTCACTGTTATTCCAAGTCCCACATTAATGAAAACTTTTTCTTTCAAAATAGCTCCTCTGCTGCTGTGTTTACATTACTACCCCACCCTGTAATGGCGGCAGCAGCACTCCTATGCATCAACATTCTGTAATTGGGTCAAGCTACTGAGTATCCAATTTACACACTCTACTGATAACTTTGCTCAAACTGCACAAACTTGCACCGTTCTTTTTCCTAGCACATTTATATGATTTACCACAGACTTTTTACTCGCTGAAGACATTGCTCTAGCTTACAGTCCCTTAAAGCCTCAGTATTTCATAGCACAGGATTGCCTGTATTTCTTGCTGCATATCTGATACAACTCACAGTCTCTCTCATGGCTTTGAAAATTATACTGACGCTGAACCTATAATTATGATCACAGTCTATAGCTTAGAATTGTTGCTTTTGCTGGTAAAACTTAAAACAGTCCTTCTTTGCAAAGCGATTACACTGCTACACACAGATTCAGCTGGCTTTTGGTGAAATCACACAGTTTGAGCAACTATTTCTTTTGGTACTCACTGTTATCAGTAGCTGTTTGCTGTGATGGAAAAACGGTCTGCAGCCAATCTTGGAGGCCTCTGGAAAGAAGCGGGTTGGCAGTCCTGCTGATTGTCCCTCTGAACACCACACTCACAGTCCAGTCGATCGAGATGTGGGTTGAGCCCAAATTCAAACAGAAAAGTCTGTTTTTAAACTTTTTACAGTGCTTTCAGTCACCGCAATGCTCCTCCTGGTAAGCCAGTTTGCACACTCCACTCGTTCTCCCTCTCGAATGCTGTGCAGTCACTCTAGAGCTGGCTTGGGGGTGGGACTGATTGCAGTCTAACCAATCACTCGACAACATGCAAATAAGAATCTTTCCTTTCGTGCTCTTCTCCTCACGGCAATCATCGAGCAGGCAAATTTAAACTGCAAAACCACACTTTTTTTTTTCAGCTGACTCCATGGCGGGATCCCATTTCAACCATTTTTCATGGCCATTAAGCACAAGTCTCTCAGTTCACACAGAAAGCATTTCCAACATCTAGGGCACAATTTTCCTTTTCCTACCCACAGTTTTCCACACTTTTCTTTGTCACAAACACTTTTAAAAGCTGGCAAATGCTGTAATTTGATGCAGGACAATGGCATACACTCTCAGGCTTTACTGCTCCTTGGTAAACAGTTGGCATTTTTATAGCAGCACATGGATAACAACACACAGTGGCACATTAGCTAACATTGCTTCAGGTTTTTGGGCTACCCACTTCCCGATAACCAAAACGCTAGCAATTGTCCGAGCAACCTTTCTTACATTCCTCCCTAAATTCCAAACCCAAATCCTCAGCAGTGCCTCCATTTTTGTAACCCCCACCCAGGTATGCCATTTCTATCTTGACAGCTCTACCTGGTGGGCTGGGTTTGAGGAGGAATATGTCACTCGGCACATTGGCTAGGTTTGGCTACTCTGCACAGGGGCACCCAAGTAACTCCGGACAAAGGAAGCAATAACTGTAATATCCAATACCAGAAATGGGATTCTAAAGTATGACTTTTATTCACTTCCAACAGAATAAACAAAGCATAGACAGAGCCCCATGGGGCTACACTCCTGGTAATGCAGATTTAAGGAGACCAGAACACATCCTCATCACTTTAGCCCTCAGGCTCTGAAACACACTGGGCACACAGCCCAAACTTGTATGCTGCTCTGGGTTTTCCCTGGCTCAGTTCCCTTGCCAGCCACTTAGACACTTTTCATATAGCATGGAAACATTTACTGGTGGCTCCCTAAATCACCTATGAGCATTTCTGCTCCATAAGGGAATCTTCCTCATCAATCCCATGTCTGGCTACTTTCCTCAGGCACTGGCCAAGTACTGGAGAGAAAGCAACAGGTGTTCTAGAGCAAATCCATAGAGGTGAATATGGTTACTACTGGTGGGGAGGGTCTCCCACCACTCGCTCCCATAATTCATACCCAGCCATCCCTCTGGACTGTAACATTTCATCCTTAAAAACACTTGGCTGTGTAGATTCTTTTAAAATGTATTCCACATTCGGTCTACTGTCTTTACATCCCATTTGTGCTGAACTTGAACATACTTAATAAGAGGCTGTATCCATTACTCTAGACTCCCCACAGAGTTAAGCAGTCCAATCCCCACATCTTCCAAACTGTACTTGGCTGTCTTTTCCTGACCCCAGAGTAACAGTCCCTTTAGTTTCATCTCGATTCAGGTGAAAACACATGGCCCTTTAGCAGAACAAACTCACCCCTTGGTTGCAGGTGCCCCACAGGCATTTTCTCCTCAAAGAACTCTCGTACAGCGCTTTTGATGCCTCAGCATGAACTTAAATCAGGCAGCTTCTTTTCCTAGCCAGAGCGGGAGGGGTTCCCCTGGAAGCAGACTGATTCCTTCCCCCCATCCCCACAGGGATGGGGCCCTGAACCACTGAAAGCAGTCTCCACCACTTCAATGTACTCTCTTGTATTCCTCTTCAGGTGAGAACACACACCTAAACAACAAAAAAATAGCTCTTTGACAGAGCTTAGAGCTCTGAGGGCCTGCTTACAGCAGAGCACCTCTTCTACTACAGACTGCAACAGAACTGACAGAAGACTGAGCCCTGAGACAGGAAGCTCAGGGAGGAGGAGAAGAAATTCCCCATCACCACCCATTGTCTCCTGTTTGTGAGGTAGGACATAAATCAGCATATAACTGTGCTGGTGAGTATGCAGTACTCTTTTGGGTGGTCAAGCAACACACAATGGTCCACCATGTCAAAGGCTGAGGCGAGATCGAAGAGAATGAGAATTGTCCCCACTCCAAAGTCTATTTCCCCGAGGAGATCATTATGCACCCAAACTAATGCAATTTTCATGCTGTGCCTCACACGAAACCCAGACTGGAGGGGCTCATATAGATCAAAGGTCACAAGGTGCTCCTCAAGATGCTGTGCCACAATTTTCTCAACAACCTTTCCTAGAAAAGGAAGGTCGGAGATAGAACAGTAATTCACCTTGATGTCAGGATCTAAAGATGGTTTCTTCAGAAGGGTTTCACCAGTGCCTCCTTCACGGCATCTAGGAAACCCCGTTTGACAAAGAACACTGGACATTTAAGGTGAATACTGGGCCAATAGAGTCGACTTATCCCATTAAGAAATGTGTTGGTACCAGGTCCAGTTCACAATATGTGTGCTTCAGCTTGGAAGAAACCTCAATGACCTCAGCCACCTTCACTGGTTTAAACTTGCCCCAACCAGGAGGAGTGCACCCCTGAGCCCAAGGTGATCCCTGTCGACCATGTTTTGGCTCACTGTTGGAATCCCCCACTGGATGGCAGACACCCTGTCAGGGAAGAATCGAGTGAACTCTTTGCATAAATTATCAGAAAAGGCTTTTTTCAGCTGCTGACAGACTGGGTGTAATAGCCTGTCTACAGTCCAAAAAAGCACAATCAGTCAATTATTCTCCCAGCAATCTTCCTGGACAGGAACTCTGTCTTCTTATGGTTGATTGCCCCTGGAACTCAATAAGGTGAAATACTGTAATTAGCCCCATTTGTCAATAATGTAAAAAAGTGTGTGCTGCTGTGTGGTCAACAGTCAAATAGGTAGGGAAGCACAGGTTTTGTTTTTGTTTTTTTTTATGTAGAAACTGAAAACTCTTTGGTTGTAGCACTTTACGTGTGGCCATTTTTGGCTCATGACCCAGATATCAGATCCCTTGCTAAGCTAGATACCAAACATGTTTGGGGTGCCCTGAGAAGGTTTTTCTGGGACAATGTTCAAAAGACAAGCATCAGAATCTAGCAAAAGGGTCCAGTTTGCTTAGGTTCAGATTTATTTTAATAAATCTTTTTCATGTATTTTACAACTTTTAAGAAATGGTGGGCATCACAACCTGAAACTTGTTTCTCACAACACAGAAAAAACAATTAATAATGACCTGAAAATGGCTTGTGAAAAAATAATTTTTGGGTCATATCAGAGGGTTATCCTGGTAACCCTTCTGAGTATACTCAGAAGCCAAATTTCAAAACCCTATAACTCTGGAATTGATTAATATTTTACACAAACCTTCAAAAGGCACACCCTTGGTGCAAGCCTCTTCAGCCCTGAAAATGTTGAAAAAGAATTCCAAACTGTCTGGACTGTAATTGAGAGAAACAAATGGTTATAGATGGTTCTTTTACATGCTTTTGATGTTTTCAGATCTTGGGATCCAGATAAGTGACCATCACCAAACTTCTCATGTTTTGAGAATGTGCTACACAGACTATGTATGTCATATTTTGAGCAATTTTGTTGAACACCACCAAAGTTATTAAGGTGCAAAAATTTGGGTTTAACATTGAACATTCCACTTAACCCGAAGTATACTTGCCTGCAGAAGTATTATATATACAGTATGTACACAGTCATTTCCTGCTACAGATAGAAATCCAAAATACTAAAATTGCAACAATACTTCTGTGTGCAGAATCACAGGTCCCTGCAGCCATAGATGTGTATCCATGACACCCTATAAGGCTAGTGCTTTTGTAGCCACAGGTACACATCCACATTGAAAAACATACACATTGTTCTGTCTGAAGAAGCCCAGGCACCCTGAGGGGCCTGCACTTCTGCAGCCACAGTTGTACGACATGTGAAAACTTCCCAAGATGTGTTAGACTGTAAGCTGCTGAAAATTCAAAAGGGGTGGTGCTGAAGAATCATAGGTATCATAGGTATATTCAAGCCAGAAGATAGAATCCTACCCTTTAAGGCTTGCTGACCATATTTTAAAATGTAAATTTGTTATTTCCAAAGTGATGATCCAACCCGCTCTTAAACTCATTCATGGTAGTACTGTCCACATGATTCACTGGGAGATTGTTCCAAACTCCAACTACTCTGCACCCCCTCTAAAGATAGAATGTATTCCCTATTTTGAGGTGACCAAACCTGAACACAATACTCCAAGTGAGGCCTGACCAATGCACCATAGAGTGGAATCAATACCTTCATATCTCTACTAGCTATATGTTTGAGTATACAATTTAAGTTTTGGGTTGCTTTCCTGAGTTGAATCCTGCAATGTGATCTAAATTTTAGGCCATTAGTAACAGTAATCCCTAAATCTCTTTCCTCTTTCACGACCCCCAAGGGGGTATTATCCAGTAGATATGTTTCTTCCTTAATTTTTTTTACCTAGATGCATAACCTTGCATGTGGTTTTATTTAAAACTAGTTTATTTAAGTTAGTCCATTCATATATTGAATCCAGGACATGCTGTAGGTTAGCTTTTTGTTTGACATCACTAACTACTAACCCTAGCCTACAATCATCCACAAATTTGTTCATCCAGATATTATGATTGCTAATTTTTAATGAAGTGATGTAAATATTGAATAAACTAGGTCCAAATGCTGAACCCTGGGGACTCCACTGGTAATAGAAGCCCAGGAAGAGTATTCCCCATTGATGACCACTCTCTGCCTTCTGTCCTGGATTCAAGACCCATTTACAAATATTACTAGACAGATTAAAGCCTTCTAGTGCAGACAATAATTCCTTGTATGGCAATTTGTCAAAAGCCTTTGCAAAATCAAGGAAGACCACATCCAAAGAATTACCCACATCCAACACTCTCTATTCACTCTTTCATAGAATGCCAGTAGATTAGTCTGGCATGATCTATTTTTTGTGAATCCGTGTTGTAGGGGACCAACCATATCCTGTCCAACAAGATATTCTATTAGGATATATTTAATTAGTCCCTCCATTATCTTTCCTATTGTCGAAGTCAAACTAAAGGGTCTAAAGTTTTCAGGTAGAGTTCTGGGCCCTTTTTTTTAGGATAGGCACAAAATTAGCTAATTTCCAATCATTAGGGACCAAACCAGTATTAATAGAAGCTTGAAAGATATAAGTTATTGGCTGTACCAACCCATCTGCCAATTCTTTCAGAACCCTAGGGTGCATTCCATCTGGACCAGGGGAGTTATTAACATTAAGGCCAACTAGATGTTTATAGATAGTATCAGGGTTTAATAATATAGTACCAGGTACAGAAGGACTACTAATATTGTATGAATCAGCATCATGTATATTATATACCGAACAAAAATATTTATTCTGAATATTGGCCATTTGTTGATCTGTAGAAGTAAGTCCTGCCTCAGTAGTAAATGGCCCAATACTACTTTGGACCTTCCTCTGATTATATATGTAAGAAAAAAAGGCTTTTTTATTGTCCTGTACCCTGTTGACAAGGTTTACCTCACATTGAACTTTGACTTTCCTAATATTCACTTTTACTTTCTTGAGACAGTCTTTATATTCAGTAAATATTTTTGCTGATTTGGCTACTTTTAGTTTCTTGTATAATCTGTTTTTTCTGTTAATTAATTTTTTGATTGGACTGGATAGTGCCCTGAATAACATCCATACAGTCAACAAAAAAAAACACCTGTTTTGTCATATTAAAAATAGCCCATATCCTGTTATCAAAATAAACTCAAAGCAGGACAATGCTCACTACATTATTGACCAAATAAAACAGTATATCACAAATTTGTACTTTGCAAAAATGCCAGTGATTTTATTTTGATCACAGTTTCAGATAAGCATTTCTTTGAAAGAATATATTGCAACAGCAAGAAAAACATAATGATAGGTAGCTATATTACACAAGCTCAAGGAGAACTTCTAAAGAAGGTAATCGTGCAAGAAACACCACTGTCTCTTAGTGCAAATAGTTCTGGTCAAATAAAGTGCAAGTGCATGTGCATTTAGCAAGATTAGCTAATCATAATGGAAAAAAATAGCTTTACAGCTCTATGAGTGACAGTTGTATTGGGAACCAGCTTCTGTCCATGTGTATTTTGAAAAAAACAGTACACACAAAGCTTAAAGTGCAGCAATTATAGAAAACATCAGTGGGCACTAGCAACCTGTCCCCAGTACTTTAAAGCACACTGCCTCTTCATCAGTGGGAGAGTGGCTCTTTCTATAATTGTTGAACATTAAGTTTTGTGTGCACTGATTTTTTTTCAAAAACGTTTAGTCCAGTTATCATTCCAACTGCACCTTTACTCTATTTTGGCATGCTGTTTTGTGTCTTTGTCCATGTACAGTATACCTTGGTGCTTTGGTCATCACAACCTTTGTCAGGGTGAGTGGCTTACAAATGATACAAGGTCACTTTTTACAGTGCTAGAATCACCATAGCAATCATGTCCCAGCTGATTGTTTTTAAAAGACATACATTGTTACATGGGAATAATTGCCACCCACCATTTCTGATCAAAAATATACCAAAAAGCCAATTCATGAGGGGGAAGAGAAATTGTGCGTATGAAGTTGAATTCAATCAACATGCAGATGATATGGAAACCCATTTCAGACAAAAAGGGTACCTAGAGGAGTATATAAAACAGAATAGAACAAGAGTACAACAGATGGAAAAGGTGCATTTATTAAAAGAGAAAGAGGACCAGCCTGTTGATGGAATAACGAGCCATACATTTTCAACTCAATTTAATCCTCTGGCAAAGAATTTGGGTAATGTCATAAGATAGAACTGGAACATTTTACAACCAGACCCTCATCTAGAACAAGCTTTCAACATTCCATCAAGAATCACATATAGAGTAGAAAGATATTTGTGAAATCTGTTTGTACATACATGCTCGTCAACCCTAATGCTCACCCCGTTCTATACACTCCTGAAACATACACACCTGTGTCTATCACATCTGAGCAATGACAGTGGGGTGAGCTTTAGAGTTGACAACCCCAAGAAAGATTGCACCCTTGATTTGCTACAGGGGTGGGCATGGGATTTTAGAGTTGGAAATCTAAAACTACATTTCCCTACTTTTTTTGCATTTGTACGAACTCTAAATGTTGCACTAGCATAGTTTTTTGCAAAGAATTTCCTTCCTTTTAGAGATAGTATAATTGTATCCTTATTTGCCTGTGATAGTATAAATACATCCTCATTTGCCTACCCAGAGGGCTCTGTGCTCCCATCCCTCCATAGATGCACACATGTATGTTGCTGTGGAAGCACAGGGCCTGAAGGGCCCTGCACTTGCATTTATAGCAAAACAGTAACAAGATTATCAGCATAGCCTTCGTATTACCCCACCTCATGAACCCGGTACTGACAAATTTCAAATTCCCACTGAAACATCATTCTGCACCACTAAAATGTCATTCTGTGCCACAGGTGTGAAAACACAGTTTGGCCAGGATTTGAAAAATAGATAGACAGATAAAACTTTGTTTTTTATACAGGAAAAATGTGTCATTAGGATTTCACAACCCTGTTCAACAGACAGTCCTATTAGCTATCTTATAAATTGCTCTAAGATACACATACAAATACCACATATAGATATAGTACAGAAACATTGGACATACAAGTCACTTAAATATCAAGATATATCTGGAACATAGTCATTTCTAGTGTTAACACTATTTACAGCTGTCACCTTGATGATGCGGTATAAAAAAATGGCTATGCTGAAAATTTGTGATCAATATTACCAAAGATATGAGTGAGTGTAGTAACATTTGGGGTCAAAATTACAAAGATATGAGCGAGAGTAGTAAAATGTCAACATATGTGCATAACTTTGCCATTTTTACATATTTTGACCCCAGCCTTCTTATGACCCCACCTCATGAACAAGGGCAATGAAAATGTTGAAATCCCACCAGAAAAGGTGATTTTGCCAACCAACCACAAAATCACCTTTCAGGCCACATTTGCATAATTCCACCACCATTTTTCATGAGGTGGGGTCCCAAAAAGGCCATGTTGAAAATTTGGGCTCAAAATATGCAAAAGTGGCAAAGTTATGCATCAAAGTTGGAAACTCCACTGAAATACTGTACGTTGAATGCCACTTACCTTAGTTTCTCATATTGAAGTCAGCGGTTCCAGCAGCAAGATGTTTCTTGGATTGGAGAGTAGATCTTTGCTCTGTGACCTGGTGGGTGCAGAGTAGAAGGTGGGGTTTGGGCACAGATTTGCAAGGGACCTTTTTTTTTTGCAGTTAAAAAACAGAAATCATCAAGGGACAGTTTTCTTTATTTTGGGTGGGGATGGTGATGGGAGTGTGTAGGTGCCACTAGAAACCAAGGAAATAACAAAATATTAGCTGGACAGTGATTGGAGAGTGGCAGTGCCACTACACACCAGGGAAATAAAAAAAAAACATTATGGGGATGGTGATTGGAGGGTGGGGTGCCACTAGACACCAGCTAAATAACAAAACATTACAGGGATGACAATCGGAGGGTGAGGGGTGCCATTAGACACCAGGGACATAACAAAACATTATAGGAATGGTGATCAAGGAGGGGTGCCACTAGACACCAGAAAAATAAACATTACATGGATCAGAGGGGGTGTCACTAGACACCAGGGAAATAAATAAACATTTTGGGGACAGGGATTGGGGGTGCTACTAGACACCAGAGAAATAAATAAACATTATGGGGACAGTGATCAGAGGGTGAGGGGATGCCACTAGACACCAGGGAAACATTAACACATTATGGGGATGGCAATTGGAGGGTGGAGGGGTGCCATTAGACACCAGGGAAACAGTAACAGAATAGGAGGATGGCAATCAGAAGATGGGGGATGCCACTAGTCACCAGGGAAATATTAACACATTATGGGGATGGCAATCAAAAAAGGAGGGTGCTGCTAGACACCAGGGAAACATTTATTAAGTACAGGGATGGTGATCAGAGGATGGGCGATATGACTAGACACCATGTAAACATTAACAAAATACATGGAAAGCAATTGAAGGGTGGGGGGTGTCACTAAACACCAGAGGGAAACATTTACCATACATCATTTTGTGTATGAAGGGATCCTTTTTTGTATGGCCAAATTATTTTTTCAGATGGCCATATGAAAAAAAGCGGGAAACAAATCCTGACAAAGGATATAGAAATAAAAAAAAAAAAAATATCAGGGGGTCATTTTAACAATAGTAAAGTGCATAATCCACCTAATGGGGTCCCAATGAGCAAGATGCATGTGTTGGTCTCTGTGGAGGATGTCAGTTTTTGTGGGTTTGAAACATTTTTTTTTTTAATGGAAATAACATGGTGGCAAATTACATTTTTTCTCACAAAATAGGATTGGCTCCATATGAAACAGAATCCTTTTCCGTATGGACCAAATTCTTTTTTTGTACCAAGCAGCTTTCCTGAAGTGCCTACTGAGCATGTTTAGAACCACAATTTTGAAATGTAATAGCTTTGCAACAGATTAATATTTTTAAATCAAACCAGTGCAAGGCACATCTGTGGGCCAAATCATTTTTACCCTGAAAACATCAAATTAAACTTCCAAGCCATCTGGGAGCAAGGCAATGACAAAAAAAACAGCATTTTGTTATGCTTTTTTGCTATTCATGTCCTAGAATCCACACATCTGACCAGAACAAAACTTGGCATGTCAAGAGATCCACCCCTTGAGACTGTGCATGCAAAAGTTTATGTAAATCTGTTGAATGGTTGCAAAGATTTTAAAGTGCAAAATTTAAGGTTTGACATTGAAACCCCTGCTCAACCCTAAATAAAGTGACGTGAATGCTACATACATACACACACACACATATATTATAAAACAACCCCCCACTCTCTGGCACATATGTCGCACTCATCCCCTATGGTCACCTCAAAACATAGATATATATGCTGTAGGTCCCAAAGTGGGTGATTTTCACAATTTCCTTTTCACCTCAGTCAGTCATTGACTTCTCTGCCATCCCCCACCAATTATTTATTTATTTATCCATTCATTCATTTAGTAACAGGGTTGGTGCACTGATCTGAAGACCTTTGTCAGGCATGGCCCAGGCCAAATTCTGGCACAAACAGCATAAAATGCAGTGAGAGAACAGGGTGGATAATACAGGGAATATAACAGGGAATCAGTGTAGGTCCAGCTAACAGAGAAAATATAGGGTAAACAGCACCAGATACATCAGCAATTGACCATACCAAGGTATACAACATTTAGGTAAACAAGGTAAGGTTGTACCATCATTCAACAATAGGAATAACAATAGTATTCAGGGCGGGAGAGGAGAGCAGAGCACTAGAGGTGGGAGGGGGTAAGGGTGGGCTGCAAGGGAGGGCAGCCATGCTAGCAGCTTTTGGACAGACCCAGGTCATGGAGGACAGAAAGTACATTCTTAATAGGAAATTTAGATTTAGAGGGGGGTCGGGGGAACATAGTGAGGAGGAGAAGTTGTTCCATAGTGATGGTCCAGCTGTGGAGAAGGCTTTTAGGCCCATCCTCATAGTTATGTTAAGATGTTCTAGTTGGAGGTGGGAAGACTGATGTAGATTGCAACAATAGGTTCTGGGCCGGAAAAGAAGGGATAATTGTGAGTAGAAGGGATTGTCCAAGGTATCAGCAGTGGTCTGGGCCAGCAGATAGGATCGTCACTCTTGTGGATGGAGCCAGTTAAGGGACTGCTAAAGAGAGCAGTGGTGAGTGAGGAGAGAGGTGTGGAGGGCAAGGTGGCATATATGATTGTAGGTAGTGTCCAGGCAATTCAGGTTGGTAATGGAGGTGAGGGAGTACACCGAGCAGCCATAGTCAAGGCAGGGGAGGAGGTTGCCATGGCAATAGCAAGACGGGTTTCCAGTGAGAGGTGGTCGATCAGGCGATAGCCAAGCCCCATCTTCTGGTAGATGTGCCTGGTCAGTGAGGCAATGTGATCAGTGTAGGTTTAGAATGGGTCCAAGATTACCCCAAGATACTTGAAGGCAGGAACAGTGTCAAGGGGAGATTCATCTTGGGATTTGACAGTGAGAAGGCCATCATCATGGGCAAGGGTGGAGACTTTCAGTTTGGAATCGAAAAGCATGACCTTTGTTTTGGCAGCATTGACCAACAGTTTGTTGGTGGTGAACCAACAATGTGCCTTGCAGAAATCATCGGTAAGAGTGGTGGATAGTGAGGAGGGAGAAGGGTCACTTTGGTATAGTATTACCTCATCAGCATAGAGGAGTGATTTAGAGGATAGGTCCTCCAACAGGAGAGAGTTAATGAAGAGGGAAAAGAGGAGGGGGCCAAGGACAGATCACTGGGGGACACCCACAGAGACAGGCAAGAGGGGGGAGGTGGCACAGTTTGGCACCACCAAGTCAGACCATCTGTGTTCAACCAGAGAGGTAGTTAGTGAGCCAGGTGGTGGAGGCAGGGGAGAAACCAAGGGCATCAAGTTTTGCTATCGGGATGTTGTGATTAACAAGGTCAAATGCCTTGGATAGATCTACAAACACTGCATAAGTTAGCTTCCCTTCATCCATATTCCTCAGCACATGGTCAGCAAAGAGGGCAATGGCTGTGGTAGTGCTGTGCCCCTTCCTGAAACCATGTTGCTGAAGGCAAAGGAGATTATATTTGGAGATATGCTCTGTAATTTGGTAGTTTATCGCCTTCTCTAGGAGCTTACCAAGATGGGCAGAATGGAGATGGGATGGTAGTTGTCCATAAGACTAGAGTCACATGATTTATGAATAGGGACAATTTTGGCCTGTTTCCAGACAGAGGTGACATAGGCTGTAGTAAAGGAGAGATTAACGATGAAGGTGAGTGGATAGGCAATGTACTGGGCCACTAGTTTTAAGAAGTTGGGGGATAGACTGTCACTACCAGCACTCCCTCGAGATGGTAGGCTGAGAAGGAGCTTAAGTGTCACAGGAAGAGAAATGGTCTTAAAATAAAAAGGGGGGCTTGTAGGAGGGGAAGGTGGAGGAGGAGGCATGGGGTGTAGGGGGGAGCTTAGCCAGGTAGCTGCTAAGGTTTGAGAAATGTGCATTAAATGCATTTGCAATGTCAGTAGGGTGACATGAGTCTGCAAAATAAAAAAAGGTGGAAAAAAGCAACCCTTTATCCTCATTTACCCTCCTGCATACATGCCACCCTTCATCCCACCACAGCTTCCCCATACACAAATATAGGTCCCAGCCTCCCCAGTGCATACATATATGCCCATAGTGAGAGACTGAAACAGCCCTCCCTCCAGCTCAGTCAGTTGTCATTTTCTTCTCCCGTGTCCGCCACTAACTGTGAACCTGTGAGAAAAAGAACATTAGAAAAAACTAAACTACTACCCTCTATCACCAATGCCACCCTCCTTCCCCAACCCTAAGTTAAAACAAACCTCCCACCCTGCAATATTTATGCCACTTACTGAGTCTGCATTTAGGGTATTTATTTCAGTTCTCTCACCAGACCTGTCTCTCTCTCTCTCTCTCTCTCTCTCTGTCTCTCACAAAATGTACTGCCATAATCTAGTCTTATTTTTTTGCATGATTATATGAATAGTCCCTCCCCACAGTCTATGTTACTGTATTTTCTTGAGTTTATTTTATGTAAATTATCTGTAAATGTTATTTTTTTTTTATCTGCAAAGCAAGAGTGATGGTTTGGTGGCTGAGAGTGTGGGTGGCGGTGTAGCTCTTACTCCATCGTCTTGTTACAAAGAGCATTTGGTCACAGCATGTGGGCAACAAAATTAATTTTTTTTTTTCCTACAGTATAGGTTTGTTAATATTGTGAGTTGTGGCATGCCCATCATGTTATTGTCACATTCAAGAGTGGTGGTGTTAGTTTGTGCAGCACATCTTTATTCTCATCAGTGGGTTTCACATTATGGTAATTGGTGACCTGTTAAAAAGAACACCTGGTCACAGATTATGTGGACAGCACAACTCATTTTGGTTCTGCAACTTTGCCAATATTGAGTTGTGGCTTTTTCATCATGTTACTGTCGCGTCCGAGAGTGGCTGTATCATTTAGGGAAGCACATCGTTAATCTTGATAGTGGATTTCACATTTAGGGTAAGTAGTGACCTGCTACCTGTACCCCCCAAATTCCTTTTCTTAGCCATCACTAATAAGAGCATCTAAGCATAGAACGTGTGGGTAACTCAAGTCTTTTCCTCCCTATACCTTTTTACAGATATTGTAAGTTGTGGCACATTCATCAAGTTATCATCCAGTCCGAGAGAGGCTGTGTTAGTCAGAACACCACATCTTTACTCTCAGCAGTGGGTTTTGCATTTATGATGACTGGTGACCTGTACCCCCATTCCCCTTTCTACCTGTCACTAATGAGCTAATGAGTACGTAACAGAGATTGTGTGGGCAACTCAAGTCTTATATTTTCCCTATAACTTTACAGGCTGAAATGGCAGTGAGACAGACCTGCTCATGTTGTAACAGTGAGACCAGTGGGGCTGAAGCCCTGTTCAACTTTTTGAACTGTATCTTGTGAATTTACTCTCCCAGGAAAGGGTACAGACTGATGGACTTTGGTGTGTTCACCTGCAAGGACCCCCCCCCTTCCAGTCAAGGCACTTTTGTACTCCATCTAACAACAGTAGCCTGACTGAACCATGACTACTCGAAACTGATGTTATCTCTTTTCCCCTTCAGACTTGGCCACCCTTCCCCTTACCACTACATCCCCCATTTCTGCATTGTGTCCCTGACTTGACTGTTAAATCAACTTCTTTTTACATAGGGACGTAATTCAAATGTGGGAGGGGGTGAGATATGGGTGTTGTGGGCTTTACATGCAAGTTTGCTGAGTGGGGATGTCTTACTTGTATTGCTCCTGCTGTATCTCTCAGTCTGGCTACCCTTTTTTACTACGCTCACCTCCTACAGTTGACCTAGTAAGAGCCAAAGCTTTGTGCCACCTGCTTAACAACTGCTGTGGGTAAATCAAACTGGCATCTACATATGGTGCTCTCACAGTGATCCCGGGTGCCATGGAAAGTGGTGCTTTTGCATCATGGCTTTCCTTAACTAACTGTGGCACATTGTGAAGCGTTGCTAGACTTTGCCTCCATCTCCTTGCTGAAAAATTGTCTGACACTCCTCTTTTGTGTTGTAGCCCCCACCAGTTCCTTGAATTTACCCACCCTATGAGAGCGCATGTTCCATCTGTAAGGGTGGAGGGACAATCCGAAAGAGTGGTGGGACAGACCTGCTCATGTTGTAACAGTGAGACTGGTGGAGCTGAAGCCCTGTTCAACTTTTTGAAAAGCATCATTGGACTTTGAACTTCCAGCAAGGGGAACAGACTTTTAGCCTCTGGTTTGTTTGCCTGCAAGCCCCCTCACCAGTCATGGCACTGTTGTCCTTAATCTAACATCACCTGGCTGAGCCATGGCTACTCATCAACCTGGCTGAGCTATGATTATTCAAAATTGACGTTATCTCTAGCATCATCAGTCCTATGTGACACTCTCCCCATTGAGTGTGCGTTCATGTGCTGCTATTCTAGTCACAAGGGTGATAATTGGGGCTTTGCAACACCAGGATGCAGGTTTGGAAGAGGGTCTGATTGGCTTGCTAGCCCTACAAATCAATGATCATGGCTTAGTGGCTATATGAGAGAAATGGCCCTTTGGGGCCAAGAGGTGCAAAGTTGTACCAAAATGAAGTAAATCACTACATAACTAGAAGTAGTAGAAGGCACACTTATTTAAAAATTGCATAATAGCCTCCCAGTGTGGTGAATGCAGAAACTGCAGCACAGAAACCCAAGTTGAATTTACCAAATATATATGTACGCACTGGGTGAAAATTACACAGATAGTAAAATTGCTACTCTGGAAAAAGAGTTAAACAAACTGAGAGAGAAGAGGGAGATAAACACCTTTATACAGCAAGCAAAGTTGGATAATCTATTAACAGAAACAATAAGTCCTGTTGAGGAAACAACAACAATGCCCACAACTGAAGGACAAAATACAGAAAGCAATTTACAAAACAAAAAAAAAACAGAGAGAATTGGAAGAGGCTGAACTGGAATGGAGTATGATCAGGGAGGAAAATAAATTAAAAAGAGGGAGAAGGGCAGAAGCCTTTTCATTGCCTGTTGCCAATAGTTATAGCGCACTAACAAACCTTAACTCACATGAACTAGAAACTGAAATAATCCCAGTGAGTCATAAACAACAAGTCAAGGAAATGAGGAACAACATAAAGAAACAACTGTTAGTTTTTAAGGGCTCTAGTCTCAAGCACACAGATATACTGTATCTGTAGAAAGTACAAAAAGAATGTGACTGTCAGTTCCTTTCAGGGGCACAAACTAAAGACATAGACAACATGTTAAATAAAATACTGCAGTATGCTGGTAAGGAACAAGCAATTATTTTACATATAGGAACCAATGATGTGGGAAGGAAAAAAAAAATTAGAACTCCAGAATGATTTCAGATCTACTGGTACCAAACTGAAAGATAGGGCTGGGAAAATAAAAATCTCCAAAATATTACTAGTCCCAAGGGCATCATTCAGGAAACAGCAACTAATTAAAGAACTAAATACATATTTGCATAACTGGACACAATACAATGGATACCTTTGTATTAGAAATTGGGATACCTTCTGTGGAAGAAATGACTTATTTAGCAAGGATGGCCTACATTTAAATATTATGGGTAACAGGGTACTTGGCAACAAAATAACTAATGCAGTTGGGTTAATTTTAAATTACTAAATATGGGCTTGGGGCGAAACCAAGAACAGCAGATAAAGCAGTATACCACAAGGGAAAATGAAATAAAAGTAATAAAAATTTAGAGGGCTTACAACTAAACGCGAGAAAAATTAACATGATTAAACAATTGGTTCTATGTCATAATGGTGAAAGCCTAAAGGCAATCGCCGTTATGCAGAAGTCAAGTGTGCCACAAATTTATTTCAGCACTCTGATACCCTGGCGCACAGCAAAAGGGTGCTGGGGACTTAGTTTTTTAATGTTTTCTGTGGGAGCTGTGCCTCTCAAGACTAAGACATGGGGGCTTTGGCCCCATGCACCTCCTACTAAAGGATTCTCAACCCAGGGGGTGCATGCCGGGGCTAAAAAGACTAAAAAGGTTCAGGCTGGCAAAAAAAACACACTGCTGCATGGACCAGACAGTACCCTGCCAACCAGCGCCAGCAACCCACCATCCATGGGGTTGGGTCAACAACCATGTGGCACCACCCTCACATTTCTCACTGTGCATGCCCTCCCACCCCCACGCGCGCTTACGTATAGTGGCATTCTGTCGCCCACCCACCACCCATCCGGCCACCCTACCCTCCCATAGCCATCCCTGAAATGCACTGGGGAGTGGCTTGCCATTATTGTAGGTACCCATTCCCCAGCACTCTTATCATGGGATACCAAACAATCTGAATAAGAGTACTTCATTAAGAAAGAGAAAATAGATCTGACAGAAATAACAGAAGTGTGGTGGTGAGCTTCAACAATTAATATGTACAACACTGACAGATACAAATTATATGGAAGGCCAGGAAAGCAAAAGATGTTGCAGTATGTGTATATATATATATATATATATATATATATATATATATATATATATACATATATATATATACATATATATATATATACATATACACATAGCGCAGATATTCAAAAGGGTTGCGCATGGCGCAACAGTGTTACACATGCACAACCCACTGATGCACCCGAGCGATATTCAAAGGGAAAAGTGCACCGCACAACCTGAGCACGCGGAGTGCATGAGTAATGTGTATGCAGGCACTGCAGCCCATGCACAACCTGCACAGCCCGGATATTCAGCCCAGGATGTGCAGAGCCATGCATGCACAACCCCTACCTCGCCTACACAAAGTTAAGCCAAAAAAAAGGAACAAATGATGGCCACCCACAGGTGAGCTGCCACATTGCAGGGTGCAACAGGCAGCTGCCACCTGTGGGTGGCCACCAGTTCCTGCCGCACCTGGCGGCACCCCCCCATGCCCCATTGTGGGCATCTGCATAAATAACTCCCCCCCAATATCCCTGGTGGTCCAGTGGACTGCTATGTGCCCAATCGTGGGCATTTGTCTACAAAAAACATTCCCTTCCAATACCCCTGGTGGTCCAGTGGACCGCTATGTGCCCAATCACAGGCATCGGTATAATACACCCCAGTCCAATATCCCTGGTGGTCCAGTGGACTGCTCTCTGCCCGATCGCGGGCATCTGTAAAATATAAAAAAGTCCTATTACCCTGGTGGTCTAGTGTAGCCCCCTCCCCACCTGCCCACTGTGCCCCACCGCCCTGCTCCCCCCTGGTCAACCAGAGGGCTGCAGCACCCCAACCACCTACCGCCCCACTGCCTGCTGACTGACAGCTCGGTGAGGCTGCGCTCCCATTGGTTCTGGCGTGAGCCAATGGACATGCAACCATACCATACTACACAGTCCAGGTATGTGAATGAATCATTCACATATGTGGAATGTGTGATGCGGTATGGGCTGCCGCCCAGTGGCTCATGCGTGACCAACGAGCATGCACCCTACCGAGCTGTCAGTCAGAGAACAGCGGCGGCGAGGCGGGTGCTGCCGCCCGCCGACTGACCGAGGAGCCAGTGGTGGGACTCGTGGGCAGGTGGAAGAAAACTAGACAACCAGGTAATAAGTTTTTATGTTTTACAGATGCCTGATGGCACATCTCGATCACTGGACCACCAAAGATATAATGTAAACGACTAGTTTTTAGACAAATGCCCTCAATCGGGCTGCAGGGGGCATCGTTCCCCGACGGCTGCTGCCTGGCAGGGCGCCAGGTGCAAGTCGTCGAGGATCGGCACACCTGCATGCTAATGGGATGCAAATGGGGCCATAATGACATGCAAATGGCCCCATGTGCACCTTGCATAAATTATGGCCCAATTTGCATGTCCCCTTTTGAATATCGCAAGTGCTCTGCATGGCGCTATGGCACTTGCACTAGCACATCTCCATGCTCCACTCTGGCCACTTGCGCTGGCACAGTGCCACTGCGCCATGCACAGTGGGGGTGGCCAGGATGCGATATTCAAAGCTGCTGAGCCATAGCGCAGCTCCGTTGAATATCGCCCAGGCCACACCCCTGCACAACCAAGTTGAGCTGTGCCCAGGCTTGCACCACAGCCTGGCACAGTTTGAATATCCGAGCCACTATGTTTAGGGTTGAGTAGGCACTTTAATGTTAACCCCAAATATTTGCACTTTAATAACTTTGCAATCTAGGGGAGGAGGTTATTGGGACAAGGACTTGGTCTTTTGCATTTATAAATGCATGCAAGATTCTGGCCTAGTGTTGGACAGATGCTAACCCATCCATGACTCAGCAATGGGCACACAACCTTTTACATTGTCTTAGAATGGAGAGGGCCCAGACTGGAGAGACCACGAAGTTTGAACAAACCTGGGTCAAACTATTGGAGGCCATGAAACTGGGCATATTCCTGTGGTGATCTCTCAGCTCCATTTTGGCTGGTGGGAATGGGATGCGTGGGAGGATTGCCCCATTAGATGGGTCCCCTCCCTTGGGCCTTCTAATCTCCAGGTTATAAACAAAACTCTATTCCCGCCTGCACTTCCTTAATAGAAACTTTCAAATACGCTCTCCTCTTCCTTTACTGTACATCTAGATGTAAGACTGGTAACTTTATACAATATACCATCAATCAATGTAGCTACTGCACAAAACTCTTCAGTTTTTCAAGGGTTTTAATCAATTGTGCTTGAACATTTGGATTTGTTCTGTGTTATGGAAATAGCTGTGACTACATTGTTGTACCCGTTGTACATGTTTTTGATGTTATACCACTTCCATTATAATAATAAAAATGTTTAAAAAAATAAATAACTTCACAACCGTTCAAAAGATCTACATAAGATTTTGCCTGCATGGTCTTGTGAGGGTAGATCTCTTGACATGCCAAGTTTTGTTCTGATCAGACATGTGGATTCTGAGATGCCAATAGCGAAATAATGTAAAAAATAGCTGTTTATGTGCTGTGTTTTGGTCATCGTGCTGCATCCAGATGGTTTGGAATTTTGGTCTGGAAATTTCAGGGTAGAAAGGGATTGGACCACAGAAGTGCCTTTTACTGTTATGGTGAAAAAATATTAATCTGTTCCACAGTTATTACATTTTAAAAATTCAGGTTCTGAGCGTGCTCAGTAAGCACTTCAAAATAGCTGTATGGAGTTTTCATTTGTGGAATCCTTTTTCGTGAGGTTTTTTGTATGCCTCCATCTTGTTTTCCTTTTTTTTTTTAAGAAGAAAATCTTGAAAACCCACAAAAAATGGCATAGTACAGGGAGACCAACACATGTATGTTGGTCATCGGGACCCCGTTAGCTGGATTCAGCACATAACCATTGGAGAAATGCCCTTGAAATGTTCTTTTTTTAAGATTACAAATCTTTTTCATGACTCGTGATACAAAAAAAATATTATTTTTTCGTATTGTGAAAAGATTTATAATCTTAAGAAAATAACATTTCAAGGGCACCTATCAACAATTAATAGCTGAATCCAGTTAACAGGGTCCTGATGACAAACATAGATGTGTTGGTCTCCCTCTAGTATGTCATTTTTTGTGGCTTTCAGCCTTTTTGATGAGGAGAAAATCTTTTTTTGGTTTGCTGACATCTTTTCCCTGGTGTCTAGTGGTACCCCCCCCACTGTCTGATTGCCATCCCTGTACTTTGTAAGATCTCCCTGGTGTCTAGAGGCCCGCCCACCCACCAATTGCAGTACCCATAATTTGTAATGGTTCTCTGGTGTCTACTGGAATCTGTCACCCTCCAATCATTGTCTTTATATGTTTAACTGTTTCTCTGGTGTTTAGTGGAACCACCGATTGCCATCTCCATATATTGGAATCTTTCCCTGGTGTCTAGTGGTGCCCCCACACTCTGATTGCCATCACCCTTGACTTCTCACTGGTGTCTAGCAGTATCCCCCTCCATCACTGTTCTTTCTGAAAAAAAAGAAAACGGTCCCTAAATGTCTTTATTTTTAGCCTGTAAAAAAAGAAAATGGTCCCTTGCCAATCTGACCCCTCCAGCCTGACCTCCCACTCTGCACCCACCACCCCACACTCCCAACACCCCACACACATTGTCACTCACCTAAACAGGTTCCAGTGAGATGATCAACTCTCTGATTGTAAACACGTCTTGCTGCTGGAACTGCTGACTGTTATATGAGAACAAAGGTACTGGTAAGTACACTTCAATATATTTCAATGGGATTTTTAACTCTGGTGCATAACTTTGACATGTCTGCATATGTTTACACTAACTTTTCAATATGACATTTTTGAGACCCCACCTCATGATCAGTGTTGGTGGAATTTTATGCAAATCCAGCCCAAAAATGAAAAATCACCTTCTGGCTAGGATTTGGAACTTTACCACCCCTTGTTCATGAGGTTGAGTAATAAGATGACTATGTTGAAAATCTGTGGAAAAATATGTAAAAATGGCAAAGTTATGTGCATACATTGACATTTTGCTATGCTCGCTGGTAACTTTGGCAATTTTAAATATTTTGACCCCAAATTTTCATCATAACCATCTCTTTACACCACCTCAGAGTTAGGACCAACGAATCCAATGCACACCCCGATGCCTGTTGGTGGGGGCGGGGTGGGGGTTGGGTTCAACGGCGTGGGAACCCTAATGGTGAATTTCCTCACTTTTGTCACTGTAGAAGAACCCTAACTGTTGCTTTATCAAAGTTTTTTGCATAGAATTTCCTTACTTTTTAAGAAAGAATAGAAAAGTAGAAAGTTGCACAAGTTGGTGGGAGCGTGGGGCCCCACCAAGTAAGTGTTGGACCACATTACACACCCAATGACTAAAAAGTACATTGAGAACAGCAAGGCCAGCCACAAAACAAATGTTAATCTAGTAGAACAATAGAAAACACTGTCCACAAAATGTAAACTGCGCCACACAATATCTCTGCAAATTATATTGTCCGACACATAAACACCTCTATTAACATCTACTGGGACATATCATCAACACCCTCCAAATTTCAAGAAAAAAGACCAAACCGTGTCCGAGATATAACATGTCAAAATTTGAAATTATAATTCATCAGAGTGGCACAGTTCCATACCTGTTGACATTTAACACACACAATGACTGAAAACTACATCCATGACACTAAGGCTAGGCACCCAATCAATTTCAAGCCACCAGCAAAATCCAAAAACACTATTCACAACACGTAAAGTGTGTCACACAATATCTCTGCAAAATAAATTTTCTCTGATGCATAAACACCATAATTCACAGCTACAGGACATGACGTAAACACCCTCCAAATTTCAAGTAAAAAGACCAAACCATTTCCAAGATATTCAATGTTAAAGATTGGTAAAATTTCCCTATCTATTCCATTATAAAAAAATCTGGCCATCTTGCCCCCTCCACCTCGCGATCAAAGATGGTGATCAAAGAATCTCACAATAAAAGAATTTTCAGGCTCACAATCAAAGAATTTTCTGGGTCACAACCAAAGAATAAAAACTATTGTAATTTAAAAAAATTCAAAGAATTGTGGTAAACCATTGCCATGGTTAGTCAGAATGAAGCCCCCTGAGTAAAACTCACCCTCATTTGTCTTCCTAGGACACTCCTGTGCCGAGAAAATTGATTTTTTAATCTTGTCCTTCACTCGCAATGCATGATCGCAATCAAAGAATCTTGCGATCAAAGAATTTGCAGGCTCGTGATCAAAGAAATTGCATGCTTGCGAACAAAGAGTGAGGGACGAGATGGCCAGATTAAAAAAACTATTTTCTCAGCCATGGGGTGCCCTAGGAAGTCAAATGAGGGTGGGTTTTGCTCAGGGGGCTTCGTTCTGCCTGATCTGTATAAAAAAAATAATGTTCTGCATCTCCCTGGTAGTCTAGCAGCCCCCCAATGTACATTTAAGAAATAATGTTGTTCGTATCCCTGGTAGTCTAGTGGCCCCCCAATGCGTATTTAATAAATAATGTTTTGTATATTCCTGGTAGTCTAGCGGTCCCCCTGATCTGTATAAAATTAATATTGTTGTCCATATCCCTGGTAGTCTAGTGGCCACCCCCCGATCATCATAAAATACATTATGATCTCCAGTTCCCTCATAGTGTAGTGGCCCCCCCAATGTGTATTTGATAAATAATGCTTTCTATATACCTGGTAGTCTAGCGGCCCCACTGATCTGTATAAAATTAATATTGTTGTTCATATCCCTGGTAGTCTAGTGCCCCCCCCAGTCATCATAAAATACATTACGATCTCCAATTCCCTGGTAGTCTAGTGGCCCCCCACCCAGCTGTGCCAGCCCACCCAGCACCCCCCTTCCCCAGCCGGCTATTGGCACAGCCCACCACTCACCTCCACAGTCAACCACTGACTATGTGTGTTAGCAGTGCTAATGCAAAGAGGCACTCAGAAATAATTTCTGAGTGCCTCTTTTGATAGCATGCTACTACTCCTGATCAGTGGCTGGCCATGGAGGTGAAAGGTGAGAGCTGTAGACTGAGTAAAGATGAAGTGCTGGGTGAGCTGTATTACTGTGAGTGAAGTGGAGCCACTGGACTGGAAGGATTGAGTGTGTGTATGGGGGGTGCTGAACTACCGAGGATAACAGTTCGCGATAATTTATATAGATCGGGAGTGCCAGCTAGACTACTCGAGACTGCTCTAAAGCATTTTATCAGAAGCCAGAGGGACTCTAGACTATCAGGGGAACTGGAGATTGTAATGTATTTTATGATGATCGGGAGTGCCGCTAGACTACCAGGATATGGACAACAATATTAATTTTATACAGATCGGGAGGACCACTAGACTACCAGGGGATATACAAAGCATTATTTATTAAATACACATTGTGGGGGCTGCTAGACTACCAGGGATAAGGGCAACATTATTTCATAAATACACACTGGGGGGCCTCTAGACTACCAGGGAAATGCAGAGCATTATTTTTTTATACAGATGGGGGGGGCCGCTAGATTACCAGGGAGATTGAAAACATGATTTATTTTATTCAGATCGGGCAGAACAAAGCCCCCTGAGCAAAACCCACCCTCATTTAACTTCCAAGGGCACCCCATGGCTGCGAAAATAGATTTTTAAATCTGGCCATCTCATCCCTCGCTCGCGATGCATGATAGCGATCAAAGAATCTCGCGATCAAAGAATTTGCAGGCTCACAATCAAAGATCATTAGTGAGCCACAAATTAAGATTTTAAAAGCTCAAACTCTATTTTTTGACCAATTTGGATAAAACTAAGGCATGGCTTGATAGATCGGATTCCCCTGAGTAAAATCCATCTAAGTTTTACTTCAGACGTGACCCCTGAGCCGAGATATTTGTGCTTTTCTGATCGGAAATTTAAAAACAAGATGACGGACCTCACGATCAAAGAATTTTTAAAATTCTCAGGGACAAAGATTCTTGAACCGCGAGGCTGCAAATTCTTTGATCGCCAGGTGGGACAAGATGGCCAGATCCCCATTCTTTGTTCGCAAAACATACATATAAATTTTCCCATTGACTTATAATGGGAATTTAAAAGTGGCATAACTTTTGAATGCCTTGCTATTTTTTCACCAAATGAAAAGCTGCATGTTCAGCCACCAAAGCGCTATCAAATGAGTCATCTTGCAGAACAGCACACCACACAACGGCCGTGCAGGGCCACATCCAAAATCCTCAAAGCTGCCTCCAAAAATTGATAATTTTGAATTTTTCAGCGTTTTTGTATGCAAAGACCGTAAGTCTGACCAAAACACAATTTGGCAGATCAAGAGATCTACCATGCCCCACTGTGCATACCAAATTTCAGGCAAATCTGTTGAACAGGTCCAAAGTTATTAACACACAAAATTTTGAGTTTAACATAGAAGTGACAACTGAACCCTAACTATAGTGGATGACTGCGCCACTATAATATATGTATGTGTGTATATATTCACTGCAAAAAACTTTGTTCATGCACCAGTTAGTTTCCAAGCCTATCCCCACCCACCCCCAAGCAGCAAAAGAAAACATTAAGGTTCTGCGTCTCAGGAGTCTTGGTGAAACAGGAGTCTTCCTTTGGGGTTGTCAACCTAATGCCCACCCCATTCCATGAGTAAACAATGTCACATATAATCTTTTTTTTTCACACAGGTCCCTACATGAAGAAATTTACAACAAATTGTGTTGGCAGCCTTTGGTGAAACATACTTCTCTATCTTTGAAGAGTGTATCATTATGAAGCAGTGGCTTGGAGCTGTACCTTGTGCTTCAGATTAGAGGCTAGGGACTGGGGGAAGGGTGAGCATTAGGGGTGAAAACCCTCAAGGAACACCCCACCACTGATTTGCCAAGACTCCAGAGAGCCAAAAACCTTATGTTTTTCCCTTTTGCTGCTGGGGGGGGGGCGTTAAGGTTGGAAACCCTAATGCCACATTTCCCTACTTTTGTGGCATTGAGTTACCCTAACTGGTGCATTAAAGAAGGTTTTTCAATAAATTTCCTTGCTTTTTGAAATAGTATAATTGAATCCTCATTTGCCTGTGGGAGCATAGGGCCCTCTGGGCCATGAACTCCCATCCCTCCATAGAGGCATACGTGTATATTGCAGAGGAAGCCCAGGGTCCTCTGGACCCTACACTTGTATTTGTAGCAAAACAAATAACCAAATTGTCAGCATTGCCTTCTTATTACCCCCATCTAATGAACCTGATAGTTAACATTTTCAAAACCCTTCTGAAACATCATTCTGTGCCACCAAAATGTCATTCTGCACCACTGGAGTGAAAACACATTTCAGCCAGGATTTGAAAAATGACAGTGTACATTCATTAGGTGGTGTAAAAAAATAGCTATGTTGAAAATTTGGGGTCAAAATATTTGCAATTACTGAAGGTACAAGTGAGCATTGTAAAATTTTAACATATGCACATAACTTTGCCTTTTTAACATACTTTGACCCCAAATTTTCAACATAGCCTTCTTATGACCCCACCTCATGAACAAGGTGGTGAAAATTTTCAAATCCTGCTGGAAATTTATTTTGCCAAGTGTTGGGGCACATTTCCATAACTCTACCATCAGTGTTCATGAGGAGGGGTCACAAAAAGGCCATGTTGAAAATTTGGGCTCAAAATATGCAAGAAATGGCAAAGTTATGCCACAAAGTTGAACCCCCCCCAATGAAATACACTGAACTGCATTTACCTTAGTTTCTCCTATTGCAATCAGCAGATCAGAGAGTGGATCTTTGTCCTGTGACCTGTTCAGGTGAGTGAGGGTGAGTGAGAGTGTACTGGGGGTTGTGGGGTGGTGGGTGCTTAGTGGGAGGTTGGGGTGGGAGGGTCAGATCAGTGAAGGACTGTTTTCTTTTTTGTAGGTAAAAGAAAATCAAGGAACTTTTTTTTATTTCAGGCTGGAACATGATCGAAGGGTTGGGGGTGCCACTAGACACCAGGGAAATATGATTTTCTTATGGGGATGGTGATCAGTGGGGGGGGTGCCATTAGACACCAGGGAAATATATATTATTTCTTATTACCATGATGGCAATCAGCAGGTGGGGGGTACCACTAGACACCAGGGAAAGTTAATATTTCTAGGGTGATGGCCATCGGAGGGTGGGGTGTGCCACTAGACACCAGGGTAACATTACACATTTACAGGGATGGCAATGGGGGCACTAGACACCAGGGAAATGCCAGCTCACTGCTCTCACTGCAGCCCATAGCACAAGTTCCAACTGCAACTGCAGAAGTCAAGAAAGTCCCGCTTTTCTCATACAGAGAACGCAGATGAAGGGCTCCTCTCACTAAGCCAGGCAGCCTGGGTTTTGGGCTGCCCAGAATAGGTATTTCTGGTATTCCTTTTTAAAAACAAACATCTGACTGTAGCTAAACAGATCCTATTTACAAGTACAAGTACAAAGTTTATTGTTCGGCATAAATGCCTTTACAAATTTCTAAAACATTGTTACAGTATTTACACCCAAATAGTTGTCACAGTATTGCACATTGTTATATAATGCATTTTTAAAATTTTATCTCTAACAGTCAGTTCTATTAGGTTAATACTGCATATCTGCCAGTAAAAATGGGCGAGTTTCTATAACTTAACTCAGTACAAAAATTTACAGAGTCTGTTTAGGATGTTTATGTCTTTTGAATTTAACAATTCAATAATCAGCTGTTCCGAGGGAAGACCGAGGGTGGCCAAAACTGAACCTAATCAAAATTTCCTTTATTTCTTGTATAATGGACAACGTAGAACTACATGTTTTAAGTCATCCAAAACTTCATCTTTTGCATTTACAATAAGGAGTAGTGACATATGTTCTTTTTTGTCTATAATAAATATAATTTGCCTGATACAGTTCTAATCTATACCTGATTACAATCCTTCATTCTACTGGGTCCATAAGAATTGTCAACTATGGTTCAAAATCTTTTTCAGTTTTTTATACCATCCAAAATTTGCCAGATTTTTAATTTTAATGAGATCTGTATTATATAGAATGTCTGCCAATCTATTCTTAATATGGGCAATAATTTCAGGTAAGGGTCCAATATAGATTTCATATAAAAGATGGCCCATCCCTAAGGGCATTATTATTTGTCTGATTGTATTGATTGTTGTTGAAGAGAAGTTTCTTTGATTATACGTTAGCTCCTCTTTAAACAAAGTCTTGGGAGACAATTTTCTTCTAATAAGAATAGTTTTAAAATAAAAACTATTCTTTTTTCCAGGGTAAGTGTTGTAAATGAAGTTTGACCCAGTTAATGTGTCAGAATTTCTGCTGGGACAGACTGGTGGACCCTTAACACATATCTATACATCTTATTAAGTAGTACTTCCAACTGTTTTAAATTATCAGTAGACCAAATTTCAGCTGCATATAAGATGCTTGTTTTAATCTTTGCATTTTTTACCTTCAGGAGACCCAATACTGAGCCCTGCCCATATCTGGCAGTTAATCTCGTGAAGGCAACAAATACAACATTTAGTTTCTTAACCATATAAGTTATATGAGGAGTTCAAGATATATTTTGTGCAAATTTTACTCGCAAGAATACATCATCAGTAGTGGTTTCAATTCTTTGTCTCTCTAAATATATAACAGGATTGATTCTTGCTTTATTTCTGAATACTACCATGTTGGTTTTATCCCTGTTTATGTGTAATTTGTTGATTTTACATTGCTCAGAAAAATAATTTAGCTGACGCTGAAGTCCCAGTTTTGATGCAGATATTGAGACCACATCATCTGCATACGCAAGGCATAGTACCTTAATACCACCTATTACTGGAAAATGAAATTCAGATTGTTCCATCTTTATCAATATAGAATTTATATACAGGTTGAAAAGAAGTGGTGCCAAAAGACAACCTTGCATAACTCCTAAATTAGTTCTTATTGGGGATGTAAGATTATCAGATTTATCATAGCGTACTCTAAGCCATGTACCTTGATGTAATTTTATGATAATTTCTAATAAATTGGGGTCTATTCCATAACTATTTAGTTTTTTTCCACAGAAGAATACAACTAATGGAATCAAATGCTGCTTGGAGATCAACGAAACAGCAGTATAATTTTTTTTTTCATTATTGTAACATATTTCCATATGAGATGTCTTAATGCACAACAATGTTGGATTGTGGAGTGACACACCCTGAAACCATTTTGTGTTTCACTAAGAAGATTGTTTTCTTCAACCCAATTTTGTAAAAGGTTTAAAATAATTGTAGAAAATATTTTTTGTGAGGTGTCTAAAAAACTTGTTGCTCTATACATATTTGAGTTATTAGTATTTCCTTTTTTGAAGATTGGACAACCATGTTTTTGGTACAAAGTCATATTCATGGAATCATAGAAATCTGCCACAGAAAAAGAACCCTAGGCCCATCCAATCTGCCCATAACCCCCACCCCAGAAATGGGATAGAGTGGCTCTCCAGCCATTACTTGGTAACCCCAATGTTTTAATTGCAAATCGTCCCATACAGCCATCTTTTTGCCCATGACTAGTAGGGCTTTTGATTCAATATTTCCTAGAAGGGGACCGGCTTATCTCATTAGTGGCAGCTATCTCCAAATTTCATCTTACTCCCTCTAAGGGCTTTAAATATTATCAAATAACACACTCTCTTCTCCATTTTTTAGGCCATAAACCATGGGAGCTATAGATTTCACCAATATCTGATTCCTTTTTGGTGCTTTTTCCCAGCCTCATATAGTGTCTAAGATTTATAAATTATTTCAGTCCCTAGATCTGAATATTTTATCAGGTACATGTTATTACTGGCAACAGTCCCTATCTTTTTCCAATGATACCGAGCAGTGGCAAAGGACATGGCATCAGCTGTATTCATTCCTTAAACAAGATAGACTGCGCATCACACAGTTCTTTATTCTGCATAACCTATATAGAAACAAAGAAACATAGAAAGTGACAGCAGAAGGGGCCATGAGGCCCATCTAGTCTACCAATAATCCCACCCCTTCCCTTAACTACTTTTCAGTGTTATGGTGCCCTTGTATCTATCCCACACCTTCTTGAAAGTTTCCACCATTTTTGTCTCCACTATCTCCTGTGGAAGGCAGTTCCATGGTTCAATCACTCTCTCTGTAAAGAAGAACTTGAGTGTGTTGCCTCTGAATCTGCTCCCCCCTCTAGCTTCATGTTGTGCCCTCTGGTTCTTGAGTGATTTTTGAAATGGAACAGGTCCTGGACATGCACCTTGTTTATTCCTTTTAGGAATCTGAAAGTCTTGATAATGTCTCCTCTTTCCCTCTACTGCTCCAGGGAGTACATGTTTAATTCACGCAGTCTCTCCTCATATGATTTGTCATGCAATCCATAAATAATTTTAGTAGCCCTCCTCTGCACTGTTTCCAGTCTGGTAATATCCTTCTTAAGGTGTGGTCTCCAGAATTGGAGTGGCACTGTATGTGAAAAATGACATAAGGGCCACAGAGATCCAGGAGGAACAAAATGGGGGAAGAGATACTGTGGGTTAAGCTGGAAAGGAAAATGGGGCTAGCCATCCACACAGGTGTGGTCTATAGACCACCAGCCCAGGAGGAAGAAACAGATAGGGAGCTGATGCTAGCCATCCAAATGATGGCAGACAAGGGTGAGGTAGTACTGGTTGGAGACTTCACTATTCCAGATGTGGACTGGAGCATCCCAGCAGCAGCATCAACTAGGAGCAGATTTATCCTGGACTTCCTTCAGGGTGCCTTCCTCAAGCAACTGGTCATGGAACCAACTCAGCAGAAGGCAATACTGGACCTTGTGCTCACAAACAGGGACAGTGTGATGGGGTAACAGTGGGGGAGCACCTGGGGAACAGTGATCACCAGTCATTGTGGTTTGACATCACAGAAAGAGCAGAACCAAACCACACAAAAACACATATCCTGGATTTTAGGGGGGCAGACTTTGGGAAAATGGGGAGATACTTGAAAGAGGCATTAAGGGGAATGGGGCAGGAATCAGGGGTTGAGGAACAGTGGGCAGTATTTAAAATGGGGATTACAACAGCAACAGAATTATGCATTAAGCAGGTTAGCAAGAGGAAAAGGAAGAAGATACCATTATGGTTTTCCAAAGAGGTAGCAAAGAAAGTGAAAGTCAAAAAGATTGCATTCATTCAATACAAAAAGACACAGGCAGAAGGGGATAGGGAGAAGTACCAGGAGAAGTAAAGGGAGGCAGGGAGGTCAGTAAGGGAAGCCAAAGCTCAGATAGAAGAACACATTGCAAAATCAGTGGGTAGAGGGGACAAAACATTTTACAGGTACATAAGTGAAAAAAGAAAGGCAAAGGGAGGGATAGTAAGACTGAAGGGGGAGGATGGGGGCCACGTGGAGGATGACAACAGTAAAGCTGACATATAGAACAGGTATTTTGGCTCAGTCTTTACTGAGGAAGAGGAGGGTAATGGGTCTGAAGGGAGTACAAGGGGTGAGAATGGTGCAGAAATGGACACAAGTCCATTTACTCGTGAAAGGGTCTTGAAGGAACTGGAAGTAATAAGAGTTGATAAAGCAATGGGGCCAGATGGGGTGCACCCCAGGGTCCTTAAAGAACTAAGAGAGGTGGTGGCTGAACCTCTGGCTATCTTGTTTAGCCAATCACTGGAAACAGGGGAGGTACCCAAAGACTGGAGGACAGCAGATGTAGTCCCCTTATACAAAAGTGGGAACAAAGAGGAAGCGGGGAACTACAGACCAGTCAGCCTCACCTCAGTAGTGGGGAAGATCATGGAAGCACCACTGAAGGAGAGACTGGTGGAACATCTTGTTGTCAATGGACTACAGGACCCAAGGCAGCATGGTTTCACCAGGGTGAGGTCATGTCAGACCAACCTCATTGAATTTTTTGACTGGGTGACTGGGGAGGTGGATCAGGGGAGGGCAGTGGACATGGCCTATCTGGACTTTAGCAAGGCCTTTGACACTGTGCCCCATAGAAGACTATTACACAAACTGGGGAATATGGGTGTGGGCAGGACAGTAGTGTGGTGGGTAGGTAACTGGCTGGGCGGAAGAACACAGAGGGTGGTGGTAAATGGCTGTCACTCCACAGAGGGAAGAGTGACCAGTGGGGTACCACAGGGATCAGTGCTGGGACCGATCGTATTCAACATCTTCATCAGTGACATTGTGCAGGACCTAGAAGGCAGAATTTCACTGTTCACTGATGACACAAAGCTCTGTAACAGAGTAGACACACCAGAGGGTGTAGACAGAATGAGAAGGAACCTGCAGAACAGAAGAATGGTCAGGGGTTTGGCAGTTGAAATTCAATGCAAAGAAGTGCAAGATAATGCATATGGGCACAAAAACCCTGGCACAATATATCAGTTGGGGGTGAGGATATAGCATGCACCAAGCAGGAAAGGGATCTTGGGGTTATCATCTCTGATGACCTCAAGGTAAGGAAACAGTGTGACAAGGCAGCAGGTAAAGCAAATAGGATGCTGGGATGCATAGGCAGGGGCATCATCAGCAGGAAAAGGGAGGTCATAATTCCACTATACAAGACACTAGTGAGGCCCCACCTGGAGTACAGTGTACAGTTCTGGAGACCTTACCTACGTAAGGACATAGACAGGGTAGAGAAGATTCAGAGGAAGGCAACAAAGATGGTACATGGATTGCATCACAAGTCCTATGAGGACAGGTTGAAGGAACTGAATATGTACTCCCTGGAGGAGAGAAGAGAGAGAGGGAATATGATAGAGACATACAAGAATCTTACAGGGAGGAACAGGGTGCAGGAATACACTATTTTTAGGCAAAAAAGATGTTCCAGGACTAGAGGGCATGGGATGAAGTTGGAGGGAGGACGATTCAGAGGAAACGTGAGGAAGAATTTCTTCACAGAATGGGTGGTGGACAAGTGGAACACCCTGTCAGAGGAAGTGGTGGGGGCTGAAACAATCATGGGATTTAAGAATGCATGGAATAGACATAAAGGAATTCTGGAGGTCAGGGGTAAGGGGCAACAGACTTCTAGGAAAACGTAAACTGAACTTACAAGCTCAAATGGGCAGACTGGGTGGGCCACAGGGCCCTTATCTGCTGACACTGTCTCTGTATCTATGTAATTGTATGGTGTACTCCAGATGTGGCCTCACCACTGATCTATAGAGTGGAAGGATGACCTCCTTTTTCCTTCTGGTAATGCCCATGCTTATGCATCTCAACATACCATTTGCCCTCAGTGTTGCTTTTTCACATTGCTTGGTCATTTTTAGGTCATCTGTTATAATTATTCCCAGATCCCTTTTCTGTTTAGAGGCTTCCAGTTTTTCACTCCCTAGGTAGTAATCCACTCTTGGATTAGTCCTTCCAAGGAGCACGATTTTGCATTTTTCAGTACTGAAGTTTAGTTGCCACATTCTTGACCACTTTTCTAGAAATTCCAGATAAGCTCTCATCTTCTCCATTCCTCCTGGGGTGTCCACCCTGTTTCCTATCTTTGTGTCACCTGTGGACAAACTCATCTTGCCCTCCAGTCCATCAGAAATGTCACTAATGAAGATGTTGAATAGGACTGGGCCAAGCACTGAACCCTGTTATACTCCACCAACTACGTCGCTTTCCTCTGAGAGTGAGCCGTTCACTAATACCCTCTGGGTCCTACCGGTAAGCCAACTCCTTACCCAGTTTACCACCTGATGACCTACTCTCATGCTGTCTAATTTGTTTAGCAGCCTTCTATGAGGGACTGAGTCGAAGGCTTTGCTGAAATCCAGGTACATTACGTCTACCGCACCTCCCTGGTCTACTATTTTCGTACCCAGTTAAAGAAGTCAAGTAAATTGATTTGACATGACTTACCTGTGGTAAAGCCATGCTGTTTAGTGTCTAATTTGTTGTTGTCCTTGTGAAAGGATATAATCCTCTCCTTGAGAAGGGTTTCCATTGTTTTGCCTACAATTGATGTGAGGCTTACCCGGTCTATAGTTGCCCGCACTCACTCTGCTGCAGCTTTTGTGTAGTGAGATAACTGTGACTATTTTGCAGTCTTGTGGGACCTCACTCAGCTCAAATGATAATTTAAAAAGATCAGACAGTGCAGCATATAACATATGGATTATATAGTATACTGGCAAAGTTGTTCAGAATGGGCAAGGCCCCTTCTGCTCAGTGAAATCCAATTGTTTAACCAGGAGAGACACACTAAGCTGAAAACAAGCTTACAGGTGTGACCTGGGAGCACAGGAATTTAGGTGACTTGCTCAGGGTCACACAGTATGCAAATGGGGGCTGTGGGATTCAAAACAGGTCTCCAGATTTGCAGCTCAGAGCCTTAAACCACTGCGCTATACTGCCTCCCACTGCTCAGTGTACACATTGTGGCCAAGAAAATGGATTTCTAAAGCATATGTTATGGGATTGTCCTGTCATAGTTCCCTTTTTTTAACTGTATTAAATGCTCCCTTGATCCCATACTGGGATTAGAGGCTTTATTTACCCTAGATATCAGTCTTGTTGGCATATACCCTTCTGGCCTACCCAAGGTGCAGAAAATGCACATGGCGCTGATTAGTATAATAGCTAAACTAATCCTACTTAGACATTGGAGGGACTTTACTGCTCCACATTTCAAGGAATGGCATTTTGTCCGCCATAATGGTTGAAAAGCAAATTGCTTTACTAAGACACTGTAGATACCATTATCAAATCTATTGGGAATCTCTATTTATGCTGTTGTCCCTCTTTTCCTTATAGATGTAATAGACATGCATCTTAAAGCTATTAATATTACTGGACTATTCGTTATTGGCTTATTAAGCAATACCAGCCTATCTATATTTCTGTCATCATTGCTTATCTTGGTGTCAGATTCTTACTTAGCATAGTAGGGCAAGGCAGTCTGGGTTAGAGAGGATGGATCGGGCGGGGTGGGGGAGGTAGAGTTTATTTGTTTTCTTTTTCTTGTTGTGCATGATTGGATTATCTGACATCACTATGGTCTAGTTTATTGTGAAGTCTTGTTTTCCTTTTTGGGCTCTGTGTACCTATTAGAAAAATTTAATGAAGTTTACTTGATGAAAAAAGAAAATCCTTTTTTTGTTTGCTGCCATCTTGTTTTCCTTTTTTTTTAAATTGAATAGATACAAAAATGGCATCATGGAGAGAGACCAACACATGTATGTTGGTCATCAGGACCCCAATAGATTGATTCTGTTCTTATCTGTTTGAAAAATTATGCTGAAAGTTGTTTTTTCCTGTTTTTACATCCCTTTTTTGTGAGTCACTAACTTTTTTCTCATTATATTATACAAACATTTTCACATGATAGTTTGTTTTTTGCTGGGTTTTTTTTTTTTCATTTCTTGTTGCCAAATGATTCTGAATTTTTGGTCTGAAATTTTCAGAGTAGAAAGCACTTGTTCCACAGATGTTTCCTTTACTGATTTGTTGAAAAAATGAATTAATTCCAGAGTTATTTAATTTTAAACTTTCAGGTTATGAGCTTGGCCAGGAAGCACTTCAAAACTGCCATATGATGTTATTGTATGGGGTAAGCCATCGCTATCCCTCTGTATTGTCACTGTGTCCCTAGTGTCTAGTGGGAGCCCCACCCCTCCAATCGCCATCCACATATTTTGCCACTGTTTCCCTGGTATCTAGTGACACCCCATCCCTCTGACAACTGTTCCCCTATTTTGTACAGTGCCCCTGGTGTCTAATGGCACTACCCATCCCCTTTCTGTATTGTGTAATATTTACCTGGTGTCTAGTGGAATCCCTCAACCTTATGATCACTGTCTGCATATCTTGCCATTGGTTCCCTGGTGTCTAGCAGCACCCCCACCCTCCTCTGATCACCATTCCCCTATTTTTTTTTAAGTTTTCCTGATGTATAGTAGCCCAGTCTGTGGTAAATGAAACTGCCCCTTGATGTATTTTTTCCTGTAAAAAAGAAAATGGTCCTTTGCCAATCTGACCCCCCACCCTGACCTCCCACTGAGCACACACCACCCCAACCCCCCACACACACATCCCAGACACCATTACTCACCTCAACAGCTTTCAGGGTGAAGATCTACTCTCTGATTGAAGATGCATCTTGCAGCTGGAACTGCTGACTGCAATATGATAAACTAAGGTAAGTGTGGGTGAGTGTATTTCAATGGAGTTTTCAACTCTGATGCATAACTTTGCCATTTTTTGCATATTTGGAGTCCAAATTATCGACATGGCCTTTTTAGGACCCCACCTCATGAGCAGTGATGGTGGAATTAGGCAAATACAGCCCAAAAGGTGATTTTGCTGTCACTTGGAGAAAATCACCTTTCAGGAAGGATTTGAAACTTTTCACCACCCTTGCTCATGAGATGGGGTCATAAGAAGGCTATGTTGAAAATTTGGGCTCAAAATATGTAAAAATGGAAAAGTTATGCTTATCCATTGGAAGTTTGCTACACTCACCAGTAACTTTGGTAATTGTAAATATTTTTTACCAAACATTTTCAACATAGCCATTTTTTTAGACCACCTCATGAATGTGACAGGTGTAATTTTTCAAATCCTGGCCATAGTGTGTTTTTACACTTGTGGCATGGAATGACGTTATGGTGGTGTGCAACCACATTTTGCCAGGGATTTCAGAGGACCCTGTGATTCCACAGCAGCATATATATATATGCATCTATGGAGGTATGGGAGCACAGGGCCCTCCTCCCACATGCAAATAAGGATATGATTACACTATCTCAAAAATTGTGGATGGATGGGAGCGCAGGGCTCCCACAGGCAAATAAGGTTATGATTATACTATCTCAAAAAGTAAGGACATTTTTTCACAAAAAAAAACTTTGTTAATGTACTAGTTAGGGTTAAAGTGACAAAAGTATTGAAATGTGGCATTAGGGTTCCAATTCTAACACCTCACCCCCACCTTGCAGGCAGCAACAGGAAAAGATCACAGGTGTTAACAGGTCATGATTTACTGTTCAAATAGTAAATTAAAAACAGTGTGATAGATGAAAACAAGTTTGCAATGTTAAACCCCAATTTTTGCACCTCAATAACATTGGCATACTTTGGCAAAATAGTCCAAAATGTGTCAGGCTGTCAGAGTCTCAAAATGAGAAAAGTTTCATGATGGCATCTTGTATGGTTTTTGAGATATGGAGTGCTAAAAAACAGAAAAAGTACTGTACTGCTATTTTCCCTATATTTAACATGTCTTTTTTCTCTCATCTACAACCCAGATGGTATGAAATATTTGTTATGAAATTTTCAGAGATGATGGGGTATGTGCCAAGGGTGTGCCTTTGGATGTTTCGGTGGAAAAATGTTATACCATTTTTGAATTATTATGATTTTTGGGATAACATTGAGTCAGGCCAGTAAAAAAAAACAAAAACAGTGCAATCGATAAAAAAAATTTACAAGTGTCAACAGGTCATGGTTTACTGTTCTTGTTCCAAAACAGAGTGACTGATAAAAAAAAGTTAGCAAATATTAATAGGTCATGATGTACTGCTCATGTTCAGAGAAATACTGATTGCGAATGGTAAAAAAAAATACATCACGAGTGGTTATTTGTATGATTTACTTGCCATGTGGAAAAAAGCCACTTGAGAAATGGTGCCCCCGATCACCATCCCTGTATTTTGTTAAGTATCCCTGTTGTCTAGTGGTACCCTCCCTCCAATCAGTGTCCCCATGTTTGCTTCAGTTTCTCTGGTGTCTTGTGGCCCCCATCAGATCACTGTCCCCATATTTTGTTTGACTTTCCCTGATGTCTAGTGGCACCCCTGATCACTGTCCTTGTATTTTGTTAAGTATCCCTGGTGCCTAGTGGTACCTCCCTTCTCCGATCATGGTCCCTGTATTTGTTTCACTTTCTCTGGTGTCTAGTGCTCCCCGGTCACCGTCCCAATATTTTTTTAAGTATCCCTGGTGTCTAGTGATACCCCCCTCTGATCATGGTCCTTGGGTTTGTTTCACTTTCTCTGATGTCCAGTAGTGCCCCAATCTCCATCCCCATATTGCAGTGTCCAATGATGAAGAAAACCATTCCTTGATGTCTTTTAAACCTGTAAGAAAAGAAAAAGGTCCCTTGCTGATCTGACCCCCCACACCGACCTCCCACTGAGCACCCACAAACCCAGACACCCTGAACACCCCACACACCCTCACTCACCTGAACAGGTCCCAGGGTAAAAGATCCACTCTCCAATCAAAGACATGTCTTGCTGCAGGAACCAGAGATTGCAATATGAGAAACTAAGGTATGTGCGGTTCAATGTATTTCAATAAGATTTTCAACTTCGATGCATAACTTAGGCATTTTTGCATATTTTGACAAGACATGTTCAACATGGTCTTTTGGGAACCCCACCTCATGAACAATGTCAGTGGAATTTTGCAAATCTGGCCTGAAAGGTGATTTCTGGTTTGCTTCTCAAAATCACCTTTTGGGTGGGATTTAACAATTTCCACCACCCTTGCTCATGAGGTGGGGTCATAAGAATAACATGTTGAAAATTTGGAGAAAAAATATGTAAAAATGTCAAGGTTATGCACATATATTGACATTTTGTTGAGCTCCTTTGCAACTTTGGCAATTTTAAACATTATGACTCCAAATTTTCAACATAGCCATCTTTTTGTGCCACTTCATGAATGCAACAGCTGTCATTTTTCAAACCCTGGCCAATTTTGGGGGGATTTCAAAATTTTCATTACCAGCTTCTTGAGGTGGAGTAATAACAAGGCTATGCTGACATTTTCATGCTTGTTTTATTACAAATTGAAGTACAGGGCTTGGAGACCCCAGCGTTTCCACAGCAACATATGTAGTCACATCTAAGGAGGGACAGGCAAATGAGGATACAATTATACTATTTCAGAAAGTAAGGACATTCTTTGCAAAAAAACTTCATTAATGCACTAGTTAGTGTTAAAGCAACAAAAGTAGGGAAATGTGGTATTAGGGTTTCCAACTCTAATGCACCACCCCTCATATTCTTATACACTCTACACATTTCAGATTCTTTTATGATCGAATGGGGTGAATGTTAGGGCTGACAACTCCAAGACACACCCCATGTCTGATTAGTAAAGATGCAGGAAAGGAGCAACTGTAATGGCCTTTTCTGTTGCTGCCTGGTTGGTGGGGGTCATGGCACACCTCATGCCTGATTTTCTGACTCCAGGTTGGGGTGGGGTGTTAAGGTATCCCTGCACTTCCATTTATAGGAGAACAGTGACCAAATTGTCAGCATAGCCATCTTATTACCCACCTCATGTATCTGGTACAGAACATGTTTGAATTCCTGCAAAAAAAGTAATTCTGCGCAACTCCAATGACATTCTGTGCCACAGGTGTGAAAACACATTTTGGTCAGGATTTGAGAAATGACAGTCATGACATATAAGTTTCAAGTTTGTTTATTTGAGATAATTTCATTGAGCAAGCTCATTCACAATGGTGTCCCATTGTACAATCAAAATAACATTTCCTATAAATACAAGTTATCAAATGAATACACAGACATCGACACTTATAACAAACCAAATTTCACAATATAAATACATAATACATTTAACAAATGTTTATTGCACTATGTAATCCTATGTAACCCCTTTCTTAAAATGTTTACTTCTTTCACAAAATGTTACAGTAGTCATGAGGTGGGGTAATAAGAAGTCTATGTTGAAAATTTGGGGTCAAAATATTTTAAATTTATGTTACAAACATGAGTAGCAAAATTGCAATGAATGGGCACAACTTTGCCAATATAACATATTTTAACCCCACATTTTCAACATAGCCATCTTATTACCCCACCTCATGTACCCAGTACAGAAAAATCTTCAAATCCATGCCAAAACATAATATCATGCAACTGCAGCACCATTCTCCGCCACAGGTGGTAAAACACATTTTGACGAGGATTAGAAAAATGATGGCTATAACATACATGAGGTGAGGTACTCAGCTGTCTATGTTTAAAATTTGGTGTCAAAATATTAAAAATTTCAGAAGTTTCAGAAGTTTCAAGTGTGTACAGCATAATTGCAACAAATGGTCATAGCTTTGCCATAGTTACATATTTTGACACCAAATTTTCAACATAGCCTTCTTATGATACCACCTCATGAACAATATGAATGTCATTATGCAAATCCTGCCTGAAAGGTGAATTCACCGAGTGACTGCAAAATCACCTTTCCGGTGGAATTTGCATACTAACAGTTATATTGTTCACCAGGTGGGGTCCCCAATAGGCTATGTTGAAAATTTGGGGTTAAAATCACAAACATTAGCTGAGTTATAAATTAAAGTTGAAACTCCCATTGAAATACATTGAATGGCATTTACCTTAGTTTCTCATATTAAAGTCATTTCCAGCAGCAAGATATGCCTTTGATCGGGAGAGTGGTTCTCGAACCTGGGACCTCTTCAAATGAGTGAGGGAGTGTGGGTGTGTCAAATTGGGTTGGGGAGGTGGATGCACAGGGGGAGGTCAGGTGGTGGGTGAGGGTGTGATCAGTGATGGACTTTTTTTTTATAGGTTAAAAAAGTAAAATAAGACATCTTAGGGATGGTTTTCTTTGTTGTAGGTTAATACAGTAATTGGAGGGTGGGGGTGCCACTAGACACCAGGGAAATTAAAATAAATGTGGGGACAGTGATTGGAGGGTGGGGGGGTGCCACTAGACACCAGTGAACATATAAAATAAAGTTGGGACAGTGATCGGAGGGTGGGGGGGTGCCACTAGACACCAGGGAACTTAAAATAAATGTGGCAACAGTGATCAAAGATTGGGGGTGGTGGCACTAGACACCAGGGAACTTATAAAATAAAGTGGGGACAGCAATTGGAGGGTTGGGAGTGCCACTAGACACCAAAGAAATTATTAAAAAAGTGGGGACAGCAATCAGAGGGTGGGGGTACTACTAGACACCAGGGAAATTATTACAAAACAGGGGGACCACAATCAGAGGGTGGGGTGCCACTAAACACCAGGAAAACATTAATGACAACAATCAGGGAATGGGGAGGAGGGAGGGACCACTAGACTACCAGGAAGATATGGAAGTTCTAACTGCCATAAACCTTTATTGTTTGAAGTCTTTACAGTTCGATCAGGAAAGTTTGAACTGTAAAGACTGAACTGTAAAGAACTTCGAACAGTTATTTACTGATCAATGGATCCTTACAAAGCAAGGATGGGAGATATGATACTCACCCCAAGAACACATACTTTACCTGTAATTTTTTGTATAATAATAAACTAATGTTGCGTGACATTTCTTTTCACCAAACTATCCCAAATCACACCCATGGCACTGCCCCCATTATTCCTGAAAGTTTCAGGTAAAAAAATTATTCCCTCTGATCTGTAGATGAGAGCAAATACATCCCATGTTAACCAATGGGAAAAAGTCTTTTTTTCTGTTTTTTTATCACTTTATATTTTCAGAAACCATACAAGATGCCATCACAAAACTTTTTACATCTTGAAATATTTACAGGGTGAACACACATCCCAAAATTCAGGCTATTTTGTTGAAAAATGCCAACATTTCTAAGATACAAAATTTTGAATTTAACATAGAACTGCCTATACAACTCCAACTATAGGGGCACTACCACACCCCTAATATATATATATATATATACAAAATCAGAAATTGAAATAAGAGTTAAAAATTACATAAGTGGAACAGGAACAGATAGAGACTTTGTGGATAAATCCTTATGATGTAACACACAAAAAATTCAGACTGGAGTCTGCTACAGACTCCCAAACAAGAATAGAACGGCTGATGAAAACATGGTAAAGGAAATTAAAATGGCTTCAAATAAAGGGGACATTCTGATAATGGCTGATTTTCATCTCACCAGTGTCAAATGGAATGGAAGCCATGCACAGGGAGTGACAGAGACTGCATTTTTGGAAAATATAGTGGGAAAAAAGGCCTGACAGAAATGGCATCTGAATCATCTAGGGATGAAATTATATTAAACCTGATTCTTACCAATGTGCCAGATAAAACAGGGAAAATGTTATTAAAGGAGCAACTGGGAAGCAATGAAAACAGGGTGGTTCAATTTGAACTTGTAAAACACATCAAAAAAATAGGCAGGAAATATGATGGCCTACAACTACAAGAGAAGGAACTATAATGCTATAGGCAGGGAAATGGCTGAATGGCTAAAAAACAGTGATGGGACAGCAGCACAAAATCATAGAAAAATTACTCCAGTTAGAAATAAAATATATACCTAAATTCAGCAGAAAAGAAAACAAAAGACTGGGAAGCTTACAAAAAGAGTAACAAAAGCCATAAACAGCAAACGAAGGTTATACAAAAGACTAAATGGGCAAAACTCAGAAGAAAATATCAAAAATTATAAATAGTCAAAAAGATGTGTAAAGAAAGTAACAGAAAGAAAGACAAAAACTAAAACTAAGAAAGCGCACACCAAAGACAATTAAAAGTAATTTTATAGATATGCATAGATTAGTAGGGCCACTACATAGCAATGAGGATACAGTGAGCCAACCAAAAGAAAAGTCTAGAGTATGTAATAACTACCTTAGCTTAGTTTATAGTAAAGTGGGCCACATAGACAAAGCAGAAAAAATATATTGGAAAATAATGATTGTGATCAAATCTTGTTTGATACATTAGTAGTAGTAGTAGTTGTAGTAGTAGTATTTTATTTATTCAGTGCTTGTTCCCAGGGGCTAAGTCTGCTTTACAAACACAAAAATTTGAATAAAACACACAATATGACAAACTTTAAAACAGCATACAGTAAATAAATGACTTAATAAATAACTGCTGAGATTATTAAAATCCTGATAAACGTGGTAACCAGTACTGGGAGGCATCTGTCTAGAACCAAAGGCCACCTTAAATAAGTAGGTCTTCAGGCCCCTCTTGAAGGCCTCCACCAGGGGGGCCCCTCTCAAGGATTCTGGAACCATATTCCACAGGGCTGGGCCAGCTACCTCAAAGGTGTGGTCACCTTACTCTTGCCCTGGGAATAGCCAGAAGACCCACCTTGGAGGAGCAGAGGGGATGAGAGGTATGGTAAGGATTCAAAAGATCACTAAGGTGGCATGCCCAGTCCATATAGGGCTCTATTGGTCTGCAAACTGATCTCGAAGGTGATAACCCACTTCACCAGCAGGTAGTGCAGGTCATGCCGGACCAGAGTTACGTGACATGACATCAGAAGGCATGTCAGCAACCTGACCATTGTGTTCTGCACCAGCAGTGGGCATCATAGGACACCTCCACAAACCCCAGGTAGAAAGCATTCCAGTACTCAAGTCTGGAAGTCACAAATGCATGCACCAGTGATGGCAAGTCTTCTGGAGGGATCAAGGCTTTAATCCATGTGATGTTCCTGAGATTGTAAAAGCCATTCTGGACGACTACTACTAACACCTGAGTGTCAAATGTCAGCCTCTCATCCAGAATGACATCCAGTATCTTCTCCTTAGTGGAGGTCACTAACCTGGAGAGAACAAGCACATGGCCAATCAGCTCCTCAGTTGCCTCCACACCCCACCTTTAACTTGGCTCAGTCACTACTACTTCCATCTTATCTGAGTTGAGTCTTAGCCAGCTGAATAATATCCAGTCCTAAATCTTGGTCAGGTACAAATTTAGTACCTCAACTGCTTCAGGCGTCCCAGGTGCAAATGATAGATATCTGCAAAGCAGTGGAAACCCAGACTGTAATGTCTAATGATCCTTTCCGGGGTGGCATATACACCATGAACAACATAGGCGAGAGGACCAACCTCTGTCAAACACCACAGGGCAGGGGCTTTAGGAGTGAGGAGAAATACTCCATCACCACCCTCTACATCTTTTCTCTGAGGAAGGACTCAGACCAGGTAGTGACCATGCTGGTGAGTCCACAGTATTTCCTATGCAGTCCAGCAGCAGCCCATGGTCCATGATGTCAAAAGCTAATGAGAGATTAAATGGAACAAGAACAGATGATTCCCCTCCATCTTTCACCATGAGAAGGTCATTATGCACCTTGCTCAATGCAGTCTCTGTACAATGCCTAAACCTGAATCCAGGCTAGAGAGGTTCATAGATGTCAATGGCCATGAGGTGTGCCTCAAGTTGCAGCTCCACCATCTTTTCAATTCCCTTTCCCAAAGAGGGGAGGTTAGAGACAGGTCTATCATTCACCTAGCAGTCTGGGTCCAAAGATGTATTTTTTTAGAAGAGGCCCCACCAGTGCATCGTTCAATGTGCTCAGAAAGAACCCCTCCAAGAGGGAGCTCCAGACAATCTCAGTGAACACTGGACACACCAACTCCAAACAACTTACTAGAAGCTGTACCAGGCCCAATGCCAGTTCACAAAAAGTGGGCTGCTGCTCCAAGATCACCCCACAAACCTCTTCCACCAATACTGACCTAAACTCTCTCCAGACAAGAGCAGTGTTCCTGTTTACCACCAGCTCAACTCTGCTGGGTCACAATTATCCAGTTGGGGCATTTCCAGACTAAATAGAAGGCACTCTGTCAGAGAAGAACTGTTCAAACTCTTCACACTTGGCAAAACAGTTATCTATTACTGGCTGCAGGCAGGCAAGATGAAGTAGCCTGTCCACAGTCCAGAAGAGCTGAGCCAGTCTGTTCCTCCTTGCAGCAATCTCTCTGGACAAAAATGCTGCCTTCTTACAGCAGATTGCCCTTCAATAATTACCATAATAAGTCCTCAAAACCAGTTTGTCCTCATTAGTCCTAGATCTCCTCCAACAATGCTCTAGCCTCTAGCCCATTAACTTCAACTTCCTGGGTTCCCTTTCAAACCACAGGGATCTCAGACATGAAGTCCAGGTATGTACATGTACCAGCGAGATGGAATCGATGACTGAGGTAATGGTCCTATTATAGGCTAGCACCGCATCTTGTAATCTCATCCTGCAAGCAGCTATCACACCTGAGATATCCATTACCACCCAGATCCTTTCTGGACACAACCCCCTTTAAAGGACGGTAGTGGGCTGTCTCCACTGTGGTGGACTACTGAGGGGGTCCAAATGAAAACTTCAGTTTGCAGTGATTTGACCACCTGACCAGATCAATCTCAAGGTTGTTAATCTTGAGCCCCAGTGAGAAGACTGGCAAGGCATTTCCATGTTGATGGATCTTAGAAGTAACTACTTGTGCCAGGCTCAGTGATTCCATCAAGTAGAGGGAATCCTGACTAAACTGAGAAAGTTCATCATCTGTTCAGGCATTACAATCACCCAAAACCAGCCATCTGGGTGACTTCAATACCCTTTCAGCAATAAAGTCTGCAATTTCCTGCAGAAAATCCCTTTCACACCCTAGAGGTTGGCACATGAGAAGGACTCTGCAGCCTGCTCCTGGATCCCCATGCACAGCCGTACATACAAATGGTGAAGTTCCTCTACTGGAAGTATAGTAAAGTTCCATTCAGATCCCAAGCAAATGATCATTCTCCCTCTACTGTGATCCCTCTGTGGGTAATGAACCACACAGACTCTGGCTGGGACCACTGCCTTCAATACTGGATAAGTATTGTAACTCACCCAGGTCAATGTAATGCATGCCAGATCAGCTGAGGAAATCAAGTCTGCAATGATAGCAGTCTCATTCCTAATTTGCCAGGCATTGCAAAGCACTGCATGTAGGGGATTAAGGAGGCTGTAGGCCTGATTGTTACCTGCCCACTCTGTCCGATAGGAGCCCCGGGCATGGAAACCAATCACATCTGGCATCTCTTTGGTCCCATTTCACCCAAGGGTGCTTCCTGGTTCTCACCAACCCTATAATGCCCCCCCCGTTAACATTGTCTGCAATCCATTGCCTTCCATCCTGCTTCTTTATGATATCCACCTCCCTGCTGTGCCTATATGCCACGACTGGCAGGGGATCATCAAAAGGGTGGAGGTCAAGCAGCTTGGATAGAGAGCAACTAAATCTGGATGCCCAAAAACCTAAACCTAAGCACTTAATGCCACTGTTTACTCACAAAAACCCACCAATGACAAAACCTCAACTCCCCAGATGACCCGTTAATAAATCAGTCACTCATTCTAAAACCATAAGCAAACACCCACACCATCAGCACTAACAATAACACACTAAGGGCCAGAGTTTCAAAGACTAGAGAATGACTCATCGTGCTTCTGTCAAAAACAACTGATGCAAAGAGCAAGATGCATCAAACCTTGCACCAATTTTGATTTTCAACTAGTGTTTGCATCAAAACCAGGTCTGCATGTGTCAGAGTAGCTTGCCCCATGCTTGCACCAAAAAAATGCCTGAGTCATGCTGGAAGGGATGCTTGCATCACTGAAATGATGCACCATCCTCTTATTTGGGATTTCCAAAGAATGCCAGTACTGTCTTTGTGCCTAAGATGCATGTCGCTGTTAGACCAGGGACACTAGAGCATAGAAAGAGACCCACTGCAGGTGGTCACACTGGACTATGTTACTATTACTATTCTGCTGTAGGACTAGTTCAGAACATTTTGGGGGCATAGTCTTGGCCATTTCATCTGCAGTTTTATTTTACTTAGCTTTCACCATTCTCATCTTTTACATCATTTTTTATTTAACTTGCACCATTTTTTGACTCAGCTTGTACCATTTTTCTACTCAGTTTGCACCATTTTTTACTCAGTTTGCATCATTTTCATTCCTTGAGTCATTTTTTTGACTCAAATTGTACCATTTTTGACTCAGCTTGCACCGTTTATTTTGGTGCAGCTTGCATCATTCTCATCCCTTACACCATTTTGTTGATGCAGTGGACCTCTTGCAGCAGTTTGAGGGACTTTGTCACAGAGAATGCTTTTCTTGCAAAATATGGTGCACAGTATTTGGTGCACCTAGATCTGACTCAAGCTGCTTGTTTGACACTGCTTGCGTGTATCTAGGGAGCCCTTTGAAAATCTGGCCCAAAGTGTCCTACACACACAGATCAGCATTCAGGCCTACCTTAACCATTCATACTGTACAAATGGCCACTCCCCAAAAATCAATCAACAGGTGCAAATGAAAAAAGGGAGTCCACATATAGTGTTCATGTTGAGGTGCAAAAGTCACAGATATAGCAGAATAAAATGGGAATCCAGGCAAGTTATTTACAAAATGTAAGCTCTGTCTCTGCTCTCAAAAGAGAATTTCCCAACACATGTCACAGCAGTAAACCTCTAAAGCAGCTTTCTTGCTGCAACACATATCACAGTAATATACCTCTATAGCAGTTCTCTCACTGCTGCAATATAGACATTTAAAACAGCAAACAGGAAAAAGCAAAGTTGAAGCCGTAAGTTCTCTTACCACCTACGGTTTGTATCAACCATCATCCAGGAGAATATCTGTCCTTGGTTTTTCTTGAGATCTAGCCCAGTCTTCAAATATACTCCATGGAAGATAGAACAGGACCCCTTCATTTAAACTGACACCACCTCTTATGGCATGCAGAGTGGCCTTGCAATATATAAAATTCTAGCTGGCTCAAACCTAAATGCACTTTGCAGTGGAATCCAGACAACAGCCCGTCAATCTCTCCATATCAAGTCTCTTTGAACCGTGGCCAGTAGAAGGCTAAATCACTCTCTTCACCTCAATCACCTCATGCTGACCTGGCACAGCTTTGCCCCACACTTCTCACTTTTCTTCTGGGTTTGCTCAGCCGGTTGCCAAGGACTGTCCTCATCCCTGGCAAAACAGCAACTTCAATGATTCCTAATGCTGCACTTCCAAGCACCACACCACTGCAGTGATCACAGGTACAAAATGCAAAAGAACAAAGGCCAAGTACCACAAACTGAATGTGTGTTGGAATTCTAAGTGAAAACAAAAAAGATGACTTCTGTTCTTACTCACTGAAAGCCTTCACTACCACTGATTCACTAATTTTAGCACTAACCCGCTAATCTACTAGGGTCTGTTCATGAATAGGGGTTACCAAAGTGTGACACGAGGATCAAATTTTCAAATTATTTCTAGATTACATTCGTGATGCATTTCAAGATATTATGACCCAAGTATGAAAAAAGAAACATATTGGGAGATAAAAGAACTGTATTGTGGTGAGTGTAACAAGTGACACCACACACCGTGGTGAATGTAGCACCTGACACAAAACATTTATTTTAGTATTAAAAACTTTAATAAACATGTAATGAGTTGTATTAAAACATATGAAACAAATATTTATAAGAATTATTTTACATTAATTGCAAATGTGATGTTTTGCACCACATACCGTGGTGAATGTAACAAGTGACACCACACTTATGTTTCACTAACTAAAACTATACTAAACATGCCTAGCAACTACTATACTACTGCTACTGAGTGACATACTACTATAGAACATGAAAAAATTTGACAGTTACATTACTGGCAAGTGTGATGCTTAACACCACATACCGTGGTGAATGTAACGAGTGACACCACACATTTGTTTCAGTTTTACAAAGTTTAGTGAACATACTACTAATAATAACTGACACAGTGCTACAAAACCTGGAGAAATCTGACAATAATAACAATAGTGACAGGTGTGATGTTTGATACCACATACCGTGGTGAATGTAACAAGTGACACCACGCTTATGTTTGACTTACTAAAACTGTACTAAACTTGCCTAACAACTAACATATTACTATTACTGACTGACATACTGCTATAAAACATGAAAAAATCAACAATTACATTACTGGCAAGTGTGTTGCTTAACACCATATAATGTGGTGAATGTAACAAGTGACACCACACATTTGTTTCAAGTTTTAAAAAAATTACTGAACATGCTTCATGGCTATCATGCCACTACTAATAACTGACATAGTGGTACAAAACCTGGAGGAATTTGACAATAATAACAGTACTGGCAGGTATGATGTTTGACACCACATATCGGGGTGAATGTAACGAGTAACACCACAAAGAAAATCCATTTTAACTCTCCACCCCATATACACTGAATAATCCCTATTACAATTGATGCTCAGCACTTTCCTTAGACATGCAGTCATCACTGAAATATGTTCTCTGAAAATTTGCACAGCAATCAGTGAATGATGGTAACCAAAGTCTACCTATGGGTGAATGTAACTGCAACCCTCGTTGTTGCATGCAGTGCTCATCTTCATGGAATGTAGCTCTACAAATGGAGGAGTCACGTGCAAACAATGGATTTTAAACCACAACTCAGCTCCTCCTTCAATGGTTGCTCCTTGGTTGTGATGGGCAGGTTATGACTTTGCAACTGTCACAGACTGACGGGTAAATATTGGGCCTGATGTGACTCCAAGTAGAGTGAGGGTCAAAGGTTGCTGTCCCTTCTGTGGGAAAGATAGATCAGTCAGTAACACAGTCAGTTATCACAAGGAGGCAAACTAGGAGAGATGCCAGAAAATCTTTTAAAGTGCTAATAGCACAATTACAGATTTGGGGGCCATGCGGGTGAATGTGACACCAACTGTTACATTCACCACACTAAATACAAAGCTCATAAATTAAAAATGCAGCATTACAATGGGCTAAAGTGTACAGATAATAAAAAACGCAACTCCAGATTAGTAAGTGGACTTACTTTAATAATGGATAACAGTAAATAAAACTTGCAAAAACAATTAGTAAAACATGTGATTTTGCATGTCACACTTTTTCAGGTAAAAAAAGCAGCAAAATGGAGTGGGACACCCCATCAAAAAAATATGGATACCCTAGAATTCTATAGTTATGTTATTTATCTGCACATATAGCCAGCATTCAGATTTAGGCAAAAACATGTGCCTGACAGTTCTTGATTTTTAAAAATGTGGTATGCACTGTATGGTGGGCATTGGTAACCCCTTTTCATGAACAGACCCACTACTCTTAATAAAACTCTTTAAACAAAGTCTGAAGTTGAGAGCATAAACAGTATGCTTTCAACATTAAACAATTAATATTGGATTTTCATTGTTTTAAACCCAGATCCTTGGGTTATTTAGAGTTTTGAGCTCAGCTACAGAGCTCCAGACATATGACTAGCCCAGCCTGGTGGCCATCTTTTCATCAGCTATGAGAGAAAAAAATTATATCAAAATTAAAAATAACTAAATCTGCTGACAGATCAATTTCACCACAGATTACGAAAAGAGCTGACCAAGGAAATAAAGGAACCCTTAATCAAACTATTCAATGATTCAATTAAAGCAGGAAATGTACCACTTGATTGGCACATGGCAAGTGTAGTACTGATCCACAATAAGGGGAACAGAACACAAATAGACATCTATGGGCCAGTTAGCCTGATCTTGGTAGTAGGGAGAATTATAGAAGATTGAATCCTCAACAAAATGAATCTAGAACTAAAAAGAAAAGAATGAGAAAGCAAAATCGTCATAGATTTACCTCAAATAGATCATGCCAAACCAATCTATTAACCTTCCACAAAAAGTAAGGGGAAGACCATCTCCCCTTCAGTACAATATTGCTGTAAAGAACACCCCAGCCATTTCTAGCCCTCCCGGTGCCCCCTGACACAATATGGCTTGGCTCCGGTGACCCATGGCTCTTAAGAATCTCCCACTAGTCCCCACCTACCCACCCCTTGGTCCCCCATTCTCTCCACCCCCTCACCCACTTAGCCCTCCTGACCCTCCATACCCCCCACCTCCACACCCGTTAGCCCCCTTGACCCTTAAGATATCACCCACCATTGTGCTTTCCCCCTCACCTGTCTAGCCTGCAGTCTACTCTTCCTTAATGACTGTACTTGTCAGTGGTCACATTAATTGTTCTCTCTGGGAACTTTTCTAAGCTCCATAGCTGCATTCTGGGAATTCTCATACTTTGTACATAGTTCGAACCTTCACTTTATTTACCTAATCTGTTATGGGACTATTTTCCTCTGTATTGTGTAATTAAGTGATGACTTTTGCAATGCATTCTGTTTCTTTCCATCCTTCTATTTGTAATGCTGTATAGCCTTTTTAATGATGTGTAACTGACAATGCCTACTAGCTGCTTCTGTTTTTCTCCACTGTCCACGTACTTGATGTTCCCCCAACCCTCTGTTCGATGAGGATCCTTTGTAAATGAACTTTTAGCTCAAAGGTTGTAATTCCAATTTTACGATAAATAAAATAAACAAAAATAAAATATGGACAATAACAAACCAGTTAGCATCAACGTCCATGATTATCAAAAAGGTTTTGGCAAAGTCTTCCATGAGCCTCTGATAAACAAACTTTAAAAGCCTCAAATAGCTAAATGACAATATGGATTAACAACTGGATAACCAAAAGAAAACAGAGAATTAATGGTGTATTCTCTGAGAACTGGGAAGTGACATGTCATGGGCCCCAAGGATCCATTCTGGAACTTGCACTATTCACTGCCTACATAACAGACATGAACAATGGTACTGAGGGGTGAACTAATGTCTTCACCGATGACACAAAGCTAGGAGACATTGCAGAGGCACACCCAAAGCAGCACAAATTAACAAATGACCTCGAAACAATAAAAATCTGGGCACTTAAAATTGTATGGTTTTTGATACAGGTAAGTGTGTAGTGATGCATTTAGGTACAAACAGTCCCAAACAAACCTACATGATAAATGGATCAGTTTTAAAGGAAATGAAGAAAGAAATGGAACTGGGCATGACAGTCAATAATAATCCTGAATCAAGTGGTCATTGCACCACAAGTATAGGGGAAGCAAACAGACGCATTAATACCATCAAGAGAACATTCATAAATAGGTCTAGTCAAACAACAGTTCCTCTGTATACAGTAGGTAATATATAAGATCCCAATTAGATTATTATTTATCTTTTTGGAGCCTGTACTACAAAAATAATTCAGACTGGCAGAAAGACCACAGAGAAGGATTACAAAACCAATAAGAGGTATGGAAAACAAAATGTATGAGTACAGATTGTACAAACTGGGGATGCACACTCTGGAAAGGAGAAAAGTCAGAGGAGATATGCTATAAGTGTTTCAAATTATACAGGATAATAATCTGATGACATCACTGGGAATGACATTCAGACAAACACACACAACCTCAGAGAGCATGTCATGCTGCTAACATCAAAATGCTATGAAAAAGAAAGTAGAGGAAACTTTTTTCCACAGAGTGTGATGGAGCCATGGAACAGCTTGCCAGAATGGGTGGTCAGTGCCAGAACAAAGGAAACGTTCAAGAATAAGTTGGACAAATATATGCCTGACATGGAAACAGAGGACTAAAACCACTGAGAATTGGGATATGGTTTATGTATGAGCTACTATCCTCCTACCATCTCAATTCCAAGTATAAACTGAAGTACAAGATCTTCAGTGGACTGCATTCACCCTCCCAGGTCACCCTGTCTACATGCATGGCGTTCCACAAACACTCTGAGGGCAGTTTGATGGTGGTGCTATGCCAGACACTGAACTAAATAGGAAGCCTGGGTTGGCAAAGGAAATGGTCCCTGGCTCTGAGCAAACAAGGAATTTGAAACATGACAGGCTGCCAGGACTGCTATATTTCCTTTCAGCATTTTTGTTTCTAAATTAACTTACATAGAAACATAGAAAGTGATGGCAGATGGGGACCAAAGATCCAACTAGTCTGTCCTGAGCCCTACCCCCTCCTCAGAATTTAATTGCTACTATCCCCCTGTGTCTATCCCATGCTGGTTTGAATTCCCTTACCATTTTGGAATCAGTGACCTTAGCGGGTAGGTCATTCCATGGGTCAACCACCCTTTCCATGAAGAAAAACTTACACATGTTGCCCTTGAATCTTCCTCCTTGCAATTTCATATCATGACCCCTTGTCCTCATGGAGCTGTTCACAGGAAAAAGATCTTGGATTTGTACTCTGTTTATACCCTTTAGGTACTTGAATGTCTCAATCATATCCCCCTATTTCTGCATTGCTCCAGGGCGTACATGTTAAGCTCCTCTAACCTACTTTCATAAGACATCTCACGGAGACCTTGGATCATTTTTGTTGCCCTCCGCTGTACTGTCTCCACTCTATCTATGTCCTTTCTGAGATAAGGTCTCCAGAACCAGATGCAGTACTCCAGGTGGGGCCTTACCAGGGACCTGTATAATGGTAGGATCACCTCCCTCTTTCTGTTTGTGATGCTCCTTTCCATGCATCCTAGCATTCTGCTGGCCTTTTGCGATACCTTCTTGCATTGACTGCCTACCTTCAAATCATCTGAGATGGTAACTTCCAGATTCCACCCCTGCTGGGTGGATGCTAACCCCAAGATAGTAGTTTGTCCCTGGATTGCTCCTGCCCAAAAGCATAACTTTGCACTTTTTTGCATTGAATTTTAACTGCCACATAATGGACCACTTTTCTAACTTGAGTAGGTCACTTCTCATTTGTTCCACCCCCTGGGCATTATCTACTCTATTGCAGATCTTTGTGTCATCTGCAAACAGACACACCTTCCCACACAGCTCCTTTGTGAAGTTCCTGATGAAAACATTGAAGAGCAAGGGTCCCATGATGGACCCTTGTGGCACACCGTTGGTCATCTCCCTATCCCCTGATGCTGTCCATTTACCATGACCATTTGAGTTCTCTGATCAAGCCACCTACTCACCCATGATACCACTTCCCTCCCTACACCTGTATGCTTGAGCTCATGTATCAGCCTTCTGTGTGGGACTGAGTCAAAGGCTTTGCTAAAGTCAAGATAGATAACAGCCGGTTATCCCCCGGTCCACCACTCTAGTACCTGAGTCAAAGAACTTGATTAGGTTTGTCTGGCAAGATCTTCCCACTGTGAATCTTACTGCTTGGCATCCTGCTGACCTGTTTCCTCCAGAAATGCTATTATTCTTTCCTTGAGCAGCGACTCCATTATCTTTCCCACTACTGAGGCGAGACTGGCCCGGTGGTAGTTTTCAGCATCCTCTTTGCTGCCACTCTTATGTATGGGGATCACTATCACCCTTTTCCAGTCCTGGGGAACTGTTCCTTCTCTTAGGAATCTGCTAAATTGATCCACCAGAGGTGCAGCCAATTCGTCAGTAAGTTCCCTCAGAATACATGGGTATACTCCATCCAGACCCATGGCTTTATCCACCTGTACATTTTTCAATTCTGTCTTTGCCCTCTCTTTCATGAATGGGCTTGTGTCTATCACCCTTTCCCAATTTTTATCCCAGTTTGGGGTGGGTCCATTTTCAGGCTCTTCCTTTGTAAATATAGAGCAAACGTACTCATTTAAGACTTCAGCCTTTTCTCTGCCTTCCTCCACTCTCCTCCCATCCCTGCTTACGAGCCTGACAATATCTCCCTTATTATTCCTTTTTTTTTGCTTATGTAACTAAAGAAGGTCTTTTTGCCTCCCTTGACCACCTGTGCTATTTTCTCCTCAGTTTGCACCTTTGCCACTCTGATCACCCTGCTTGCCTACTTTAAGCTAACCTTGTATGTCTCCCTATCTTTATCGCTATTTGAGCCCTTGTATTTTCTGAATGCTAGTCTCTTTTCTCTCACTGCTGCTGATACTTCTTTTGTGAACCATGGTAGGTTTCTTTTTTTCCTTGCCTTACTGACTGTGACACTTGGCCAGCTGGTTATGATTGTTCTATGATATTTGTAAGATAAAAATATAGTGTGTGATTGTCAGTGCTTCCATGAGTGCCCCCACCCAGGTTTCAGTTACAGTCAAGTGACTTGAAAACCAGGAGGTAATTAAAAGACTAAAGAAACTTAATTAAGGGTCTCCTGTAATTAGAACTGACCCAGCTGCCAGGATATAGGGATCATAAACTTTTATGACATCTTAGAGGAAAAAAAACATGTTATATCACTATAGCACTAAACGTCATAAAATCCTTTGATGTGCCCTGGGAAGAGGAACTGCTTGAGATCAAAGAGGGGATGTTACTTAAGGATTCATATTGGGAAATTAGTTTTTGTTGAAGTCACCGTATTTAAAATATCTCCTGACAGGAAGATCATTGTTTGTATAATTTTTATATTCTAAAAGGAGGAGCTAGATGGCATCAAAGAAGGTGTGGAAACACAAAGTTTTTAAACTGTATTCTGTGTTTCAACTGGGTGATATTTCTTTTTTGGCTCTTAAGAAAAAAGATCTAACTTAAGCACTGTAAAGAGGTAATACACTAGATAGAAAAAAGTCTAATTGTATGTTGTAGGAGTTTGTCTGTAGTTTTCTTTGATTTTCTTTTAAGTGATTGTATGCTTTGTGATATATTGTTCTGTGTTTACATTTTTCATGCTTTTATGATCTTTAAGTAAAGTAACCTTCATATTTAAAAAGACTGCCTGGGTGTGTCTTTGAAGTTCTTTTTGCATGTGATGTATACTTGGTTAAGTAGACAGCTGTTCTGAAGGGCTTGATGGTGTTGCCAAACTTGGAAAAGGTAAGAATATACCTGAAGTCTTTTATAGAGTTTTGGGAGTTTATTTTTGGATACCTGGTTAGGTGCCCTTAGGCAAAAGATATCTGGCATCCCCCCAAAGAGCAGATTATCTGAGCCTGTACATTTGGGTACGCTAGCATAAGGTTCACAGTTTGAATCCCCCCAGAACTTCAGACTAAAGGTGATTTGCACCCACAAGCAGACAGGAGGGTTACCCTGTCTTACCTGTTCACAATACTGCGATTGGAAGTTGACAGTGTGGGAGCAGAGGGCGTGACCTGCTGAGTGCGTTTGTGACACTGACTAGTCTGGAACATTTCTCAGTTTCTTCCACTAGTGCCTCTTTTATGCTTGCCAGCATTCCTCCACCCCCCTCCCACTTGCCTTTTTCTCAAGGATATACCTAAAGCATATTCTCATTTGTGTGAAGTCTGTTCTTCTGAAGTCTAAGACCCTTGTCATGGAGTGGCTCAATTCCTCCACTGTGTTGACCTTGAACCAGACAGATTTGTGGTCATTCGACCCCAGATGGCACCCAACTTCCACCTCTCTTACCTTGCTGCTATTTGTTAGCACCAAAGCTAGGATTGTGTTTTCTCTAGTGGGGGCCGTGACATGCTGATTTAGTCCAGCCCCTCTCAGGGTGTCTCTAGGAAATTTCTGCTTCTAGCTGTGGATGCAGTGCAGGAATTCCAGTCTACATCCGGGAGATTGAAGTCTTTCCTTGAGCAATGATTCCATCAATTTTCCTACCACTGAGCTTAAGTTGACACCCTGAGAGGCTCTGGAGTAAATTGTTGAACTTAAAGAAAATGGCTGCCATGTCTCCCAGCTCTCCATGCTGGTTTAGAGGGATAGGGTAGTTTCATAATGGGGACGTTTGTGAAACTGAAAAGTCTGGAGCAGGTGGCCTGGGTGTTGCTAAGAACTTATGTCAGTGGCCCCGTGGCATTGCCTCCATGCCATACCTCAGTTTTCTGCAGTGGGCCTCTCATGCTGAAGATCAAATGCATTGTGTGCTTGTCCCAAAGCTGGCTGCCTGTGCAGTGTTGAAGTCAACATGTGAATGGCTCAGGGTTGGAGGACTTACACTGCAGCATGAACGTGCAGAGTGCTCCATGTATGCAGAGAGGGCATGCTGTGTCTGTGGTCGACCTTCTGAACATGCATAGGAATTTGTGGATTATTCCCTACATTTGTTACAAAACAGATTCAAATGAAGCCAAGTTTCCTTGAAACCCAAAGCTTCTTAAATTGACAAAACCCAAAAATGAGAACCATAATGGTTTCATCCCCCCTCCTATTCTTCTCTATCATTTTTGAACAGTGAGCAATTGCCTGTAGTACTTCTTTCTAAATCCCTCCATGTTCTGTCTAGTCTGACACCCCATCCACTTGTCTTATTTTTTATTTATACTCCCACTTGGTAACAGTGGGAGGAAGACAGAGAAACCTACATAGGAAAACTGAGGCAGGATAAGCAGTTAGAAGAGCCAAAGCACAAACAGGGGAAAGGATAGCACAGTCATTTAAGAAAGGGAACAAGACCTTTTTTAGATATAGTAGTGAGAAGAAAAGACTAGGGAAGGGATAGTGAGACTAGAAAGGGATGGGAAGAAGGAGGGCAGGCTGCGGGGGACTGGGAAAAGGCAGAAATCCTGATTAAATATTTCTGCTCAGTGTTTACAGAACAAGGGGAAGGGGAGGGACCATTATTGAAAGAAAAAAAAGGACAGAGGCAGGGGGTGGATACCAGTCCATTCACAAAGGACAGAGTCCTAAAAGAGCTTGAAAAACTGAGGATAGAAAAGGCAATGGGACCAGACAGAATTCACCCCAGAATACTGAAGGAGTTCAGGAGTGAACTGGCAGTGCCACTGGCAGAACTGTTCAATGTGTCATTGGAGACAGGGGTGGTCCCGGCAGATTGGAGGTGGGCAAATATCCCTCTCCACTACAGGAGGAGTAGGGAGGAGGCTGGTAACTACAGGCCGGTCAACTTAACTTCAGTGGTAGGAAAATTGATGGAGTCATTGCTCAAGGAAAGAATTGTGGAGTACCTTGAATCCAGCAGGCAGCAGAACCCAAAGCAACATGGTTTCATGGTGGCTAGATCTTGCCAAACAAACCTGATAGATTTCTTTGATTGGGTAACCAGAGTGGTAGATTGGGGGGGGGAGGGGGAAGTGGATGTGGCCTACTTGAATTTTAGTGAGGCCTTTGACACTGTCCCACATAGACGTCTAGTAAACAAGCTGAGCAGCCTGGGGTGGGGCTGGGGTAGCGAACTGGGTTAGAAACTGGTTGAGCAAGAGGTCACAAAGGGTGGTAGTGAACAGGGCTCAATCCATGGAGAGAGAGGTGACCAGCAGGGTGCCCCAGGGTTCGGTGCTAGCACCATTCCCCTTAAATGACTTCATATGTGACATTTCGGAGGGGCTGGAAGGGAAGGTGTGTCTGTTTGCAGATACATGATCTGCAACAGAGTCAATACTCTGGAGGGGGTTGAAAGAATGAGAAGGGACCTCTGTACACTTGAGGAATGGTCAAGGGTGTAGTAGCTGAAATTTAATCAGAAAAAATGCTAAATTATGCACCTGGGATGTGGAAACCCAAGGGCTCAGTAGGTAGCACACTCGCCTCTGAGGCCGGGAGATCAGAGGGCTGTGGGTTCCGTTCCCACATCTGGCACTTGGGTTAATATCCCAGTACTGACACTGTAGTGCAGCAGGAGAGGGGTGCTGCACTTCTGAGATGCCGCCCTTTCAGATGAGACGTTAAACCGAGGTCCCATCTGCCTGGATTGGTGGTAGTTCAGGTGGATGTTAAAGATCCCATGGCACTTATCGAAGAGTAGGGAATTTCCCCAGTGTCCTGGCTAAATTTCCCTCATTCAGTAAAAATACCACCAAAGCTTAATCTGGTTCAAGGTCAGTTGCATTCATCTGTATCCCCCTCCCCCGGGTCGTGCCTGAAAATAGGCAGGATTTGTCTAGTGCACTTACCCGGTCAACAAAAGCTAAAAATAAATAAAAAAATAAAAAAAAACAGTATTCAATGGGGGGGGGGGGACTGCTGACATCCACCAAGTAAGAAAGGGATCTGGGAGTGATCATAACAGATGACCTAAAGGTGACCAGTCAGTGTGAGAAAGTGATAAGGAGGGCCAACGGGATGTTGGGGTGCATAGGAAGGGGTGTCTCCAGCAGAAATAGGGAGGTGATGATGCCACTCTATAGATCACTGGTGAGACCTCATCTGGAATACTGTACTGCATCCAGTTCTGGGGGCTGCATCTCAGAATAGATATAGACAGAGTGAAGGCAGTCCAGAGGAGGGCTACAAAGATGGTGCAGGGGCTGCACCAGAAGGCATATGCGGAGAGGCTAGGAGACCATGCCATGTATTCACTGGAGATGAGAAGGGAGAGGGAGGATATGATTGAGGCTTTTAAATACCTCAAGGGTATTAATAGGGTCCAGGTGGGGAGCCTCTTCCAGAAGAAAGGATGCTCAAAAACTAGGGGTCATGATATGAGACTGGAGAGAGGTAGACACAGAGGGAATGTGAGGAAGTACTTCTTCACAGAAAGGGTGGTGGATGCTTGAAACAGCCTCCCCACGGAAGTGGTAGGGGTGCAAACAGTGAATGCATTCAAAAATGTGTGGGATAGACATAACGGAACCCTAGCAACCATGAGAAAAGTGTAAGCAAGGGACAATTGGGAGTAGGATATATGGGTAGACTAGATGGACCAGGCGGTCCTCATCTGCCATCAAATTCTATGTACCTATGTCTCCAGCACCAACATCTTTCTGAGACTCCAACAGCACAGGCTGGCTCACTCCACATCTGCTACACTACCATTGGCCCTCCACAGAACCATGACTTGCCCGGTGGGGTCAGAGTGAGGAGGATGAACCTCCAAATTTCCCGTCTTGTAAGGTGAAGCATAACAGACACAAGAGTGCCTGGGTGTACCTAGGGTCTCTTGTCCTCAAGAACCAGGACCATCACTTTTTCCTTGTTTGTCCCCTGGTCATTGGTATGCATGGTACTCAAGTGTGTGCATGTACAGTGATATGTTATATGCAGGCTCCACCGATGATCGCCCTAAACTGTCTGCCTGTGCTGTACTGTCACCCATGGTCCCCTAGGTGGCAGCATTGCAGCAGAGGCAGCAACTCACCCTCTCCAGTGGAGTACAGCGTCTTCTAGGACACTCAGTCCTCCTCCCCCAGTCACCCACAGACAATCAAGGCTTACTTCAAAACCCAGGTCCTTAGCGTCATGAGCAAAAGCACTACCACAGTGCCGACAGGCCAGACACTTGTCTTAATTTTTCCCAGAACGTCATTCTTATCTTCCTTAAATCAACCCTTCTGAAGTCCAGGACCTTGGTCTGGGATTGTATCTCCTCAGCCTTAAAGGAAACATAAACAATGTTGTTTCCGTCTTTTAAAGTAACTGTAAATTTGGGCATGTGTGATGTGTGTTTTTTCACCCAGTGTATTGTTTTGTGCTTTTTATTATAAAATAGTCCTATTGTTTCCTTATTTTGGGCCCCATATTAATGCAGTCTTTTTCCTTCCCAATATTATGTTTTTACTTACAGCAGTTTCAGAACTCACTGACATCAATTGAGCTGAATACTACAATGAAGCGGAACCAAGTGACATACTGTAAGGTCAGCTCATGTGCACATACTGTATTCACAATAACCACTGCCCAGCTTTCAGTTTCAGCCCACCAGGAACTGGAAGTGATGTCCACACTACACAATTAGTCTGTTTCTATTTTTGTCTCCCCCTGTCCCTGATGCTGCCCCCTTCTGCCCTGACTCTCAGACCCTTTTCATCCCCTCTCTGCTGCTTTGCACTAGCCTACACAGGGCTTTGTTACATTAAACACGATGCAGTACTGCTGTTAGCAGTTAAATAACTTCTGGGAGAACTGTTGAGAATTATGTAATACCTGTTTTTGACAGCTGGCATACTTTCAGTTTCACTGCAACATGAACTGGGAGTGACGTCACATACTGACCTAACTTGAGGGCCCCAGCCACCAAAATAATCTGAGTGCTTTTTTATTTTAAAATAATACCTTCCTCCTTAACTAACTGCTCTCAGACCCCCATATACCCTTTTCCTGTTAATTATTTACATGGCTACTTGCTCCCTGAAAATATGTAACCCAGGAAGTGAACTCAGCCTCAGTGGTGCTGACAGAGTGTATCATCCAGAATTTAGGGGGACTATGTCCCACTCACTGAGAGCTTCCACAGCCACTCACTGTACTGTTTTACAGTTCTGTGCCACGCCACACAGATATTGCACTGGGCTTCATTTACACTCACACTAGGACATACAGTTACTGCAGCTTTGGCAAAAAAGTATCCCTCAAACAGAATTCCAACATCCCTGCCATACTGCCTCCACCACCTTGCACAAAAAGTCCCCATCAGGCAGTCCCCCTATGCCTCTGCTAAAGTGTGAGCCATCGTGTGATCTGTACTCAGTCTGGAGATCATCATGAAACTGGTGTTTGGGAGCGTTTCAAATCTCCAAGAAACATTTTGCCTGGATGAATCTCTCACAGCTGACACCCATCTCTGACATCAGCCATGAGGGATTCTAGGATGCCACTGGAGTGCATAGTTAGATGTAATGGCAGGGGATGACAGATTCTACCAGATAAAATGATATTATAAGCCACTGAAGAAAGTAAAAAATTATTTTGGCACTAAAAGTGAAAAGGGTGGGGGGCTTGCAAGTAGACATTCCTTTCAGACTCCTATTAGGCTGGAACAGCTACTGTTTTCTGGTCCATGGTGGTAGTGGGAATGCTTTACTACATAGCTGGATTTGGCATGGTCACTAGCATCCCTGTTGGTGAATGGTTACCTGAGGACTTTATATGACTGGAACTCACCAACTCAAGAGATCTTCAGACTTTGCAGATTAAGGATTTTCAGTGAAAAGCACAGAAAGTGTTAACACAGTTCAGAGGAGGAGGAGGAGGAGGTAATATAACCTAGTAATTAGGGCAAAGTACTGTAAACCAGGAGAGTCCCATTCCAGTCCCACCATAGTGACACTTTACATGACCTTGGGCAAGTCACTTTACATACTTGAGCTTCAATCCTCCCAGCTGTAAAACAAAGAGCACAGCCCTAACAATAAACAAGAGGATGTATGTTATGCATTGCATTGCAAATAATGTCTCAAATAGAAAAAATGCAGCAAGAACAAAATCCCTCCTTTATCAAACTCACGTCAACCATAACCATTGCCAGCTTGGTTTCCTCTCAGCACCATGAAATATTTATGAACCAACGAGTGCAGAAAATCTAAGTTAGCACTCAGCATGAGGGAAGCGCAGTTATGCTTTACTTTATGTTTTATTCAAAGCCTGTCAAATTAGTAGTAAGGAAACATTTTTCTTCCTGAGGGAAAACAGTAACATGGTAACATGGTATTGTGATATTGGAAAGTACATAGGGTTCATCTTATTCTTGCCTCCTGCCATACCCAATTTCAGTATGGACATACCTCCTAGCTTACATTATGGAATGCTACTCCTAGTCAGGCTGAGAAAGTCTCAATGCCCTTCTCCTTCAGAAGTCTGTCATATAGTGCATGGCAGAATACGATTGTGTATGGAAATCTATACACATCAAAATGTTGTTCTCCTGCACTAATGACTTGCATTAACACAGAACAGCTTTTCATGCTGGGTTAGTAGCCATGTCACAATACAACCGCCCCCAAACAGAGCTGTTCATTGGATGGGGGCGGTTGGCCAGACTTGAGTAGTGAGCTGACTCAGCGGCTGACAAAATGAGAAAAGATGGTCGGCGGCAAGGACTGATCTCGGGGGGGACTAAAGTAAGCATACTTCTTTTGGGGCCATACTATATAGAAAATTAGGAGCCCCCATACACAAACCGCTATTCTAATACCTTGTGGTTTCCATGACAATAGGGACCCTCAAGCTACGCTCTCAAGGTCCTCATCGTCAGTAGAAACCACTCGGCATTAGAATAGTGTGGTTGTGTATGGGCTCCCATACACTATCCTATATGTCCTACATTGTAAGCCTGAATAAGGATAGCTTCCAGAACCTCCCTGGTTAGGTTATTCTACATGTTAATGTCCCTCTGTGTGAATACTGCTTCTTCCGATCTTGCCCCCTTCATCTGAGTGTATGTTCAACGGTTCCGCTTGCACTCACCAGCTCAGAAATCCATGTTTACTCCACTCTGTATCCATTTTAATATTTTGAACACCAAGTTCATGTCCCTTTTCAGCCTCTTTTTCTCTAGATAGAATACTTTTTTTTCCATATATGTTTTCCCTCCCTGTGGCAGGACTGGTGCTGTATCAGCTTCTATTCCCATCCGCTAAAGCCATCTTTGCCACCTCTTAAGTTGGAGGCTTGATCCCCCATGGATTACCCCCCCCAATGACAGGGCCAGAAGAGGGGGGCAGTCCTCCCCCCTAAGTCACACATTCAGAAGTGCCCTGGACCCAGAATAGCAGAATGGCCTTGCAGCTGGATGGACAAGGCTTCCTGAAGCCTGTCCTCCACTTTTTCCTTTATTTTTCTCCCCTGCCCAGCCATGAGCATGCAATGAGCATGTTATCTGAGCTCCGCCTCTGTGGAGATACCCCCCAGCGCTCTGGACATGGGGTCTTTCCCTAGATGCAACCCTCCTGACACCTCCCACTGGATTCCTCCAGGTGGCAGTCAAATGGTGGGCCACAGAACCCTCCCCCGAGGGAGGAGAACTGTCCTCCAGATGCTCAATCCTCCCTCCCTCCCCGGTGAACCCCCAGCAACCCGTGTCCATTCCTGAGGATGGTATCACCAGCATGGCAAGAGGTAAGGTCCCTACATTGCCTTAACCCTCCATACCACTGGGCTGGATTAGAATGAATAATTTCAGGATGTACAATCTTTTTCCATAGACCTAGCACTCTAAGCTGCTAATTAGCATGGTGGTAGTGTGTTGGACCTCCTCAATCTGTCCAATGCTGTTTAGGTACTGTGGAGACCAGAACTGAACACAGTTCTCCAGCAACAGGCCTTATATAGGGGTGGATCACCTCCCTTAACCTTCTCCTTATTACCCTCCTAATACATTTTAACATCATGTTTCTCTTTTCACTGCAGCAGTATATTGCCTGTCTTGATTATTTACTGTTAACAGAAACCACTAGATCCTTTTCCTCAGCTGTGCTGCCCACTGTTGGACCATGCAGGGTGCATGTGCAAACGATATTGCTTATCCCTAGATGATGTACTGTACCTTGCACTGTCCCACATTCAATCCATGCCTCATTTCTTTACCCATACCCCTAATATGTGCATGATCCCTGTTGTGTATTCCCCATCCCAATGCATCCACTTTTCTTGCCAATTTAGTGTCATCAGCAAACATCTGCACCCTGCTGCTGACCCCTCATCCAGGTCAACAGAAATATGCGAATGAGCTACAGACCCAGCACTAACGCCTGGGGTACTCCACTCAGAATATTCCTCCAGTCTGAATGGTGACCATCCAAACTAATCTCTAATTCCTGGCTTTTGATAAACTTGCTATCCACCTCCAGTAAACTTTGTGCAACATGTTTTCATGTGTTTTCTATGCAATACAGTTTCAAAGGCTTTGCTGAACTCCAGATAGTCACATCAACTGTCTGACACCTATCCACCTTATGTCAAAAAATGCAGTCAGATTGGTTTTGCAGGACCTAACTTTGTGACACTATGCTGTGTGCTAGAGAATATCCAATTCTTTTCCATGTGCTGAACAAACATGTCTTTGCATGATTGACTAAAACTCTATACCAAGCACAAAGGTTAAGGCACACAGGTCTGTATTTACCTAGGTCTCACCTTGCCCCCTTCTTGACTAGAAGGACAGCATAGACTGTTTTCCAGTCCTTTAGTAGTATCCTTTTCTGCAAGGAGTCCTGAATGATATCAGTGACTAGCTGGACCAGATCACATTTGAAACTCACTATTACCTTGGAGTAGATACCATCCAGACCATAGGATTTTCAGATTCACACCCTTATGATACTTACCTATTAATGTTGGCATAATCAGCACTACACCTTGTTTAGCCTCTCCTGCTCTTATACAGTTCTGTATCTTCCACCCCCAGCTGACTGTGTTCCCTGACGTATATATTGATTGAATATTCAAACTGCATCCAAAATAAAAGATACTTGCAGCTGCTTCTAACCCTTCTCTCTGTCAATATCCTGTGCCACGTCTCTTCTACTTCTGTGACTTAGTCTTGGCCAGTAGGTTTCTCACTAGCATTGGCCCCTGACCATTAGTCTATAAATGGTAACCCTGGACATATTATTAGTCGACTCCAGCCGTCCTCTTTACTGTCCCCCCCGCTCACCACGCCTCATCCTCTTCTACGCTCACCTAACCTTTCCTTCCACCCCTTACTCTTACCCATCCCCATTACCCCTTAACTCGCTCTGTATTTTCTTCCCCCTCTCTTAAAAAAGACCTAAATCTTTCCTACCACCCATAGTTCTTTAACCTCCTAGCCACCTTTGGTCCCCCATACGTCAATAACCCAATATTCATACAGCTGTTCGCTTCCTCATTCCCACTTCCCCTCTTTATTCCTACTCCCTTCCACCTTTCAAACCTTTCATTCTACTCTGTTAACTTCTAAGGAAGCACTATGTACTGTATCTTCTGTACCTGAATATTATTACTGTGATATTGCCGATTATACAGCTTCTGTCTGTTGCACATCTAAGGACCTCCTTGTGAATGAGCTTGCTCAATGGAGTTTTCCTTCAATAAACTTGAACTTGAACTTGAATAGTAACAAAAAAGTTTTTGGATTCAGTTAATTTCACTTCAACCTAATTTTGCTTTATTAGCATGGCTATAATACAAGTATAGCCAACACTGTTACAGACTGATAACATTAACCAATAGGTTGCCAGAAGATTTAGAATATACAGGAATTTAGTATGTGCACAGAAGTTTGCAGCACAAGGGTTAATGCTATATAATAACTGCATGGTACATTGACTTTAAAGAGTGGCTGACACCATCAGGGTAGGCAGATCATAATAAACAACAGCCTTTTTGAGAAGCAAATAAAGCCATTATTTAAATATTTGTATTGTAGCAATTTTTAAGTTATTTGATGCAATCCTTTTTATTCTCACTTCCTAGTAGACTCTAAGTTACAAAGGAACACCACAGCCCCACATCCAGAGTCCACATTTTAAAGAAGCAATAGATGGAATGGGGATGCAGTACTAGTAATAGACTGCTAATGCCAATGTGATTGTGTGGGAGGATGATTGCTTGTCTTTACATACATTTCTATGATCTTGCAGGTAATTGTAAATGTTTAGATGGTATATAAATGTAATATTATCCCTATAATGCACCATGCACTGCAAAGACATACAAATGTATGTAAAGGCAGGCACTCCCCAATCATGTTGGCTAGCTAGTAATAAAACTGCAGCCTTGTTTCCTGCTTCACATCAACATCACATGGATTCTAGGGGAGGAGCAATGGGGGTCCTTGGCAACTTGGTGTCTGCTAAGAAGTGAGATAAATAAAGAAGTAAGTTAAACAGCTTACAGCAGTGCATGGTAGCACTGAAAATCTTGACCTATAATTGTCTATTCTAATTTAGATTGCCACCTATCTCCTGATTGTATGATACCATTCTTTCACAACTTTGAGTCTGTTTTGGAACTTTTTCACATCCGAAATAATAAAAGGAGCACTCATTTAATATGGCGTACAACAGATTTTCGTAAGTTTTCGCAACTGTTTTTATACATGTGGCCCATAAAGTCAAGAAGCTGTGCTAGTTCAATATTGTTACAAGACAAGTTATGTTAAACAGTAGGTGTTCAAAAACATCAGAGAATACTGAAGAAAACTTGGTCCAAACCATATTAAAAGAAACACTCCTTTTATTAGTTCAACTGTAAAACAAAAGTGCCAAAGCTGATTTATAATGTGGAAAAAAGGACACCATACAAGTCAAGAGATAGTTGACTAAAATAAAATAAAAAAGTATGTCAAAATTTTCACTGCTATCATGCATTGCTGCTTTAACCCTTAGGCTGCCAACAGAATTAGAATGTATAGGAATTCTGGACTGATAATATCAGTCTGCGGCCCTACAAGGGTTAATATTGCCAGTATAAGCTACAATATATGCTGCTTATAATGGACATATTTGGTTAACCCCTTCATGTCCATTATAGGCAGCATCTGGAGTAATGAAAATGTAGGTACACTCCATGAAAGGGACACTCAATCATATTCTCTACAGGCATACACACATTCATGCTATTGCATCAGTGCTTTATATGATCACAGCTCCAGTTGTGAATTTGTGGTTGCTGAGCAATGTTTAAGAAATAACTATTGAAAAAACAAATAAACTAAAATCAAAAGTAGCGAGTTAGTTTCAAAACTTAGTTTGGTGTCAGGAAGTCAGGGATCTGGGTTTGTCTCTTTCAAATCCTACATATCTCTGTCATCCTCTCTCTCTCTCTTCTTTCCAGCATGCTCTAGTCTGGCATGCAATCCTCTGATTGTTCCATTGCCCTTTTTGGTGTATGCAGACCAGCTTCTACAGTGGTCAGTGTGACTTTAATCTCTGTGTTCTGGATATCTGGAGTATCATCCTTGTCCTAATCTGTGTCATTCTCAGTGCTGTTTTGCACTGTACCAGTAGCAACAAGGATTTCATCCATTGCATCATGGTGCTCTTTGTTGCTGCCCAGAGAGCACAGCTTGTCTATCTGCTCATCAGTGAGACCAGTGGGTGGTGGCTCCTGATCTTCTTCATCAGCTGGAACAGCAGGTATAGCATCTCAGTAGCTGAATCCACCTTTGTTGAAGCAGCGTGTGATGGACTACATGGTAATGCAAGACCATGCCTGCTGCATCAACCACACCACATCCAACAAGCTATCCTTCTGATGCATGTTACTGTGGTTAAATCTTTCTCATTGTCAATGTCTTAAGAAGCTATGCATGCACCAACTTTATATAATGCCACTTGATGCTATAAATTATCCCCATGTCAAGTGTCTGCACAATGCAGGTGGTGTTAGAAAGGAGAAACACAAGCTTAATGTTGTGTAGCCCTGCAACAGGTGGGTGTCCACAATAGGTGTACAAAGTTAATGCAATCTTTCTGCCTCTGAACTGGCAATCCCAGTTATGCAGGCACATTGCATAAATCTCTCTCGTCATCCAGACTGTACAGTTATGTCTGTATAGCACTGGGAGGTGGTGAACTCCAGGAAAACAGAGTGACTGTGCTGAATTGCCTATCATCATCATCACATCCTTTTTTTCCATATAGCTTTTGACCTCTCCAGAGACCCCACATCTGTCCCCACCTCCCCCCAGCTGGCGTCTACCTGCCATGGATCTACCTGAAGTGAGTCTCCCACAGCTTCCCTTTGGTGGGGATAGAGAGGGAGGCCATCCTCCCCCCCGGGTGCATAATCCAGAGTTGTTCTAGGTGTCAAGGTAGCAGTGTGGGGCCAGGGAGGTGTGCAGAGCAGTGGTCTGCCTTCAGATCCCTTTTTCTGTTTCCTCCCAGGCACCCCTGCCGTAGCTGCATAACAGGATGTGCATGTGGAGCCATGCATGCCCTGCAGAACTGCAGACCCTCCCTTTGAGTTGCTCATTGCCTGTACTACAGTGGTAGCCAAAGACATGGTTAGATATTTCCAGATATTTCATGAAATTTCTAAAAAGGTTCTCTCTGCTGCCCCTACTGTGGAACTGCAGAAAGTAGGAGATTTCTCTAGAAATATCACAGAAATTTCAGGAAATTTCTGACCATGTCTTTGGCTGTGACTGTACCACTAGGATTCCACATGGTGGCAGGTAAAGTCCAAGTCAGCTGACCACCCCTCCCCAGCAGAGGAGAATAGTACCAAGGATGCTCAATCCTCTCCCACCCCACTGACCCCTGGTAACCTACGTTCATTCCCAAACATCCCTTAGAGAAATCATGATATGAAATGTTTTCATGCTGCACACATAAAACTACCCAAGTGATATGCATGTTGCAAGTATGATTTAAATGTTAAATTGAAACCGATTGCATGCATATGGCATGTGTGCAGCAAGCAAGTGTGGAAACCATGATTTTTATGTTAAATTGGGAAAGACTGCATGCATGTGGCATGTGTGCAAAATGCAAGTGGCCACTGATAACTGCACATGTAAAAGTTAAATGACTTGCTCAGGATCACACCATACTCAAGTGGGAGTTGATGAGATTCAAACCCAGGTCTTCATGCCTTCAAGTCTCCTGGCTTGGAGTTTGGTGCCTTTAACCACTAAGCCTTACTGTCTGCACACATATGGCTCACTTGTACTTCAATACATATTGTATCTGACTACATCTGCACGCATGTGGCATGCTTGTAGCCACTGTTATGCTTTTCAGTTTTCTTTTTCTTCTCCTCTTACTCATCTCAGTTTCACATTTGAACTGTAGCATACATATGAATGAAAACACATGTGGCCTTTTCCATCCCCAATACACATACTTACTCACAAAGCCACTTATTTACTTCTGGCTGGCTTGTACTCCTACTATTTTCTCTCCATAGTTTTGAATGCTTCAAAAGAAATTTTAAAGGCAAAGGCAACTCACGAAATCAAGCTAGCAGTAAAAAAAAAAAAGAAGGATAACTATAAAGCCTTCTACGCTTACATAAATGAAACTAAAAGCAGTGGGCAAAAGAGCGGTCCACTAGAAGAGTCGGATGGCAAGATGGCAACAACATACAAAGATATGGCAAATGTGCAAAATGATTATTTTGCCTCAGTCTTTAACAAAAAAAGGAGGTATAAAACACATAGGAAACCAAGGAAGCATTTCTAACAGCCCTATAATAATTGAGACTAGTGATATGCAGAAGTGACTAGCCACATTAATTCTTATCAAATCCCCAGGACTGGATGGCTTACATCCAAGGCTACTTAAGGAGTTGGCCAACAAGCTAGCACCACCACTAGGCCATCTCTTTCAGACATCTCTAAACAGGGGGGATGTAGTTACCACATGAAGGGAAGCAGTAGTAATACCACTTTATAAAAAAGGAAATAAAAAAAACCCTTCAAATTACAGACCAGTGAGTTTGACAAGTGTGTTATGCAAAGTACTAGAGGGAATTATAAAAGACTTTATCACCACCTTCTTGCAGGAAAATGAGTTAGAAGACAGTATTCAGCATGGATTCAGGAGGGGTAGGTCATGTCAAATAAACATGTTAGACTTTTGTGACAAGGTAAGCAAAGGACTGGCTCTCAGATGGTCAGTAGATGTGGTGACTCTGGATTTTACAAAATTATTTGATAAACTCCCTCACTTACAGCTTATTAAATGTCTTCACAAAATAAGGATACACAAAAACATTGTATCATGGATCATTTCATGGCTGACAAGCAGGAAGCAAATAGTAAGCATAAGGGGAGCCTTATCAGATTGGACAGAGATAACCAGTGGGGTACCACAGGGGTCAGTCCTTGGACCCTGCCTGTTTAACATCTATGTTGCTACATTACAATTTAACCATGAGAGGATATGGCTCACAAAGTTTGCAGATGATTGTTGCTTGGGAGTTGACTTGCTGGACCAGAACAACCACCCAGAACTACAGAAGGCATTGGACCACATTAATACATGGTGCAATTCTTCCCAACTGCATCTAAATTCTGACAAATGCACAGTAATGCATTTGGACATAAAAACATAGCCGTCAAGTACCAGCTAGGAAATATAAACCTGAAGGCAATAACAGAGGAAAGAGACCTGGGGATCACTATCTCAAACAATCTACAGTTTGGCACTCACTGCATTAACGTCACCAGGAACGCAAATGGGGTCTTAAATTGTATTCTTAAAAATATATTCAGCAGAGATAAAAGGGTTCTGCTGCCCCTTTATGGAGCCTTGGTACGGACTCTGCTGGAGTATGGGGCTCAGGTTTGGTCACCATATCTAAAGAGAGACATTGCCAAATTGGAGAAGATACAAAAAGGGCCACATGAGCGGTAATAGGGACAGAAGGAAAGGATTGCACACATAGATTGGAGGAGATGAACATGCTTACGCTGGAATATAGAAGGTTAAGTGGAGACATCTGCCTACTTTTCAGAGCTTTTACTGACCATGACCTATGGGTAAAGTTAGGTTTAACACTCAGAAATAGACTACATGATACCAGGGCATATGCTTTACAGCTACTAAGAGAAAATTGCAGAACACAGAGTAGAAAATGTGGTCCAAAGGATTATGCCTATATGGAACAACTTAGCACCAGAAGTGATAGAGAGTTCTTCTATAGAAGTTTTTAAACATCAGTTGGATAGGCTACATGTAGCAGGGTACATAAATATGGGGACCGGCACATACACTTCAATCAAGACAGAGAATTTGAAATGTTCTAAGTGTTTCAACTTTAATAAATATTTGTAGAAGTAACACTCACATATCACAATAGTCATTTCTCTGTGTAGTGGTAGCAGTACAAATATTGCACAAATCCATTAAAATCACATAGGCTCAACAGAGCCGGAAAAACATGCAGCTGCTAGTAAGCACCTGATGCGTTTTGCACGTTACTCATGCTTTATCACACTTGGAACATTTCAAATTCTCTGTCTTGATTGAAGTCTACTCAAAGTGTGCCTTTGGTGTATTTGCCAGTCCCCATATTTATGTACTTTATCTTCTTTGACCTGGCACTACACATCCCTGGTTGCAACTACAACCTTCCTGTTTCATTGTACACGTAGCAGGCAAGATTTAGAAAACTCAACAAATGAGCACTATGGACATAAGTCCCCTTAGATCTGAACCTACCTATGTAACGCAAACAGATGTTAAGGTGCAAACACAAAAGTAGCAATAACTTGACACACAGCCACATGGCCCATCCCCCCTCATGCATGCACACTGTAGCAGGTATGGCCATGCTTCTACAGACAACCCACCAAGTAGATATAAGTAAAAAGTCTATTACGTGAGTACTAGGAGCCAGAGGCAGGAGTGTTTAAGAGATGACATCCATAGGTCAGAGTGCTGAGGCATACCCCCTTGAAATGAATGGAGTTATTTTTTGTTACTATTTTATATGTTATGATGGTGAACTGGAGAATAATGAAGGCCACTCTTCTACTAACAATTTCCTTGTTAGTTGAGCAGTGACCTGCATTAATCTCCAATTCTCCATCAATAATGTATAAAATAGTAATAAAAAATACCCCTATTCATTTCAATGGTGGACAGTCCTGCAGTCTCCTTTGCCCTTTGTCATAATGTGCCTGAGCATGGGGATGTGGAGTCAGCTTCACTGGGGAGGAGGTCATAAACTTGACTATAGTGGGCTCCACTCTAGTGGGGCTCCAATAGTCTGTGCATACCATACTGCTCAACTGTTTGTTAATGCAAGGGACAGCTCTAGAATGTCTGTAACATCTCTAAAAGGTACAACATATTTGATTTGACTGAAATGTGATATGCAAATCAGGAAAAAATCTAATGTATAAGATTCATCTGAATATACCCCAGAGCAGTGAATCAGATTTGAGCTTAAATCCACGCAGTTACTAACCAATTTTTTTTCTGGCTGAAGTTCTGCCTCCCCCAAGTAAAAAGAACTTTGTCCTGATTTTTATCCCTGAGTCTATTTCATTCAATAACCATACCCTATGGGTCATGAAGCCACTCAAAGATAACGAAACATGAAAAACGCATCAGTATTTCAGTCCTTCCTCCTTCCTCAATCCCCCTTTAAAAAAAATATTTACTTTTACTTACCTGGCCATGTGGCCAGAACCTGCAGCGTGGCACAGTGTGACACCAGCCCAGTTTTCAATCTGCTTCCCCTCTCTCCTTCTGCCAGAAGCTGGATGCTACAACCAACCAACCATCACAGGTCCCCAACGTGGTCCACAACCAAGTCACCTCACCAACTGAACCCACCCAACCTGGATTGCTTGCTTCTTGCTTGGTTGCTACTGTGGCTGCTGCCGCACTGTACTGATCAAGGTCTATGAAGGCCACCCACACCACTGTCACCACTACTGCTAAGCCTATCTTGCTGCCGTAGAGTCTGTGCTGTTTTCTTTGCATGGCATGCCTAGTAGAGTAAGTAGGTAGCCTAGTCTTGAGTTAACGTCTACCTCTACCCCTTCAGTCACCAGGGGAGATGGAGACTAGCTAAGAGTAGACCAACAAAAATATGCTGTCACAACACTGCTATTGAGAGGTCAATGCTCACTGACTCCTCCAAGCTGTAGAGTGCAGTCTGTCTACTCTGTGGCAGAAAAGACAGTGTTGCACTCACAAGACTCGTGTGCTTTTTCTTGGCTGGAGCTCATCCACATCACATGTGGTTGTGCCACCACTAATAGGTGGAGAGAGTGGTCTACACAATACAGATATGGTCGAGTCTGGAAAGTACCTGCAGCATGAGCACACACAGGCCAGGTGGGCACTTATTGTGCAAAAGATTAAATCCAAATTTAATGCCATTACTGCCACACCATAAGAACAGCTTAGGCACAAATATGGGGGGGGGGGCAACTGCCTCTGCCCTACCTAAATGACACTGCTGCTTAATGGTAGAAATGTATTCTCAGGTGCTAATGCAATGGTTTCCACTGTGTTCTGAGGTACTGTATCTCCATGTTTCATGATGTGTCCTGATCATCATGTGGGTTAGTGTCCCTCATTGTCCCTCATTTTGAGTGTCCATGTCCTTCATTTCAGTGACAAATTATGAGGTATGGCGCATGCTTCCAAGACCCTACTCAGCACAAAGAGTGCTGATCATGGCCATAGTGTATATGCTCAATACAGAATGACAAAGGGAAAGTAAGTGAGATGAAACAGTCATGGAGAGACACATTTGTAGCACTAAATGTGCATAAGGAATTTGCATGGTCCAAAACAAAAAGGATAGGCTTCACAACGGAGAGGCCCCTCTTCATACATCTGGAATGGGGGGTGTTAACTGGCTATATCATACGCATTTAATGCAGTAAGCAAACAATACTTTACAAATAAATGACGATTTAATGACAAAATCAAAAGCTATTAAACAACTTGCAAAAGGATCAGAATTAATGAGTTTACCTCATTTTTGTGGGAATCCAAATAAAAATGAATTTTAAAGACTCTAATTGGTAGCAGTAGTATAAGAAATAGAAATGAATGTGTTTTTTTAGATGAGATTTGTACCAGTTTAACTGCTAAACTCATGGCAAGCATGCAACATGTGAACCTGATATAATTTTTAGAAGATGTTCATACCAGCTTACCTGCTGCACACATGTTAAGCTTGCAGCATGCAAACCTGATCTGCTTTTTAGACCTGGTTCACTTAGGATCACTTTGTGCATGCAGAATGCATGCAAACATTACATAATTAAGCATGTGGCATGCATTCTTCATGTACACAGCACACCTATATTTCTGTAAGGGATGGGTCATCAGCTTGGCAGGAAGTAAGGCATTCAATGCCTCAGCCCTCCATGCCACCAATCCAGTCACCATCAGATCATTTTTATCAGATCCAGTCATGTTGCAGGTGAGCAAGATGGCACTTTTTTTTCAACATCTGTAGTGCGGTTTTATTTTTAAAGGACAAGGTTCTGTGCCCCCCACACACACACACACACAGCTGCTCAGCTCAACAAAACAATAGGTCACAGTGTGATGGAGTTGGTAGAAGTTAATAGGCTGTTAACAGCTACCTACAATGAAATAATTATTACCCACTAAGTCACCATGAATGGTATCTGAGCTAGTCAGTAAATCTCCCTGGCCGCAGGTATATGCAGCACATCTAGTATGGATTGCAGTTAAGATTTTACAGGGGTAAGATACAAAAATAGCTTTTGGCATGGGGTTTGCATCCATTACAACTGGATGTCTGGTTTAAGCATGTTCGTTCTAAGTGGTGCATACTGTACTACAATAATCGTTTTATTAGCTCCTCTGCAGGCAGATCCTAATTGTGAATTTCCTGCCCTGAGGAAATGTTTGTGTTTGCAGCTATTAAATTCATACAATGCATAACAAATCAGATACTACTGAACAAACCAATAGAATACTGTTAGGGGCAGAGTGTTGTCTCATATGGGTGTGCACACCTGATTATTAATTCCTGAATTCCAAGTATAGTAAGGTTTTTGTCTCTCAGGGCTAAGTACCCCATATGTTTAATCATTTATGTCACTAATATTTGGAAAAAAAATACAAAAAAGTTAAAAGTCTTTTAAGAAACCCTCTATCTTTCCCAGGTGTCCAGAGCTACTAATATGACCACTCTTTCTCGCCCTAGTGATTTCCCACCCTCCACCTCTCCCCTGTTCTCACAAACTGATTTATTTTCAATTGCCATTGTCAATAAAAGTCTTCCCACCTTCATAACCTGACCCCCTGAATCCCTAATGTGATACATATTCAAGTTGGGCCCCCAATATCTGATCCATAATGATTCTGGGAAGCAATCATAATAATCTAGGTTAGCCCAGTTGCTCCTCCTCCCTTCTATGACCTGCAGCAAGTCTTCCCTGTCAGTCAGTTGCAGAGCAGTGTGCATCGTTGATGGTGTTAGGCAGACTAATAAATCATTTAGGGATACATCTGGATTATGAAGGAATCTTGTGGACTGATGTAAAATCTAACTGCAATAAATACCCACAAATTGACATCATGGTTTAAAACAGACATCTGGCCCAACAACTTCATGACTAAAATTAGAAACTTGACAACCTAGGGCAGTGTACATAATTGATGGTGCTAGGCAGACTAATAAATCAATTAGGTGATACATCTGGACTATGAAGGAATCTTGTTGACTGATGTAAACTCTAACTGCAATAAATACCCACAAACACTCATTTGGCCCAACAACTTCATAACTAAAGTAAGAAACTTGACAACCTAGGGATATGTGAACCATACTTTAATCAAGAGGTAAATACCCCCACCAAATCTGTAAAAATAATAGACTATTAGAATGCTGTGCATATTCAATCATATCTTATTTATCCAAAAAATTGTTTTGCACCTCTGCAGGATAGGATCAGGAATTGACTATCCAATTTCCTAGATATAGATTTCAACCCCACACTGGAACTTGGAACATTCTTGTTTTCAAAATGTTTGTCATGGAATGTTAGCAGACTGGATATGAAGCTTGAGATAAGGAATGTCTCAGTTTTTTGATTGAACATGACTTACTTTTTTTCCAGGAAACATGATGGTACAAGGATTTCCACAGATTGGCCAGATTTGTAGATTTATGATACCAGGCAGAAAGGTCACCAAGCAAGGTGGATCTGAAGGAGGACTGATAATAGCCATTGAATTATTCCCAGGATTTACCATCTCTAACTGAAATATAAATTTGGATTTTCTGCTTGGGGTAAAGATTGAAAAGGTATTCCATCACCAGTGTGATTGTATTACGAAAATGGCCATAGGTGCACAGCAACCAGTTCGACACTCACAGTAGCGAACTGGTTGTCAGAGTGCCATACACCCAAAGCGCCACACCGATGTTGTCCTCATTCCTCAATAACTCCCCCAGAGGTGATTATATTAATATTTCAGAGGGTGCAGGGGTTAACCCAATGCAGACAGCCTTGATGTGCCCCGCTGCTTTGGGCAACACGTGGTCGGGTTGCACAATTGCTGGGTGACAAGCTTGTCATCAGCATTTTTGGTGTCGCCGTCATGATGTACGCCCTTTGGGTTTTCACACCGACATGGTGGAACCTATTGAAAGCAATGAGAGTAATGTCATAGTAATAAATATTTATATTTCTCCATATTCAGTAATATTAACAATTAGTCCCCCAAATTAAGGGCTTATTTTAAGGAAAACTAAGAAGTTCTTTAACATGCACTCCCATACATTGATGTTTTGGTTATGGCTGATTTCCGTTCTAGAATAGGGGAAATAAATGCTTTAAATGAAGTGACTACCATTGATTGCCATGAGACTCTGAAGTTAATCATTACTTATCCTGGAAAAAATCCTGTACATGCTTATAAATAAAAAATTGTGAACTCCCATGGTAGAATTTGGGATAAACTCATGTGGGATTTGGATTATGCGTTACTAAATGGTAGAACTTGAGGTGATAGCAAGGAAGAATACATCTTTTTATGTCCTAACAACACTTCAGCTATAGATTTGGCCTAGGCAAATTTAAACCTTTTGAACAAAATTATGGAATTGAAAGTTATCCAAAGACCTGAACCATAACATTACCAGCTATTAGTAGTTATATTACTAGTAGTAGTAGTACCTTTATTTTTATGGCACCGTTCCCTGGAGGCTCAAGGTGCTTAACATTAGAGATAAACGTATATAACTAGAAAAACAGGGTCAGATGAAACAATTTAAAGTTAACTTAAATAAGCAAATGAGCAGAATTATAAAAGAATGAGTGAATGAAAAATGAATGAATGAATGAATGAATAAAAGAATAAAATGCAGCAGCATCCTCACAAAATGTATTTCAGCAGAGGCTTTCACTGCTCTCCAAATGACTCCTTAAACAAGTGCTCCTTCAGGCCCCCTTAAAGGGCTTCACCATGGAGGCCTCTCTCAGTACACTTGGAAGTGAGTAAAATCCTCTTTGGTAGAGCAGAGAGGCATAAGGATTGGTGGGGAGTCAGGAACTCTTCCAGGTAGCTAGGGCCCAACCCATATATAGCCTTTTAGGGTAGTAAGCCACCCTTGAAGGTAACACACCACTTCACTGGCAGCCAGTTCAGTTCATGCAGGACTGGGTTGCATGATAGGACCTAGGAAGACCCATCAGCAACCTGGGTGCTGTGTTCTGCACCAACTGCAGCCACTACTGGGTACCTCCACTGACCCCAACATACAACACATTACAGTAGTCCTGCCTCAACTTCACATATGCACCAGTGTCAGCAGGTCTCCAAAGTGAATAAGGGATTCAATCTAGCTTACCATACCATACCATACAAATCCAAAATAGCATGCTCAAACCTTTTAAGTTGCTTCACACACTAATATTCACATCTTTTCTCTAAGGGGTGCTACTGTGTTGTGGCATACAACAGACAATCCAAAGATACAAGTGCACACACCCCCCACACCCCCCCACACACACAACATAGCATATTTAAATGTTCCACTGCCAAAAATGGCTACATTTACTTTGAGCTCCACGTGAGGAGTGGGTCCTCTTGGGTACAGACTGGAATTCCAGTGTAAGCTGAATCACCATCATCAAGGTGAGACCTTTGATTTAGTCCCTAACTTTCCAATGCCTCAATGACTAATGTGACTAATTGGCTCCTTTTATACACTGTGCTCCCATCAAGGATTTTACACAGGTGTTTCAAAGGGAGTATGCTAAGAAGGAGCACCACAAACTCCTAAAACTCAAACAAATCCAAAATAACATGCTCAAACCTTTTAAGTTGCTTCACACACTAGAATTCACATTTTTTCTCTAAGGGGTGCTACTGGGTTGTGGCATACAACAGACAATCATGGGTCCCACCTTGACGATGGTGATTTAGCTTACTCACACTGGAATTCCAGTCTGAAACCAAGAGGACCCACTCCTCACATGGAGCTTAAAGTAAATATAGCCATTTTTGGCAGTGAAAGTTTAAATATGCTATGTTGTGTGTGTGTGGGGGTACACACTACCCTACCATACCATACCATACCATACCATACCATACCATATCATATCATACCATACCATACAATGTCATACCATGCCATTACATACCATACCATACCATACCACACCATACGAACATACAAATTTTGCCAGCAGATAAAGGCCTAGAGGTCTATCAAGTCTGCTTAAAGGTGCAGCTAGCATCCCTTATTCTGCAGCTACCCCTCCCTTCCACCCTTCCCATACGTTGACCCTACCCCTTGTCCTGTCCCATCCCCTTTTGAAGCAGTCCACTGTTCTACTGGATACCACTTCTGCAGGTAATGCATTCCACCCAGCTACTACCTTCTCTGTAAAAAAGTGTCTTCTCATCTCCCTCCTGAACCTTTCTCCCTCCAGTCTCATATTATGGCCCCTGGTGTCCCTCTCCTCCCTTACTTTGAACAACCCCTCTGTACCCATCTTGTTTATTCCTTTCATTTACTTAAAGGTTTCAATAATGTCCCCCGTCCCTCCTCTCCTCCAATGAGTACATGTTCAATTCCCTCAGCCTCCTCTCATATGATAAGTCCCCCAGTCCTTTGATCATCTTTGTCACCCTGCGCTGCACCCCCTCCAGTAACTTAAGGTCCCTCTTCAGATATGGGCGCCAGTACTGCATGCAGTACTCCAGGTGCGGTCTAACCGATGACCTATACAGTGGCAGAATCACCTCTCCCCTCCTCGAGGATATACCCCTTGCAATGTAACCCAGCATTTTATTGGCCTTTGCAGCCACCTTCCTACATTGTGCCGAGTTGTTCATTGACCCTGTAATGAGCACCCCCAGCTCCTTCTCCTCCTCAGTCTGGGCTAGCTGCACTCCCCCCAGCTGGTAACTCCTCCTTGGGTTCTTCATCCCAAAATGCAGCACCTTGCACTTTTTGGCATTAAAGCCCAGTTGCCAGGTGTCTGACCAGGTTTCAAGCTTTGCCAGATCATCCTGCAACCCCTGCCATCCCCATAGGTCGACCACCACTGCTCCTACCTTGGTATCATCAGCAAACAGACTGATCTTGCTCTTGATGTCCAATGATATGTCTGCAATGAATATCCCAAACAACACTGGTCCCAATACTGAGCCCTGTGGAACACCGCTCGTCACTACCCTTGGGTGTGAACGCTCCCCACCCACCACCACCACCTTCTGTTGCCTTCCCTGAAGCCAGTTCCCTACCCATCTCACTAGCTTTGCACCTGCCCCTGTGCCTTCTAACTTACTTCCCAGCCTTCCATGCGGCACTGAGTCGAATGCCTTACTGAAGTCCAGATACAGGACATCCACTGCATGGCCCCTGTCCAGTTGCCTAGTTACCCAGTCATAGAACTCCACCAGGTTGATTTGGCAGGATCTGCCACATATGAAGCCATGCTGTCTGGTGTCCTGTAGTCCTTTGGCCTCTAGGAGGGCCACCAGCCTCTCCTTCAGGATAGTCTCCATTAGCTTACCCATGATGGATGTGAGGCTCACTGATCTGTAGTTCCCCGGTTCATCCTTGGGCCCACTCTTGTGGAGGGGCACCACATGAGCCATCCTCCAGTCCTGAGGTACACACCCGAGTGTAGTGAGGCATTAAATAGGTCTGCCAAAGGTCCCACAAGGACCTCTGCCAGCTCCTTCAGTACCCTGTGGATGCCAACTGGCCTGGCGCCTTGTCTACCCTCAGTGCCTTCAAACCCTCCCAAACTCTGCCTCCATGATTTCCCATCTGTCACCCTCCCCCATTTCTGCATTCCTCCCCTTGGTGTCACCTCTCTTCCTTAGTAAATACCAAGCAGAAGTAATCATTTACTGCTTCTGCATTATCGCATCCCTGCTTACACCCAACCCCCCTCCTTTCTAATCCTTACTATGTGGTCCTTACAGCTTCTTTTCTCCCTGATGTACCTAAAGAAGTCCTTCCCCCTTCATAATGCCTTGTGCTAGTCTGAGCTCCGTAGATGCCTTGGCTCCCCTTACTGCCCGAGTCACCTCCTTCGATTCCGTCAAGTACTCCACCCTGTCCTCCCCCCCTCCCTGTTTTCTTGTACCTTCTAAAGGCAGCTCTTTTCCTCCTTACCTTTTCCATAACCTCCTTGTTTAACCAGCTCCGTTTATTAGCCCTAGCCTTCTTGCTCTGGGCCTTGCAGCAAGTTTTGGTAGCCTCCACTATCCCCAGCTTTATGAGCTCCCACCTCTGGTTAGTGTCCATACTAGGTTGAATTCTGGCCAGGTACCCTTTTACCACTTCCCCCGTCCTCCCAAAGTTGGCCCTCCTAAAGTCCAGCACTCTTGTGCCAGATTCCACTCCTTCCTTGCCATATCCAATGTGAGCCATACTGAGTGGTGGTTACTCCCTGACAGTGGTTCTTCCACCGTAACTTCTCTCACAAAGTCCCCATTTGCCAGCACAAGGTCAAAGGTATTCCCTAACCTGGTTGGTTCACTGACCATTTGCAGCAGGAAGCTGTCCTGGAAGGCATCCAGCAGTACCTGCTCCCTTCTGTTCCTGGTTGTTGGGGTACTCCAGTCCACTCCTGGCATGTTGAAGTCCCCACAATCACCACACTACCCTTCTCACAGGTTCTCCTGATCTGTCCCGCTAGTTCCTGTCTAACTCCTCCATCTGAGATGGTGGCCTGTACACCACTCCCATTCTGAGAATCCTATTCTTGGAATCCTGGATTTGCATCCAAAGTGACTCCACACTACCTTCCTCCCCTTCCCTTCCTCCCTTGCACACTTCAGTCCTTCCTTCACATATAGTGCCACCCCCCCCTTTCCCAATCACCCTGTCCCTATGAAATAACCTGTACCCTGGTGCAGAAAGGTCCAAGTCATTGTATTAGGTGGCCCATGTTTCTGTGATGGCTGCAATGTCCACCTCTCCCTCTGCCATGAGCACCTGTAACTCTGCAGTTATCCTCCCAAGGCTCCTAGCATTAAGGGTAACCACCTTCCACCCTTTCCCACCCCACCCATCCTGCCCTCCTTTCCTAGCATCACCAATAGTACTTGCAATTTGTCCTTTGTCACTGTTATTGGGGGTAAGCTCATATGGTTTCCCAACCTGTGGTCTCTGCATGTCTCTTGCCCTCTTGCCACCCCCGCTCCTAGTTTAAATTCCCAACTTCTTCTATGTACTCCTCCATCCTCTGTTTCAACACTTTCTTTCCCTCCTCACTCAAGTGTAGTCTGTTCTCGGCATAGAGACTACTGTCTTCCCAGGTCCCCCCCCCCAACAGCCCATACCCTTTAGCATAACACCAGGTTCTTAGCCATCCGTTAAATTCTTCTATTCTCAGCTTTCTTGTTGTGCTTGCCTTGGGCACTGGAAGTATCTCTGAAAAAGTTACTGATCATCCTGCCCCCCTCACATAACTGTCCTAGTTCCACAAACCTCCTCTGGACTATATCTACTGTCATGTCAGCCAGGTCGTTCGTCCCAAGATGTAGAATTAAATAAGATCTGTCCCTAACCCTTCTGGCATATTTCAGAACAGATTGTCCCACCCTTTCTGCTGTCATTCCTGGCATGGCCTCCACCCAAATGTAACTATGCCTCTCCCCTTTGCTACCCCACCTGACACCTCTTAGTATTCAGTCCCCCAGCACTAAGATTCTACCCCTCTTACTCCCTGCTTGCTTCCATTCATCTCCATCTCTCATTTCTGGCTCCTGTTCTTCCTCCTGCACATTATTTCCCCCTTATTCCCCTGTTGCAATTCTCCCAGCAGAACTTCCCCCCACACTGGTTTGGTCCAGGCATTTATCAATTACTCCCCCAATTGCATAATTTCCTTCCTCCTTCTTCCTCTCTAGCAGTGCAAAACTATTTTCTGAAGACTCTTCACAAATGCCCACTCCCTCTCTTTTCATAGTGACCTGTTCTCTCCTTTCCACTTCATGACTTTTGCCACTTCTTCTCCTCCCCTCACAAGTCCCTATCTCCTCCTTCCATTTGTCTTTTGTCTCCTGACCTGGTTTCCCTGGCAACCGTTATTCCTGGCCTGGGCCCCTTTGTCTCCACTTCCTTTCTTCTGACCCTCTCCTCACCACTGTTGGCTCAAATCGCCCTTCCTCATCTCCCCTCCTCCGTCCCTCCAGTATTGGGCTAAACCTCCCCCCCAGTCTGCCTTGCTGTCTTAGTTTCTCCTGCAGACCCTTGATCTCCTTTTGAAGTTTTTCTATGTGGTTGCACACTAAATAATCCCCCACACTCCAGGCAATTTTTAGAAAGACTGGTGCACCATAGTTGTTGCAGCCTACTACCCTACCCATTGCTGTCATTGCCCACCAGCGACCCCCCCACCCTTCCAGATGAAGGATACCAAACACTCCCCCAAGTCTTCCCTCTCCCCCCTCTATCAGTGCAAAACATTCTTTTCTTAATTTCCCTTACCCCCTTTGTTGTAAATGTTTAGATAAATTGAGCAACTGCTTTTTACTTTCCTATCCTTCCTATCCACACCCAAGAAGAGACTTTAATAACTATTACACAACCTTCTTCAAACTCCTACTCCTCCTTTCCACAATGCAAAGAAGTAACAATCAAAGCTCCTTGATTTGCAGTTACTTCCCTTCCACTGAGATAGCAGTCACCTCTTCAGTCGCTGCTGTTCCTTTCCTGGAAATCTACTTCTGCTATGACAGGTGCATGTCCTTTGCCTGTTTGAGGAAGTGATGTCAGAACCCTGGTATAAAGGGAATCATGAACCTGGGGCAGGTGGGGTGAGGGGCTAAGAGGGTGTGACCAACCCAAGTTTTCCAGAAACAATCAGGTAGCTGAGACCCCTGGTCAGACCATTAGCACCCTTCCCCCACTATGCACTAAACTTTGCAGCTAGTGAAGCCAGCAAAAAGGAATCACAATTCTACTCAAAGCCCCAAAAAAAGGTTTGCTACCAAAAGAAACAGGTCTCCAATTCAAACATCTTCACCAACAACACATCAAAATAGGCTTGAATTTAGAAGATATAGGTCTCCAATTCAAAGAAACTGCCCCAATTAAATCACACCAAATAGGTTTTAAATCAGAAGAAATAGGCCTCCACAAATGCAGCCTGCTACACAGTGAAACATCAAACAAATGAGCCCACTTATAGCCACCAAAACAGATTTCAAAATTCCAACAGCCCCAAAACAATACCCTGCTAGCCTCTTAGAAGTAGTAAGAAAGAAAATAAATAACCTTCTACCAAGTCAAATCCACAAGAAACAATGTAAAAACAGCAAGAAGAAGCTACTATACTGGAACTGATCTGATCCCCTTCCCTTCTGGATTCCATACCATACCATTACTTCAGAATTCATTAGGATTAGGGTGCAAAACCACCCCTTGAACAAAATAGTTACAACAACTTAAATTAGAAGAATTATAAAATGAATAAATAAATAATCAAATGCAGCTGTATCGTTATCAAGTATATTGCAACAGAGGCTTTCACAGCTCTCTTTAAATGCCCTTCTAAACAAGAACTCCTTCAGGTACCTCTTAAAGGCCTCCACTGCGTGGGCCGCCTCTGTGCTCATGGAAGTGAGTTCCAGAGGAGAGGGACAGCTACTTAGGCCCCCAGAGGTCTAAAGTCTGGCCCTCAGAACTGAAAGGAAGTCCTCCTTGGTAGAGCGGAGATGGTGTAAGGATCTGTTGGGAGTCAGAAGCTCTGCCAGATAGCTATGGCCCAACTTATACAGTATATGGTATTTTGTGCCAGTTGCAGGCACTGCAGGGTACCTCCACTGACCCCAAGATAGAGTACATTACAGTAGTTCAGCCTCACCATCATGAATGCATGCACCAGTGTCAGCAGGCCTTCAGAGGGGATAATGAATTTGATCCAGCTTACAGTACCATACCACACCATACCATACAATATGATACCATTCTTTCAGAACATATTAGGATTAGGGAGCAACCCCACCCTTTGAACAATATTAATAGTTCAGTGCTGTGCGGAAATCAGATTCTGTAATGATTAAGGACTTAACACTTTTTTGGTTCTTAGCTGAAAAGGACGTGGACATTTTCTGCCTGTCTTGTAGGTTTAGATCCAACCCTTTTGTCTGGGAAAGTTACTTTTAGAAATTATTTTTCAAAGAAAAAGAGGAAATTAGAGAGAGTATTATCCCTTTCATAAGTCACAGATAAATGATCATAAAAGACATTTTTAAGGCAGTGTTGGCAAATAAATGCAATCATTTTTTTTATTTTTTTTCTTCTACAATTTTTGTCTAGGTAAGGCACACTAAGCTGAAGCTTGGTGTTCGTTAGAGACCAGGGAGTTTCCTGACTCCTTGAAGGAGGCAGTGGTGACTCCCCTTAAGAAATCTTCTCTCGACCTGGATTGTCTCGCCAACTACAGGCCCGTCTCTAACCTTCCCTTTGTGGGTAAGGTTATTGAGAAAGTGGTTGCACTGCAACTGGAGGATCATCTCTCCATCCATGACATCTATGATCCCTTCCAGTTTGATTTTAGGAAAAGGCACAGTACTGAAACTGCCCTTGTTTGGGTGCTCAATGACTTCCTTGTTGCGATAGATTGGAGGAGCCATACCATCTTGATCCTCCTTGATCTCTCTGTGGCATTTGACACCGTGGACCATGAGGTATTGCTAGACTGCCTGCGGCTGGTCTGTGGACTGTCTGGTACAGTCCTCAGATGGTTTGACTCCTTCTTCACTGGCAGGTCTCAGCGAGTAGTGTTGGGGATTTATTCCTCTGATGCTTTCTCCCTGCCATGTGGGATTCCACAGGGCTTGGTGCTATCCCCCAGGCTGTTTGCAGTGTACATGTTGCCATTGGGGGACATTGTTAGGTGGTATTGACTGAGTTTTCACTGCTATGCAGATGATAATCAGCTGTACATGTCCTTTGCACCCGGTTAGGATGTTGCGGTCTCAGTATTTAAAAACTGCCTATCCAAGATCCAATACTGGCTGAGTGCCAACTGGCTGAAGCTGAATCCTGATAAGACTGAGGTTTTGGTTTTGGATCCATGTCATTGAGTAGAGGGGTCTTCGGCAGAACTGGCATCCAGACATGTGCTGGGAGGCTGCCAGCTGAAGATCTCTGAATGGGCACTTAGTCTGGGCATTTTTCTTGATGAGGGGCTGATCCTGAAATCTCAGGTGTCATCCATCATCAAGATCTCATTTTACCAACTGAGGAATATTGCCTGGATCAGGCATCTAGTTCTACCCGACGACCTTCCGACACTGGTCCATGCCTTTGTGACCTCTTGCCTGGACTACTGTAACGCCCTTTACCTAGGATTTCCAGGGGTTGCTATCCGCCATCTGCAGCTGGTGCAGAATGCAGCAGCCAGGTTACTGACTGTGATCTCTAGATCTAGCCATATTACTCCTATACTGTACGAGCTGCACTGGTTGCCAGTTCAATGGTGGATCACCTTTGAGGCCAGCTTGCTGACCTATGAAGCCCTACACGGACAAGGACTGGGCTATCTGCACGAGCTTCTTCATCCCTATTGCCCCTCCCATCCACTATGATCTGCCAATGAGGGACTGCTAGAGATTCCCAGGGTTTGGTTGAAGACATCTGGAGCACGATCATTTGTGTTCACAGCACTCACCGTGTGGAATTCTCTACCTCGTCAGGTTCGAGAGTGTCAGAACCTGGAGAGCTTCAAAACGGCACTGCAAACCTATTTATTTAATCTTGGTTTTTCCATTAGTTGAGATTGATCAGTTTTGTATCTATTTCTGAATTTTTTATTATTATTGATTTTAATAGTTTTTATTTATTTCTTGTAAAGCGCTTTGATATATCTGAATTGCAAATAATAAATAAAGATTATTATTATTATTATATTGTTTCCAGGTGCATGCCAAGAGCACAGGTGGTCACGCAGTAGTCAGGTGGTGGCCATGTGATTCAAACCGAGTTCGCCAGGCCTTCAAATCAGTGCTCTTAAGACTACACTATACTGCCTCCTAATAAAGCTGCTGGTGTTGATAGAATCTCAGCAGATGATTATAAAATTAAGTTTGATAGAGGGGTTTCCTACCTTAATCATCTTTATAACACAATTCTACAAAGTAGGGTTATTCCAGTGAGTACAGTAGGTTTGGTAATATCTTTCCCATGCACAAAAATCTTTTTACAAGACCAGTGTATGTACAATCCAATTTGTTTAAAAGACTCAACTAAAAAAAAATCTGTTTAAGAATTATTCTGAACAGGTTAAAGGTATCGGGTAGCAATTTCAATCATCTCGAGGAAACACAAAATTTTTTTTGTAAGAGAGAATCTACAACTCAGTACTCTTTTGTCCTAAGTCATCTAATATTTTAATATGTGACTATGAAAAGTGTTCTTTGTTTTGCTGTTTTGTAGACCTCAGGACAGACTTTGTTAACATAAGCATAACATTGCTCTGGGGCTAGATTCACAAAAACATTGCCCTATCACAAACCCAGTTTGCACTGTGCAAACTGGGTTTTGCGCTATGTGGTATTCACAAAAGCCAAATTTACACCTATAAACTGGGCTTGCTATGGGGCAAAGTTTTGAGGGGGCCGTAATAAATGAGGCGGAGGGGATCTGCATATGGGCACAGTCCCATTTATCAAAGATTTTCTCCACACAAGGACTGTTTGGAGGGCGTTTGTGGCTGCAGGAGGTACTGTCTAGCCTCTACCCTGTCATAATGATAAGAAAATGTCATTGGTGGTGTAGTTGTTCCTCCCTGTCCCCAATGCCAATCCCCAATTCAGGAAGAAGAAAATAAAAATGTTAGTGGTGGTGTAGTGGCCTCATCCCCCTCCCCGTTCTCTGATCGCCATTCCGTAGGCTTAAAAAATGTTTCCCTGGCAGTCTAGTGGTTCCCTTCCCCCACCCAATTTTTTGATCACTATCCCAATAGTTTAAAAATAATTTCCCTGGTAGTCCAGTGGTCCCCCCACCCTATCCCTCATCCCTCCCTGCTATAAGGTGTCACATTACTCTAGTGATCTAGTGGTCCCCCCACCCATCCCCAATCTACCCGTGTAGGGCACTGTGTAGTTTTTCTTGATGTCTAGTGGACCCCCCCACCCACACACCCTGTGAGGAATTTCCCACCACTCTGCTCCCCCCAGCCTGACCCCCAGCCAATGGCCAGCACAGCCCTCCTCTCTCCTCTACAGCTAGCCACTAGCCACTAACCAAGCTTTCAATGGGCCCGTACTGTCTACAGTATGTGCTCACTGACAGTGATTGACAGCTCAGTTATATTGCTGGAACCCCACTTAGGATGGTTACATTTTTTTTTTAGTTGTTTAACCAGGAGTAGTACACTAAGCTGAAAGCTTTTTTACTGGTGTGACCTGGGAGCACAGGGAAGTTAAGTGACTTGCTCAGGGTCACACAGTATGCAAGTGGAAGCTGTGGGATTCAAACCCAGGTCTGATCTGCTGGATGCCACCAGATTTGCAGCTCAGAGCCTTAAACCACTGCACTATACTGCCTCCCTATTTTTAAATTTATAATTTTATAATTATCTTGGAGTCCATTTCTCTTCAAATACAAAATGGAATGACCATATTGAGATAATGCGTAAGAGCAGTCATGCCAGGATGGATGAAACCTGGGCCACAGGTGCCATGTCACCACTGGCACTGTCTGGGGAGCAACCCACATAATGCACCCTTGACAGAAGACACCCAGCAGCCACATGCCAGTGCTGTTGGGTGCCCCCTGGACACACCAGCAGAGCAGACAGCCACAATGCAGAAAATGTACTGTGGCCATGGTCTGCACCCATGCAGCCTGCAGGGTGCGTTCTGGCAGTGTCATGCACCCAGGGTGCCATCCGGGGCAATGTTGTTCTGGTAGCCTGATGGATGGATGGATGGCAGCCTTGCACAGGCCAGGGACTGATCTGTGGCACCCACCCACAGTGGTACACCATAGGTGCACACAAGTGGGACCCATCCACTAGTGTACTGGGTCACCCTTTGCAGACTGCCATTACTTGTAGTCATCACCATGTTCCACTCATACGGGGGGGGGCACTGCAGGTGACTGTATGCTGCATATGGAGCTGGTGTATCACATGCATGTCGGATACCAATCAGACTGTGTCACCTTGTGCCTTCCCCTGTTGCATGTCCAGGTGGGCTTCTATGGCCACTGTCCAGGTCGGCCCCCTATACCCTAGTCTGACCAAGTATATGGCTATGGGTAATAGCACTGTACCCAGGCCAATGCAATCCACCCACCCACAAACAAACATTCCAGCACACCTGCCTGCTAGGCTGCAGTACCTTCTGTTCACCTTTGTGGGGTGGTGGGTCAGCCCTGCAAAGCTGGAACTGAGCATGCCTGAGGTATGCAAATGGCCTGAATACATTCCAGTAATGAGCTCCGGCATGTGGGAGATGGGGTTGGCATGTGCAATGAGGTCATTTGCATATGCCAGCTGAATATTGCACTTTTACACACCATGCAAGTGGCTTTGTATCGCGCATTTCCCAATGCTCCTCATGGGGCCCAGGTCACCTGCTGCGCCACACATCTCCCACTGCACTATCATGCATCTTTGGGATATTCAGCCAGACATGCACGAGTGCATCTCATGGTGCATCTTCTGAATATCTCATTATTTTGGGCTGGCGCATCTCAAATACGCGGCACAGGCACTTGTGCACATTTGCAGGGGACATTTGAATATGGGCACCTTGATGTGTGGCTACTGCAATTAAAAATGATAAAACATTAACAAATAGTCTCAAATATATATATGGTACAAACATATGAAAACTAATCTCAGAAGGGAACAATATCTTTCAATTATTAGGATCCTCCAGCGTATGAGAGAAAATAACCTGGCTTAGAATTAAGACCTACAATGGAAATGTTCTTCTTGCCAAGCAAAAAAGGGGTAGACTCACCCTATTGTAAATGTCCAAATTGAGATCTTAATGACTTAAAGCACATTGTTTTTTCTCCTCTTTATGGGGCTAACAGGAAAAATGGTTGGGACTGATTATGAAAGGTGTATACATTTCTCCAGCACAAACATTTTACAGCTTGTTCAGTTCAGATAGAAATTATTTATTATGGACACTTACTGATTTTCTCTTAAAGATAAAAAATATGGGCAAATATGGGTACAATATAATTCATAATGTGTCTTGGAAGAACTTCATTTTATGCACTCATTTTTGCACCTCATTAATTAAAAATAATATATTTTTGTATCTGGGGCTGTAGGTAACCAGACCTGAACCTTCTTATTAAATGGGTTTACATATCTTTGGATATTCACTAATGATCTTCTATTTATGCTCTTTACATTTAATATTGGATCCTAATTCTACATAGTGCAATTCTTGATTTTTCCTTATCTTCTATTCCTGAGTGCAAGAAATTTTAATGTGAACCACCTATATTTCTGCTACTTGGAATGTGTATTTACTTCTCTTTGTAAGTTTTTATCTGTTATTCTGATTTTAACATATTTTTGTGAAAGCCAAATTTGGCTGATTAAATAAAATTTCTCTTGAAACTTGACAAATAAATCTGTCATCATAATGACACACATTGCTCCCCCACCTGCTGGTCACAGACACCTTTGAACTGTATCAGCCAGCTGACTGACTGATAGAGTGAGCTCACTGCATGTTAGGGATAGGGACACTCCGAGCTAGCCAGTATTCCTATGATTGCCACCCCCAATCAAGGGTCAGGAGGGAGGCTTCCCATGACAAATTATCAGTGTGTAGTTTGGGGTTTTGGGTGTTGGGCTAAACAGGAGAAGATGTAATGATGGTTATGTACAATTTTTGAAATAAGTAGATATGGGAAAACTGAGGTGAGATGGAGAGTGAGAAATCACAGTGGGGGGGCAGGTTGGCCAAGAAACACCTGGGGCTGGATATTCATACTGCGCCGGGCAGGGGCACAAGCTCAGGCACAGCACAACTGGGCTGCACCAGGGCATGGACCAGGCGATATTCAACAATGCTGCACCATGACACAGCACCGCTGAATGTAGCACTGAGGGTGCATGCACTGCACCAGTGCAAGTGGCAGAACGGGAGCAGGGAGATGCGCCAGTGCAAGTGCAGTTGTGCTAGGTGCATCAACCACGATATTTAGCATTAGTATGCAAATGAGGCCATTATGCATGAAAGGTGCAAATGGGGCCATTTGCATGTCATTATGGCCCCATTTGCATGTGGTGCGCCAATCCCCGGTGACTTGTGCCTGGCACCCTGCCAAGCTGCAGCCATCAGGGACTGACGTCCTGTGGTCCCATGGCAGTCCCCCGCTCCCGTACACCTGATCATGGGCATAAGTAATATTGATTTCCCTGGTGGTCCAGTGGAACCCCCCCCCATCGCCCGATTGTGGGCATCAGTATCCTTAATATCCCCATCGCCTGATTCAGGGCATTGGTATTCCTAAATTCCCTGGTGGTCCAGTGGAACCCCTCCATCACCTGATCGTGGGCGGAAGTAGCGCTAGATACCCTGGTGGTCCAGTGGTAACCCTCTTCCCACCCACCCACTAAGGTCACCCACCACCCAGCAGCCCCCCCATCATCAGCGATCAGCAGCACCCTGCCCACATGTCACCCAGCCACCTGCCAAATGACAATGTACAGTATAGTCTGTACACCTATTGGTCCACTGCGTGGACCAATGGGTGTGCAGACCATACTGTACTACACAGGCCCCATATGTGAATGAGTTCATTCACATATCGGGCCTGTGTAGTACAGTATGATCTGCACACCCATTGGTCCAGCAGTGGACCTATAGGCTTACAGACCATACTGTACACTGTCATTTGGTGGGTGGCATGCGGGCGGGGTGCTGCCAACTACCAATGAAGGGGGATGCTGGATGGCGGGGGGACTTCATCGGGCAGGTGGGGAGGGGGTTTCCACTGGACCACCAGGAAATTTATTAATACTAATACCTGTGATTGGGCAATGGGGATATTGAGCATACTGATGCCCATGATTGGGTGATGGGGAATATAAGCATACTAATGCCTGCAATTGGGAGATAGAGACATTAAGCATACTGATGCCCATGTTCGGGTGATGGGGACTTGAGGAATGCCAATGCCCGTGATTGGGCGATGGGGAGGTTTCCACTGGACCACCAGGGAAATTAATATTCCTGCTGCCCATGACTGGGCGACAGGGCAGGGGGACACAATACTACCTGGGCAGGGGGCTTGTGGACAGTGTTCTGGGCTGGTGGCCACCCAAGGCTGGCGGCTGCTGTGATGAGCCCTGCAATATGGCAGCTCACCTGTGGGTGGCCAGGATTTGTTCCTGGACTTACCAGGCACATCTTTGCACCCCCAGCGGTGCAAGGCAGAGCTGTAGTAGCATATGCGCTGCACATCCCGGGCTGAATATCGGAGCCACATATGCACAAGCACGCACTTCGCACTCGCTACTGTATAAGCACACCGATGCCCCGCATATTGGAAGTTGTGCATCGCAACTTGTCCCTTTGAATATCACACCGAGACATTGGTGGTTGCACATGGTGCATCCCTGTTGTGCCATGTGCAACCCTTTTGAATATCCAGGCCCTGGAGTAAAATAGAAGGGTTTTAATTGTTTTATTATTATCATGAGTAATATTATTATTATTTGGGGCTCCAAACATCAGAAGTGAATATGGAATTACAGTATCTGGCAGTGTCCATTATAAAAACTGGTAAAGTATTTAAAAGAAGGTTCACACCCTCCTCCCCCAGTTTTCGAATGTCTGTTACTGTGACATTTTTTCAGATACTCTGCATAATAATACAGATCTTATCCTTGTCATTCAGTATACTAAATGTAATAATTTTGTTTCATTGGTGAGATCAGAAGAAAAATGCATGTCATTTTCAATTCAACCCACACAGAACTGGTTACATAGTCTGCTTTCCTCTGGTTTCCAATCCCCCCCCCCCACACACACACACACAAATACTTAGTGGCCCAGATATTCAAAAGGATTGCGCATGGCGCAACAGTGTTGTGCTATGCGCAACCCACTGATGCGCCCCGGCACGATATTCAAAAGGGAAAAGTGCGCGGCACAAATCCTGATGTGCTGGAGCGCATCAGTAATGTATGCAGGCACAGGTGGGGGGGTGTGCCCATGCATACCCTGCACAGCCCGATATTCAGCCCGGGATGTGCAGAGCCATGCATGCGCAACCCCTACCTGTGCCAGCAGAAAGTTGATCCAAAAAAAAGGAACAACTGATGGCCACCCACAGGTGAGCTGCCGCATTGAATGGGATCATTCATATATCTGGAATGTGTAGTACGGTAGGGGCTGAACGCCCATTGGCTCACGCTGTGGACCAATGGGCATACAGCCCTACCGATGGTGTCAGTCAGTGGGTGGTGGGGCGGCAGGTGGGTAGGGTGCTGCCACACGCCGGCTGACCAGGGGAGCAGGGCGGTGGGGCTCAGTGGGCGGTGGGAGGGGGTACCACTAGACCACCAGGGATATTGGACATATGTTTTTTTTTTTTTACAAATGCCCGTGATTGGGCAGATAGCAGTCCACTGGACCACCAGGGATATTGGGAATTAATTCTTTATTTTACAAATGCCCACGATCAGGCAGACAGCGGTCCACTTGACCACCAGGGATATTGGGGAATCAATTCTTTGTATTACAAATGCCCGTGATCGGGCAGATAACGGTCCACTGGACCACCAGGGATATTGGGGAATTAATTCTTTATTTTACAAATGCCCACGATCGGGCAGACAGCGGTCCACTGGACCACTAGGGATATTGGACGTAATTTCTCCTTTTTATGACAAATGCCCATGATCGGGCTGTGGAGCACATTGCCGGCTGCAGGGGGCATCGGTCCCTGATGGCTGCTGCCTGGCAGGGCGCCAGGCGCAAGTCATCGGGGATTGGCGTACCTGCATGCAAATGGGGCCATAATGACATGCAAATGGCCCCATTTGCACCTTGCATACATTATGGCCCCATTTGCATGTCAACTTTTGAATATCACGGTTGCTGTGCATGGCGCAATGGAACTTGTGCTAGTGCATCCCCATGCTCCACTCTGGCCACTTGCACTGGCGCAGTGCCACTGCACCATGCACACTACGGGTGGCCAGGGTGCGATATTCAATGCTGCTGAGCCATGGCGCAGCTCCGTTGAACATCACCCAGTCCACACCCCTGTGCAGCCAAGTTGAGCTGCACCCAAGCTTGCGCCACAGCCTGGCTCAGTTTGAATATCTGGGTCACTGTATTCTGTCTCTCTTAAAATCAAAAAAACTTTATTGACTGAACAGTATAGAGAGGTAAAGTCAAAGTCTACCATAAAATATTTGTATAACACATAAACATGCAACAATAACCTTAGATCATTACGCATATTGAGTGTTTTGAAGTTAGGAGCAGGATGCAGATACTGTATGCCTGCTACATCTTTGGATTACCTCAGCAGAATAAAATATGTGAATTCATCATTCAGGAGCATGACATATGCTGGTCTTTTTAGTTCTAGCAATTGATTTTATATACAGTTGTATTTTGTATAGTGGAGAATGAAATGCAGTATGTGTTCCAAACTCACAGCTTTCACACTGTCTGCATAGTCAGGTTTCATTTAGTTTCCAGTATAATTTGTGCCTTACTGTTTCTATTTCTAGACTGTAGTCACTGGTTCTATATTTTTATCAGTATAATAAACAATTAATAATTCTGAATTTGGTTAGAACTGAAAACAACAAGAAAACCCAGTTCAAACTGTCAGTAGAATACAAGGAGCATATATGAATCAGACCAACCTAAGCTGCACTCTCTGATGTGGGGACAGGCAATGGCATAAACATTTGATTGCACAGTGGAAATCTCATCAAAAGCACAGAACTATGAGGAATAAAAAAGTAGACTCACCAGGAAGTAATTTCTTTTTTCTTATACACTTAGGGCCCGATATTCAGAATTGCCCCAGGCAATGGTGAAAGTGATGGTGCAGCGCAGCTGAGTTGCGCTGGAGCAACTAAGGGATATATTCAAAAGAGATGTGCCATGGCACATCTCTTCTGAATGTAGCAAATAATGCGCATGGCACAAATACAATGCGCTGGTGCATCCCCAGACAGGTCTGAATACCAGGAATGGGAATGTTGCAGTGCAACTGGAGCTGCACCGGGTGCAATTCCCAGATATTCAGACCTGGATATGCAAATGGGGCCATTATGCATGCAAGGGACAAATGGGGCCATTTGCATGTCATTATGGTCCCATTTGCATGAGATGTGCAGGGCTGGCCAGCAAAATGCAGCTGGTGCCCTGCACAGCATGCGGTCCCTGTACCAGGGAGGGTGCGGGGATGGGTTCTGCCTACCGGGGTAGGGGGCCACTACACTATGAAAAATTAAGTGGCAGGGTTTTTTCTGGCAAATATGGCATGGATGCAGCATGGGTATATTATGCAAATGGAGACAGTGTTCAGCAGGGGATTATTCTACAAACGAGGATCCTGGATCTGGGATTAGGTGGGGGAAGACCCTACACTATGGGAAAGTGGGGATTGCAATGCCCTGTACAGGGATGGGGATCAGGCAGGGAGGTGGGTACCCTACACTATGGAAAAGGGGTTTACAGTTCTTTCTTGGGCATTGGGGATCGAGGCTTGCGAGGTACAACAGTATGGGATGTGGGATGTCACTTACATACCTCTCAGCTGCTATGATTTTAGCATAGTGTTATGCTTTTCACACTCACATTTACCCTTGGTTCAAATAGGTTTATTGATGTTTTTCTCACTGTTAGATCAATTGACACACAGACTATTACACCATTGCACTCAGTAGATAGATACATTCAGGCGATCCAGTGATCTCTCTAACTTCCAGAGATATCGGCACCTCAGGAACCAGTGTAAGAAGGCTATAAGGGTAGCAAAAAGCGACTTTTGTAAGTCTGCATTACTCAGCTCTGCCAGTGACCCCAGGAGGTTCTGGAGTAACATTAAAACCTTAGTCAGTGGGTCCTCCAGCACGGGTGTCATGGATATGGTCCTAAATGGCGTCTCTTGCAATAACCCCCAAACCATAGCTGACGCCCTCTACCGTCACTTCTCGGACCACTCGGCCCTCACCTCCCGTCTCTCAATGAGCTGGGGGAGCTCACCCACGACCCCGTCCCTATCGAGTCAGGGAGTTCAACATCGGGGCGTGTTTAATCTTAGGGCTGTATCAGTCCTCCAAGTTCAGAAACTTCTTGCTGCCCTGGCCCAGTATTCCAGCCCTGGCCTCGATTTCCTGGAACCCCGACTTCTCAAACTAGGAGCACCCATCATTGCCTCTCCGGTTGCACACATCTTCAATCTATCCCTTAACTCAGGGACTATTCCCATCATATGGAAGGAAGCAAGGATAGTTCCAGTTCTGAAGCAGGGCAATCCTACGCTTCCTGACAACTACCGCCCCATTGCTATCCTTCCGTCCCTTAGCAAACTTCTTGAAAAGGTGGTGGCAGAGCAACTCTCTGAGTATCTGTACTCTCATGCACTGCTCTCCAGAGCACAGCATGGATTTCGAAAGGGTCACAGTACCACTTCTGCACTGATCACAGTCACCTCCAGTATAAGATCTGCCATGGACCAAGGTAAACTGTCTGGTGCAATATTTATAGACCTATCAAAAGCGTTTGACCTTGTTAATCACGACCTTCTTGGAGAGCAACCAAGGGCATGTGTCTCTCCTCCCATGCCCTAAATTGGTTCACGGATTATCTGCAGGGTATACAGCAGCGCATCTGCTTCAACAAGGTCCTCTCGGAGTCAAGGCGATGACTCTGGGAGTCCCCAAGGATCAGTGCTGGGCCCCTCCTTTTCTCGCTCTTTATCAATCAGCTGCCACTGGTGACCTCTCATCACAAGCCACTTTATACGCAGATGATCTGGTACTAGTGGCCTATTCCCACTGTCGCTGCACTAAACCAGAGCCTGACCGATGACTTCGAGAGTCCTGGCCTGGGTTACTCACCATAGGCTGGTATTGAACACCAATAAAACGAGGCCATGCCTCTTTGGCTCCGTAGCCAAGATAAAAGTCGCATCATCCTCGCCTCCACATAACCTGTGATGGGGATCCCGCTGCCATTGGTGAACTCCATCAAATATCTTGAGTTTCTCGACCCCCAACCCGCATGGGGAGTCATATCCTCAACATCTGTAAAGTACACACTGTAAGTTGGGTATGGCCTATAGGGCCATACAACTGGCCCAGGGGCAAGACTTCGCGCTTGCTAGGTTGTGCTTCTTCCCTCTCTCAGCTACGGACTCCCCTATTTTCCCGGTCCCCCAAACCACCTTGCCGGTGGAGCACGGCATATAACAATATATGTCGGTTTGCACTTGCCGTCCCTAAACTCACCCATCGATGTGATCTCTATGATAGACTCGCTTGGTGCCCCCAGCTGAATACCTGGACTTTGGGGTTGGATGCTTCGCCAAGAAGGTGCTCACTGGCTCCCCCAGGGACTGGCGGATCTCCTCCCAATTATGGACGCTCTACCCTACAAGCTTAGGTCACAGTCTGTTGGACTGCTCAAAATTCCTTCCCTCGGTCCTCATGGGGGTCGAGACTTTGCCCTCTCGTGTCTAGACTCTGGAACTCCCTACGGATCATGTCCACATGGCCCCTCCCATGGGTCTTTTCGCCAAGCCTGTGGTCGACTTAAAGTATCATCAGTGTGTAATTGTTTCAAGCCTCCGAGAGGGGATGCCTCTTTATTCTCCTGATGAATCTCAGCTGTCACAAATGTCTACCCACGCATTGACTGTCATGTGATGTTATTACTGCCCGTGTATATGTCTTACCACAATTGTTAGTACTTCCTGTTATAAGATGTATCTCCTAAGATGCCTTGTATGTATTCTGTATGTTCTGTACTCTCCCGGGTTGTTCCTGAAAATAGGCATACTACTTGTCTAGTGTACCTACCCGGTAAACAAAAGCTAAATAAATAAATAAATTAACACTGACTATATGGGGCCTGCTTTTTGTAGATAAAACATTGTTTAAAATAAGGAGGTGCTACACATTCTGTCCCTTTGCTATGATTTTTAAAGCCTAGTGCTACAATTTTCCATGCTGAGGGGTGGAGAGGTATATACTTATGATACATTGGCATTGGGGGAATTGGCTTGGGGGGGCATGCCACTGGGCTGCAGGGCAGGCATGCTGCTGTGCTGCTGTGTGCAGTACCGCATCCTGCCTGTGGGTGGCCAGAAGTTAGGCATGCTTTTTCCATGCATAAATTTGCCCCGCTCGTCTCCTGCACTTGGGCAGCCTATCGCTTCTGAATATCCCATTGTGCAGGATATTGATGGGCATGCCCCCTCAGCTTAGGCAGCATACATTAACTTTGGGCCGTGGCCCATCTCGATTTCGGCAGCCCATCTCCCCTCCTTTGAATATGGGTATCTGGAGCATCTTTTGAGAAGAGTGACTCATCTCTGTCTGCTCCAGAGATGTGCCACCCATCTCTTTTGAAAATATGGGCCCAAATCATTGCATTTGCATACAATCAACCCTTCTTTGTGTTAATCTAGATTATATAATAAACAAACCACTACCATTATAGTAACTGTGGATCCAAAATACAAGCAACAGCTAAGGCAGTATAGCGCAGTGGTTTAAGGCTCAGAGCTGCAAATCTGGAGACCTGGGTTTGAATCCCACAGCCCCTACTTGCATACTGTGTGACCCTGAGAAAGTCACTTAACTTCCCTGTGCTGCCAGGTTGCACCTGTAAACAAGCTTTCAGCTTAGTGTGTCTCACCTGGTTAAACAATTGAAAAAATAAAAAAGTTGGGAAGAGTTCATACTTTAGTTTTTTTCTTTCCAAAATAAAAGAAAAACTCTAAAAAGCAGTGCATGTTAACTATGAGATCCTAATTTAAGATTTTTTATTCTGTTTTAGATTGCCTGTTCTCTAGAGATGGGCAAAATCCGCAAATTTCGTTCTAAAATATTTCACGAAAATTGCCACATTTTGCAAAATATTTTGTGGGTACGAAATGCGAAATTCTGCTGGTGAAATGTAGAATTTCACTGGCGAAATGCAGAATTTTGCCTGTGAATGGCAGAATTTTGCCACATGCAGGTGAAATTCTGCCATTCGGGGGGAAAATTATGCATTTCACCAGCGAAATTTCACATTTCGCACCCACGAAATATTTCACGCAATGCGTGAATTTCACAAAATATTTTATGCTGCGAAATTCACGATTTTGCCAGAATTTTGCTGGCGAAATTTAATTTTGCTGCATCTCTACTGTTTTCTCCTGTCTTGTATGATACCCTTTCCCCATTTTGAATTTCTTTTAGCAATTTCTTTTACACTTGAACTAATAAAGGAAGTGCTCCTCTTAATATGGCTCAGACCAGGTTTTCATCAGAATACTCTATTGGCTTTCAACACCTGAGGCCTGATTTTCAAAGACTCGAGAGTGCCTCAAGTCCCTGGTGTGTCGATCATTTGGAGCAAGGGGCTTGTGTCATTCTCCCAGCTGGTGAATGGGATTTTCTATCCCATGTCCCAATTACCACAAGTTAGACCAGTTTTTTGCTAGTCTGGCTTGCATCAATCCCAGGTACCCTTTTCAAGGGGCTTGCACCAAATATTTGGCACAAGCTACTGTAATGTGGGAGAAATGATGTAACAGCACCCGATATACTAAGATTGGGCACAGTTGCAGCAAAGGTCTTTGGCACAGTTGTGCCAAAAAATGGGCTTGACACAGGGCATGATGTAAGCCCTGCATTGCTCTTTGAAATTCTGGCCCACATTATTTAACATCACTTTTCTTGTAACTAAAGTAAACTAGCATGCAACAAACAGTGCTACCTGACATTATCAGACAATAAATATACAACAACAGCACCTGAGAATACTGATGAAAACCTAGTATTAGCCACATTAAAGGGGGTGTTCCTTCTAATATTCCAAGTGTAAAAAATTGCTAACGCAGACTCAAAATCTGAAAAGAATAGCTTTATTTCATACAGGAGTTGAAAAGGGGCAATCTAAAATGGAATAAAAAGTACAGGCTAATATTTTTACTGCTAACATGTACTGCTGCTTTATATAGTATTGTGTCCAAAGACTGAAAGCAATTAGAGTTTACCTCGTTATGTAAGTTAATTTTGAAAATAAACCAGAAAAGGACATACTAGGCCAAGTGAACACCAAAAGAAAAAAACAAAACAAATGTATATGTATTTAGAAATAAGAATAAAATTGTATTCGGGCAAATTATTGGTCATCCCTTACTCCATGTGTGAGTATATGGAGTAAGGGCAAAACAATAATAAACATATGTTTCCTAAAGAAGCAGTGAACTAATATTGTGAAATATTTATATGTATACATTATCATCTATTAGAATATCTAAAAATGGATAAAATAATGAACATTTCGCATGGTTTGTGCTTTTGTGAGTTGGCCCACCCATGACAAATAAAAATAAATGTGAATCAGTTATTCAAACATTAAAAAAGAAACCCCACATTCTAAAGCCTGTTTCGTTATACCCCTATACCCCACTGGGCTATGTAGCATAATAATACGTATCTTATAACTCATATTATGAACTGGTTCCCAAAAAGCCATCAACCTAATTGGCTGAGCCCTCCCCTTACCCATGATTAAAATCTACCACATAATCATGGGTAAGAAAATGCGCCAGCAAACAGGTTTTTTTACCTGTTCCCAATCCATCTGCCCATAGATTTCATCTGCCGGGCTGATGTCAGAAACATAGAAAACATAGAAACATAGAAAAAAGATGGCAAAAGGAGATCAAGGGTCCATCTAGTCTGCCCATGTGTTCCTTTGACCTTATCAGATCCCAGAACCTAACCCTCCTTCTGCCTAATGCCTCCTACTGCTCCTGTTGCTTTTGATCACAGTTTAGCCTTTTCCCACCCCAGCCTGAATGATATCACAGACTTTGATTCCATTACCTCATCAGGCAGTTTATTCCCTGATTCCATGACTCTTTCTGTAAAATAGTGTTTCCTAAACTCCCTCTTGAAGTTACCCAATTCAACTTCCAGTTGTGCTCTCTAGTGTTAGAGACTCTGTTGAACAGGTCCAAAGATTGCACCTTATTTATTCCTCTCAGGAACCTGTATGTATCAATCATAGCTCCTCTCTACCTCCTTGCCTCCAATGAGAACATATTTAATGCTTCCAAATGCTTCTCGTATGAGTGCCTTTGAAGGCCCTGTATCATTTTGGCCACTCTTCTCTGAACAGCTCCAACCTGTTTATATCCTTTTTCAGATGTGGACTGAATACAGTACTCCAGATTGGGCCTTATCAGAGACCTGTAAAGTGGCAGTATTACCTCGTTCATCCTGCTGTTGAATTCTCTCCCTATGCACCCCAGCATTTTGTTGACCTTGCTATAAGCTTTGTTGCATTGGCTTGTCTATTTAAAGGTGCTTCTTATGATGACAGCTAGGTCCTGTTCTTCCTGCATGGCACTGAGCTGGACTCCTTTGAGGTGGTACTCTGTCCTTGGGTTCCCTTTACCCAAATGCATCATCTTACATTTGTTGCTTTGAACTTCAGCTGTCAGACATTGGGCCATCTTTCCAGCCTCTGTGGGTCTTTAATTGTCTCCTCGCTGTCAACACTTCTTCCTAGCTTGGTATCATCTGTGAATGGGGGATTTATGCCCAGAATACCGATGTCAATGTCACTGATAAAGGCACTAAGCAGTACTGGACCCAACACTGAGCCTTAAGGCATGCCACTAGTGACCATGCCTTCATCAGACCTTGCCCCATTGACACTACTCTGTGTTTTCTGTCCCTAAGTCAATTAGCTACCCAACTGACTATGCACTTGGCTGTGCCCAATTCCTACAACTTTTTCAGCAGGTGGTTGTGTGGCACTGAATCAAAGGCCTTACTGAAATTGAAGTAAAGGAGACCCCCTGGGTGGCCTCTGTCTAGTTCACTAGTGACCCAGTCAAAAAATATGATTAGGTTCATTTGGCATGACCTTCCCACCATGAACCCATGTTGCCTGTCATCCTGCAGACTGTTCTTATCTAGGTACTCTACCAAGTCTTGTTTTATTAAGGTTTCTGTCAGTTTCCCCAATACCAATGTAAGACTGATGGGTTGGTAGTTACCTGCTTCCTCCCACCTCCCTCCCTTGTGGATAAGTACCACATTAGCTCTTCTCCAGCCTCTCAGCACTACCCCCATCTGAAGTGATCTGCTGAATAAATGTGCTAGGAGACCTGCCAATTCACTTGGTAGCTCCTTTAGCACCCTCGGGTGTATTCCATCAGGCCCAGGTGACTTGTCTTCCCCGAGCTGATCCAGGGCCACTTTAACCCCACTGTTGGTGGTTGATGGTGCTTCCATTTGTGAAACACCTTTGTCAGCAGCCTTGATGCCACTGTCTGGCACTGGACCTTTGTGTTCCTCAGTGAACACTAAGCAAAAAAAGTTGCTCAGAACAGTGGCCTTCTGCCTATGCTCCTCCACTACTCTGTCACTGTCTTTGCGACAGACCTTTGTGCTTCACCTCTATTTTTTATTTATTTATTTACTGAATTTTGTTGACCAGGTAGGCGCACTGAGACTAGACGTCCCTTTTTCAGGGGCGACCGGGGGGGCGGGGAGATACAGATGGTAACCAACTGAAATTGAACCTCTGGTCTCCCCTACTTACTGTCTTACTTCTACATGCAGTTATGGAGACCCCATCTCCGCAAGGACATAGACAGGATGGAGGCAATCCAGAGGAGGGAAACTAAAATGGTGCAGGGTCTGCACCAGAAGCCACATGAAGAGAGACTAAAAGAGCTTAATCTGTATACCCTCGAGGAAAGGAGGGAGAGGGGAGACATGATAGAAACTTTCAAGTACCTCAAGGAAATCAACAAAGCCCAAGAGGGTAGCATCTTTCAGAAAAAGAAATGTGCAAGAACAAAGGAGCACAATTTGAAGATGGGGGGGGGGGGGATGACTCAGGGCCAAAGTGAGAAAGTATTTTTTCATGAAGAGGGTGGTGGACGCATGAAATGGCCTTCCTGAGGAGGTCGTGGGGCCAAAAACAGTGGGAGAATTTAAGAATGCATGGGGCAAACATAAGGCAATTCTAGTGGGAGGTAGGAGGAAGTAGGCTGTTGGTAAAACTAGGATCTGCAGCTTATCCAATAGGTAGGGAAATGGGCAGACTGGGTGGGCCAAGTGGTCCTTATCTGCCATCAAAGTCTATGTTCTATGTTCAAGTCTAACTATTCCTCCCCTTTTCTTTCTTTTTTCTTGTATATATCAAAAAAAGTGTTTGTTCCCTTCTTTAACCTCTTCTGCAAGCCAAAACTCTGCTGCCACCTCAGCTGATTTCATCATACTCTTTGCTTCTTTGTTCTTCTAAACATAGCCTTCCCATTCGCTGTCTTCCTGAGTTCTTTTATAATTCCAGTAGGCCTCCCTTTTGGTTCTGATTGCAGTCCTTACCTGGTTAATGAACCATATTCTTTTTTTGTGTTTATTCTTTTTGGTCACTGTTCTTACGCACATCGTGGTAGCCTCCAAAATGGCTAACTTAACCAGTCCCTATAGTTCTTCCACATCTAAATGCTCCTGGATCCTTAACAGCTTGCTTCTGACTACATCCGTCATTTTGTCAAAATTGTCTCCTCTAAAGTTTAAAACCCCTGTCTTGGATTGTGATTTTTCTACCCCTAGGGCTAACTCAAACCACACAGAGTTGTGGTTGCTGTTGGCCAGTTCAGTTGCTCCCCAACCCCTGTAGCCCTTACTACCTCCGTGTTAGTGAGGACCACATCCAGGATGGTGTCCAGCCTATTCAGGGAACAAACTAGTTGAGTAAGTAGGCAGTCTTGTAGGGCATCAACCACTTTTGGCTCCTAGTAGAACCTGCCACAGGGATGATCTAGTTAACATTGGGCATATTCAGGTCTCCTACCACAACCACTGTATCCCGTTTTTGTGCTATGCCTCTGATCTCCCCTAGGAGCTCTTCATCCCTGCCCTCAGCCTGTTTCAGAGGCTGGTATACCACACCTATGTGGATCCTATCCACCGTTGCCAAGCTGAGTAGCATCCGTAGGGATTCCACACACACTTTTTCAGTTGGAAATCACCAGAATATCTTTTTCTTTTGTTTTCATTAAATCAAACCCTATCCTATCCACTCACTCGAAAAGTAACAAAAAAAAAGTTGTTCTGTAAATAAGCCCTGAACAAACAACGCAGTTCACAAACACCGCCAGTTGAGACACAGTAACTGCCATTGACCACAACATAGAAATGCCAAATCCAGTCACAAAATTGCTGCTGTCTTTTTTCAGCAGACTCTGATTGTGCCACTAGAAATAACACTCATGGCAGCATTATGTATTTATTTCTCGGATTACAATACGTTTGATCTAGCGACTTTTTTACAAAGGTTCCACATCAGGCAAGAGACAAGCACAGTTACATATAGAAGATAATGGCTGGGGTTATGCTGTTTACCAGGTTGTAATCACCTCGAGCAGTTGCCATGCTTGTAAACCTTGAGAGCGTAGCTCGAGAGGTTTACTGTTGGCATGGCAACCGCGAGAGGTGATTTCAAACCAGCAAACAGCATAACCCCAGCCATTGTCATTTATAGTGTATGGGGTTTTTAGCAGGTCCTTGTGTTTTAAAAATAAACCTTTTCACTGTTGTTGAAACTGAAGTAGAAATCACTGTGTCAAATCCGGTTGGACAACAGTCATCATGTGGTAACTCAGGAGGAGGACACATCAACTGCATGGGACAGAGGGGTTGTGGGAGACATTCTCAGCCGAGATGGGGATTCATGATCGCCGGAGGCCGCCTGTAGATAAGAGTGAGGAAGGTAAGACAAAAAAGAAAGAATACATTTTTTAAGAATCCAGCCCGCTTTGTTGTGCGCTGGTGAGGACATTGTGCCATTTATGTTTGTGTACACTGTGACCACGTTTAAACTACCACTACTGATTATCAGTTCAAACCACTTGCATATAGATACATAGACAGTGTCGGCAGATAAGGACCTATGGCCCACCCAGTCTGCCCATTTGAGCTTGTAAGTTCAGTTTATGTTTTCCTAGAAGTCTGTTGCCCCTTATCCCTGACCTCCAGAATTCCTTTATGTCTATCCCATGCATTCTTAAATCTCGTGATTGTTTCAGCCCCCACCACTTCTTCTGGCAGGGTGTTCCACTTGTCCACCACCCGTTCTGTGAAGAAATTCTTCCTCACGTTTCCTCTGAATCGTCCTCCCTCCAACTTCATCCCATGCCCTCTAGTCCTGGAACATCTTTTTCGCTTAAAAATAGTGTATTCCTGCACCCTGTTCCTCCCTGTAAGATACTTGTATGTCTCTATCATATCTCCTCTCTCCCTCCTCTCCTCCAGGAAGTACATATTCATTTCCTTCAACCTGTCCTCATAGGACTTGTGATGCAATCCATGTACCATCTTTGTTGCTCGCCTCTGAACCTTCTCTACCCTGTCTATGTCCTTACGTAGGTAAGGTCTCCAGAACTGTACACCGTACTCCAGGTGGGGCCTCACTAGTGTCTTGTATAGTGGAATTATGACCTCTCTTTTCCTGCTGGTGATACCCCTGCCTATGCATCCCAGCATCCTATTTGCTTTACCTGCTGCCTTGTCACACTGTTTCCCTACCTTGAGGTCATCAGAGATGTTAACCCCAAGATCCATTTCCTGCTTGGTGCATGTTATATCCTCACCCCCCAACTGATATATTGTGCCAGGGTTTTTGTGCCCCATATGCATTATCTTGCACTTCTTTGCACTGAATTTCAACTGCCAAACCCCTGACCATTCTTCAAGTTTCTTCAGGTCCTTCTCATTCTGTCTACACTCTCTGGTGTGTCTACTCTGTTACAGAGCTTTGTGTCATCAGCAAACAGTGAAATTCTGCCTTCTAGGTCCTAGCATAATGTCACTGATGAAGATGTTGAGATAGGACCGGTCCCAGCACTGATCCTGTGGTACCCCACTGGTCACTCTTCCCTCTGTGGAGTGACAGCCATTTACCACCACCCTCTGAGTCCTGCCGCCCAGCCAGTTACCTACCCACTACACTACTGTCCTGCCCACACCCATATTCCCCAGTTTGTGTAATAGCCTTCTATGTGGCACAGTGTCAAAGGCCTTGCTGAAGTCCAGATAGGCCATGTCCACTGCCCTCCCCGATCCATCTCCCTAGTCACCCAGTCAAAAAATTCAATGAGGTTGGTCTGACATGACCTCCTCCTGGTGAAACCATGCTGCCTTGGGTCCTGTAGTCCACTGACAACCAGATAAATACACCCATCTCTCCTTCAGTAGTGCTTCCATGATCTTCCCCACTACCGAGGTGAGGCTGACTGGTCTGTAGTTCCCCGCTTCCTCTTTGTTCCCACTTTTGTATAAGGGGACTACTTCTGCTGTCCTCCAGTCTTTGGGTACCTCCCCTGTTTCCAGTGATTGGCTAAACAGGATAGCCAGAGGTTCAGCCACCACCTCTCTTAGTTCTTTAAGGACCCTGGGGTACACCCCATCTAGCCCCATTGCTTTATCAACTCTTATTACTTCCAGTTCCTTCAGGACCCTTTCTCGTGTAAAGGGACTTGTGTCCATTTCTGCACCATTCTCACCCCTTGTACTCCCTTCAGACCCATTACCCTCCTCTTCCTCAGTAAAACTGAGCAGAAATACCTGTTCAATATGTAAGCTTTACTGTTGTCATCCTCCACGTGCCCCCATCCTCCCCTTCAGTCTCACTATCCCTCCTTTGCCTTTCTTTTTCACTTATGCACCTGTAAAGGTTTTGTCCCCTCTACCCACTGATTTTGCAATGTATTCTTCTGTCTGAGCTTTGGCTTCCCTTACTGACCTCCCTGCCTCCCTTTGCTTCTCTTGGTACTTCTCCCTATCCCCTTCTGCCTGTGTCTTTTTGTATTGCCTGAATGCAAACTTTTTGGCTTTCATTTTCTTTGCTACCACTTTGGAAAACCATAATGGTCTCCTCTTCCTTTTCCTCTTGCTAATCTGCTTAATGCATAATTCTGTTGCTCTGGTAATCACCATTTTAAATACTGCCTACTGTTTCTCAACCCCTGATTCCTGCCCCATTCTCCTTAATGCCTCTTTCAAGTATCTCCCCATTTTCCCAAAGTCTGCCCCCCTAAAATCCAGGATACGTGTTTTTGTGTGGTTTGGTTCTGATCTTTCTGTGATTTCAAACCACAATGACTGGTGGTCACTGTTCCCCAGGTGCTCCCCCACTGTTACCCCCATCACACTGTCCCTGTTTGTGAGCACAAGGTCCAGTATTGCATTCTGCCGAGTTGGTTCCATGACCATTTGCTTGAGGAAGGCACCCTGAAGGGAGTCCAGGATAAATCTGCTTCTAGTTGATGCTGCTACTGGGATGCTCCAGTCCACATCTGGAATATTGAAGTCTCCAACCAGTACTACCTCACCCTTGTCTGCCATCCCTTGGATGGCTAGCATCAGTTCCCTATCTGTTTCTTCCTCCTGGGCTGGTAGTCTATAGACCACACCTGTGCAGATGGCTGGCCCCATTTTCCTTTCCAGCTTAACTCACAGTATCTCTCCCCCATTTTGTTCCTCCAGGATCTCTGTGGCCCTTATGTCATTTTTCACATACAGTGCCACTCCTCCTCCCTTCCTACCTGCCCTGTCTCTTCTGAATATGTTGTAGCCAGGTATGGCCATCTCCCAGTCGTGGTTATCATTACACCAGGTTTCAGTGATGGCCACAATGTCCAGGTCTGACTTCACCATGACAGCCTCCAGATCTTCCATATTGTTGCTAAGGCTCCTGGCATTGGCACACATGGCTTTCCATGATTTGACCTCCCTAGACTGTTTCGCTGTTCTACTCTAGCCCCTTCCTTCCTAAGATTAGAATGCTGTCAGGTGCCACTGATTCCATCTTGTCATCTCACAGATCTGATGTAGGCAAGCAAGGTTTACAGCTCTTACGTCAGAACGATGAGATTACAAGAAAATTAAAAGATGCCAGGCTATTCACTATAAGGGCTCCCCATACATTATATAGTAAGTTACAAAAAACAGGTAAAGTGAACAGTGCATGATAGACAAAATAAAATGCAAACTTAAGGAGAATACAGAATGACAATGTGGTCAGGCAAAGGCTACAGTATGTCATGATGGGGGGAGGTAGAATAGGAGCTGGGGGAGAGTATGGGGGGAATAAGACAGACAGAACAGGGAAGCTTCTTAGATCCTTAGGAATGGTGATAAGGGGAGTGAGGAGAAATAGAGGTCTGGGGGGTCAGTTTCACAATAAATGGGGGGATATCTTAGGTCAGACAATCACACCTGCACTATGTTGCGAGGTGCTGGTGAAGTTTGTTTCTAAAGGGACCAATCTTGGACTGGTCACGGAGTGATGGGGGAGGTCATTTAGCCAGCTTGGTGCCCTGTACTTGAAACAGCACTGTGCCATGGAAGTGTGACAGACCTGGACTTGGTAGGCCAGATTAGACATTCCATGGGTGTAGTGAGGGTTAGTTACCTGGTTAAGAAGCTTTAGGAAGACTGGAGGGGTTAGACCAAGACAGATTTTTTTCACAAATAGACAGGTCTGATACTTTATACAGCCCTTAAGGTGTAGCCAGTTAGATCGAGCATACAACTCACAAGTATGAGTGAGACTATGTGTCCCAGTAGCTAGTCTGCAGGTTTTATTAAGGGCTATGCTGATCCTTTTAAGTATGGTATCTGTGACAGTACCATAAATAACTAGCCCATAGTCAAGAACAATATTGAACTGTTGATCACTATGCGGAGGGCATCAGGGATGAGACAGTGCCTATGCCTATGTAAGAGCCCAATCCTGGTGTTTACTGCCTTAGCTAAATGGTCCACGTGGGTGAAAAACAACATGGAGGTATCTATGGTTATACAAAGGTATTTGAACTACTGGACCTGTTCAAGGGATGAGTTAAGATTGTTAAGGATGGTCAACTGGTAGAGTTTGTTCCTATTGTGAGGACTGGCTAAAAGCATAGATTTCTTTTTTTTTTGCAATTAAGAAGGAGTTTGTGGTCAGAGAACCATTCCTAGACAGCAGAGAAGATGACCTCTAGTTGTTGCTCAAGAGGGGAGGGGGTCAGGGTGACTTGAGAAAATGACGGCATCATCCGCATACAGAACTAGGTTAGACAAGCAAGCCTGAGGGAGGATGTTGAGAAATACGCTAAAGAGCAGGGGACCTAGGATCAGTCCTTGTGGGGCCCCAGATCACACATGGTGGCTGTTGGAGAGCACATTACTTATGTTGACTTTCTGGGATTGGCCACCAAGGTAGCTCTCAAACCAACCCGTTACCTCAGCTGAGAGTCCCAGGGCATGGAGTGAGTCAAGTAATAGGGAGTGATTGACCGTATAAAACACTTTAGTGAGGTCGATATATGTTGCCCCCACTAGCTGACCCTGGTCCAGTGTATAAAGTCAGTATGTTGAAAAGTAGTGCAGTGGTGGTACTATACACCTTCCTAAATCCATGCTGTTGCGGGCATTGTAGCTGATATTTCTCAAGGTGTTCCATAAGCAGATCCGAGACAATGCGATCCAAGGCTTTTGAGCGGGGAGGAAGAATGGAAATAGGGCAATAGAAGGCTGCTTACAGCTAAGTTTTGCAGCTGTTTTTCCCCTCCTCACCATGCAGTCAACAGTAGACTCCCGTGGACTGCACTGTCACTCACTGTGGCTCTTAACTTTCTCTTACCATTGCCACCACTCATATACAATGACTGCCAGCTATCACTGATTTCAACCCCAATTTAGCTGCTGTAACCATCACTCACCTCATACCATTTTTAGCTCCTGAATACTGCTTTCAACACTTGATTTCCACAACATTATAAAAAAGTATATCACATAAACAAGTGTCAGTGTGTATTTGCATGGGGACGGTTACATACAGAGTTATGAAAGCCTGCTACAGGGCAATTACTGTATTACCTCCATACAAAAAAATAGCTTTTTTTCTCATGAATCCATTAACATTAAAAGAAATCATTGAAAAAAATGTTTAACTGATTTTTTTAAAATATTTAGTTTAAAAAATCCAGTTCATAATAGCAATAATGCACTCCAGGATGTGGTATAACATGGGATATCATCATTTCTTGGATGCATGACACACTTGGCTTGTGGCCTCATGCCTCACAATGCACCTGAGTCGTGCCAATATCTCATGATGTACCACACCTGTCGTGTATTATCGCTTAATTATACCTTTTATACCTTAAGTTATGTGTTATTATAAAACAACTAGCTAAATATTATCTCAATAAAGTATTAACTAAATTAATAACCTTAAACATATACAGGAGTGCCACACAATGACATAGGGCTGAAATAGCTTCAAGTTGTTTAAACTAAGGATATAACCACTATTATTCACTTAACGTTTATATACAGGCCATATTAAGTCCATATCAATTCATAATCTTTATATACTCTGCAAACAAAATAGCTTAAAAGGAAGTAGAGAAAATATAAAGCATTTCTCATTTCATTCTGTTTCAAGAAGATTTCAAGATATCCATAACTGATGATACAGTCATGATCTGACAGTGCAATAAAATCCCATTTAAAAAACATACTCAGTCAAATTTATTATTGCAAATATTAGCTCATTAATTTTGTTTTGTTTTTTTGTTTCTTCTTTCCACAATATTATATTACTGACAGATATGACCTTATTTTCTTTTAGAATTACAGAATTTGCATTCTCTGTGCAGTTCATGTCAGACTCAAACCCAGACTCCTCCCTCGGCAACATCTGAAGAATTTGTGGATTATAATTCCATTAGAGAAATCAGAACTGGCACTTGATCCAATACTGCTAGTTTGTCTGACAGTTCAAGCAGTGCAGCTGCATGTCAGACTAAAGCTAAATTTGAAGTTGGAGTGGTTGAAATTTTTGTAATAATCTAAATATCCAATTTCAAATCCAGTTCTTCAGATGAACTACTAACAGATGTTTGTCTCCACCTTGTCTGTCCTGGTGCAGGCAGTTTCTCTGACCCGCTCTTCCCCCAAGCTCCATCACCCAGCTCCTCAGGGGCTTACTGTCTATCTCAGGCATGTTCCTTCATGAGCTTGTCCCACTTTGGCTGGAGTTGGTGGCTACCTTTGAACCACCAACAAAACAGATCCATTTTAACTGGGGAGAATGCCCTGCCACAGATGCAGAGGCTGCGAGGGTCGGGTCCTCATTTTGACATGCTCAAGTGTTTCTCCATTTGCACTGGGGGCACCATCTAGTGATGTCACAACCTCATTCACTCATGTGTGGAGCATGATACCATTAGGCATCCTCTTCCTAATGCTTTGTGCCATCCCAAGTGTACTGCCACCTGTGGTCACCTAGGTGGCAGTAAATCACTGGGACCAGCCACACAGCCTCCCGAAGGAGAGAGCACCTGATGGGATGCTTGACCCTCCTCTCCCTGTCTGGCCCTCAATGATTCAGACTTGTTTCTGAACCTGGGTTGTGTTTGTCCTTTAAGAAATCTGTTAGTTGGTTGGTATCATAAAATATATGATGGATATCATTCAAAATTGCATGCATCACAAAAAGGTATGGAACTACTTACTTACCTCTCAAATCAAGCACTTCATCTCTGTACTGTAGGAACCTCCTTCTTGTTGCTTAAGTCTGGGATGAATCATCTGGGTATACAAATGTCTTTGCGTGTTTATATTCAGCAGACCTCTTCATGCAAGCCTGCGTTATTATGATTTCCTTATCATTTTCCAGAGCAAAGGAAACTAAAATTGTAACTGGTTTCTGCATTTTTAGAGATAACAGCCTGGAGGTATCATTTCTGGTCAGTATCTGAAATGCTCTTACTAACCTTGGGGTAATGTTAAATTAATCTGTCAGAATTTATTTTATCAGATCCTAAATGCTACTGTAGTCCATCTATCTCTAAAAGAAGGAGTCCTGTGAATCAAAGGTTAATATTCTTGGCAATATTTTCTAAAGCCTCAATGTTCTGAGCTTGCTGTAAGCTGTCTTTCAACAATAAGCTGACAAAACCTTTTGAGTCTAAATGACTTGACTCATTTGCACAGCATCACATCGCAGCAAAGGGAATCCATGCCTGGAGCACACTCAAAAACAACACGATATGGCAAATTAAAAGTGGCTAATAAGCTCTAGTGTGCATCACAGTAACACAAACCCATAGCTTGGTCTGTAGTTGAAAATTGCTTTATTGCATAAAATCCATACTACTCACCCCACACTAGTGTCTTCCAATGTTTCACGCACCTGACCATGGGCTTTGTCAAGGCATGGCCAATCTGGCAAACACCTCCTTTTTAACGTGCATGCTTAAAGTAGCAGATCACAATTAAAAAAAAAATGTCCTATTTTATTATACATCTGCAAATAAATGCCACATCGCCAATCCAGCTAAAAAGATAAATTATAATAATTATCACACCTAAAGATATTAAGACCTAAAAATACAAAGCTTAAAAAGGTTCATATGTAGATGGTAAAAAATACTGCAAAAGGTCAAACACATATCGACATTATATAGAAACAATTTCTCATTTCAAAGAAAATACTATTTAGATATTTACTTAAAAAAGGTTCTAAATACCCACATCTAACACACAGTGCCTATCTATCAGTTACAATCCTTATTTGTACATCACCATATAAATACATGAATACATAACCGGACCTATTACATCAATAGAAAGAGATGGAGTTGACTATGTTCATCCCCAGCTGCAGCACATTCCTAAGGCTCATCCCAGGCATCCACAGGGTCGCAAAGGCAGCATCAGCTGGAGCTCTCCCCATTCACCCACCGATGGGCAAGCTCAGATGGCTCTCCCCCAGGTATGCAGTAAGGCTCCCCGGAGCTCAACACTACTGGATTTTGACATGTGGCACTGCTGAGAGGCACTGCATAGGAATGATCCTCCCACCTGCCCCTGCCCTCCCACCCATTGGCAGTAGCCTAATTTTATACTCCCAGCATTTCTGCTTGATTACTCACGTCAAGGACCTACACCTGTTCAAACAACTAACTGGCTCAGCTGCCCCTTTCTACTTGCCAGCTTATTACTACTCCCTACTATGCCCTCATTAATTTTATTGTATCTGGCCCCTCCCAGCTCAGATATCTAGTTCACCTAAGGTGCTAACTGACCTGCTTTACACCACTCATCCTGTAAATTGCTTCATCTGCATTTAACTGCCTGGTCACCCCTGGCTGAGGTATATTGATCCCAAAAGGTGATAATTCAATCTGCCTTGTCCTGCTTACCCTTCAGAATTACAGCATTCTGTCCCTAGCTCCAAGTTATGCTTGTACCATCAGTCCTCCCCTATCTATGCTCCTCGTTGCACTATACCTTCTCCCCCGCTCTACACACTGGCCTCCCTCACATCATCCTCTGGCACCACCATCCCGCCACTCTCCATCCTGGACCAAGCATCTTTCACAACCCTCCCCTCATACACCCCTCTCTCTTTGCACTGCCCCACTACTCTTGGCCTCAGGTAGCATCTATCCTCCCATCTACTTATCTCTATGCTGGGCTGCTAAGGACACAGCTCCCCTCCCACCCCCATTACTCCACACTCTCCCTACTTACACACAACTAGAAGGACATCTATCCCTATCAAGCTCTTAATTATGCTACTACTTCTTACTGCAGGAGACATTGAATCTAGCCATGGCCCAGTCCACCCCCTCCCCCGTCTTCCTAAAGGCTTAAAAATTGTCCTACTGAATATTAGAAGTCTTCTCCCCAAGTTAGCCTTTCTACAGTCTCTCATCCTTGACCTCCAGATGGATATTCTGAGCATCTCAGAGACCTGGCCATCCTCAAAAATACTGGATAACAGCCTCCACATCCCTGGTTACTCCCTTATTCATCAGGATAGGCCCAGAAGGGGAGGTGAGTATAGCCATGTATCTCTCCTGCTGCATCCAGTTCTCTCCAGTACTCTCCATCTCCTTCCCCTCTGTTTTTGAGCTTATACTCATAAAGCTCTCCCTCCCATGCACCCTTCCCATCTTTGTGGCCAGTGCGTATTGCCGTCCAGGCCTTCCTCCCTCATCAATCACTGATCTCCTCACTTCCATTATGACACATGCTTGTGCCAGTGAGCTCTATGTCCTAGTTGATTTTAATTTAGACTGGCTTTCCCCATCTTCTGACAAAACCTGTCCTGGCATTAGATCCCTCAACCTGTCCCAACTTATTACTGAACCCACCCGGCTAAACCTTAAATCCCACAATCACACCCTATTAGACTGGGCCCGCACCTCCCATCTGCATTGCATAACTGAGGCTGTTATCCTCCCAGATACCCTAAATGATCACCACTTGATATACTCCATCCACAAGGTCCACTGCTCCAAAGCTCCCCCCAATCTCCTTGTGCTCCGCGCATTCAGATACTTAAATCTAGCTCCCCTTTTAGATGACTTGGCACATACGGACTGGGCACCTATTCCCGCTGTCCCCTCAGTTGATACTGCCCTCAACTACTTCATTTCTAAATTCCTGGGGATTTGGAACCAGCATGCTCCCCTCAGGGGAATGAGGGTAAGGGGCTGTCACCTCCCATGGCTCACACCCAAACTGATGACCTGTGTGCATGCACACAACCAGGCATAGAAAGTTCACAAAGTCACTGGCTCCCCCGCACACTTCCACATGTATCACTGTCTTAGGAATGCATGCACAAGGGCCACAGGATTCACCAAAGCAGAATACTTCTCTGACTCCTTTCATTCTAATATCAGTCACCCTTCCAAATTTTGGAAAATAGTTTAAGCCCTTTTCTCCCCACCTTCTCAGCCCCTAATGCCAGTCCTTAGGGTAGGGAGCACCCCCCCCTTTCTGACCCACTCTTTGTGGCTAACGCATTCAATTCCTTCTTCACCTTCTGTGCTTCCTCCCTCCTCCCTCCTCTCCTCTCCTCTCTCCTCCCCACCTCCCCCATTACCCACCCCCATGATCTGCCCTTGGTGCCCCCCCTTCGGACCCCTCATTCACCTTGCCTGTCTCCCTGTCAGATGCTCTCAAGACCCTCTTAGTCCTAAACCCCTGCAAGGATAACAGCCCGGATGGCCTTGATGCCAAACTCCTTCATCTCTCCACCCTTGCTATTGCCTCCCATTTTGCCTCACATCTAAACCTCTCATTCTCTCATGCTTCTGTCCCTGCAGCCTGGAAACATGCCATGGTCATCCCTCTATCAAAAGGTGGCGATCCCTCTAACCCAGGTAACTACCACTCAATCTCCTTACTCCCCACCCTCGCTAAACTTCAAGAGCACATTGTGCTCTCCCAGCTTTCTCCCTTCCTTGACTCTTCCTACTTCTTCACCCCTCTCCAGTCTGGATTCTGGAAATCACACACTACCACTGCTTCCCTACTTCAACTTACTAACTGTATACTTTCAGGTTGGATCAGGGCCATATAACTTTGGCCATATTTGTCGACCTGGCCAAGGCTTTTGACACAGTATCCCACTTCCCCCACCTTGTCAAACTAGCTGACGCAGGACTCTTAGCCCCCCCACAGACTGGTTCCACTCCTACGTAGAGGGAGGGTCTCAATCTGTCAAGATAGTTGACTCCATTTCACCCCCTCTCCCCATCAGTACTACTGTCCCACAAGACTCCGTACTCGGCCCGCTCCTATTTTCAGTCTTCTTAAATGACCTCTCCACTGTCTGCTCTTCATCCTCCACCCATATGTATGTGGATGACACTGTCATGTACACCTCTGGCCCTTCCCCATCTGATGTGGCGTCCAGACTCCAGCATGACTTCAGCACAGTTCAGCTCTGGTTCTGTTCCAATCAGTTCTTCTTAAATGTCAAGAAGACTGTCTCCATGTCTTTTAGCACAAGGCAGAGACTCTCCAGGTTCAACACCCCCCCCGCCCACACCCTCAATGGAATGACTTTGGAGGATGTTACCTCCTTTAGGTACCTTGGGCTCTGGCTCGACCAGCACCTGGACTTTTCTGTACATGTGAATGCCACCCCTAAGAAGCTGCACCCCAAGCTAGGTGCACTATACAGAAACTATGGGTGCATTCCTCTGCCAGCTTGCTGCCCATTTGTTCAGAAAATTGCCCTCCCCACCTTTGACTATGGAGATATAGTCTACAGTGTCACTCCCAAGTCCTCCCTACCCAGGCTGGATACTTTCTTCCACTCATTCTGTTGCTTCACCCTATTCTGCCCTCCCCAGACTCATCACTGTGACCTCTACAAATTCCCCTCCTTCCCATCTCTTGATGATAGGTGCCTATCCCACTGCACTAGCTTTGTAGCCAAATACTGGTTTGGTCCACTGCCCTCCTACCTCTCCTCTATACTTTCTACCCCCCTTCATCCTCCTACTTCATTCATAACACCAGTCCCAAAACCCTTGCCCTCCCCCAGGTCCACCTCTGCAGACCAGTCTGCCTTTTCATGTAGATGCCCCAAACTGTGGAACACCCTCCTACCTTTCATTCACAATGCCCCCAACCCCTGATCCCTTTCCTTTCTAGTCTGAGATTCCATCTCACCAGTCTGAAACCGCTCGTACTGTCCTGCTCCACTCCCCAACCCCCTATGGGACTTATTATTTATTTTTTTAATTGTTTAACCACAATGGCTGTTACTATTTTATGTCTTTACCCTACTAGAACTACCTGACATGGTACTCGTGTACCTGTATTATGACTACTGTGATCTACCTATTACCACGTGTGTACCACCAGTGAATGCCTGTAACACTGGTTGCTTTTTTAATCTAAGCGTTATGTACTGTACTGTTTTGTTTGCTGTGATGTATTGCTCTCTTGATGAGGTGCCTTTGTAAATGAGTCTTTGACTCAAAGGTCTGTAAACCAATGATCTAATAAATAAATAAAAATAAATAAAAGAACTGAGCTGTATGCAAACTACCCTTCACGTACTATCTGTTTATGGAAGCAATCAGCCATGCAGATTACAGACATGTACAGCAATTTCCTGAACCCGCTTAACTCAGATCAACAGCTGCAAGTTGTATCTTGCACTACCTGCTCTTTACTGATTAAACACAATACACTCTGACTGTATCACTGTTCTACCTACTACCTGGTTGCTCTTACTGTACCTTGTCTCTATCCTTGCATTATTGTAAAACATGTATATTTTATTGTAAATTGTACATTACTATATTATTGTCTGCTTCCTACCACTTCCCCCAGGATGCAGCTGGAAACAAGCAGTTCTGCTCAGTATGCCTTTCCTGATGAAACTTTTAAATAAATAAATGTGCCTTCTAACAGTTAACGTAAAACTAATATATCTATATAAATGAAACATAGATATGTTATTTTAAGAAAGTAGATAACTGAAACATGTCATTTAAACCTGGCTTATGAACAGCACGTAACTCATATTGCTAATAAGTTTCACACTTCAACAGTTCATTATTGAGATCCCCTGCCCATGGTTTTGGCTTGACTTTTTCTAGCCCACAGAAAAGTAAACGATGATTTATGGTGTCATTCCCTTGGTTTTTAATATGCAATTCTAGTGGGCTGGCCCGGTGGCACTGAGGGTTGAGGTGCTGGATGCCACACCTTGCGCCATGCCGGCGACCCATGTTCGGGAGCGAGCAAGGTCATGGGAGTCGGCAGGGAGGAGAAGGATCGAGCATCTGGAGGACTGCTCTCCTTCTCCAGGGTGGGGGAGATCCAGGGTGTCGGTGTCGATTGCCCTCTAATTGAGACTGGGGGACAAAGCGTGCCACACCAAGACATGGGGTGGAGCAAGGACAGACGCATGCACCCCTGCATCATTGCACGTCCTAGCTCCAAGCCACAAAATTGCTGGCCCCCATGTATGAGCCAGGAATGGTGCCTCAACCCTTCAACCACACAGTTCCGTCAGGGCCCCACCTGGGGGCTTCCCAAGCAGTGGTCGGGTACCATGGCCGGGGCAAACCCGTTCATGGGGCTAGGGGGCTGAGCACCATAAAGAGAAAATAATGCAAAAAAAAAAAAAATATATGCAATGCTAGTGCATTATTAATTTCCAATCTGTTTATAGCACTCAGATGCTCTCCAATTCTCTTTTTGAATATTCACACAGTTTTTCCCACATAAAATGCCTTGCACAGACAAATTGCAAAGTAAATTAATGCTTCAGATGAACAAGTAATAAAATTACATACCGTATACCTCTTGTTTGTAAACAGATGCACAAAACAAGCTGTTTGGAAAATATTGGTACAAAACTTACAGTTCTCACATTTAAAAGTTCCTTGTAGCAGTTCATTTCCTGAAGTTGAGTTCCTAGGTGACTGGTAAAAACTTTGGACCCAAAAATCACTAAGACTTTTGCCTCTTTTATAACCCATGCAGGAGGGATTCTCCATGATAGTACTTAAATTAGGTTCTGTTTTCAAAATATGCCAGTTTTTATTTTCAGTAATAGCACAAATCTCAGAGGCCTGTGAATTAAAAGTAGTGACAAAATTGCATCTTTTTTTATGTTCAGTCCATTTACTTCTCTTATTATTGTTAGTAACATTTCTTTTGCCAATCAATTCATTTTTATTAGTGTTTGTAGGTCTTTCTACAGCATTTTGGATACAATTATTTCTATATCCCCTTTCTTTAGACCTGTTTGTGAGATCCACAGTCCACATTGAAGTCACTGAAATTGCTACAATTCCTCAGATGTCTGAGGAATTGGCCTACTGGAATGCTATCTGTGCAATGTGTGTGATGGTAACTTTTATATTGGAACAATGAATTTTTGTCAATAAGCTTGATAAATAATTTAATCACTATACTCCCCCCCCCACTATCTTTCTGAATACACAAGTCTAAGAACAAAATTTCCTTTAAATCCCATCCTGCTCTAAATTTTAAGTTATCATTGGCACTTTCAAAAAAAATCACTAAATTCATGTAACTCATTAATAGTGCCTTTCCATGTAATAAAAAGATTGTCTATATAACATTTATGCAAATCTTTCTTATCATAAAATACATTTACTTCATCATCATAAATATATCTGTCTTCTCATTCTGTTAGATAAACATTTGCAAAATTCAGGGCAAAGGAAGCACCCATTGCCGTTCCTTTGATGTGTAAGAAGAATTTAATCTGTAGCAAAAAAAAAATGACATTTTTAAATTTATTTCTGTCAAAGTAACCAAGAACTGAATCAGCTCATTACTCAAATAGGTTTTTGTATATAAAACATGTTCTACTGCATAAATAACACACTGATGTGGCATATTTGTATATAAAGATTGTATATCCAAAGTAACCAAAAAACAGATTTCTTCTAAAGATATGTCATTTGATATTTCTAACGTAATGTATGTGAAGTATTTTATATATATGATCTACCATTTTGTGATATAGGTGGTAGCTGATCTATCTTGTGTGGGCAGTGCATGCATGAGGAGTGCAGGTGAAGCAGTCACTGCCTACAATGGGGTGATGTCCAGGGAACTCGACTCCCTTGCATCAGTCTGTGTATGACCCAGATTCTCTCACTAGAGGTTCTCTTGGTTTGATGGGGAGCTCAAGGCGATGAAGATAAAGGGTTGGAGGTTAGAGTGCTGCTGGTGGAAGACTGATCTGGAGGCAGACAGGCTGGCCCTGCATGCACACTATTCAGTGTACTGGGGGCAATCAGCCATATGAAGGCAGTGTTCCTGTCCAGGGAGATTGCTGCCAGGAAGTACTGACCAGCTATGCTTTTTTGGACTGTGGACAGGCTATTACATCCAGCCTGTCTACAGCTGAAGAAAGCGTTTTTTGATGCATTATGCAATGAGTTTGCTCAGTTCTTCTCGGAAAGAGTGTCCGCCATCAGGCAGAGGATCCCGCCAGTGAGCCACTGTGTCCGACAGTGGTTGCCCAGCTTGTCTGAGGTGCACTCCGCCTGGTTGGGAAGAGTTTAAATCAGTGGAGGTGGCCAAGGTCATTGATGGTGTCTCGAGGTTGAAGCACACATATTGTGAACTGGACCCAGTGCCAATGCATTTCTTAATGGAATGCATTTATGTTGTTGGCCCGGTGTTTGCCTTTATTGTCTGGTGCGCTTTGTCAGAGGGGGTCTTTCAGATGCCTTGAGGGAGGCACTGGCGAGACTCCTTCTGAAGAAGCCATCTTTAGACCCTGACGTCATGGTGAATTACCGTCCTGTCTCCAACATGCCATTTTTAGGTAAGTTTGTTGAGAAGATTGCGGCACAGCAGCTTGGAGAACACCTCAAGGCCTTTGATATCTATGAGCTGCTCCAGTCTAGGTTTTGTGCTGGGCATTGTACAGAGACAGCATTAGTTCAGGAGCATAATGATCTCCTCAGGGTGAGAGATCAAGTTGAGGGGACAACTCTTGTTCTCCTTGATCTCTCTCTCTTCAGCTTTTGACATGGTAGACCATTGTGTCACTCAACCACCTGGGGGAATTTTGTGGACTCACCGGCATGGTCATCTGCTGGTTTGACTCCTGTCTCACAAATAGGAAGCAAAGAGTGGTGATGGGGAATTTCTCCTCCTCCCCAAGCCTTCTATCTTGTGGAGTACCTCAGGGTTCAGTCTTGTCACTAATGTTATTTGCCATGTATATGCTGCCCCTGGGGGTTATCATTAGGAAGTACAGTTTGGAGTTTCATTGCTATGCCGTTGATACCCAGCTGTATCTATCCTTTGCCCCTGGGACACTCAATGTGGTGGATGTATTTAACAACTGCCTGGCTGAGATTAATGACTGGATGGCCTCCAGCTGGTTGCGACTGAACCTCGACAAGATGGAGGTACTGGTGGTAAAGTCAAACAGGAGGCATGATGGGATGGCCTCTGGCACAGAGACTGGATTGTTTCTGGGATCTGTGCCATTAAAGGCCTCCTCTGGGGTGTGCGACCTCGGGTTTATTCTTGACAGCAGACTGACATTTGAATCTCAGGTGTTGTCCGTTGTCTGGACCAGCTTTTTCCATCTGAGGAATATCACAAGGATCAAGCACCTGGTTCTGCCCCTGGATCTCCTTGCTTTAGTACATGCATTCGTGACATCTAGGCTTGACTACTGTAATGCGCTCAATCTCGAGGTCTTTGGAGATACCCTCTGTTGACTGCAGCTGATGCAGAACACAGCTGCTAGGTTGTTGGCTGGACAGTCTAGATACTGCCACATCACCCCTGTGCTGCATTATCTGCACTGGCTGCCAGTCTGATGGAGGGTTCTCTTTAAGGTGGGCTTGCTCACCTTCAAGGGCCTACATGGACTGGGTCCTGGCTACCTGTTGGACCATCTTACACCCACTGCCCCGGTCCACTCTCTCTGATCTTCCTCTAGGGGCCTCCTGGTGATTCCCAGGATGAGGTTAAGATCTGCTGGTGACAAAGCCTTTGATGTCACTGGCCCCATCCTATGGAATTTGCTTCCTCCATCAGTAAGGGAGGCCCCTTCAGTGAGGGTGTTCAAGGCCCGTCTCAAGGCATTCTTGTTTAGCCGGGCATTCCCAGACACTATTCTATAGTTATTGTATGGGTTATTTATTTATTAATATTGAATCTACTGACAATTTAGACCATTTTAATGATATCTTATATTGTTTAATTGAGTGTTGTTATTTATAATGTTTTAATTCTGATGTTTTTATTGTACAGCGCACAGAGCCTCTGGGATTGGGCACCTGAAAAATAAAAGTTGCCTTGCCTAAATACTGGTACACATATTGTGTCAGAGATTCAGTTAGTGAGCCTATATCGGCTACTATTGGTCTGCATGGGGGATTTTCACAATCCTTGTGGATCTTTGGTAGATCATATATAATAGATCTAGTGGGTGTTCTACTGTGAAAAAAATCAAATGGATATTTTTGGAGGTAACATTATTATGGAAGGCATCTGTTAAAACTAAATCAGTGTCTTGTTTAAAAGTTAAAGAAGGATCACTTTGCAATTTCTTATAAAAAGATACATCAGAAACTAACGTCATTAACTCTTGCTTATACTTAGCTTTAGATATGATGATAATGGAGCCTTCTTTATCTACTGGTTTGATTTTTACCAATTGATTGTTCTGCAAAGTTTCAGTTGCTTTCTGTTCTTCCCAGGAGCAGTTACTTTTGTAATGCTGCTGACATTTGCAGGTCAGTTCTTGAATCTTGTTTCCACACATCTTTTCACAAACCTGCACCACTGAATTGTAGGGTGGTGGGGATAAATGATGACTTTTTCTTTAAAGTAATGCCCAAGCCATACAGTAGGTCCCCCTGTTTCACAATTGAAAACAGAAGAATCATTTACCCCTTCTGTTTCCATGGTATTTATTGGTATACTGTCACCACAGCGACTCTGGCACCACGAAAACCATCACAGCAACAAGAATCGGGCAAAACCCGCTCATCGCTGTGATGGTCTGTGCAGTGACCAGGACAGTCTAGCTGGGTGTTCCCCCCCAGTCCAGCTCCGACTCGGAGTAGGAATTCTAGAGACCAGGTGGTGTGGGGGTGGAGCCCTCCACAAGGGGGGTTCAGGGTGCATCCCCCCAATTGTGTGCACCAACATCCTCGAGGCTACAATGCTGACAGTTGGCATGGTAGCTGTCACTTTAGGGGATGTCAGTGCTAGCGCTGTCGAATCACTATGGTAAAACTGTATTTATTATATCTGGACTAGGACTGGACTAGACTAGAGACTACTCAGGGACAGTGGAAACACACAGCAGAAGGTCCCACGGAAGTAAACAAAAGATGTGATGCGACGTGAGGGGTAGCTCAGCTGCAACTTAGGCACCAGCCATATTTACTGTTGATCCACAACAATAGAATGAAATTTTAAATATCTAAAAAACTAAAGATCACTAGAAAAAAATATTTACAGATATGGAAACTGGAACTATAGCTGCATGCTTTCAGCCAAAAAGCAGAATTTTGATAATCACTTCCTGATTATCCAGGACTGCTGCTTTAAGGAGAACAAGGCTATGGGACTGGATGGGATACACCACAGGGTACTAAAAGAACTTAGAGAAATTCTGGCTGCCCTACTGACAGATGTGTTCAACAACTTACTGAGTAGTTCCAGAGGACTAGAGAAGGGCTGATGTTGTTCCTGTACATAAGCATGGCAGCAGGGAGGAGGCTGGCAATTATAGGCCAGCCAGTCTCACTTCAGTCTCACTTCAATAGTGAAGAAATTGCTGGAAACATTACTGAAAGAAAGGATTATAGAATATCTGGAATCAGATGGACTGCAAGACCACATATAACACAGATTCATGGGAGGAGGTCATGTCAAACAAATGTAATAGATTTCTTTGACTGTATGATGAGGGAAATCAATCAGGGTAGAGCAGTGGACATGGCCTATTTGGATTTCAGTGAGGTCTTTGACATGGTACCACATAAGAGGTTGATTAGGAAGTTGATAGGCTAAGCGTCGGGCCAAAGTGGTAAACTGAGTTAAAAACTGGTTAAAGTATAGGAAGCAGAGGGTGGTAATTAATGGCACTCATTCTAAAGAGAGGTGTGTGGCAAGTGGGGTACCACACGTCTCAGTAATAGGGCCAGTCCTCTAATATCTTTATAGAAGACATCACAGATGAACTGGAAGGGAAGGTATGCCTTTTTTGCAGATGATAAAGTGTGCAATAGAGTGGATGCTATAGAAGTGGTTGAAAAATGCTTGAGGATTTCGAGAAACTGTAGGGATGGTCAAACACATGGCAGTTGAGGTTGAATGCCAAAAAGTGTAAGGTAATGCACCCAGGACATAAAACTTCCAGCGCTGAGTATCAGATGGGGGAGGCAAGTACTAGCAAACTAAACTAGAAAGGGACCTAGGAGTTATCATATCTGAGGATCTCAAGGTGGCAGGGCAGTATGGCGGAGCAGTGAGTAAGGCTAGTGCTGTGCTGGGTTGCTAAGGGAAGGGTATCTCCAGCAGAAGGAGGGAGGTGGTTTCATCATTATATTGCACACTGGTGAGAGCAAACCTAGAGTACTGTGAACAATTGTGGAGACCACACCTCAAAATGGACAAAGATAGAGTACAGAGGGCCCAGAAAAGGGCCACTAAAAAGGCACATGGTTTGCACAAGAAGCCCTATGTAGGGAAATTGAGGGATCTCAACATGTATACCCTAGAAGGAAGGAGAAAGAGAGAGAGGATATGATAAGGGTACATAAAAGGAGGGAATATGGTACAGGAGAGGAGTCTCTTTCAAATGAGAACAAGCACCAAGATCAGGGGCATGAAATCAAGGTGGTGGGGGTTAATTCAAGAGTGATGAGAGGAAATATTTCTTCACGGAAAAGGAAGTGGATGCCTGGAATATATTGCCAGTGGGACTGGAGGAGGCTAAAACAACCCTTACCTGCTTTATTTCCTAGTTTTAATTCGACCTTTCTTTTTCCATTTTTAGCACTGATTAACAGAGTTTTAGCTTATTTTTGTGTAGGTTTAGATTGTCCATGGGGTGCCCATAAGTTTATGCTTTTGCAAATGTCTTCACTTTGATTGAATTTATATCTTTATTTTGACAGTGCACCACTGTGGATTTTTTGGTTAATGCTATATTTTCTTCTTTTTGGTTCATTGTTTTGCTTCTAGATCTAGTCATTTATTTTTGAATTCATTGCAAAAAACTGCGTTAATGTACCAGTTTAGGTTATAGACAATGCCACAAAAGAAGGGAAATGTGGCATTAGGGTTTTCAACCCTAACACCACATGCCCTCCCCACACACACACAGACACACATCCACACCTACAAGCAGTGGAAGGGACAAGGCAACACAAGCAACCATAGACAGCCATCATCAAGGAAGACAAACAACATACAAATTTCAATAGATAACACAACAGACATCCAGCATCATGGTCCACAAGGTGTATGAGATATATTACCATGCCAGTGTGTTGGGGAGACGGACGCATGTTGCTTACCATGGGGGGAGGGCCACTGCAGCCACCACACCCCAAAGTGCTTCCCAGAGACCTACTGGGAGGTTGTTAGGGAAATTCTGTGAAAGTTTTTGCACTTTCGCCTATTGTGAGATCAAAAACTTCTGACCATTTTCTATGGATTTTCACTGTTTTTCATGGAATTTTGTGATCTGAACTGTGTAATAATACATTAAACTGCAGAATTTAGTCCAGCTGCAGTTTAATGTATTATTTAGTGATATAACTCCCCCGCCAATCACTGGCCCCTGGTTTCTTGTGTCCCCCCATTGATCACTAGCCCCATATGAAAAAAATTATTGGTGTCCAGTCCCCCCCACCCGCCGATCACACATCCATATAAAAAATAATAATATCCTCATTCCCTGCTGTCTAGTGGCCCTCAACCCACCAATAGCTGGCCCCATATAAAAAAATTGTTGATGTCCAGTCCCACAATCCACCCACCAATCGATCATCCATATGAAAATTAAAATACCCTCATTCCCTGGGGTCTAGTGGCCCCCCACCCACCAATCTCTCCTCCATATAAAAAATAAAATTTACCTTTCCTCATTCCCTGGTGTCTAGTGGACCCCCCTCACACTCTGGGAGGTAGTCCATCACCACCCCACTCACCCCCATCCCAACCCCAAGCAGGCTACCAGCACAGCCCTCCTCTCTCCTCTGCAGCTGGCTGCCCAATAAGCACGTGCTCATTCATTGCAGCTCCCAGTCATCTTACAACAGTGAGCACAGTTTTGAGGGGGTAGAGATGGGAAGGGGGCCCAATAATTGTCGCTCTTATCTCATGGAACCAACAAATACCATCTTTTGAATCTGTGGATGTCAGTGTGACAATTTGTTGATTCTCTTTTTCAAGCATCAACCTGTTAAATGCATCACACTGCTTCAGCATTGGAATTAGACAAACAATATCTGCACTAGCAGATGATATTTCTTTGAATAGCTCTGATGAGTCAGCCACAGAAGATTTTGCATTGGACGGGATTCATGTTGTCAGAATAACACAGCCCTCTGCAGATAAATGACCAGTTCTTGCTTGAGCAAGAATACATCTGTATGCATCATCATTGCTCTGGCACATCTTTTCAGTGAGTTCAACATATGAGAGCAACTCTCATAAGCTGACTCCACCAGTGCAGCCAATAGTTTTCCTGTCTTCTTCATTTGTGAGAGCAGAAAAGATGTGTTTACCATTGACAGGCGCAAGCTGCAGGAGGTCCCCTAGAACAACAGTATTCTTTCCAACAAAGGGTATAACATCATCCTTGCTCACAATCTTTTGCAGACGTAAGTGTATGAAGACTAGCAGTAGATTAGACAGCATGCTGATTTAATCAATGATGAGCAGCTCCATGTTTTCAAACATTGGTCTCAAATCTCTTGCTATTTCAAATGGCAATTTATGATATTCACCAATCTTGCCATGTTTATCAGGCAACATGAAGAGGTGGTGCAGAGAGACCCCTCCTATATTGTACGCAGCAAGGCCAGTGGGAGCACTCACCACAACTGACATGGGTTCTCCAGAAGATTGTCTAATATTCATACATATGGCATCTATCAGGCAATGTTTCCCTGTGCCAGCTGACTCACTGACAAACAACAACATAGGTTTATGTTTGTAATAGGAACATCCCTGCATATGATGTTGTATGCCATGCCGTACAGCAGCAATTACAGTATTATACAAATGGTGTTGATCTTGGTTCAAGCATTCTTCTGTGTGTGATAAGGCAGCCTATGAATGTGAAGTCTGCTGCATTACCGACTGTATTTCAGACATCAGCACCACTGGTTCTTTCATTGGGAGTGGCTCACTGAGAACACCTTGCTCATCAAGATCCATCAGTTCCTGAGATGCAGTTGGAGTATCCTAATTCTGTTTTTCATTTGTTTTTTTTCCAGCTGCTGTTTCTCTAATTATAAACACATATTGTACTGTTCTGACAGTTCACTTTTGAAGGTGTCATAAAAGGAATTGAATTGCTCCTCATATTTGTCAGAGCCATCTTTCAGTGTTTCCTCCTTTTTTCCATGGCTTGAATAACAGAAGGAGTGCAAAATAGTAGTGCTCTATCTTCCCTGGACTCAGCCTCAGATGGTCAGTTAGCCATGGCTTGCATCTTCTGACCAGACAGCCTTGTACTCCTCTCACCTTGTACATGTATCAAGCAATGTCCATTTCTACTCCCCATTTGAAGTCATACCACTGCCCTACTTTAAACAGACATATTGTCCATTTGTGCATGCCTGTATGGGTAGTATGTGTCAATGAGGTTATTTTTCAGGATCTTTGTAGAAGATGGCTGTGTTACCAGCAGCTCTTCTATCTGGCCATGTGTTTTTAGTACACAGCATCTGTTGTTCTTGTAGTTAACATTCAAGTACCATATAGCATTAGATTTTCCATATAAGCATGCTCCACTAAAATGATCACTTGCTTCATAAGACCACATTCATGATGAGAAAGGGTTTTTAGACCCAGTGACCTCAGTCATGATGTCAGACTTTTGCCACTTGCAGATATTTCCTACCATAGATCCTGCAAGCACATCTGTTCATGTTTAGTTATGTACAATGTAACATATCGCACAAGAGCCATTGAGTTATCAGCAACGTACTGAACATCAATGTTAGCTTGCCACATGAGAAACAAAATAGGACTGTAGTCATTAATGGAAGCCTCTTCTTATGATCTAGGTAATTCATACACTCTTTTTGTTGACTTTGCCTTCAGGTGGTGCCTGACAGCAGAGAACAACTCATTTATTTGTCCCATGTGGTTGACTCTTCTAGGAAGCCTGAATCGGCACCTTATGTAGCATTTTGCACCACCTTTCACAGTTTTCTGGCAGTATTTACAACAGAGATGCTGCCGATATTTCTGGACCAACTCCCAAAGTGTTGGGCTTGTCACTTTATCCAGTAAGTGACATGTGACGTACTTCATGATGAATGCTAGTGTATCACTGTATTCTGAGTCATCAATGTGTGGTGCATCCTTAATCCACGAAAGCATATGCACATGAGGAGCACCATGAGCTTGATACTCAATTCCCCAAAAGTAATGTTCAACAATACCAAGAGTAAGGTTTGTTTTGGATAGGATAAAGTGTAGCAGTGCCTGAAACCAGTGATGAAAATGTCTAGATACACTGACCAGATCCAAAGAGCACATTTCACAAACTATCATAGATGTTATACCATGAACATCATTATTTGCCAACAACAGAACATCTGTCATCTCTTCCCAACTGTATTCTTCACAGCTGAGAGTGGCAAACCATGTGGCAGCACCATATTGACGCAACATACACATGAGTTACGCATGGTGATGGTATCAACACTCTTAAGTACCACACATGCATGTGAGAATGGAATTAAGATTCACTTATAGTGTCTCATCCATTGTTTTTAACTTTTGAAGCAGTTGAGCAGCAGTAACTCCTTGCAGTGGTGTTGTGACACGAAGTGTGTGTGCTATTACTCCTAACAAAATACTTAGTTCACTTTCCCACAACAGTTGAAATAAGTACTACAGTATATGTTCCTTCTGAATTTTTGCATCTGAACTTAATATTCTGGATGTTTTGTACTCAGCATTAGTAACATGAACCTCACGTTCATCTAGACAGCCACATCTGCCATATGGGAAGAGATCAAGGAAGCAACACCTTTCAAGTGTGCCTTACCATATACTCACTGGACAACCTTTACTTGCTTCGTCTGGTAGAGATCAATGCTATCAGTGATGGGGTCTTTGCCATGCAATGGATGAATTGTATACTGTTCATATATGTTCTCATCCATTGTGAGTGACACCTTTGACAGCATTGATTTCTTAGTATCCAGTATTCTAAACTGAGTGCTGATATCACCAAATGTGTCAATGTTCAAATCATCAAAAAACATATTTTTCTTTTTCAGAAATCGCACAACACTCACAGTGCCTTGTTAAATTGTTTTAGCTTTTGTCAGAACACCATTTATCAGGATTACCATACTGTTCTCATGCATAATCTTCTGAATATTATCTTTTAGTGGGAGGGGCAAGTACATGATTGAACCTTTTAATGATGTTATCAGATCATTCGTTGGCATGTTTTTTTTTTTTAGTCTGGTGTTTACTCGGAGAATTGTCTGGAATGGTCTCACTGTTTGAATTAATATGCATTCAAACAAATTCAGACATTCAGTTTCATGTGGAGTCACACCTGTGTCAATATTGTTAAAGTATGACTGAGGAGGAAGTTCATTTGCTGTAATTTTAGAGTAACAGTAATTGTACAACTGTACTTCATCAACAGATGTGAAGTCATTCAAGAGAAGTATGTAAGCAAGTTGCGTCCCCACATCTCATTCCATTTTCTGATATTGTCTATATTGACAGTTTTGACTGCAATTTGTAGCAGAGACATTTACATGACATACGTATAACATCAAATTTTTCCCACTTAGTCAGTTCAAATGTAACAATTTGTGTGCCAAGTGTGTCAATTAACTCTCTCAGTCATAAGTATGCTGTCTCCCATTCCATGTGTTTCACCAGTATGCTGAGTGCTACCTAAAAGTGCATTTGTAATCCTGTGTGATCATATAAAGTTTAGTGCACCTTGCATGTCACCATCTGCAAGTAACTGGTCAAGTGTGGCCAGTTTTAGTACCAAACTTTGTACTTGATAAAGTGGTGCAACAAAAGTTTGACTACAAAAGTGGTGTACAGCAATCATTCTAATATGGTGAAATATACTTGGACAAACACCAATATGCAAACATGCCAAGGAGTGACCTAAGAAATTAGTAAGAGATCTGATTGGGCATCTATCCATCTCCAGAACTAACAAATGTCTTCTTTTGTTAGGTGGTACCATAAACCTGTTCACAAATTCTTCAATTTATTGGAACAATTTGTCTCTTATATTGCATATGCTATAACAGTGCCATTTTCTGGCACATGATGGTCTCTCATTCTGTTCAGGGAAGTTTTCTACTTTTGAATAGTCTGGTGCTTCATGTTGCACTAGAGCCAGTATATTTTGTACTCTATCAGATTCATCCATATGTAGAGTGCTATTTTTCATGCATGTAATACATGTTTCATCAGTAAAATAAGCCTCGTAGTGACTTATGTGCAGCCAGCTACCTCCAAAAATGTCACAGCAGTTCGATCTGTTGAGGTATTGTACCTCTAGCAATAGATTCCAAATTTCTATAATGTAGCTTCTTAATCTACCAATCATGTACATTCTTTTCTCCACAGTTCTGTCTGCATGTTTCCTGCCATATGCACAAGCATGCGAACCTTCATACAGAAGGTCATATTTTTAAGTTTATTTTTAATTTTCTTTCCGTGTTTTTGCATAATTGTGTTAATTGTTCTGTTAATCTTTGCTTTGTGTGCTCATTTTTTGAAGTATGCTTTCTTGGAGTTAGCTACACATATCGTGTTCTGCTTTTTTTTCTGCACAGTTTTTTTCTGTCTGTTTATGTGTGTACCTGTCTTGTTAGAATGCTTACTTGTGCATGCATGAGATTTCTTGATGGATTTAGAAACCTACTGTGTGTCTGCTGCGCATTAATTTCTTTATATGCAGTGCTACAGAGCTGAGAGTATCTAGCATGTCTCTGTTGATGTTTTCTCCTATCCAGTGTAGGCATTTTGTCCTCCAGAAAGATTACATCTGTTACCCTCAAGTTACCTAGGAGAACAAAATAAAAAGAAACAGAATTACATATATGCAAGAAGTGCAGTGTCAGAAATTCAGTAAACTTAAATTACATTGAACACCTCAGAATGTGTTTGTTTCTAAGTTCTGTTCAACCAGTTATTGGCTTCTATGTAACACATGGCATTTGACCTTCAAGTCTATGCAGCCATGAGATACCCTAATGCAATAATCATGTTTAAGTTTGTTATGGCAATAATTACTATCATAAGTTCACTTAATGGCACTGAAATGTATGTGAGGCAGGAGGCAGTATAGCGTAATGGTTTAAGGCTCTGAGCTGCCAACCTGGAGACCTGGGTTTGAATCCCACAGCCCCCACTTGCATACTGTGTGACCCTGAGCAAGTTACTTAACTTCCTTGTGCTCCCAGGTCACACCTGTAAACAAGCTTTCAGCTTAGTGTGTCTCTCCTGGTAAAAAAAAAAAAATGCATGTGTATACACTGAATGTACAAATTCAAATTGTAAAATCATATTTTGAATTCAATTCCCATAGTACCCAACACATTTTCAACCACAAACCAATAAAATATGGGGTGAGTTTACTTTTACTATTGAGGCATTAAATTTTGAAACACGAGCCGTCAGATTTAGATGTGTGATTTGCCAGTTGTAAAGCCATTTGCGGTACAGAAACTGAGTTTGTGACAATGAAAATTAAATCACATGCACATAATCATCAAAAACAGGACCATGGTATGAAAGAGGTCTTCTCTGTAGTCATTCATGTACGAACCAGTAAATGGTATCATGATATATAAAATAATAGCAATGAACATAAAATACAAATGTAGAATTTACATGCATGATACTCAACCTGTCCAGTGAGTTGCAGTACAAAGAATGGTTTTGTGAAATAAAAAAATGTAATTAGAGTTCACGGAATGAAAAATAGGATCACAATGTCAAACTATAAGTTTTTGTAGCTGCAAATGTGCAAACCTGTAAATGGCATCGCAAGACGGAAAACAAGTGCCATGAACCAAAAATTTAGATTTAATGTTGTGGAATCAAAATTGAAATCAAGACAGCAAATATTTCTCTCCTCTATGAAACCATAAATGGTGTCATGACACAAAAAATGATGATGAGAAGGAAAACATAAAACTGCATGTCATGCATTACATAGTAAGGCCATGGATGCAATTTCTTTTTTATATCGAGAACTGTGAAATGATAAATGGTGATGCAAAACAAAAATTTGATGGCGCATGTCACTATCGATTTTGATATACACGGCATTGGCTTTTTGGTTTGCATTACCATTTACAGTTTTGCAGCTTTCAAGATCCCAAAAAATTAGAAAAAAAGAAATGGTTGTTATGAAACATGGCTGAGGCTTAATTGTGTAACCCCCACATCAAATTAAATTTAGCGTGGTCTCAGCATCATGTTTTTTCATCACCCAACTCTTTCTGGATTCGCATATCTGCAACTACCCCAAAAAAAGAAACACAAGAAGATAAATTCTGTTACCTCGGTAGCATTTTTATCACATGAAATGAACTGTGCATTTTTATCGATGTGATGTTTGTTTCACAGCTTGCAATAACACTTTAAAGTCTCACACATAAAGGTCTGCAGAGCCACAGAAATTAAATTTAAGTATTTGATATCATGCCTATTTTTCATTCTGCAAAATGGAATGTGATTTTTATTATCACAGTGCAGGATTTGAATCCCTATTAGGGAGGATGAAAACAGATTTTAATTTTGTGGATTAAAAAATAGGACCACGATATCAAATGCTAAAAATAGATATTTTTCCCCTGCTGCCATTCAAATGTGACTCTGTAAATGGTATTGTGAGTTATAAAAGACAAGCTACAACAATACAAATTTAAATTTGGATTCATATACTAAAAAAATGTAATCGAGATAACAAATGTTTTTAATTTTATTTATCTTTTTAATTTTGTCAGTCAAAGATTTTGAATGCATTAACACTGCAGTTAAATTATAAAATGATGCAGAGAATGTAAAAAAATTAAAATCATGTTTGCAAATTAAATCATAGAAGTGTGCCTACAACCCTTCACCATCATGGTCCTTTTTTTGGGGGGGGGGTCTTTAATGTCTACAACTGCAAAACTATAAATGGTATCATGAAATGGATATGTGATGCCGCATACCTAAAATAGTTTTCCATTTCACGTAATGAAAAACAACATTGCAGAGTTTTTTTTAAGTCCGCAGTAATAAAAAATGTTGTCATGGGATGAAAAAGCATTACCACAAACAGAAAAACTAAATTGCCCATTGTTATATGTGCAAAAACCTAAAACTGTTCTCCATTTCACGTAATAAGAAATAACATCATGGAGTCATTTTTTAAATGCGTGGATGCTTTCTAAAGTCCACAGTATTAAAAAACATTGTTGTGGGACGAAGAAATAATGCCCAAAACAGTAAAATTAATTTACCCATTGTTATATGTGCAAAAAGCTACTAACTGTAGAGGTGTAAGTCAACCACCATACCTACATATCGCGACACACTATAAATATGTATATATATATATATATATATATACACACATTTAAAGTTATGGACCTTAACATCTTTCAAATGAGTCAATCAGAGCACAGCATACACCAACCATTTTGTGAGCCCTCCATTGTGTATTCTGTTAGCAAAACAACTGATCTGCAGGAAAGCATTAATGCAAGTGAAATCTAAGTTAATCATTTATCAGTCGTTGTTTGTTGATGGATCCTGATACATATAATTGTGCCCATTGTTATGTAAATGTGATATACAGTGCTATTTCTATAACTTTCAATTATCAGGCTGTGAAAAAGTTTTATTCTCGCATGTAACAAAACAGTTATTCTGTGGCACAACACTGTTCTTAGTAGCACAGAGTAATTGCTGTAGCATCACAAATCTGGCAACAGATACTGTTAAATATCACCCGCGGGTCAAAATGTTGAATCTCGATGTAATATGTTCGCGCGATGTTTTTGCTATCATGAAACTGTTTTTCATTTTGTGAGTGTATTTTTGGTATTCACAGTGTCAAATTTAAATTGCCAATCAAAAAAATCACTAGACGGTAGTGATAGTCATTCTAAAGTATATAAACTAGCAAAATAAAATGTGCCCTATCTACGAAATTGTAAGACCCCCAAAATGACTGTGCTTCAAAACAGCAAGAGAACCATATTGCAAGGTTCATTAGAAATGGAACAGTAATATCCAAGTTGCACTGTTTTTAACAATTCCTATATAAACAGACTCCTGTCTTTTCTGAATGTTTTGGAGCCATCTACAGGTGAACTATTGTTATAACCATACATGGACTATGTGAAGTAAGATTTACAGGTAAAACACAATTAATGTGTTGTCTGTGAAGCTATGTGAATAACATGACACACACCATCCCCTAATGTAACTTCATGAAAGAGAACCTTACAACAATGACACAAAACATTATTACCAGCAACTGCTCTGTTAATCATGCTACTTTTCTTTTGTCATTAAGATTTACTGGTGTACAAATCAATACGACATTAAAATACTAAGATATGTTGTCATCATAAAAATGATAGACTCACCACCTAGGATGCTAGTAAAAAAAGGAATGAACAGATGGTAATTAATCATTCACTGCTGCACAATTGCATGTCACTTGAGGCTCACTCAGAGTAGATTGACCAATTGGCTAGTAGGATTCACAATACTCAGTCTCTGGGCAAATTTCTTAAGTAGCCATCATTGTAGCCAATGGGCTGTCATCTAAAGCTCATCTCAGGGTGGACAGACCAATCAGCTATCAACAGTTTCCGGGCAGGTTTGCCTAGCTAGCCCATCACTACATATGGTATTTTGAAATGTAAACATATTGTGTTAAATGAAAAACATATTTACAACACATGTTTGTAATATATTTCTTAATTGATGTTGCTATGTCACAGCTCTGCAATAGAAAACAAGAGGTTTTGTTTTCACTGTTGAAATGGCAGTTGAACATTGCTTTCAGTGCCATTCTGAGAGATGTCTCTAGCACTGGAGGAGTTGTTCAAATTTTGTTAAAGTTTTGTTCTTTAACTTACCTTGAAAGGATTTTGCTATGGCAGAGACCATCAGAAACAGTGTCTGGATACTTGGGAGCTCACTTGTGCATAGGGCTGCAGAGCTTACTGAGCATAGTCATTTTGGTAATGAATTACAACTGCAAAACTGTAAGGTTCACTGGTTTAGGAAGGGTGGCATGAGGTGGGAGCAACTCATACCAACCGTACACCACATTTTGACATACCAGCCCATGACAGACATACTCCTGATTCATGTTGGAGCAAATGATTTGGGACACAAAAGGGGAATAGATCTGACTGAGACAGCTAAGCAAGAATTGGTTGAGATTCACCGAATATTGCCTAACTGGAAGATTCACTTCTTGGATATTACAGAGCGAATGGTCTGGATGGGTGAGGAGTATGGTTCTGTCATTGAAAGATCACATTGCAGGGTGAATATTCAAATAGCTGGTTTTCTAAAAATATTGGTATGCACATAATTTGACACCCAGAAATAAGATATTATAACAATTGGCTGTATCTAAAAGATGGAGTACATCTGTCCAACACAGGGAATGTTATTTTCCTTAGGAACCTTCAGCATGGAATCCAGACTGTGTTGTGATCTGAGACATACTGATTTGGATTTAGAATGCTCCACATATCAGGAAAATGTTAAGAGAAACAAATGCCACTTATTAGAGCCACTTTATGTTGATCAAAAGGATAGATTTCACGTTACAACTTGCCTTCTCTCCATTTTGCTTCCCTTCCCTTCTGTTCCCTTCCATTATCTCAAATCCCCTATCCTCATATGCCCACCCCTCTACTTCTGCTTCCTTCTGTTTCATGCACTTCTCTTAATTTGCAGTAACCTACAGTGGTATACCTTCCCTGTCCTGTTCTCTTCTCTGTCCAAACCTTACCTGTGTTCACTTTCCTTCCCTGTTTACCATTTTCTTCCCTGCCTTTTCTTTTGTTTTACTTTCCATGCTGTGTTGTCCATTCCCTTTGCTATGTACTCACTGTTACACTTTCCTACACTCTCCTGTACTTTACTGACTTCATGCCATTTACTACTTTCACTACAACTCGTTCATTGCCATTTTATTAACTGCAATGTTATCCAGTTCTATAGTATTGCCTCTATGCCATACACATTCCTCCTCCTTCCCTGCTCTACTCGGCACTACCATACCTTTACTTTCCATTGTAATCTCTTTCCTGTTTGGTATGTTCATGCTGCCCTTTTCCTTCACTGCTTTGCATTTCTTCCTTAGCTTTACCTTACTTTCCTTTTCTTGCTGTTCTTCTGCCTAGCATTGTGTGTTATTTCATTTTCCTACCCTGTGTAGCCCTCCCCTGCCCAATACTGTCTTCATGGCATTGACTACCCTGTTCCTCTTCCATGTCCTTGCATGTACTTGTTTTCATCTACCTAGTATTCCATACCCTGGCATGCCATTCAATGCTATTCTCCCCCACCCCCATGAGGCAGTGTAATATCCTTCCTCTCAGTTATCTTCTACCCAACAGCCAACACTTCCCTGCTTTTACTTTCCTTACATATTTTTGTATGCAATCTATAAATATAACAGTGATTATACAGCTGTACATATAATGTATGTAACTACAAATCTGTATACTTACAATAGTAATAGTTTATATGTACTTATTTTTATTCACAGGCAGTAGGGATGGCTGGGGATACTGGGATGTACAGGGAGAGGCATCACCAGCAGAAAACAGGAAATTGTTATCCCTCTGTACAGACAGTTGGTGAGACCATATCTGGAGTACTGCATCCAGTTCTGGAGACCCCATCTCTGCAAGGACATAGTCAGGATGGAGTTGGTCCAGAGGTGGGCAACTAAAATGGTGCAGGGTCTGCAAGAGAAGCCATGTAAAGAGAGACTAAAGGATTTTAATATGTATACCCTTAAGGAAAGGAGGGAGAGGTGGGACATGATAGAAATGTTTAAGTACCTCAGTTGAATCAACAAAGTCCAAGAGGGTAGCTTCTTTCAGAAAAAGAGATATACAAGAACAAGAGGACACAATTTGAAGATAGAGGGGGGATGACTCAGGGGCAATGTGAGGAAGAATTTTTTCACAGAGAGGGAGGTGGACACATGGAACAGCCTCCCTGAGGAGGTTGTGGGACCTAAAACTGTGGGAGAATTCAAGGATGCATGGGACAGACATAAGACAATTGTTGTGGGGGGTAGGAAGAAACAGGCTGTTGGTTAACTAGGATCTGCAGCTTATCCTGTAGGTAGGGAAATTGGCAGACTAGGTGGGCCAAGCGGTCCTTTTCTGCCATCAAAGTCTATGTTTCTAAGTTTCACAGAACATGTCTGGACCAATGCAAGGGTGCAGCTCCTAGTGCATGGCCTTGAACTTCATGGTAATGCAAAGCTGTACTTCTGGGTGTCCAACCTGTCACTAAAAGACACCTGGCAGAGAGTCAGCTAGTTCCTTGCTGGCCACAATATAAAGAAAGACCCATTAGAGTGCCATGAGGAGTGAAAGCTGCTGTGACAACACTTTTACAAACTAAAAAAGTGTGGTATGGTTTGGGAGCGCAAGAAGGGCTGGTATGAGTGCACTCATCACATGTGGGAAGTAGCAGGGAGGCCAGCATTAGGAGAACATATTCTTGCTGGTAAGCACAACCATATTATACATTTGCAGTAATATGTTTACTTTTACTATATACATAGTTCACCTGATTGAACTCTTTTACTGTACTAGTGTCACAGCCATATTTATGATGAAATCTGTATTGTGTAAGAGTAGTAATTTTATTGTTATGTGAAATCTGGGTGTTATACTATGGATGTTGTACTGCAATATCAGTACTGTTTTCTGATTCTGTCTGTGAACCAATATCCTACATTTTGCATAATCATTATTGTCAGGTTTCATGTGTCAGTCAGTGTCTACATACAGTATAGCAAGTAATTACATGTATGTATTGCATAGCTGTGCAAGATATGGTGCTGTGCTGGTCATATAAATTATTTGAAGAGGTGCTATAGCACGAGAAGTCATGTAATAATCAGAATTATACATACATCTTTAGAAAGAATGTCTTAAGCTGCAATTTATCTACTCTTTTGCAAACTGTTAAGATAGAATGTACCAGTCTCATAATCTTTACATTTCAGCCGTAGTTATTTGTGCTGACATACAGTTACATGTCTGCATCCTTTCTGTATCTTTTTTTTTGTATGTATTGCAGATGACCCTGCCGCTGCTGACGCAGATGAGCGTGCCATACTGGCTCCCACTGCTGTCACTGTGTTGCATGAGGTAGAGATCATAACAACAGGTATTTAACTTCTGAAAAATACAGTACAAACACTGGTTAGCAAAACTTTTTAGGGAATACAAAATGATGGCTGTTCAATACATGATGTATTAGAATGCATAGAAATGTACATTTGGATAGCCACGCAAGTAGCAGACTACAGCATAATCAGAAGCGATGATCCGCGAGGTTAATTTGCAATGTAAAAAAATAATGTATTCACTAAGAGTCCATCACAGGTGATGGCTAGATCACAGCTGACGGGCATACAGTAGGTTGGGGGGGCAGAAGTATATAAATAAACAAGTACACATCAGAATACTATACAAGAACAGTCATGTACCACAAGTTGTCCTACAAAAAATATGTCTATCACCTACTAGTCAGTTGCAATATGACGTGCCATTACTGTAAATGAAACGTTAATTATTTGATTTTTTTGTAGAGGCGTGTAGCAGCATTACTTTTGACGTGTGCTGTGCTATGTTCAAGATGGCAAATTTTTAATTAAGTATTGCGTGACAAACTATCTTTCAGTCACTTAAAGATGTAACAACATTGTTGCTGTAATAAAATTGAAACGTGGAGTATATTACATCATGCAATACACTAAAAAAATGTTTTTTTGTTATTTTTCTTTTCATGCGCTGTGAATCAAGAAGAACAACACTCCAAACAGTAGCAGGGAGATGGTGGAGAAGCTGTAGTGAAGGACAGGGCCTCGCAACCAGCTGCAGCCAGCTCTGCAGGTGGTGCACAGGAACAGGACTCCACTGCAACACTCTCTGTGCATGCTCCTGTTCAGCCCTCACATGCCGGTGAATCTGTGAAAAAAGTATATGTGAGGGCTGAACCGGGAACAGCACAGCTGGGTCCATTGAGCAAGGTTCCTGCATCCCAGAGGTGTGAATTGTCTGCCAAATGCCATATATAGACAAACACCACAAGAATAACTTAAAAATTGTCGCATATGTTAGCAGCTAAAAATGCGTATGTGATTTTAAGTTCTAAATCAACATATCTTGATACATCATAAAACTTAATAGTATACGATTGCTGTACAACAACACCTAACTATACATAATCTAAACAATAATGGATGCGTAACCATGCACAACCAGTCTGTTGTGTCACAGATGGGTTCTGATTCCCTCTGACATTGAGAGTGAACCTCGTGAGGTCCCTGAATCAGAACCCTGATGTTTCAGAACTCAGTGGTTCTGCAAAAATTTGAGCATCCTGTATCTTTCATAGTGGGCAGTGTTCTGTGAAATATGAATGTGACCTTCCTTTCAGTTTCAGCATGAAATTGACCCGTGCAGTTTCTAGGGATTTCAAAACACTGTCTTACCAGACAAAGCCACAATCACATTCTATGGCCTTTGAGCAATGCAACAGTTCCATTTCAAAAGGGCTGTAATCTAATGCAGAACAATGACCTACTGTATATCATAATATGATTGCCACTCTCCATTTGGATTAAGTAACACATCACCTGGACACTATGCAACTATTTAAAACTTATGGTGCATGGGTATTTATGCAACATAGTTAGGAATAAGTCACAATGGTTCATTTCTGGTAGTAATTTTACTGCATGATTAGGGTTGTAATGAGGCAATGTCAGCAATCTGAACTTAATTGAATGTAATACAGTTGTGTTTCAAAACTATAGGTAAAGTTTTTAAGACATGACTCAAAATTACATCCTGATTTTTGATACAAATTAGGATATAAGCACATTAGAAAGCACTTGAGTGACCCTTGTTGGCAGTGATTGCCAAAAACTAGTGCCAGCCAATCAAGATAGACGGATTTCCTTGTGCATTTCATAGTCAACAGTGCAAACATATTTATACCTTCAGAAAGACTACTCGTATAGTAACATATATTTGCATACATAGAAAAGTATGTGAAAGTATATCTATTCTGTGACACTTGTGGTGCTGCAAAACAGTGCTAGCACGTGCCACCATTATCACCAGTAGAAGAAAATCAGTTATTCAGTGAATAATGGTTTACAATCTGTAAAAGCTATGTGTAATATTAAGATTTCTGCTTTCAATATGGTGCACAATACTTTCTATTGTGTGCACACAATGCTAATAGTGTGTGCATACTCTTAACAGTGAATTAGAATACAGTGTTTTTGGTATACTGTTGTCTCACATGTCACTGTTTTTGTATATTGCAGAAATAGTCATGTGGATTCACCTTATATGTAAACAATACAACATGACAGGCTGTATATTAAATGGATATTGCCACCCACACAGTGTGATACAGAGAAAGGAGGCTGTAGGTAGACTACCTTCAAGCACTGTTATTGTGGTAATATCGGTAAAATTAAAAAAACACCCATGTCTCACATCAGGAGCATATAATGGCGTATGATTCTGAAGCTTTATACAAATACAACAATTATGCTAATATGTGGAGAACATGTGTTTCCTACTCTGATTCATGAAGATATAGTCATGTAACATAATAGAAGACAACATTATTGTACATATGCCTTAGACAGTGTGTTACTTACTCACATCACCATTCATATTCAATGTTCGGCATCTGTAACACAATTTTTACCATTTTTGTTATAAAATATATGCAGGAACTTAATGTTACCTTTGTTAGCTATTCAGCCCTATAATTCTACACATGTGACAGATTTGTAGGTAACTACAACTGCAAACTTTATTTATTTATGATCTAGGATTGACACCTTTGAGAACAAGCTAACATACTAACATACTAAAATGCCAGCAGAATAGGCCTAACGGTCTTTCGTGTCTGCTCGTTTGGTCAGCCCCCACCCTGGGTGCTGACCTTGCTGTCCCCCTTGCCTTCTCTGGCTTCTCCCTTCCCAGTTCCGGATATTCATGATGCATTGGATTTTGCTTCCTGAACCCTTCCCCTGTACCTGTCCCACCCCCTCTTGAACTCCTCCACTGTCTCTGCCTCCACCAGCCCCCTAGGTAGTGCATTCCATAGCTCCACCACCCTCTCAGTGAAGTAGCACCTCCTCCTTTCTCCCCTGAATCTTCCCCCCTCCAGCTTCCACCCATGCCCTCTAGTGGCCCCTTCCTCCTTCCTTCGAAGCACCCTGACTGTTCCTCCCCTATTTACCCTCTTCATGTACCTGAAGACCTCTATCATGTCCCCCCGGTCCCTTCTCTCTTCCAATGTGTACATATTTAGCTCTTCGAGCCTCTCCTCATAGGTCCTGTCCACCAAGCCCCAAATCATTTTGGTTGCCCTCCTCTGGACCCTCTCCAGGAGGTTAATGTCCCTCTTTAAGTGTGGCCTCCAAAACTGCACACAGTACTCCAGGTGCGGCCTCACCAAGCAGTTATACAGAGGGAGTATCACTTCCCTCCTTCTGGAGGTGATCCCCCTAGTGATGCATCCCAGCATCCTGTTGGCCTTGGCTGCTGCCCTCCTACAAGTCTCAGAGTTGTTCATCTTGACATCCACCACCACCCCCAGGTCTCTATCAGCCATTGAGACTTGTAGTATTTCCCCCCCCAGGGTGTACACTTGGCCTGGGTTTCTGGCCCCCAGGTGGAGTACCTTGCATTTCCCTGCATTGAACCTCAGCTTCCACTTTCTAGACCATCTTTCCAGAGCCTCCAGGTCCCCCTGCAGGGCCACCCTCCCCTCCTCCCCATCCACCACCGCCCCCAGTTTCAAGTCATCTGCAAAGAGACTCATCTCACTCCTGATTCCTGTCCTTATGTCAGATACATAGGTGTTGAACAGAAGGGTCCCAAGGACTGATCCCTGTGGGACCCCACTAATGACCCTCCTCGGGGATGAGAATATCCCACCAACTATCCGGTCCTGGAGCCAATTGCCTATCCATCTGATCATCTGGTTTCCCACCCCCATTTCTCCTAGCTTATCCAACAGGCCCACGTGAGGAACAGAGTCAAATGCCTTGCTGAAGTCTAGAAAGAGGACATCCACTGGTCTACCCAGGTCCAAGGCACTTGTCACCCAGTCGTAGAACTCCACCAGGTTTGTCTGACATGATTTCCCTGGGATGAATCCATGCTGTCTATCGTTCAGGCACCCTGACTTATCCAGGTCCCCCCCTATCCTCTCCTTGACAATGCCCTCCATCACCTTGCCCACCACCGATGTCAGGCTGACAGGCCTGTAGTTCCCTGCCAGCTCCCTTGATCCCCCCTTGTGGATAGACACTACATGCGCCACCTTCCAGTCTTGGGGCACCCACCCTGTCCTCAGAGAGATGGTAAAAAGCTCTGCCAGGACATCTGCAAGTTCCTTCAGCACTCTAGGATGTAATTTATCCGGCCCCGGTGCTTTCTCCGCCTTAAGGAGCTGAGGGCTTCCTCACTCTCTCTGCTGTGATTTCCACTTCTGGTACCTTTTCTCCTGCTTAGCCCTCCCCCACCTGCCAGTGATGCCCCCTCCCAGACCTGCCGATCGGTAAGGGTCCCCCCCTCCTCATTATCTCTGTCTCCTCCCATGTATGATGCAGCATCCCCATTTTCCCTGGTGAAAACTGAGGTGAAGTACTCATTTAGTACCTCAGCCTGCTCCCTCGGGTCTTGTGCCCATCTCTTCCCTGATTTAAGCTCATTATATAGGTTCTAGGTCAGAGGTTATACAAAAATAGACAATCAAAATTATACAAAAAATATACAAGGCAACAGAGATAGAACATATATGATTTCATATACATGAGGATTCAATACTCATGGTGGGAGTAAGGGAATGTGCAGGTAAAGTTAGAAGCATTACTGTAGGCTGAAGGGGCCCAAGCCACAGGCATCCCATTGTCAGCTGGATGTAGCATACAGGGGCCCATTTCCAGAATGGTTATGTATTGCGCAAAGTGACTTCCGCCAAAAAATTGGTGCAAGTAGTACTTTGCGCCATGAGTAATGACATTCGGTGTTCCAAAAGGCAGCCTGTGACATGTCGCAGGCTGCCTGCACTGAAGTTGTCCTACACCACTAGTTACGTCATAAACCCCTGCGACATGGCACAAGGGGATTTATGGTAGCAGTTATGCCCTATTCTGGGAGGGTGGTTGTCGGAACAGCACATGTGCAACTCCAAGAGAACCCCCAGATGACATTGGTCTAAGTACAGTTAGTCCAGTTATTAGCTGGTCTAAGTGTACTTTACATTCACTGGTGGTGCACCACAGTGTCATGTGCACCCAACATCCACCTCCCCTACATTCCCACATTAGCTCCCCCACCCGTCTCCCATTGGCTCATGCCCTGGAATGCCCTCTGTAGGCTGCTGGTACCCCCAAGTAGTGATCCAGAGAATAGACCCACAGGGCAAATCATGTCTTACACCCCATACCTGAGTAGTGCCCTGCAGGGCTGCACATGTCCCCTGTCCCCAAGACCCAATCCCCAATCACCAGCTCACCAATAATATTAAAACTGCCATGACCCTAATTCCCTCATAGTCTAGTGGCTCCCACCCCCCATCCGGCAGTGCCAGTCCACTCCCACCCCCCGTTCCCAGTCAGCGACTGGCCATCCCACTCATACCTCCACGGTTGTTGTTAACTGAGCTCCTCATCACAGATTACTGTATACAGTATGCCTGAATGAATGCATCATTGAGCACATACTGTATACAGTAGCACGTGACTCAAAGGAGCCTCGTCGGCTGGCCATGGAGTTGTGAGGTGGGATTGCCAGTCACTGACTGGGAATGGGTGTGGGGGTGGGGTGGAGTGGCAGTGCCAGTAGGGGGGCCACTAGACTACTAGGGAATTAGGGCACAGCAGTTTTAATATTATCAGTGAGCTGGTGATCGAGGATTGGGGCTTGGGGATGGAGGGGACATGTGCAGCCCTTCGGGGCACTATTCAGGTATAGAGGCTAAGACATGATGTGCTCTGTGAGGCAATTCTCAGGGATCGGGGCCTGGGGCAGGGGGGGTTCTGATAGCCCTGCAAGGCATCATGGTGGCTTCTGTGGGGATTGGGAGGGGCATGCGCCCTGTCAGTGGGCATTTACTGTGGCTTGTGGCACCCTGTTCAGGTGCAGCCTACCTTTGGCACAACACTTGGTGTGCCGCAAGTCACGAACGTAGTTGCCAGAGACTCTGGTGGTTCTGGAATTGGGCGCAGGGTCTCTGGCACATCGGCATTTGGCGCAAGTCGCAATTGTCAGTGACTTGCACCATGCCTTCTGGAATTGGGCCCCAGATTACTGTGGGCACCCAAATCAGTCACAAGTATTGACAGCAGAAGACTGAGAGAGAAAGTGGACAGACAGCCACTACCAATGGGACTACATCAGCCAGAGGCTTCATCCAGACTGATTAGAGCTTGAGGAAAGAGGCAAAGGTCTAAGGATTGGTGGGGTGCAAGGAGAAACCAGCCTGAAAGGCATTGTGTAGGAAAGAGTGAGGTAGAAAGGGCAGAAACTTATATAACCTGTTGGTAAACCTGTGTGGAAGTACCATAATAACACAAAAAACAAGCAATAATCTTGCTGTACCTCTCTGCAAGTGACATAATAAGACAAAATTCAAACCATACTCCATTTTATTCTTATGGGTGCACAGCCACAAAGACCAGAGCACCAGGGTGCTGAAACACAATGTAAGTATACATTTGAATCATTAATGTGCCACAAAATAGTTTTGTGTTATTGCATGTCCTAAACAGATAAGTAGATTACTCTGTAGCATGAAGTTTTTTCACCTATTTGTAACAGTATAATGAGAAGGTAGTGACATATGTTATTAGCCATGACTTCACTGGACTTTCATCAGGGTATTATAGCCAGTGGTTGCAGACATATAATAAAAGAAAGTAAACCGTGTCACTTTTCTTCCCCATATCTATTCACTGAACAGGTCTGCAGGTCCACAACACGTGTTTTTACAAGATGATGATCTTCAGGGTACAGTTACTGTATATTATTGCCTATGTATCATTTTCATAAGTTGATAGTGGTATCTGTAGTTGTATCACTGCTATGTAACTCCCCAAATAAAGCCAGCATGATGAACAATATATGTTATAGTCAAAATATGTAGCAAGTAGAGCATGCCTTCTTAACTGTATGACTTTGCCTACAAAAGTAGTTCTGTTTCACTGCATAGTCTGTACAGTATCATAAACCGTAACGCTGCATTCATCAACCATTACATAACAAATGGCAAGCTGCAGCCTGCTTCAGCTGTAAGTACATTATTTGTGTGCTTCTACCAGCACAGTTACACATACGTAAATGCTTTTTCTCAATTTTTGAATGTTTTGTAGATATTGCTAAAAAAATGTGATGTTGTACTCTGCATTCAGGCAATAATGATCGAACAGCCACTCATTTGGTGAGGGTTAATGATCAGTTGGGGGGGTAGGGTGGCCCAAAGCACACCCAAAGGCCAATCCCCACCGGCTGCCTGTTAATCACCAGAAAATGAATGGCTGTGAGGTCATTATTATTGCAATTCTAAGTCTAATTGCAATAATATTTTGTTTCTCTTAACCAGTGAGTGAGGGTTATGAGATAGCCTGCACTATTCACAAGCAGGATGGGTAAGATCTTTTGCTGAAAATTGTATTACTGGGCTCTTAGCAATATTCACAGAATTGGACTCAGAGGGGCTTTCAGAGTGGGTATTGACCAGTGAGAGGGGCTGAGGACCTGATTGTTCTGTTAATCTGTGAAGAGCCATTCCTTAGGAGTGAGAGTCCTAAGTTTGCCTGTATTTGGAGGACTTTAAAATCTGGTGACTTTCTATTGGTTGTGCTCCCTTATTTAAGATACTGCCTCTATGAGACTGAACATACTTCTCTCTGATAGAACTTGAAATGTGGCTCTGTGTGGGAGAGAGTGCCTGGATACTAATTTAAAAATTTAAAGTGACTGCCTCATTTGAATTGTGGAACCCTCTATAAAATCTTAGTAATTATCTCACAGTCTGCATTTTGGGAGAATTGGGTGGGTTGGGGAGGTTATTTTTAAATCACTGAAGTGAGTGTTTGGGTGAGTGTGTGAGTGTGGTGTGTGTGTGTGATTTACTGAATCTGTTTTAATAGGCTGTAGTGGTAAAATCTGTACTTTTGGAGATGGGTTTTCTGATTCAAGTCCCGGGGATATGCTACTCCCCCTCTATGTTAAAAGATTTGTGTCCCTTCTGCCAGCCACCCCTTGAAGCCACAGTTGTCTGAAAGTGCAAGGGGTTGGGTACTGCAAGGAGGGGCACAAGGGGGGAAACAGGAAGGTCAGTGCAGCTGGAGGGTAGCGGATTCAGGTGGTGGGGACCAGGAGATGCCCTGGGTTGAGGAAACTGTTGAAGCGGGGTTCCCTGCATCTCGTCTCATTGCCCAGGGAACCCTGCAGACCATGAGGCCAGGTAGCTGAGGGACTGGTCTCAGCCTTTCATCCTCTTCAGGCAGTGTTGTGCAACACCAATTTGGTGGTGAGCAAGACCGCTATAATGGTGGAGCCTGTTGCATCTGTCAAACTGGCATGCATCACAGAGACCTGGCTGGGGGATGCTTCCAGCCCTGTGTTAGAGGTGTCTGTCCTGGTCTGGTTTACCATGGTTCACTGCCCAAGAAAGGAACGCAGGGGTGGGGGAGTGGCCATTTGTTTTAGGTCAGAGCTGGACCTGGTGATGCACCCCATGGGGGACACTGGTTCTTTTGAGTGTGTGGCTGTGCAGGGGAGTCACAGAGTGGAGTTCAGGATTCTCCTAATCTACTGGTCACCTGGGTGGAACTGGAGTTTCCTGCACTAGATGTCAGCCTTTGTCGCCGAGACGGTGTTGGAGTTGCCGAGGTAGCTTATTCTCAGCGACTTCAACACCTGGGTGGGAGACAAGGCATCATCTGGGGCCAGAGACTTCCTGTCAACTATGGAGGCTCTGGGCCTCTCTCTGAGGACCACAGCTGGCACCCATCACTCTGGCCACATGCTCAATCTAGTGTTCTCCCTGGAGCTCGAAACTGACATCGTCAAGATTGATCCGGTTGTTTGGTTGGATCATTGCACCATCAGGTTCAGCTTCAGAGCCCCCTTAAATGTCCCTTCCTCTGTGGAAATGGTTCAGTTCTTCCCTTTGAAAGGTTTACAACCAGAGGGACTGATGGCAGAGCTGGACATTTCGTCTGTGCTTGAGGCTTGCACCAATGGCCCGGAGATTGCTGTGGAGGCCTATAACAGGGCTGTCATTGAGTCTCTGGACTGCCTGGTGCCAATCCATGTACACCCCCTGGTTTCTCAGCTTGGCTTGCCATGGTTTGATGCAGAGCTGAGAATGCTGAAAATGAGGGGTGGAGGTTGGAGAGGTGTTAGAGGAAGACCAGGTCTGCGGAGGACAGGCTGGTTCTGCTTACTCATTATGATGAGTATCAGAATGCAATCATCCAGAAAAAGGCATCTTTTATATCTGGGATGATTGCAGCTAGGAAGAGCAGACCAGCTCAGCTCTTCCAGGTTGTAGACAGGCTATTACATCCTGCCTGTCTGGAACTCATTAGAGCAGTTTCAGCTCACAAGTGTAAGAAGTTAGCTTGGTTCTTCTCAGACAGAGTGTCCTCCACAAAGGTTGGGACTTTTCCTAGTGGGATACCATCCCCAAGCAATGGCAACCTTCAGGTGGATGGACGCACTCAGTTGCCTTGGGCAGAGTTCTGGTTAGTGATGACAGTGGAGGTCTGTGGGATGATCTCTGGGCTTAGACCAATGTTCTGCAACCTTGACCCGGGCTTGATGTGCCTATTGGTTGGCTGCATCGAGATTCTGGGCCCAGTTTTCACTAAGATAGTCAGGAGTTCCTTGTCAGCTGGGGTTTTTCCAGAGTCTCTTAAACAAGCTCTGGTTAAACCCCTGCTGAAAAAAACATCATTGGACCCCGGTGTCTTGGTGAATTACCAGCCTTTCTTGAACCTCCCCTTTTTGTGGAAGGTTCTTGAGAAGGTGATCATGAAACAGCTTGAGGGTCAGTTCATGGACTTCCATATCTCTGAACCTTTCCAGTCCAGATTTAGGGCCTTGCACAGCATGGAGGCTGCATGGGTTAGGGTACTAAATGACCTGCTCGGGTGAGAGATAGAGGAGTGCAAATGATTCTCATCCTCCTGAATCTCTCTTCAGGGTTTGACACTGTGGACCATGGGGTGTTGTTGGATAGGTTGAGGGAGTATGTAGGACTCACCAGCAAAGTCATAAGCTGGTTTGAGTCCTTTCTCTGAGGCAGGTCTCAGAGGGTGGTACTGGGGAATTTTTCCTCAGCCCCAATAGACCTGCCTGTGGAGCCCCCCAAGGTTCTGTCTTCTCCCTCATGTTGTTCACAATGTATATGCTGCCCCTGGGCAAGGTCATAAGGCAGTATGAGATGAATTTTCATTGCTATGCTGATGATACTCAGCTCTACCTGTCCTTTACACCTGGAAGATCGGATGCGGTTGATGTGCTAAATGAATGCTTGGCCGAGATCCAGGCTTGGATGTTGTCAAACTGGCTGGGACTTAACCTGGGGAAAACTGAGGTGCTGCTGGTCAAGCCAGGTCGAAGGGGAGGAGTGGGGGCCCCTAGTGATAGGTTGGGGCTTTTTGTTGGCCCCACTGAACTGGAGGTCTCTGTAAAGGTGAAGAATTTGGGCATTGTTCTGGATAGCACACTGACACTTGATGCCCAAGTGTCGGCCATTGTCCAAACTGGGTTTTATCATCTCCAGAACACCACCTGAATTAAGTCCCTTATCCCCCCCCGATGACCTGACCATGCTGGTACACACTTTCATCACCTTGAGACTTGATTACTGTAATGCACTCTACCGTGGGGTCAGATGAGGTGCGATGCAGCACCTGCAGCTTTTGCAGAATGCTGCGACCTGGCTGTTGACTGGACATTCGAGATTCAGTCACACTACACTGGTGCTGCATGGATTGCACTGGCTGCCGGTGTGCTGGCACATCACCTTTAAAGTAAGTCTTCTGACCTATAAGGCCCTACATGGTTTGGGTCTTGGCTATCTAAAGTAGCTCCTGTATCCCTACACCATGTCCTGCTCTTTCAGGTCAGCCGGAGAGGCCCTCCTGGAGGTCCCCCAGGCAAGATTAAAATCTTCTGGGGACTGGGCATTTGAAGTAGCAGCCCTAGTCCTCCGAAATTCATTGCCGGGGTACTTCTGGGATACATCCTCTGTTGAGAACTTTAAGAAATGGTTGAAGATCTACTTGTTTGAGCAGGCCTTTGGGACCTGATATAGCCATTGATAATGAACGTTAATTAAATCATGAGCACCAGGATCTTTTACTGTGGTGCTGAAAGCAGTCACAAGTAAAACAGGTACACAGTCAGTAAGCACCCACAGAATAGGACAAACACCACAATGGTTAAAAAGGTTTTCTAACCATTTATTGTAAAAAAAGAAGTACAGTTTACATCCAACACCTTAGTTGCAGATGGAAAAACTGTTGGAAGCCCTGAATGGACAAGCAGCACTCAGCCAGACAGACTAACATTTTTGCCTGATAACTTCAGGCTTCTTCAGAGTAATGAAACTCACCACCTAGTGCCAATAAATATTACACAGTGCACATGACTAATTAAAAAAAAACAATCAAGGATCACCCACAGTGGCATCATGTTTTGCACACAACTTGATGAATGAAATGAAGCAAGTAAAAAAAAAGATATCAGTATCACATAATGTTATGATGTCTTAAAGACATATACCCATAAATATAAAGTTTTCTATGAACTTCAATAAAAACTTTCCTGGGTTGTTGGAAGCAACCCTGGCACAAAGGGCTTTGCACAGCACTGTGAGTGTCAGACGCAGGCTGCTTTTCAAAACTGCGCTTGACTCAAGTTGTGATGCAAGTCATCTCTTGCGTCAAATACCTCTGATGCATTTCCGTCTTTCGGATGAGACATTAAACTGAGGTCCCATCTGCCTAGATTGGTAGTAATTCAGGTGGATGTTAAAGATCCCATGGCACTTATCGAAAAGAGTAGGGGAGATTTTTATTGAAATACATCAGAAACACATCAAAGATAATCCAAACCAACAATGATACATGTTTATCAAAAGGGAAAAAAAAAATAGAAAAATAAATTTACAAAGCTCAAAACAAATTCAGATCAAATTATGCAAATAATCTCTTATTTATATTTAATAAAAAAAGTGAAACCCTTCCACCATTGTAGCACCTGACGTGCAGAGTGTTTTAAGCAATCTGATTTATAAATATCTTGAAGTTCTTTACAAACTAATATGCTCAAACATTCAAAAGACATTCTATTCTGATGTAGCACCCATTGGCAACGAGCCTGCCACAGATAAAATCTAAGGTGGCAGAAAAACACTATTAAAGAGTCTGGATGGAACTGAGATAATCCTGGTCCATATTTCCCCACCACCAGTATATCATATGTCAGAAAACGGAGCCAATTTAATTTCCATTTGATTGCTAAATAATTCCATAAAGCAACTGTATAAGAACAGTGTAATAAGAAATGCTCCATAGTTTCCATCTGTGCTATACATTCCATATAGGGACAGGTTCATTCTGTAATGCTTTTATGTTTAGCGTTACCCCTTATATTCAACCTCCCATAGACTCTAAGCCACAAGTTCTCCCGCATTTTCTGAGGAATTCTTGAAAGTGTTAACTGGTAGAGAATGTAATGGTTATCTGCTGAGGGACAATTCTTAAAACAGGGTTCCTTAGGATAATTTCTATCAATGATATCTTAATATAGAGATTTTGTGGAAAGTGTGATGGGACCGTTTTTCATGATACCCCATTTATGTAATTTTTGAGCAGCTGGCAAAAAATAGGGGGGAATATTCAGATGTGGGTGTATTTTTGGTGATATTTAGCCATGACTAAAATATACAGCTAGGCCTTTTGTCATCAAGCCTTTGAAATATTGTCCTTGCTGTGTAGTATAGTGCCAACCGAATGCTTAAAAACAAAGCATGGAGGAAACAACCGGTTCTATCATGTTGAGACCCCTTTTGAGATCCAAATAGGTATAATTGCATTTAATGGATTTAATTTTGAGCCCCATAACATTTGAAAGCATAGCCTATAGATCCTTGTTTCCAATTTGATGGGTAATGGATATAATACTGCTACATACTGTAATAATGGTAAAATAAACTTTTTAATATAGCAATTACGCTTAATTTTGCAATGTTTCCACTGTCTCCATCTGTTCACCTTCTGTTCTGCTTTGATAATAGCTTTTCCCCAATTTTGTTCAGGTAAATTATGTGGTCCAAAAGTGATCCCCAATATTTCTAAAGGAGTGGAAGACATAGACAGTCCATACCAGATGGAATCAGGATGGACTTTAGGCCCAATAAAAATACCTTTACTCTTCCCCATATTCAATTTGGCATTCGAAACCTTCTGATAAAGTGCAATTTCTTGTAAAAAAAGATTAATTTGCCCAGGATCTGAAAAAAAAGCACAGATATCATCAGCATAAGCTTGAATGCATAAGGCATGAGGAATGCTGAGCCCAGTAATTCCAGTCCATTTTGGAGATGCTACAGCCAAATGGAGTAAAGGATCAAGGGAAAAACTATACAGCAAAGGGCTCAAAGGGCATCCTTGTCGGACTCCAGAGTGTACCGTGAATTTTTGTCCGACCACACCTTTTAAAAGAGGTCGGACTGTAAAAAAAGAATATAATAACTGTAATTGAGATATGAAAAGTGATGGAATTTTGTACGCCTTTAATACTGCAAACAAATATTTATGTAAAACTCTATCAAAAGCTTTTTCCTGATCTACTGTTACCACACAACCAGACACTCCTGAAATATTACAATGATAAATGATATCTCTTATGGTCCCTAAGGCTTGTTAAATATTTTTTATCAGGTAAACCACAATACTGAACTGGAGATAGCACCCTGGAGGCATACGCTTTTAAGCGAGTATTTAACATATGTGCCAATATTTTATAATCGGTGTTCATCAAAACTATAGGTCTCCAATTATTTATTTGAGTACGGTCCCCTTTTTTATAAAGATAAAATAGAAGTCCTTCAGAAAACTCGGAATGTATAATGTTATTAGTAAAACAATAATTGTAAGTAATAAATAAATAGTCTACCAATTGTAAAATAAATTGTTTATAGAAAGAGTGAGGGATACCATCCAAACCTGGAGCAGGATGAAGCCGTAATGCTTTAATAGCTTGTGTAATTTCTATTTTAGTGATTGGAGATTGTAAATTTTGTACTTCTATTGGGAAAATTGGGATCTCCACTGACCTTAAAACTTATTTATGTCAGAGGATAAAATATTACTGACTGAATCAAGAGAGCCATAATGTCTCCCGAATTTCAGCCTCTATGTCTACTAAAGAAGTAACTGTTCTGCCATCTGGGGTAGTTAGAGACTCCAAAGAGCCTGTATGTTTTAAATCTTTACAGGCTTCATAGGGATTACTTATAGATGAGGATGTTGTGCAGTGATTCAGAAGAGACTGAATTGATCTTGCTCTGGTAGATTCAAAAACTTTCATGGCATCCTTTACTGTGGAAATCTGACTAGAGTAATCATAATTGGATGAATTTGATAAAGTAATTAATTTATGCAACTGTTGCCTAAGGGATAAATAGTGCAGAAAGGAGGCATTTCCTCTTTTTTTTCCATATTTAGAAAACCACTTTTTTATGTCAACTTTGGTGTCCATCCACCATTCACCTTTATCAGAGTATAGACATTCAACCGACAACCTAGCATGGAACAAAACTGTTACCTCCTGAATAACCACTGGATCATTTAACATAGAGTCATTAAGCTTCCATCTGCCATAAAGAGTAGATTTTGGAACAAAATGATGCATAGAAAATAACAATAACAAATGGTCTGAAAAAGTAACTGGAATCATAGTTAAAGAACCTTTAGGAACATTTGCTGATATGAAGATATAATCAATGGTCGAGGAATAATTGTTCCATGTATAAGTAAACTTAGGGCCTTTAGTATTTAGCAGATGACAATTGAATAACCCAGCTGAAGAAATCATCTGAGATAATGCATGAGAATCACAATATATTTTTTTTGTATCTCCTTTTTTTCGCTTGTCCCCTATAACCAAGGGACAATTAAAATCACACACAGAAATATTTTATAGTGTGTAACTAAAAAAGGTTGGATTGCTCTTATGGATTTACTCTTTCTGCCTTTATTTGGGCAGCATAAACTGAAATAAAATGACAGTCCATATTATTCCATAGACCATCTAAAATCAAAGCTCTCCCTGGTATCAAATCATATAATTTACGGAGAGAAAAATTGAAAGAATGAAAAAGGATCCCGATCCCATCAGCCACATTCTGACTGAAAGACCAATCGGATGGACCCCAGACCCATTCCCTCTTAAAAGAATGAATCTGATCTGCAGCATGCATCCAGGTTTCCTGAATTAAACAAACATCTATGGCTTTATCATATAAAAATTGAAACACAACGCTTCGTTTTTCATAATTTAACAAACTATGAACATTGAAGGAGCAGACTAAACCACCAGTCATTCAAAATTCCATTAGAAAGAGTACCTAGGTCTTTTCCTCTTTTTTTTTCCTTTATAATCACCATCTACATTTTTTCTGACCTTGGTCATTAAAGGATTTTTGGGAATCCGAATCCCCCACTTCCATTTCAGAGTCTCCCCAAGGGGTAAACAAGGCAGCATATGAATTTTTAGATTCCACTGGGGTGGGGGGATCCAAGGGAATGGATTTAGAAAATCTAGAAGATCTTCTACAAGGCAAGGGGTCCGAAAAAGGTACACTAGTACCATCTTTTGGAGGAATGGGCATAGCTGAATAACAAACTGGAGTAAGCATATCTGAGTTCATGATTTGTTGTACTGGAGCCTGGTTCAAAACCTCTTGTGATTCTAAATCAATAGAAATCACTAAGGGATCTATGGATGGAGTTTGGGGATGTAGAGAAGAAGGGGGGGAGTCAGGAAGATCCTTGTGGGGGATTAGAGAGACCAAAGGTGGGGTGGGATGGGGGAGGTTTGAGAAATATCATTTGAGGTACTGGGGCGGGCTGAGCAGGGTCCGCCAAATCTGCGCTTGCTGGATGAGAAGCTCAGGCTAATACAGCTTGCTTTGTTATATGGACTGCCCAAGGGCAGTCACTGAAGACATGCCCATATTCCCTCACAAAGGTCACAATGAGTATGGGTAGCACATTGTGCATAATGTTGTGACCAATTTCCCACAGTTGTTGCAACGGGTTTGTCACAAGTGCTTAAAGATGAGCGAGAACCACACCTATAGCAGGCCGGGGTTGACCTGCATAAAACAGACCCACGGTCTCTGCCCAAAAGGAAGAGTTTGGAATATGCTCTATTCCTGTTTCACCCTGCCGTAGGTTTTACCTTGTACTTCCACCCCCAGTCCAGAAAAGCTCTCCATCAAAATGGCTTCTGGTGAACTGAGTATTTCACATTTCTGTGATAACCAGTATGTGATATCTTCGACATGAACGTCTTCATTACGAAACATAACGGTCACATACTTAATTAAAGGTTTAGTCAGAGGTATAACTACAAAAGGGGTCCATGTCGGAGATGTCTTGACTTGCCCATACCTCTCCCAGAACAAATCTAGTGCATAAGATGTTCGAAAACTAACGTCATAATTATCCTCTCCTGAAATATTGATAAAAGCATAAACTTCCTTTGGAGAGAAATGCAGAGAATCCTTTAATAAAATTTTCCCCACATGATATCTATCAGGTCGATTTTCCAAACCCCCCTTATATCTTATCCGCACTGCATTCCTGCGGGGAGCAGCCACTTGTTTAGTATTAGAAAAAAGCTCAGACAGTAAGGGTTTAGATTCTCATGACTGGTCTGACAGCAAAGGAGGGGGTTTCTCTCCAACCCCCTGTGCCCCAGGTATCAAAGGTGGAAAAGAGTCAGTAGAGACTGTTTTAGAGCTGTCCTGAATCAGTTCTGAGGCAGGGGACACAATTGTAGTATGGGAGTCAGAATGAATAGGAGTATTTAATACAGGCCTGGAAGAAACCCCAGGCTTCCATTCTGCTGTGGCTTGGGAGAAAGAAATATCCCACGCAGGGTCTGGAATCCATATCCCTTTTTGTGGATCTAGTCCATCCTGCCCCTGAAAGGGCTTTTTGCGGTGTCCATGAAGCCATCTCAGAAATATTCTCCCCAGGGCCAGAGATCGTGTTTTTATCAAAAAGGGAAGCGACCTGGTGAGCCTTATCAATGGATTTTAAATTCTTCTTCTCTAGTACAGCACTCTCAGATTTTTTGTTCCCAAAGAAAAAGTCTGTAGCATTCTCTTGTGTGTTTAACCTGGTTTGGTAGATTGTTGCCGTCCCCTGTTCTGCAGGGTTTGGTTGTCTAAAAACAAACCCTGCTGTCTTTGAAAGTGTAAAGTCCAGTGGAACCACTGTAGAGGATTTTTTCATGTGGGACCCCAACGACTGAGCCATGCACTTTTTGCTCCACAGGGTGAGCTGATGTATTCGCCTGCAAGTCAGACTCTAAGCCCTCGCTTGTTTTCTTTGACACCCAGGCCGTTGCTACAGAAACCTCCTGGCTCATTATTGACAGCTGTGCTTGAGCCATCAACGGCTTGGAAAAGACCGTGAGCTGCGTTTCAGCCTGTGAGTTAACTTGAGCATTTTTAGACCCAGACATGGTCCCAAGATCAGAAAGGGGAGCTAGTAAACTGAAGTCTTCAGGCTTTTGGCACACACCATTAAAGGTGTTGTAACTGCCAGCCTTGGAAATAGATACATCAGAGCAGGCATTTACTGGTGCAGTCGGTGGTTTAGATTGAATCGGTAGCCGTGATTCAGCTTGTAAACAACCTTGAACATTTTTTTCCTGCGCTGTACCATAAACAGAAAGGGGAACAGGTGGACTAGAAACTTTAGGCTTTTGGCACTCACCACTAAAGGTGTTTTTACTGCCAGCCTTAGAGAAAGAATTTGAAAACTCACCCAGCCCTGCTGTAGTAGATTCAGGAGCAGCTGTGCCATCTGCTAGTTTGACAGACCTGAAATTCGCTGACAGAAGACACTCCAGACTGTAAAATATTTAGTTTTTCTTCCAAACGTTGTTTTTCCAGCAAATGACGTCCTCTTCAACTAATACAAGCTGAAAAGTTTTTGTTGTCGTGATTCCAAGTTACCTGCTGCATCTTTTTCAATATCCAAACCAGGTTCCACACATAATCCTTCTGTAGACATATAAATATCCATACTATTTCCTTCAGGGATAGTAGTACTTTCACCCAAAATTTCATCTTTAGCCCCTGTTGAATTCAGACCAGGAGAAGAGGCCTGCTCTCCTGTCTGCAACACTTCCACACCAGGATCCATGGGAGCCGCCATCTTGGTCCTGCAGACAAAAGGGTCCCCCCTGCTCACAGGAAGCAAGAGTAGGGGAATTTCCACGGTGTCCTGGCCAAATTTCCCTCATTCACTGAAAACAAATACCAGCAGCTTAATCTGGCTCAAGGTCAGTTGGCATTCATCTGTATCCCCCTCCCCCGGGTCGTGCCTGAAAATAGGCAGGATTTGTCTAGTGCACTTACCCAGTCAACAAAAACTAAATAAAATAAATAAATAAGTCGCTTGTGTCAGCCACACACGACTGAAAATTAGGCCCACCATGTTAAGTATCAGAAAAAAGACTTTTACAAAAAATGACAGCTGCAGATCTCAGAAACCACACAAGCTGCTGTCACAAAAGTTTCCACACATCATGACCTTGTCTCCTAGACAACACATACAATATTTCAGCTCATTTTGTCAAACAGAGCCAAAGATATTAATGTGCAAAGTTAGGGGCTTAACACTGAACAGACTACTCAACCCTGGGTGTACCACAGAGTTCACTTTGGGCCCCCTTTTATTTACTCTTTTTTTGAACACCTTACGCTCTATATGTTGTAATTCTCAAATGCTTTTATATGCAGATGATGCAGTGGTCCTCACGAGTGGAGCTTTGTTGAACACTGTATGGAAAGACATAGCCTCTGACTTCCTAGAAATTCAAAACTGATTTCTCACAAACCAATTAGAGTTGAATGAAAATAAGACTAAATCTATTTTTTTGTTATCACAGAAAGAAAACATTGACTGAACCTATTCTCTTGCTTCATATAATTAATAGTGTGGCGATAGAACAGGGCACGATCTTTAAATATCTTGAACTGATAGTAGATTATTGCATATCTGATGAACATCATATATTCCAAATGTCTAGAGTAGTGCAATAAAGGTTAGGTGCTCTCTATAGATTGAACTCTTTATTAATAGCATCCACCAGCCTACTTCTTTCGCAGAGTTTTCTTATCCCCATAATGTATCATAGCCTTTTATTTTATCATTCCACTGGCGAGCGCTTACTGAATAGGGTAAAAATTATTTTGAATCAGATTGCAGGTTTTGTATCTCAGTTACCACACAGGACCCATCATTGTGACCTATTTAAATATGTGGGATGGCTTTCCCTTGATTCTCAGTATCAATTCCAGTGGGGAGTTTTGCTAAAACATGATCTCAAACAATGTTCCAAGCTTCTTTCATGCTACATTTAAGAAACTCAACAGTTCTGTTGTTACTCCTTCATTTGCTCACCAATATTTCAATGTTCCCAGAATGAAAAAAATCTGCTGGTCAGAGAACGCTGTTTAAAAACCTACCTGTAGTCTTTAATACTATTTTGAGTGCATGTAACTGTTTTGATGTCACTATCCACTGTTTTAGAATTGCTTTGAAAATGTATTTGTTCTCTATGAGTCATTATAAAATGGCAGAGAGCAATGTGGAAATCTGATTGGTTATTTATAGTGCAATATGGGACAATGTTGCACTATAAATAACTAGTCCCAGTAAAAGTAACAGATCACAGAATTAGATGGCTGTGATTCCTCTACAGGTGTTCTATGTAGAATGTTATAGGATTTCAAAGCCGCCATTTTTATTCCACCTCGCTAAACGGCTCACTCATCTATGGACCTTTTGATGTACTTTTCTTTACATGTGCCCCTCAGCGTTAGTAACACCTTCATTTCCTTATCAATCCATTACTAATGGATAGATAGGAAAGTGAATGTACAGTATTTAAACCTTATAAGTAAAAAGGTAATGACTGTGTAATGTAATGGAGGGAGGTGAAGCTGACTTGGGACCCAGCATCTGTTTTTTTAACAGCCGTCCCCAGTTCAAAACAGAAACAACTCCCAAATGGGACACTGACTTGAGAACTTATGATTGTTTTTTTAACAGTAATCCCTGCTCGTTCTTCAATCCTTGACAAGAACAAACAAAACCTCACAGTTTTGACATCGGTTCTAGCCACATCAGAAGTTAGGGGTCTCATCTCGGGGGTATACGGTGGCACATATCCATGTACTTGTCCTGTCTCCACACACTGCAGCTCAGAAAATAATGATAATAAAACCATTTAAATTTCAGCTGAACATGCTGTGTCTGTCCAAAGGCTGAATGTAAAAATAGCAAAAACGAAATAAGTACCCCAGCAAAAACTGAGTTCAAACTGAGAACTCTTCTCTTGCAGCCCCTCTCTTCCTGCAGTGTGCTCTCACTCCATGGCAGCCCCTCTCTTTGCACAGTGTGCTATCTCTTACTCTCATTTTCTGTTATACCACTCATTCACACACTTGCTCTCAAATCAAATGCACTTCTTATTTAAAACAAACCATGGCAGACCCTCTCTTTGTGCAGTGTGCTGTCTCTCACTCTCATTTGCTGTCATACCCTTACTGTGTGTGTGTGTGTATGGGGGCGGATGACAGAGGAACTATATGGTGAATGGGGGCAGAAACTTCAACTACAGAATGTCCTTTGGGTACACAGAGCTCAAGCAAAGCCCAGCACCAGTAGACAGAAGGACTATTTTATGTAATAAAAAACACATTTTCATTTATATTTCAGCCTATGTAAAAATGTGTTTACAAAAAAATAAAAACTTCTACACATTAAGGACCATTTTATAAGTGCAATAAGACACTCTAGTGTGTGCATTACGGTGTGATAACCACACTCCTAGCGGCAACCAGCACTCAGCCTTCGGCACTCGGCCCCTAGGAGTGCACTTATCACACCGTAATACACACCCCATCATATCTTATTGCTTACATGTAAGTGTTTTATTTATTTGGAATGATGATTGGTTGAGTTATACATCTTTAACCTATTGTCTGTTGTGTGGATTTGTATTTGAATGTTGCTCTGGTCGCCCATGAAAACGTGTCTTTGGCCCATGGATTTACTAAATTTTATATAAATAAAGCAAGCAACATGTAAATTGTATGGTGCTACCATGCCACCATAATACCAGCCATTTTTTCTTTATAGTTCTGTCCTGAATCTCTTTTTCCCCGTTCCACTGAATTAAGACCAACTTTATGAACTTTGCCTTATTTTATATGAATCTTTCTGTGTGGCCATTTTCTGTCATCTTTTGTCTGTCTTAACACATAATCATAGGGTGATCACTATCTGCCAATGGTTCCAAGACTCTACAATCAGAAATGCCTGCTTTGGGTGTGCTAAATATTAAATCATATATGTTCTTCCCTCTGGTCAGGGTCTTAAAATATTGGGTAAGACTATTGCGTAGAATGGCAGCTGTGACTTCCTTAGCAATTTTGGATTTACCTGTCAGATGACACCAATTTATATCAGGGCATGTTAAAATCTCCAATTGTTAATGCTATGTATTTAGTAGTAATAGTAAACATTTTTATTTATACAGGCGTACAGTAATTTGAAAGCACATTACACCATAAGGGCTATAAATACCCTGCTTACAAGATGTTCCTGTAGATGTTTCTAAATATCCAAGTTACATATGAAAAAAAGGAAAAAACATTTCATAAGACTTAGGGTGGGATATTCAGAAATGTGCCAGAGGCAGGTGCAACAGTCATGCAGCGCATGTACACTGCACCAGTGAGCATCCAATGTGATATTCAAAGGCTGAGCATAATGATAAGTGACAGCGGAAGATGGCTGAATATTTCAGGGATGCACCATCATGCAACAAGGGCTGCAAAAAGGAACAAGTCAGCAGGCGCCATCGCGCAACCTGGGCTGCACATTGGAGCAAGGCAGGAAGCGCAAGAGCACAACAGGGACCGGACAAGGGACAGAGGTGCATGGGCCATAGCACAGGGGCACCCAGCACAGTGTGAAGCAGGCCACAAGAGCAGGCCACACTGCCATTAGGGTGCAGGGATGACTGGAGGGAGGGAGGGAGGAGGCAAGGCAGGTGCATAGCCACAGGCCCTCACCACGCAAACCACAGCAGTGAAAGGAGGTGGCGTGACACCAATGGTCACTGGCAGGCAGCCACGGGTAACACCCACAGGATGGCACAGGATATGCCACCAGGACCATAGCTGACAACACACCTTCCGACAGCACACAGGCCACACAGCCCAGCAGGGAACACAAGTACGCCCCATGGCACACACAGGCCACTGGGCACAGACCACCAGACACAAGCCTCAGTCTACTCCAGACGTACCACACAGCCACCATGCACACCAATGCAGCATGGCACCATATGCCAGCTGCAAAGCTGACACAGACATGGATGACTACCAAAATATAAGTGTATTAAAAGAAACAAACAACAACAAACTATATACAGGGGAACATGGAGAGGGGGCAGGGAACAGGGAGGCCACAATCAGGAAGGAAGGCTGGGGAAGGGGAGTGGGGGGACAGGGATCATAGCTAGGCAAGGTACACTGGATGATTGGGAGGGGGGTCAGGGGAAGGGAGGGTGAAGCAGGCCAACGGGCCCCTCAAGATGTTCACACCTAGCAGCGAATCGTCCGTCTTCACCTCTGAGGCCAGAACAGGGCCTGCTTAATGATGCGGGCCACCACAAGGATGGCCGTGGTGACCCTCAGTATTCTCTCCAGCAGCCTGGTGTGGATATCCACCTGAAGGACACCTAGGACAAAGGAGGGGACAAGGATGAGTGCACGCCCACACGACTGTAGCCCATCCACCGTGCGCAGCAGACAGCTGTGACATGTGCCCTGCAGGTGGCACACAGCCATCCACAGCATGAGTGCCCACATGAGCTGCCATCCTGACCATCCACAGCCACACTCAGCACTGCACACCACCACCAGCCATGTGCAGCACACCACAGCCATGGCTGCCATGCAAATGGCTATTGCATGGGGATGGCAGTGGCCTGGCTTGGACCCAGATGCATGCACAGCTCACCTGCAGCAGCCACACACATGTGCAAAAGGTGCAGCATGGTGCAATGGACCATGCTGGTGATGCACGCCCATAATGACTATGTGCATGGGGGCTGTTACCCACCCCTACCCCACACAACAATGTACACTGACAAAGTGCCTACCTGCAAGCTGCAGTCTGACTGGTACCTGACCACCTGCACCTCCCACCTGGCCAGCATCCTTCTGCCATGCGCCACTGCTGTCCTGCTGCCATCTGGGCTCTGCACCAATCTTCAGGGCCTAGTAGGGAGACAGTGAGAGGCAGACATCAGCACCGGGCAGCAACCCATGTGCCCCATCCCACTCCAGCACAGCACACCCCATGTCCCTGTGCAGTGGCAGTGCCATGGCACAGCACACCTATGGTGTGCTGCCACGGCTGGCAGCATTCCCAGCCACAATCCCCCCAACCCCGACAGCATGGCGAGGCACCTGCTGGAACCCCACAGAACAGCAACATGGCACGGTCATGGATATGTGCACTCACCTGACCGTGGCACTGCACCTCATCTGGATGCATGCCTACAGTATCCTCAGATGGTCCGGATCCCTCCTCTGTAGGTCCCCATACCTGTGGTGGCACTGCTTCCCACTACTGCATGACCCTGTGGCTTCCTCCAGCTCCTAGGCCACCCCCTGCCACACCTCAGTGCGTGGCTGGTCCAGGGGAACCTGCCCATATAGGGAACCAACATGTGGCTCCACCAGTGCCACCAGGTTGACTAGTTCAACCTGGCTCCAAGTGGGCACTCTCAGTGTGCTCCTATGAGGCATGCCTGCAAACTATACTGCTGAGCCAAAATGGCACTGGTGAGTGCATGAGACACATATGTGATGGATGCGTGACATGCCTGGTGATGCGCCACCATCCCCAATCGCGCATGCCTCGCCGATGCACAATACAGCTGGGGCATCCCTGGCACATGCCGCAGGCACCTGAGGATCAAGGGACACATGCAGGGGTCAAAGATCTGCACACGCACTGTGCATGACAGCGCGACAGGGCATGGATAGCATGGTGCGCTATAGGGTCCGGTGTGCCCCATGGGCCATCTGCCAATAGCACACGGGTGCCATTGGGTGTACAGTGCACGTGCCCCACATGCTCAATAGCATCAGAGCACCATGCCGCCTGTAGCGCACTGTACGTAGGATGTGCTACCAACGTAGGTGATGTCAGTGTGCACATGCACTGCACCATGCAGAATGCGCACGTCATACAGTTGTGCCATGGCTAGTGCATGCGCATCTCCACTGCGCCATGTGCAATTCTGTGATATTCAGCAGGCATACGCAGATGAGCTGATCAGCATATCTGCAGCGCATCGGAGGCATTTGCATCTCATTACAGTTGCGCATTCCCTCATTTGCATGTGATGCACTATAAAGGTGCCATGGAACTGCACAGGCACCAGACCAATATTGCATCATTCACAGGTAAGACGCCAGGCAGTGGGTATGTCGGGACAGTGGATTGGGGGAGCACCTCATGTGTGGCAGCCAGCACTAACCACACGTCCCCACCCACAGGATTGAGCATGAGGAGCAGGGGCCTGCACAGAGGCACAGACCCAATTTCACAAGGACTGAGTGGGATGCCCTGTATGACACTTACCTGGACCAGGAGCCCCTTCTGAGTGGCTCCACAGGCACCCCACAGGCCAGGGCAGAGGCATGGGAGAAAGTGGCCAGGGCCATGAACCTGCAGGGCAGCCATCAGAGGTCAGCACAGGAGTGCAAGAAAAAGGTGGGAATGGGCCAGAGGTGGATAAAGGAGAAGGTGGCTGCCATTCATGCTGCATGGGCTGCCACAGGCGGTAGACAGCCTGAGGTGCCACAGCTGATACCGCATGAGGAGTTGGTGGTGGCATCCATACAGCACAGTGCCATGGAGGGTGTACCCGGTGGTGGATTCCAGACTGGGGGAAGCCCATCACTGCATGGTAGGTACAGTGGCACATGGGGATGGGGGTGAGAGGTGCAAGGGGGCAGGGGTGCATGTTGGCATCACTAACATGTATGTGTTCCCTTACAGATCCTGAGCGGCTGCATGCAGCTGCAGGGGTGGTGGTGCCCACCTTGTGGGCTGAATTGGACCTGGAGGAGCACCCATCCACCTCCACTGGAGTCCGGTGTCCAGACCGCTGCTGGGCCTTCCCTACTGTCTGACCGGATGCCTATGGTGTTTGGCACAGACAAGACCCAGGCAGTGTTTCAGCGGGATGCCAGCCATGGTGTTTAGTATGCTGAGACACTGATTGTGGCGGGGTCTGGGTCTGATGATGACATGTCCACTATCCTGGACAGTGGTGATGCCAGCCAGAGGGAGGCACCACTACCATTCACTGGACACAGCAGCGCAGCTGGTGTCCAGGTGGTGCTTGATGACCCTCCGGCCACACTGCCTGGTGAGGTGGTGGTCGACGTACCTGTGGTGCAGGCCATACTGTGTGGCGGTGGTGGTGCAGCTGCCCTGGTGTCATCACATGCACAATGGCCAGAGGGGCAGCAGCGGCAGCAGGATGGTGCCAAGGGGGGTCCGGATGCAGTGGCTACTGCCATTGCACCGCAGACAGTACAGGCCCAAGGGGGCCCCACTGTGCAGCCCCCACCTGTGTGGGAGGCCATGCTGTGAGGCCACACAACTCCCACAGGTCAGTGCAATGCCCAAGCTCCCCAGGGCACCAACCTTCTGACCGAGCACACCCATCTGCTCCGGGCATCCGTGGAGCAACATATGCTGGTCGTGGCAGGGGTGTGTGCACTCCACACAGAGCTGCACCAGTCTGCAGGGCGGTGTGGCCGGGACTTTGAGCAGCTCCTGGCTGAGGCCACATGCATGCAGGAGGACATGACCGCAGGCCTGGATCAGCTCACCGCTGCAGTCACGGCCGGCCTAGCACCACTGGCCACCCTGGTGCAGGACCATCCACAGAAATAACCACAGAGTGCATTCTCTGCCCCTCGGTCCCAGCATCGCGTGACCTCAGCATTGTCATCACTGGGATCTGCTGTAGGCATTCTGGGCATGCCTGGAGCGGGCCTGTTCAGGGTTCTGCAGATGCCTGTGAGGGACCAGTCGCAAACCCACAGTGTCACACCTAGGGGACCATCTGTGACACCCCCTGTGGCCATCGCACTGCCTGAGTCTGTTGGGCGGCCTCAGCAGGGCCCTCTACATGTCTGTGGTGGCCATGCAACTGCGCGGCAGTCATGATCTGCCTCCCTCCCTGTCTTCTGCCTACCGCAGCCCTGTATGCACAGTGGTGTGGTGTGTGCATGTGCCTACCAGGGCCATGCGGTCCATGGACCATGCAACATGCCCTCCCTGTGCACACCCACCCAGCCACTGGCCACCATGGCTTGTGCATGATGATGCCATTACATCACTGGCCGCCACTGTACACTGGTGTTCAGCATCTGACACACGCCCATTGGTGGCTTTGGGGTGTGCATGTGTGGGTGCCCATGTGACTGTGCTTGTGTGTGTGGAGGTGTGTGGGGTCTGCAGTGCCGTACAGAGTGCTTCCACAGTGACCTGTCCCTTTCCATCAACGCTGACCTCCAGCCGTGTCTGTTGTGGGGCCCAGCATGGCATGCCTGTATACTGTGCCGTGGTCCCTGCGTGTGGTCATGGTCACCTACCTGCATGCACCATAGTGTTCCTCTGCAATGGTGTCCTGGTGCTGCTGAGCCATCCTCTGTAGCTTGGGTTCCCATTTTCTGGGGGGGCTGCCCACCACTGTGTGGCCCAGTTTCTGCGTCGTCCCCACTGCTGTTCTCCTCTTCGACCTCGATGGCTATCCCATGGTCAGTGGCCATGTTGTGTAGCACACAGCAGGCCAGAAATTGGCCACAGTCCTTCAAGGGGCTGTACTGTAGGGTACCACCAGACCTATGCAGGCAATGGAATCGTGCCTTCAGCAGTCCAAACAAATGCTCTATGATGTTCCATGTGCTGGCGTGTGCCTCGTTGTATCTCTCCTGCACTGGGGTCGATGGGTGCCAGTACAGGGTGAGCAGCCAGGACTGGAGTGGGTATCCACTGTCACCTGTGTGGGGACATGATGGGTTAGCACTGTGGTCTGTGTGGCTGCCCCCCCACCTACACAAACAGACCCCCTATGACCCAGCATTGCATCTCCCCCCAGACCCTGCCCTGCTGTGCAGGGCTGCCCATTTGAGCTGCATACTCACCTACTAGGTGGCCGGTGGGGATGTCTCCACTCTCAGACCTGGGTCACAGTGCAGACTGCTGCCAGATGAAGGCATCATGTGCTCCTCCAGGGTGTGTGGCACAGACATTGATTATGCGCCTCTTGGAATCGCACACCTCCTGGCAGTTGACGCTGGGGTAGCCTTTCCTGTTGATGTAGGCCACCTCCTCTGGCCCTGGTGGTGTGTGGATGCCTACATGGGTGCAGTCAATGGCCCCTATCATGCCATGCATACATGCAACCCTGTGGGACTCCTTCATGTTTACTGTATGCTCCGCCTGTGTGCTGGGGAAGTGGATGTATTCCGCAGCATGTGGCAGCAGTGTGTTGAGGAATTGTGTGAGAAACTGTGATGCAGCTGACTGAGTTATTATGCCTGTGGTGTCCCCTGTTGGTCTCTGGAAGGTGCCCAAAGTGAGCAGGCACATTACGGCCGTGACCTTTGTCTCCACTGACAGGGCGTGGCTCCGTCTTGTGGGTGTCTGCATCTCATCACTGCACAGCTCACAGAGCTGCCTCAGAATCACCCAGTTCAGGTGGTACCAGCCCACAATCTCAGTGTCACTGTACTGTTTGAAAGTGGTGCAGGCACGGTACCACCTGTTCCAGGCATACCACCACCGGGCCCTTCCACGGCCACGCCTTCAGCCTCCCACCTCCTCACACCCCTCATTACTGCCTCCATCTGGAATATTGGACTGGCCATGGCCTGGCCTGTCCTGCCCCCCCACTGCTGACTTGCTATGCTACCCCGGATGTGTGCTGCTGCCTAGGACCCTGCAATGGGCACACTCCTGTACTGGGGACCAACACACACACTCTGGTCAGCTCACGATCACAAGCACAGTCAGGGTTGCACTCCCTGTCCCACTGCCCATTGCACTTCCTGCCTCTGTGCCTGTTCTGCATCCCTGCTGCTGTCCTGCCTGTCCACTGGACCTCTCTCTGTCGCTGTCTCTCTCTCTCTCTCTCTCTCTCTCTCTCTGTCTCTCACCCCCTACTCCCATGGGTGCAAGCCTTCTTCCCCTGCTTGCTCCATCCTTTTATGGGCTCAACTTTGCTCTGTGCATGTCCCTGTTGCTGCGCACTTGTGCCATCGGCTTGCTGTTGTATATCGCACTGTGCAATTTATTCATGGCTATGCCCCCTGCACTTGCGCATGCATTTATTTGGGTTGCGCATTGACGCACTGCATTATGCACTGTGCATTGTCACCCACTGAATATCGCTCATTGGTGCATGTCCGCTATTGCACTGGCGCATCTCACTTGCGCCTTGCGCAACAGCTTTGAATGTTCCACCCCAATGTAAAACAAACATTGGATTAGAAACTAAACATGCCCGGACAATCATTGCAATTAGTTACAAGTACATATACATCACTGTTCCTGTTTCATTACAGTCTTAAATGACATCACAGACATATCAAATGTTCTTATTTGAGGTGACAATTTATTCCAAGTAGTCACTGCTTTGTATTTAAAAGTTAACTTCCCAAAGCTATTTTTTTAATTTTGGCACCACTAATTCTCTTGATTCGTTTATTCTTAAATGAAAATGATGGTTTGGATATTCCAGTTTATCCAAATGTCCTGTAGGTTTGCCATTTTTAAAGATCCTATATAGTAATGGTGTCCATGTTCTATCTCTTTTTTGTTCCAATGGAAACCATTTCAATTGTTGATGCAAATGACAGTGATAAGTGTTACATTTACATTTTAATACAAACCTAACTAGTCTATGATAAGTGGAATCTAATTTCTGTAAAACCATTTTATTTGCACAGTTGAAAACATGGCACCCATAGTCCGTAGTTGGGATGATTAATTAATTTTCCACAGTTAAGCTATCTTTTTTAGTCAGGCATTTAGATACTCACCCCATAGCACCTGTTTTGGAATTTACCTTTTTTGTTAGTTGTTATGTGCTGTTCGAAGGAAAAATATTAATCCATTTGAATTCCTAATTATTTATAGGTAGAAGCCTAGGTGAGAATCAAGCCATTTATTGTTTTTATTTCCACTTTGTTTCTCTAGATTTGCTTGTTTGAGATGAGCTGAAAAATATTGACTGTGTTTTTTTTGGGGGGAGGGGGGTTAAGATTAATCCGGAAGTAGTGAACCATATTTGAAAAACACTGAAATCACTTTGTAGTCTATACTAAATTTCCCTAATGCCATCTCCTTCTGACACCAACACAGTGTCATCTGCATAGACCCTTATACTGGTTTGATTTATGTAGTTTGGAAGTTCATTTAGATAAATGAGGAATAAGAGGGGCCTTAAAATTGAGCTCTGGGGAACTCCTCAAGATGTCAAAGCTAAGTCTAATCTAGTCCCCCCCCCACACTGAAAACAGCTGGTAACATTCTGACAAATAGGAATGGAACCAGCCCAAGGGTTCTTCTGCAACTCCTATTTCATTAAGCCTATGCAACAACATTTTATGGTCCACTAAACCAAATGCTTTGGACAAGTCCACGAACACTGCGCCAATGGTTTATGCCTCTCCAAGTGGGGGAAGCCACCAAATCAATGAAGACTGTGAGCACGGTGTCCTTGGACAGTCCCTTCCTAAAGGCAGATTGTAATCATGTCAATAAGCTATATTTTTCTATATAGCTCTTTAACTGACTATGGACAATTCTTCCCATAATTTTTGATACTATTTAAAGTAACACAATTGGGCAATAGTTTGTAGGATTGGAAGCTTCCCCTCCTTTATAGATTGATACTATTTTTGCCTGTTTCCATATTTTTAGGAAGAAACCTTCTGTTAAGCACTAATTAAGTAGTTCTGTCAAAGTCTGAGCATTTTCAATAGCAGAGTCTTTAATAAACCTAGTTTCGATATTATCCAATCCATAGGCCTTATCTACCTTTAGCTTGTTTATAGTCATAATTACTTCCTTCTTATTAACCTTATTAAATCTGAATTTGGATATTGCCTTTGTCCATAAGTTTTCTTAATTTCTTTTAGTGTGTACCCCAATGTCGTTGTTATTTTTAGTTAAGTCTTCTAAGTTTGGGAGATTAATAAAATAGTCCTTTAAGATATCAGCCACTTTTTTAGGTGGTAATGTTTTCTCTATAACCCTAGCAATTTGCTCATTTAGTTCTATATTTAATCCTTCTGTGCTGTCTGGTGCTCAATAGCATAATCCGCTTAAGTGCTCTTATGTTTTTACTCCATTTTTATCCAAATAGTTTCAGTTTTAGATGCAAGTTTTTTTTAAATTTGAGAATATGCATATATTGAAAACGTGGTCTCTAATACATATTGCTAATGTACCTCCTCATATTTCTGCTCTATTCTTTCTATAACATTTATATCATGAATATTTTTATGTCAGTCATCCTACTTGTTCCGACAAATCATGGTCACCCATATTATGTTGGCTTCATGAATGTTTGTGACAGCACCCAGTAATGTTTTGTATTATTTTGGCTTCATGCATTAATCAGGATAAGGTCCCATTTTTGATCCATAGCATTATTAGATATAGAATTAACCTTGGATGACATAGTACTTCTCTTGATCTTAATACATGTATGACCTACTTTTGTGTTATTACCAGGACTGATTCTGTAATTTCCTTTTGCAGCCCTATTCTCTAGGTCAGATTCACCTGAATGGCATTTGCAGTTATCCCCCAAGAAACGTGTTTCTCTTCTGTTTACATGTTGTCTGTTATTTGCATAGAGATCATTCCTCACAGAAAGTGCCCCAGTTGTGTATGAAGTATATATTTTCTCTCTAGCACCAGTCTCACAACAATTTATTTGTCAGTGATATTACCCTTTGCATTATCCAGGAGGAACATTGGACCGGGGGTATCTCAGACATAATTTCTTAGTTGCAAAACAATCTTTTCTAATGATCTGGTCAAGTTTCCTGCTTGTGTCATTAGTCTCACATGTATGGCTACCACTTTAGCACAAACAATCAGGCACAAACTCCCACAAGCTAATTACAGTAAGTTTATAAGCTTCCATTTAGGAGGTATTGCGTTCAAGTTAAATACCATCTTTATTTGCATTACAGGTGACCAAATGTTTGTAAAACAGGCAGCATTTATAGCACCCTGTTTTTGCTGTTGTGCTCCTTTAAGAGAGCAGCAAGCTTCCATCAGAGTGGCCATCTTTTTCGTTTCTTTCAGCATTCTTTAGTATAGTATTTTCTCGTATTAGTATATCTTCCACGTTGGCACCTGAAAAGCGTGAGACTGTAATCATCATCATTTTATTGCTGCATGTTATTGTGCCTGGTATATCTGATAATGGAATCACCCATGGCCATCACTTGTCTTTCTTTATTACCTTATTACTTAATTGAGGTGTTGTTTTATATCAGGATGAACCATCCAGCTCAATGTTATCTTGTGTTTCTTATGTCATTGTGTCTTGGTCCCTAAGGATATCATATCTATTTTGGAGTACAAGATCTGACGAGATAGGAAAACCTACCCATCTCCTCACTTTTTGCTGCCCCTAACTTGCACTAATGTCATTTTTCTTTATTATATGTGTAATTAGCTCCCTCCCTTTTTCCCTAATCACATGCATTTCTCTATGGTCTTCCGCTTGTTAGAATAAGGTTCATGTCCTAATGTTTGTTGCTTCAAGCAGCCTAGGAAACATGGTAACTTAAGAGAAAGTATAAATAAAAAACTTCCTTCTAATCAATTTTTTTAATGCCACTTGCCTATAAGAGGTGTGGTTGGCAGTGTAGTGGTGGAGAAGACATTTACTGCTGGATGTAAAAGATCATTAAAAAAACACTGCTCCATCGTCATCATCAGTGAAGTTGTTGTTTGCTAATCATAAAACAATTACAAAATCTGGCTTAATCCAGCTTCTCAGCTGCTTTAACCAGCGATAAAGCTGCAATAGGCTTTTACTCAGATACCAGAAGTTTTATAAGGTTTAGTTATGATATTCTGCTGGTGGGGGTGGGGTGTCATGGGTTGTCAGATGGAAAAAAACAGGAAAGGACTTTTGAATTTCAGAGAGTGAGAGATCACTAGACCAATCTCACAATACAATGCAATATACCTGTAAGAAAGTACCTGTTATATCAAAGTACAGTACTACAAAGCACTTTGTAGTGTAATCAAAGCTAAAGTAGAAACATGCTTGAAATGATAAACAGTAAAGACACTACAATAACCTGCAAAAAGCAATCATTATAATAACATACAACCGAATATTTGCTACTAAACAAATACTGAGGTGTATAAAACATATGCTGATACAGCCAATAAAAATAGACAGACTCAGGATGAAGAAGGAAAAGAAAGATGGGATAAAAAAATGTTTTCAGATAAGACTTAAAAAGTTAAGTATAATAGTCAACTTACAGTAAATAAGATGAAGAGGGTGGTCATTCCAAACGAGTGCTATGATAAATTGTAATTACATCTGTGAAATTGTGCAAAACTACTGTTTTCAGGCTCACACAATTTTGCATAGACAGTGGGAACTTTTCACAAATTTACTCTGGATAATTAGTTGTATTCATACTCGTTTTGAGCCCCATTCCAATGAACCACATCCCCCTTTAGTGTCCTCCAGCTAACGCCCACCACACCAGCCCAAGCCATGTCCTATTCACATATAAATAATAATCTCACCACTCTTGGCCTGCCATTGATTCATTGCTGAATGTTATCAATTTCCTCTTTACATTTGGTCATAACCACAGCACCACCTCCCTTCTCTTGCAATTACTTCTCTTGCAAGTCAGGCTGACTGTAATGTTCTACATGAAAGAATGTTAAGGTTTAGTGCAGCTCTCCCTGACTAGCAGCAATGAGATAATTACTCACAAGTTAATAGGCTGGGGATTAGGATGGGGTGGTAGAGGTCCACTGCAAGGAGTTTAGTGGGTGATGTGTGGTTTTCAGGATGGTGCTTAAGGATGGAGTGATAAGGGTCAGCAGGAGGAACTCAGTAGTGTAATGCATGTATGTTTTTGAGAACAAAACTCAGGATTGGGCAACAGGTCAGTTAAGGGACTCAGTAGGGTGATACCTGTGTGCTCTCGGGGATGGTGCTCAGGATGAAAGTGGTAAGTGTTAGCTGGGTAGACTTGGAAGAGTTATGTGTGCTTTTAAGCACAGGGCTCAAGGGGGTGTTGGTAGAGGCAGTGGGAAGGAGATTTTTTTACAGCAACACATTTTGTGTGACCACTTCATGATATGTGGAAGTGACAGTCCATGGAACTCTCCACATTTTGTGAATATGCTGCACTATACTCCATACATTTTCTTCCTTTCACAGAATACCTCACAAATGTAACTGACAGGAAGGTAAGGGAAGAGGGATTGCTGTGCTTGTGAGATAATAAAGAGACGAATGGTGATACTCAGTAATAAAGTCATGGGAGTGGCTTCTCTCTCCCAAACTGGCAGCAGTACGATGAACTTTACAGGTCAGGGAGTATAGGGCTGGGGTGTGGTTAGTAGGGATTAGCAGGGTGGACTCGAGGGTGACAGTTGTATTTGGGGATGGATATTGGTGTGGGGTGGTAGGGATAAGCTGGGATGACAGCAGGGTGATGTCTGTGGGCTCAATTTTCAAAAAACCCTTAGAGTGATGCAAGTTACATCACTCCAAGGCTGTGGCAAACTCCAGGTACACCAGGCACCCTGTGCCCAATTTTAGAAAAATCAGGGTCCTGTTGCCAAACTCCCTGGATTTACTGCAAGCCAACATCTGCACCAAACAGTTGGTGCACCTGTGGGAATTGCTGCAGTGATCTGCCACCCCCACCCAGCACATCATAAGAGGGGCCAGGATGGTTAGGGTGGTGAAACTAATTTCCAGGAGGGGACCAGGGGCAGAAGGGGCATGGTAGATGACATGGCAGGAGTTGGGTGGACAGTCAGGCATGCACGGCAGTGATGTGGCACCCAGCAGGGTGCATTTGCTTTTGTATTTGTTGTGGTAATGACTGTCAGTTGGTAGTAGTGTACTACACAGGACTGTACCCATTCATTATACTGTACTGTACATACATAAACAGATCAACTCCAAGGAGGGCAAGTGATATTTCTGAATGACGTAGCATCATATTGAAATGTAACACAGCAGACCTCACAATTGTTAAGTCATGCAGACCATAACAATCATATAGCACCCCCAACAATAGGTATATAGTGGATGATTGTTATGGCAAGAGTGGATGATTGCATGCCCATTATGGGCACATTTGCATGGGAAGTGGCAGCAGGTTTGTGCCTCTGTGACCAGCTCCACCCCCACCTTGATTGCTCGGTTCCATAAAAGGGACATATTCCTTGGTGTCCAGTGCCTTCTCCTCCCTCTGTTCTCTGTTCCCATTATATGACAAAACAATCCCTGGTGTCCAGTGGTCCCCTTACCCACCGATTGCCATCCTGTATCATTTTCCCACTTTCCCTGGTGCCCAGTGGTTTCCCCACCCTCCAATTGCCAGCCCTACTTTACAAACAGAACTCCCTGGTGCCTAGTGGTTCCCCCTCCCTCCGATCGCAAGCCCTGTGGGATGTATTATACTCCCTGGTGTCTAGTGGGTCCCCCGCCACTGATCCCTGTTTCCATACCAATGTGCTTTGTCTCTGGTGTCTAGTGGCCCCCCACACCAGGGGCACTGAGCAGCCACCCTGCCAACCCCCCCACCTGTAGTGCCAGTGCCACTGGAGCCCACATGGTGATCGACACAGCCCTCCTCTCACCACCTCAGTCACCACCATACGTGATGAGAGAGAGTGCACATCCCCTCTACAGTAAACAGAGTGCATGTACTGTCTACTGTAGGCATACCTTTACTGTTAAGGGGACACACAATCCCTGTCATCACATACAGTGGTCAACGAGGTGGTGAGAGGAGGGCTGTGCTAGTTGCTATATGGGCTCCTGCAGCACTAGTGCTGGAGGTAAGGGGGATTGGTAGGGTGGGTGGTCAGTGCCTGTGGTGCAGGGGAGCCACTAGATGCCAGGGACAGAGCACTTTGATATAGGGATAGGGATCAGTGGGCAGGAAGACCACTAGATACCAGGGAATATGAGATGTTCTACAGGACTGGCAATTGGAGATTGTGGGACTAGTGGACACCTGGGAAAGAATTTTCATTTGACATGGATGGCGATCAGAGGGTGGGGCAACCGCAGGACACCAAGGAAAGTTTTTGATTTTCATGGGGGGCTGGCAATTGGGGGGCAGGGGTTTCACTACACACAAAGGAATGTTTTTGCACATAGCAGGGATGGTGATTAGTAGGCAGGGGGACCCGATGCAAGTTCAGAATTCCTTACATTTTCTTTTACCTAGGGCTCAGAAACTAGGCTATGATTCTGAGAGAAGATCACTTGTGCTCAGTGCACATACATTTGCCACATTACTTCATTGGCAAGCATCATTATCTCGGTGGGGGAGATGTGGGGCAACCAAATTCTTACATATTTTTAGATCTTTTCATTGCTTGGACTTTAAGACTGAATCCTAAGACTGAGTAATGGTAGTGTGCAAAGAGACAGGATAAATCGGGACAAGAAACATGACCAGTCACAAATTACTGTAATGCTACATGTTGCGCAGAATGTTTTAAAAGTTCTCAAGTGACCTGAAATTTAGAACAACCATCATTCATTATGTAATATGTCCTTTGTAGTTTGGAACAGATGGCTACCATGTTGAGCCACTGCTCATATGCTGGTACAGTGGATCACTGTGTAGCAAGATAAGCTTGTGGGCATTTATTAACATAGCATGGGACAGGGACTCCTGATTTTTCTGCACAGAGAAAGAAGAATTGAGGTCTAACAAAATGTCTGGGTAAAATGGGTAGTCCACACTCTCCATATGGCTCAACAAAAACTGTTTCTAAAAATACCTAAACTGTGGGCATAATACAAAAATACACAGAAATGTTCCTTTTTAGAAATAGAAATACAGATCTTAAGGCCAGAAAAGGTCCATTAGGCCCATCCATTGGCCCCTTGACCCTGTCTGTTCCATCACCACTGACCCTAGTTGGTCATTGCTGTCACTCCCTACCCCTGGTATTCTACCTAATATGCACCTGTGCATATTCCACACATGCTTAAAGCTCCCCACAGTCTTTGCCCCCCATCTCCTCTAGCAGGCTGTTCCAGTCATCCACCACCCTTTCTATGAAGAAGTATTTCAACACATCTCTCCTAAACTTTCCCCTCTTAGTGTCACTGCATGCCCCCTTGTTTTAGTGCCTTCCTTTCTCTGAAATAGACCCTCCGCTTATACCTTGTTTACTCCTGTGAGGTACTTGCAGGTTTCAATCATCTCCCCTCTCACTCTCCTCTCTTTCAGGGAGTATGTGCCAAGAGGTCCTGCAGCCTTTCCTCATATGGCTTCTCGTACAACCCCCTCACCATTTTAGTTGCCCTCCTCTGGACCGCCTCCACCCTTTCATTGTCTTTGCAGAGGTGTAGCCTCCAGAACTGGACACAGTACTCTGGGTGGGGCTTCACCAGAGAGTGATAAAATGGCAGTAACACCTCTCTCCTCCTTCTAGAAATCCCTCTCCCAATGTACCCCAGCCTCCTGCTAGCCTTTCCCTCTGCTTTGTCACACTGCCCAGCTACCTTGAGGTCATCAGATATGACAACCCCTAGGTCTTTTTCTTGCTTGGTGACTACAGGCTTCACTCTCCCCATCTTATACACAGCTCCTGGGTTGCACAGCCCTAAGTTCATAACCTTGCACTTTTTGGAACTGAATCCCAGCTGCAACCCCCTAGACCATTCCCTCTAGTTTCCTCAGATCAGTTTACATTCTCTACACCCCTCCACGAGTGTCAATCCTGCTCTGTATTTTTGTATCATCCAAGAAGAGAAACACCTTAACCTCAAGCACCTTGCAATGTCACTTATGAAACATTGAAGAGGACCGGCCCAGCACTGAACAGTCTGGCACCCCACTAGTTACTCTCCTATTGCCTCAGTGGCTACCAGTTACCACCACCCTTTGCCTTCTATCCCTTAAACAGTTTGATACCCAGCTTGTCACTGTCTCCTCCACCCCCAGGCTGCTTATGTTTCTTAACTAGCCTCCTATATGGGACAGTGCTGACAGCCTTACTGAAGTCCAGAGAGGATGGTATGTTGCACCATGAATGATTGTGTACATTATCTGCTACGTTTATAGTTACCTACTATACTTGCATGACATTGTATATTACCTGCTGTATGGGTACAAATTATTTGCTGCTGTATATATAATTAACTCCAGGTCACCCCTGAAAAAAGGACACTTTGTCTCAGTGGGCTTACCTGATCAACAAAATTCAAACAAATAAATGTTCAGTGCTTTCATCCACCTCCCTGGTAACCCAGTCAAAGAAATATATAAGATTAGTTTGACATGACCTCACCCTGTGAAACAATACAGGTGCTCCACAAGCCTCTCTTTCAGTAGTGGGTCCATTAACTCTCCACCACTGATGTGAGACTGACTTCCCTGTAGTTGTCAGCATCCTCTCTACTGCTGCTTTTGTGCAGAGGAACCACATTGACCCCCCTCCAGTCCTCTGGAATTTCCCCATCTCCACTGAGTTACAAAAAAAGTACTGTCAGAGGGTGGCCAACATAGTGCTTAGTTCCTTTAGGACCCTTAGATGAACTCCATCCGATCTCATCACCTTATTATTCTTTAAGGCTTCCAATCCCTTCTTGACTTTCTCCATGGAGAATTGATTTGTGTCTACTCCCCTCTCTCCCTAGTGATTACTGTAGCATGCTGCCTGCCCCACCACCCTCTTCCATGAAGACAGAGCAGAAGTAATCATTTAGTATTTCATATTTCTCTTGATTGTCCTCTGCACAGACCCCCCTGACTTCCTGATTTTCACTATCCCTCCCCTTATCTTCCTCTTCCCTCCACATACATGAAGAAGGTCTTGTCCTCCTTTTTTTAGTTCCTTAGCTATCTTCTCTTCTGTTAGTGCTTTAGCTGCCGTTACCCTCCTTCATGTCTCCCTTTGTTTTATCAGATATCCCTCCCTGTCTTCATCCTTCTGGGTCTCCTTTAGTGGGGGCAAAAACAGAGGTAGGGTTCAAAAATGCCTGGGATAGGCACAAGGGAATCATAGGGGTAAGGGGGAAGAGACAGCACCATAGATTAAGTGGGTCTACAGCAAAAATGAAGGTAGAAAAAAAGAAAAAGAAAATGAAATAAACAAACTGAACAGACTGGGTGGCCCTTATCTGCCATCAGACTCTATGTTTCTAGCAGTAGTGGTAGTAGTAGTAGTAGTAAAAAGCATTTATTTTTATACAGGATACAAAATGACTTTCACATTTTACACCGTTAGGATAAAATCCTATTTACAAGGCGTTCCTGTCTTAGATGTTAAGAATCAATTACATACGTCAAATATACTGTCATATCTATGTCTATGTTTCCTTGTACTTGCTAAATGTGGTTTGTTTCTCTTTCACTGTCTTTGCCGACTCCTTAGAGAATCATAATGGCCTCTTCCTCCTCTTTCCCTTGCTCACTTCCTTCAAACAGCATGCCACTGTCTGGGCTATACCCTCCTAATTTTTCCCCATTGAACCTCTAATCCCCGAGGCATTCTCTAAGGAAGTTTTCCATTTCTTTAAAATCTCTAAAATCCCTCTTGAAGTCCAGGACTCTTGTTTTAGTGTGTTTTTTCCCTGTCCTTTCCATGTGCTAAACCATAAAGTATGGTGATCACTTGCCACACAGTACAGTGATCACTTGTACCCAGGGGACTACCCACTGTGGTGTCAGCAATGGTGACAAGCAGTTAGCTTATATTCCAAATATAGCTGGATCCTGATCATCTGTTCCATATCATGTATATTTATCCCTGGCGTCTAGTGGCAACACCACCCCCAGTCACCCATTTCATATTATGTACAGTGATTCCTGGTGTCCAGTGGTTCCCCCACTCCCCAATTTACCAATTTTTTAAGTGAGCATAATCATTGGAGGTACAGTGTCCTCCCACCCACCCCATCCAGTGACATACCACCAGCTATCACACCTGTCCTTACCAGGGTGCCACAGTGAGATTCAGAAAATTCTGATATGGCAACCATCACAGCCCTCCTCTCACTTCCTCAGCTGGTTGCTGTATGAGCCATCATTGAGCGTATGTACAATACTGTATGCCCACTCACTGATGGCTGGCCAAGATAATGAGAGGAGGGCTGTGCTGGTCACCATATGAAGATTTGCTGGACATTGCTGTTGCACCCTAGTAAGGGGGGATGGGTGTGATGGGTGGCGTGTGACCGGGTAGGGCATGTGGGGGTTCACTATACACCAATAATTACATTTACTTATGTCTGTGGGTGATCGGGGTTGGAACCACTGGACACCAGGGAAAAGTATACATACTGTAGTATGGAATTGGTGATCAGGGATGGGGATGCCACTAGTCACCAGGGATAAGTATACATGATGTGGAATTAATGATTGGGGTGGGAGGGTGCCACTAGAAAGGAGGGTAAGTATACATGACATGGAACAGGTGATCGGGGTTTGGGGGTGCCACCTGACACCAGTGATAAGTCTGACATGCATGGAATGGGTAACTGGGGGTTGTGAGGTGCCACTAGACACCAGGAATGCATGAGGGGACCCTCTCATTTGCATAGTCACAGTGGTGTTGTAGCACTTTGATGCTGCAAGATTGCAGTGGTGCTCCCGGGGATTCTGAATATGGGCTGGCAGGGAGCATCAGTACAATTCTGGATCAGTGCACTCACATATCCTATTTGTGGGCGTGCTAATCTGTGAATGTTAGGCCCTTTAACTTTTTTTACCTTCATGTGTTTCGGCTGCTAGCAGCACAAACATAGCACATTTGTCCATACTATTATTACTGCATTTGTGGTTCTCCCATCTCCAGCTGCTGACACTAGCATTCTCACATTGCTGCACCCCCCCAACACATCTCTCTGGCACTGCTTCACACCTAAGCTAATGATACAGACAACACCACCTGTTGCCATGCCAGCACTCTCACACTGTCACCCAACTCTGCTCATGATCCTAACAGCACACACTTCTCTGTAGGAGCTCACACTGTAACACTGTGTATCTGTTTTAGGACACTTACCATCTCGTTTCTACCAAGCTGTAAGTAGACCAGGGAAGGGTACAAAACTGCAAGGAGTCATTGAAGGGGATAACTTAGAAGTGACTTTGAGAGGGGGTTACAAAACTATAAGCAGATCAAGGGATGATTCCGGGAGAGACCACAGAATGTTGCATTAATGAATTCATGTCTACTATTGAAATATTTAAAAAGTATCTTAAAATTTATTACAATTCTGAAAAATGTAGGAACTACTTTATCTTGTGAAGCACTATTCATTACAGAGCTATATGCCAATGCTGCGGCAACATTTCGAAAATGAAGTACATTAAGGCAGCAATACGCTGTTGCTGCTGTAATACCTCTAAGGACCCCACTGCTACTTTCTCTGGGTTTTCCCTCCTCTCTGAATCAACTCTAACTCGGAGTTGACAATCTTAAATTATGGGGGGTGTGGGGAGGCAGAGCCCCCTGCATGGGTTGTTCAGGGGGAAAGCCCCTTGAAAAAGACAGACAGTTTCCTGATGGATTTATGCCAACTGCAACTTGCAAACTGACATAAATCCATCGCTGTAGTATCGTGTCGGAAAAAAATTGTCGCTGTGGTGTCATGGATACATATAAAGCAATATTTATTTATTTATTTCAACATTTGGTAACTGGGAAAGATATGCTGAGCCAAGGCTTGATTCCAGGTGTGCCCCGGGGGAAAGGAGAAGTGGAAATACGAACAATAAATGCAGAAAATTAGTTAACAGAACAATAGCAGCTAATTACAATCACTATAACACAGCAGTGAGAGCAAAAACATGATGTGATGAATCTCTAGAGGTGAACTATACAATAGTAAGTGCTCTACGTAATGAGTCTTTAATAAGTGCTAGGGAGGGTTGTAGGAAGGTAAAGTCAGTAGAGGTAATGGGTTTAGCTCAGTTGTGGTAGGGCATAAGGGTGGAGGAAAGAGACATAGCTGTTGCTTGCAGCTAGAGTGAAAGGATGAGTTTCTGATAGCAGGGGTAAGTTTGTTCCACAAGTAGAGCAGTTGATAGGAGAAAGCAGCTTTGCCCACTGAGGAAGAGGGTCAGGGTAGGGTGAAGGATCTTTCATTTCTGTGCCTGAGTTCATAGGGGAATAGGGAGTCTGAGGATAGGCAGTCCTCAAGATAGAAGGGGAGCAAGTTAAACCAGTACCTAGATATAAGGTTGAGGGTGTGTATATAGTGCCTGTGAGATAAGGGGCTTAGATCGAGGAGGGGGTAAAGATCGCAGTGGTGGGTGAATAGGGGGGAGTTTGCAGCAAAGCAGCAAAATGAGTTTAGAAGGGTATCCAGCCTGCCAAAGGAAGGTTACAGGGGCAGAGCTGTAAACCACATCCACATAATCTAGTATGGGGAGGGCCATTTTAGAGACAATTAACGTCTGACAGGTAACGGGAGAGAGCCCCTGTTCCAGTAAAGCATGCCGAGTTTGGGGTGCAGCTTGGAGGTGATAGATTCAATGTGAGCTGAAAAAGACAGATGGGACTCCAGCCAAATACCCAGGTACTTGTATCTGGTGACTTCAACATCAAGAGAGGTGATGGGGGGGGGGTAGTATGGCTAAGTTTCTGGGCAGAGCCAAATACCATGGAAACAGTTTTGGAGATGTTTAGTTTCAGTTGGTTTTGGCTGAATGTTGTTGAAGTCACTTTGCAGGGTAGCTTGGACTTCAAGCGGGTTGGGACTGGAGGTAAAAGAGGATGGTAACTGGTGCAGGAGGAGGGAAGGTCGTTAATGAAGAGGGAGAAGAGGATGGGACAGAGAACAGAGCCTTGAGGGACGCACGCCAGGATGGGGGGGGATGTGATATCAGTGATTCAAACAGATTGAAATCTGATGGAGAGAGAGAAGACTGAAACCACCTTACAGTGATGGGGGCGAGTCCAGATGCCTCAAGCTTCTGTAGGAGAAGAGGGTGGGCTACAAAGTCAAATGCCTTGGCTAAATCCACAAACACTGCTGCTGTAAGGAAGCCTTGGTCAGAGGCAGTTTGGATATGGTTGGTGATGCGCAGGAGGGAGGAAATTGTGGAATGGTGTTGCCTGAAGCCAGACTGTTGGGGTGAGAGGATGTTGTTTGTTGCAAGGTAGTCAGCTAGTCGGGTGTGGGCCAAGGATTCTTGTAGTTTGACTAGGGGCTGGGAGGAGCGAGATGAGCCTATAATTGCTTGGCAAAGAGGGCAAATATTTAAAACAGTATTTTCATGTTTCACATTTAAAACCTATAGTTATTCATTTTATAGGCACAATAACCCACTCCAGGGCATGTATTTATAGAGAATTATTGCACACCAGCATGGTCGAGGGCACAAGGCCTTTAATGCATCCAGTGCATGAACTAATTAGCTAATTGTGAGCTTCAGAGTAAAAGAGAAGAGGCTGGATTCTCAAAAGGTTTTGGTACTAAGTCCCACACCACAACTCTAGTTGCAGACCAAAAATCTCTGCATCAGCAGAGATTGGTATTCTCACCCACAGCAGCTGTGGAAGATGTTATGGCTGGTCCCACCAGCCATGACATTTTTCTACAGCTGCACGGATTTCTATGGCAACACCACCCTCAAGCTGCCATAAATCATGGAGCTGGTTACAAACTGGCTCCACTTTTGAGAATACTGTAGCTGCGGAAGAAGCTGCTTCAAGTTTTTCCTGCAGCTGCGGGATTTTCAAGAGCTTTGAGAATCTGGCCAAAGGCATCTAGTTTGCATGGCAGTCAGCTAAGTGGAAAACTGACAGGTGCTTTTCAACTAATTGAATCTGTTCGTCTCAGTAAAATGGCAGGCAGATAGCTACAATCATTCAGCTTTTAGGCAGGTACTAATCTAATATTATCAGTAAAACAAGTTTGTTATTTTTTTTTGGACACATTAAATTTTGTAATGCATGAAAATACTGACATAATTTTCTGTTTAATATATTAAATACTTTATTTGAGTCTTGATGACAATCAACTGTGCGGGTTTAAAATTACTATGTATGGACCGGCAGTATTGCTTAAAGGTTGAAGTAAAGAACTGTGAATGAGCTTGGTACATCCAGCTGACCGGGGTTTGATTCCCACAACCTCCGCTTGCATACTGTGTGACTCTGAACAAGTCACTTAACCTCCCCAGTTCTCCCAGGTCACCCCAAATATATGCACTTGTGCTTAGTGGGCGTTACCTGGTTACCAATAAGTAAAATAACATAAATGATTTTCTATTTAAAGAATGATTGGGCATTTAATTATTTTTCATTAAAATATGGCATTGGATACTTCATTTAATATGCTTGTCTGAAGCATGTCACATGCCCAGGCATTGAAATGCTTTATTTCATACTCAGGTGTTGGATATTGTCACAGCAAAAGTCCCTGTTTATACAGTAAGTCATTGTACAAGCACAATAACACAACATTAAAGCATTTTATTGCACTTCCTCAGAGGTGTAAGGTAGTCAGCTATATCACATGCCTCGCAATACCCCTGTGTGTGCACCGAATTGAAATGCTTTAATATATGCAAACTGTTGGGTGTTCTCGCTTACAAAGCAAAGTTTTATTGACACCTACAAAACATGAGTGCACATTAAATTCTTTAAAGCACAATTTTACTGGAAAGTTGTTTTTTTTTTGTGGGGGAGTTAAGCAACTGTCACTTGGTACAACTGGAATGGATTTCAGCAATGTGGTCTGAACCATTTTACAATACAAGTTGACACAACTGTAATCTGCTAGTTCAGATTCTATGGGGCACATTTTTAAGTCCAGCTCCTAAGCTGTTTTAGTCTGAAAAGATTCTAAGTCCTGACCTTGCTTCTAAACATGTGACTAGAGAAAAAGTAAGAATAAGGGTATTATCAAACGTGCATGCTGTGGAAGTGAAGTAAAAAATTATGACTCCCAAATTTGTTCAAAACACAGTTGACTTCAAACCACTCCAACCAGTTCTTAAGAGGGAAACTAGGTTCCATTAAACAATATAGAATTAGCCAAGTTCGAGAGACTTTGAACTTTTCTTGAACTGGTTCACCCATCCTTTATTTACTGCACTGTTTTTCTTTTCTGTGCTCTGTAACAAGTAAACTATTTGGCACCAAGAACTAGGGAAGCAAATGATAGCTTTGGGTAATGTTCCAACAGAAAAGGAAAATGTTTAGAATAAAACTAGACCAAATAGTAAAGTGGTATTAGTACATTAGATGATTAACTTTGATTAAAAAAAAGAGATTAAAATGAAGGGCATGTGCTGGTCCAACAGTATCATAGCAAGCACTTTGCATTACCATCTGGGAAGATCCAGAAGCAAATGATTTGATACCTTTTAATGGACCAACATAGATGTAACAACAAGAACAAAGTGCTCTAGCTTTCAGACCAACCAGTCCTTCTTCAGAAGCTCATGGCAGTTGTTTAGAAAATACAATACTTATAACAGCTAGATAATGCAGAGAAAAACAGAAAAAAATCCCCATTGGTTTAAAATATTCATTTAAAAAAAAACAGAAGATGATGTCAGAGAAGTTTAACAGTACAATACTGCCCTCAGTCCGAATGAACCTTGGGTTCAGATGTGCTTGGTGCAACACACATACAAAGAATAATACTGCACATAAATTTAATTGACATAAGATAACACTGCTGAAGCAGATAACTCCCAAATCAAGCCATGAGTGTCACAGTCAGTATAAGGATGTGATTACTGAAAGGCAACCCCCACCAGCTTAAAGACAAACTAAGATAGTTATAGGGCTCATGAAATTACAATGTATGCATTAAAGACAAGAATTACCAGTAAAGTTGTCAAAAACATCAGTGCACACTGTGTGATGTGTAAAACCTAGCTGGACATGCCACCCAGCTGTATTCTCAAGCTAAATAAAAGGCCCAAGAAATTACAAAACTTCAGGACTATATAAATGATAATTTAAATATAAATTGATAATATTAGTGTTAAACAAAAAACTCTAGTTGAGGAACCTCAAGGAATTCAGACCATGCAGCCTGATATGTACTGATGTCAATATATACTGAGAATGTAGCAACTTCTTGTACCACAAGTGTCTAGGGAATCTGAAAAAGAGATAAAAATGTAATTTATCTCCTCCTGTTCATACAAACAATACAACCTAACCCACCCCACATCACAATAATGTGGGTGGGGGAGATACATAGCTTAAACGAGATGTTGTCTCTCTCTCTCTCTCCCCCTCCTTTTTTCTCTCTCTCTCTCTCTTCCACAGACACACACACACACACACACACACACACACACACACACACACTCAATCTCTCTCCTAGTGAACCTATATTAACTTCAGTCGCTGTAATTGTTCCCCAAAGGAATACAACTTGTCATGAAATCCTGAGTAAAGTACTACAATATTAGCCTAATGTAAAAAGATATGGGCAGGACCCCCAAGCAAATGAGATCACACATCCCAATATGTAGAGAGTTACAAAAATTATATATAACAGTATAAGATAACACTCCTGTATGTACACTAGCAGGCTGGGTAATCTGAATATGGTGCAATGGAATCAATCCCCCACAGGCAAAGATAAAAAGTAAGGAGAAATTCTTTATGTGTGTGAAATAAAAATAGTAACACATTATAACTCCATATAGCTAAATAGAGACTTACCTCAATGTGACAGCAAGCCCCACATCTGTTATATCACATACCTCACAACACATACCCACACACATAAATACACACACGCATCCACATCTCACACATGCTGAAGTCCTATAATATGTCAGTTTGAAGAAGAAAAGGTCTGTGGATGTTAGTTTCTGTAGTGTCCCATGAAGCCAATATCCAAGTTCATCCCATCTGCTATCATATTGAGATGTAAAATAAGTTTAATCTCAAAAGCTCGTCTCTGTTGTGTTTTTTTGAGATTTCCTTTTAAGACCATTACTGACATATCTGAGACTGAGTGGTCAGGCTGGGAGAAGTCTGGGAATCTGGGAAGACAAATCCCACAGCAGCCTATGCTTTCAAAGACTGAGAAGACGCATTGCATGGGGTGTGAAATGGGTGGCTATTGTGGGGGTAATAGATGGAAAACTGGTTCTGCTGCTATAGCCCCTAATTTGGGAGGAGGGAATAATACTTGGGGCAAAAAGAGGAACATATTCTGTTAACATTTCACTGTCCAAAGCTGTCTAGTACTCCTGAGACTTACAGGAACATAGGAAATATGCTGTAGGATGAATAATGAGTTGTCTGCCAGATTTGCCTCCTGCCATCCTTGCAGTTACATCATAAATATTATGGGGGAATAAAACACAGTATAAGGTTTGCTTAAGTGGCAATGTGGCTTTATTTATTTTTTTCTATGGACTAGGACATTCAGGAGAGAAAAATCCTCTGGAAACCCAAGGCACTAGAGTTTCACCATTCATCCAAGGCATTGTACTACAGTTCTCCAGTGTTGGCCTCTATGAACCTCCACTGCTGCTCAGTAATTTATTTATTTATTTTAAAGTTTGTGACCAGGTGAGGCACACTGAGCCGCAGCTCATTTCCAGGTGTAACGCAGGGGCAAGGGAAGGGGAATATTTGTACAGAAGTAAACTGACTTACAGAACCAGATTAAGTAGTTTGTGGTATTTTTAGTACAGTAACATAGTCTAGTGGCTAAAGCACACATTTTAGAACCAGTCAACCCAGATTCACATCCAACCAGAATCACCTACATGCTTTGTGACTCTAAGTCATTTAACCACCCAGCGATTTAGTCCACCCAACTGTAAAAAATAAGTTAAGGCAGGACACCACTGAGAATGAGATAATGCATTTCAGCCTGGCTATCAGAGATAAAGAAACTGAAAAGAAAAAAGAATCATACCATGTAAACATACTGGGCCCTATTCACAAACCTGTTTCTCCAATTGGTTTCTATGGCAATACTCTTTTGAGAATACAAATCATTTTTTTATTTTCTATAAGGTACTAATCCAGTTTCTTTTTAAAAAATGGAACACTGCCCATAGCAACAGTTACCTAGGGTAATCTATTCCAAACTTTTACAACTCCTTTTAAGAAAAATAATTTTCTCACATTACTCATCCTCCCTTCCATTAGCTATGATTGTTGACCTCTTTTTTACTGCATTGCACCAAATAACCTGCCCATATACGAACATACAAACATATGAATTTGCCAGCAGATAAAGGCCTTATGATCTAGCAAGTCTGCTCGAGTGTGCAGCTAGCAACTCTTATACTGCAGATGCCCTCCCTCCTCCCGACTCTTCCTCTTACCCTATTCAATCCCTTTTTGAAGCAGTCCACTGTTCTACAGAATACCACTTCTGCAGGCAATGTGTTCCACCCAGAATCCACTCTCTCCATAAAAAAGTGTCTTCTCATTTCCCTCCTGAACCTTTTCCCCTCCAATCTGAGATCGTGACCTCGAGTGCCCCTACCCCCCTTAACTTGAATAGTCCCTTTGTGGCTGTCTTGTTTATTCCCTTCATGTTGAAGGTTTCAATCATATCCCCCCATCTCTCCTCTCCTCCAGTGAGTACATGTTCAACTCTCTCAGCCTGCTCACATAGGGTATGTCCCCTAGCCCCTGGATCATCTTTGTTGCCTTGCGCTGTACCCCCTCCAGTAACATAATGTCCCTCTTCAGGTATGGGCACCAGCACTGCATGCAGTACTCCAGGTGTGGCTTAACCAGTGACCTATACAACAGCAGGATCATCTTCCCTTTCCTTGAAGATATACAACTGGCAATACAACCCAGCATTTTGTTGGCCTTTGCAGCTGCCTTCCTACATTGTGCTGAGTTATTCATTGAGCCAGTTATAATCACCCCCAGATCCTTCTCCTCCTCTGTCATGGCTAGCTGAACAGATCCCTCTCACAGCTGGCAGCTCCTTCTTGGTTTTTTTTTGCCCCAAAATGTAGCACCTTGCACTTTTTGGCATTGAACCCCAACTAACAGGTGTCCTACTATGTCTCCAATTTTGACAGATCATCCTATAACCCATGCCACTCTCCTAGGTCATACACTACTGCTGCCATCTTGGTGTCATCTGCAAACAAACTGATCTTCCTCTTGATGCCTATTGAGATGTCTGATATGAACAACCCAAACAACACCAGTCCCAGCACTGAGCCCTGCAGTACTCTTGCTTGTTACTGCCCTTGGAGAATGGAGCTCCCCTCCAATCACCACCCTCTGCTGCCTTCCCTGTAACCAGTATACTAACCATCCCACCATTTTTCGCCCCTACACCTGTACCTGCCAGCTTACTACCCACTCTGCCATGCGGCACCAAGTCGAATGCCTTACTGAAGTCCAGAAACAGGACATCCACTGCATTGCCCTTGTCCAGCTGTCTAGTTACCCAATTATAGTAATCTACCAGATTGATCTGACAGGATCTGCCCATGACAAACCCATGATGCCTAACATCCTGCAGCCCATTGGTCTCCAGAAGGGACACCAGCCTCTCCTTCAGGATTGTCTCCATCAGTTTTCCCATGATGGATGTGAGGCTTACTGGCCTGTAGTTTCCCCGTTCATCTTTGGGACCGCTCTTATGTAGGTGATATCTTCATTAACAAGTGCCATGACTGTTTTGAGTTTACAATTAGTTATCTTACTGCCTCTTCACAAACTGTTTGTTTTCTGTGCATCTCTCCAAACTGCACATAGCAACTCTGAAACCTCAATTCCAGTGCAAAGCATCATGAGTATGCAAATCCTTTCAAAGTTTCACCAGAACACACAGTGTCTTTTAAAAAGGCCTGCACATCTGATCCAGTATAGGTGAAGAATGAAAAACTACAGATGTGTTTCATCCTGTTTGGAGTCCATAGTGCAGTGCAGTCACTGTGTCAGTGAATTAACATGTCAAACCCAAGGAAATCAGGCATTTAGTACATGCAGAAGTTGCTTACCACAGTTTAAAGGAACAAAAGTGCATAGGATCTGTTGAAGGATGTTAGGAGGAATGAAATATCCAAATTGTTTTGTTTCTGTGAATCTTTCCAAAATACACACATGCTGTGCTATGCATGTTGGATTCTGCTGTCAGCCAGTATGGCAGATTCTGGAATCAGTGTCAAGTACTGATCCCCCAGTGATGCGGCACCAATCACTGCTTGAATTCAGTAAGCAATCACCCACAACAGGGCATGCATTTCCATAGAATTAATGCACACTCTGAGTTATTTGAGAGGCATGAGGTGAACAGCTGAGTGATTTTCAGTGCATCTGAGAAGTGCATTAATTCTGAATAAACCCATGCTTTGGAATGTGTTGTTATGCTTTTAAAATTGATTTTTTTAATGAAAACAAAAGGTTTTATTTTCCTTTAACTAGGCTGTTGCTAGGTAGAATAGATCAATTTGGTAACAGGCTGTGTGCCTTTAAATGAACCCAGGAACTGAATTCATTTTGAAGAAATATATGCCCTGTTGTGGGGTTTTGTGCTTAAAAAAGTGGAAAATATTATTTTAATGGAAAGTGTTTTTATTTTCATTTAGTTAGGTTGTTGTTAGTTAGATTAGAGCAGGTTAGTTATGAACTCTGCAGTTTCTAGATAAATAATCAATGGTCAGGTGGTGTGTTTTAACAAATTAAGTTGCTTGATTTAGTCATTTTCTTATACCCTATTTTAGAATACTTTTTAAATATTTTCTTTCTATCTTGTGTTTTTTATATTTTCTCCAGCAGATGACATTTTGAGCTATCCCTTCTGTGCGTGTCAGTCAACAGTTGCAGAGACATGTATTTTTTGCTTTCACTTGCTCACTGTCCACCAGTGTGGGGGAGGCGGGAGTCTGCCACAGTGTATGCTGTATGTGGTTTGCTTATTGCCTGTCTACCTGTAGCAAATTTTTTTAATCAAGGTTTCTCTGCTAGTTTCATCCAGGGGCAGCTGATCAGCTTTTGTTCCCACTCCCCAGAGTTGTACCACATCTTCCCCAGGACTCACCTCAATCTGTTATTCCTCCCATAAATTACTCTTCACAGTGGGGCTGGAGAGGGGAGGAACATCCTTTCCCCCACTTCAACATATCCAGGCGGACCAGTGGTGAGTTGCTGGGAGGTAGTGAGGACCTGGCGATGAGTGGGCAGACCTTCATCCAGCCTCTGACATGGATTTTTCCACTTTTCTCCCTATCCATGCCACGAAGTGTCAGGTTCTCTACCTACAGGCACATATGCCTGATGTTACCCACAACTCCCTCCCTTATTTTGCCACCCATGCTGCATAGCCACCAGGCCTCCACCTGGTGGCAGTCTACAGTTGGGACAACAGGCTGGTCTTCACCAGGAGAGGAGAGCAGTCCCTCAGACACTTGATCCTTTGCAGACCCTGCTGACCACTGCCAACCAAAATCTCTTATTGAAGCCAGCTCGCCCATGTGGTGGGAAATAAGGTGCCAGCACCTCAGCCACCCATGTCACTGAGCTGGGCCAAACCTGTAGCATACAGTAATGTCAAGTTACAAGATAATCATGTTGGTGACGTTATGATCCTCTGTGAAAAAATGTTCCTTCCATTTTGTTCCTGCAGCAAAGGGAAAAGGGAGCACTCCCTACTCCTAAAGGTGATGCTGTTAATGCAGCAAGAAAACAAAACAAACAAACAAAAAAAAAGGATGAACAATGTACGTATTAAGTTCATCTGGAATCTTTATTACAAGGTGCTATTACACCACCAACCAACAACCCATGTATATCGCCTCAGTAGGAGGCTAATTCAGGGCGTATGGCTGGCTTGTAACATGCATACTGTAATGTCAAGTTGCAAGATGACTGTGTCAACGTAGTTATAGTCCTCTGTGAAAAAATGTTCATATAACTACATGTAGGCAGATTACAATATACTGTGAATCTTAAGTTCCCTTCCCTTAGCAACCAAGTCAGACTGGGAACCAGGATAACTGAAAATTTTCAAGTGGTATACCCTCTGTTGGGTGCTTTCTAAACTCTCAAAATATAAGCCGAGATGTTGTCAGTAGAAAAATGCCAAGCAGCCTATCTAGTCTGCCCAACCTAACTACTGTTGACTGCGAGAGCTATAGTGACCATCCACTCCTCCTCACCTTCTCCTCTTTTCCCAGCATCTTTAACAGCCCCAGGTGTCTGTTCCACCAATGTCTGCCCCCCCCACTGATTTCACACAGACTACCTCCTTTAGTAGCCTCTTTCACCCCCTCTGCCAACCTCTCCATGAAGAAGTGCTTTCTTATGCCCCTCTTCAGTCTCCCACCAGCCAGCTTCATTGAGTTCCCCCAGTACATGTGTTCTCACTCACTGTGGACAAGTCTCTTCTATCTACTTCATTTATCATGTGGAGGTAATTGTACATCTCAATCATGTCCCGTCTCTCATCTTACCTCCAGTATGTACATGTTGAGAATTTTCAACCTCTCCGTGGAAGTATTTTCCTGCTGATTCTGAATCATTTTGGTTACACTCCTCTGCACAGCCACACCCTGTTCTAGTCTCAAGTATGGGTCCCCGAATTGCACACAAGTTTCCAAGTTAGGATGAACCAGGGAATAATACAGTGGAAGAATCACCTCACTCCTCCAGCTATTGATCCCCTTACCCATACATACATTTTTATTTATTTATTTGTAATTTTTGACCAGGAAAGGCACATCCCAGTATTCTATTTGTCCTTACCACCACCCTGTTGCACTGTGCTGTTTTTAAATTGTCCAATATTACTACCCAATATTACTACCCCAGGGACCAAGGTGTCCGTGTGGCTCAGTTGGTAGCACATCTGCCTCTGGACCAGAAGGTCGTGGGTTCTCATCCCACACCAGGATTGGACTTGCACCTAAAATGCTGGCATCCAACTGGGGGGTGCTGTACTGCTGAGGTGTTCCATCCTTTGGATGAGATGTTAAACTGAGGTCCCTTCTACCCATTTTGGTGCTATCCTGGTGGGTGTCCAGGTGGAAGTAAAAGAACCCAGGTCACTCTTAGAAACATAGAAACATAGACTTTGACAGCAGATAAGGACCGCTTGGCCCACCTAATCTGCCCATTTCCCTATTTAGAGGATAAGCTGCAGATCCTATTTAACCAACAGCCTATTTCTTCCTAACCCCCACAAAAATTGCCTTATGTCTGTCCCATGCATTCTTGAATTCTCCCACAGTTTCAGACCCCACAACCTCCTCAGGAAGGCTGTTCCATGCGTCCACCACCCTATCTGTGAAAAAATACTTCCTCACATTGCCCCGAGCCGTCCCCTCTCTATCTTCAAATTGTGTCCCTTTGTTCTTGCACATCTCTTTTTCTGAAAGATGCTACCCTCTTGGACTTTGTTGATTCCACTGAAGTACTTAAGCATTTCTATCATGCCCCCCCTTCCTCCTTTCCTCAAGGGTATGCATATTAAGCTCCTTTAGTCTCTCCTCGTATGGCTTCTCTTGCAGACCCTGCACCATTTTAGTTGCCCTCCTCTGAACTGCCTCCATCCTGTCTATGTCCTTGCGGAGATGGGGTCTCCAGAACTGGACGCAGTACTCCAGATGGGGTCTCACCAACTGTCTGTACAGGGGATAACAACTTCCTGTTTTCTGCTGGTGATACTTCTCTCTATACATCCCAGTATCCCCTCAGTCATCCCTACCACCTTCTCTCGTTGTTTGCCAACCTTAAGGTCATCTGATATGATTACCCTTAGGTCTCTTTCCATTTTTGTTGTTGTTACTACCTCCCTCCCCCATTGCGTAATCCTCCCCTGGGTTTTTGTTTCTTGGGTGCATTACTTTGCACTTCCTTGCATTGAATCCAAGGTGCCATACTTCTGACCATATCGCCAACCTTGCCAAGTCCCCTCTCATCCTTTCCACGCCTCCTTGTGTATCAACCCTGTTGCAGATCTTTGTGTCATCTGCAAAGAGGCATACTTTTCCTTCCAGTCCCTCTGCAATGTCACTTATAAAGACATTAAAAAGGACTGGACCCAGTACTGAACCCTGCGGTACCCCACTAGTAGCCCCTCTTTCTTCAGTGTGGACTCCATTTACAATTACCTTCTGTGTCCTGTTGTTCAGCCAATGTTTTACCCAGGCTACCACCCTGGGACCCACTCCCAGACTGGTTAATTTGACTAGTAATCTTTTGTGTGGGACTGTGTCAAATGCCTTGCTAAAGTCTAGGTAGGCCATGTCCACAGCCCCTCCCTGGTCTACTATTTTGGTCACCCAGTCAAAGAAATCAATTAGATTCGACTGACATGACCTTCCCACTGTGAACCCATGCTGCCTTGGATCCTGTGCCCCACTGGCCTCTAGGTACTCAACAATTCTTTCCTTCAGAAGTTATTCCATCACTTTCCCTACCACAGAGGTCAAACTGACAGGTCTGTAGTTTCCTGCCTCCGTCTTGGTCCCACTTTTGTGAAGGGGAATCACATCCACCTTCTTCCAGTCCTCAGGTACCACACCAACCTCCCATGATTTGTTAAAAAGTATAGTCAGTGGTGTCACTAGTTCTCTGCTTAATTCTTTTAGAATTCTGGGGTGAATTCCATCTGGCCCCATTGCTTTGTCCACCTTCAGTTTTAGGAGTTCTTTCAGAACCCTTTCTTCTGTGAAAGGACTGGGATCAACCCCCCTCTCCAGAGTGCTTCTGTTAATTGGATTAGGTATCTCCCCCACTTCTCTTTTGTGAATACTGAACAGATGTATTCATTCAGTATCTATGCTTTATCACTGTGACTCTCTGCCCACCCACCATCCATTCTATTCAGCCTCACTATCCCACTGTTTATCATTCTACGCTCCCTGATATACCTATAAAAGGTTTTATCCGTCTTCTTAACTGAGTTAGCTATCTTTTCCTCAGTTTGTGCCTTTGCTATTCTGACTACCCTCCCTGCTTCCTTCTGCCTTAACTGGTACTGTTCTCTGTCCTGCTCCTTCTGTGTTTCCTTATACTTCTTAAGGAAATAAAAAGTAGGGGACATTCCTGGTGTCCTGGCCAACAGTCCCCTTCCCATAAACTGGTTCATGCAATTATTCAGGCTGTGTGCAGGTGTTGATGTGTGATATGGCTGCCACTACACATTCAGTGACTTCACTACCAGTCTAGCATTGCTTGTAAAGAGCTTCGGGATCCACTGCTACATAAATGCTGATTATTCTTCTTTTTCCTTTTCTTTTTTCAGTTGTACTTTCCACTATTGTCCCCCATTTTGAATTCTACTTTTTCCTCCTACAGTATGTGCATTACTTTGCAGAGCACTGAAGACCTTTAACAAATTCTACAGTCTTTTCAGGTCCACCCTTATATTTTGTACACCCTCTTTACTGACAACTCTCCCACAGATCATAGTACCATTCACAAATATGCAGACCTTTCGCTGGATGTCTACTCCAGTGTCACAGATGAAGATGTTGAAGAGGACCAGGCCCAAGACCAGTCCCTGAGGCACACCACTGGTGAACTCTCTACCTCTGAGTGTTCCCCATTAAGGACAACCCTCTAGGTTCTCCTACTTAACTAATTTCTTACCCATCTTGTGATCTTTCCCCCACTCCCAAGTCACCCAAGATTTGACCAACCGTCTGTGTGGAACAGAGCCAAATGCTTTGCTAAAGTCAAGGTGCAGCATGTCCAATGTCTGATCCCCATCCGCCAACTTTGTTGCCAAATCACAGAAGTTGGTCAGGTTCATCTGCCAATAACTCCCCTCTTGAACCCATGCTATATGAAATCCTAGAACCCATTTGCCCCCATCTTTGCATTTATCATCCAGTTCAATCTGTCTTCTAATTAAAATATGTAATATGTGTCTGCAAGTAAATGTAAGATGTATCTACTTTCCAGATGAGCTCCTTGCATTCCAGATTGGCCGTGATAATCAAAGTTACAAGCCATTGCTGCCTTTATTTGGTTTCATTATTTATTTGTGAGCCCAATAGCAGCAAGCCATGGCAGACTGTATAATACCCCTCAACTGTCCCTGATTTTCAGGGATGTCCCATATTTTTGTCTCAGAAATTTCCTCTGCCCATCCTACAGTATTCCTCCCATTGTATAGTGTGGATTTCAATCATAAAATAATTTCAGCCATCATCATTATACTATAGTCCTGATCTAATTCAGAAGATGATATTTACACTAAGCAACATACTGTAACAGGTTCTTGAGCTTATTTGACTATTTTTTAGATGTGTCCCTGATTTTGGTCATTTGACCTGGAGTTTTTGTAAGTCTTGCCCTTATCTGTAAGGCAGGAGATGGAGAGGAAATGTACGGTATGTGCCATAATGAATAATGTATGTGTAAACTGATTCCTCTTCGAAATTATTAAATATTTTATTGTATTCTAGGGACTCCCAATTAGCTGATATTTATTCTGTGTGTGTTTTTATTTTATTTATTTATTAAAACATTTCACCAGGAAAGCACACTGAACAGCAAGTTGCTCGTCTCCAGTGCAAACTGGGGATACAATTGGATGAAGAATTAGACATACGGTTTACCATTTGACATATCTCAGAAATTAAACATTTAATTGCATTTGTAACAAGACATACAGTTAAAAAATATCATAAATAATCATACAATCACATTTGTGACACAACATACAATTAAATATATCATACCTGTGGAATATGCATTTAAATACAAGTGGCATATCTGAGGAACATAGTAAAGAAATTGAATGTAACCTTGGAGCCAAATCCTTATAGGAATGGATCACAGTTAAGAGGCAGATAATTTAGCAATTATTGAATGAATGAAGTGCAGTGAGGGGACATCAAGGAGGGTAGAGGGGTAGACAGGGGAAACCAGCTCAGGGAAGGAGAGGATAACGATGGGGGGGACATTGCCAGAGCAAAGTGAGCAAAACAAAAAATTCAGTTGCGGGAGGGGGGCAAGTTAACACATGGCGAGTACAATCTGGAAGCATCTCAGACAGAACAAAAAGTGTAAGTTATTAGCTCAAGAGAACAAATTCCTTTGTTTAAGTGCAGGGGGTAGTGAAGGGGGCAGGAGGGAGGTGGGGCTATGGAATAGGGTAGGGAAGGATGAGTCATACCTGGAACTGGCCCCTTCAGAGTGCAGAGATCACTGCCAGTGATGGAATGAGGTGAGGACTTACAATAAAGGACAGGAGTAGGCAAGGACAAGTTGGGTAGAGATAGTAGAGAGGATGGTAAAGGGAAGGAGGAGGAGGGGTGAGAGAAAACTTGTCTAAGACTAGCCCTCTTCAGGATGCTAAGAACCCTGCCAGAGATCAGAGTCAGGTGAGGACAAGTTACGTAGAAAGGATGGGGGGGGAAGGGGAGGGAAGAAAGAGTCATTTCCCAGTGCTGCAACCCCTCCAGGATGCTGAGAACCCTGCTGGGGGCAGAACTAGGTGATACATTGGGAAGAGAGAAAAAAAGGATGAAGGGAAAGGAGGGAAGAGGAGGAAAGAGGAGGGAAAGAAGATGCTTCCAATTTGACTAGGCCACACCAGGATGCTGAGAACCCTGCCAGAGTGCTGAATCAGGCAAGGACTAGTTGGGTAGAAAGGATAGAGGGGGTGGAGTGAAGGAAGAGTGATTGCCCAGTGCTGGGCCCCTCCAGGATGCAAAGAACCCTGCCAAGGGATAGAATTAGGAGGACAAGTTGGGCAGAGGGAAGTAGGGGAATAGAAGAGGAAAGAAAAAAAAAGGAGGGAGGGGAAGAAACTTCCCTGAGGGTAGACTTTGCCAGGGTACTAAGAATCCTGACAGAGGGCAAATTTAGGCAAGGACAAGTTGGGTAGAAAGGGGAGGAGGGAGGGAGAGGGAGGAGGAGGAGGAGGGGACTTGCCCAATGCTAAACCTCTTCAGGATGCTGAGAACCCTGCCAAAGGTCAAAACTAAGCAGGGGCAAGTTGGGAATGGAAGAAGGTTAGGGGTAGGAATGAGGTGTAAGCGGTGATGGGAGAGGAGAGCATGCTGAGAAGCAGTCTTGGGAGGAGGAAGGTTTTTTATGGGATGTGAGTCATGTAGAGGAGCAGAGGTATAGGAGGGCGGTTAAGGAGGGTTAAAGCATGAGCAGTTAGATGAGAGAAAGTTGGGTTAGGCAGAAGCAAGGGAGTAGGAGGAGGAGGAGGAGTGCCATATTTTGGGGAGGAAATTATGGGCAAAGCCTGACTGACCAATGAGAGTGGTTCGACGGGGACCAAAAAGTGCGAGTGTCAGAGCATCTGAGGGAGTGGGGGGGGGAGTGAACATGAGAGTTAGGAGGGAAGTTCTTCTAACCAACATTTAGAAGTGAGTTTGGCACAATGAGTGAGGCACCTGTTGGCAAGTGGGGGAAGGGACAGAGTGTGGTTGAGGTCACAGTGATGTTTGCATGATGGAGCATCAAGGGCAAAATGACAGAAGGAGTTAAAGAGAGTGTCCAATCTGGTTAGGGAGGATTTGTGAGCAGCACCATAGACTACATCACAGTAGTCATAAATGGGGAGGATCATCTCTGGACTAGTTCATGCTGTGCCATAGGAGGGATGCAACTAAGGTTCCTGAATAAGGCACCAAGCTTGGGGTGCAGTTTTTTCAGGATGGCATCAATGCAGCCAGAGCAGTTGAGCTGTTGGTCCAGCCAAACCCCAAGGTATCTGAATGAGGAGGTGTCCTCTAAGATTGTCCCATCAAGGGTATGGAAAGAAGGTAAAGGGTGCAGCCTAGAGAGTCTCTGTCTAGTGCCAAAGATCATAGAGACAGTCTTTTTGGCATTTAGGAATCACTGATGTGAGGCAAACCATAGCTGAACCTGGTGGAAGTCATGCTGAAGGGTGTTTGCTACATCGGTGGGGCATTTACCAGAGGAGGAGAACAGGATGCTGTCATCAGCACACATATGGATAGAGGAAGAGGGGGAGCATACTGAGGGCAAGTCATTTAGGAAGCTGGAGAAGAAAATGGGTCCAAGCACTGAGCCCTGTGAGACTCCAGTGTGTGTGTGTGTGTGTGTATGCATGTATCCTATTTGTTTGTGGCAACATAGTTAACATGGTATAGGCAGAAGTATATTTAACAATTACAAGGCCAGAGTTAATTAGAATTTTATTTCATCAATGGAGGCTTGTATTATACTACTTGATTTAATTTCCAATTGGCATAGGTGGAGAATACTATAATCATGACTTGTTACACAGAAATATAGAAACAGAGAAAATACCAGCAGAAAAAGGTTCAGTGACCCAATCCATCCAATCTGTCCACTGTGCATAAATGCCCTGTGTAAGCCCTACTGACCATCTCTTTCCCTTACTTGTGCCCTCTTCTCTGTTAATATGGCATTGTGCTTGTCCCACCCTACCTTGAAACCCCCTACTGGTTTAGTCATCATCACCTCCTCCTCATGAAGCCTGTTCCTACAAAGCTTGTATAACGCAGCACCTGCCTGCTATGTTTTCACAGGTCATGCATTGCACATTTAGAAAACAATGCCCTGAACACTGTTGTCTGGAAGGTTTTTATGTGTGCTATCTTTGTTGGGGGAGGAGAGAGGTAAGCATTGTTTATGCCACAGAAGCACTGTTTTGGATTCTTTCTCTGTAGCCTTTTCGTTGAAGAGTTGGGTGGTGGAGTTAATTAGAATCAGTGTTCCCTTCCTTTCATCCAGACTACAGTAAGTTTCCAGGGATTCCCTGGTCCCCATTTGACCAGTCCGATAGCATGGCTTTGAGGCAGGGCCCATGCAGTACATGACTGTGTCTTATATGGATATGATTACTTTATGCTCTAGGGATTCTTCTTAATGGAGTTTATTTCCTTCTACAGTATACCACTGTTAACCATCAGAAACCATCCACGTGTCTTGTTTAAATGTAATAATGGGTGTGTAGTATCATTCAAATGTATATTAAATAGATGATGGGTGTGAGGTATAGAAAGGAATTGCTTTATGGCTTTACATAGAAATGGCTTTATGACTCCACCCTCCTTAATTAGTTTAGTTTTAGCTCCTTCTATGCCACACTTGCCTGGCATTTAGTCTATGCTAACTGTACAGTATATTAGTGTTGCGGGAGGGGTTATTGTGTGCAGCATGCCAAACATAGTCTGAATGTGTAAACCTGTATAATCAAACTGCTGCAGTTGTCACTGAAATGTTGTAGATCATTTTACTTTTATAGGGAACATATACAATTCTGTCAATAATAAAAGAAGCTAACTTTCGCAGGACATTATTTTTGGTGTTTTGCTAGTGTTTAGCGCCTTTAAAGGAGTACTTAATGTTTACACTCAGGCACGGAGGAGAGAAAAATCTGCTTTTGGTGGAAATCTTTAGGACGCCAAGGCTCTAGATGTACCTGTTCTTCTCAGGTGTTATCGTTTATTATAGAAACATAGAACATAGAAATTTGCTAGCAGAAAAGGACCCCATGGCCCATCTAGTCTGCCCGATATACCCACCCCATCTAATTCATCTTACATCTTTCATTCCTTTACCCTCCCTCCTTCTGTTATTTAGCCCCATGTAGGTGTCCCAAGCTCTCTTGAATTTGTCCACTGAATCTACCCACATAACCTATTCTGGTAGCCTGTTCCATGGTTTCACAATCCTCTCAGTGAAGAACTTCCACCTAACATCTCCTCTAAATATACCCCCTCCAGTTTGAATGCATGTCCTCTAGTGGATTTGTTCAGTCATCTTAAAGATGCTACCCATCCTCACTCTGTTTATTCCCTTCAAATACATGGAATGTGCTGTGTGCTGCTTATGTCACTTATTGTGTAGCGTGCTCCTCACTTCTGTTATTGTGTGGCATGCTCACCAGTCCTGGATTTTATGCAGGAATGCTGTTTTCTATCCAGGTTGGAGCCTGCACTTGTAAGGTAGTATGTTGTGGAGATGGATGAGCTATAGGCTTGGTATAGATCAATGTAGAATGTAGAATTCCACCAGTGGAATTCATGTGGAACATCAATTCCTCTTCTGAAATGCTTTTCAGAATTTTGTTTCTAATTCTGTGGAATTCTAAAAAGCATTTATTCCACGGATCATGAAATCCTTGGAATAATATTATGCAGTTGCAGTTTGCAAAAAATTAATCAGTTGTATACATATACCACAGAATACAATTCTGTAATTAACATTATCCTGTCAGAATTTTGGAACTCCACTTCTAATGGAATTCTGCAGAATTAGGCAAACTTTCTGACATTCTGCAGAATTCCAATTGAAAAGAAATTTGAAAATTCTGTACAGCTGTAGTCGGGAGGATTGAACTGTTTTAATTCAAGGTTCATAATCCAAAGCAATATTAATTATACATATAATATGCATGCAATATGCAGTATACGGTGTTATTAAACATAATAATAGTTGCATTCCTATTTACTTTCATGACTTGGCAACTACTACTGGCAGCACCTTCTCTAAATGGCTACTGTATGCCCTGAACTGTGCTGGCATAATTGTCCTCCAAAGCTCTAATATTTCTTCATTCAGTTGCTCTTTTGTTCTAGGCTTGGCCTTTTGATGGATGTATGATTTAATTGCATGCCAAACCATCTCTTTCAGATTCATGTCTGATGATCTGTAGCATGAAGGAGTGTGCACTATTTAAACATAATTGTGTTACAAAGTACCTAGGGGCTCAGATATTCAAAAGGGTTGCGCCATGCGCAACAGAGATGCACCTGCACAACTCTGAAAATTCGCCATTCTGTCATATTCAGTGGGAGGCAGCTGTGCCGCTCAAATTGCAATGCGCAAGAGTGCAATGGTAATGAATGCATGCGCAACCATAGGGGGAGGAACCATGAATAAATGGCGCAGTGCGATGTTCAACAGCATGCGCCATGAGCAATAGGGGAGCAAGTGGAAGTTGTGCGATAGCGGAAATGATCCAAAATAAAAAGGAACAAGAGAGAGGCACAAGAACGCTATAGGGAAGCCAGAGGTGGGAGCAAGGTGACAGCAACAGAAAAGAGGGTAGCAGTGAGTGGGACTGGAGAGGAGCAGGACAGGGCACACCTGGGAACAAACAGCAAAAGGACAGGAGTGGGGAGCCTGTGCCACTGTGCAGGAGAGACAGGGGAAGTACCACAGTGGACTGATGGCAGTGGCAGTGGGCAAGACAGCCAAAGGTTGAAGGTGTACCTGGTGCAGGGGGGAGCATCCCAAAGGACAGTGGGAGGAACGGGATAATAGCTGCTGGGGGGAGCACCAGCCAGGGACATGGCCAGTGCCACCTTTCAGATGGAGGCAGTAATGAGGGGTGTGAGAAGGCAGGCAGCAGGGGGGCGTGGCCGTGGAAGGGCCCATCGCCGGTATGCCCCAACAGGTGATACCGAGCCCGCACCAGCTTCAAGCACTACAATGACACAGAGATTGTGGGCTGGTACTGCCTGAACTGGATGATCCTGAGGTGGCTCTGTGAGCTGTGCAGTGGTGAGATGTAGGCACCCACATGACGGAGCCATGCTCTGTCAGTGGAGACAAAGGTAACAGCTGTCATGTGCCTGCTCACCATGGGCACCTTCCAGAGACCAACGGGGACACAATAGGCATAATCCAGTCAGCCGCGTCATGCCTACTCACACAGTTCCTCAGCGCACTGCTGCCACATGCTACAGAGTACATCCATTTCCCCAGCACACCGGCGGAGTGCACAGCACACATACAAGAGTTACACAGGGTAGCACGTATGCCTGGCATGCTCGGGGCCATTGACTGCACCCATGTGGCCATCCACATGCCACCTGGCCTGGAAGGTGCAGCTTACATCAACCAAAAAGGGCTATGCCAGCATCAACTGCCAGGTGGTGTGCGATGCTGGGGGCGCATAACCAATGTCTGTGCCATGCACCCTGGGGGAGCACATGATGCCTTCATCTGGCACCAGTCTGACTGTGCCACAGGTTCGAGAGTGGGGACATTGCCACTGGCCACCTAGTGGGTGAGTACGCAAATCACGCAGGATGACATGGATTCTGGGGGGGGCATAGTCAGAGGTGACATGGGTACTGGCCTTAACGGCTCATGGCAGAGCGATGCTGACCACCATACTAATGTCCACCTTCTAAACACAGATGACAGTGGCTACCCACTCCGTCCCTGGCTGCTCACACCATACCAGCGGCCCATGACTCCATCACAGCAAAGATACAATGAGGCACATGCCACCACACGCAATGTCATAGAGTGGGTGTTCGGGATGCTAAAGGCACATTTCCGTTGCCTGGACACATCTGGCGGTGCCCTACAGTACAGCCCCTTGAAGGCCAACAGGTTATTCCTGGCCTGTTGCATTCTGCACAACATGGCCAATGACTGTGGGAAAGCTGTAGAGGTTGAAGAGGGAGACAGCGATAGGGACGATGAGGATGCTGGTGCAGACGGTGATGGGCAGCCCCTCCTTGGGTGAAGAGACCCCCGTCTGATCCGGATGTCGCAGCTGCACCGGGACACCATCACAGAGGAGCACTTCAACCAACCCAGGTAAGTCATGGGGCCACGTGCAACCACCAATGGCAAGGGCACAACCCACAAACTCTCATGGACGAACCCCAGGGGCGCATGGCGGCAAGGGAATTGGCTGAGCATGGAAACGCACACACTGTCAGGGATGGGCAAGGCCTAACACGTCACGTGTCACACACACACACACACACACACACCCACACCCCCACAAGACATGCACAAGGGGTAGGAGGCACGCCGACCCTGAACACTACCCCTAGCCACACACAGGTCCACAGATGACCATGCACAGTGCCCGTCATTGTGCATGTCTCTGACACTGGGCACCATTGCACAGTGGTGGACAGCGCAATGCAGGCATCATCATGCACACACCAGAGCGGCCAGCAGCTGGGAGGGTGTGCACGTGGACCATGTGTGTGTGTGTGCAGGGCCAGGTACCCCACCCGTGCATCACACGTTGAACAACACACTGCACACAGGGCAGCATCAGACAGTAGCAATGGTGGGAGACAGATCAGTCACGCAGCACAGTGCCACAGCTGCCACGGATGCATGGGCGGCCCCACTGAGACCTGCCAGCCATGACAGGCTGACCATTGGCCTCATGGGGTGGCACCGACAGTCCCCCAGGGGTGACGCTGCGGGAACGCAACCATGTTCGAGCAGGGGTCTGCAGGTCACTGAACATGCCTGCGCCAGGAGTGCTCGGGATGCCCACAGCTGAACCCAGTGTTGACATGGAGGTTGTCGCATGATGCCAGGAATGGGGGGTGGACATGACACTGTGTGGTGTCTGCAGTGCCTGGGCAACAAACTGTGTGCCCAATGTGGCCATGACAGCTGTGAATGCACATGTCTGCCTGTCAATGGCAGCGGTCACATCCTCCCGCTGACAGGCCATCTCTGCCAGAAGCAGAGCATGGTCTCTGCTGCACCACTCCTCTGCCTGGCGCAGAACCGCACTGAGTGCATCCACCTCCCTGACAAGCTGTGACTGCTGATCCATGGAAGCCTGGAGTAGTCGGCTGTGCTCATCAAAGAGGTCATCCACCAGATCTGCATGATATCCCTCATGGTGTTCCTGGCCCTGCTAGGCATCACCCCTTGATGATGGGTGCTTCACACCAGAACCATGCTGGGGAATGGCCACACATGGTGCACTGACGCTGCCCCCTGACACTGTCCCCTCATCGCCATTAGCTGACTGCTGACACTGCCCCTCCGGCCGCCACTCGCCAGGGCTCAATGGTGCTGCCACAGCGGTGGCAACAGCCCACCAGCCTGGACGCACACCAGTGCTGCCCCATTGGTGCAAACAGGCACAGGCTGGGACTGTGATGTCACGCAGTTCTCCATGGTGGCACCACCCATGGCTATGCCTGTGCTGTTACCTGCTGTGGGGCCATCCTGCAGCCCACACATATCATTGTCCATGATGTCAGCTCTATCATCATTAGTGATGGATCTGGCACCAGTCTGAGTCTTAGCATGCTAGCATCCATGGACACTGTCATGCTGGGACACGGGCAGGGCCTCCTCTGCACCAGCACCACCAACTTCAGTCCGGACAGACAGGAGGGTGCACTGTTGTCCTGACCCTTGGACACCTGTGGAGGTGGATGGGCACTCCTCTGTGTCCAGGGTATTGCCCTCAGTGGATGAACCCACCACTGCTGACCAATGTAGACACTCAGGAGCTGTAAGGTAACACAGTAGCATTAATGTCTCTGCCCTACCCTGTGGCATTCCCCCCCCCCACACAGTGACAGATCAGGACCTACCATGCAGTGACGGGCTGCCACCCATCTGGAAGCCACCATCTGGAACACCCTCTAGGGCACAACGCCACATGCTGCCAGCCACCCGCTCTTCCTGTGGTGTCAGGCATGGCACGTCCGGCTGTCCACCACCAGTCACAATGTGTGCTGCCCTGCTGGCAACCACCTTATCTATTATCCTCCTCTTGTCTGTGCCCACCTTCTTCTTGCACTCCTGCATGGACCTCTGGTGGCTGCCATGCTGGTTGACAGAACGTGCCACCTCATCCCATGCCACAGCATGGGCCTGTGGTGTTCTCTGCTGTCCACTGAGCAGCGGTTCCTGGTCAAGGTAGGCCTCAAACAGGGCATCTGATTCTGTCCAGGTGAAGTTGGGCCTCCTCCGCCTCCCACATCTCTGTTCCCCCTCTTCCTCCTCATGTTCAGTCATTATTGATCCTGTGGGAATGACAGGTGTTACCTCTGAATGTGCAGTCCCATGCATCTCCCACACACCACAGTCCACACTGGCAAACAGCATGCAACCCACCACAATAGACTGCAATACCAGACTATGGCCTCTGCAGCCCCATGTTGCATTTATATAGTGCAATGCATGCAAATGAGGTGAGGCTCAATTTTAAGTGGATGCTAATGCAGTAGCTGCGGCTTGGAATTGCTGATCAGCTGATTTGCATATGCCTGCTGAATATCACTCTGTTGCATCTTACGCAATTGTGTTGAACGTGCTCAGGCAGAGGCACAGCTCTGCGATGTGCGCAGTAGGCACCGCACGGCACATGCCCGGGGTGCTGACGCCTGCTGTGCTGCTGATGTGCTGAGCGAGGGAGGCAGTGCAGGGCATGTCCACCACTGTGCCAGTGGTGCTAGTGCACTGTTCAAATGTATGACGCCCTTTCCCTGGGGCACCGTAGGCACCGTGGAACCACAGCGCAGTAGGCCACTACAGGAAGTCTCACACAGGCGCCCTATTGCACTACAAGTGGGGAGTACCAATCGTGCTGTGGCGGTCCATGCACGAGAGACCCTTGACCCTGTGCCCGACCTTTTCCCCCTAGGTGCTATGCATCCACATGAGTGCACCCCTATCATGCTGTTCAGTGAGAGCATGATGGGGAATGGCAGTGCAGTACCACACAACATCTGCATGTGGTGAACATGCACTAGGGAGTGCCATTTTGAATCAGAGATGATCCAAAGATAGCACATTGGAGGGCTGCAATATGGAGCCAGATAGAACTGGCCAATTTGGTGGCACTGGTGGAGCTGTATGCTGATGCTGTATTTGGTGAAGCACCCCTGGACAAGGCCAGGAGTACCATGTGGGAGGAGGTGGCAGTGGCACTGGAGGAGGCCACAGGAATGGAGAGGACAGCACAGCAGTGCCGACACCAGTACAGGACCTCCAGTGGAGGGACCCAGACAGGCTTGCCCGCCTGCAGGCACATGACAGGAGAGGCACTGTTCCACGGCCAGATAGGTGCCCCAGCCATACACTGGTTGTGTCCATACGGGTATCGCGGTGGGTATGTGTCCACCACACAGGGGTGGTGGGACATCCAGTGTGGGCAGTGGTGGTGGTGGTGGTGTGGGGGGGAATGAATGGTTTTGCTGTGTGGGATTGCACACACCTGGGGGTGGGGAGCCTTTGCTACTGGATTGTACTTATGTTCCACTCTCCATGTTTGCACCCTAGGCCCTGAAGAATGTCGCTGTGCTCAGGAGGCCAGGCAGAGATGTAAGCTGAGGGAAGGGAGCTATGTCCTCATGCTGGAGGTCCCATAGTGGGTCAGCACCAGTACCAGCCCGATGATGGTGAGTGCCTTCCATCCAGGATATTCTGTGCATGCTGTGTAGCAGGGTTAGCAGCGGGGCATTGCCACCATCCATTGACTCCACTGCCATGCACGCCACATGGTACAGTCAGCACTGTCCAGTGGCACTGCATGTCTGGGTGTGCAGCGCTGGTGGTCCATGCATGCACTGGGTACATGGCTGTGCCACTGCCTTTGCACTGCATAGCCATGTCACTGTACAGCCATAGTGGTGCTGTGTGGGACTTGGGCGGTGGGTGTATGCAGCAGTCAGCATGGCTGTGTGTACCTGGGTGGGGCAGGTCTTGTGGTCATACACCATCACAGGGGCGTGTCCCATGGCTGTATGCCATGCACAATGGGTGGGCAGCAGGGGGCTGTGCATTCATGCCTATTGACTCTGCTCCCTTGTCCTAGGTGGATGGCGGATGATGAGAATTGAGAGGGCACTGCAGGAGCTTCTGCAGGTGACAAGGTCCTCTTTGGAGATACTTCCGAGGGTGGAGCAGCTTGGAGTCTGCAGGAGGCACTGCAGAAGGGGCCATCAGAGTGGGGAGTGGGGCTTCTGCTGAATTACATGTGCCCCAGGATGACACCTACCCCCTGGACCCACCCTCACACCCCTCCTTCCCTCTACCATATGTTCACCCTTTCCCCTTACCCACACCCAACCAGTTTGTGGCCCTCACCCCATAATTATTGTAAATAGCTGTAAATAGTTTTGTTATTACTGTTCAAATACATTTGTTTTGTTATGCCTACTGTGGTGGTCTCTGATTTGCAGCGGGCTAAAGGTGCTCAGCTGCAGTGGTGTGCATGGCGCCAGGGGTGGTACTATCATGGGTGTGTGTGTGTGTGTGTGTGTGTCCATAGGGGAGACGACTTTGGTGTGGGCATAGCTCTCAGTCACTGTCTGTGGTTTGTGTGTTGTTCCCTGTGCACTGGATGACTGTGTGCAGTGGTACACAGTGCATGCACTGTGTCCACGGTGCCCCTGTCAGACCATCCATGGCCTGTGCAGCTGACACCCTTGCATGTCTGTGATCTGCACAGTCTGCTGGCATGTCAGTGGTGGCTGCCCATGCTGGACAGCCACTGTACCCAGCACAATGCCGGGTTGCCTCCTGTCACTGGTGTGGTGCACGTCTGCCTTGGGTGGCACTGTTGCCTCCGCTGTTGTTGTCCCACCTCAATGCTGTCACTTGTGTCTGTTGCAGGGGATGTGCTCCACTGTCTGTCATTTGTGCTCCGGCAGCATGCTGGTGGCATATGGTATTGTGGTGCCTGCACAGGGTTGCTGGCCCACCTGTGCCATGGAGGGGTTCTGGCCATGTGTACACGGCTGTGGTGGCCACACGCTGGGGGCTTGGTTGATCCGCTACTGTGTCCCTGTGTTGGTGTGCCCTTGGGTATGGGTGGTTGTGCACTGTGTTGCATCCTGTGTGGTGCATGTTTTCATGCACCACTGTGGTGTCTGCGCTGGCTGTTGTGGCCAGTGCTTGGACGGGGTGTGTCCTTGGGAGGGTGTGCAGGGTGCTGTACCACTGGTGGTGGGGTCAGGGCATGCCCTGTCTGCATTAATAAAGTTACCTCGGTATTGACGCGCTGGTCTGTCTCTCAGCTGTACGTCGGGGGGGATGTGCATGGCGGCACTGTGTATGCAGTCGTTGCATCGCTGTCTGCTGCCGCCTGCTGAAGGGTGCTCATAGTGGGGCTGCCTTGCATGGTTCTGTGGTGCACAGGGTTGCATTGTCACAGTGGGGGTGGTGGCATGCATGGGGTGTCCTGCACTGTTGGGCACTACTCCTGGGCAGGGTGTATGGGGATCATGGTACAGGGTGTGCTCTGCACTGGTGGGATGGTGTGGCACAGGGTGGCTGGGCATCCATGTGTGATGGTCATAGCTTGCAAGGGGGTGTGCTGGGGCAAAATGCCCCGGTGGTGGGTTTGTTGCTGGTGTCCCTGGGCCGGTGGTTCTTCCAGCTGTCCTCCAATTGTGCAGTGCATGGGGTGTGGGGGGGGTGATGTCTGTTCTGCTCTGTGCTCCTCTGCATATCCCTACCATGGGTGGTGGGCCCCTGCTTCCTGTCCCTGAGCATCCCTGGCTGTGTTGTTGCACTGCTGACCTGCTTCACTGAGCATCCCTGGTTGTGTAATTGCACATCTGACCTCTACCACTGCACATCCCTGGTTGCGCTATGGTGCAGTTGGTGTGATATTCAGTCGTGTGCCGCAGACGCATCTTGGCCTTCGCAGTGTTTGGATATCACACGTGTTGCGCATGGGTGCAGTGGACTTGCGCCTGCTTCTGCTATTGCGCTACTTTCTGGTGCAGTTTGAATATCTGGGCCACTATGTATCAACATACTATTCAGTATGGCACTTTATACAGTATATAACACATATTATGCAATGATAAAAAAATCCTAAAAGGTGATTGGCTAGCCAAGATTTTCACCCATGTTGTCATCCCAACACAACATCACAGATGAAGTGCTACCACACACAAGACCACATCACATGTAAAGAAAATCACTTCAAATGCATGTCCAGTTGCTACACTTGGCATGATCAGTCTAAATTTTGTTAGTACTTCAACACTTTCTTAAAACATAAATCCTTTCCTTCCACAGCAGATAAATTCATTCAACCCCACACCAAACACCCTTACCCATTCCTCAAATGTAGATACTTAAATTAATTTCATAACATTTGAGAATTTAAAAACAGAATCAGGAAGAAAGCTGTCAGAGTGATCAGCTTTGCTGTCATTGGCAAGCGCAGTACCCCCTCTTTCCCTGAATATGCTGAGTACATGTGACATGCTCTACATGTCATTTGGTAGCTTCAGTATCTGTTGCCTACTTTTCCTGGTACAAACACATGCCAGCTGTGCCAGGGAACCAAATACACAATCCTAACCATCACCAGGTGGACCATGACCTGAAGACAGAGGGGGAGTGGGAGTCTGACAGAGAGGGGCATACCGATGGGGGCAGGGGGGAAGGGTGGATCTGCAACTTCCAGGTAGCATCCAACTAAAAAGAGAGAGCATGAGTGAGAGACAGAGAGACAGAGAAAGAGAAAGCTAGAGATGGGGTGTGGAGAGATCCAGATTAACAAAACAGACAGGGAGGAGATAGCAGAAAGAGTCAGGCTGCATGTATAGTAATTAAAGAAAGAGGACGTTAGGGGGCAGATCCTCACCAACACCATAGCAGCTACATTTTCTGGATCAAGCAATAAAAATCAGCCTTATTTTTCCGGGTATCTATTGATCAAAAAAATGACTAAAGCATTTAACTTTAAATGTACTTTTTCATATTTTCTTTTTTTCTTACAAATAAGCCATTGTAAAATTGCAATAATGCACTCCAGGGTGTATGTCATGATTGGATAACATCACTTTTAGGTGTTGGATGCACTTGGAGAGCAGTCTTGCACCCAAGTACCTGAAGCATGATGTTATCCTAGCATGACACACACCCTGTTGTGCGCACTGTTTAAGAAATTTACATGCTGCTGTACTATATTGGGGTTTTGACCCATTTAATCCCATGCTCAGCAAAAAAACAATGCTGACACAACATGTTTAGGGTCCTTGTCCTGATAAAAGCAGTGACTGTCTGGAAATTTCTCCTGAGTAAACTTCATGACCATTTTCTACATAATCTCCTCTACAACCAAGAAACCATCTATGATTTCTACTCTGTGAGGCATACAATACATTAGAAAAAATTATATTAGTAATTATTTTCATAAATGCTTTCATATAGAATGATCTATCAACAGACTGCATCTACTGTACAGTTACCATTTAAAATGCATACCAGTCCATGACCATGTTTTGAGATAGTGCCCCAGACAAGGATAGTTTTGGCTTTTTGGAATCATGTTGTTTTGGCCAAAAAGCCATGGACACAAATGTTTGTGAGACGCAGTAATTTCACTCATAAAGATGAGGTCTTGAAATATTTCCCTTTCAATGACTGACTGCATGGCCTGCTTCACTTGCTTAACCTTGTTCACATCTCGTATCATGGAGCACTAGCTGTTTATGACAGTAACATTCGGTTGAGAGAATGCCCGACCGTAGAGAAATTTAAGTCAGAACTTAAAATGTATTTGTTTTAGATGGCCTTCCCAGCTGATTTTAAGTAACAGCACCTCCACTGCCCTAGCACGGGTCACCTCCAACTTAGAACCGTGACTGATCAAGGCAAACTCACGGCAGCTGTCTTCATAGACCTGTCCAAGGCCTTCAACTTGGTTGATCACACCCTCCTGGGCTCTGCTCTCTAGTCTTCCGGTCTCTCCCCTCCAGTCCTAGCCTGGTTCTCTAACTATATCTCAGGTAGGAAACAGTACACGAGGTTCCAAAATGCCATATCCGTCCTATCACCAGTAGCCTGTGGGGTACCTCAGGGGTTGGTCCTTGGTCCCCCCCGTTTTCCCTCTTTATAAACCAGTTGCCCTCAATCCCAACCTTTGGACAAGTTACTGTACATGCCAATGATATGGTGCTCCTTGTCAGTTCACAAAGTATTAATGACATTAACTATGGACTCAACTTGGATTTCGGTCGCATCCAATCCTGGGTCAAGGCAAGTAAGCTGGTCACCAACTTTCAGAAGATGCAGGCAATGTTATTCAGCTCCCTTCCCAAGGTGAGAGTGTGCCCGGCAGTGCTCAGAGTCAATGGCACTGACGGCACCCCTTTGAAGGTGGTGGAATCGTTCAAGTTCTTGGGGGTGACTCGACCCACAAATGGATCTCACCCTGCACATACTTAACTCCTGTAGGGTAACCAACTGCAAACTAGGACTTGCATACAGAGCAAAAAGTTGCCTCACCCCAGCTGCCAGACTTGCCCTGGCAAAGGGGGGTCTTCCTCCCCTCACTTTGTTATGGACTTACCTCCTTCACAAATGCCCCCAAAGCCTGGCTCTCCAAATGGGACACCTCATATAACAACATATGTCGGTTCGCCCTATCAGCCCCTCATCTCACCCATCGGTGTCTACTTTACTCTAGACTGGGTTGGCTTTCCCCATGCAACCATCGCTCATTCATTATGGGCAACTTTACGGATAACATCATCCATTCATATACTCCTCCAGCACTTGTTGACCTGCTCCAGCCTGTCCCCTCTGGCTATCAGCTGAGGTCCACTGAATCCCAGGCACTGATGGTTCCAAAGACTCACTCCCTTGTGGGAGATCGAGCATTTGCAGCTCTTGCCCCAAAAACCTGGAACCTCCTACCTCCTCACGTAAGAACTGCCCCCACCCACAGTTGTTTCAGGTCCTCCCTTTGGGATTACTTAAAACAAGCCTCAAGTTGCCTCTGTCCCCTGTAGTCCCTCCCTCTGTGAAGTGCCTGAAATAAAAAATATCCTGGCTGCGGGCGTGCACTTATTCTAAAAATAAATAACAAATAAGCAATATTCACAAATATTGTTGCTGCTGACACTGGCTCTAATTTTTCCTGGCTGACCTCCCTGGGTTGTTCTGCCTCATACTGAACTGCACTAAAATTGTTCTCTGCCTGTTGCCTGACTGTAGATGATTGTTTATACCTGTCTGTACCTTGCCTGACAGTTGGACCCAAGCATTTGTACTTTGTTTCGGCTGGTCCTTCTTGCTTGTATTCTGACTGTACCTTTGTATAACTTGACGCTAGACTCTGTACTGTTATTGCTTGTATCTCTGTAACTCTCCCGGGTCGCACCTGAAAATAGGCACGTGACTGTCTAGTGTGCTTACCTGGTAAACAAATGCTAAATAAATAAATAAACATATGTATCTGCATTTTATCAAATGTATATGTTTTATGGTTTTACTGGTAAAGCGCCTTGGTTTTAAGAAAGGTGCTATATAAATAAAGATTGTTTTGCTTTACTTTATGGTTAGAAAATTCTAGAATTATAGATTTACAAAACCAAATAAAACAGGAGAGTACTGTTTTCAAACACTAATGATGACTATACCATGCTTCCCATATGTCTATACCATCTGCCAGCACATCCGCTGAGACAGTGTTAAAGATGTTGATACCCCAACTTCTGGTTCTGGTACAGTCTAATATAGATGTGCCTTTCTGGTGCTCTCCCATGGCTAAACCTAAAATCCTTATCAAACCTCTCCATCCACTAGCTAAATTGTAGGGAAAAGAAAGTCTGAAGCCATTGCAATTGCAAGAAAGCCTAAACAAAAGGATTTTTTTTTAGATCCCATACAAGTTAAAAAAAATGGGTAAGGTCCGTGGACGGCCTACCTCACAGTTGTACAACTTCTCAACCAGGCATTTGGACTTCACTGATGATGACAATGATAAGGAGCCACAATATGCTATTACCTCCAAGAAACTCATCCAAGAATTAAAGAGTCTGGGGTCATCAATGCAACGCATGGAACACTCATTTGCTAATATGAAGCAGATGTGTTGGGAGGTAAAAGAATGCATGTCAGAGCTGCAGCATGACTTGTCTGAAATTGCTGCCCAACCCGATCACCACAACATGGCCCTCCGCTATCTATTTCAAAGGTACAAGGCAGTAACTGAAAAATTAGAGGGCCTGGGACTCTGCTACCATAGAAACAACCATGGCTTACTGGAAGGCACTGAAGAAAAACATGTCCCAGCCTTTATGGAGTTACTGCTCAAAGAACTCTTCAGATGACCAAAAGACAAGCCCCTGTATATTGAGCGAGTGCACTGAGTATTATTCCCTTGCCCAACTGACTCAAAAGCATGCCTATACTCCATGGTGATGAAGTTTCTTCATTATCAGACTAAAATATGAGTTTTACAGGCATCTTGGTCCAACAAAGAAGTAAAGTTTGGAGATATGTTTATTTTTCAACGACTATGTTCTCCAAAACATGGTGAAACATAAGAAGCTTTTAGAGATTCAAAAACATTTGAAGCAAAAGAAGTTAAAATGCACTTATTCTGCTTGGATGGATGAAGAAGACCCCCTTCTGGACTTGCTGGGAGTCCTCTGTGGAGGCAATTAAAATGTCACCCCAGTTGACCCCAGACCAGATCCAGGAATTAAGGGAGGTTTTAGCAGACTTTTCCCTTCTGTTTAGCATCAAGCCTGGAAAAAACCCTTACCAATGCATGATGTAGAGACAGGGATGCAAGCGCCCACATGGTGGACAGCATATCGGGTGTCAGAGGCCATCCAAAAAGACATTAGGAGGGCGATGGAGGAAATGCTGGATTTAGGGCTAATCCAGAAATCCCACAGACCCTGAGCCACACCCATAGTCCTTGTTCCTAAGCCAGATGGTTCTACTCATTTTTGCGTGGACTATCATGGACTCAACACAGTCACAGAGTCAGATGCCCACCCAATGTCATGGACAGATGAAATATTGGACAAGTTGGGAGGGTTGATATACCTTACCACCATTGACCTGACGAAAGGGTATTGGCAGGTGAAGCTAACTGCCAGAGCTAGAGAGAGGTCAGTCTTCATCGCTCCGATAGGGTTATTTGAGTTTAAAATAATGCCTTTCAGAATGAAGAACTCCCCTGCCACCTTCCAAAGGTTGGTTAACCAGGTGTTAAATGGTACTGAAGAGTATGCCGTGGCGTACCTGGATGATATTACCATCTTCAGTGCCAGCTGGAAGGAACACCTGTCCCACCTTAGGGAAGTCCTGGGCAGGATACAGAGGGCAAGGCTCACTGTAACAGCTGAAAAGTGCCAGATGGCCATGGCTGAGATGGCATACCTTGGGCACGTAGTAGGCTGGGGACAGCTTTGTCCTAATCAAGCAAAAATTGAGGCAATTGAGGCATGGCCCAGACCTGAAACACAGAAGCAGGTTTGGAGTTTTTTAGGGACCATAGGGTACTAGAGAAATTTTGTATCAAACTACAGTACCCTGTCAGCTCCCCTATCTAGCCTGTTAAAGAAAAGAATGCCTAAGAAGGTTAACTGGGAACCAGCCTGTGAATAAACCTTTACACAGCTAAAGGAGGCACTGTGCAGTGCTCCTGTATTAGCAAGTCCAGACTATAACAAACCCTTTGTAGTCCAGACAGATGTCTCAGATATGGGTATTGGGGCAGTACTTAGCCAAACTTCTAACCAAGGGAAAGAGCACCCAATGGTGTACCTCAGTAAGAAGTTATTTCACAGGGAGCAGGCTTATTCTACAGTGGAGAAAGAATGCCTTGCAATGGTGTGGGCACTAAAGAAGTTAGAGCCATACCTATACGGGCAGCATTTTGAGGTACAAACAGATCACAACCCCCTGGTTTGGCTGGCACAAATGGGTAAAACAAATGATAGGCTTTTAAAATGTAGCCTTGCCTTGCAGGGTTATGACATGACTGTTTCACACTGGGCAGGGACAGCAAACAAAAATGCAGATGGGCTATCGTGTCAGTTAGAGTGGTGAACTGAATTTTGGAAACTCATCCCATGCCTAGGAATGGATTCCCCCAAATTCAGACTAGGAGGGAGGAATGTGACGGATAGCAATCTCCTTGTTATTATTTCTATTATTTTTGTGATATAAATGTATGTTTCTTTGAATGTCTGCTTGGAAAATAAGGCAGCCAGCAGAACAGTATAATGGGAGCTGGGATTTTAAAAGTATGGTAAGGAGAGAGTGCACCATCCATGATCCAGTGGAAAATCTAATTAAGAGCTTCCTTTAGATACCAGGTTGTAACAGATTGTAAAACACCCATTTACTGTGAAATCCAGGAAAACAGGCTGCATTTTATGACTTATTAAAAGGAAAGCAACTTCTGGCAGATACCTGTTAGATTTCTCACCACTAAGTGAAATAGCTTTAGAATTTCCTCTGAAGATCAAAGGGGTAATTCTGAGCTGTCATAGCAGACTCCCTAATTAAACATATATATAGGATTTTTTTGTGAGATATTTAGCAATCGCACATGCCTGAGACTAATTTGTATGCTGGAAAGAATGGCCTCATGCCGACAGCCTAGAGCTGTGACATCTCAAGGAGGTTGGTATTGTAATTGAATATTACCAGATGGCTGAAAGAAAATAGTGCTTTTTGGATTCTGGACTCCTGACAAGACACTCTCTCAAGGACACTTCTACTGAAGCAGGTAATCAACCACCACTATTCATTAGTGGAAACTAGGGTAGGATTAAATATTCAATATTAAGGCAGTTTTGTTTAAATTGTCCATTTAATTTAACTAACTGTACACCCAATGTAATATGTTCTGTTTTTTGTATTTCATGTACTATTTTTTTTTAAATTGTAGTAAACTTTGTTTTCCTTGAAATTCTGCCTGTCTTTTTCTCATTTTGAATCTGAATGCTGGGACAGTGTTGAGAAGTCTGACAGAACTGTTAATCACTTAAAGTGTGTTACCATATGCACCAAGGTAAGAAAAGGACCTAGGTCTCAACTGAGTCAAAAAGGGAATTGTGAACCAGGTTGGGTGCCCACTGGGTTGAGTATTGCACTGCATTTCCCCAAAGAGGGTATGATATTTAAACCTGTTAATTGGGCATGCTGACAAAAAAGGGTTCATATTTGACCCCAGGACTTGAGACTGGTAGTTGTTTTGGACCCTGTTTGTCTCCTGTTCACATATTGCACTTTGAGGTTTGGCATTGTGGGAGCAGAGAGCCTGACCCACAGAGTGTGTTTGTAACAACACTCACCTGTTTACTATAGCCTGCAACATGAATCATCCACCATTGACTTTGCAGACTCCCCTCAAATGCCTGCAGTAACAATCATCACCCCCCGGACACTGGCATTAACTCATATGTAGTGTGAATCTCAACCCCTTCAGACTAGTGTTTACAACTGCAGATGGGAGAAATATCATACACCAGTAATTCAAGGTACTTATTTTCTTATTATTATCTCTCTTTTCCCCCTTTATCTGATCAGATGCTGTTTGCTGAATAGACTTCCACAAGACAATAGCTACAATAATGGCACGATGAGGGCATTTTAGCTTCCTGCCGTAACAATGCTCAAAGTGCTTCAGCACATCAGTTCTCTCCTGCAGCATGGTCTGGCCATGAATGAACTGGGACTATACACTGAACACTTCAGTTTTTAAACGAATGCTTAATACCAGCCTAGCGATGTTTGGGAATTTCTCTTCTCCCTTTTAGTTTCATCAAAAGGTCCCTTTCTCCCCTAGCTGTCTTCTAAGTGTGATGCATACATATATGCCAGCAGAAACAGGCCTTGTGGTCTATCAAGTCTGCTTGAAGGTGCAACTAATGCCCCTAGATTGCAGCCAACCCACCCCTTACCCTCACTACCCTCCAGCAGTTTCTCATCACCATTTACACAGACACCCCCTGTGCCCTGTCCCATGCCCTTTTGAAAGTACCCACCATCCTACATCATACCACCTCCTCTGGTAGTTTATTCCATTTTGACACCACCCATTCTGTGAAATAATGCCTCCTCACCTCTCTCCTAAATCTACTCCCCTCCAATCTCAGCCCATTACCACTTGTGTCCCTTCCCTTCCTCAGCCTAAATAACCCATCTGTGCCAGTTTTGTTGAACCCTTCAGATACTTAAATGTTTCAATCATATCACCTCTCTCCTTTCTCTCTTCCAGGTTGTACAGACTCAGATGCCTCAGTCTGCCCTCATATGGTTTGTCTTCCATCCCCTGTATCAATTTTGTACCCTACACTGCACCTTCTCTAGCATCCTGTACTGTGTGCTGGGGTGATGGGGAGGAGACCCAGGAAAGCATTGTGATATTTGACTAGCCACCAGGACAAATAAGGATTTAAGGAATTTAACTAATTAAGAAGTGAATGTATTTGTCTGATCTCATGTCCAGGAAAATGTGGGGACATGGCTGATTCAATTTAACTTTTACAGGTTCTTTGCAGCTTCTCATGTGGTGGTGAAACTTTGGAATGTCATATCCCCTTTTGATTTCATCAATAACTCTCCCTCTCCCCCTAGCTGTCTCCTGAGTGTGAACTCTGTGTTGGGGGCAGGGGGGGAGACCCAGGAAAGCATTATGATATTTGACTAGCCACCAGGGCAAATGAGGATCTAAGGGATGTAATTAATTAAGATGTTAATAAATTTGCCTGATCGTCTTTCTAGGAGAATGTGAGAAAATTGCTGATTGAATTTGATACTTAAAGCTTCTTATGTGGTGGTGGCAAGGAAAGGGTTAATGTTGCTGTTGCCACCTTTTGCTTGTGTCAGCAGTGTCAGCTGGTCTTAAGCAGTATAAAACTATACAAACAGTGCATTACCAGATGACAATCACCCATTTTGGCTAAATAAGAGTCAGGTGAAAGGCTGCCTTTAAATTCCGGTACCCATGTTGACTGACCGATGCTGCTGTCCCTGGGGAGAACTGCACTTCTTTTATGGTGGAGAGACTCTAGTGAGTGACTAGTAGATGGACATACCATTCAGACCAAGGTATTTAGTGGGATTCAGCCGAGGGAGGACCTGAATAACTTTAGTGTTCTTCATTACTTGTGCCCATACAATACCTGCACAAATCTCTTGCAGCGTAATTAGGTACAGCCCTTTAGGGCTAGCTTACCCCAGAGTGACCACTCACTGCCATAGTTGTCTAATAGGCTTTAGATGGATGCCCAGAGACAAAACAGTAGGCAATTTCTCAAGTTGAACAAACCTTGAAGTACCTGTTTATTGTACATAGTTTCGTTTCAATGTTCCTATTACAACAGTGTGATTGTTTGATGCTTTTTGCGAGATGAGGATTCAGGGAATGGATGGGGGTTATGTTGACATCATTGGAGATCTAAAGGTGATAACTTATAATGCTAAAGATTTGCATAGCCTCATTAAAAGCAGAATCATACAGGAACTAGGATGAATGGGTGCTAGTGTTGCTCTGCTTCAAGAGAAACCCTTAAGCATGGCATAGCATGCAAACCTGAAGTGCAAATGGGTGGAGAGGTGTATGCCTCAACATATGTAGAACATGCATGCCATAAAGGAGTGGCCATACTTAGCCCTAGGGACACCCCTCTGGAAATTCACACCGTCTCCCTGGATGTCACTGGTCAAAGTATAACGTTAGAGGGGAGCTATAGGGGGTCCCCTGCACTATTTAAAATCTATATGCACCCAATCATGACTCAGACCAGGTGCAATTTTTTCTGCAACCATCTTCTAGATACTATATGGGAGTCTAGACTACTCTGTGTTATTGGGGGAGATCTCAATTGTACACTCTGCCCAGCTCTAGATAGGACAGATGATAGAGTGGTGCAGAGTGGGAGGGGTGGGTTGATCTTAAATAAATTGATGCAACATTTGGGACTTGTTGATACCTGGCAGTACTTACACCCCATGGCCCCGAACAACACATTTTACTCCATCTCCCACAGAATATACATCCGACTGTACTATTTCTTGGTCTAACAGGACTGGGCGTATACTATTACTTCCTCTCATATAGGCTCCATTACAGCCTCGGATCATGCACCGATCCTGGCAGCTCTTGAGATACAACCACGTGTCAAGACATCCAGCTGCAGACTAAATGTATCTTTACTAAATAAACATTATTTCCAAACCTTAGCTTAAACTACAGTTTCTGAACACCTGGCCCACAATAAAGTGGATAACACCACCTCTGGGGCATGGTGGGATGGTCTAAAAGTTACAGTTGCATGGAAAATCATATCTTATGCTTCACAAAGGGAGTGAGAAAAACAACTTTTGATACTAGAAAAACAAATATTTGTAATTGAGTGTGAACATATAATTTCATTAGATGATTGTCACAAAGTAGAACTGGAACATCTAAAGAAGCAACTCATGACCCTTCTAGAATATAAGATAGAAGTAGAAACAAGATATGCTAGACAGCATTTTTATGAGGCAGGAAGCAGAGCAGGTTTCCTCCTAGATTGACAGATTAGAAAAAAAACACCATTAGTAGGGCAGTCCCGAAGCTATGGCAGACACCAGATGGCTCACAATATAACACCCACCCCCCAGCTCATAGCAGAGCAGTTTGCTGCCTACTATTCCATGTTGTAGAGAAGAGAGGAAGTCCCTGATAAGCAGCATAAAATGGATCCATTTTTTAACACCCTGAGATTTCCTACCCTGTAAAAAAGGCCTAGGAATCATAGAGAGACCAGTCACCACTGGTGAAATTGATACTGCCATAAAAAATCTAAAGAGTGAAAAATCACCAGGCCACTGTATGCCTGGGGTTGCAGGAGGGTGAGGGGGCACCGTCTTCATGGTCACAGGCCCAGATCTCTGTGATACTTATACCTGGGAGAGACCGATGTCTCTGTTGCTCCTATCACCCCATCTCTTTGTTAAATGTTGACCAAAAAATGTTCACAGTTGTAATTGCTATGAGAATGCAGGAATTTGTGGGGGGCTTTGTCCACCCTGATCAGACTGGCTTCATTAAGGGTCGCCTCCTGTCTGATAATGTACGTTGAGTCCTGAATATCATATAAAAACAAGATAAAATTTTTACTGTAGCACTTTTTATGGATGCAGTAAAGGCTTTTGACAGGGCAGAATGGGCCTTCTTACAATATACTTTGGCAAGAAGGGGCTTTGGGGAACACTTCTTAAATGGCATTAAAGCTTTGTACTTGGCCCCTGAGGCACTGGCTAGAGTAAATGGAATATAATCACAGAAATTCTCATTATCCAGAGGAACTAGACAAGGGTGCTCCCCTCCTGTTTTCTCTTTGTATTGGGCCCCTAGCCCTGGTGGTTAAGCAACACCCAGACATGATGAGTGTCCTGGCTCCAGACAGGAAGCAGAAAATGTTCCTATATGCCAATAATGCCCTGTTTTATCTGAGTAACCCAACACACACTATCCCAAAACTCTGTGAGTTGCTAGAGATTTATGAGACTTTGTCAGGGTATAAAATAAATTATGATAAATCTAAAACTCTGAAACTTAGTGGTCACTGCGGTCACTGCCCTGAACAGTTTTCAACTTTCCCATTTACTTGGGCCGAGGGTTAGACAGTGAGGTATCTAGGGGTAAAGGTTATAACTCTCCACAAGATTTTCTACCTAAAATACAACACAATATTGCAGGTTATTACCTCTGACCTCAGTTGTTGGTCTCTGCTTCCTTTTTCTCTGGCAGGTAAAATTACTATTTTGAAAATGAATATTCTGCGAAGACTTTTATTTTTATTCCATACTCTCCCACTTAAGATTTCAGAGACATATCAGAAAACACTTGGTACCACCTACATCAAATTAATCTGGAAAAAAGGAAGAAACTGACTGGCACAAAAAGTTCTGGAACAGCCTTGGGAGTGTGGAGGTTGCCAAATTTAAAATGTTCTTACCTTACAGCACAGTTACTACCAGCAGCCTCTTGGTTGAAACAAAAGGAAAGCACAAGCTGGTATGAACCGGAAAATGTGACTTCCCTCCCAGCACCCCCATACGCTCTGCCTTTTATTAAGCTCTCCCCAGAGATATGGAAAAGCACAAATAATCCCCAAATGAGACAAATCCAAAGAGCAATCCAAAAAGCTAGATTAGTTACAGGTATCCCTAATTCTCCGGAGCCTTTAACACTCATAATGGGTGACCCAGAGTTCTCCTTTTCTAAAACTGACAATGATTGCAAGAGATGGACTCATAAAGCCCTAACCCATTATAAACAACTGTTGCATGAGGGTCAGCTCACTTCCTTTGCCCAGTTAAACCAAATCTTTGGGCATCCTAGAGTTTTTTCAGTTCCTTCAAATAAGGCATTATTTACCCAACTAAGCAGGCCTATCCAATATCACCAGGCACCTGTCCACATTAGAAAACAATGTTTACTCGATGCTAAGATAAAGAGAAGAAAGGAGACTGATCTTCCAGCTTGATACAATATTCCCGACAGCAGGAGCCTACCCCTCTGGTTATATTAGAATAAATGGGAGGCTGAGACAAAGATTCCTCTAACGGTGGAGGGTTGGGACAATCTTTGGCTAAAAGGTTGGAAATTGTCACCCTCTGTCATCTTGGGGGAGTTCATGTGTAAAGTTTGTACTAGATTTGTTCATGTCCCCACTGTCACATAGCACTTTCAGGATCAAAATTCCTCTCTGTGCTGGAGGAATTGTGGCCAGATTTTAACACATTTCCATATCTTCTGGCAATGCCTAGCACTGAGTTCCATTTGGAGAGTGGTTTGGGCACAGCTGGATTTGATCTTGGAAAAACACTAGCCCCATAGTTTTAAATCTGTGATAGTAGGGTGCCCCATGAGAGAAGCATGCCCCCATGAATACAGTTATACACCCTAACAGTGGGGAAATGGCATACTAAATTGTTGGAGATACAAGCAATGGAAACCATAAAAATAGAATTAAACATGAGTGTGGACAAATATACCACATTATGGAATAATTGGGTAACATACTCTCTGCCTGCTACAGTATGGCTCCAGCCACAGGAACATCTGTGGAGATGACTCCCTGATCATGCACACCCTCCCACCCACTCCCCTGGAAAGAGAAGGAGAAGGAAACAAAACCAACCAGGATTTGGGAGCGGCACCATAGACTACATCACAGTAGTCAAAAATGGGGAGGATCATCTTCTGGACTAGTTCACATTGCACCGTAGGAGGGATGCATCTACAGTTCCTGAATAAGGCACCAAGCTTGGGGTGCAGTTTTTTCAGGATGGCATCAATGTGGCCAGAGAAGTTGAGGTGTTGGTCCAACCAAACCCCAAGGTATCTGAATGAGGAGGTGTCATCTAGGATTGTCCCACCAAGGGTATGGAAAGAAGGTAAAGGGTGGAGCCTAGAGATCCTCCGTCTAGTTCCAAAGATCATAGAGATAGTCTTTTTGGCATTTAGGAATCGCTGATGTGACGCAAACCATAGCTGAACCTGGTGGAAGTCATGCTGAAGGGTGTTTGCAACATCAGTGGGGCATTTTTTCAGAGGAGAACAAGATGGTGTCATCAGCATACATATGGATAGAGGAAGAGGGGGAGCATACTGAGGATAAGTCATTTAGGAAGTTGGAGAAGAGAATGGGTCCAAGCACCAAGCCCTGTGGGACGCCTGTCTGTGTGCATGTGTGTGGACAGTGTGTGTGTGTGTGTGTGTGTGTGTGTGTGTGGCATGCATGTATCTTATTTGTCTGTTTGTGGCAACATAGTTAACAGGGTATAGGCAGAAGTATATTTAACAATTACAAAGGCCAGAGTTAATTTGAATTTTATTTCACCAGTGGAGGCTTGTATTATACTGTTTGATTTCATTTTGCAATTGGCATAGGTGGAGAATGCTATAATCATGACTTGTTACACAGAAATATAGAAACAGAGAAAATACCAGCAGAAAAAGGCTCAGCGACCCAATCCATCCAATCTGTCCACTGTGCATAAATGCCCTGTGTAAGCCCTACTGACAATCTCTTTCCCTTACCTGTGCCCTCTACTCTGTTAATATGGTCTTCTGCTTGTCCCACCCTACCTTGAAACCCACCACTGGTTTAGGGGTTTAGTCATCATCACCTCCTCCTCATGAAGCCTGTTCCTAGGGAGAAGGGTTATTTCACATATTTACTCAACATTTCTCCACAGCAAAAACAAAGCTTGTGTAATGCAGCTCCTGACTGCTATGTTTTCACAGGCCATTCATTGCACATTTAGAAAACAATGCCCTGGGCACTGTTGTCTGGAAGGTTTTTATGTGTGCTATCTTTGTTGGGGGAGGAGAGAGGTGAGCATTTTTGATGCCACAGAAGCAGAAGAGTTGGGGGGTGTAGAGTTAATTAGAATCAGTGTTCCCTTCCTTTCATCCAGACTACAGTAAATTTCCAGGGATTCCCTGGTCCCCACTTGACTAGTCTGATAGCATGGCTTTGAGGCAGAGTCCATGCAGTACATGACTGTGTCTTATATGGATAGGATTACTTTATGCTCTGGTTATTCTTCTCAATGGAGTTTATTTCCTTCTACAGTATACCACAGTTAACCATCAGCAACCATCCATGTGTCTTGTTTAAACGTAATTATGGGTGTGTAGTATCATTCAAATGTATTTTAAATAAATGATGGGTGTGATGTATAAAAAGGAATTGCTTTATGGCTTTACATAGAAATGGCTTTATGATTTTATCCTCCTTAATTAGTTTAGTTTTAGTTCCTTCTATGCCACACTTGCCTGGCATTTAGTCTACACTAACTGTACAGTATATTAGTGTTGTGGGGAGGGGTTATTCTATTTGGCATGCCAAACATAGTTTGGCTGTGTAAGCCTGTATAAGCAAACTGCTGCAGTTGTCATTGAAATGCTGCAGATCATTTTACTTTTATAGAGAACATATGCAATTCTGTCAATAATAACTGAAGTTAACTTTTGCAGGACAAAATTTTTGGAGTTTTGCTAGTGTTTGGAGCCTTTAAAGCAGTGCTTAATGTTTACACTCAGGCATGGAGGAGAGAAAAATCTGCCTTTGGTGGAAATATTTAGGAAGTCGAGGATCTAGATGTACCTGTTCTTCTCAGGTGTTATCGTTTACTATAGAAACAAAGAAATGTGCAGTCAGAAAAGGACCTCGTGGCCCATCCAGTCTGCCCAATATACCCATCCCATCTAATTCATCTTACATCCTCCATTCCCTTACCCTCCCTCTCTTATTTAGCCCCATATAGGTGTCCCAAGCTCTCTTGAATTTGTCCACTGAATCTACCCACACAACCTATTCTGGTAGCCTGTTCCATGGTTTCACAATCCTCTCAGTGAAGAACTTCCACCTAACATCTCCTCTAAATCTACCCCCTCCAGTTTGAATGCATGTCCCCTAGTGGATTTGTTCACAGTCATCTTAAAGATGCTACCCACCCTTACTCTGTTTATTCCCTTCAAATACATGAAATGTGCTGTGTGCTGCTTATGTCACTTATTGTGTGGAGTGCTGTCCCACTTCTGTTATTGTGTGGCATGCTCACCAGTCCTGGATTTTATGCAGGAATGCTGTTTTCTGTCCAGGATGGAGGCTGCACTTGTAAGGCAGTATGTTGTGGAGATGGATGAGCTATAGACTTGGTATAGATCCATGTAGAATGTAGAATTCCGCCAGTGGAATTCATGTGGAACATCAATTCCTCCTACTAACATACTAAAATGCCAGCAGAATAGGCCTAACGGTCTTTCATGTCTGCTTGTTTAGTCAGCCCCCACCCTGGGAGCTGAACTTGCTGCCCCCTCACTTTCTCTGGCTTCTCCCTTCCCAGTTCCAGATATTCTCGCTGCATTGGATTTTGCTTCCAGAACCCTTCTCCTGTACCTGTCCCACCCCCTCTTGAACCCCTCCACCGTCTCTGTCTCTTCTGAAATGTTTTTTAGAGTTTTGTTTTTAATTCTGTGGAATTCGAAAAAGCACTTATTCCACGGATCATGAAATCCTTGGAATAATACTATGCAGTTGCAGTTTGCAGAAAATTAATCAGTTGTATACATATACCACAGAATACAATTCTGTAATTAACGTTACCCTTTCAGAATTTTGGAACTCCACTTCTAATGGAATTCTGCAGAATTAGGTGAAATGTCTGACATTCTGCAGAATTTCAAATCAAATCAAATCAAAATCAAATCAAATCAAAATTTATTTATAACGCACTTTTCAAGAAATCAAAACGCTAATACAAAACAGAGATAAAACATCAACACTAATAAATAAAGACATGAAACAATAAAATATCCATAAAATAAACTTAACCAAATGCCAGCAAAAATAAATAACTTTTCAGGGATCTCTTAAATGCTTCCACAGGACGGGCACCTCTAACCTGACAAGGTAGAGAATTCCACAGGGTCGGGGCCATAAAGGAAAAAGCCCTAGCCCCAGATGATTTATAACAGACCCTGGGAATCTCTAGCAATCCCTCGCCAGTGGAGCGGAGTGGGCGGAGAGGACGATAGGGACAAAGGAGCTCTTGCAGGTAGTCTGGTCCCTGGCCGTGTAGGGTCTTATAGGTCAGCAATGCAACCTTGAAGTTGATTCTCCATCACACTGGCAGCCAGTGCAGTTCGCGCAGCACAGGCGTGACATGACAAGTTCTTGGTAGCCCTGTCAACAGCCTAGCTGCCGCGTTCTGCACCAGCTGCAGGTGACGGAGATCTACCCCCGGCAACCCCAGATATAAAGCATTACAGTAATCAAGACAGGAAGAAACAAAAGCGTGAACCAATACAGGAAGGTCATCATGTGGAACAAGGTGTTTTACCCGGGCGATATTCCTCAGATGGTAGAAGGAAGATCTGACAGTGGCCGACACCTGCATCTTTAGTGTCAGCGCACTGTCAAAATAACCCGAGATTTTGCACCTGTTCAGAAGGTCTCAACTGGGTATCCCTAATAAAAGATAAGAGGGACCCCAGGAGTGACTTCTTTACATAATGACCGGGTCAACGACTAAAACCTCAGTCTTATCTGGATTTAACCTCAGCCAGTTTGCACTCATCCAATCCTGAATTTCAGCGAGACAGTTGTTAAAAGCCGAGACAGCATCATTTTGTTCGGTGCAAGCGACATATAGAGCTGAGTGTCATCTGCATGTGCAGTGAAAAGTCAGCCCATAACGCCTTATAATGTCTCCCAACGGTAGCATGTACACCGTGAACAACATGGGAGAAAGCACAGAGCCCTTGGCACCCCCACAAGACAGAGCAAAGGGGCAGAGGAAAATCCTGAAACTACCCTCGGCTTCTGCCTGTGAGGAAAGAGTGGAACCATCTAAGGACTGTCCCTGACAGTCCACAAATAGCCGCAGGTGATCCAGCAACATCCCATGGTCCACGGTGTCAAACGCTGCAGAGAGATCAAGAAGAACCAAGATCGAGCGGCTCTTCTGATCTCTTGCTATTAGGAGATCATTAAGTACCCGAACTAATGCAGTCTCGGTACTATGTCTCTTCCTGAAACTGGACTGGAGAGGATCATAGACTTCATGGGTGGTAAGAAAGTCATCAAGCTGTAAAGCGACTACTTTCTCAATAACCTTGCCCAAAAAGGGCAGGTTAGAGATCGGTCTGTAGTTAGCAAGGCAGTCGGGGTCAAGGGAAGGTTTCTTCAAAAGGGGTGTCACAACAGCCTCTTTCAGAGACTCCGGAAACACCCCTTGATCCAAAGAATCCCAGACTATCCTTGCAAGGATTGGTCCGATCGCATCCATGCATCCCACAAGGAGGCGCGTAGGACCAGGATCCAAACTACAGCAAGTCGGTCGCAGACCTTGGACAATCTTCATGATATCCATGATTGCTGGCTGGTCGAAGTTCATCCAGACAGGCCGCGGACATGTAACCCCATGTTGGTCACTGCAATGCTCGTTTGAACGCATGTCGTGGATCTCCAGTCTGATTGACAACACCTTATCATCAAAGAACCGAGCAAACTCATCACACTGTATTTGTGAAAAAGCTCTCCGATCCCGCAAACAGGCTGGACTGCACAGTCTGTCGACGGTCCGGAAGAGCTGAGCAGGTCGGTTTCTTGATGCAGTTATCTCCCTGGACAGGAATTCTGCCTTCTTATGGGAGATTACTGATTGATAGTCCACATAATGGGCCATCAATCTAAGTTTGTCATCTTCCAGACTTGATTTCCACCAACAGCGTTCCAATCTTCGCCTTCCTCCTCAACTCCCTCAAAGTCCCATCAAACCAAAGGGATCGAGCGGAGGGAGAGAAGCGAGCTACGGACAAGCGCAATGGAATCCAGTGCCCTCAACACCATATTATTATAGTGCACTACTAAGGCATCTGGTTCCTGCACTCCATCGGCCAACTCGATAGGTCCAGCACTGCCATCAGACCCTCTGGGGTAACTCCCTCAAAGGCGGTATTGGACCATCTCAAAGGGTGGGACTCATAAGGGGTCGTGAAATTGAACCTTACAGAGTGATGGTCAGACCACCCAACTGGTTCCACCACCAGTCCGTGATCTCCATACCCAAGGTGAACACTAAATCCAGAGAATGACCATGAATATGGGTAGCAGCGGTAACCACCTGTGTGAAGCCCAACAAACTCATTAGTTGGAGAAAGTCTTGACCAAACTGCGAGAGTTCATCGTCGACCCAGGCATTAAAGTCCCCCAGAACCAACCACCTGGAGGGCTCCAATACCAGATCGACAATGAAGTCCGCGACTTCTTGCAGAAAAACTTTCTCGCCACCGGGTGGACGGTAAACGAGCAGAATTCTGCAGCCCACACCTGCTCCCATAATACACTCAAAGGATTCAGGGGACACCATTGGAACCTCTACAAGGCCCAATTCCGATTTAAAACAAATAGCGACACCCCCACCCCTACGATCCAACCTCGGGCGATGTATTATCGAGTACCCGGCTGGAACAGCTGGACTCCAAATGGGGCCAGCATTTTCATCCAGCCAGGTCTCGGTAATGCATGCCAGGTCAGATGATTCAACAAGATCAGCAATAATTGCTGTCTGGTTTTATTGACCTGGCATTGCATAATAATGCCCGGGTTGGATGAAAGGCCCTGGAGGAGCAGGCTACGTGCCCACTATTCGTGGAACCCTTGGGTATGGGAACCAGGCAGTGCACTCCCATATCCTGGACTCATTTCGCCCCAGGGCGTTCCTCGATCTCACCGTTTCAATTCACCCACTCCACTCACCCCCCATAGCCGAGGGGTTCCCCATCCCTCTTCACCTCCTCCGCACAATCCCCAAGGCACAGCAGTTCCTATAAACTTCGGGCTGTAACAGGGGGCAATCAAAAGGGCGCAGGTCCCTTAGCCTAGAGGGAGAGTAGTGCCTGTCCATGGATGTTCGATCCCAACACATGACTATATGGATTTTCAAGAAAGCTCTTAAAACTACTTTAATATAAACGTTGTCACTACCAACAACAAATCCAAAATAATAAAAACAATAATACACTTTTTCATTTGACCAATTCTACAAATAAAACAAATCTGGACAAATTTTTCACAGATTCCACTAAAAGGAAGTCTATAGCAGTTCAAAGCAAAATCATAGTGCTTCTAATCCATGCTTTTACTAGAACAGTAAGAAATCCCACAGAGCTCTCACCCCTGGGGAAACTGTCCCATGGCCTATCTCTCACATAGGCCAAACGGAAATGTTTTAAAGTTCTACCATATACTCCTGAAGTAGAAGTCAATGTGCCAAAAATTTAGGTCCAGCTATTTCGGAAGAGGGGAGGGGATATAATCTATCAGTCAGTAGAAGGAAAACTCTCCCTATGGTCATCCCCCAAATATATCCTCCAGGGAGAACAGCCTATAGTTGGATTTGTATGAGCAGGTTCTCCCAATCTACTTCAACAATAATCCATAAACCACAGGTGCCCCAGGCCCATCCTCCGATAGTGCTCCACAAGCTCCTATGGCAGCTGTTCACCCTGGAAAACAACCCGGGTTCAGACCGATATTTTACTAAACAGAGGGAGTCCTCCTGATCGTCCCCCAAGGCGCTGCTGGAGAGATTGATTAGTATCTGAAGTTCATACTAGAGGCTCTCCAGCCTGCCAGCTATGAAACAGAGGCCAGATACCCTGGGGCCATCCTCCGACAGCACCCCCTAATCTGCCCAACCACCCCAATGGACTAACCTGGGTTAAGATCAAAAGAAAGACTGACAGACTCACCCACTTCTCAAAAATCCATAAATCACAGATGCAGAAACAAAGCCAAATTTTCTTAATCCAAGAAGGTTTCAGGCACACCAAGGCATAAGCAGATCCAGGGAGATAATAAATAGCAGGATCAAATTAACTCCAAAACAAATTCCTCACTGAAATGCCTCCGGGCGAGGAGATTCATACGTTACAAAAATCAATAACTCTCGGCAAATCCCCGAAAAAAAAAAAGAGAATTTTAAACCATCTCCCTTTCCAAACTTGCAGGCCCAGGTCTCTCATATCCCATAAAATGACGGGATGCCAAGAAATACAAAAATCCAAAAATCTGGATCAAAAGGTGGTCCCAGGCCACAAACAGCCATCCACCAACACCAGCACAATCCCAAAAAAAACAGCTAAAGGTGCAGGTTCCTCGACAAAGGCACTCACAGTCCAAAAAAGAATCCAACAAATTCAAAGCCCAAAAATAGATCCTCGGACAGTCCCTCCCTTAGTCCGTATCCAAGTCTGAGCTTATCTCTATGGGATATCTTCTTTACCGCAGAGAAAACATACGGGGGCTTCAAGAAAAGTAACAATCACGAATTGAACATCCCCGAAGTCGCTCTCCAACAGGTGATCTATCGGCGTCTATAGGCATTCACAGTACTTCCCGTAGGATCCCAAACAGGAGAGCCACATGGACCAAGACGCCGAGCACGGTACAAACAGCAGCCCGAATCACACAAAATGGAAATAAACAAAATAAAATATAAACGGACGAAAACGAACTGGAAAACAAACCAAAATAAAACAAACAGATAACCAAATTAAAAATGCTACAAAGTTACTATAACAGCTACCGAGTTGCTGCAACAACCAACAGCACGCCCAGCTCGGCGGCCATCTTCATAAATAGAACCCAGTTGAAAAGGAATTTGAAAATACTGTACAGCACTAGTCGGGTAGGATTGAACTTTTTTAATTCAAGGTTCGGACTTAATACAATCCAGTGCAATATTAATTATACATATAATATGCATACAATATGCAGTATATGGTGTTATTAAACATAATAATAGTTACATACCTATTTACTTTCAGGACTTGGCAGCTACTACTGGCAGCACCTTCTGTAAATGGCTACTGTATGCCCTGAACTGTGCTGGCATAATTGTTCTCAAAAACTCTAATCTTCCTCCGTTCAGTTGCTCTTTTGTTCTAGGCTTTGCCTTTTGATGGATGTATGATTTCACTGCATGCCAAACCATCTTTCAGATTTGTATCTGAAGATCTGTAGCATGAAGGAGTGTGCACTATTTAAGCAATAAGGCATTACAGGGTGTGTGTTATCATGTAATAACATCACTCCTGGGGTGGGTTGAAGCACGAGGCGAAGCCGAGTGCTTCCACCACCCCAGGAGTGACGTTATTACATGATAACACACACACTGGAGTGCCTTATTGCTATTATACAATGGCTTGTTATTATACAAAATAAAAAACATTTAAAAATATTTTTTAGAAGATTTTTAGTGTGGCAGTATTTCTTAAGAGAAGAGGTCATCAATGTGATCATCAATACAGTGACATTATTGTGTAATATCATCACTGTCTCAGGCACCCATTGACCAATCAGAATACAGGACATTTCCTTGCCATTGTATAATTAAACATAATTGTGTTACAAAGTACCTACTATGTATGAACATACCATTCAGTATGGCACTTTATTGAGTATATAACACACATTATGCAATGGTAAAAAAAATCCTGAAAGGTGATTGGCTAGCCAAGACTTTCACCCATGTTGTTATCCCAGCACAACATCAAAGATGAAGTGCTACCACACACAAGACCACATCACATGTAAAGAAAATCACTTCAAATGCCATGTCCTGTTGCCCACACTTGGCATGGACAGTCTAAATTTTGCTAGTACTTCAACACTTTCTTAAAACGTAAATCCCTTCCTTCCACAGCAGATACATTCATTCAACCCCACACCAAACACCCTCACCCATTCCCCAAATGTAGATACTTAAATTAATTTTATAACTTTTGAGAATTAAAAAAGAAATAAAATCAGGAAGAAAGCTGTCAGAGCGATCAGCTTCACTGTCAGTAGCAAGCGCAGTACCCCCACTTTCCATGAATATCCTGAGTGCATGTGATATGCTCTACATGTCATTTGGTAGCGTCAGTATCTTTTGCCTACTTCTCCTGGCACAAACACATGCCAGCTGTACCAGGGAACCAAAAACACAATCCTAACCATCACCATGTAGACCATGACCTGAAGACAGAGGGGGAGTTGGAGTCTGACAGAGAGGGACATACCGATGGGGGCAGGGGGTCAGAGTGGATCTGCAACTTCCAGGTGGCATCCAACTAAAAAGAGAGAGCAAGAATGAGAGACAGAGACAGAGACAGAGACAGAGACAGAGACAGAGACAGAGACAGAGACAGAGAAAAAGAAAGAAAAAGCTAGAGATGGAGTGTGGAGAGACCCAGATTAACAAAACAGGGATGGAGGAGATAGCAGAAAGAGTCAGGCTGCATGCATAATAATTAAAGAAAGAAGAAGTTAAGGGGCAGATCCTCACCAACACCACAGCAGCTACATTTTCTGGCCCAAACAATACAAATCATCCATATTTTTCTGGGTATCTATTGATTAAAAAAATGACTAAAGCATTTAGCTTTAAATGTACTTTTTAATCTTTTCTTTTTTTCTTACAAATAAGCCATTGTAAAATTGCAATAATGCTCTCCAGGGTGTGTGTCATGATTGAATAACATCACTTTTAGGTTTTGGATGCCCTTGGCCAGCAGCCTTGAACCCAAGCACCTGAAGTGTGATGTTATTCTAGCATGATTCACACCCTGTTGTGCGCATTGTTTAAGACATTTACATGCTGCTTTACTATGTTGGGGTTTTTACCCATTTAATCCCATGCTCAGCAAAAAACAATGTTAACACAACATGTTTAGGGTCCTTGGCCTGATAAAAGCAGTAACTGTCTGGAAATTTCTCCTGAATAAACTTCATGACCATTTTCTACATAGTCTCCTCTCCAACCAAGAGACCATATATGATTTCTATTCTGTGAGGCATCAGAAAACTTAAATCAGCAATTACTCTATTTTCATAAATGCTTTCATATAGAATGATCTATCAACAGATTGCATCTACTATACAGTTATCCTTAAAAATGCATACCAGACCATGACCGTGTTTTGAGATAGTGCCCCAGACAAGGATAGTTTTGGCTTTTTGGAATCATGTTGTTTCGGCCAAAAAGCCATGGACAATAATATTTGTGTGGAACAGTCATTTCACTCATAAAGTTGAGGTCTTGAAATATCTCCCTTTCAATGATCCACTGCATGGTCTGCTTCACTTGCTTAACCTTGTTCACATCTCGTATCATAGAGCACTATCTGTTTATGACAGTAACATTTGGTTGAGAGAATGCCTGACTGTAGAGAAATTTAGGTTAGAACTTAAAATGTTTTTGTTTCAGATGGCCTTCCCAGTTGATTTTAACTAACTTATGTATCTGTATTTTATCAAATTTATATGTTTTATGGTTTTACTTGTAAAGCGCCTTGGTTTTAAGAAAGGTGCTATGTAAATAAAGATTGTTTTGCTTTTCTTTGCTTTGCTTTATGGTTAGAAAATTCTAGAATTATAGATTTACAAAACCAAATAAAACAGGAGAGTACTGTTTTCAAACACTAGTGATGACTATACCATGCTTTCCTAAATGTCTATACCATCTGCCTGCATATCCGCTTAATCAGTTTTAAAGATGTTGATACCCCAACTTCTTGTTCTGGTACAATCTAATATAGATGTGCATTTCTGGTGCTCTCCCTCGGCTGAACCTAAAATCCTTATCAAACCTCTCCATCCACTAGCTAAACTGCTGGGAAAAGAATATTTGAAGCCATTGCAATGGCAAGAAAGCCTAAACAAAAGGGTTTTTTTTTAGATCCCATACAAGTTAAAAAAAATGGGTAAGATCCATGGACGGCCTACCTTGCGGTCGTACAACTTCCCAACCAGGCATTTTGATTTCACTGATGATGACAATGATAAGGAGCCACAATATACTATTACCTCCAAGAAACTCATACAAGAATTGAAGAGCCTGGGGTTGTCAATGCAACGCATGGAAAGCTCTTTTGCTAATATGAAGCACGTGCTCCGGGAGGTAAAAGAATGCACGTCAGAGCTGGAGCCTGACTTGTCTGACACTGCTGCCCAAACCAACCACCACAACATGGCACTCCACTATCTATTTCAAAGGGACAAGGCAGTGACTGAAAAATGAGAGGACCTGGGACTCTGGTACCATAGAAACAACCTGTGCATCCATGGCTTACCAGAAGGCACCGAAGAAAAACATGTCCCAGCTTTTATGGAATTACTGCTCAAAGAACTCTTCAGATAACCAAAAGATGAGCCCCAGTATACTGAGTGAGTGCACTGAGCATTATTCCCTTGCCCAACCAACCCGACAGCATGCCTATACTCCATGGTGATGACTTTTCTTCACTACCAAAATATGAGTTTTACAGGCATCTCCGACCAACAAAGAAGTAAAGTTTGGAGATATCAGTTTATTTTTCGACAACTATGCTCCCCAAAACATGGTGAAATGTAAGAAGCTTTTAGAGATTCAAAAATATTTGAAGCAACGAAGTTAAAATGCACTTATTCTACCCTGCACAATGTAAAATATTCCTGTAGTCAGGCCCTAAAATTTACAAGACCCTGGCAGAGGCTAGACCAACTCTGCTTGAACTGGGGACCCCTGAAGAAATGCTCTGTCACCCCCTTCAGAATCCATTGAAGGAGCTTTGGATGAACAAGCCTGGAAGACAATCTGCAAATGATTGAAAGGCAGCAAGCAGACCTCTTCACTTTCCACAGCTCAGAGCTGGTCAGCCATTTGGAAACAGGCAGAAAGCTTATCATAGAATGTGTTGCAACTGCATGTATCTAAGCAGTGAAGTAGAGAGTTGATGAGGTGAATTTATTTCTGACACTTGTGATGGATAGCAATCTGCTTGTTACTATTTGTATTATTTTTGTGATATAAATGTATGCTTCTTTGAAAGTTTGCTTGGAAAATATGGCAGCCGGTGGAACAACATTATGGGAGCTAGGATTTTAAAAGTGTGGTAAGGAGAGAGTATACCCTCCAAGACCCAGAGGAAATCTAATTATGAGCTTCCTTCAGATACTAGGTTGTAACAGATTGTAAAACACCCATTTACTGTGAAATCCAGAAAAACAAGCTGCATTTTATGACTTATTAAGAGGAAAGCAACTTCTGACAGATAGCTGTTAGATTTCTCACCACTAAGCAAAATAGCTTTAGACTTTCCTCTGAAGATCAAAAGGATAATTCTGACCTGCCATAAGCAGGCTCACTAATTACGATATATATATATATATATATATATATATATATATATATATATGTATTGTTGTGGGACATTTAGCAATTGCACATGCCTGAGACTAATTTGTAAGCAGGAAAGAATGACCTCATGCTGACAGCCTAGAGCTGTGACATCACAGGAAGGTTGGGACTGTAACTGAATATCACCAGATGGCTGAAAGAAAATAGTGCTTTTTGGATTCTGGACTCCTGACAAGATACACTCTCAAGGGCACTTCTCCTGAAGTAGGTAATCAACCACCATTTTATTTACTGGACACTAAGGTAGGATTAAATATTCAGTATTAAGGCAGTTTTGTTTAAATTGTCCATTTAATTTAGCTGACTCTACACCCAATGTTATATGTTCTGTGTTTTGTATTTCATCTACTATTTTTTTAAAATTGTAGTAAACTTCATTTTCCTTGAAATTCTGCCTGAGTCTTTTTCTCACTTTGAATGTGAATGCTGGGACAGTGCTGAGAAGTCTGACAGACCTGTTAAGCACTTAAAGTGCGTTACCCTATGCACCAAGCTAAGAAAAGTACCTATGTCTCAACTGAGTCAAAAAGGGGGATTGTGAACCAGGTTGGTGCCCGCTGGGTTAAGTATTGCACTGCATTTCCCCAAAGAGGGTGTGATATTTGAACCTGTTAACTGGGTATGCTAGTGAAAAAAGGGTTCATATTTGACCCCAGGACTCGAGATGGTAGTTGTTTCAGACCCAAAACAGACAGGAGGGTTACCCTGTTTGTCTCCTGTTCACATATTGCACTTCGAGGTTTGGCACTGTGGGAGCAGCGGGCTTGACACATGGAGTGCATTTGTGACAACACTCACCTGTTTACTACAGCCCGCAACATGAACCACCCACTGTTGACTTTGCCAACTCCCCTCAATTACCTGCAGTAACAATCGTCGCCCCTGGACCCTGGCATTAACTCATGTGTAGTGTGAATCTCAACCCCCCCAAGACTAGTGTTTTCAACAGCAGATGGGAGAAATATAGTACGCCAGTAATTCAAGGTACTTATTTTTTTTATTACTGTCTCTCTTTTCCCCTCTTTATCTGATCAGATGCTGCTTGCTGAACAGACTTCCACAAGACAATAGCAACAATCATGGCATGATGAGGGTATTTTAGCTTCCTGCCTTCATAACGCTCAAAGTGCTTCAGTGCATCATTTCTCTCCTGCAGCATGGCCCAGCCATGAATGAAGTGGGACTATACACTGAACACTTCAGTTTTTAAATGAATGCCTTATACCAGCCTAACGATGTTTGGGAATGTCTCTTCTCCCTTTAAGTTTTATCAAAAGCTCCCTCTCTCCCCTAGCTGTCTTCTAAGTATGATACACACATATATGCCAGCAGAAACAGGCCTTGTGGTCTATCAAGTCTGCTCGAGGGTGCAGCTAGCACCTCTAGATTGCAGCTGACTCACCCCTCACCCTCACCCCCCAAAGCAGTTTCTCATCACTATTTACACAGACACCCATGCCCTGTTCCATGCCCTTTTGAAAATACCAACCATCCTACATGATACCACCTCTTTCGGTAGTGTATTCCATTTTGACACCACCATTCTGTAAAATAATGCCTCTTCACCTCTCTCCTAAATCTCAGCCCATGACCTCTTGTGTCCCTTTCCTTCCTCAGCCTAAATAACCTGCCTGTTAAAGTTTTGTTGAACCCTTCAGATACTTGAATGTTTCAATCATATCCCCTCTCTCCTTTCTCTCTTCCAGGGTATACAAACTCAGATGCCTCAGTCTGTCCTCATATGGTTTATCTTCCATCCCCTGTATCAATTTTGCACCCTATGCTGCACCCCTTCTAGCGTCCTGTACTGTGTGCTGGGGGATGGGGAAGAGACCCAGGAAAGCATTGTGATATTTGACTAGCCATCAGGACAAATGATGATTTAAGGAATGTAACTAATTAAGAAGTGAATGTATTTGCCTGATCTCATTTCTAGGAGAATGTGTGGACATGGCTGATTGAATTTAAGTTTTAAAGGTTCTTTACAGCTTCTTATGTGGTGGTGATGTTTAGGAATTTCCTATCTGCTTTTGATTTCATCAATAACTCTCTCTCTCTCACTCTCTCCCCCCTAGCTGTCTCCTGAGTGTGAACTGTGTGCTGGGGGAGGGGGGGCACAGGAATGCATTATGATATTTGACTAGCCACCAGAGCAAATGAGGGTTTAAGGGATTTAATTAATTAAGATGTTAATGTATTTGCCTGATTGTCTTTCTAGGAGAATGTGGGAAAATTGGTGATTGAATTTAATACTTACAGCCTCTTATGTGGTGGTGGCAAGGAGAGGGTTAATGTTGCTGTTGCCACTATTGTTTGTGCCAGCAGTGTCAGCTGGTCTTAAGCAGTGTAAAACTGTGCAAACAGTGCATTACCAGATGACAATCACCCATTTTGGCTAAATAAGAGTCAGGTGAAAGGCTGCCTTTTCATTCTGGTACCCATGTTGACTGACCGATGCTGCTGTCCCTGGAGAGAACTGCATTTCTTCTGTGGTGGAGAGACTCTAGTGAGTGACTAGTAGATGGACATACCATCCAGACCAAGGTATTTAGTGGGATTCAGCTGAGGGAGGACCTGAATAACTTTGGTGTTCTTCATTACTCGTGCCCATACAATACCTGCACAAATCTCTTGCAGAGTAATTAGGTACAGCCCTTTAGGGCTAGCTTACCCCAGAGTGACCACTCAGTGCCATAGTTGTCTAATAGGCTTTAGATGGATGCCCAGAGACAATAGAGCAGGCAATGCCTCAAGTTACACAAACCTTGAAGTGCCTGTTTATTGTACATAGTTTTCTTTACATGTTCATATTACAACAGTGTGATTGTTTGATGCTTTTTGTGAGATGGGGGATGCAGGGAATGGATGGGGGTTACGTTGACATCATTGGAGATCTAAAGGTGATAACTTACAATATTAAAGGTTTGCATAGCCTCATTAAAAGAAGCAGAATCATACAGAAACTAAGATGAATGGGTGCTAGTGTTGCTCTGCTTCAAGAGAAACCCATAGCCCATTATACCCATTAGCGCCATATTAGGTCAGAACCATCCATTGCTTAACCTGATCCAAAATGGTGGCATCAGATAGAATGAGTTAAGCATGGCGTAGCACACAAAACTGCAGTGCAAATGGGAGGAGAGGTGTATGCCTCGACATATGTAGAACATGCATGCCGCAGAGGAGTGGCCATACTTATCCATAGAGTAACCCCTCTGGAAATTCAGACCATCTCCCAGGATGTCACTGGTTGAAGTATAACATTAGAGGGGAGCTGTAGGGGGTTCCCTGCACTATTTAAAATACATATGCACCCAATCATGACTCAGACCAGGTGCAATTTTTCCGCAACCACCTTCTAGATTCTATACGGGAGTCTAGACTGCTCTGTGTTATTGGGGGATATCTCAATTGTACACTCTGCCCATCTCTGTATAGGTCAGATAATGGACTGGTGCAGAGTGGGTGGGCTAGGTTGATCTTCAATAAATTGATGCAACATTTGGGACTTGTTGATACCTGGCAGTAATTATACTCCATGGCCCCAGGCAAAACACATTTTACTCCAACTCCCACAGATTATACACCCGACTGGACTATTCCTTGGCCTCAGAGGACTGGGCGTATACTATTACTTCCTCTCATATAGGCTCTATTACAGCCTCTGACCACACATCGGTCCTGACAGCTCTTGAGATACAGCCATGTGTCAAGACATCCAGTTGGAGATTAAATGTATCTTTACTAAATAAAAACAATTTCCAAACCTTAGTTTAAACCACAGTTTCTGAACACCTGCCACAGAATAAAATGGATGACCCCACCTCGGGGGCATGGTGGGATGGTGTAAAAGCTACAGTTACAGGGAAAATCATATCTTATGCTTCACATCTTAAAAGGGAGTGAGAAAAACAATGTTTGACACTAGAAAGACAAATATTTGTTATTGAGTGTGAACATAAAATTTCATTAGATGATTGCCGCAAATGAGAGCTGGAACATCTAAAGAAGCAACTCATGACCCTTCTAGAATATAAGATAGAAGGAGAAATGAGATATGCTAGACAGCGTTTCTATGAGGCAGGAAACAGAGCAGGTTTCCTCCTAGATTGACAGATTAGAAAAAAACATCATTAGTAGGACAGTCCTCAAGCTACGACAGACACCAGATGGCTCACAATATAACACCCACCCCCAGCTCATAGCAGAGCAGTTTGCTGCCTACTATTTCATGTTGTATAGAAAAGAGGAATTCCTTGATAAGCAGCATAAAGTGAATCATTTTTTTAACACCCTGAGATTTCCTACCCTGTCAAAAAAAGCCAAGGAATCCATAGGCAGACCAGTCACCACTGGTGAAATTGGTAAAGCCATAAAAAATCTAACGACTGAAAAATCACCAGGCCCATACAGTATAGCAGCTGAATTTTATAATAGGTTTAGGTCTCTGCTTTCTTTTCTTTTGACCACTGTATGCCTAGGGGTGCAGGAGAGTGAGGGAGCACCGTCTTCATGGTCACAGGTCCAGATCTCTGTGATACTTAAACCTGGGAGTGACCCATGTCTCTGTTGCTCCTATCACCTCATCTCTTTGTTAAATGTTAACCAAAAAATGCTCACAGTTGTAATTGCTATGAGAATGCAGGAATTTGTGGGGGGCTTGGTCCACCCTGATCAGACTGGCTTCATTAAGGGTCACCACCTGTCTGATAATGTACGTTGAGTCCTGAATATCATATAAAAACAACAAGATAAAGGTTTAACTGTAGCACTTTTTATGGATGCAGAAAAAGCTTTTGACAGGGTGGAATGGGCCTTCTTGCAATATACTTGGGCAAGAAGGGGCTTTGGGGAACACTTCTTAAATGGTATTAAGGCTTTGCACTTGGCCCTTGAGGCAGTGGCAAGGGTGAATGGAATATATTCACAGAAATTCTCATTATCCAGAGGAACTAGACGAGGGTGTCCCCTCCTCCCCCAGTTTGCTCTTTGTATTGGGCCCCTAGTTACCTGGTGGTCCAACAACACCTAGACATGATGGGTGTCCTGGCTCCAGACAGGAAGTAGAAAATCTCCCTATATGCCGATGATGTCCTGTTCTATCTGAGTAACCCAACACACTCTATCAAAAAGCTCTGTGAGTTGCTAGAGATTTATGAGACTTTGTCAGGGTATAAAATAAATTTTGATAAATCCAAAGCTCTGAAACTTAGTGGTCACTGTGGTCACTGCCCTGAACAATTTTCAACTTTCCCATTTACTTGGGCCAAGGGTAAGACAATGAGGTATCTAGGGGTAAAGGTTATAACTCTCTACAAGATTTTCTACCTAAATTACAACACAATACTGCAGGTTATTACTTCTGATCTCAGTCGTTGGTCTCTGCTCCCTTTTCTCTGGCAGGTAAAATTACTATTTTGAAAATGAATACTCTGACCAGACTTTTATTTTTATTCCAAACTCTCCCTATCAAGATTTCAGAGACAGAGCGGAAGAACCTTGGTACCACCTACATCAAATTAGTCTGGAACCGAGGAAGACACTGACTGGTCCAAAAAGTTCTAGAACAGCCTTGGAAGCATGGAGGTTTGGGGCCACCAAATTTAAAATGTTATTACCTTGCAGCACAGTTACTATCAGCAGCCTCTTGGTTGAAACAAAAGGGAAGCACAAGCTGGTATGAACTGGAAAATGTGACTTCCCTCCTAGCACCCCCATACGCTCTGCCTTTTATTAAGCTCTCCCCAGAGATATGGAAAAGCACAAATAATCCCCAAATGAGACAAACCCTAAGAGCAATCCAAAAAGCTAGATTAGTTACAGGTATCCCGAATTCTCTGGGTCCCCTAACACTCATAATAGGTGACCCAGAGTTCTTCTTTTCTAAAACTGGCAATGATTTCAAGAGATGGAATCATAAAGCCCTAACCCATTGTAAACAACTGCTGCATGAGGGTCAGCTCACTTCCTTTGCCCAGTTAAGCAAAACCTTTGGGCTTCCTAGAGCTTTTTCAATTCCTTCAAATAAGGCATTATTTACTCAAGTAAGCAGGCCTATCCAATATCACCAGGCACCTGTCCACATTAGAAAACAATGTTTACTGGATGCCAAGATTAACAGAAGAAGGGAGATTGATATTCCAGCTTGATACAATATTCCTGACAACAAGATCCTACCCCTCTGATTACATTAGAATAAATTGGAGGCTGAGGCAGAGATTGCTCTAATGGTGGAGGAATGGGACAATCTTTGGCTAAAAGGTTGGAAATTGTCACCCTCTGTCAGCTGGGGGGAGTTCATGTGTAAAGTTTGTACTAGATTTTTTCATGTCCCCACTGCCACATAGCACTTTCAGAATCAAAACTCCTCTCTGTGCTGGAGGAATTGTTGTCAGATATTAACACATTTCCATATCTTCTGGCAATGCCCAGCGCTGAGTTCCTTTTGGAGAGTGATTTGGGCACAGCTGGATTTGATCTTGGAAAAACACTTGCCCCATAGTTTTGAATCTATGACAGTAGCGTGCCGCATGAGGGAAGCATGCCCCCATGAATACAGTTATACACCCTAACAGTGGGGAAATGGCATACTAAATTGTTGGAGATACAAGCAATGGAAACCATAAAAGTAGAATTAAACATGAGTGTGGACAAATATACCTAATTATGGGCTAATTGGGTAACATACCGTCTGGTTGCTATGGCTCTAGCCACAGGAACATCTGTGGAGATGATGCCTGATCATGCACACCCTCCCACCCAACCTCTGGAAAGAGAAGGAGTGGGAAACAAAACCAACCAACCAACCAAACAAACAAACAAACAAAAAAGAATATCTCTTGATCTTTACAGATATCCCTGAAATTTACTGAGAATATAGAAGAAGATAGCTATGTAACCAGCACAACAATCACGCTGCACAGTTTATGTTCTGTTCTGGTTGTTATAATAAATTTAGTATATAAATCAAGAAAACAGAACAGAAACAAAGTCTTCTTTTCTTTTTTTTATTGCATGCCAAGATATACTGTATTAATTCATAGGATTCATAAGGCATAATAAGGATTGGAAAGCTAAATGGGTGGAAACAATTGAGATACGAATACCTTTTATACTGTACTGTATTAATTGTGAAATGGCTGTACTCAATGTGTAAGATGTCTATGGATTGTTTACTCCCTGGAAACAAATGCTGTATATGTCACTACTCTTTTTACATGTGTTTTAGATAAAGCTGAGTTAAAAAAAAAAGGATCTTGATACCTCATGCTAAATGCCCGGCAACGTGCAAACGTCTGATACAATATGCTCATCAACCACATTTATTTTGAAGTTATTCATTTTTTTACTTTCAGCTAATAACATCATATTTACAGCTTCAGGGATTGTCTATGGTTATGGGCATATACTTTGGGCTACTCACAATCATACATTAGTGGTTATACATCATAGTTTAAACAGAAACATAGAAGTTGATGGCAGATAAGGACCACAAGGCCCATCCAGTCTGTTCATTTTTTCTACCTTATGAATGTGCCATTGGCCTTTGCTCTGTCAATGGTCTATCTATTCATACTCATCTGTTTTGCTCCCTTATGCCTATCCCATGCCTGTCTGAAGCCCTGCACTGTATTCATATCCACCACTTCCTGAGGTAGGTCATTCCATGCATCCACCAGACTTTCTGTGAAAAAGAACTTCCTCACATTACCCCCTTAATTGGCCTCCCTCTAATCTTATGCTGTGTCCTCTTGTCCTGCTATTTTTCTTATATTGAAACATGTTAGACTCTTTCACCTTGTTAATGCAGTTAAGATGTTTGAATGTTTCGATCATATCACCTCTCTCCCTCCTTTGCTCTAGGGTATACATATTGAGCTCCATTAATCTGTCCTCATGTTTTCTGATGCAGTCCCTGCACCATTTTGGTTGTCCTTCTCTGGACTGCCTCCATTTTTTTCATGTTCTTGTGCAGGTGTGGCCTCCAGTACTGCATGCAGTACTCCAGATGGGGCCTAACCAGTGTCTTGTAAAGAGGGATTATTACTTCTCTCTTACAACTTGGTGATACCACTACTAATACACCCCAACATCCCTCTAGCCTTACCTACTGCTTTAGTGGTCTGCTTGGATGATTTCATGTCATCTGTGATGATGATGCCCTAGTCTCTTTCTTCCCTTGTGATTGCCTGCAGCTCCCCTCCCAACCTATAGATGGTTTCAGGGTTTCTCTTCCCTATGTGCATGATCTTGCACTTCTTTGAGTTAAACCCCAGTTGCCACTCTTTCGACCATTTTGCTAGTTTATCCAGATCTCTTCCCATTCTGCCCACCCCATCTGGATCATCTACTCTGTTGCAGATCTTGGTGTCATCTGCAAACAGACAAACCAACCCTCCAGTCCATCTGCAATGTCACTGATGAAGATATTGAAGAGGACTGGCCCCAGGACTGATCCCTGAGGTACCCCACTTGTGACATGCATCTCTTCTGACTGTATACCATTTACCACCACTCTCTGTTTTCTGCCTGCCAACCAATTTGCCACCCAGTTCACTAACTTCTGACCCACCCTGAGCCTACCCAGCTTATTAATCAAGCTTTTATGCTGAACAGTATCAAAAGCTTTGCTGAATTCAAGGTAGGTGACATCAACTGCACCCCCTTGATCCACCACTTTGGTTACCCAGTCAAAGAAATCTATGAGATTAGTTTGACAGACCCTTCCTGTTGTAAACTCATGCTGTCTTGGATCCTGTGCTCCTATGAATGCCAGGTGTTGCACTATCCTTTCCTTAAGGAGTGCCTCCATAATCTTGCCCACTACTGAGGCAAGACTGACTGGTCTGTAGTTCCCTGCCTCCTCCCTGCTACCACTCTTGTGGAGGGGGATCACATGAGCCCTTCTGCAGTCTTGTGGGACCTCCCCTGTGCGTAGAGACTCACTAAACAGATGTTGTTTGTTTTGTTTGTTTAAAAGTTTATTTTTATACAGGTAGATTTGTTGGATAAGTAAATCCCCATTTACAACAAATTCCTGTGGTACAGATCTGTAATTACAACAATAAAACTCAAACAATATATAATAAATACATACAGAGCAAAAACAACATATAATCTAAAAACAATTACAACAAACTTTCAAGTAATCATGCAATTTAAGTTTAAATGTGTGCAAATCAAGAATCTCAATTAATTGAAGTGGTAACTCATTCCAAGTCTTTGCTAAACTGTTCTGAAGAATTATATCCTCCATCCGATTCATATTTCGAATCATAGGCAATTTCCTGAATGTTTTCTTTAGTCTGTCTGAATATGTTAAATTTAAGTTCAGACATATTAAATGATTTAGTGGATGCAATTTTTTACTCTTGGAATAAACTAGACGATGGCATACCACTGACCATAAATACTTCCTCCGTGCTGTTGGATGTAACCAATCAAGTTCCTGATGATGGCTCTGCTAGTTTCACCCTTAGCTCCTTTAGCACCCTGGGATGTATGCCATCAGGTCCTATTGTCTTGGCCACCCTGAGCTTAATGAGCTCTTGTAGAACCCTTTCTTTCGTGAAGGGACTTATGCACACCTCCTCCCTCCCTCCCTCCTGTGTCCATGGTGCTGAGCTGTGGGCCCTGCCCTGCCTTCTCCTCAGTAAATACTGAACAAAAGTATTTATTTAGGATAGATGCTTTTCCTTGGTCCTCCTCCACACATTCCCCCTTATCCCCTTTGATCTTAGCAATACCCCCTCTGGACTTTCTCCTTTCACTAATGTATCTATAGAAAGTCTAGTCTCCTTCTTTTACTGTTCGTGCTAGTGTTTCCTCGGTTTGGGCCTTTGCCTGCCTTTCTGCCTTCCCTGCTTCCCTTAGGGAAGTTTGGCATGCCTCCCTATCTTCATCCCACTGTGTTCCCTTATATTTCCTGAAGGACAGCCTTTTGGCTCTGACCTTTTCTGCTACTGTTTTTGAAAGCCAAAGTGATTTCCTCCTTCTTTTGCTCTTGCTTTTCTCCCTAACACAATGGGATGTTGCTTCAAGTATTGCATCCTCAATGCTTGCCCACTTTGCCTGTACCCCCTCACCTGGATTTCTTCTTGCCAGGGCTAGCTTAACTCTGTTGGCTGTCTTATCAAAGTCAGCTCCTCTGAAATCCCATATTTTTGCCTTGGAATGGGATGATTTAGTTCTAGTGGCCAAATTAAACCATACCATGTGATGGTCACTGGCCCCCAGGTGACCTTCTACCTGGAGATCTGTGATTCTTTCCACATTAGTCAGTACTAGATCTAGGATAGCTCTGTCTCTTGTGGGTTGTTGTACCAGTTGTTTGAGGCCCTTCCCCTGCTGGGAATCCACTATGTGTCTAGTTCTGGCAGATGTTCCTGCTGGTATTGATCAATCTGTATCTAGCATGTTGAAGTCTCCCATTATCAGAACCTTCCTTTTAGCTATCATATTTTGCATATCTTCTAACAGTAATGTGTCTATGTCCTTCCCCTGGTCTGGAGACCTGTAGACAATTCCAGTTCATATGGCTGTCCCATTTCCTGTTTTCAGGGTGATCCACCATTATTTTGGCTATTTATGTGAATTCGGAATTACTGTAGCTTTGATATTTTCATTGACATAAAGGGTCACTCCCCCTCTCCCTCCCTCCCCCTTTTGTACCTCGGTGTCTTCTGAACAGTACATAGTCAGGTACTGAAGTCTCCCAACTGTGGTTACTAGTGAACCATGTCTCACTAATGGCTACTATGTCTAGTTTAGCCTCTGTCATTGTTGCCTGCAGGTCTGGGATCTTGTTTGCCAGACTGTGGACATTTGTGTACATGATTTTCCATTGGCCAGATTTCAGTGTGTTAGTTGTTGGGCGAGGTCCAGCATTTTCCCTGCACATTGTATGGGGAGCTGGACCTTTTTCCTTACCTGCTGATGCAAATGAACTACAAACATGCTGAACTCCTGTTTGATCACTAGCTGAGAGGGAGATGGGTGTTATTACCCTAGTGACATATACAGCATTTGATTCCAGGGATTAAACAATCCATAGACATCTTACACATTGAGTACAGCCATTTCCCAATGAATACAGTATAGTATAAAAGGTAGGTTATTACCTTAAAATTAAGAAGAAAAGAAATGACATCCAGTTCTTTCATACATTTGATATATATATCAGAGCAACATCTGACTGATAAAAAGAATAAACATGTACATTATATATTATAGCCCTTAGTTATCTATGTATAAAGGTCCTGAAACTACACCTACTGATATTACTAAGGATGCACCAGACAATGTTATTCCCATTAGTTAATAATATGTTGTTTTGAGCTCTGGGTAAGTGTGCACTTTATAAACAGAATTATTTACACCAAGAAAAAAGAAGAAAACTGATACAGTCATATGGTTTATCCTAACAAGCTGATCTAGGTTTCAGCTTTCCAAAAAGGAGAAACTAATTCTTATCTCAGATTCTACTCCTCAACAAGTCTAGTAAGGGGGGAGAGGTCACATAAATGAGGTAGGACCATAATACCAGTTGGGAAAAGTGGTGAATCATTCATCTTTTAGCCTATTCCAGTACAAGGCAGGTGTGCTGGATTTTTAGGTGATGATATGGAAGGGGAAGTGGTTTGTTTAAGATATTGATTGAAACATCGACCATGTTTTATCAAAAACCCCTATGGAGTTTGAGGCCAGGTGTAAGAGTCTTTTGTATTGAGCCAGCTGTACCATACAGTTCAGAAACTCCTGTATGGATGAAATCTCCATAGCGTGCCCTCCACGAAGCAGTAGTCACTTTGCCTCTGTACTGGCAATTACCACTAAATTGTATTGATGCTTATGAAAGCAAGGCAAGGCAAAGTTTGTTTCTAAGGCTCCCAAACCCAGAGGCTCTGGGTGCCTTACATACATACAACAAGCAGGGTATTAGGTAAAATATCATACATGAAAACAAATAATAAAACAACAGTATTAGAATAAATAGTAAGACAACAATGTAAGAATCTGCAGATGTTTTTCTTCATGATTTCTTGGCCAGTCAGCTCTCTACCACTGGGAAGGCCAGGGAAAATAAATGTTTTTTAAGCCACTCTTGTACTCCTCAACCAATGGGGCCTCTGTGAAATCAGCTGCTAAACAGTTCCATGGGACTGGTCCAGTGACACTAAAAGCCTGGTCACTGAATGTTCTTAATCTGGTCCTAGGAACTTCAAGGAAACCCCTGGTCAAGGAAAAAAGGGAGTACGCTGAGGTGGCAGGTGGCAGAAGATCAACTGGATAGCCAGAGCCGAGCCCATGTAGGGCCTTATAGGTGAGCAAACTCACCTTGAAGATAATCCTCCACCTGACTGGCAGCCAGTGCAGAGCTTGCAGCACTGGGGTTACATGGCTGGACTTGGGAAGGCCAGTTAGCAACCTGGCAGCTGCGTTCAGCACCAACTGCAGCTGGCAAAGGGTACCTCCAGAGAGCCCAAAGTAAAGAGCATTAGAGTAATCAAATCTGGATGTCACAAAGGCATGCACCAGTGACAGCAGATCCTGAGGCAGAACTAGGGGTTTGATCCTGGCAATGTTCTTTAAGTGGTAAAAACCACTTTTGATGACAGCCGACACCTGAGCTTTAAGTGTCAGTCTGTCTTCAAGGATCACACCAAGATCTAGGGGAGGCTGTCAACAATGTGGGTCCCAGGAATAACCCAGTAGCCACGTTGGAGGCACTCCCATGATGCCCTCCTCCCAGCCCAATCACTAGTACCTCCTTCTTGTCCAGGTTAAGTCACAACCAGCTGGTGGATATCCAGTCATTGATCCTGGCCAGGCAGATATTAAGCACTTCCACAGCATCCGATGTTCCAGGTGCAAAGGACAGGTACAGTTGGGTATCATCTGCAAAGCAGTGAAAACCCACACTGTGCCACCTAATGAGCTTGCCCTGGGGCAGCATATACACTGCAAATAATATCGGTGACAAGATCGACCCGTGGGGCACTCCACATGGCAGGAGCTTCGAGGAGGAGGAGAAATTCCCAATCGCCACCCGTTGCTTCCTGCCAGAGAGAAAGGATTCAAACCAGAAGTTGATGCTTGGTGCTGTGCATAGGGAATTGGCTGGATGGCAGGACACAGAGGGTGGTGGTAAATGGCTGTCACTCTGTCACTCTGCAAAGGGAAGGGTGACCAGTGAAGTGCCACAGGGATCAGTGCTGGGTCCGGTCCTCTGCAACATCTTTACCAGTGACATTATGGATAACATAGAAGGGAGAATGTCCCTGTTTGCTGATGACACAAAACTCTGTAACAGAGTGGACAGGCAGGAGGAAGTGGATAGAATGAGGAGAGGCCTACAGAAGCTTGAGGAATGGTCAAGGGTGTGGTAGCTGAGATTTAAAGCAAAAAAGTGCACAATAATGCACATAGGGCACAAAAACCCTGGAACAACATAACAGCTGGGTGGGAATATAGCATGCTTCAAGCAGGAAAGGGACCTAGGTGTTATCATCTCTGATAACCTAAAGGTTGGGAGTCAGTGTGACAAGGCAGCGGGTAAAGGAAATAGGGTCCTGGGATGCGTAGGCAGTGGCATCACCAGCAGGAAAAGGAAGGTCATAATTCTGCTGTACAAGACATTAGTGAGGCCACACCTGGAGTACAGTGTCTAGCTCTGGAGCCGTTATCTACATAAGGACATACACAGGGTAAAAAAGGTTCAGAGGAGGGCAACCAAGATAGTACAGGGTTTGCATCACAAGTCCTACAAGAACAGGCTGAATGACTTGAATATGTACTTCCTGGAGGAGAGGGGGGATATGATAGAGACATACAAGTACCTCACAGGGAGGAACAGGGTGCACGAAAACACTATTTTTCAGAGGAAGAGATGTTCCAGAACTATGGGTCATGGGATGAAATTGGAGGGAGGGAGGGAGGTTCAGAGGTAATGTGAGGAAGTATTTCTTCATGTAAAGGGTGATGGACAAGAGGAATGCTCTCCCAGAGGAGGTGGTGGGTGCTGAAACAATTATGGTATTCAAGAATGCATGGGATAGGCATCGGGGGATCCTAGTAGTTGGGGGAATGGGACAACCTAGTTCAAGAGAAGCTTGAAGAGGCAAAATTACATGCACAATTGGGCAGACTAGGTGGGCCAAAGGCCCTTATCTGCTGTCAGTATCTATGTATCTATGAAGTGTCCTGTGTTTTGCTCCCAGTAAGAATAATTTGCGTGTATTAAAAAGAGGTGTCTGAAGTATCTTTTGCACGGCATCTCTGATTTGTTGCCAATAAAGACTGATTTTGGGGCAAGCCCACAATATATGATACAGGTCACCATTTGGTTGGGAACATCTACAACATTCATTGTTTGGAATAAGATATATAGCATGTAGGACTGTAGGCGTATGGTACCATGAATGTAGGATTTTGTTCTGCATGAATCTGCTACTTGTGTTCTTTGCTGATCTCTGGTGGATTTCCAGCAGTCAGACCATTCTGCATTATCTAGGTTTAGAGTGAGGGGTTTTCTCCCAGTATTCCCTGGCCCGAGTAGTTTGGTCTGGTATACTGCCTCTAATATTGGAGTAGATGCAACTTACTACTCCTTTATATTGGGTAATGCATTTAGCAAGTGGGTATGAAGATAAATCAACTGATAGAGCTTTTATCTGTTTCAAAGGAAGTGCAATTGCACTTCTTATTTGTAGGTACCTCCAGAATTCTGTCTTTGGTAAATCAGATCTGGTTTGGATGCTTTGAAATTAGTCAAGTACATTTGATTTGAATAGCAAGGTATGTGATATAGTAAAAATGTGCGTGTTGTTCTAGGTTGACCAATTCAGAGGTCTTCCTCCCACTTGGATTAGTTTAGTGCCCCAGATGGGGGTGAAAGCTGGGTAAGATAATATTAACTTACCCAGTTTCAAATTTGTTTCCAGACTGTTCATGTTATGGAGGGAGGGATCTGACGTGTGATCTGGGTAGCTTCAAACAGGCTGTTATGCGAAGGATGCCTCCCTAACAAATGCATTTCTATATTCATCCACAATGGATGGGTTAGTCCAGTATCTGGGAATCGTCTCAGTGTATGGGCCACTTTAAAATGCCCAGTAGTATCCCTTGAGCCATGGAAGGCCTAATCCTCCTCTACACCAGTGCAATCATAGTTTGTTACTACGACATTGTAGTTGCTTCCCTTCCCAAAGAAATTGTCCTATAATCTTATCTATGTAAGCAAACCACTCACTGGAAATGACTATCAGAAGGTGTGATATAAGATGGAGTAGCTTTGGTGCTGTAATCATTTTTATAGCTTCTGTTTTGCCTATCAGTGATAATTGTAATGGTTTCCATCTGTTGAACTCTGTTTTAATTTTATCTAGGAGCAGCTTTTTGTTTAGTTCACTTAAACATTTGATCTGTGGGGTGATTTTGATACCTAAATAGGTGATTAATTCCGGGGTCCAGTGGAGGTTTAGTGTGGTGAAGTCTGCAAAACCTCCAAGTATATCTGCACTCTGCAAAAAGATACACCAACAGAAATGTGTACTTTTCAGAGCTTTATTTCAAGTGAAGGTAGCTGGTGTAGCTATGGACATGAAGACGTCCACACTTGGCCCTGGTGCTTCATGTAGAAATCCTTCCTCAGGGGGCATGGTGAGCCACTGAACTAGTGACAATTTATACCGTCATCAATTAATTAACATGAGCTATTTACAAAAATTAAATCCTTAATGAAAAGACATATAAAGAAAAAACATGTACAAAGAATTGTGACGGTAATTTAAGAGACTATGTTAAGAACTATAACAGTAAATCTAACATTATTTGTTTTCCTAAATAATTCTATAGTTCTATAGCCCTGTCACCTTAAACATGTTTAACTGAGGATGGAGATGAGAGAGACAAGAAAATCTGGCATTCTGAAGTCTGTAATGTCTGTAGCCTGACATAATAGGTTTAGTGGAAGGGTCTCTGTTTTGGATAGCAAGCTATGTATTATAGTAAAAATGTGTTTATCCTTCCAGGCTGACCAATTCGGAGGTCTCCCTCCCACTTGAATAAGTTTAGTGTCCCAGAGGGGGGTGAAAGCTGGGTGAGATAATTCTAACTTTAACCAGTTTCCCACTTGGTTCCAGACTATTCGTGATGCATACAGTGGCATCCCCCAGGATGAAATGCAACTCTGCAGCATTTTGCAGCACTCTGCAGAATGCTGCAGAAAACCTACTGAATAAGGCAATGTAATTTCAATAGTAATTAGTCCCCTTTGTCATTCAGGAAAATGTGACATTGCCAGGATGAAGTGAATGCCACAGTTTCCCGCGTGACAGAGGGGACTAATTGCCATTGAAATTACATTGCTTTATTCAGTAGGTCTGCTGCAGCATACTGCAGAGTGTGTTACAAGTGCATTTCATCCTGTGGAACACCACTGTATATGGAGGGAGGGATCTGATGTGTGAACTGGATTGCTTTGAACAGGCTGGTATGTGAAGGATGATTCCCCTAACAAATGTGTTTCTATATTTATCCGCAATGGACAGGTTTGTCCAAGATCTGGGAACCATCTCAGGGTATGGGCCACTTTAAATGCCCAGTAGTATCCCTTGAGCCTTGGAAGGCCTAACCCTCTTCCATACCAGTGTGATCATAGTTTGTTCCTACTACATCGTAGTTGCTTCCCTTCCCAAAGAAATTGTCCTGCAATCTTATCTATGCAAGCAAATCACTCACTGTAAATGGCTATCGGAAGGTGTGATATAAGACGGAGTAGCTTCGGAGCTGTAATCATTTTTATAGCTTCTGTTTTGCCTATCAGTGATAATTGTAATGGTTTCCATCTGTCAAACTCTGTTTTAATTTTGTCTAGGAAGGGCTTTATGTTAAGTTCACCTAATGTTTGATCTGTTGGGTGACTTCGATACCGAAATAGGTGATTAATTCTGGTTCCAACAGAGGTTCAATGTGGTAAAATTTGCAGCCTGACATAACAGGTTTACAGAAAGGACCTCTGCTTTACTCTGGTTAATTTTTATCCCTGATAGGGACATAAAGGTGTTCAGCAGTTGAACCAGGGAGTGAATAGAAACATTGGCTGCACTGGTCAGGACTAAGAAATCATCTGCGTATAACAGGGTTTTATATTGGTCATTACCAGCTTGAATGCCTTTTATAATTGGATGATGTCATACCACAGCTGCCAGAGGTTTTATTGTGAAAACAAATAAAATAATGGGAAGAGAGGGCATCCTTTCCTAGTGCCCCTCTTTTGAAAAGGGATTAGACAGCCTGCTATTGGTGAGGACATAAGCCTGAGGGGCCGAGTACATGGCCTGTATTGCTATTATAAATAGTGCCCCAAAACTTAAATCAGTTAGCACTGCATAGAGATGGCACTAGGTCAGGGCAGCGAATGCAACAATATTGATGGCAACAACCGCAAAGTTTTAAAGAGAGACAGCCAACACAGCTACAGTACAGAACAGTGACCTACAAAAAATGCGCACACCCCAGAAAACAAAAAAACACATAGGGAGAACATGCACAGTACCTACCACAGCTCACTTTATTCAATAATGTCACATTGCTTCATGGAAGCCAATCCACTTTGCACAACTATATCAGCTGCATCAGGTACATAATTGTGACATTCCTTGTTGAACACCACCTCCTAAGTAGAACCCCGATTATCCGAATGTATGGGGGACATCAATTTTACTCAGATAATCTGCAGTTTGGATAATCGAGGTGCCATTTAAAATAATGGTGGACGCAGTTAGATTAAATGAAAGATAAACACTGAGGGCCAGATATTCAGAAATGCACCAAAGGCTGGCACAAGTCCAGTGCAGCACAACTTCGATGTGCCATGGTACAATGAATGTAATATTTAAAGAATGCGCATGGCAAAGTGTGCCAGCGTAACATGGCTGAATATGGCACAGAAGTGCCATGGCACAACCAGAGATGCACCAGTGTGCACCCAGACCTGTGCCATAGCGCAATCAGAGATGCACCATGGCGCAACAGGACAAGTGCTAAGGCAAATATGGACAGCCCAGTCAATGGTGGGAGCACAGCAACAGAGACAAAGCATGGGGCAGGACAGAGGAGCACACCAGAGGACAGTGCCAGGGATGTGCAGTGACAGGTCACAGGTGGCCACCATCAGCAGAACACACACAGGCATCCTGCCTACCCCCCCAGACACAACTGCGGCACGGGAAGCAGGCAACAGGTGGCACCAATGGCCGATGGAGGGCCACCACTGGAACCCCCCCTTTGCATGCCATGCCTACACCCACCCAGACCCTGGCTAGCCACACCCTGGACCATGCTGCCACACTCACACATGCCACACATCCCAGACAGCCATCCCATGGCCACCCCAAGGCACAGCCACCAACCAAGAAGCAGGACACCACCATGCATGACCCACACACCAACACATGTACACCACACAGACATCCAACACACCACTGCAGCATGGCTCCACATGCCAGCTGCAAAGCAGACACTGACACAGAAAGGTAAGCAAAATAGCTGTATTGAAAACATAGCTTTGTACAATGGCAACAGGTGGGAAAAGGTAGGAAAGAGAGGGAAGGGGACAGGGACCAGGGACTGTACAGTGGGAAGGGGAATGGAAGGGGAAAGGATGACAGGGGTAACAGTGACATGGTGGGGATGATCTATGGGTGGCCACGGCCCTGCAACCTGATGCCTCTACCTCCACCGGTCATTCAGCACCATGCACCTCATCTGCTGGGCAACCTCCAGGGTTGTCAAGGTGATCGGGATAATCTACCTCAGCAGCCTACAATACAGGGGCAGCCGTGACCTCCTCCAGATGCCTATGACAAAGGAATGGACAGATGATCAGTGCAAGGTCCCAAGGAACCATGCCCACCCACTGTGTGCAATGGGCAGTGGGAACACACACCTCTGGAGTGGCACCCTGACCACTCACAGGGGGTGGACCAACACCTGCCAGCACCCCACCACACCATGACAGTGCACAGCAGTGGATGCTGCTGCCCAATGGCCACCTGACTGTGCAGGGACAGTCAGATGGCACAGGGCACCCACAGCATGACAGCAACACCAGTGGCAGCCGGGTGCACACCCACCCCACCAATAGCTCGTACACGTGTGCAATGGCTGCCCCACAGTGGTATGCACCATGCACAGTGTGCAACACACAGCTGCTATGGCACAAGCCACAGGTGACCGTGGCCACATCCACACCCCTGCTGACCACCCAGTAATGTGTAGAGGAATGCAACAGTGCCTACCTGCCCACTGTGGTGCCGCTTGCCCCTGTCCCACTGCCGCTCATCCATCACCAATCAGTCCTGCAGCAGGCAGCTGTGCCTGGCCTAGCACTCCTGCTGCCCCAATCCAGCATTGATCTTCAGGCCCTAGGAATGGAACAAAGACAGGCACACATCAGAGAACACCCACAGCATGTGCCCACCACCCCCAACCCTGTGCACATGCTCCCATGCCCAATTTGTCCCGCAAGGCTGTAGCACATCACACCCTGTGGATGGCAATGGCACTCCACAGTGCACACGCTGACAGTGAACTCCTCTGCAGGGCATGGCAGGCTGCCAAGTCACCTCCACAGTACAGCACTAGGGCACACATGCAGCATGGGATGACTTACCTGGTCATGGCATGGCCCCCCTGTGGACGTGTGCCTGCAGCAGCAGCCCCAGTCACTCAGAGTCCTGCCTCATTAGGTCCCCATACTGGTGGTGGCATTGATCACCAGTCCTGGCCACCCTGGTGTCCTGCACCAGCCTGGCAGTGATGGTCTGCCAGACCTCCGTCCTGGCCTGCTATAAGGGCACCTGGCCAAACAGCCCTGGTGCATGTGGCTGCACATAGGCCACCAGATTGACCAGCTCCAGATCTGAAAAATTTCTGGCCCTATGAACACCCCGCTGCACCATCGCAACCATGGCAATCAGTGGAGACAAGATGGTGGCCAGCGGCACATGTGTGCATAACGTCTGCGGGATGCATGCCTTGAATAGACATGCACTGCATCTGCCAATCGTGCATCGCAATGGATGTGTGAAATGGGCATGGCCCACCAGGCATGTGGTGGTGTAGGCCTAAGGGTCAAAGGGTGACCACAGGGGTCAGGGGTCACATGGAGCACAGTGCACCACTGTGCGATAGGGGCTATGGTGCACTGTGCGCCATGGCCCCTATTGCACAGTAGGAGCACACTGCGCAATAGGTGGTGGCACACTGCCCGCTGCCTGTGCACTGCAATCTTGTGTACTGCACATATCCAGACATTGCACCACAACGTGCTCCAAAGCAATTCCATTGCTCACGGAGCAAGTATGTGATATTCAGCCACCACATGTAAATGAGCTCATTAGCCAAGGTGTGGTGCATTGGGGACATTAACATGTCATTAACGTTGTGCCAATGCTCATTTGCATGCAATGTACTATAAAGGTGCCTTGGAACAGCACAGGCCATGGACCGGTATTGCAACTGACTGAGGTAAGTTGTGCTTGCTGCTGAGCCCAGCCAGCACAGCAGGGTGGATGGGGCAGGCACCTGCAGTCACTGACACATGTCTCTGTCCACAGGTAATACTATGTCTGAGCATGAGGAGAGTGCAGAGCATGGGCCTGCATGCAAGTGCAGGCTCAACTTTGTAAAGACAGAGGCCAATGCACTGTTCGAGGTCTACTTTGACAGGGAGCCACTGCTGAGTGGTGCCATAGGCACACCACAGGCCAGAGCTGTGGCCTGGGTGGAGGTGGCAGCATTTGTGAACCAGCAGGGCAGCCACCAGCAGTCTGTGCAGGAGTGCAGAAAGAAGGTGGGCACAGACAAGCGCCACATAAAGGAGAAGGTGGCAGCCATACATGCAGCCCAGACAGTCACGAGAGGGGAACCTGCTGATGTGCCACAGCTCACGGCGCAGGAGGAGCTGGTGGCAGCCACCATGCATTGCAGGACTGTTGAGGGTGTGCTGGGTGGCAGATTCCAGACAGGAGGGAGCCCATCACTCCACGGTATGTATGTTGGGCCCACACTGCAGGGGGCGCATGCGTCACTAACACATCTGTTTTCTCTTACAGCACCTGCACGCCAGCATGCTGTAGATGGGGCACTAGCAGCAGCCATGGAGGTAGGCCCAGCCCTGGAGGACCAGCCATGCACCTCCATGGGCATCTGGGGGCCTGATTGGCTGAAGCACACCACCGCTGTCCAGCCGGATGGCCTGGACATGGGGTTGGATGAGGCCCTGGCTGTGTTTTAGTGGGAAGCCAGCCATGGCATCCTCTGCATGGAGACACAGATCGGGGCAGTGTTCAACACTGATGATGACCCGACCATTATCCTGTACAGCATGGGTGGTGATGTGGGGGAGACAGCCATACCTAGCACCAACTCAGGCAGCATGCCCAGTGGTCTGTCAGCAGTAGGACAACTGCCTGCCACCACTTCTGGTGCTGCCGTGTGCACCACCATGGCAGTGCCATGTGGTGGTGGTGGTGCATCTGTGCAGGCGCTGGCCAGTGTACAAAGGCTGGAGGGGCAGCAGTGGCAGATAGCAGGGGATGTTGGGTGGCTAGATGCAGTGTCTACTGCCAGGGTGCCTGACAGGGACCTACCCCATG